>OY365784.1:27555077-28995154 GCA_959347405.1 Napeogenes sylphis
GTGAAGCAAGCGACAAGGGTACCAGATGTGGTAGGCCATACAGCCAATTGCCTGGACCTTCTGCTGACAACTGATCCGGACAGGTATCGTGTAGAGGTTACCTCTCCCTTGGGAACCTCCGATCACTGTCTGGTGAAATCTGTGTTTACATATTCCCCACCAGCTTTCGAACCTCATGTGGTTAGGCGAGTATGGAAATACAAATCAGCAGATTGGGATGAGATGCGGTACTTTTTTGCGTCTTATCCTTGGCGGCAGGTCTGCTTCTCCTCTTTGGATCCATCGAGTTGCGCGAATTCTATAACCGATGTGGTGCATCAGGCAATGGAGTATTTTATTCCTTTTACTGACGTACCCATCGGTGGCAAAGCTCGCCCATGGTTTAATGCCGAATGTGGTCATGCTCAAGACCGAAAACATTCGGCATATCTCATTTGGGCTGATGCTCGAAGCCGCAAAACTCCGGATGTAAGTTCGAAGAAGAGAGCCTTTAACCAAGCTGCCAAGTCCTACAAAAAGGCATTACAGAAGGATTGCCTCGATCGAATCGCTAAGAATGGCGAAAAGCTCTCTGCCAGACCAACTGGCAGTCGAGCTTTCTGGTCTCTTGCGAAAGCGATCGAGTCGAATTTCTGCCAACCCTCACTGCCTGCTCTGCTGGAGCCGGATGGTTCCCTGGTCCACACAGCAACAGAGAAAGCGAATGTATTTGCTTCTCTGTTTGCTGATAATTCACATCTAGACACTGGCAATGCTTCTCCAGCACATCTTCCTCACTGCGGTATTTCGATGCCTGAAATCCGCATCACTAACAAAGAGGTATGGAGAACATTGTGTCGTTTAGATGTGAATAAAGCCAGTGGTCCTGATGGTATACCAGCCATTCTGCTCAAGACATGCGCAGCTGAGTTGTCTACTGTACTGACACGTCTATATCGTCTCGCTTTCATGACTGGAATAGTGCCGAAATCCTGGAAGCTTGCTAATGTGCAACCTGTGCCCAAAAAAGGCAGCCGTGCCGACCCTGTCAATTACAGACCGATTTCAATCACCTCCATACTCTGCAAGATTATGGAGCGTGTATTGAACTCGCGCCTACTAGCATACCTAGAAGGTAACGATCTCCTCAGTGACCGACAGTACGGGTTTCGCCGTAATAGGTCTACTGGGGACCTTTTAGTGTATGCTACTCACATTTTAGGCGAGGCCATCGAGAAGAACGGAGAAGCGGTCGCCGTCTCTCTGGACGTCTCGAAGGCATTTGACAGGGTCTGGCATGCGAGCCTTATAAGCAAGCTTTCAGCGTACGGTATATCTCCTGGTCTGATCGGCTGCGTAACGGACTTTCTGAGCCAGAGATCTCTCCGAGTAGTTGTCGACGGGTGTTCCTCGGAACCCTTGACAATAAATGCCGGAGTGCCTCAGGGGTCCGTTCTTTCTGCAACTCTTTTTCTGCTGCACATTAATGATCTGTTGAAGCCCGGTATCTATGGGTATGCAGACGACAGCACAGTTGTAGAAATATATCTGCCGAGTACTCGGGCTAGTCGAGATCAAGTACAGTCTGAAAGAGAAGTCATGGTGCAACGTTTGAATGACAAACTTCAGGCAGTCTCCGCATGGAGCAATGCCAATCTTGTCAAGTTCAACGCCACCAAAACGCAGACGTGTCTATTCACCGCCAAAAGGAGCCCTTTCACATTGGCTCCTACTTTCCAGAATGTATCCTTGGAATACAGTGACCGGCTTCAGTTGTTAGGCTTAGAGATTTCCTCGAACCTCAACTTTGGTCGGTTCATTGAGTCCAGAGCAAGAGCAGCAGCAGCAAAGCTTGCCGTTCTTTCGAAGGTTCGGCAGTACTTTGTACCGGGACAGCTTTTTGTTTTATACAAAGCACAGATCCGGTCCTGTGTAGAGTACTGTGGTCACATATTTGCTGGTGCCGCAAAGTCTCATCTTGCGGTTCTGGACTCAATTGAGAGGCGAGCAAAGAGGCTTATAGGCGATCCCGAATTGGTCTAAGCCGACCTCCAAAGCCTTGAGCACAGGCGTAGAATTGCTAGCCTCTCAGTATTGTATAGGATATATTTTTGTGAGTGTGCGCAGGAATTACACAATTTAATTCCCCCGTCCCCCTTCCATCACCGGACGTCCCGACGCACGGCAGGTTTTCATCCTTTTGTTGTGGACATTCCACATGTCCGAACGAAGCGTTGGACTTCCCAGAAGCTATTATTTCATATATTTTTATAAATATATATATATACATGTGTATACATACATATATACAAATTTATATACATATATACAAATTTATATACATATATACAAATTTATATACAGGGTTATTTTTAATTAGTTGTTCACCTCCAGTAGGCAGCCTCTTTACGTCAATCCCAACAACATTTGTTCAACGACTTTTTAAAATTATTATTTTTTTTAATACGGGCGGTTGACAGTCCGAGAGTTATTCTTGCTCAAGTGTGTGCTGTGTGGATCTCTATAAGGATACTGTTACACTGTCCGTTGAATAAACGAAGCTAAAATATTTTGTGCAGTTTTATTTCGAAAACGTCATTAACAACCACCATTACGACGACTACAATACAGTGACGGCAGCAATGCTGACGTCACACCTTTTAAAAACACTTACGGAGGTTTTCTCTCCGATATAAATATTATATTAGTAATATTATTCTAATTGCAAAATTCACCTTGTTAAAAAAAACAACTTTGGTTAGTTTTTAACAAATGAAACGGTTTGCAAATGTATACTGTACAAATATTATAATATTATTCCTGCAGTGTTTGATAATTATCATATATGATATAAATATAAATAAATATAATAAAATTCATATTTTGTAGGTAGATTTTTACTTACTAAAAATAATATGGTATATACGCATGCGGGTCAAAAAGTTCGCGGAATGGAGGGTAAAAAGTAAGAAATAAAACACAAAATTATTTTTCCTTCTCAATGTATTCCCCCTTAAGTCTAATACATTTATTAAACCTATCAATTAATTTATTAATACATAAATGATAAATGAATTCTCTTTGTCGTTAAAATGGGCCGAAATAGCGCTCTTCACTTCTTCATCACTGGAAAATTTCTTCCCTCGAAGCTCTTTTTTCATTTTTGGGAACAAATAAAAATCACTAGGGGCTAGATCTGGGCTATAGGGAGGATGTTCTAAAATTTCGAAGCCCATTCTTTAAACAGCAGCCATCGCAACTTGCGCCTTGTGCACAGGTGCATTGTCGTGCAAAAGGAGCACACGATGGGTCAATTTTCCCCGTCTTTTCTCCCTCACAGCAACTCGCAGACGTTTTAATAATGTAGCGTAGTACTTCCCAGTTATAGAAACACCCTTTTTTTATAATCAATAAGGAGGATACCTTCTGAATCCCAGAAAAAAGAAGCCATGAGTTTTCCAGCCGACGGAGACACTTTAAATTTCTTCGGGGTGGTGTACCCTTTTTGTGCTACTGCATGGAGTCTTGTTTAGACTCAGGCTCATAATGATGAACCCAAGATTCATCGCCAGTCACAATTCGGTTCAAAATTTCATCCTTTTGATCACCACAGAGCGCCAAAAACTCGCGACAACACTCAACTCGCCGCTGCTTTTCTCCATGTTGCAAAAATTCTTCCGGATCGACTTGTTGATTGACGTGTAGCTCAGTGAATTATGACCTAATTGTTTTGAAACTTAGTATTAATACTCTTAATGAGTGTCACAACTAGTGCCGGTAGTAAAAAGTTGCCTTTTCCCCCTCCATACCCCTCATTCCGCGAATTTTTTGACCCCCCCTCGTAATATTAGAATAATAGAAGCAATAGGACTCGGGTTCGATCCCCGACAGGGAGAGGCATGTATGTGATGAACATATACGTCTGTATTTCTGGGTTTGGTCGTTTATTAAATATATTCTCAGTATTTATAATGGTTATTTGTATGTTTTTGTATCATTGCCTAACACCCTTAACACAAGCAAATAATTTGCTTTCTTAAGGGTTAGATCAATGTTTGTAACTTGTCCTGTATTATTATCATATTATTATAGAAGTCATCCTGTAGACCGTGCTCTGAGGGTTAGACCATCTTTTTGGTAATTCCTTATCTACTTAAATAGAACTCAGATAAGTACCAAAAGGAGACTAGAATAATTAACCTCTCTTCAAGTCCTTCAAAGCGGGAGTTAATTAAAACTCCCACCGAGGCCAATACGGAGCAACTCAACTCCTCAACCGCATCTGGACCCACCAACGACGACCCGGACGGTAACACCCCCGACGAGATCGGAGGCTGACCGACAGAGGATTTAAGATCTCATCTCCTCCCTTAGGAAGGACACCTCGCGACAAAGACGGACGTTATCCGTCCGCAATTGCCGCGATTCCTCAGGTTCCCCCCTGAAGGCCAGGACCTCAACCACCTCGAGGAGACTGCTCGAAGCCTCCTTCAGAGCCTTTACCATCGTGCCCTTCAGGTGTCTGCTCTTTTTGCAGACCTCGAGGACCGAGGCTGCACCCCTCATGGCAACAGCGCGTAGCTGCTGCGCATCTAAGGAAGAAGTTGGCTCAATTATGGGAAGCGCCTCCAGGGACAGATCGTTCTCGGCAACCGGCGCACTCACCACCAGAGCCTTCTTCTTCCCGCGGAGGGCCCGAGCGCTCAGTGCGCGCTCAAACTCGGCCTCCTCCGCATCCTCCTCCATGGCTCGCAAATCGGCTCTTGCCTGGGCGAGCCCACTCCCGCATCCTTTGGGCGCACCTCGTCCACGCCGAGCGGTGCTGCACTTAGCCAGTGCAGCGCTCACATCGGGATCGGACTCCGATGCCGCCTCGGGGGATCACCCCGTAGTTACGCTTTCTCCCAGCGGACGGCTGTGGTTCTGACAGATCGTCAGAATATGTCAGGACCACGCTCTCGTCCCTACACGATCCATTGGCAAACGCCGAACTGCCGGACCAACATAAAACAGCTAAAAGAGGACAAAGAAGAAGACAGGAAGAAGAAAAGACAATACGACGACGACACAACAAATACCCTGAACCCCCCCACGGGCGCCCCTCCACGGAAGAAGCGGGAACCGTATTTCCCCCCCTGCTAGCCATGGACCGGGCACTGACACCCCCATGGCCGACCCCCAGTAGGGTGATTTTTTATAGAGGTTTTCTTCCTCTCAGCCAGACGAACAGAGCAAGCTCCTACCGTCCAGCCCTCGTTCCCGCTCAGTGTGGACTTACGAGATCTTGTGGCCGTGCAATGCCCGCTCCGAAAAGCAAGCTGCCACACATGCTAGTAGCTGTCCGCGCCGGCCGAAGCCGGTGCCACCCATATCTGGGGGAACCCTCCCTATCCGCAACCCGAGGGACGCGACAGATGGCGGGACTAGCGACCGCAGACTGGATGGGAGCGCCCTCCCCCAAGGTAGGTGACCCCCGCCTTTCCCCCCCCCTGTCAGTCATGGACCCCGAGCACAAACCCCCGGGCACAAACCCCCATGACCGACCCTCCTAACGGGTATTAACCGAAGGTTCTCAGTAACCGTTGTTGCCCAGGGAGCACCACGAGGAGGTTCCCGGCATTAGCTCCCCGAAGCCAAGAAACCTAACCCAAGCAAAATAAAAAAGGTTTACGTCATCTGTAAAGATCTAAAACAATATCGAAATTTAAAGACCTAACATAATATTGAAATGATGATGAACCAAACTAATTTGTCGTCATAGATATATTATTTAAAAACTAAAATTAAATGATAATTAATGATCATGTATTTTCATTTCAACTAAATAACCTATTTAAATAGATAAATCTCTTATCAAATACTTTAAAAAAAGTTATCATATTAGATATTAATAAGTTTTTCTTCTAAAACGCAATTATTTATTATTTGTTACAATATTACTACAAAACCATATAAAAACATAAATGTCTTTTGCAAATCGAAATCTCACACCGCGGGACATTACTCCCATCCATATGAAACAATTATTTGATTATTTAAGCGTATGCGGATTTAATTTAAATAAACAAATTGGTAATTTACTATTAATAGTCAATGTACATTAAATAAAATATCGAATATTAATTAATATTTTTGATTCATTACTTAATCAGCATTTAAGTATAAACTCGTACATAAACCACAGAACATAATGGACTTTTGGATAAAAAAAATAATAAGAACTTAAACCCTATAGTAGAAATAAGTTTTGGTGAGTGTTTTAGGTAGTTATTATGTTTAACATTAAGACTATATAGAGGCGTCAGATTGCTTCTGCCATCGCATTAATAATTTCGTAGCAATTTTGGCAAGAATCCATGGAAATAATCCCAATCCCTAAATGTACTCGTATCTTTACTGACTCATATATATTAAGTGAACTTATAAATTATTTAGCTTCTGGTCTAAAATATAAGAATTATGTAAACATGTGAGAAATAAGTATATGTAAATACTGGCTGTTTCTGCGACTTCGTACGCGTAGATGTCGATTTCGATAAAACGTACCCTTTGTACATACCAATGTATGTAAAAACTATAAACCTTCCAAAATTTCATCGAACTCAATTAAGTAGTTTTTTCATACCTATAGGAGTATTTCTAGTTTATTTATGTTTATTATTTTATGTTTTAGCGCTGGTAAGTAGCAATGGTACGAAAAAGATTATTAACTTCTTTATTAGTTACCAGATTGTTAAAAAAAACAAAACGTTAAGTGAAGCCCGTTACAACATATTGCCGAAAATTTCATCCAAATCGTTTAATATGTTTCTGAGATTAGCGTGCACAAACATACAGACATACAGATTAACAGACAAAATGAAAAACCGTTGTTTTGGGTTCTTTTGCTTATATTAAGTCCTTCCATCCCGCTCTCCCCTATTATGATTTTTTGAAAATATTTTCTATGTACAGACAGCGATCATTTACAGTTTTTTGTATTGTATGTAGATAAACTTTTTGAACATTTTAAATACATATATCTTTTTATAGAGTCAAAAGTTTGCAACGAAAGTGAAAGACCTATTATTATTCAGAGTGACGATCAATTTTTATTATTAGTTAGTTATTTGAATTGGCTGTATATTTTTTAAATGTTGCGCGCACAACTAAAAGACAAACAGATGAACAGTTTTTTTTATGTTAGAAACGGATTCCGTTAGTTATTCCTTCACATCCTGGCTTTTTAATTTGTAATATTTTTAATGTATACAGACTACTCCTCTACAGATTTATTACATGTTTAGAAGAAGAAGATTTACTTGGTACCTATTACGTGATTCATTTAAATTGACATTACTTTTTATTTCTTAACCGATTTAAATAAAATAAACACTAAATGTTAAGTGAAGACTGTCACAATATATTCCTGAAAACTGCATCCAAATTGGTTCGCCGTTTCTGATATTAGCGTGCATAAACATACAGACATTTAGAATTAAAAACCATTGTTTTGGGTTCTCTTGCTCTTATAAAGGCCCCTCATCATGTTTTTTTTAAATATTTTCCATGTACAGAAATCGATCAGTGACAATTTTATTATATTTATAGTATATATAAATAAATAATAAATGGCTGTTGCCATTTAACTCGATGAGTTAAACAAGTTTGTATTGCTATCTTAGTCTTATAAAGATTTATCAAAACAATCTTTGTAATTTTATTGAAAAGGAAATTGTTAGCGGCTAGGAAGCGTACGATATACTTAATTATACTTATTTTGTGCAGTCTAAATATTATATAACAGCTATTTAAGTATTTTATTGATATTATAAAACTATACAAAACATTTATCACTCATTTAAAAGTATATAACATTAGTTTTAGGGTAAACATAACATTTTGTAACTTTATTATTATTTGAACGTTGTAAAAGCTAAGTGACAGTAAATGTTATGCAAAATATCAAAACATGTTAGTTTAAATTTCAATTATAAGCGTGATTCACCAACACTATGTCTATAGTGAATATAGAGTCTAAAGCTCATAGTGATCCATTCCTATCTATCAGCTACACAAGTGCTCTTACTATTATAATACGATACGCTCGTAGAATGGATAATGTAAAATCTGGAAGCTCTTGTAGGGAGAAGCTATTACAGCTTTTTAGTACAAAATATTCATTGTTTATAGTATTTTGTTATTTATAGTTTAATATTTTTTTCTTTTAAAAATTATGTAATCATATGAAATGAAATTTGCACAAGTAACACTATAGAGTTATTATTAAAATAATTGGCCACATTTATAAATGTCCTAGGCATAGGGTAAAGTGTTTATTTGAAAATGTTGTAGGAAATTCTACCCCTAAGTAATAAGGTTTAATACGAGATAAGATCTTTAATTTTACTGGATTTTTTCTTATGTTATATTTTATTACAATTATTACTACTTATAGTTATTAAATATATATTTAATTATAGTTATTAAATATAATAATAACTTAACAATAATTATATTTATAATAATTATATTAAGTTATATTGTTACTTTCAGAATAGAAAATCGATTATGTGAAATAATATAAAAAAATCTTTATTTAAAATAAAAAAGCTCTTCTAAAATTTTACTAAAAGCATTCTAAGTAGGTACACAATATTTGGATATTAGTTTGTCTGCGAATATTACTCTGGATTAATATTCACTTTCATATTGGTAAGTAATGAAATATAGCCCTTAAGTTAGATATTAAATCTGATATCTAACATACAAATTTAAATTAATATTATATTTCGAAAGTAAATCATATTCCTTTATTATAAGCATGACCTAAAAAGTGACAAAAATAATATTGTAATAAATATCTTGTAATACTAAGTATCAATAGTGGTTTATGTTGAATCCAGACGAATTAATCAATATTTCAAATAATTTAAAATACTACGAATGTCTAAATTTTATTTTATTGAAATTATATCAGTTACCGAAAACAACCATAAAAAGCCAACCAAGCCAACCAAGTAAAAACCTAATATTTTTATTGAATAATAGAATATTCTGTATTGGTACAAATTTATATTTTTGGGTTCAAATAACGTTTTGAATAATTTAAGAATCCAACCATGTGGTTGTATTCTAATTCTAGTAAGCATATAAAGATAGAAATGCAAGCTTTATTAATATATATAACAATAGTTTTGTATAAATGTGTGCAATTCAAATGTTTTCTAAAAAAATAAGAATGTTTCCTTCCATCAGAAATCAGAACAATTTTTATTTTTCGTCTCAATTTAAATTAAAATACTTCTACTAGAAATAAAATGGGCTTTTCATAGTAGCATTGCACGTTTGATACGCTGTCTTGCGAATGTATATTAATCTACGTTTACTGCTACGGAAGCGTAGCGTAAAAGCAATCTCAAGTTACAGATATGTTTCATAATTAATAATTAGTTTGAGCTATAACTGGAATTATATCGATATATATAAATAAATATATATATATATTATTGTTTACAAAGTCATTGTTAACAACTAGTGATTGTTATAAATGGTAATTCTGAATTGATAAAGCAAACATTCTTAAAAAGTTTATCACTACAATAGTATTGTTTAAGACTCTTTTAGATTGAACTTTTTAAAAAGTTCAATTATTGTTATAAAAATATATCATATAACTAATTATACTCAAAGAAAGTCTTAGAAAAATTCTTCAAAGACTTCTATGAGTATATAGTTCTTAGAATTCTTTATCATTCCAAGATTAAAATATTAACTTAATCTTTTGTGTTACTTAAAATGATATATATTATTAAAGAATAAAGCCTTCACTTTTCTAAGAAATAAAGCACACATTTCTTTTATATATTATCATAAAAGTAATTATCGTCTTATAAAAGATTTATTAACTACTTTTAAATAAAAACGACCACAAGGAAATATATAATCTATCAAATTTTTAAAATTTTGTTTTATTAAACAACTCTTAACTATTAAATAACTATATTATGTTCACTTTTGATATGTTTTTAAGCTGAAGTTTAAATACATTTGAAGAAGATTCACATAAATAACAATATTAACCGTCATTGCCTCTTTATTTGTAGTCTCATCGCCAACCACTAGATGGATAGCTGGCTTTTTTACTTCAATTTTCCGAAAGCTGGTTGTATTTGGATTTAGCGGTTGACCTCCTTATCTGCCCATTTGGATACTATAGAATATACGAGTATATCCCATATAAATATTTCGGTTAAAGATATTTCTAAAGTGATTTTTATTACACAGTTTTATATATGACATATTTAGCCACGAGATCTGAATTGCAAATTGCATTATTTGAGCTAAATGTACAGATTGAAAGGTTTCAGAAATGCTTCGTATTCGTCACACATATATTACAAGTACCTTTAAACAAACATTTTTTCGAGACTTGATCGTTTCCTGTGTCCGTGATTATAAAAGCAAATCTTGAATCTATAGTCTTATAAAGGTCTTATAGCACATTTGTAAAAAAATATATATAATAACATAATATCTACAAGAATCGATAAAATGATTTAAAAAAAACAATTGAAAAAGTAAAAGGTCATCGACCTTTATATTGAAAGGTCTTATAAATGCTTCGTCTTCGTCAATCATCGTACGAAAGGAACATTCTAACATATATATTTTTCAGAATTTAGAAACTTTTAAGCAAGTTACACTTTTAACTCCCTTGAGGTGAAAATTACGTTTTTGAGACTTAATCATTTCCTGTGCCCGTGATTTAAAAAAAAAAAACAAAAGTCTTATATGTAGTATAAATGTAATAAATAATATAATATAATTTTCTAGAATCTATTGATTGTTTATAATATCCTAATGTTATATAGTTTAGGGTTTTCAGAACCAACTTTTAAGTGCCGACCCTTAGCCTGTGGTTTCAAAACTTTAATATCATATATTTACGTTTTACACATAATAAAAATATTTCAAGGTTTTTTTTACTTTCTTTAAAACTTAAAACGCACCTGTGAGAGTACTTTGAAGGTGCTAGCTTCAGTTAACCTGGCTAAGTGCTCGGAAGAAATATGGTTTGTTAATCTTTTAATATACAGGAAAATTTTTCTTGTAATTAGCTACATCATTTTCAATGATATCTACATTTTAACCATTATCTAATCAGGTACAATATTTACAAAATATATACAATATTCATGAATATTTTTACATCTACCTTAATGTATTGTTATTTTTAATCACATTTTTATTACAAAATGCAGAAATGATACTTCTTATCTATAATCAAAGTTTTTATATAAACCTACAAACAAAAGAAACTCATTAATTGATTCCATTTTATCTCGTAAGCAAAGGTAAAAGAAAAGGAAAGTTATAGTGATTGAGCCCTGAAAATAGGTTTCTGGGTTATGTAGCTTCTTAAATGTTTATTTTCTGATAAATGTACATGAATATTAATTGCTGTCGAGGCAATGTTTTTAGGTCAATGTTACAATACTTGATAAAGTATAAATGATTATTTTTTTTGGTATTTCTCATAAAAATAAGTTGAAATAGCTGAACATGAATTAAAATATAAATATAAAATAACAAATTATGACGTTTCTTAATTATAAAACTATTCTTAGATTTTAGCAGGTTTTATTCGCAAGATAATTGGGACCAGGCTGTGTATAATATATTTAAAAAATGCTGTTTTTGTTCATCTAAGTTCATAAAAAATACTGTCACTAAAATAAATAAACTAAGAGGTGTCAAGGGACACAGGGACACCCGGATGGAACGAAGTTCCTTTCGATTAATTATTGAAGGAATAGGGAATATGCATAAAATTTAAAATGGTCTCAAATACTTTTTTTTCGGATACTTATTATCATCTTATTATAATAAAAACATTTTTTTTATTTACTAATCATTTAAGCCCATAAAATAATTTGTGAAAACTGTAAATTAAGGGAGCGAAATTCAAACTTCCAAAACGCCCCACTATGGGTTGAAAGGAAATGTGACGTCATTTGACACGCCATTCAAATTATCGGCGTCGAAGTTCATACTGTGGTATTAGTGTTACTGAGAAAAATAAATAATTTAAACGTTTATTTTCGTGCTTAAATGTTTTATTAAATGATAAAATTGTTTAGGTAATCATTTTCCTCTTCACTTGACTGAGATAAATAACTTTGTTAATAATCAGCAGATATAGAAGATATAAGATGCTATAGAAGTATTATCAGCTGCGTTTTCAGTAAACAATTTTACTTTTAAAACACAGTTTTACTGGTAAAGTAAAACTATGTAAAATAGTTAGTTTTACTGGTAAAGTAAAAGTATTGTGTGTTGAATGAGGAAATGGTAACAATGCTACATTTTGTTTTTCAGCAGGTATATTTACATTGACACCTTTATTTCTGTACTTCGGTTTCATATTAACTTGCACAGCTTAGTCACTTGGTAATTTATCTTTAATATGCGAAAAGCAAGGCTCTGCCTTGTGATCACATTTAATATTTTTTGGCTGATTAATATCACAGACATTTGTATGGGCAGTACTAGGACTTACTTAGTATATCACTTCTTTGTAAAGGGCACCAATTTTTTTAAACACTACTTTTGATAGCTAACTCTGAAAAGGCTTCATTAACCGATGTCAATCTTTGCCTTTTGACTACGCACATTCTCATTCTCAGCTGGTGTTTCTGCCACAAAAATATATGAGGAACAACTCCTTTCTTCAAACTTAGATTAAATTTTTCTCCTTGTTGTTTCGTTATACATATTATATTCAATATTATTAGCTATATCTTCCTTAACCTGAAATAAATCGACTACCATAAAAATTTCGTAAAACCAAAAAAAGAATACGGTTTTTATAGAAAGTTATACTGGACTTTTGTAAACTAGGTTAGGTTAATTTTAAACTAAAATTTTCTAATGTTCAATAGCTAATGCAACTTATTATAAATTTAAACTTATTATAAATAAAGTACACTTACGTTAAATTGATCTTCACAACAATATAAACACAATTTAAGACATATATTATCCCTTTTAATTACCATAGACCATTGTTTTTGTATTTTCGCGTCTCTTGGAATATAAAAAACACTTTCTCGGGTGTTTTTCTAATACTATTTTTGCACTCCGGTACTATACAATACTCTTAAGATGGTTTTTATCTTCTTCCATGACTTGTAAAGCACTTAAAACTTAAAATATGTATGAAATAACTAAAAAGTTCATAGTAAACATTCACTGGACGTGTCATTTGACGTCACGCAGGGCACGCACAAAATGACGGCGTTTGAACGGGTCAAATTTACTCAATGTTTTATTGTCATGAATTATTGTCGCGCCACCTAGCGGTGCGGTAGCATTCTTTTAAAACACTTTTTCCTAATTTTAAGTTATCATGCTTTAAAGTGAATTTAAGATTTGAAGAAATGTCAATAATATATTCTTTTTATGTCAAGTACGAAAAAAATAGCTAAAAGTGGTAAATTAAAAATATAATAACGGATAAAGTTAATAATAACAGACACAAAGTACACCCCAACTCGGAACAAAAATCTTTGGATCACACAAAGAATTGTCCCGTTTGGGAATCGAACCCATAACTTTTGGTTCAGCGGTCAGGGTTACTAATCACCACACCAAGAGGTTGATTTGTGTTCTACATGCATTACACAAATCAACTCATTACGATTCTACATTTAAATTTGTCAGAAAGCATAAACAATAGAATTTTTACATATTTTGTTATATTGTATTTTTAGGACAATGACTAGTTCGTAACTATTATGCCTAAATATATTGTCTAATAATATTGGTGCTGGTGTTAAATATCTGTTCTGTTCGTTTTTACTTTTGAAACACCAGAAAGTTCAAAATGGTTGTGCGAAAGGTTCAAACCATTCGTATTATAATACAATGACACCTACTTCATGGCCATCGTAGCCTCCACATTCGAGTAATTTACGTTCCCTCCAATTCTTAACAGATGAAGCGTATTTTATACTTTGAGAGCACTCTCAATAACATACTCAGATTTAAGTCATAAATCATTTCTAACGTTTTTAACTTCACGAAAGTGGTAGTTACACAAATCAATTCAAAGAATGTTTAACTTATTAAGGCATTATGTATATATTTTAATTAATTTCTAAATGAATTACCACTAATTTATAATTATTTAGAATTAGCCACTCTTAAAATTACATATACAGAAATAAGCCTTCAACGTCCCGCCTTGTTTAGGAAGCTCAAGGAACAAAATTGATAATTATCGTTTAATTACATTTCTTTAAATGCATAATGTTTGTAAAAGCAACCAATAATTTAATAGCACCAATTACTTATAAATGTATGCCATCAGACAAATACAGTTTCATGAATTAACAGATGCGATTTTATTAAAAACTATATTTTAATGTTGTTGAATAGGAAAAAGCATTTCGGTGGTGGTGGTGGTATTATAAAGATAATAGTGGAATCCTGTTTGGTTCTAGTCTTTTTGTATATTCATACAGTTTTGCAAGGTAAATGAGATGATTGATCCCCTTTTCCCCCTTTATTCCTTATCTCTCCTCCCCTTTTCTTAAGGTAATATATATATTTGTACATATCATTAGGCAAATCTATCCGTCCTTGTTCATATTCATCATTATGATATGAATCAACAAGGATAGATATAGTGATTGCTATCCTTGGAAATCCATTATTGTGGGGATAATAAAATAATAAAAATATATGGTTTCAGTTGTCTATAACATTATGTATATATATATATCTGTCTACTGTCACCCGATAAAAGTATGAAGAAGTGTCATGTTAATAAATGGCGTTTATTATTATTGTTATTATATTTATATTATATTCTTATTATTATATTATATATTGAATGTCTTTTGATTTTAAGAAATCCTACATTTTGATTATCCTAAATCCTACATCCTTATTGAATATGCTGATGATTGCTGATCTAATATCTCTGAACTCCATCTTAATAAATTAGTTCGGTTCTCAATAGCTGTATCCATTTTGTCTTCGACCTTCGTAAATAATATATCCCTTTGTTCGCAGCTGATATCGCTTCCTATACGGGATTTTAGATCTTCAAAATATTTGGGTCAATTGTATTCTATCTAAATCGATCCACAGTCTTACATTCCGGTAATTATAACATTTTGATTTATTCACTAATATGGTATTCATGCAAAGTTTTTTCACAGCCTACTAAACTTAAAAGTAAACTTTGGAACAGTTTATTAGAACCTATTACACGTTTTCCTACCGAGGTGTTTTTTAAGAAACACGTCCAAAAATATCTAAAAGAAAATATTAAGGATAATAGGCATATGTATACATTAATTATTGATATAAATTATATATAATTGTATTTACAACAATACATATTTCTTAATATGTTATGTATGCTATAGTAACTACAATTTGTGTAATCTACAGTCATCTTAATAAATTATTTTGAAGTCCAATACTAAAATCTTATAATACTATATTTATTTTACTTTCAATGTATTTTGCTGTATGGTCACATCTTAGAATACGCCCGCTCTAAATCTTCCCGCCAGACCGGCGGCTGGTTCTAAAAACTTCAGCCAAATCGTGAAATACGTCACAAAGAAAAGACTGTCATGAGATTGACATATTATACTGACCTCAAATAGTGTTGTTAAGTGCAGATAATAATAACTAAAATAGTTTTTAAATCAATCTCTGTTGGTATAGGAACGTAAGTAAATTGTCGCAATCATCATAACGCATTATATATGTGAAATGTTATCCAAATCGTGAGGTTTTAAATTGTTCAATAAGTAATTTACCACTTCGTTGCGCGGGTGATTAGCGCAGACGCCTAATGTATAGTCGCAAAACGGGGCTCGGGTTCGATGCCCGACGGGGACAGGCAAGAATGTGATGAGCATAGATGTTCGTACGTCATGGTTTGGTAGTTTATTAAATATATTCTCAGTATTTATAATGTGTATTTCTTTATACATATTTGTATAGTTGTCTGACTCCCTTCATACAAGCAAAATATTTTGATCACTTAGGGGTTAGATCAATGTGTTTAATTTGTTCTTATAGACGATAAGACGAAGCTTCTTAGCAATCCATGGATTCACCGTGCGGGTGCCGGGCCCATCGCGTTGCAAGGAGAGGAGTGCAAGCAGTGCCTGGGACTTGCGACCCAGGAGTAGGTTTAAGGGGCCCCTTTATTATGCGCAAAAACGCTCACCTTCACCCTCCACACTCCTCTCCCTACCTAACCAAATTTGGAAAGAACCTACTAATGCTGCCGCCTTTGAAGTACGTTCTAGAAATGAACCGATGCTTGTTCTAGAAAGGCCAAGATCTATAAGTAGGCTATAGAGAGATTTTGCTGTTATACCTCTCGCTCCCACTTCTACCGCGTACAAACTAACTATAAATTTATTTCTGATCAGTTCGTTGGTTAGTTCGCTTGAATGTGTGATCCCTTGGGATGTTTGTTTCCCAAGGAACAGTAAGCTCCACAAGTATCACGCGCCTCAGATGTTTCGAATACAGGAATAAGTCCGGTCTGGATGACGAAACACCAACATCCCCAGGGATTTTGTAATGCTTTTCATACGTGTCCATCATGAGAATCCAATCAGGAGCCGCGCCTAATATTGAATAAGGCTTCGCTTTTGATTTTTTGGAGGAGCCTTCTTTTACGAATTCTATATATCGTTCGGTGGTTGTTATACCCTTCCGCGCTCTTGCTACTGAAAGACTAACCGCTTCCCGTATAATTTCTAATACCTTGTCGTGGCGACGCGAGTATTGACCTTTATCTAGAAGTACCCTACACCCTACTAATAGGTGTTTCGCGGTTCCTATTGCCTCCCCACAGATGTTGCAAGACTTTTCGGTGGCTTTGCCCCATCTTACTAAATTACTTTGATCTGGGAGAGTCATTTGGAATGCATTAAGATAGAATTTTAATAATGCTGGGGACCAATCATAAATTAAGGTGCGCCACTTCAAAGCTAGTGGAATATAAAAATCTCCTATGGTCACCCATTCGTTTTGAATTTCTAGGCTCATCACGTGGAGTCGGTAATTATCGTTTTCGTCTTGTCGAATAAAAGATTTTGTTATGTCTATGTCTTGAACTTTCCTACTTGATCCTAGCCCTACTTTATTTGTTTGAGCACCTATCATATTTTTTTTATGGAATTGAAGTCGTGACTCGAGCTCTGAGGCAACTTTGTCTTTTGGGAGAGAAGTTACAGTATCATCTTTAGATTTTCCGATGATATGTCTTTTGGTAACTCTTAGATGTTTGTAGAGCTCCGATGGTTTCTTTAATTTTAATCCAAAATTGTTTCGGTCTCTAAATAAGGTTGAAGAGTCCGCTGAGTGCGCTAACCCGAGCCATAACTTCAATGTCTTTATGACGCTTGCATCTAACTTTGACAAAAGGGTTTTATTAATATCATAAACGAGGAAAGGCCAATTTAGACGTGATGTTAAAAAATTATCGTAAATCCAAGCTTTTTTGACGTTACTTTTTGGTTGGTTGTCTACCTTTTCGAGATCATTTAAAAAGCTATCGACTATTACTTCCAACGATGGAGTACGGCCCTAGGTAATCGATTTTTTTACCTAAAAATTTAAACGGAGCTGCTTCCGTAACCGTACTAACGAGCTGACCGCCTATTATAAGACCCGGATCGTAAGAGGTATATTTGGTATTCCGTCTACCCAGACACAGACTAAAACATTTACTTGGTTTTGTCCTCAATCCGCCCGTCCACGTATAGAAATCCTCAACTACATTCAAAAGTACCTGACATTGTTTTGGATTACGTGTCAGTATCGCGAGATCATCTGCAAAAGCTAGTATGGATTCTGTGTATTTGTTGTTGAACTTAAACCGATAACCCCACTTTTTTTCATTTGTAATTAATTTGTGTATTAAAATATTAATAACTATATTAAATAATAATTGTTGTAATAATATATACTATTCTGTAAATAATATTGATGTCTAAAACATAATAGTTGAATCGGTTCTTCGACTACTGAAAAGTAAAATAGTACAATACTTTGTGGATCACATGGCTTTTTTAATTTGTACTTTTCTTCCTCCTGACAAAACTATTTTAGAGTTTATTGTGTAGATCTATTGTAGTATAATTTTAGTATAAGTTTGGGATATAAGATTTCTGATTCAATTGTTGGTGATACAATAAAAAACTATTAATTATAATTTCTTTCCAACGGTCATTTTTAACGGTTTTAAATCTCAATCCATATTGCAATTTAATATTTTCTAGTAATAATAATTGCATTGAATCTATTAGTTGCAAAGCCATTCAAGTTACTGAACTAAATGATTGCTTTCGATTTTTTCGTAAGAATTAAAACTAATTTAGAAGTTATTACTTGTAATGGTTATTACGTTTTATTAAACGTCGGTTGTATTATTCTGGTTTTCTTTTATTTTTCAAATTCAAAACTTAATTAAAAATGATGTTAATATTATTTAAGTAAAACATTACAATCATAAGTCTTATCTATTCCTTTTTATTAAAGCTATTCCTTATTATGTAGATATCGGTAATAATGTAGAAATCGGGTAATAATTTATTAAATGAAGTAAGAATAAAATACAAAATTGTAAACCCTGTAATAGTTTCATAATAAATGGGAAATGCCGCTAGGTCTTTAGGGTTGTTTTCATACTTTTCTTAGCCAAAAAGTTAGAGCATAAATTAGCCTATATAATATTATTTCAATAATTTTATTAATATTTTTAGGATTACGAAATTTTAGTCAACGTCAATACATTTTAATTCAGTAAGAAAAATTTGATATGAGCTTCGTCTTCATAAAAAAATGTTCTTAAAAAATATTTAAGCTTTTGTTTTAACTATGCATAGTTAACATTTTTATATACAACGAGTGGGCCTAAAATATTTTGTCCTGTCTGGAAAATATTTATACCTTTAATCTGATCGCAGCGCTGCCTACTGAATCCTATTAATATTATGTGTCACAGATTCAACCAACAAACCTTAAAAAAATATCAAATTCCTATTTTCTTTACAACAAATCAGAGACAACATACAAAAAAGATGAGCTAGTGACGCGTTAACTCAAGCTGAGCTTATTTCTAATCTAGTCGACTTGAATTCTCAATCTTTTACATATTTTTGTTAGCTCAAGCTCAAAGCTCAAAGCTCAATCATTAAGTTAAAACAAAGTTCTAAAAACATAAGCTTAACATCATGATAATTATATATTTTTTTATATATAAGATACATAAATGTTGTTTTCATTCCAATATTGTATGTAAAAATAAAAAATAACTCGCCTCCCTATATGACTGTAGATTTATATTAAAAAAATAATTTATATTTTATGTTATATTATTATAAATTAATATGTTATAATCTTAAAATCAAAGGAATATAGTTTTTATAAATCTACTTGTAGCCAACGTAGATTCTAATTATGTAAAATGAACTTCAATGAACTTATTACTAACAAGACATGCTAATACTTATATTCGTACAATAATTATTTACATATTAATAAAATAGTTTCAATCCTTCTCAAAATATTTACATCACATTTTCCGAAATTGCAATTTACTGGTTTAATTAAATTCTAAAATCCATATGAATTCCAAAAGCAACCATTGCACTCTATATTTCTTGCTAAAACAATTTGATATTTGAATAAACAGCTCTTCTATATAAGATATATCTTCCATTTTAGAGTATTATAAAATTGATCGAATCGTTTTTAGTAAAATTATAAGCGATGAATTATAGTTATAAGAGATTCTGAATAACTATTGTGTTGTCTAAATCATTTCAAAAGTATTTATTCATTTCATAAATCGCTAAAATTATACGTCACGTGTTTGTAAAGGTGTGCACCTCATTCTTTAGTAATATTATATAAATGGATGGATGTTAGTCAGTTAACCTTCTCTGGTGCAAGTACAATAAATCTCACTTAGTCACCGTCACTCACTTTTGTCAAATTTGGCCCAACGTCCGTGGCTTTGATTTTCTGATATGTCATGTTGGTGAGTTATGAAAACCATGTGTCAACCACATTAATCTTTCCTTTCCATTTATCTTTTTAATTTTGTTTACCATTGATATTTTTTTGAGGTTTTATGAAATAAAGCGATTTAGAAAAGCGGTTCCATTAAAAAAAAAATTTTTTTTAAATATTAATTAAACATTTTAAAATTAGTATTACTTATTTTACATTATACGAGTAACCTTTTAATAAAATAATAATATTTTATATTTTAATTTATATAACTCATACATTTTTCTATAACTATAAACACAACAACAATTATCAGTCTTAAAAAATACTAATTATATTTTCAATCGCTCATTGTAACATTCAAATTGTATTTAATTAATTTGAGGAAAACACATTTACATTTAACAAAAACCAATAAACACAGATGGGAAGTTAAAATATTATGAAAAGTATAAAATTATGTAAGTTCATCAATTTTGACTAATTGAGATCATCTAATTACACCCTGAGCTCTTTGTCAGACTGTCTTGCGTATAATATACATTACTATTAAATGCACTGCTTTTGATAAAGTCTTATATTATACAACAGTTAAAATGTTACATATTTACACTGCGTTACATGCCTCCTGTAAGATGTGACAATACAGAGTAAGGGTGAAATTGAATTAGTGAATATGTGTAAACTGTAATTTGTACATAAGCTTTCCTTTTAGTATATATCAGAGACTTGAATTATTTCAAGAACTAAAGTTATACAGGTAAAAATAATTCAGAAGTCAGAAAATTTATAGAGAAACTAACATTACATTAGTAAGTGTCTTATTTTAATTAAAACCTAAACTGTTTTCATAACATTTACAAACGAATTATTATAAATTTAGAATCTACAATTCATTATTATACAATATACGGTTGTTGTGAAATATTTAAGGTTATACTAATAATTTTATAATTGTATGATCATATGTGTATACTAGCTGTGACTGCGACTTCGTACGCGTAGATTTCGATTTTGATAAAACGTACGCTTTCTACTTACCAAAATATGTAAAAACTATAAACCTTCAAACTGGTAAGCAGCAATAGTAGTATAATAAAATATTACTAATTTCTTTATTTGTTAATGTCGATTCTTAAAAAAAAACAAAATGTAAAGTGAACCCCCTCACAATATATTCCCGAAAACTGTATCTAAATTGATTAATCCGTTTCTGAGATAAGCGTGCACAAACATACAGACAAACAGACAAACTGAAAAACCATTGTTTTGGGTTTTGTTGGACTCTGATGTATAGAGTTCCTAAAAGAATGTGGTGGGTATTAGGTCTATATTACTGAAACGTTAAGTATTCAGACTTACTGAATATAGTTAAGTATTTATTATGTGGGTTATGAATTAAAATTTAAAATGAATAAAAAATAAAAAATAACTAGGTTGATATTTAAAGGAAATAATAATAAAGCGAAAGCGTATTTTCACTTCAGGAAACACAATTATTGTAAGTTTTGTACAATAATCTTTCAATTGTAAAGCTAAATTCATGTATTTAAAATGATGATTAAAAATGTAATCACAGAAACGGTATAATGTAAAGAGAGATCGCATCGAATGAACATTTTAAAATTGAGTAATGAAGCGTGTTCATAAATGTTTGAAATTTATATTCAAATCCATGTTTAATATAATCTTAAACTTAAAAAAAATACTTATAATTTTACTATGTTAAACAAACTATTCTTATACATATAATCATAGCAAAATAAGTTGATTTAATTAATACTTTATTATTTATTTAATCTATATATTTTGTTAGTATTAAAAGAGTCGTTTCAAAAAAAAAATTATTGAGATCAATTACAATAAATAGAAGTATGCAAATTGACAATTAATGTACTAAAAGCTACCAGGACATCATATTACAAACTTTGAAAGACTATGAAAGTCTGATTCTTAGTATGATACGTATGGTTTATTTCGTCTTGTCTAAGAATTGGTGGTAATTTAAAAACGTTAAATGAAGTTTGCAATGTAAAGAATGCTAACGGGACACAAACAATATTATGTATGTATATATATATATATCAATTTACTCAACTAAGACAAAAAGTTTTTGTTATATAATCATTGTTATTACTTACTTTATTTAAAGAAACATACTTTATATAAAGAACCATAAAAATAACAGATAAATTTAATTAATTAATCTCCTCTAAATAAGCCTCTATTAAGCCATTAATGCATAAAGTACTTTTGTTTAATAATATAAATATATATTCAACACGATTGTGCATGCTTAATTTGTGCAAAGACAGACAAATTTTAACAAATATATATATATTTCTATTTAGCCAGGACCATCTGAGTGGGGATTAATAGAACCATGATCCAATAAAAAAGTTTTACATTTTCATCCTAAATACCTATATTTTGTAAAAATGTAAGTTTCATATTTTAGAATTCTCTTGAGATAATTCGCTAGACGTCGGGATTAATCAAACTTCCTACCAGTTCACTTTAAATCCAATACATCAGACAATTTGACTCTTAGAAAAAATCTTGTAAAATATGATTAGATTAGGGTATTTGGTACAATAAAGTGTGTTAGTTTAAATATTAATATAACACTAGTATATTTACCGTTTACTTTAATATACTCGTTTAAAAGGTGAGGTCAGTTATCAAAAAAACACCCACTTTCCCCATGGGATAACTGAGAAGGGTATGATAGATAGAGGGACTCTAAATTATTATCGCGTTTAGAGTATAAGCTCTAAAAATTATCATAATTCATAATAAATTAATTTATTAAATATATAATTATAAAGTCCATGTTGCATCCATCTTCAACTAATTGGGAAGCTTCTATAAGTCTTTGAGCTTAAACTTGGTCATTTTACTTTTTATAATATTTGTTTTCAAATTTTATTCGCGTAAACTAAAATTTACAAAAAATAGTGGTGAAATTCTCGTTTTGATTTTACCACGTTATTTGTTTTTAGGGCTCCA
This sequence comes from Napeogenes sylphis, assembly GCA_959347405.1. NCBI lineage: Eukaryota > Metazoa > Arthropoda > Insecta > Lepidoptera > Nymphalidae > Napeogenes > Napeogenes sylphis. The sequence goes on from OY365784.1 coordinate 27,578,106, forward strand.
TTTTTCCTCTCTAGATAAGGTCGGCACACCATGTTGACCTCTTCCGCTCAATTTTGGCATTTCTCTGTAGCATCTCAAGCATGCTTCTTCCTATTTTATCATCATATCGGCACTCATACAATCCATCCATCAGTTTGCTTTTAAAATTCAAAGATTAAGAAATATGCTAATGCTTTCAGAATTACCCAATGTACCGTTACAGGAAAGAAGTTTAACGAACCGCTCTTGTTTCGGTAGTAATCTCGGTAGTGGCATCTTTTCAATCTTTACCTATATTGCAAAATTAGAAACATTGGTTAGGATTTTCGAAAGAAGCCTAATAGATGTCACTACCGTCCCGATAAAGATGATCACATAAGGAATGTACTTAACTCACCGAGACAACTCGGTGACAGCGAATCGGTAGCTCAATTAGTAGAGCGACGGGACGGTTTCCCAAAGGATGCGGGTTCGAAACTCGGCCCGTATTGGTTTAATTTTCATTCTATATTTATATTAATTTAAATAAGCTTAACATGGCTTTACATGTGTGTAGATTTTGCTATATATGTATATAGATAAAGTTCAATAAGTTCCTACTGCAAGCAATATAATCACATTAAGCTTCTCAGTCATCACGGCTTCTGACTGAACGTTCTGACTAGTCCACTCCTATTTTCCAGACAGTCTCTTTACTCCAGTCTAAGTCCACCACTGAACATAGCAGACATACGTCTTTTTAGGGTAATTGATTACTTTTACTACAACTAGCAATTGTCATGGCATAAAAACGAATTAGTTTAATTTTATTTCAGGCTTCTTTCCCATTGTCCATTGCTGATTTTTTTTTTTAATTAGGAACAAAAGTCATATCACAAAGTTTTGACTTCAGCTTTTTCGATGTTTGTTATAATTTCATTATCACCGTTAGCATTTTTAAAGAGCAGTGAAAGTGTTTTTTTTAGAAGTCCTAGATTTTATTAATTTCGGGGACTTTAAAAGTTTACTTTAACTCGCTCTGTACCTATTCCTTGTATCTAGATTGATAGAAATAATAACAGATATTTTCTTCTCAATGAAAATTAATCTATGCCAAATCTTATATTATCTTGAATGCGCAATATTAAATAGAGATACAAGGTTTTCACTTATTAAAATAAACTTCCTATAGCTAAAGACACAATTGTATGTCCAATGCGATCTTATTTTAAAGAGTTAATATTGTAAGTTAATCATTAAAAAGTGAGTTAAACAAGAGGTTGAGGAAGATACGTTTTTACATTTTTCTTACTTAGTCATAATATGCTGTCGCAATGGATCGGGCCGTAAATAATACCTCACAAGTGTATCTCCACTTTTTAGTGTGAATTTAGTTATTTATTTAATAAAATTGCATTTTTTTTTATAAATTGTAACATAACTAAAAGTAAACCTTAAATATTTAAAAAAAGAATCAGAATTTGTTGTGTAACTTTGTTTTTGAATTATAAATATAATGTCAATGAAAATAAAGTGAATAACATTAATACATATTATAATACTAAGTTTATAAAGCCTAACTCAATAAAATATACGTTAACGCATAAAAAATTACGTAGACATTTGATTGTTTGCCAGAAAATTGCCAAGGCAATATGGGCGTCCTTGATACTTTATGAAATGTATAGTTGCGTGACGCTGCGGAGAGCCTGCGTCATCTTTGGCATGTTCCTTATATCTGAAGTGCTTAGTCATCGTACGTATAAAGGGCCGCAAGACTAGTTTGAAATTATACTTCTATTTATAAACACTACGCTGAAACCTATTATAGAGATACATTTGTTTTATTGTAAATTATTAAAAGGTTAAAATTAAATGTAAATATTATAAAATAATAAAATCGCAGTATTCTAAAATTGCGACAGTAGACGTAATTGGTCTACCCGTTAATATAATGTGTCTAAATAATAGAAAAAAAATTAAATATTCGCGAACCATCCGTTCAGAAATAAATGTGGTAGTAGTTATTAAAAAAATGCTTAAAAACTCAATTCTAAAGAAGTTGGAGATAAATTATGTTTTAAAAAATATTGTGGATACTGTAAAGCATTAAAATCGCTGAATAATATGGTCACCTGACAGGTTAAATTAGGTTATTTGTCAATTTAATTCATAAGCACAGATATTTAGATAAATTTCTATTCACGCAAGGTCCACTATTCTATTATTCCCTTGCGAATAATTAATACGTTGCAAGCTTATTACTTATTACTACCGTATGATCGTTTACTTGCCTATTAAATCTGAATTGATTTTAAATTCTATAAATAATGTTACTTTATATTTGAATAAAAATATATTTCTTAACAGAAATAAAAATATACGACTATAAAAATTGAGTACTGTAAATAACATCAATTTCTTTTTTAAATGTTAGAATCCATATCACACGAGGACAAAAAAAATTTTGGAGTTTACGTATAAAATTTTCACCTATGATTTTTGGAACACCGTAATCAATTGGATTTTTTTTGGATTAGTTATTTATTTTTATTATGAAGCAATAGTTGTAATTTTTTTTCTCAAAAATGGTCGGTGTTATGAAAAAAAGTGTTAAAACATTACGATACGATTTTTGTCTAATATATTTTATCAATAAATTAACCGTTACGGTGCAAAATGAAAAAAAAATATGTGTGTGTCAGCTCCGACGCACGACTGGAGTTTACTCCTTAAGTATAATTGTCTAAACAGACGGAAAAAAAAATAAAAAAAGATTGATACCTTATAAAATATTATCTACACCCCTTTCTGCCATAGTTTATTTCGAAATACTTGCATTTCACTTTAGCCAAATATAATGATAAAGATTATAACTTCACAATAACAATGTTAATTATTGATAAATATAACAAAAACAGCAACATAAGTAAATTGATACTGATAGAAATAAACAAGCTCAATAACATATAGATATAGTCGCTTTGCAGCATATACATTACTCTATACACACATTTAATGTTTTCATTGATTTTATCAACATTCATGAGCATATTCGCTTTTATTAATACGATGAATATGTATGGTTCTGACTATGTTGTTAAGGCATCTTTTAATATTGATATTTTTTTATCAGTAATCATTAGCATATTAGCTTATATTAAAAATTTAATAACATAAAAATTAAAAATGTATCGTTCCTTACATGGAAATATAAGTCTTTACTTACATTACAAATAATAAATATTTTAGGTTTTAATTAATTGTTTTCATTATTATTTTTTGTATTATGTTAAATTGCTTAGTAGTTCTTTATTATTTATTTCATATTGGAGTTTGTTCCCTTAGAATCAATTTACAAATAAGACAGTTTAAATGAAAAAAAAAAATCGTGCGACACTTGTTGTCTGCCGCGGTAAAGCTATTGCATAGCATTTTTATCAACTATTGCAATTATAATTATTTATGTAGTATTTTTTTTATTGATGTTAATTCAAGTTTTTAAGCTATTGCATAGCTTCTATCGCGGGCCTTGAGTATGGAGACCGAATCCAGAAATTCCATAACGAAAATAACCTAACACACCAGTATTGTGTACTTATAATTTAAAAATAGCATAAGCGCCAAGTTGATAATATGTATTATGATCTTTATTGAATAATAATTAAGGTTTATTTTAAAATAAATGTTTTACTGGTACAAATGAATTTCTTTCAAAAAGCCTTTTCATTTTAATGACTTTCTGTTATGGTTTTACAAAAGTCCAGAGTACAAGAATTTATCAATCGTAATTGAACTTTATTTAACTTATTTAACTGATTATATTTTAAATAGGAATAGAATAATTTCATAATATATAATCATGTCATAATAGGAATAGGTCTATAAAATATCGATGTATCGATATATCAATATTATTACTTAGAAATATCGATATTTATTACAAATTCATTATCATCATCATTTCTCTTATCGTAGCGGTAAAAGCTAATTCATTCACACTAAATCATTCAATATCTAGTTTTATAGAAATAGTACATTGCCAAAATATATATTCTTTAATCATTTTTACCATTTTATGGTATGTATTTTAAAAAAGTTGATACAAGAAGTGTTTCATCGAATTTATGCGGGAAAAATATAAAAGCAGCGGTAATACAACTAATTTAGCAACTTACTTAAAAAATAAATACCATCTTGCATCTCTAACATGACTTGCAATAATTATTTTAAATAAAGCCAATATGTCGAAATAACGATAATATTTTGAAATTCCAAACCCCAATATTGATGTATTTGAAAATGTCGATATATCAAGTTTTACTGCGGCAATCTCCGAGTGCCACACTTATTTTTTTTGCGTTTATATTAATTGAAGTTGGATGTTGTGACCGATAAGAAAACAATTTTTTCTGTTATTAAAAAACTACTATTTGAAGTTGTCATTCCTATGTACTGTCATAAAAAGGTTAAGATTATCATTAGCTAAAAATATTTTCAACCTTAAATCTCAAGAATAAGTTTAATTACGTTTGTTAAACTATTAAGCAATAAAGTATATAATACAAGTATCAACAAGGCGCTTAAGCTATTTTTAAATGATATGTACGCAATACTCGGCCGAGCTACATAGTAGGCGGAGTGGGGGTTTTAGGTTTTTTTGTTACGAAATTTCTTGATTCGGTCACTGCACTCCAATCCCACGATATAAGCTATGCAATAACTTAAAAATATTTGAAATAAATATCGACCACGATACCTGAATTTCAGTATCAAACTATCGATATATCGTACAAAAATGTATTAGTAATAAATATCGATATTTCTTAGTAATAATATCGATATTTCCATACATAATATTTTATCAACAGTCCTATTTAAAATGAGAAGTTTAACTGCTTTGTAATATCATAAAAAGGTTCATAATATCGGCTAAAACTATTTTCAATCTTATTTCTGTGAATAAAGAACAATTACGATTGTTAAGTACTTGTACTTAGGGTCTTTTGTAACACAATAACAGCAAGTTATTAAAATTAAAGGCCTTGATGAAAAAAGTATATTTGTACAAGTATTATGCAGGATTACGCATGCGCAGTAACGCTGATACAACCTATGCCCCCTAGAGGCGAGTTGGTGAACTAAAGAGACAAGCGTGATATTTCAAATCATTAAAAGTTCTGCTATTCATCGATAGATGGCAAAACTAGTTGCGCACGATAGGTTGCTCACCAAAAACGTAACGAGGTCATCGTTCAGTGGATTTTACTCCTCATATTTTTCTCATACCGGGCGCCTTATATACAAAAATCGATTCTTAAGGAGTAAACTTCAAAAAGTATATTTGTACAAGTATTATGCAGGATTACGCATGCGCAGTAACGCTGATACAACCTATGCCCCCTAGAGGCGAGTTGGTGAACTAAAGAGACAAGCGTGATATTTCAAATCATTAAAAGTTCTGCTATTCATCGATAGATGGCAAAACTAGTTGCGCACGATAGGTTGCTCACCAAAAACGTAACGAGGTCATCGTTCAGTGGATTTTACTCCTCATATTTTTCTCATACCGGGCGCCTTATATACAAAAATCGATTCTTAAGGAGTAAACTTCAAAAAGTATATTTGTACAAGTATTATGCAGGATTACGCATGCGCAGTAACGCTGATACAACCTATGCCCCCTAGAGGCGAGTTGGTGAACTAAAGAGACAAGCGTGATATTTCAAATCATTAAAAGTTCTGCTATTCATCGATAGATGGCAAAACTAGTTGCGCACGATAGGTTGCGCACCAAAAACGTAACGAGGTCATCGTTCAGTGGATTTTACTCCTCATATTTTTCTCATACCGGGCGCCTTATATACAAAAATCGATTCTTAAGGAGTAAACTCCAAAAATTTGCAACCTTTGACTTTGAATATTTTATTTATTTCATAACATCTATGCAAATTTTTTAGCTTTCTGGGATTTAATGTACGGGTCCCTATTCTTTAGTTAAATTGGCCTAACTATTATGTTTTAAAACGCTTTCATTGGTTTTTACTGTCCATATTTCTATTAGTGTAAATGATTTTTTTTCTTATTCTCATTTTTAAGCTGTTAACATAGTTTAGTAATGTTTGAAAATATCTATAAACATGTATAGCCATGTTAAGCTTACTTAAATTTATATAAATATAGAATTAAAAATAAACCGATCGTCTTTACCGTCCCGATAAAGACGATCATATAGAATGCTTATTTCACCGAGGCGGACAGCGATACGGAAGCTCAGTTGGTAGAGCGACGGGACGGTTTCCCAGTAGTCGCGGGTTCGAATCCCTGCCCGTATCGGTTTATTTTTCATTCTATATTTTTTATAAAATTATGGTTTAGTAAAATTTTCTCGCAACATTCCGTAGATTTTAAACATTCTCGTCTACTCCATCCAGCATGTATCTTTATTGATTTTAGACTTAAAGATCTAAAATAAGAACACAGACGATTTTCTAATATGAAAATTTCAAAATAGCTAAATTACGAAATTTAGAACAGAAATCTCGACAGAAGCAACGTCAAGGCATGATTAATGATTTAAAATGTAATTAGAGCGTACACTGGGGGAGCTTTCGTGTTTGAATAATGTAACGTTTAATTTTTTGAATGAAAATTTTTAAATATTGAAACATGACCGAATAGCTTTGGTCGCAATTAACATTTTTATTTATTAGGACACTATATAATAATCTTAATCCATAGGTATAAAAAACTATCTTAAAACTACTTGGTCTTGTTATTCTAACGAATATCGGCATAATTCAGTTTTAATCGATTTGTTTGATATTTTAACATTTGGAGGCAATATCTTATGTTTAGGGAAAAAAAGCCTTTATCAATCGCTACTGAATAAAATCGGTTTTTGGTTTAAATTAAATTTCGGTTTAAATTTCGAAGCTCATGAACCTAGAGAACTGATATAGACAGAACAAAATATTTTGATTAACTAGTTTAAGATTTAAATATAAAATACAATGTTGTAAGATATTTCCGGAACAATAATATTAATTAAGACAGTCTATGAGGACGTCTTCGTTAACAAGTCATATATTATTTTAGGTATGTAAAGTTTTATATATGTTTTTGTATTTTAGAAATCTGCTTTTGTTTCTTAAAGTGTTTTTATTTTTATTTGCAACTAAATGTCATTAAATACGTAATATTAGGGAATTCATACCAGCAACAACAATATTAACTTCGTTAGTGTTTGGCTGCATTGATTTGTTCTAAAGCAACATAGTGAAATTTCAATTTTGCATTTCATAATCACATACAGTTTGAATTTCGAATACTGATTCAGTGTAATTATCTTCACAGTGATAACTATCTTTTGTTATAATATATATTTTAGTTCATATTAGTTTACCTATAATTGTGGCTTCGTAGACAAAAAGGTTTACAAAATATAATTGTTAGAATTTTTTTGTGTAATCCTAAGAATGATAATTTGTAAAAATACTTTTCTATAACATATAGAGATTGACGTATATTAGCGGCTTGCTAATTATTGATAGAGTCTACTGGTACAGGATCCGAGGCGTATATCTCAGGCAATTAAACCACACAGACACAGTATGATAATTCTTGTATTAAATGTAGGTAATCGGTTATCACAAATTACTTAGTAGAATGATGGGTATACAATTAAAATTATCCGAGTTTCGTAAACCACCGGTCCCGTTTGGGGGGTCCGGCCTGGATCGCTCTCTGTAATCAATTCCTCAATCCTTTCAAATATTTCAAATGTCTCCGGTGCCTCTCCAAACGACTCCGATCACGTGACTCGTTACGGCACAGCGTTCACAACCCACTGGTACAATAACATCAATTGAGTTACTAATCATCGTTAACTTGTCGTGATCTGCAAACATATATTTATTTAATACATCGAAGTACCTATCTACCATTATTATCTATCACTTTTGCCATATTAAAGGTTTATTGGTTCATTGAATACATTGTCTAAATAAAAAATTCTTGCAATATGTGGTTCAAAACAAATTGTAGACTGTTGGTACTTTATTCGGAAAGCATGGCGAGTGTCGCAGAAATTTCAGTAACACCTCCTCTAATTTAGCCCTAATATTGTAGTTGTAGTCTTGCTTTGTGCTGAAATAGTTGGCCAGAACAAAAGACCAATCTCGTTTGATTCACAGCTAGCTTTTCCATCCTTTTTTTATATTGCTGACAATACAGCTCTGTCGTAACTGCCTTGCCAGTTCTTGGGAAGCTCTTTGGTTCCAAAATTTTAATCTACAGAATAAAATCCCAATCGACAGCTCCAGTAGATAATAAAAAAATCAATGTGATCGTAATAGTGGATCTATTGCACACCACGTTAGAACTAGCGGGAGGGATCAGTGTGAGTGATAAAATAATTTTAATCCGCTTGAAACAACTCTGAAAACTATAAAAGCTCAAGAAACCATTTCTTACAACCGTTTCTTATAATCTTATAATCTTATATAAAATAAGTGAAGCATAACAACAAATACGCTTCGAATACATTTTTTAAATTTACCTTTTTCATGAACAATGCTAAATTTATTTGTAAGTCTGATATCATAGTTATAAAAATGATAATGGTCTTCCCTTTGATTTGACATCATTTTTAATTCAATGTTTTTAGAATACAGCATCATAAGCACTTTGGTATACGAAAGGATAAACGAATGTTTGCAAATTAGTTTAAATGTGATTAAGATTTTGCAATTTGCGGTTAAAAGATTTTTTTAAATGAAAATAGAACTATTTAAACAAATAGATTTTTGTTACAAAATTAATGATCTATAACTACTATAATGCAAAAAAAATAGAATAAACATTACATTACATTACCATAATCAAAAATGTTCAATTCAACTCAAAAGCACTTACGTTTAAAAAACCAATGAACGCGTGTCGGAGCATACAATAGTTAGATTATCTAAGCCTCCAGTGATCCAATGAGAATAGATGAAAACTATTCATGCAACTTTGCTTTACAAAGTGTTATCGAAAATGCATAAATCTGATTACATATTAATGCGACGATTGTTCAAGACAAGACCTTTGTTAGAGGCCTAAATATAGGCTAAGTTGTAGTAGGTAGAGGCGGTGAAAAAGACAATCTATTTCATCTCGTGCTGTAACCTTATAACAATCGATAGAACTAAGGAGATTTGCTAAAAACTTTCCAGTAATTTAAACTACTTCAACACTTTAATAAAACAACAAAGGTCCCAGTACAACATAGCTAAAAGTAGAAAAAAGCCAATGAGGAAAAAAGCTTACAACAGTGTCGCTTATTTAATAAGAGGATCGTATGATTTTGAAATTGAGAATATTTCTTTAAAATAATAACATTATTTTTACATTATTTTTTCTATACCATTTTAAGGTAATTTTCCATGATCACATTCTAATTGTTAATTTTATCAATGCTGACATGAACATTTCAAAACTAAACTAATTTAATTAAATTGAAATTAAATTCCATATAAATAATAAGTTTTTACTGAAAAAATAAAATCAAAGATCCAATTTATTCTTAAAAAATGAAAGAAATCTGGCTTTATCAACTCAGCAGACTTACTTGTCCTTATTATATTGTACATTGTGTAAACCTGTAGTTAAAGCCTACTTATTATGTTAAATAATAAGTAGGCTTATTATGTTAAATAATAAGTAGGCTTTAACTACAGGCTTTAACTACAGGTTATAATAGTCATTTTCAAAGTACCCTGGCACCGATCACTTCATACATAAGATGTTTCGATGAAGTTAATTTGACAGTATTTATTGAGTATTAATTGAACATAGAGAAATTGTTTAAAATAAATACAATGCCCCATAAAAATTACTATACTCTTTGAGGTAACGTTCAGTCTTTCTGTGCTTCTGTTTATTTCTTCTACTACCTAATACTTATATGCTAATTACTAAACTTTATACAGTATCTTTGTTTTTATGAGAGTATTCAATATTTTAGTGATAAAGTATATAATTGCACTAATATTCCGTGTCTTAGATCGTTGATGGTTGTTGTGTTTACTTTAATTCCTAATCTTTAAACGTTCAATATTTAAATTGGCTCTAAGTATCTTTATTAACAGTTCTTATTTTCTTGTACATTATACTGTTTCTTCCATAGTTTGGGACTACCTTCAGTATAAGCTAATATTGTCTTGTAAATAAATAATATGAGTAACATTCTGCAGAAATATAAACTGTGATGATAACAATGTATTTATTGTGAGGCAAAGTGAATCTTCAATCAAGTTTATAAGAACGAATTGTACTTCGTTATCTATTCTGTTTTTTGGATATAAATTTGTTAGTGTAAATAAAATACTTATTACCGAGCGATGAAAATATGTGCGTTATGTACAATACTACTATGGAGACCACGTTCATGTGACCTTCTCGGTCACATTTTAGCAATTTAGAAAAACGAGGATGTTGAGTTGAAGAGGAAAAATGAATGGAGTATCCATTCATTCATTCATTCAAAAATGAATAGAGTATCCATTCATTTTATCCAGCATAATTAGACTTATTTTAGTCAAACTGAATAAAAAGCCTGTTAAATTAGTTTCTTAAAATACTGCTTCTTTGTTTTATTGATTGTTTGGCCTATCATACTTAAAACTTTGACGTTTATTAGTAAGTAAAATATGGATTTAGGAATTTTCAATTAATAGCCTGGCTTCAGTTTGCAATAATTTCTATTTGCATTAATTAAATTCGATTGATAGAAACTTTTGCAGGTTTAGATGTTCATAGGAACCCTTGTTCTACTGATATCTGCACCAATACTAATAATTAGTCCCTTTCCCACGTCTTTTAATAGTGTTTAGAAAATATTTCAAACCCGCAGAACTTTATTTTGATCATCCCTTGAAACGTGTAACATGTAATTTATTTATCTCCCCAATTTATATTATTGGAAGGTTCTTGAAAGGTTAATTGAGTATAAAAAGACAAACTAAACATTTGTTTCGTCGAATTTATTAATTGTACAATTTATTGAACTTAATATTTTATGTTTCTAACTAAAGTTTATACAATTGAAAATAAATTAACTAAATGTATACTCAATTCGGGTATTCCCATGATTCCGTATTGTCAACATGTCCATAGTCCTTAGTGTGATAATAAGCTGTGGGTACAAAGACGCGTTTAACGTAAGCTTTTAATAATTTAACCGATAGGTTGGTAATAAGTTAGGGATATTTATTTCAAAAGGGAAAACCCAAGCCTAGAAGTGTTTTTTTACATAATATTTTGAAGGATATAGAACTTCTAACTTCCACGCCTGGACTATTTAATCTTCTCTAAAATATTTTATAACAGAGATTGGAAATATAATAATAATTAAAAGATTTAAATAAAATTAAAATAAATATAAATAAAAAATGTTTTCCTGAATTGAAAAAATATAAAATGTTGGAAAATTTACGCGTAGCGTATGCACCGATGAATTTCAAATATACAATGGACTCAAATACACACATTAAACATCAAAATAGTCGTTTCGATTTGGAGGGTTGAGTTACACATACACTGTATAATTATAGATAATTACAAACTGTAATATTGTAAAAAGATACCTATGTCTCTCTTTATTATAGAATCTTTATCCTTGAAAAACCCTTTTTCTAATTACTTGTCATCGGTACCATATGACAATTACGTAGGTACTATTTTTTATTACTTTTATTCTGTAATAAAAGTTTCTAGAACTTGCTGCTTGCCTGACATAAACCCTCGTTAGTGATGTTTATAGGTTGAATTGGATTCAGCTTTTAGATAAGTGGAAAATAATGATATCCACTTGTATTTTGTTTCTTAGTCGGGTCTAAGGGCTCTCTCGGGGATATATGGGAGGTCCTATTCTGAGCCGAAAGGCAGTTTTCATTGAAAATTGTGTGTATTGTTTCTTAGGTTTCTCACAATTCTTATTTTTTATACCTACCGCACCTACTATTGTTCAGTATTCTCTCATGAATATCAATATCGTGCTATTAAATTCATATTAATCAACTGAAAATTGTTGCAATGAACCAAAAGAAAGTACATCCAACCAAATGCAGAAGTCAGTAAGGATACTGGAGGAATCTTTAAAATATGTTCCCTTCTTGAGGGGGAAAACTACAGATGAAATTGCTGTGAAATTGCTGAATTGGAGTTCCCATGTCAAGCTACAGAATGCATATTGCTTATGTAGTTTTTTCATTACTAATTAATTTATTAATTTGTCACTTTTTCCTCATAATTAGTTAGGAAAAGACGTTTTATAATCTATACATATAATAAAATTGTCACTGTCTTTATAAAAGAGTAAGAGAACCCAAAACAATGGTTTTTCATTTTGTCTGTTGTCTGTCTGTATGTTTGTATATCTGTATGTCTGTATATCTGTATGTTTGTGCACGCTAATTTCAAAAAGGGCTGAACTAAGCTTAGAGCCATTTTTCAAGAATATATTGTAACAGTCTTCACTTAACCTTTAGTGTTTGTTTTATTTAAATCGGTTAAGAAATAAAAAACTTATGTCAATCTATATGAATCACGTAATAAGTACCAAGCAAATCTTCTTCTATACATGTAATAAATCTAAAGAGGAATAGTCTGTATACATTGAAACTATTATAAAATAAATAGCCAGAATGTGAAGGGATAACTAACAGAATCTATTTCTAACATTAAAAAAATGTTTATCTGTTTGTCTTTTAGTTGTATACGCAACACGTAAAAAACATATAGCCAATTTAAATAACTTTTACACATAAAAATTGAGACTCTCGTCGTCTGAATCACGTTACTCTGAATAACATTTAGCTTTTCACTTTCATTGCACACTTTATACTCTATCAAAAGATATATGTATTTAAAGTGTTCAAGAAATTTATCTATATACAATACAAAAAACTGTAACTCATCGCTGTCTCTACATAGAAAATATTTTCAAAAATTCATAATGGGAGGGGGAGGACTTTATATAAACAAGAGAACCCAAAACAATGGTTTTTCATTTAATCTATTCGTCTGTATATCTGTAAGTTAGTGCCCGCTAATCTCAGAAACGTATTAAACGATTTGTTTTCGGGAATATATTGTAATGGGCTTCACTTAACATTTTGTTTTTTTTTTAACAATTTGGCAATAAATAAAGAAGTTAATAATCTCTTCTTTTCGTACCATTGCTACTTACCTGCGATTAAACGTAAAATAATATACATAAATAAACTAGAAATACTCCTATAGGTATGCAAAAACTACTTAATTGAGTTCGATGAAACGTTGAAGGTTTATAGTTCTTACATACATTGGTGCTTACAAAGGGTACGTTTTATCGAATTCGAAATCTACGCGTACGAAGTCGCAGGCACAGCTAGTTTTAATAATGGTATATGTTTAATTACCCTCACCTTGTATATTAAATATAACTCCGTACAGATAAAAATAGCTATTGCACGTCTTTTAGAGGATAAGTCTCGTCGTTTAAGAAATAAGCAATTTAGATTTTTAGGTTTTTTACTCTCCTTTGAGTTATCCATATGATTAAAATATTTCAAAACAAAGCAATTAATAATATTTAGAATCTCTTAAGCAGGTCTTAACTTTAGCGAGACAATAGATCTGCAGTTAATTTTATATTAATGTACTACTATAAAAAAATATTACTACCTCCAAAATAACCTTAAGTTCTTATAACAGTACAAAACCATCATTAAAAGTGAAACGATGATCTTATTTAATTGTTAGGTTAATGATATTATCATGTTATTGCATGCTTCTTATATAGGTACTTATATGGTATTTTCTTTGCAGCTCAATAGGTTTATTACAAGTAATACAAAACTTTAAAGTACTTTACAAGTATTGAAATTAAAATAAAACTTTTTAAAAAACTTTAAAAAAATCAGTAATAAATATATATATTTTTTAATTTTAGCAGTAATTTATTTAAATAGAATGATATTTTTTTTATAATTTTTATTCTAAATTAATATAATATACATTTTGGACATAAAGTGAAGCTGAGGTATTTCATGGATTAATGAGCAGTGACTTAATTTCTAGACATGAATCCATTTGGGAATGTATGTGCAACAGCCGTGAAATAGCCAAGCTACCCAGCAAATAGCCATTTGATCAAGATGGAACATTTATGAAACATTTATAGTTAGTAGAGTTAGGAATGTTGCTCTTTATGAGATCTGATATTTTGACGATAAGAACATTTTATTCATTGTAAGCGATACAATAATAAAGACAAATCATAACACATTTATAAAATATTGGTAATAATATATACAAAAATTAATAACTAAAGAAACCCCCGAATCAAAAAGACGTTTAAAAAGGATAAAAATAACATTATTATGTACTTATTGAAGTCGTTGCGTCGGGGGACTGATGCACGTACGTTGACGATAGTATGTGTTTTATGAAGTTTTCGGAGCTAATAATTGAGAACTTAGAATGTAAAATTTGATATTATTGTTTTGTTATTTGCCTTGGTAACTTGCATTTTTAATTCTTTCTTTATTTAGCTGTCCCCCGGCGCAACGACTTCAATAAGTGCATAATAATGTTATTTTTATAATGTTTTTTTTTTTCTCAAACTTATAACACGCCTCTTCTAGGGTAGGGGGTTAAAAATTATATGTTGTAAGGACTTAAATACAAAAACACGAAATTTTAATACAAAAACAACAAAAAAAAAAATAAAACACAATATTTATTTATTTTATTTATTTACCCTTTATTGCATAAATACAAAAGGCGAACTTAATGCCTAATGGCATTCTCTCCCAGTTAACCTCTGCGTATGGTGAAAAAATTGTGGTAGGCGTATTTAAAATTAAAAAAAAAAAAAAATTAAAAAAAAAGAAAAAAAAATAGTAATTATACAAAATGAAACGGAAAATGTAGACTATAACAATAATAAACATTAAACAAATACACATTATACAAATAATATATATACTTACATATACGAAGGTACACAAACATATTACAATACACATCTACATATATCTATATATCTACCTACATACATACATATATATATATATATACATATACATACATACAAATACATACTTATAATATAATGCTTGTTTAAAAATTACAAATAATAATGACAAATATAATCAGTTAATATCATGACGTCTTTAGGAAGTGTGCTCTAACTAACTTTTTGAAATTGCTCTTTGAGGGTGCTCTTCTTACTATTTCCGGGAGTTGGTTCCATAGGAGTGAGGCTTGGATAGCAAAGGATTTATGGAAGAAGTCACTGGAATGGGAATGAATGGTGGTTGTAAGGTTGGAGGATGAACGGAGTATTCTGTCGTGGGTGGCGTGTAGGTATTGAAATTTTTCTTTAAGGTATGTAGGGGAGGATGGATCATTTAATATGGAATAGAGGAGATGGAGAATCCTAGAGCTACGCCTCTGACGAATAGTAAGCCAATTGAGTTTGGAGCGATATTCCGTAACGTGATCAAACTTCCGCAGATTAAAGACGTAGCGGATGCAGTTGTTGAGAAGGCGATCAAGTTTAAGGAGAAGCTCGTTACTTGGGTTTGGGTAACAGCTATCTGCATAATCTATAATTGGTAAGATGAGAGTGTTAACTAATACGATCTTGGTTTTAAGAGGTAAAAAATTTTTAGTTCGATATAAAGACCGAAGAGTTCCGGTAACTTTACGGGACAACTCTTTTACCTGCTGGTGCCAGCTCATTGTACTATCTATGTATAACCCAAGATTCTTAACAGTCAAGGAAAAAGGAATTATGTTGCCATTGTACCTTATTGATGGCAAACTATTAAGATCAGTTCCAGCCAGTACCCTAGAGCTTCCAATGACTATAGCCTGACACTTATCGGGATTCACTGCTACACCAAATCTATGTGACCATTCACTCAACTTATTCAAATTGCTGTTAACAGTGTAGATGGCATTTGGAAGGTCATCGACCTTGGATTGCACATAGATCTGGAGGTCATCGGCATACAGATGATACGAACAATTGAAATTAGGAACGAGTGTATTTATGAACAAGGAAAACATTATGGGAGAAAGTATTCCGCCTTGGGGCACTCCAGTTACCGTATCAGCCCATTCGGAGAAGGCGTCCCCCGAGCGAACTGACTGTTGGCGGCCACGAAGATAGGATGAAAACCATTTGATAGCCGATGGGCTGAATTTAAGAAAGGAAAGGATTGCGATCAGGATTTCATGGTCAACTGTGTTAAAAGCATTTGAAAAATCTACCAGCACCAACACAGTTATATTTTTATTATCCATGCCAAGTCGAATATCATCAGTTACTTTAATGAGAGCAGTGTTGGTGCTGTGGCCAGAGCGGAACCCAGACTGATAAGTACTAAGCAGGTTATATTTTGCAATGTGAGAGGAGAGTTGCTTATATACACAGGCTTCTAATATTTTAGAAAGGAATGGCAAAATAGAGATGGGCCTATAGTGATTAGGAAGAGTAGGTTGAGGGATTTTAGGTAAAGGATGTACAAAAGCTTTTTTCCAAATATGGGGGTAATCCCCAGAACTTAGAGAAAAGTTAATGATATGAGTTATTGGACCTAGGAGGTAATCTAAAATATTGGAAATCATAGAACTGCTAATGTCGTCACAGCCCACGGCTTTAGATTTAATTGAGGAAATGGTTTTCTTTACTTCATCCTCATCGATGGATGTGAAACAAAAAGATGGAATAACTGGACTTTGCATTGATGCAATAAAGGAAAGGGTTTCAGAGAGAATTTTGCGGTCCAACTTAGAAGTAGACACAAAATGACTGTTAATATCATCTATGGCTAGAGAAGAACTACAATCAGAAGGGGAGGTTTTGCATATACCAAAGGAATTAAGAAATTTAAATATGTCAGAAGGAGAAGAATTACTTATATTAAGATGGATATAACGGCGTTTAGCTGTACGTATCATCTGGTTACACCGATTTCTCATAATCTTGTAAGCTACCCAATCCTGAGCGGTTCGTCCATTTTTAAAAGTTCTAAATAAACGATCCCGCCTTGCCATATTAACCCGGATAGCCTCAGTCATCCACGGCGCCGGGGGTCGCTTCAGTTTTACTGTTTTCAACGGGGCATGGACTTCGTACAACTTGAGAACGTTATTATTTAAAAGAGACACTTTGTCATCGATCGTGGCTACTGAAGACACCATTGAAAAATCAGTATTGAGCGCATCCATTCTTAAACGATCTAGGTTGATACGCGAATAACTGCGAATTGTTATAACTGTGGGCTTATATTTTGGTGGCTTTAATTTGTACGACAAGTAAACGAGATCATGCCGCGAGAAACCAGGAGCTTCAAGCTGTCCGTAGGACTTGGCAAAATCAGGAGAACTTACAATTATAAGATCTATCCACGAGTCCTCGCAATCCAAATTGTGATGTGTAGCCTGTAAAGGAAGAATTGAGAGGTGGACCGACTCAAAGATAGATCGAAGCTTTAAAGAGCGCGAAGAAGATTTCAGTAGATTAGTGTTAAAGTCACCCATTATAATGACATGTGTATAACTTGCCGAAAAATTATCAAGAGCCGCTTCCAGATCTGCGAAATAATTAGTCATGGGGGGACAATAAACTACCCCCAATAATACCTTAGAACCATTAAATTCAAGCTCCAGAAACAGATATTCACAGGAGCCAGAAAATCGAGAAGGAGATGCTAAAATTATTTTGTATGAAAAAGAGGCTTTTAAATATATGGCTACACCACCCCCTCTTTTCTCTGTGCGATCGTTTCTAATTAGAACAAACCCAGGTATAGGATAAAGTGCCGAGTGCAGCGATGGCTTTAACCAGCTTTCAGAAATGAGCAACGCATGAATGGTACTTTCTTGACAAAATGTGGCTTCAAGTTCAGAGTAGTGACTAGGAATGCTTTGGGAATTTAAGTGGCAGACGTTAAAACAAGTATTATCTCTTGAAAAGATTTCTTGCAGCTGATCATTTAATGTAGTAAGGATTTCAATAGAGGAGTCATCACAAGTGTCAAAAGTGCCGCTTGTGTCGTGCAGTGAAAGGAACGTGTCATCATCTGATTGAATAACATCACTATTATCATTACAAGACATAACGTGTTATATATAAAATAAAAATAATATAAATTATATAATGAAATAAAATATAAAAAATATATATAATATGTATGAAAAAATAACCAATTAATTTAACTAATTCTGCTTAAATTAAACAAAAAAAATATATATATTATATATATATATATATATATATATATATATATATATATATATATATATATATATATATATATATTCCGTATTTAACACCAACCCAGCAGTTTACCGTTTACATGTATCTATATAAAAATGAGTTAAACAGTACAATAAACTTGTTATTTATTTTAAGTAACATAAAAAATAAAATTTAATATACCACAAATGAAGATGTTGTTTACATTATGTTTCACATAAATTCCTGAACTAGTGATCTGATGATATATATTGTGACACAACTGTAGAGAATAATGTTGGTATGTTTTTATTATCTGTTACGGGTTGCTAATAAAATGAAATCATTTGAATACAAAGTGCTACTTTGTTTGTTGACGAACTCATAACTTAATTTACATGGAATATAACATTCTCATACATTGTGAAATTGCTGATTAAACGTTTCTTATATTCCTATATCCTCGTTTGCGAGGCCGGTTTATTAATATGAAAAGAAGGAGTCAAAAGCAGACTGAAAAAAAAAACTGGAGAGAAAAAAAATACTAAACACAAGATATGCGATATCGGCGGCCTTTCCAGTTTTATCAATATTGTTAATGGTGCTTCTGTATCAGTTTGTTCAGGCTTTCGGCAAAATTTTCATCATGATGGCGAAGTTAATCGAACATTAATAAAATGTGACTCTCGTTTTCTCCTTAGACTGAAGAGGAAAAAAATTTGAACAGTAATATGATCGTACTGTATCGCTTGTAATTAGCAGTTATTATAAAATAAAAGGTTTCTACAATCAAAATAGATTGCTGGAGAATGCCCTTATGGTATTTAAAACAACCGTTTTGTTAGTGCTAAATACTTGAATATATCATTTTTTTTTTTTTTTTTTATACGAACTAGGTCAATGCTTGATTACATTCCACCTGATGGAAAGTGGAACCGACGGAAATACCGACGCAGGAAAGCTGTTCCAGTCCTTTGCTGTACGAACTATGAAAAGCGAACGAAGCAAAGCGCTGTGGCCTGTGTTCGGACAGGTGAAATGTCTACAACGTAAGGCTGGATACTTGTTGTGCGTCGGAACGTCCGATGATGGAAGGGGGCCGGGGGAAATAGGTCATGTAATTCCTGCACACACTCTCCAAAATGTATTCTATAGAATACTGAGAGGCTAGCAATTCTACGCCTGTGTTCAAGGCTGTGTAAATTGGCCAAATGACCAATTCGGGAACGCCTATAAGCCTCTTTGCTGGAGAGCAAGGAGCAGAGGATTCTGAATTGAGTCCAGAACCGCAAGATGAGGCTTTGCGGCACCAGCAAATATATGACCACAGTACTCCACACACGACCGGGTCTTTGCTTTGTATAATACAAGTAACTGTCCCGGTGTAAAGTACTGTCAGACCTTCGAAAGAACGGCAAGCTTTCCTGCAGCTGCTCTTGCTCTAGACTCAAAGTGATTTAGACCAATTGAGGTTCGAGGAAATCTCTAATTCTAACAACTGAAGCCGGTCACTGTATTCCAATGATACATTCTGGAAAGTAAGAGCTGAGGTGAAAGGGCTACTTTTGGCGGTGAACAGACAGGTCTGCGTTTTGAAAGCGTTGAATTTGACAAGATTGGCATTGCTCCATGCGGAGACTACCTGAACTGAACTACCTGGTTTTTCTTTCAAACTGTACTTAATCTCTACTAGCCCGAGTTCTCGTCAGATATCTTTCTACGACTATACTGTTGTCTGCAAACCCATAGATACCGGACTTCAGCAGATCGTTAATGTGCAGCAAGAAAGAGTTGCAGAAAGGACGAAACGCTGAGGCACTCCGGCAATTAGGTTTCGATTAACATCGGTCGACAACTACTGGGAGAGATCTCTGGCTCAGAAAGTCCGTTACCCAGCCGATCAGATCAGGAAATACCGTACACTGAAAGCTTGTTTATAAGGCTCGCATGCCAAATGGCCTGTCAAAATGCCCTCAAGACGTCCAGAGAGACGGCGACCGCTATTCCATTATTCTCGATTGCCTAGCCCATAATGTGTGTGGCATACACTAGAAGGTGTACAATAAGTACATAATAATATTATTTTTATTCTTTTTAGATGTCTTTTGGTACTGGGAGGGTTTTTTTTAATTTTTAATTTATTTTTTTATATGATCGTCTTTATTCGGACGATGGTGACATCTTTTATGCTTCTTTCTAAAATCCAATTATGTCTATCGGGTCGACAGAATGACCTGCACCATCGTCAGGAAATTTTGTAGGCTAGATAGAGTAAATGAGCAGAAGAGAAACAACGAATGTGTATTCACGTTTATTATTCATATAGCTGTGCCTGTGACTTCGTATCCGTAGATTTCGATTGCGATAAAACACCCTTTGTACCTTTACTTACCTTGTACCGTACCCTTTGTACATAATAATGTATAACCTTAAAAGTTTCATTAAACTCCGTCAAGTAATTTTTGAGAGTAAAAGTATTTCTAGTTTACACAAATCTCACATTATGTTTTTTTAAATATTTTTCATGTACAGACAGCGATCATTTACAGTTTTATTTTATGTAAAGATAAATTTCTTAAACACTTAAACTAAATATATCTTTTGATAGAGTGAAGAGTGTACAGTGAAAGTGAAAAAATAAATGTTATTCAGAGTGAAGCTCAATTTTAAAAATGCTAGAAATGGATTCTGTTAAATACCCGTTCACATCCGGGCCATATATTTTTTAATATTTAAATGTACAGAGACAACTCCTCTACAGATTTATTACATGTATAGGAGAAGATTTATTTTATTTATTAGATTGTCAAAACTTCTTGATTTCTTGACCGATTTAAATAAAACAACACTTAATATTAAGTGAAGACTATTACAATAAATTACTAAAAAATGCATTCAAATTGGTTAAGCCGTTTCTGAGATTAGCGTGCACAAACATACAGACATACAGATATACAGACATACAGACATACAGACATACAGATATACAGACGTACAGACATACGGACAAACCGACCAACATACAAAATGAAAAACTAATGTTTTGGGATCTCTTGCTTAGATAAAGGCCCCCCATTAGGTTTTTTTTAAAATATTATATGTACAGAAATGAATAGGTGACTATTTTATTATTTGTATAGACATCTTATAATAAAAAAGTAACCATAATTACACCTCTGATCCTTAACGAAATAAATTAGTGTCTAGTCCTAGCTAGATTAGCTTTAGTCTCCTGACCAAACTGTATGACTTCCACAGGGTAAGTGTATGTTGTTTCAAACTTGCGGAATGCTGTAGACTCTGTCGTAGCACTAAGTTAGTCGAATGTAATCTTACGAAAATCTTGTCGCTTTTGTTTAGCGTTCGTACTAATGACTGTCTCCGATATCAACTAATTCCTCACCTGACTTCTTATTTATTCTATTTATAAAATTTATATATATTATATGGTACCTAATGATTACTTTTAAGATTACTTACTTACGTCTTCTTTATGAAATACTGTCAGGCATTCAATAAAGTAATCAATTTGATAGACGAAATCGAAAAATATAAGAATCCAAAGAAGATAGAACGGTCCATTTACCTGTAACATAAAATAAGAGCTTTTCTTATTATATGGCTTTAGCCACAAATAAATATCTCGTAAATAACAAGAATTACTGTAGCAAATAGGTAGTGGAAATCTCCACATTAATTACAACGTTCCTGGCATTTATTCTGATTTACAAGATGATTTGACATGCTCTTTAAGAACCACATTAATTATTATCATTCATTCATTGGTTCATTTGCGTCGTTCAAGAAGGAGACATATTCGAGAGCTTTATTAATTAAGTCTAAAAAGAAAATTTATTATTATTATTATATATTATCACAATTTTATACTTTTTATACAATATACAGTGCTGTTTGAGTGTTGTATCAAATAACGAAATAATTAATTATAGAATACAAACCTAATATTGAATGATTGATGATGACCCATGATAGAATGAGAGTGAAATGCTATGTCAAATATGTGTCTTTTTAATTTTGGGATTATTCGTTCCGAATCGAATATTATTATTCGATTCGAAACTTAGATCGAATTATTCGATTTTTTGACATTTCATTAAATAAATTTAATAACTCCTCGATTATTAAAATTCGTTTTTTTTCCAATTACCGTATTTGTAAGTATTCGTAACTTTCTAAGCTCCCCAAATATAGCGTTGGTTATGTTTGATAAAATAAATGTATGAAAATATCTATAAATATGTGTAGCGACGTTAAGCTTATTTAAATATATATTAATATAGAATGAAAAATAAACAGATACGGGCAGGGATTCGAACCGGCGACTACTGTAAAACCGTCCCGTCGCTCTACCAACTGAGCTACCGTATCACTGTCCGCCTCCGTGAATGAAGCATTCTGTATGTGAATTAAAATTTAAAATTTATTATCTTTTCTGCTTTTTAAAGTTAATGGTGTCTATATTATACTTAATGTACCTACGAACACACTAATTTTGAATTGTTTAAGTATTTAATATCAATATTGCATAAGAACCATTCACCAGCACCAATAGAAGCTCAATATCTTGGAGACGATTGCTTTTATTTCGACCAAATATAGCTAAGAACCATCTTTTCAAGATCAGGCTTCAGATAAAAAAAGACAATCAAATCTATCCACGCGTTTGGCTGCTACGACGCCACAGACAGACACACAGATACACAGGTCAAACTTATAACACCCCTTTTTTGGGTAGGGGGTTAAAAACAGGTGAAAACTCTTAGACTTTACATTGATTATATACTCAGCTGAGACATAAAAAAACAAAAACCTTAAAACAAATTTTAATAAAACACAAAATACAGACCAAATAAATAATTACATGGCTTATGTGCAAGCAAAATGGTTGCTTATTCATCCTCTGCAGAAGAAAACACCACTCTCAAGAAAACAACACAGTTTTGCCTTAAAATAATATAAATATCAACCAGTTGAACACATTGCATTCTTCTTTCTTTAGGGCACCTAGATCTACTTGATATTAAGCCACTTTTGTGAGGGACTGGGTTTGGTGCGACGTAACGTAAGCTCCACTGTAACCGGCTTCAATAACCAGATTTCGTACACTTTATGCCGTATAACTTATCCATCGAGTCATCGTAGCGATTTACAATGGTGTTTGTGTAGCTCAAACACAACGAAAATATTCGTTTCGACTCAAGGGCATATCTTATACAGCACAGCCGTTCACAGATAGACCTAAGTACATTTAAAAGATAAACTCGCTAATTTATTACAGAATACAGTATTAGATCGTCCATAAACATTTAAATTATTCTTCTAAACTTCTACGGAAAAATGGAAGCAAAACATTTCCAATTGTGGGAAAAGAACCTCTGGTTATTTTGTTTTAGGTTTATATTTTATTTTTAAAATATAATTGATTGTAACTTACAAATATTTTAACATGATCCTATATTTGTAATACATTTTTTTACCGGTTTCCCATCTTAAGTTTTATTCAACCCAAAAGAGTCTTTGTCTAAAACCATAAGTAAATTTACATAAACATTATATAAATAAAGAATTACGGTATTTACTCTTGGTTATAAGAAACAAACTAAAATTAACGAATTAAGTCTCTTTAGGACGCATGGATTTCTACTGTAGAAATTAAATGGATGAATGTAGACACCAGTAGTATTTGTTTCATGTTTCAAATATATCGTAAGGAATGAATAAATTTGTTGGCTAGCGTATTGCTTTTCTCGAAGTTTCTAATGTTCCAATTTTATGGCGCCACAAGATTTATAACAATGCACTAAACAATATTGTCGACGTCGCAAAACGCATATTGTTTTAAATATAACATTTTTTGACCTAACCAAAACTAAAAATGTTTTTCACTTTAAAAAAAATGTCAAGTAAGTATAATATTATGTTTTTAGTAAATATTATACCAGACTGAATATATAGCAGTATATGTAATCATATAAATATGTATGTACGATCTGTGTTTAATAAAAATCGAGATGAAGTAGACAGATATAATATAATTTTAAAAAATCATTAAATTTTGTGCAAAATGTTTATAACGGAAATATTGCAACTCAAAAACGAACGGTATTTTCTTTTATATTACTTATTCCACATACTACGTTAATTCTTCGAACTGTTTCTCCAGCGATAGCACCCTGGTGAACCTGAGAATCCTAAATAACGCGATGTTATAAGTTTTCCATTTTATGATAAAAAATTATCAAATAAAAATAGAATGTTAAAAAAAATAGGTCACGTCATTTAAAACAAAAATACACCTGCCTAAACATTAATATCATTTTGAATTTCAATAAAAACATATAAGTTCAAAGTGGCCAATTCGTTAGCAAATTTCAGTTGTGTGTTACCATAAATTGAATAAGTAACTAATTAGTTTTGGGAATAAGTTTCAATAACTGTAAGCTCTATGGTGAATCACATACGTTTCAAAGCGGTGCAGTGAATTATAAAACACAAATTACTTTATGAAATTAATGAACTAAAGAGATTAAAATTAGTTTGAACAAATAAATTTTACTGTATGTACATGCACTTTATTAATTTTGTAATATTCATGCTGCTTAATGCCATTATATTAATTATTTTCAAAAAAATGTATTCTACAATAATTCTAAGATATCAAACAATATAGTTGTTTTTATAAATTGTTAAAGTAGAACATAACTAATCATTTTATTGTAATTCTTATCCTGACTGGCTCTAAAGCAAAAACGACACACCATTTTTGATTTAGATAAATTTGTTTAAAATTATATATAGATTAGATTTTGCAGTATTCTTGGTATAATAAATATAGGAATGTCTATAATATAAAAATAATAATAAAACTTCTAGAATATACTAATCACAAAATACAAAAATAACAAGAATATGTTAAATACTAGTAGTTAACATGAATTATTAAAATATTATTATTATTTCAAACGAAAACCGTCTTTATTATGTAATATTGTTGACAGTATATGGGTGTTTTTTCTTTTGGCCCTGAAAATCCCAATTAAAAGATAAAATAAAAAGATTGAGAAGCCCAATTTAATAGAAGGGCTCATGCTGATGATGTGTTACAACGTGGAAGTACTAAGGAAGACATTTTGTATACTCAAGAATAGTACGGATAAAGTCACTGACCAGTGTACTAATGACCAGTGTGTGTATGTGTCATGTGTGCGTGTGGGTGTGTGTTTTTTTTCCTATACCGTGAGTTTCCCGAACTAGTAAATTTTAGAACATTACGAGTGGTAGCACACTTAGACATATAAGGGAAATACTTTCCCACTCTTTAATAGACTTAATATCTTAGTAATTAAAATAACGTTAATAAGCTTTTACGTATCTGATGGTCATAACAGTTCGGAAGTGACTACAAATCATCTTTTTAAATTTGTCCCAAGTGAGTTGAATTGGGTTCAACCTGAATCGGACAGAGTCCATTTTTGCCTGGTAAAATGTTTGTGTTATAAATTTATAGAACAAAATAATATTGTTATTTGCATTCAAATAAGTAATGTCTTAACTTAGTATCACAAAATATTTTCAAATTTGCAATACGCATAAAGTGACAAAAAATATGGTTAAAAAAAGGTAAGTTTATCAATTCGATCAAAATGTAGTGACGCATTTGCAATTCTATCGAAAATATTTAAGTTTTCGATACATATTGTTACCAAATAATTTGTTGATAAAGATCGCTGTAGGGATACCAAAAATTGGTAAAACCAAATTGGATACGTCAAAATTTTGACAATAAAAAAAAATAAAAACAACGTAATAATTATGAATCATTGGACATTATGGAGTAAAGTACAAATAGATGAACTAGTAGATTGCTTAGATAAATGAAACTTCACACTTTTCTTAAGATACTAACGTCACACCTGATAGATTTATTTGAAGTCACTTTGATGTATGGATGCTGTTAGATTCTGTAGCTAAATCGAACTGGGTATACCGAGCTTAGACTCGTTTTCTCAGTTTTAATAAGATCTTACCAAACTCGATTGATTGAAGGTAGCTTTTGTAATTAGCTTGATAGTATGTGATAGGTAAAAAATGTAGTGTAATTGCACTGCTATACATGCTATGTGTATATGTATCTCTAATCTTTTCTTTTTTTCTTTTCTTTTTGGATTTTAAGCATAAAAGATAGAATGAAAAGAGTCATATTTTAAAGATAAAATAGGACTATAGATAGTATATAACACATTGTACATACATATTACTTTTTTCGTGTTTTATATCACAGTACCACTGCAAAACATGCGGTAGTTAGAGCAATACATCACCAGGTGTAGTTTTGTTTCAACTTCTGTTAGCATGTATATATATTGGGTTCCTATAAAGTCTAAAATAGCTGACTGACAAACCATTACAATGGCTTAGCTTTTGAGGTCTCGAGCGAAAGTTGACCGCAAATACAGTGATGGTGAGTGTTTAGTGGTATAGTACTGACGTCATCAAAACGGCTTCCTGATTCTGGCTACCCGATTACAGTAGAGCTGTATTGTACCAGCATTTGCAAACTATGAGTGATAAGCTAGCTGTTAAACAACCGAGACTGCTTAATTATTCTATTCCAATACTACTTCAGAATAGACAGTTACTAAATTAGAGGAGGTACGACTGGAATGTGTCCAACATCCCCCGGATTTTGATCCTATATTATATATTCTGTATAAAACACAATTTTTATATTTAAGTAAAATATTAATATTCAATTATTTAAAATTAATTTATGTTACAATTACTAATTATAAATCCAGTGAGTCTATACTTACTGGATTTATAATCAAATTAGTATCAGCATACATCTATATGTATGCGAACAATTTCTTTAATTTAGTATCATTCAATTTAATTGGTTTAAACTATTTTAACTCAAACTCTTATTAAATAATAACAATTATTTTTTTTGTTATTACAGTATAACCTCGGTAACTTAAAAAGCTCTGTAAAACTAATCTGTTCCTTTCACCCTCAGACCCAAAAAACACTATAACTTAAAATAAGCAACTTCGATGAATTAAATAAATAATTTCAGTCTTGATCCTCTACACCTAAAATAATCTACCAATTCCAGTAATTTTCTATGGAATTACTTGAAGTACAGTTTTAAGGGATTGTAAGAAACTGTGATGAGCACCTGCAAGCAAGAAATTCCGATTATTATTTATTTTGAATATAAAAAAATAAGAATCGGGATAAAGTCTATTAAGTAAAAGACGAATATTGGTGAATTATTTATTTTAGAACAATGTTTGTTTTACATGGTTCAAATCTATTCGTCTCAATTAAACACTAACTTATGACTTTAGCATCATTTATCGAGCAATGTAGCAACATAAAACTGGATGTGTTCTCCTCTTTATTTACTATTGAAAATCTAATCGATATAGAAACTGTAAGCTCTTTAAAACAAAATCTCCGACTTTTTTCTGTAGATTAAACCATAATTTTTGACCATGATTAAGGAATTGCTTACTTATCTTATATATAACAAATGTGTGCATTATTTACCACTTCTTCTGATGCATTTGTGTACAAATAGCTATATAATACGGCACCCCTCCCCCTTCGGTCCCCACCATCACTCTAACATAAATTGAAAACTCGATAACTTAAAATATTTTCTGCTTCTCTTGGATTGTAACTTATCAAAGTTCTAGTGTACATAAATATTAGTTTTTTTATGGTACAAGTCACAAAAAATATATATACAGCCAGCGCTCATAGTCCAAAGCGCTCATAGTCAACTTCAAAGCGAATTTGAAGTTGATTGAGTATGTAAACTTCCAATCGTTGATGATTGCGTTCTTGTGCAAGCATTTTTTACACTGTATACCTTTCATCAATTTATCTGTACTTGTTTTTTTATCCAACCTAAAAAGGTTCTACATATTTTCCACTTTTTTCTTTTCATTTGCTCTTTTCGAATTTTGACAAAATGATCTCGAGAACTGTATAATAAACATAAAAAGAATTCTATATACAAGTCAAAATGATAGCTTAATTAATAAAAATTACTTTCCTTTAAAAAAACAATAACTTTATTATATACTATAGACTTTGTTATATGTTAAGCGATTTATTTAACCGGCTGTGCTAAAATATTTTATTTTAAATTTTCCCTAGTAGTAATGATCTTATTCCTCTTTTACGAACTTGGAGCATGACTGAACTGAGATGTGAACTTCATGAGGCAGTTCGCTCGCGCTGTAAAGATGGCGGCGGAAAAAATGATGTCTTGTTGTATTTTTCGAGGTCTCGTGAAGATTTTCGTCGGTCGTCACTCGTTGATGCAGTGGAATAAAACACTTAAATATTAATGACGTTATTAAGTCCATCGTCAATACTTTCTAGTAATACTTTCTTTATTGTAAATCAAGAATTTTACGGTTTATATCGTGTCTAGTATTAAGTTAAATTTTAACTATCCAGCCGTGTATTAATAATGTTAACTGACAGACATCTATTAGGTTTCCGTTCACAATTAACAATATATTTCTCCATATGTCAAATTCGTTCATAAAATTGTTGTATTTAAATGTAGTTTGTTAACATTCATTATGTTGAGAATGTTGTAATTGAATAGTTCTGAATAAAAACCTATTGCGATGCATCGTTGATCAAGTGGTAGTCGAAAAATGACTCTGTCTACGTCACGAGTAACAACTCGTCTGGAACTAGGCTGTTAAAGTTCTAAATACTAGTAGTAAGAATCCTGTCATTGTTTGTGTGGATTTTTTCCCAGACCGAGACTTTATAGAACCTGAAAGAGTAGAATTTACTATTCATGTAAGGTACAGGAAACACTTTAACAGCGAACTTTTCACTTTATTAAATAAGATTTTATTTTTAAACCAAAAGTTTATGTGACAAGTGGTAAATTTCTTCAATGACACATAAAGAAACATATAAGCTCACACGTATATAATATATAACATTAAGGTTAGGTTAGGTAGAAGGTAAGCATATTTTCTAAGCCTGAAGGTAATTAGCACGCTCATAAGCAAGTTTCAAACTACGCTCGTTAAGACGAAGGGGTGAAATTAATTTGTGATATATTAATGGAGCACACGTTCATGTACGTGCCAGCTTCTGATATTATAAATATTTATATATAACGTATGTATTAATATAAGAGAAATTTATTATAAACAGTTTACTAGCTTGGTCCAAGACACATATTGATATATGAACTGTTTAATAACTAGTAAACAGTTCAGCTAATAAAGTACCAATAAAGTAGTAGTAAAGTAGTTAAACATATAAGGTTAGAAAAGGGTGACTGTACTCAATTAGGAGAAGCAGTTGCACTCAACCCAAATAAATTTAGAAAAGTATAAAAATTATATATTTGGTCTACTGTTCCGTGGATACAAGAACAAGTTGAATTCTTTTAAAAATATCTTAATCAAAAAAATATTACGATACTTATATTTTTTAAGTTATATGTAAAAAAATCTTATTTTAATAATTACAACTGGCTTATTTATAACAATAATAGTAATTTAATTTCAATTTTTATAATGAGTTTTATGGGAATATTTTGAGGAAAATCTTTAAAAAACTAATATAAAAGAAAAAGAATTAAGGCATAAATGAAATTCTGGTTTGGAATGGTGAAAAAAAATGTATGAAAGATTCAAAATGAGGTTTATTGTAAAGTGATTAACTTTCTTCTTTTCTGCCTGATTTTTTAATTTGAGGTTTCCTTATAATTTGAGCATAATGATTAACTTTATTGTATTTTTAAAGTAGTCGTAAATAGTGTTTTGGAAAGTTTATCCACAATAAAAGTTGAATATTACGATTGTTCTACTTTTTCACCATTATGTAAATGTTTAAGGTACAACAATAGAAATTTATTTTTTTAACTACTGGTATTTGATCTTTTAAAACAAATGGTATTTATTTATTTTTTAATATACAAAACTAGATTACTGCTTGACTACATTCCAAGTGATGGAATGTGGAGATGTAGACATAGGTGGTAAGGCGCATTAACCTTGCAACCTATTCACTCTTCTCTTGAAGACACCCACATAGTATTTGGCCGAAAATACCGACGCAGGCAAGCTGATCCAGAACTTCACTGTACGAATTAAAAAAGACGAAGCATAGCGTTCATTCGGACAGTCGAGTGTCTACAACGTAAGGATGGATACCTGCCGTGCGCTGGAACGTCCGGTGATGGAACGGGGACAGGGCAATTAAGTTGTGTAATTCCTGGAATAATATTAAATTAAGTGAATTAATGACACCAATTTTCTTTACGAAGGGAGAAACTACTGATTATATATCAGGCATTGAGTAACTTTTAACGATACTTATAATCTCATTAATATACTATGTCACCAATTTAATAAAAGATATTATTACTTTACTGTTTGTTACCTTTTGTGATCGTTAAGATGTAGTTGAAAAATAATCAAAGCATTTGTTCATTTTAGTTGGATTATATGTTGAAACATCATACTATTCATAACATTATTTTTAAGAATTGCATATATAAAAAAAACTCTTTTAGACCGAGAAAGCTTCTTGATTGGATAAAATGTTATTCAATATTAAAACAACGCCTGTTATTAACAAGAAAGTTATATAAAGATTTAAACTTCATCAAAGTCGGCAGGGTTATTATTAACCTGCCAATTGGAATTTTAATTCCAGTTTGGCTTTGATAAAATGTACAAAGGCTTTTCTGGTATAATAATCATTCTTTACTTATTTAACATTCTAGTATAAAAATAAAACTTTCTGTACAACCATTTCTCTTTTGGGTTTTTCGCTTGTAAAACTATCGGGAATAACTGTAAACAAGTGTAGTAGCCAGTGTTAAAACTTCGAAGTGGCTTTTCAATGAGAACGGTGAAATAGTATAGGTACTTGACAACTTATTCATTCCTCTAGCTCTATAAATTTCCAATGAACTTGTTTTTTCTTCCAATTATCTATATATATTAAAACGAAAAATCCCTCACGGACTCATCACGAAATCTCAGAAACTACAAGTGCTAGGAATATCGTATTCTGAATGGAGGTTTTTTTTAATAGGTAAGTGTTCCTTCAATTTTGCATAGGGATTCTTTTTAGAATGTAGTTTACTAAGACGGGATTTTTGGAAATGGCGAAAATCGAGTTTGTTTTTGGTGTTGATAGTTTTTATGAAACGTCGTTACTACAAGTACTAGGAGTTTTTAGGACGTAGTTGGTGATGAACACTTTTAGTACACAATTCATTCAAAGATTTTTATTTTTATTTAAGTATCTAGCCTTATTTTTTTTATTGTTATCACTCGTAATCGTAAATGCCATCTTTCTAAACTATATCTAAAAAAAGAAAATAAGTGACTAATCTAGATCAAAATCGCCTAATAGTTTATTTATACCTACTAAAGCCTGAAAATAATAAATAATAAAAAAAAGTGCATAAAGAGATTTTATTATATTAACAATTTTTTTTATTATGCTTAAAAAAGTTCCCTAGCGTGACAACTTAATAGTTATATATATCTTTTTGCGATAAAAATAATCCTTGTTAAAATTATTTCCTGCATATTATAATTAGGTACGTTGTATAAATTATCCATTTTATAGAGAAAATGTTTAATTATTTTTGGTACAAATTTATTTTTTTATTCGATGAGGTTGTAAATTAAGAATTATTATTACCACTCTTCTGGACTTGTACAGCCCATATTTTCATGATAAAAGTTTTGAAAGACTTAAAAGTAAGTTGATTGGATGGTTAGTTAGATATAGGTGAATCTTTAATGTTAACACCAGTTACATCGATCAAATGATTTTAACTCTAAAATTTGCAATGAATAGGTGTTATTTTTTAATGTTGTTCAGTTTTAATTAAATTTATCATATTAAAAAATATAAAGTAAATATTTATTGAAACTAATTATGGAGATTAGAAATCCATTATTTACCTAATCCCAAATTAAACTGTTTTTATGTTTAGTGTTAAATATGGTTTTTGTTTCAAAGTGTATGTTAACACTAAAATATACAGGGTCTATAATACAAGAGAACATTTTTTTTTTCTATACCTATATTAAATAGTGTAGTTTCTTTAACTATAACAAATAATATATGAAAAACTAATAGGAAATTACATGAAAATTCTCAAATAATTGCATGTTAAAAAGAAAACAATCAATTAATTACTTTGTAAATTTAGTGTTCCTATTTCAGGCATCCTTATCATGATAATATATGTTATAGTTATTTACAACCAAATTGATGGCTTAACAGGGAATTTGTCAATTGTAAACAGTATTGAATTAATTACTTTCTCAAGAACATAACCTTCCTTTAGTAACTAAACACAAATATTATAAGTTCTAGCTTATTTATCAAATAGTAAAAGTCTCAGTATACGTTCTCAGTGTAGGTTACATGGAGATTGTTCTACTTTCAATATTTTTACTTTAAATCTACCGGGTCTATTCAGACCTACAACAATAGATTCCCGACTTAATAGGTTCTAACCTACGCGACTTTGTGGTTAATAAGAGTAAATGGTAAACTACATAATACAATATAATTATTTTAGCACCTGAATTTAACCATTACTATCATTGATCGTTCATTTTGAGTAAAATTATTATAATAAAATTTTAGAATTGAATATATTCCACCATTTTCCTTCGCGCCTGTTGATGAAGTCGAGGTTAAGAAGCACCTTCTAGCCATAACATCAAAGGCTACTGGTTGTGACGGTATTAACCGGACTATGATAATGTTCATCATAGACGCGCTTATTGATCCCTTGTCCAAAATAATTAACTTTTCCTTTTCCTGTGGTAGTTTTCCACATCTGTGGCGCAAAGCGCACATTCTCCCACTTCCAAAGATTTCTAATCCTTCATTATCTTCTCACTACCGTCCCATTTCAATATTACCTTTTTTATCCAAGATAATTGAATCCATTGTTCACTCCCAACTCTCCCGATTCCTTTTAAAGTATAACCTGCTGGACCCGTTGCAATCAGGCTTCCGCACTGGACACAGCACAAGTACAGCTCTATTAAGGGTTACCGAGGACATTCGTCTAGGAATGGAAAACAAATGTGTTACCATTCTTGTACTGATTGACTTTAGTAACGCTTTTAGTACTGTTGATCATGACCTCTTGCTTGCGTTGCTGTCCAGTTACAACATCTCGGCTTCTTCTATCAGGTGGTTCTCCTCATATCTTCGGGGGCGCCAGCAGGCCATTCGCACTGAGGAGGGTCTCTCTGATTGGTGTGATATGGTTGCTGGAGTCCCTCAAGGCGGTATTTTATCTCCCTTATTATTTTCTCTTTTTATAAATTCCATCACTTCTGACTTAAATTGTCATTACCACCTTTACGCCGATGAATTGCAGCTTTATACGCATACCGAAATAAATTTAGTAGACCAAGCTATTCACTCCGTAAACGCTGCTCTTCAGCGAATATTGCATTGGTCTAATGACTTTGGAATAGAAGTGAACCCTAGTAAATGTCAAGCAATTATTATTGGTAGCTACCGTCAGTTGGCCCATATTGACCAACATTCCTTACCAAATTTAATATATGACAACAATGTAATACCCTTTTCTTCGCAAGTTAAAAATTTAGGAATATTTTTAGACAGCTCTCTTAGTTGGCAGCATCAAGTCAAAGAACTGTCACGTAAATTTTATAGCACATTTCACCCATTGTTAAGGCTCAAAAACTTCCTATCCCTTCGCGCTAAATTACAGTTAGTTAATTTGTTATTGCTGCCTATCCTTGACTATGCTGATGTGTGCTATGTCGACGCCAATGAAGTACTTCTGAATAAATTAGACCGCCTGCTTAACACTTGTATCCGCTTCATTTTCGGACTTCGTAAGTTTGACCATATCTCTGACTTTAGGTCAAAACTAAAATGGTTGCCCATTCGTAAACGGAGAAATCTAAGAACCCTGTGTCTACTATACTCTATTTTGTTTAATCCTTCCACTCCTGTTTATTTAAAATGTAATTTCTCCTTTTTAACTGATACACATGACAGATTGCTTCGTTCTTCCAAAAATTTATTGCTTCATACACCTCTTCATCGTACTGGTTTCTTGTCCAACTCATTTACTGTATCTGCTGTCAGACTGTGGAACGAATTACCGGAGCATGTAAGAAAAGCCCCAACTCGTGAGTCGTTCAAGCGCCGAGTGAAAGAACTTTATCTCAAATAATTAATATAATTTATATTTATGTATCAATATAAGTACTATATATCATATGTATTATAATCGTATATAGTATATATCCCATTATAGCTAGAAAAATTGTATCGTATTAATTATTCTTACGCATTAATATATTTATTTGTATCTGTATTTTTATAATAATTATATATTTTATTATTAATATATATATATTATATATATATATATATATTTTATTCTTAAGAATTTTGTTGTGCTTTTCTGTTTTTTTATTATAATTATTGTTTTTGCACGCCTACCACAACCTCTCCTGTACTTCCTAAGGTTGGCTGGTAGAGAATGTCTAAGTGGCATTAAGCCCGCCTTTTGTACATTTTTTTTTTATTTGTGCAATAAAGAATTAAATAAATAAATAAAATAAATATTATGATCCCCTAATAAATATATATTTACTGACCATTTCCATCGCTTCCTTATTTATCAGTATAAAATTTTAGCACCTGTTTTAATTTGTTGTGCAAAATTTAAGACGAAATGTTATTTTTTTATTATGTAACATTTGGTTAACACTAAACTATTATACTCATGCACTATTTAAGTGCTT
Organism: Napeogenes sylphis; assembly: GCA_959347405.1. NCBI lineage: Eukaryota > Metazoa > Arthropoda > Insecta > Lepidoptera > Nymphalidae > Napeogenes > Napeogenes sylphis. The sequence continues at coordinate 27,613,188 of OY365784.1, forward strand.
TGTTTTTATGACACCTGATGCTGTTCAGCTTTAATTAGCAAAGCAAAAAAAAAAGCAAAAGCCTTTAACAAACAATACTATCTCAAAACGATTGTCTACTCGGACAATAAATTGATATGGATATGAGTTTGAACCTTCATAAAATTCAAAGAAATATATAAATATATAATATTTATATCGGAGTGAAGACCTCCGTAAGTGTTTTTAAAAGGTGTGACGTCAGCATTGCTGCCGTCACTGTATTGTAGTTGTAGTGATGGTGGTTCATAATGACGTTTTTTAAAATAAAACTGCACAAATAATTATAGCTTCGTTTATTCAACGGACAGCGTAACAGTATCCTTATAGAGATCCGCACAGTCCGATGACTTGAGCAAGACTAACCGGACTGTCGATCGCCCGTATTTATACTAAAATCACAACTTACATAAACAAGTCTAGTAACATCATAATTGTTTTAACAATGTATTTTGATCACTTCTCACTATAAATTGATTCTGTTACAAGCAATAACTAGTAAATCTAATAAATTATAATCCAATGTTCCTCTTTCGACGATAATGATTTTGTTTTATACAGCCTTCGCGCCGATATATATTTTATTGAAAAAATTAAAATGTCCTGGCACATGATTACCTTACATAATATCTGTTAAAATCTAAACTTGCAATTCCTTCTTCTGTAAAAAGATAATACTCTTGCGGACCAAATGCTTAGTATTCGAAAGATTACAAAACCGGCCACCATATGACTAAAGTCACTAATAAGACAAAATTCATAAAATACTACGAACAAATAGCAACTAGCACATTATGGTATACTGTAAATAAGATCAATGGAACGATCTAAGAAAACAGAAATAATCGACACACTAACAAAAACAAGAATATGCTCTTGCAACCATGTTATTGGCCATGGTACATCAACACAATGAAATGGGGAAGAATGTGTAAGAAAAAAAGCATCACAAACCTTAGATCTAGTACAATGTGCCAAAGTAGCCATGGTTTGAAAAAAGGATAAATAAAGATAACACGTATACCTATAATCAAAACAATGATAAAAAAGGAAAAGAACAAATAATAGGATACAAAAAGAATAAGAACTCTAACTCACGTCGACGGATTATAGGATATTTTAAAATTCTAAATATTTTGAAGTCGAAAGACTGCTTATTGGAATCTCGGATAACAATGTTATTTCTTACTATAAAATTTTGACAAATCGATTTTCCTGGATTTTATTACCTGGGTTTAGAAAAGCCTTGTAAAATAAACTGATTTAATATTAAAATCAATAACAATGTTTCCTAGCAATGTTTTTTTTTCGTCGACTATTCCTGGACACATATAATATTACATGTATTTAATATTTAATCAAACCCGAAAACCCTCCGAGCTTGTCTTGGTAAATTATAATTATTTAATATAAATAAGTTAATTTTCTTTTTACTTAAGCACTCTTAAGTCCATAAGTGCAGATACAAATAAAAAATTTAATAAAGTTACATATTTAACATATTAATAAAGTCCCAATTATGTTCTAAAAATATAAAGGAAACCGATCCAGCAGCTTATTCACAATTTAATAGTTCTCTTTTTTGTAAATTAAAAAAGATGGCATAGCTTAAATATTAATACAATAGACTATCATACATAAATATATAATAGATTTTCTTTTCTGGTTTTATTTGTGGATGTATCACTAGTCTGTGTAGTGTAAGTTGTAAAGTTTATAAAGTATTTTTCTTTGTAAATTTATTGTATTTTAATAAACTGATCAATTATTGCTCAAAATAGCTCTGACGATTCAAAATATATAGTTGAAACAATATTGTCATATTCATTTTTATAACATAAAAGATATAATTTTAGTACTTTAAAACAACACTAAAAATAAAAATAAAAAGGCTAAAAAACTAAAAAGGCTCAGGTAACGGAGTCCCTGATCGGTACCCTGATCTTAACAGCTGACCCGTAGTTCAGCTGTAAAATATATACCGCCGGGTGTCTCAGCAGATAATTTACTAACCAAATAATAATATATATTGTAAGGAAAAGCGATGTAGTAAGAGTGCCTGCACGGTGATTATATATGAGAACAAATATTTAGTCGCCGCGCCGGTGTCATGTATTACTGTCTTTTTGCGTTCAATAATATTCCGGAATTAAGAAGTAAATAGTGTTGTAAATTTAGGTTATTATTTAAATTTTATCATGTTTTGTTATATTTTACAGTAGTTTAGAGCAGCATAGCACAGAGTACTAGTATTAGTACCAGTGTCTTCTGTAAGGCATTTTATCATATACAGTTTATATAAAACATATGTTTTTACTTTCAGAAACATTGTCATCTTTTCCATAATAAGTCCACTATGACCATTTTATAATACGCATATATTATGTCAACCATGTTATTTGTATGTATTACATATTTTGAAACTAGCATTGTAACATAAATTGGAGTTTGTAGTGATCGTCCAAGATGATTTGTCCGGCACATAGTCGCCTAAGCAAATACAATAGTGTTAGTAACATCTGCTCTCCTACGTCTGGACTAAGCCTAAGATAGTATTGCCAAATATAAAGATAAAATATGTTAAATTTATGACTATAGCCAAGTATTCTGTATAATCTAAAGACATTAATTTAGTGGTCGTCATACTTGTTGCATAAGATGTTTTAGTTTCGACTACTTTTTATCAGGGATTGTTCGCAGCCTTCTTAATTTACATTTCATAATACTTAAAATGTAGAATGCCATTAAAGTTTTGCTTAATTTTATATTAGTTCACATTGCTTAACACCTTAATTTATGAAAACGGAAAGAATACAATTCAAGCGTCCTAAAACTAATTGAATTAAAAAATAAGTTAAGTATCTTTTTTTAAGAGGATTGTGTACAACCTTAACCTCATAAAACTATTAAAACATTTTTATATATACCAAAGGGATGTAAAACAAGTACAGCTCCGGAACTTCAGAAGTGGGATCATTGAGCAACCTCAGTGAACGATAAAGAGGATGCTTAAATAACCCAGTTCTTTAATGCAACGGGAACATAGTTCGGTGACGCGACGTGCAAGCGCATAATTTTCAGCTAGGTACAATTAGAAATATTTGTCTATACTCACCACATGTTTACAAGCTCTAGTTTTATGAACAGAAATTGAGACTATTTAACAGAATTTGAGACTATTTTCAAAATGTAGTAATTGCCGATTCATTTCCAATTGTGTTCAAATTTTTGTACATAATATTTATCTTATTTGTGTATTTATTTCTATGTATTTGATTTTAATGTTTATAAATAAACCATATTAGATTAGTGATGGTGTTTTCCGGTTTTATCTAAATATGTACCAGAGAAAGAGAGAGAGCATGAAAGTAACTATAAGTATAGTATATGTAAGTACCTACTTAATTTTTATGAGCCATCATCAATCATACATGTCGCCGTTAGTAATATGTGTAAACAAATATTAAAACCTATATTACAAAGAACACACATGTGTTTGTAATTTGTAATGATATAAATATAATAAAAATGAAATAAAAATTACTAATTAGCAATAAAAAGTTAGGAGTCCAAGACGAATATATACGAAACACTAAAATAATAAACTACACACAAACCATGAAACTAAAGTTTAAAAGAACAAGATAATTAATCAAGCTGAAAGATGGACGATAGAGAAAAAAAATAAGACTGTATGGATATTTACCATGGGGTAAAAGAAATTGAGAAAGAGCACACAGAAGATGAATTAACCGATACTAATATCATTTTTGATTGTTAACGGATGCTGTGAAAAAAGTCACTTAATGGAGAATCATAATTCTCCATTAAGCGACATTTATTGTAGAAAATAGGTGTAAGGCATGTTTTAGATGTACATTGGTTTAAGTGATTATAACTGTAATATACTAAAATTGATGACATTATATATTATTATTTTTTTTATGTTAATTATTAGTAATAAAAATAGATATTTTTATATACTAATATTATTTGAAAGTAAGGATTTAAATAATTTAAAAAAACTCTTATTCGGTGCAAATATATCAGCTTAATCTTCGTTCGGGCTGAGTGTGTTCGTAATATCTCGTAACACCGTACTTCCAAATTTTGATTCTATACGAGTATACCGTAACATACGTTACAATACTATACATATATATTATTATGTAAAAAGCCTTAATAACGATACATTGATACAGTTGTTTGCTTTTTTAAAAACATGTTTAAATTCGTTATTATCTAAATACATACTATATATGTTTGTACTTAAAATAGTTTTTAAAATAATAGAAAATAGTAAAACAAAAATATATATTTTTTAAGACTTTACCAAGATGCCAATTCCGATTCAGTAAAAATAGTACTGTACTGTGCATTTAATTACTTAAAGTATAGACTGTAGATCAAAATAAATTATGTTAGACGTGAGCTTGTGCAAAGTTATGTGATAAAATATAAAAAATATAGCTCTTTATTACAAGAGGATAAGTCGGACTATCATCTGAGGTTGTCTTGTGACCTAACATTACCTAAATTCAAAAACGCAAATAAGTTATATTAGACGTGAGCATGTGCAAAGTTAAAATATAAAAAATATAACTCTTTATAGAGGATAAGTCTGATTACAATCTGCGGCTATCTTGTGCTATCATAGCATTACCTAAATTCAAAACACTTGTCTTACTGTACAAGATATGTCGACTCGATATGTCGGTTCAGGCTTAAAAGAATTATTTGATATTCTAGACAAAGGTTTTACAAGATACATTTTCGAATTTTTGATAATAAAAAATTACAACATATTATTTTATTACAATATATGAATATTACTACAACTATATATATGAATGTAATTTGGATACAATTTAGATGTATATCCATAAATAACAGTATGTATTTTTTTTGCTTTAATAAATATCAATGATTTAGTTAATCATAGAAAGTTACATAATTTGCTACATAAAAATAATTATTTGCTACACCAACTTACGAATTTAGGTAGTATTTTTAATAACATTCAATTTAATAAAAACAGTTGGAATTCAAAGCAGATAAAACAGTTGGAATTCAAGAGAGCACTCGTTTAAATGCAGTTGATTGCATTCACGGAATTTAATTCCGTTGAGTTTTTTTTTCGTGATACATTTAAACAAATAAATATATTTAAAGTATACAAATATATTTACTAGAAATAAAAATAATCACCATTGTAGAGTCAATATTTTATTTTGTTGAGGATGCACAAATAATCTTTATTTGTTCTAATTATTTATAAGAACGAAAGAAAAGAAAATAAAGAAGGCGCTTGAACCCACTACTATTTTTTTTAATTGGTTCATATTGGTGATCTGTGATAATATGATCAGGGTGTCAATGATGTGATATAATGATTATAATTTGTAAAATTAATGTACATCATTTCTGCAAAGGTCGTCTTTCGGATAGAGTTCGGGACGTTTACAAAAAGTGAAAATAGAGAAGTGAAATTTCTGTGAAGACATAATATTTGTATATAAACAAAGTGCAGATTTTTTTACTTTATTATAGTTGTTGAGGCTAAATTTGATATAGTTTATAAGTCTCTATTGGCTAAGATTTTAAACTTGTAGGCATGGTAAACCTTATGTACCAATTTTTAAAAAGACTTTGATGACTAAGTTTATTTCAGAAACATATTATTGCCATATTTTATTATTTATATATTTTCTTCAATAATGTGAACTAATAGATATATGTCCAAATTGCTTAAGACCATAAACAACATACTATATATGACTGTTGCTAAAAAAGTATACACACATTTCAAATGCAAATAATACTCAGAGATACTGCATTCATCAATCATAAAAATGAATATTTGTAAACTGATTGTCTTACCAATCAAAATGCAAAACTACACTATCATTTTTTATAAACAAATTTATCAATATTATTATTATAAATGAGTTATCTGTAAATACCTGGTAATCAATAATATTGCATAATCGAAATTACAATGGGCGAATAGATTTATTAAGTACTCGCAAGAAAATACACACAGTCACAGCCTTACGATATACACAATTGTATCTAATCTGTTCAACTTAGAATTCTTATCTTATAAGAATTTAATATTTTTAACAAAGTTGCATATATTAAATTCTTAAATTAAAAACAGGTTTCCGGGAGTTAATTAAAAAAAATCCAACGTGTAAATTGTAACTAAACGTATTAATATCGGTTAAATGATCTAAAGCTATGGTTGATTAATAAGTTTTGTGTTATAGTACCTAATATTCATTGATATAATTTAAATTAATTAATCTGAACTCTACTTATAGTTCATCATTTATCAATTTATATTGTTTTAGATAATACTTTTTTGAGGGTATTTTGAATATCCTTGACCCTTAGTAGGTGAGTGGGTGAACTTCGTCTCGTTTAGTTTTACTATTTGGGAAGATAGATCACGGTAGTTTTTGATTTGTATATAAGTCAAACCAAGCGGTCCAATCATTATTTTTGGAACCAAACAAATTAGTAAGCTTCTTAAACAATCTGAAATTGTAGTCAGGTAGGGCCATCGAGAGCAATAGAAGTTATTCGGATCGATATTACGTAGATTATCCTCAAGATGAGAAATAAATTCGACTTCGACCATGTTCGACTCTATAAATTATGAACCATTCAGTAATTATAATTATATTGCGAATTAATATTTTCGGCTTTAAAAATATTTTTTTATTTATCGGCCATAACAGATATAGAGGAAACTTCTTGATATTATTAAAGATGAAAGCCAATCAAACTTGGAACGAGGTGACTTCAGTATCTGATAGGTTTACTTCAAACGTGAACGACAGATGCTCTAGATTTGCTAATTTTAATGAATTATTAATAGCTTCTTGAACAAAACTGTTTACAAATATTAATAATAATCGTTATTTATTCATCTCTGTAACATTCAGTTCTCATTGTAATTTTTTTAATAGATTTTGGTATTTTTGTAGAAGATTTAATACTATACAGATTATATACAATAGACCTTGTCTGGTATAATTCATTGTATTGTTTCAAAGTGACAATATAAAAATCATATCTCCGACTTACATTTATTAATCACAACACAATAGACCGCGTCATGGGCCTTAACAATGCTTGCCTGACCTTAACTAATTAACTAATTTATATGCACAACACTTTTGTATCCCTACATTTACATTCGGAGTTTTTTAATTAAATCATTTTCAATGGACAGCAAAAAAATCTTTTTTACTAAGGAATGAAAATACAGTATTAAGGAACTATATAATACAGTATTAAGGAACTATAAATATCTAAAATTTTTTAATTTTTGACATTTAAATATCTTATAATCAATCAGTAGCTATAGTTAATAAACTACTTTTTACTTTCACGCTGACAAATCGTTGGCGATGGCATTATTAGTTAAAGTCTAATCTACTAATATTGTTATGAGTTGAGGGTATGGTCTTGGTATACCAAGCAGCACCAAGATAAATATATTTTTTGTGGTTGTTATTTTTTGCATTTTCAAAACTTTGATTGACTATAATGGTTATATTAATATCGTCGGAACATATTCAAGAATAACATTTGATCTCTTAGTAACCTGAAATAACATTTCTAAAAATCTTATCTATATCTATATAATTTTATCCAGATAATCTTATCTATATCTTATAGATAACATAGGCATAAAAGGTTATCTATACATATTTTTTTTGTATTCAAAGTTTTAAAAGTTTATCCAAGGTATTAGATAGTTAATATTATCTTTTTCTAACTCATAAATTTTAGTAAGTTATTGTCAACGAGGGAAGATGCTGGAACCCATAATTTATAGTATAACGACTTAAATAGAGAATAGACTGTTGGACATTAATAGCGTACTGGGCAATCTATCAAACATTTTATAATATCTTTATTATTATAATGGAATAAATGTAACCGAAAACCCTTTGCCATGAAGCATTAACATTGTTATGTCTTTGGATATATTTAATATAATATATCTTAAGATAATTATGGTAGTCAATACCATTATAAATAAAACTTTGTTTTACATGCTACTGAATATTTATATACATATTTTTGCTAAAGATTAATAGAACAAAGAATTTAATATCGTAGCTATTTTCCATTAACTAGATAGGCCCTTAAAGTGCATAACATGCAAACAAGTGAGTAACATATTAATATCTGCAACTCTACAATTTTTTTTTCATTTTCATTTTGATTGCATTTTAAAATGAAAATTGTGTTTCTTTTATTCTTTATGTAGGAAACAATCTTGTAAACAATTTATTAAATACTTAAACAGAATACTTGAAAATGTGTATAAATGTTTACCCATGTTGAGATTATTTAAATATTTGAACGTATTTCGTGCAAAACGAAAATGAGTTTATATGAAGCCTTATGTTTATCCAATGTGCCTATTTTTTATTTTAGTTTTTCGATATACTATTTAAGATAATATACCAAGTTATACATCGGAATTCTTTACTAATATTGTTACTATTTTTGTGCGAATTTGTGTGTGTAACTTTGGTAAAATGTTTTAGTAGCAAAGTAGAAAATAAAAACTAAATTTCATTATAAGAACATAAAAAAATATCAGCTGATTCTCGTAGAAAACCTTAGTATTAAAAATTGCGCTGCACTTTTTGCTTTTAACAAAAGAAACTGAATACGAAAAAATATTTTTAATTTCGACAATATTTAAAAAAAATATTTATGTAAAATGAATGTTTTGAAATCCTGTAAGAATATTGCAAACACATAAAACGAATGAGAAATCTTCGTAGAGCTTAATATTGGGGGAATTTTCAAGCATAGTGGAACAGAAGATGATTAGACGGTTCTAATCAAGTCGAACAAAATTTTGCATATGGACTTGTATATTAAATTTAGGCTGTATTAATTAAAATTTCGGTATTGATTGAACAATGCATATTTTTTTAATTTCCTCAAATTTTTAATTTCTTTGGTCATTAATGATTCAATAATTATATGATTTCATCTTATTAAATAAATATTGTAAGAGAAAAACGACTTCGCCTTAAAAACACATATATATATATATATATATATATATATATACAATTTGTCAACGACATTTACACTCATTTTTCTTGTTGTTCTCGAATCGATCGGACATACCCAGATTTGTTTATTCAGTGTTAGTGTGAAGTTCACGTAATCCATTTTATATCATATTTGATTATTAGTGAATTCAAAGCAACCATTACGTTGGTATTTCGGTTCAAATTTTATGATTTGTTGTTAAATTATTTTTGTTAAAAATCAATAAATTGTCATCTTTGTTAAATTTGATTTTTTAAGTAATTTCTGCTTTTGATTCTTACAAAATTCAACGAATTATTTAACTTTTAAATTGTTACTTACGACATAAAAGACTTCACAAGCTCGAGAGATGACCGTTACTAATTTCGATTAAAATACAAATCTGTTCTTACTGTATATCTTATATGTTTTTGTATTGCATTTAATTAGTCTTAATCAGGTTTAATAAAAGTTATATGTAGTGAAGTAAGTACATAATTACGTAAATATAAGATAAGTTTTAGAACAAATATAATAAGGTCTATCAATACCATTAAACAACAGCGGGAAGTTTTGGCCGTATGTATATATTAATAAATGAAATATCAAGAAATCTAGAAATTTTAAGGTTTGTCCTTCATTACGAGACAAAAAAATTCTGACTCAGCAAACTAATGTTCATTATGTTATGAATTATCAAAAAATATATATATATTTATTTTGGATCATAGCCTTATATATTTATGCAGGTCAGAAATCCTTATATTACCTGCTATTAATTTTTTTTTTAAAGATTTTGAGTTTGAAGAACGTCATTTGTAATTTCATTATCATACCGATAACAGTTAACAATTAAGTATTACAATATAATTAATTACAATCGTGATGTTTTTGTAACCGTCAAAAATAAATTGAACAAGAGTTGCTGGGCTCACTAACACTCGTTACTCATATCTATAACGGATATCAAAACAGTCTCAGTATTGACACTCCAAACCATATACACATAATATGCAGTTTCGAATAATTGATTACTTGGTCGGATAGAAAAGGCCGATGATGACGACGACCGGATGATGAACGAATTGCAACGCCAATAACGGGCAATGTGGTTTCCGGTATTGTTGTTAAGGCTTAAAAGATGATATTATGTTATAAAATTATGGTACATTTTTTTTAAACTTAATCATAGATATATAATAAATTAAAAAAATAATAAAATATTGCAATTGATTTTATTTTATATTGATAACAATAAATGTTATACGTCAACATTAATTTATTTGTTTGCAAAAAAATATCTTTTAGACTGTGGTCTAATATAACAATTTTATTTTACTGATGCAGCGTCAGAAAAGCCGCTAAAAATATAAGTTATAATAAAAAACATAGTGCTATTATTAAATAAAATATTACTTTATAAATGTGACTAATACGAATGGGTATATAACTGCTACCTATTTTGGTATTTTAGTTATTACCGCAATGCCAAAATCAAACCAACCCATAACTAAGTTTAAACTGATTATTATCTGGGTTTCAAATATTTTGCTCAGATTGTGGCAATGTTAGGAAGGATTACAATAACTTTCCCCTGCCACAATTTAAAATTCGAGTTAAATAACCCTAAAGAGATCGATATGGAAAATTAGCAACATAGATTGACTAATAAGACTGTGGATTTTGTTTTATATAATCCGCCCTTATAGAAGCAAGTGTTTAAAAAATAAAAACAAAATTGCCATTTTCCTTGGAAACTTCTGACAACAAAGTAGACCTTCCCGTCGTTGCACATGGAAAATAACTCAACAGCTCGCTTTTTGCGTCAATTTCGGATTTGAAATTAGCAGGAAATGTAAATAAGCGATTGATCGAGACAGAGACTTCTCCATTCCATGGATTCACGCTGCGGGTGCCGGGCTCATCGCTTTGCAAAGAGTGCAAAACAGGATAATATTTTTAGTTTTAACGCCTAATTAACCAGATTCTTTAAATATTGGCTTGCTTTTAGATTAATCAATTATTGTACTCAAATATAATAATTTCCTATATAAAGGTTATCATTACAAAATATATTAACGTCATTAGGTAGATCAGATAAGTATTAGCAAGGAGACTTTTATAATTAAAATATTTAAGATCTTAGTAGACTTTGTAAGTAATCATAGTTTTTGCTAAATATAGAATAATATATGATAATAAAATAAAATATATTGTTAATTCCAGTTAAAACAACTTAATGCTGAGAAATGTTATTTGTACGATGTAATTAAAATAGAAATAAGAGAACCGCGTTGTTGGAAAAGTGTCAAAACAATCAAACAAATTGAAGAGGTCGAACTTTGTTCAGACTTTAATGACTTACTTCAAGTGTTACCCTAGTTTAAAAGTAGCAGCCACCTGCAGTCTTGCAACTTGGATTGTTGATTGCTTTATTATAATACTTTATTTCATGGTAAGATGTTTAAACTCTTAATATATACTAAACATCGTCTTTACTTGAATCCCTTCGAATTGACTTAATTATTGCTTTGGTGAATAAAAGTTTCATATCTAGTGTTGGTGATATAAAAAATATCAAGCTATCAATAGCAGGAAGGCAAATAATATACATCATTATTCGGGAAACTTTCACTAAATTTATTAGTTAGTAAGTTTAGACTTGGTACGAGGATCTCTGAAAGTTTAGAGTGTGTCGTTGTTATTGTGGTATTTGTAAACATAATCGATTGTGTTGAACTTAAACTGACCGAGTAAAGAGCAAAAGTTTCAGTTTAAAACTTTTTTTACCAACATAAATTGGGTGAAGCTGCTTGCCCAAGTCAGTGCCAGATAGTGTCAAAACTTCCTCGGCTATTCTTAGTGCTCATTTTACGGAAGACATCACTTTGTTTTTTTTTTTCAATAAATGTATTGTAAGCATTTTTTTTTATTTGCAACTCTTTATAGATACCCATTTTTTTTTTTATAAAATTACATATAGTAATAATTATTGGAATCGCAAACAAACTCCTTTCGGAGAAAAAAAATTGAATTCAAGTAAAACGAAATATCGAAATGAAGACTAGAATAACAACCGATTTACTATTTCTATGATGTTTTCACATTTACAAAATTTTAAATGATTTTAAATTACATTTCAAACAAATTTAAATATTCAAACAATAATAATTACAAAATGCCTTATCTTTGTACCAAAAACACTAACAGACAAACAAATTGGAAGTAATTATAGTAAAGCAACATTATATGTATAATTGTCAACAAGTTGCTGTAATAAGTGCTTTAGGTAAAAATATACCTTTTTTGTTTTAATTTTTTTATCCGATAAATAAACGATCTATATATATCTATACCTATATTTATACCTATATCTATATCTATATTTATACCTTTGCTTATAATAATAATAATAATGATATTATTTTTTGTCCTTTTTAGAGGTCTGCTTAGGTCTAGGGTTTGTTTTTAATTTAACCTTTATTATTTTGGTTTTCAGCAATTAAATTTAGAAAACTATAGTAATACTTTACCATAGTTTAACATTAAATGTTTTAATTTTTAACCTGACATACATAATATAGAGTGATGGGAGCTCTAATATTGCAGTGTATTAGAAAATAGTTTAAAGAGATTCCTGAGAGCCCATATAAATATTGGCTTACTTGAATAAAGTTTACCTGCATATAGCTGGCACGGTTCCCTTTTGTAAAATAAAAATTGATTTTACCTCTGCCCTTGATATCCGTATGACATAATTCTATGTAAATATGCAAAGTAAACCCACCTAGCAATAGGGACATCAGTTAGTCCAATTTTTCTAATCACGTATCCCGCTGAACTTTAACTTTTAGCTAGTTAAGTTAATAATATTTTGAATTTAAAGATATATCTTAAAGTATAATTTCATTAATATTGTTAATTACGTTATAGTCAAGAATTAAATTTAGGTGAATTAGAAATATTAGGTTCGGAAAACTTGAGACATTACATTTAATTACTATCAAGTAAAAGGTCATAATAATAAGAATACCAGGACAAATTACTCAAATTGATCTAAATCCTAAGTAAGCAAATTATTTGTTAGTGTTAAAGGTGTTAGACAACGATATACATATATAGAAATACACATTATAAATACTGGAAATATATTTATTAAGCGCGCAAACCCAGAAATACAGACAACTATGCTCATCACATACATGCTTGTCCCTGCTGGGAATCGAACCTGAGCTCCGATGCGCCGCCATGCGTTAGGCGTCTGCGTCCACAAATCATTTTAAAAGTACTACTAAGCTATTACTTACATGTAAAACGTTCATATGTCTTTTCTGTCTACTATAAAAAGAAGCAAAGTATCAGCAGCGGAAAAGATTATGTTAGATTTATTGATCATTAAATAAGGTAAATCCTTAATATAAGAAAATGAAAAAAGAAGACTTATAGGAGATCAGAGATTTACTTTTCCTCAAACTATTAATAATTATTTCGATACTGAAATCAGCTGTACAAAAGATTAGCTACTAATAATACAGAATTATTTTTATAAAATAATCATTTAATTAACACAAGTTCATCAAAGCTCAAGACTGGAGGAACTTTACTTACGTACTGGATTTAGCACTCTAGTCTTAGTTTTATGGATCCAATCGATTTTGAAGCCTTACCCATGAGTTCTTAAGGAATAACTCATTTGGTACTAGCAAATAACTGTGCAAAGTGCTTTTCTATTTAGCACTCTTATATGTTTTTGTTCAAATATCTATTACTTTTTTAAAGGAGTTTCAAGGATGCCTAAATTATTTCCGTTGCAATATTCATTTTTTAATCTAATCACTGTATTATGTACTAATCATACTGGTATCAACTAGAATAATGTCTACAGAGTATTGTGAGATTTAACGTTAAACTAGTGCTGACCGAATTATATCTCGGTAATCAGTCAGGTTGGACGATATGATTGATGTAATATGAGATGACAGTATGATTATTAAGGTATAAATGTATAATATTCGATAAACGAAGTCTTTGGGAGGCTGATCAGATCAGGATTCCAGTGATCTCTTTGTCAGGACTAAAATATTTCTCAGGACTTTTATAAAATAAATATGGGAATGTGTACTAGAACGTCTATCAGAATCATATACAGGCAAAATCTCTGCGTGAAATAGATATTTTTGGCACTTTTAGTTCATCTGCCAGCAAATGATCTATTGAAGTTTATTATATTATTATATATATTATTTAAGATTTCTGATAAAACTAATATCTATTTATATATATTAGTTTTATAGTTTTATCAGAAATATAAAACTAATAATATAAAAATTAAATTATATATCTAATTATCGTTATTTGGTTTAGGTGTTAAGAAAAGATTTGATAGGAATTGTTCATATTATGGATACGTGCATACTGATGTGGCACTGTTTTCATAGGTAATAATGTATTCATACAAGCTAACGCTGATTTTGTGTAATAGATTCAATACAATATTTTTTTATCCTTTTATTAAGTTTGGAACAGATTAATCCGATATAAACATTGAGTATTGTTGACAGTGACAAAGTCCTAACTACCAAGGGTATCGTAGCGGATCTATTGGTGATGAGTCTATCGTCTTAAATAGTTCAATGCGCGGTGGGCAGACAGGTTTTCAACTCCACTGTGTACCCGCAAACTGCGTGCTATAAAAGTTATTTTATTTGCACAATGGGGTTTTATTTTACTTGGTCTTGAAGTCATCTTAAGCCGTTAGACCGTGTCTTAATACTGGTAAGACATATTTAAATGAATAAGCAGCTTTTAAAATTTTGGACATGTAAATTGATAAAATAATCTTTCTTTAGTGTTACACAAATTTTATGATGATTTTCTCTCTGATAAAATTGTTATGTCATTACTGACGATATACAATATATTCGTTTTAAGAAATACAAAGAGTGGCATTAAATACTTGACGATTTGATAGTAATAAAACAAAATAGAAACTTGCGGCTGCAATAATTAACTAAATAACAAAAGTAAACCAATAGCTGTTAAAAATAAAATATGATCGAGTTTTAATCAAATATGTACATAAAAAAATTACCTTGTCTTACTTTTAATGGAGCTGCTATGCTGGTAGCATTGCCTTTCCCGACAGTCAGACACATTGGAAATATTGCTGAGCTTTTCAAATTAATTTCTTGTTTAGTATCTAGAGGAAAGACAGCAGACGAAGTCACTGGAAAGAACTAGTTTTAAATATCACTAATGTATCTAGAGTATCACTATTGAGCGACAAGGGCTTTCATAAAATCAATATAAATTATTGAGGTTCATAATATCAATTTATTTTATTCATAATTACTATTAAACTCTTTATTAGATATCCGCGAAGGCAAGCCTAGGGATATATAAAATTCACTGAGATGGTTAAATCGCCATTTGTTGTTTCTGTTTATTGAATAGGCATTTATTTTTTGTCCAAATGAAATCGTCATTCCGATTAGCATTCCATATATTTTTCACAATTTCATATTCAGATTGTTTTTTTTTTTCTTGTATATTTTACCATTCAGTGTGTACATTCATACGTTTGGTTGCTACTTAAGTGCTACTTACCTAGGAACGATTATGTTTTTAAAGGTTTAACAGACGTAATGTAGGAATAAAATAGCATTGCTTTCTACTCGTAAATGAATTGTAATTTGATTATACGATTTACGTGTTACATAGTATTACGACTAATGTGAATAAGTGAAATGTAATGATACATAGAAGAGAAAGTTAAACTTCAATATTATTAAATGAATAGCCGTATAATACATGTATAGCATTAATATGTGTAGCGAAGCCTAAAGTAGTTCATAGTATACGATACTCAATAATTCAAACAGAGATAACGCGAAAAAATGCTTATTTTAATGTATGATTTTGAACTGCCTTCACAAAACAAAAATCAATTTTAATAATTTCTATCGTCATTTTAACGAGCTGAGAAATTTAAACGAGGCTTTGATTAAATATCTTTTTTTATTATTAATATTTATATATATATATATATTTATATATATATTATACAAAAAAAATCTTGTATTTTTTTCCTTCTAACTTCAGAATACATTAAATTACGCTTTCAAATTGTTTTACATAACTTAACGATAACTTTATACTTGAGTCTGGATAATTTTAAAATCTACAAATAGAACAGTTAGAGAAACTAACTTAAAACCTTAAAACTAATGTTAGCAGTTTTAGGTTAAAAATAAGGCTTACTTTAATCATTCAAAATAATAAATAGTAAATATATGAAATATACTATTTATTATTTTGAATCATTAAAGTAAGTATACTGAGAATCCTTGAAAGATGTTATTTGAGAGCAATATAGAACCAATAGTGGCGAGGTAGTTGTTTTCGTCTTCTTAGGGTATAACGCTTAGCTTGAAGTCCTATGTGTTTTCAAATGTCAATTGTAACTCGCCAATCGTTACTCGCAGCGCATTATGGCGGATCCTTTTTTTTATCGTTGGAAAAATGTGTCACCCATGATCCCAGCGGCCAGGAAGGTGATGGCCGAGGGGGTATGGGGGACTACCCGGCAGCAAAGAAGACGCTGCCATTTTTAAGGCTACCCACTAAAAAACCTCATCACCTTAGCGGGACGCCACGGGATCGCTTTCGCACTCACCGTGACGCCCCGGCGGAACCCCCTGCGAAGGGCCCCGATCAACTTAGGGACACCCTCACCGCGTAGGCCTATAATGAGCGAGAAAGGTTCCCCTCTCTCCCGCCCAGGCACTACAGCTGGGGAAGGAGGCTGCGGGCGTAATCCCGCCTCCTTCGACCCGGCCTACCCCGACGGAGCGGTTCAGAGGAGGCTGCCTCTCAGTCCCGCTCCTCGGACTCCTTCGCGGCAATGACTTGCTCGTAGAAGGAGGCCATAGCGACCCTTCACCTCTCGTCGCCGATCATTGCGAGGACAACGCTCGGCAACGAGAGATCGCTGCCAACCATGGCCGCCAGCTCAGTACGCTGGCAGTCCCAGGCTGCGCACTTCGCCAAGGTGTGACGAGCCGTATCGACGGAGTAACAGTGATGGCAGGAGGGGGACTACTATGAATTTACCGGAACCGCAGTTCAATTTACTTATCAAATTGTTTCAGAAGATTAATGACTATTTGATAATCAAATTGTATCAAGAGATTAATAACTATTTGATTGTATTTGCATTGGCTAATCAATATTTATTTTAATATATTTGCATAGAAAGTGTTATAGGAATAAATACCAGTTAAGTACTAATTTTATAATACTTTAAAAAAATATAACATTTTTAGAATATCATAAATTGTTCAAAAATATGTAGGAAAAAGATATATCACACCATATGCATAGTAAACGAATAGAATGATAATATTACGTTCAGATAAACTTTGACAGCAAGATTTATTACAGACATTTTTTTTTTCAATTTATATAATTGCTACACTTTTCTGATTGGTATTTCTTGTTTATATGAATATTAATTATTTGATGGTCAATCATGTGTTAATTGTTTTTCAGATTAAATCAAAACTATGCTTTTATTCCAATATTGTTTTGTTTTTAAATGCTTTATTTATTTGGTTTGACCTATGTCTATTGCTATGTTATATTTTATAATTAATAACCACAACAATTTATGAAAACACAGCACTTTTGAACTGTCCTCAACCTATTGATTTCTACCAAAGACGTTAAAATACAAGACAAAACTAAATGACTATTAGAATCATCCAAAAAACAAATGGTACCACTACATTCTTATTAAAAACACATGTAATTTAACACGTAATTATTGGCCTGTACGTAATAATAATTTGTACCAAAAACTTTACAAAATCAAAATGCTTAATAATAAAATCGGTGGAACTTAAACCTATCACAATGTAGATATAAATTATTAACAAAGTTTATTATGGAATAAACTTTGTGAATAATGATGACATTATTCTAACGACTAACGTCTTTTAGTAATCTCAAATATCACCATTACTTTCTAGTTTCGGTTAAATTATCAAAAGTTCAAGGTACCTACTTAATAAATATTTAAAAAAATAAAAGGCTTTTAACTTAAAGCGAAGAATTGAAGAAGTTATGAATATGATTAATCCAATTCAAGAATGTCTTAGAGGATCAGATTAGAAGAACAAAAAAGTAAAAAATAATGAAGATTTATTGTTTATTATATTATTATTTATTATTACCTATTATTTAGCTGTCCCATTTACTAATAGGTTTGTAGTCGGTGTCCAACCGAACCAATTCGAAAC
The DNA here is from genome assembly GCA_959347405.1 of Napeogenes sylphis. NCBI lineage: Eukaryota > Metazoa > Arthropoda > Insecta > Lepidoptera > Nymphalidae > Napeogenes > Napeogenes sylphis. The sequence continues at coordinate 27,631,577 of OY365784.1, forward strand.
TATTCCGCATCAAACAAAAAAAAGAATTACGTAAATCTGTTCAGAAACCTCGGAGAAATCTGTGTACATACATAAAAAAAAAATATTTAATCTTTTAAAATTTACGATGATGAAGAGTGTCATATAAATTATTTTTTTTCTTAACCAGGTAACAGGTGAATTTTTATTTATGTTAAATGATCGTGTCTCTTTCAGGATGTTTGCACTAACCAAATAACAATTTGTATTCTATTTCTGGTTTTAATTACATTAAATTAGGAAAAGAAATTTCTATTACTTTATATATTTAATATATATGTATACATAAAATTTATACATTTTATTCTCCCAAAATTCAATATAATTATAAAACTTAAACTACAAAAAAAAACTCAAAAACCATGACATAAAATGTATATAAAATAACTTCATATTTTTTTTATTTGTAGTAAATAATACTTATTACTAACTGAACTTTCATATTATATAGAATCATTGGGAAACGTCTTTATAAATCTTTCTTGTGCCTCTGATATAGTGGTGGAATAGTTATGACAATATTATACTGAGTCTTATATTAAGATATTATTCTAATGTTATTATCTTGGCTTAAGCTGAGTATATCCTATAAGTATGGAATAGAAATTGCATAATTATTTTTATGAGTTACAGGGTTATACTATAAGTTCTTTCGTCATAACAATTTATCAACAACAAACTGCCCCTTATCTGTTAACACAATTGATGTCAAGTCAATTACATATATCGTAGACAGAGAATTTAATAGACCAACAACCAGTGGTGACAAGCAAGACAGAAATATATCTAGTAGTTGTTTCTAAAATGGAAAATCTTCCCAATAGGTATAAATAGTTTAATAATACAAGATCTAAATTTTAAATTAAGAAAATTATATTAGTTTTTTTTTTATTATTAGCGGACCTGCCTCTACTTCATGCCTGTTTTAATGAGTGTACCAACCGATTAGACTATACGTCGATATATCGGTCAGTCAGAAGAATTATTTTTGTAATGGTAATCTCTACTGTAAACTATAGGCCTCGTATATGGAGTAACTAAATCATGGTAGTATATTGCTTTCCTCAAAAATGTGCTTTAAATTAGTTATAATATCCAAATAAATAAAAATGTCTAGGTATCGTAAAGAAAATGAGAGAGGAGGATAACCAACTTCATTTCCCTTCCTGTGTCTTCTTCTCATTCCTTTTTTTTCTTACTTCTTCTTTTTTATATATTTAGATATCATTAGGCATTGCTAGCACTATTTGCCATCAGTTGGACTGAAATAATCTATAAAGTTTAATTATTCAAACAAAATTTACAATATTAGAGATTCATATAAATTACACAATAACAAATATAAAGAAAATAAAACCACTGTATATCTACAAGTTTATATCTGTAGTGTAGTGTAGTGTAGTGTAGTGTAGTGTAGTGTAGTGTAGTGTAGTGTAGTGTAGTGTAGTGCGAGTTCCTTGAAATAAAAATGTGAATTTATAAGATTATTATAAATATTTTTTTCACAAATGACTTAATTTTATGTCAAAACAAAATCATCGTGGACATCATTACTGTTTGTTTTTAACAAAAATAAAATGATATTATTGATTATTGATACTGTTTAACTTTATTAAGATTCTTAATATAACCAGCACTATTCTATTCGTATGATTTTAACTGTGTTTTGAACTTTGTTTGTGTAGTGGGGTTAGGTACTGCTGAAATTCAAATCTAACAATAATATTATTGTTATTAACGTTTTTAAACAGATATTTGGTATTTTGATCAAACTATATAACACCAGTAAACATAGGTAAATGTAGGCTAAAACTTTTTTTTTTTATACCTTTAATTTTTTTCATAACAAGGCAAAAAGAGTAAAATAATGACTAGTGCTTATTTTTAGGTTGAATTTGCAACTGCCCTCTGACATTTTAGAATAAATAAAGATTAATTATTTAATATTAATAAAATGAGATTGATGGACATAGCAAGAAACATATATACCTAATGTTAGAAAATTCTCAAAAGTCTGAAAAGTGTTTTAAGTTCACAAATTTTCTAATCAAATATTTGAAAACTCTAAGATCTGTTTTTAATTATTTTTTTTTATATAATGTTATTTAATAAAAAAAAACGTTGTGTTGATAACAAAGTTAGAATCAGTTAGCAGACCCGAAGTTTATTAACGACTATTAACCGGCTCAAAGCTATGACATAACTATTCGTGTTATATAAAAATTATAAAACATTAAACATTCTGACACTTATAATATAACGTTACTTAGGCTTCTTTATTATATTTATAGCTATTCAAACTTAAAAATGCATCATGCCATTTTCAGTTTTTAATATGCATTACGGATCAAATATATAAATTTACTCTTTGTTATTAGAAGTATAAATAATAAATATGTATAAATAATAAATAATCATTAATCCATACTAATATATATAAAGCATTAGTATACACTTACTATGCTTAATTACATTACAAATACTTAATTAATAAAAGATAAAACTGATGTCCAAAACTATATAAACCGGACGAAGTCGCGGGTAAAAGCTAGTAATTAATATAAGCAGTAGTCAGCTAAATGTATGAGTATTTTACAAACAAGCATAACATTTCATGTTGTCTTTACACTGTTATCAATAGCGGTTACAAAACAAACATGTATAATAGTGCAGATCATATCCCGGCCGTCTGTGTGTTGACTCGAATAGTATACAATGAATAACCAGGTAGCTATTTAAAAGGTTGCATAATAATAGTTAAAGAAATTTCTATGATATCGAGATCTTCGAGATTAAAATACTTTAGATTATTTGTCATCGAATATTGTTAAGACTTTTCCATCATTAATATATGAACCATATTTTTTCACAGCAATCAGTTTCTTCAGATATCTCTTTTTTTATATTAACCTCAAATTTTAAACAGCAGTTTTTCATAATGTTAAGCTACTTTACCTATTTAAGTTTATGGTATATTTCCATTCGTAAGTAACGAGAGAGAAATCTTAGGGTTTAATCAAATGTTATTTAATTCTACCGTTATTTTTGCAAGTTTTGCAACAATACTGACGTCAATATATTATTAATATTCTAATATATATGTATATATTTTTTTAAATAATAATGCCCATTTTCGAATCAGTAGTTGAACACAAATATTTTGACCGACGGACTACCATGTTAAAAAAATTGGATCGAATATTAGAAACGTCGGTTTTAGTTATATCTTAATTATGTACCTACAAGCTTTTGGAAGGTATAATATTAAAAAATATCTCCATTCCTTTTTAAGACTCTCTGTGTCTTAGACGACGTGTCCAAATATGCAAAAACGTTTACTGATTTACACCAAAATGGACAATTGAGCGTTCCAAAATTAAAAAACTTACTGGATATTATTACCTCATAAGTTACAGCAATACGATAACTGTAAACGGTAATTTACAAAAAAAAAAAGAATTTAACAACGTATAGTTCAGGTAACGTTTTGATACCAGACGGTAACATGGAAAAGCGATTCCATGACGCTGCATTACAAGCGGTGAGGGTAGCCGTTGTGTTTTAATGGGTGTTCTGGAACTATCTAAACAAAGTCGAAAAGTGCCACGTAACTGTTTCCTACCTTTTTTTTTAACGTCAGAAATCCTCATGGATACACACCTCCATCCAGGGGATGATGGAGGTGGTTATGTAAGACTCCTACTCACTAAACCAGACCGTTACCGCCGCCGTCATTATGGGACACCATGGGATCGCTTTCGCACTCACCGTGATGCCTGCACCCCGCAACGAGGAGCACCCATCCCTTTTTCGCAGACTTGAAAGATTGTGGAGGGATCCCCTGCCCTCCACACAAGCCTGCTGCCTCTGAAGGGGACAGAGACTCCCTTCTGGCCGGACTCGGTCTCAGAGAATCAGGTGTAAAACCCGACTCGACGATCATCGACCTTGTCCAGCCCCAAAGCGGTAGTCTCCCCGAGAGGAGACCACCGGTCAGGCCCCCTAGGAGAGCAGACTCTCGATACAACCCAGCGGGATCAGCTCTGGTCAAATCGCGAACCACGCACCGTGCTGCACTAAAGCCCGCTCAAGGCAGAGGACCCAACGTCGAACCCGACAAGTCGGGAACCCACCACGCCCAGACTAACCATCGCCAAACGTAACCGTGGCATCGCACTCGGCAACGATCAGCCTAGGCAACGTCTCGGACCATCTCCCCACCTGTCAATGCTTAGTAGAAAGAGGTCCAGACCCCTAAACGATGCAGACGGCCTCTTTCTCAGCAAGAAAGACACCGCCGCGCACCCCTCCACATACAGCCGCGGGACCACTCCACAGTCCACTCTGCTAATCAGAGAAGTACCAGGAGCGATCCTGCAGCTAGACCTGGCAAAGAGGGTCTGCGCCCTCTCACCCTCGACGTCCAGGCCGACTTTCCAGCAACATTATACATATACCTTCCAATATTAGTAGTATACTACTACAACTACAATTGGAAGATGGCTATGAACACCTGCAAAAACAAACAAAAACGTAGCTATAAAAGCTATCAGTTGGGCTAGTTATTTTACGAGCTCCAATCAAATGACCACAACTAAAGGTTTTTTCACAATTTAATATATATATTTTATTAGAATTTTAAAGAGTTTTTAGACCACACTACTAAATCCACAAAGACAGTTGCATCTATTGTAAACTATTTCAGAGAAACTAGTTTCTATAACAGCGTACCTAATTAGTTAATTAATTCCATAAAATAATAACTCTTTGAGATTCACTGTTGCTGTCATCGTGAAGCTTACTATTCGTGTTTTCATGGTTCCTACTATAACTTTTAAGTAGGCCATTTTTTGGGAATCATAATTTATTAATATGAAGATATTTCGGATCCTAGTAACACTTGATATACCTACTGTGCAAGAAAGCGTATTGTAAATTCTGAATAAATATACGAACAATTATAAGTAAACGTTTTACAGCGCACTTCACTTAGTACTTACTTTCACGATAATTGAATTAAATATTTTTGTATTATAAGAACCCTTTAAGAAATTAATAAAAGCATAATAAGATAAGAGGCTTTAATGTAAGCGAAGTTACTATTATCATACCTGATAGCCAATTTGCTACTATTATATGTATTTCAATATAAAATTTAGCTTGTCTTTAAGATGATATTTATTAGCTAATTATACATCGCAGAAGGAAGATTCTATTTATAAAACGCGACATCATGAGATATCCGACAGAAACGAAGCTGTACTCGTGTGTACAAGAAACAGTATTCCATCTCCGCGCGCTATCTTAGTTTTTAATATATTTTATTTATTGTAAGCATAGAATACAACGTGTGGTATTTGAAACAACATGTGTTTTAAGATATCAACAATATGGTTTGGTGCATTGTTATAAATCTTGTAGTGCCATAAAATTGGAATATTAAGAATTCCGAGGAAAGCAATACGCCAGCCAACAAATTTATGAGCTCTTTCAGCATATTTGTTACATGGAATATACTGATGTATACACATTTTTATATCGTACTAGCGAACCCAGCCCGCTTCGCTGGGCTAACCCTTACTTTACCTGGTGGCGAGTTACATCAATGGGCATAGCATATTCGTTTTCTTCGAGGAAAAATACATGGTCATACCAATTTTTATGATAATCGGTTGAATGGGGCGGAAGTCGATATTTGACAGCGCCGCCTGGTGGCGAGTTACATCAATGGACATAGCATATTCGTTTTCTTCGAGGAAACATACATGGTCATACCAATTTTTATGACAATCGGTTGAATGGGGCGGAAGTCGATATTTGACAGCGCTGCCTGGTGGCGAGTTACATCAATGGACATAGCATATTCGTTTTCTTCGAGGAAACATACATGGTCATACCAACTTTTATGACAATCGGTTGAACGGGGCGGAAGTCTATATTTGACAGCGCCGCCTGGTGGCGAGTTACATCATTGGGCATACCATATAAACTTTCTCCGTGGAAAAATACATATACATACCAATTTTCATAATCATCGATCCAATAGTTTCTGAGTTCATCGATTTCATATATACAAACATCCTTCTATATATATATAGACTAGCGAACCCAGCCCGCTTCACTGGGCTAACCCTTACTTTACCTGGTGGCGAGTTACATCAATGGGCATAGCATATTCGTTTTCTTCGAGGAAAAATACATGGTCATACCAATTTTTATGACAATCGGTTGAACGGGGCGGAAGTCGATATTTGAAAGCGCCGCCTGGTGGCGAGTTACATCAATGGACATATCATATTCGTTTTCTTCGAAGAAACATACATGGTCATACCAACTTTTATGACAATCGGTTGAACGGGGCGGAAGTCGATATTTGACAGCGCCGCCTGGTGGCGAGTTACATCAATGGGCATACCATATAAACCTTCTCCGTGGAAAAATACATATACATACCAATTTTCATAACCATCGGTCCAATAGTTTCTGAGTTCATAGATTTCATATATACAAACATCCTTCTTCTATATATATATAGATTTACCCTTTAATAAATTTTGCCATTTTAAGACTATATTTAATTTATTAATTTATAGTAATTTAATTATTTTATAAAAAAAGTATAACTAAAAATAAACAATAAAAATAAAATGCACACTGATAATTTATCCTTTAGGTTTGTAATATATTTTTTTTTTGCTGGGACGGAATTCGGCTCAGCCGAAATATATTTAGCAAACACCAATACTATTCATCTTTAACAATGACGAGGGCTATTTCACAAATTCATTTGAACACATTCCATAATAAAAGGATGCGTTCTAGTATAATAATGTAAACAATTTTGTTAGTCGGTATTTTTCATAATTTTTTAATATTTTTGGTATTTAATGAAAACATTTTAAATGGATGCAGGTTTGTGACAGTGCTTGTGTTAGAATATAAACCGTCTAATACATTTTGCGATATAAATAAATGTGTATGTAAAAGTCACTTTCTGAAAAGTAGTTTTCTGTTTTAACAGAAAATAACGTTACAGTAATATACATAATAAGGATTTTGGAAAGAATGTGGGACTGCAAACTTTTTCCCTTCAGATCTAACACCTAACCTAACAAGTTTTTTTTTTCGTGACAAAGATTTTTTTTTCAAAATGAAAAAAGATCCTTAATATTGTTACATAATGAGCCAACAATATTCGTTCTCTAAAGTTCATAAACATTCGTTCATAACCCCAATAAAATTATTTTTTCCATTAGAATGAATAAATTTTCTGAACCTACAAGTATATTCATTGAATGACCCTCTATTATACTAAATTGCATTACAGTCCTTCAAGTAAATTTTTCGTGACGTTTTAATTAAACAAACAAACAAATGGATAAAAAAAATGACTTGTTTAGTATCGACGATGCAGCAATATATTTTTAATTTAGCATTTTATTATATGTATATGATAAGTTAAATAGAAACATAGTTTCTGAGTTAAAAACAAACATTAAAACAAATTTGTTTCATTTATTAAAAACTTAACACAAATAAAACAGTTCCACATTTTATAGTTTTGTATTTCACAATGGTTCATTTATTGCAATTACAATTGATATTACACTGAAGCGTACTGCAGGAAAGTAGTTAAAACTTTTACCACTATTTGTTCTGTATCCCTGTTGTAATAATTGCCTGAGTAGGTGTTGCTATTATCAATATATTATTTATGAATTTACTTTTAGATGACAATAAAGTATATTTTTATTATTGTGACAAACAAGTACCAACACTGATAAAAACAAAAGAGTAGGTAATATTGATATTTAGGTTTCAAATATTAATTAGGATTAGAACTAGGTTTAGAATTTTTATGGATATTACAAGGATCATGAAATGTCTTAAGATTTTGATTACATTCAATTAGCATAATTTAAATGACCTAAGATTAGATTAAAATCCACATTAAGTATTAAATAAGAATTTGGTTTGTATTATGATTATGACTATATAGGTTTTAAAAAAATTTAGTTATTTACACATGTCAACTCTATATATTCACGATAGTAAAGCCAATCTAGAGTAGTTGTAAGAGTAAAGTATGCCGCAATGTTATTATAATCAAACTATGCGAGAATATTATTATACCAATTTTTTGTAAGTTTTATATGCAAAAAGAAACAAAAACTGATTTTGTCTAAAATAACGATATAACTAATTTAAGTTAGTTTTACCAAAAATAATAAATGTATGTACTATATAAATAATATATGACTGTGATTTTAATAAAAATGCACTTACAGTCTACACTTATACTTTTATGTAACTAGTAATTATTTAGTTACATAAAAGTATAGGACTAATAATTTTGGCTCATACCAAAATTATTAGTTCCTATTCTTAGTTCCATTGTGAATACCTTAAAATATTCCCAGTAAACAAAATGATCAAATTATAATAAAAAGTTATACATAATAAATTTATGTCATCAATATGTAAATGTTTTTTTTCAGAGTAAAATTTGATGTCATCCCTTTTAGATTTGCAATGCTAATTAAGTTTTGTGAATCAAAATATATTCCTTCAATGAAGCAGAATATTTATTTATTATATTGGTAATTATATAGAGATGTATTAAGCTGATATTATAAAAAGTATGTGTATGTTACATAATATTTTGTACCAGGAAAAACAGAGGTTGGGATAGTTATATAGCGCGCTAACGTATAAACTATCGCGTTACATAACATATAATTAATAAAAAAAAAATAATTAACGTGTTAGGAAACAGGTACCTCTTTATTTTTAATTGGTTTACATTTCGACCAACTTGTATTGATGAGGTCACAGGATGTTTCTGAACCAATCATTTCCTAACGCGTGAGATCTTTTATTAAAACAATTATGCTTTATACAGCTCTTTGATAATTCCATAAATTTTCAAACTGTTTTCCTTTTATAAGGTTTCCATGTATATTTCTACAAAACCGCAATAAAATTTATAAACAGGTTGCCTGTATAAAACTTTGTAACTTTTTACGAAAGCCCTGTTGAAACAGCGTAGTTTTCTAATAAAATATTCGGTCAATTCATAAAACTACGTTAATAATAGATATACTATAGGTTTTATCACGACAGGGTTTTTGTATATTTTAGTAATCCATTAGAATAAGATAAAATATCTACAGAATAAAAAAGATTTTATTCAAACCACAGAAAATATGGACCGTGAAACCCAATGAACGCGTTTCAGAACACAATAGTTGGATTATGGATACAGTGATGTAGAAATCATAGATAAAAGTTTTATACATTGACTATTCCACATTCCTTTATCCTCATTTTTATGGCTTCTTATATTTTCGTAAAAAAAATACCTATACATTATTTACAACATTGAATGACTGGAAATGATTTTTTATTTGTATTAGAAAATGTATTAGTTGTAAAATATATAGGTAACATTGTTATAGTATATAGAATGAACAAAGACAAATTATAAGTCGAATAAGCGGTCAAATATTACTATAACCAGTGATTATTTGCTAGAAAATAACTACGACATCAACAAATCTTATGAATACAAATTTATTACAACATTATTACATATCATATTAATGGATAAACCAGCTAATTCAACCTGCAATTGTTGTAATCCAACAATATTGGATTGTTTACAATTAATAGGTTGCTAAGGTAATGCGCCTTACCACCTAAGACTACATTCCACTTACCATCAGGTGGAATGTAGTCAAGCATTGCCCTAGAGAACATAAAAAAAAAATTATACAGCAACTGCAATTGCAAAAGTTAATCGAATCATTTTATTTATCGCAATTGTTATCGAATTTATTTCAAAATCAAATTTGTAAAGGTTTTCTTCATTACTATTACCACAGTTATTTCTCAGTTAAAGTCCTCCCTTTTTTGAAAAGCACAAAATGAGTTTCCAATAGATTAGATACTGTTACTTTTATACAGTTCATATTTTGTAAACATTTTAATACATTTTTATTGACAGTTTTTTTTAATTAGAATTTATTTTTATGATCATCTTTACATTATATTTTGATGTACATATTACTAATTCTTGGCTCGTCTCACCGTCATTCTCAAAATCATTAAAATGTATGTTTTTAAATATTGAGATTTTTTTCCTATTTAATTTTTAATTGTAAAAAATCTTAAATTATTACTATAAAATAATATAAAAAAAATCCGATAAGCAAGCAAGTGGCTACATTTCTGTTTTCAGATAATTTAAACCAACCAAACATTTTGATATATTTGTAATATATACCTAATTGTTATTTTAACTACCATAAGACTTGCTGCCATTTATATGTACGATGACTAAGCTGTTCAGATATAACAAACACGTTGAGATAGCGCAGGCTCTCAGCATCACGCAACTGAAAGCTACATTAAGCTTCGAAGGCTCCACACATTGCCTCCGTAATGCCCTGACAAATAATCTACTGACTGCTATTTGATAAGTTAACCTATTTTTTTTTAACCTGGACTTTCTTCATGGTATTTTAAAATATATCTTATAATAAAAGGTATTTGTATGATCATGTATTTAATTACGATTTCTAATCTTCCTTTAATTTAAGGTTGTATCCACCTTCAGAAGCTTTGATATTTAGTTAAGCTTTATAAAATAAAAATGTGCAAAATATTGTTTTTTAATCAAATACTGATTAAAAGCATTTTATTGTATTTATTAGTCTCGACTCAAAAAAAGGTTTTATACGTTATGTTATTAATATATTAACAACAATACAATTAATATATTTGAAGACATAATTAAGACATGCGACCCAAGTTCAACATTCTTTTGTTAAGGAGAAACTGACACTATCAAAGCGGAACAATGGAATCTCATTGGACACAATAATATGTCAATAAGGACGTTTAAATATATTATGTGTGTATAATAAATAAATATTAATACGCAAACAGAAATCTAAGGACTTTTTAAGCTTATTCCGCGAACAAGAGCACGTAACATTTGGCCTAGTTAAAGTTAATTTTGTGTAGAAAACTAAAATTTATATGTTATATGTATAATAAATTTATTAAATACAACAAAACATTCATTCTTTATATTTATATTGTCCTGGTCCATTAAAAAATAATCTTATGTCAAATAATGTACAAATATATTGTACCCTGACGGAATAGATTATTTTTTATTCAAACACTCATAAGCATTTTCAAAGTAAAAAAACACTAGCATTTTAAATAAGTTGAATGAAATGAAATCGTGAAAATAAAATAAACCACGATGACTCATGAGTGATACAGACTCAACATCCGGTATAAATACCGAAATTCTAAAACCACAATATTATGATGTAAACAAGAAAAAAGGAGTTATAATGGGAATTATTAAGAAAATTAGAAAATTTAATTAATAACAAAAAACTTTTTTTTTGTTTTTTATTTTACACACAATAACTGATGTTTTCTGACGTACATTAATATAGCCGCAAACAAAAGATAATACTATCTTTTGTAAGTAAAAACTTAGTACATTTGAAAGCTAAATAATTAAGCCAATCCTGTAATCGTCTAAATCGTATTGTCATTTTAAAATAAATAAATGGTTGTACTCTTTACTCATCTCATTAAATATTTAAATTTAATATGAAACCATTAAAACATTAGAGAGCTCTTTAAATAATATTTCTGTGCTAAGAAAAGTAAAATTTTACCATTAAAATAATATAAAACCGACTTGCTTTTTATTCCTTTGAGAGTATTAAACTTAAATTGTGATTATAAAAAAGATAAGTAATAAAAACGACGTACGCTTTTAACTTTAAGACTAAAGTTGTTATGTTAGTTTTATTAAAAGCTTGTACGTCTCTTTTATGCCATATTAAGTTATAAAATAATATTTCGTTACTTTACGTATTTTTACTTTTTAAACCAACCTATCTTAAAAATATTACAAGATTTAAGCTCTACTCAAATACGTCGTCACTGAATGTACTTGATATCTACTAGCCCGAGTACTGAGCAGATATCTTTCTACAACTGTGCTATCGTCTTCATACCCATAGATACCGGGCTTCAACAGGTCGTTAATGTGTAGCAGAAAAAGAGTTGCAGAAAGAACAAACAGACCCCAGAGGCAGTCCGGCATTTATTGTCAAGGGTTCCAAGGAACACCCGTCGACAACTACTCGGAGAGATCTCTGGCTCAGAAAGTCCGTTACACAGCTGATCCCTAGTCTGATCAGCTGTGATCAGATATACCGTACGCTGAAAGTTTGCTTATAAAGCTCGCATTTCAGACCCTGTCAAATGTCCTCGGGACGTCCAGAGAGACGGCGACCGCTTCTCCGTTCTTCTCGATGGCCTCGGATAAAATGTGTGTAGCAGACACTAGGAGGTCCCCAGTAGACCTTTTTTGGGCACGGGTTACACGTTGGCAAGCTTCCAGAATTTCGGCTCTATACCAGTTTTGAAAGAGAGGCGATACAGATTTGTCAATACAGGAGACAACTCAGCTGCGCATGTCTTGAACAGAATGGCTGGTATACCATCAGTACCACTAGCTTTATTAATATCTGAATGACACAATGTTTTCTATATCTCTTTATTTGTGATGCGGATTTCAGACATTGAAATACCGCAGTGATGAAGATGTGCCTTCTCTAGCACATCTTCATCTAGCACATTGCCAGTGTCTAGATGCGAATTATCAGCAAACAGAGAAGCAAATACATTCGCTTTTTCTGTTGCTGTGTGGGCCGGTGATCCAACCAGCTTCAGCAGAGCAGACAGGCATTAAAGTCTCCAGAAAGACGAGCTGCACTGAAGAGTCCTGATGCAGAGCCGTATCAGCATCCTCAACGAGATTTCGTTTATTAATTCATTAATTTCTTTTCACTTGTTAACCGACTTACAAAAGTGAGAAAACCATTTATGGGGAAAGGTATAAAGGTATAAGCTCCCAGCAAACGTTCAAGTATAACTGTTCAACAAATTTAAGAAAGTAAATAAAGTACGTTTTTTATGCTTTTGGATACTACAACGTTTTAAAATATTTAGAAGATAGAAACTGCACCGTGGTTTTGAAACGATCGCTGCCAGGCTACTTTAAGTTTTTTTTATTAGGTTTACCCATCATTTATGTATTTATGTAATTTTGAATTTAAGATAATAATATAATAGACTTAAAAAACGGGTAAATACTTCTGAATTTCTATCGCCAGACCTTTTTAGGTGTGTGGGAATTATTTTCCGTTTTTTTTCAATTTTCGCTTTGACGATGAAAATAATGTTTTGTATAAAACTTTATCATCAATATATTTTTTTAAAAGTGTATTTGTCTAAATTAAGCACGTCCAATTAAATCCGTAAATAATTCAAATATATAGATTTAATTGATCGAAAGTTAACCTACCAGGAAACTGTAAACAGGAAACTGTAACAAGAGAATAAGGGGCCAATGATTTATGTCTGCCCTCGTTAATTATACTACAGCAGTATCAACAAAAGCAAATGATAATATAGAGGATAATCTACATAATAACACTAATCACTGCCTGGTCTGTACAAAACTATACGAATACTATACGATTATATTACCTTAATAAGAAAAGAGGCCTCATAGCACATATAGACCCCAATGGTCGAAACAGGACAAATGCTAATATATTACGATGTTAAACAAAAGAAAAAGATAGTTATAAAACCTATACCATAAATAATCAAAATATTTTGACCTACTTAGGCTATAACAACGCAGTTTGTTAATTGTAATTTGAAAACGGTGCACTATTAGGCCGTCTTAAATCAATAAAAGATTGATAAATTAATTCCATATCAATAAAATATAAGAAAATATATAATTAAAATATAAATAAAAATATCGTGAGCTGCATCAAATCACTACCCTTACATATATAATAAATAATATTTTTGTAAAACATTACTTATTAAAAACGAAATAGTTATATTTACCTTTATATTCTAAGGAACTTAAAGCAATCTCTTGTGTCATGCTCGTGAACGGGTGCTGCTTGCGGTGACTGGTTGTGTGGCAGGCCGAAGATTTTTTTATATTTATATATTTTTTTACTGTTGTTATTATTTCATTTTCGTTGCCTGAAATCAATGGGCTTCATTTCCGATTGATTGCGACGGTTCTAGTTGTTACAAAATTACATTTAAGATTGACGTTTGTGAAACAGTGATCACAATAACAGAAAATATATCCGGCTGAGTTTGTTGTGTGGTTCTTCTCAGACCAGGGCGCGTTTGGAACCCTCATAGCTTTAACATTAAGATGGAAAGTGCTTATACAGAAGGGCTTATTACGATAAATCTACATAGTATCGTATTAGGCCCTCCTGACATTTCCATGTTGACGTACACAAGTGATCACTGATTATGATTCTAAGTGGAAAAGATATAAATAAATAAATAAATCCCAAGCTGACTACAACCAATTTCAAAAATGTCACGGACTACGATTAGGAAATCTCGCAAACTAATTATTTCCCCTTAATTCGATGTCTGCAGAGTGATTTGATGAGTGACACTTCAAGCATAAATTATAATGACCTTATTTATTCAAAACAATACACGGACCGATTTTTTTATTTTGTATTGTTTTGACAGCTTTTAAATTAAGTATAGGCTTAGAAAAGGTATTATTAATAGAATTAGAATTACACCGGTAAAGCTATTCTTATATGTGATTTCATATTATAAAAGAATTCTCAAGGTCATAAAGAGTACTTAATCTACCGATAGATCACCATAATACTATTATAATAAATTACGTTTTAAATACTCACGCAATAAAAATCTATTCATATAATAAAAATATCACTGATAGATTTCTGTAAAAAGAGAATATTGAAAAAAAACATAATAAGAGGCCTATATAAGAATAAGAGAACCCAAAACAACGGTTTTTCATTTTGTCTGTATGTCATAAACATATATATACTAATAAATATGAGTAAAATATTTTTTCAAAATTGAAAGAGTGGTCCTCTCCTCAGAGAAAAATAATACCCTTCACAATAAAAAAATACGGTATTGGACTACCTACTTTTTAAAAAAATATATGTACTTAAAAATAAAAATTATATAAAAATAAACTACAAATAATCCTACACGCAAAAACTACTTGCCGGCATTTGATGAAACTTTGAACGGACCTTCGTTTTAATCGAAATCTGTGCGTTGGAAGTCGCAAGCGCAGCTAGAATTATTCATATATATATTATATTATGTGCTAGCAGTAGTCAAACTTTAACAAGAGTTATTCTTCATAATTAGAAATTACACATATAAATATTTAAAACATAGAGATTCGATAAATAACATATTCGCAAATAGAATTGAATGATAAAGTACATTATAATATATAATAAAGTATATAAAGTCTATGTGTAAGTATAAGTAATGAAATTTTATTTATGTTTATATTTAAGATTATTTATTATTATGCATAATAAATAATTTTAAATATAAACATAAATAAAATTTCACATATCAGGGAAATCGACTTAAGGACTTTAATATAATTTTAATAATCTAACAACTTTAAGGGATTTAAGAATTAAATCTGTGTTCTCTCGTTGTAAGTACTTTAATTATTTCATTAAAATTTTGTTTTGAATATCGAAAAAAAATTACTTTAAATGTAGGTTTCCAGAAGTGAAAGTGTAAAAAAAATTACGTTAACTTTTATCTAGTAACATTTCCGAAACTCTCTTTGAAACTTAGATTAAACTACTCCCAAACTTTTAAAACTTTTAAAATATCATGTAGCTATTAAATTTTAGGATATTAAACCATAAATAAAAAAAATACAGTTTAAATTGGACGATTATCCGTAACTTTATTAATAATAAATTTATATTTAGTATTTTACAATAAGCATTAAATAATATAAAATATCCTAAGCCATTTTTGATATTTGTGGAAAAAAAACCTATAAAATCTTATTAAAAACGGAACAATATACACTGTTAATTCAATAAATAATTTAACAAAAATTTCAACAATCAACTAGTATAACATAACAGAAACACATTATAAGCAATTTGTTTATTTATTGAACGAATTATTCAGCATCCCAATAATACAACACAAAGTAGTACGAAGAATTGATTGCAACACACAACTATGGCTGCCCTCTCCGTGTATTATTAAATCTCTTTATCTTTCAGTAGCCAGAGTAATAAATATTCAGATTAAATCGCAATTTTCTTTGCTGTATTGAATATTTTGTTATTAAATCAATATTACGTATTTTTTTTTCGTTTCCGAAAAGTGTCGTCTATTTTTTTGAACCTGTGGGGCAAGACTTTTATTGAAATCCAATTATGTTCTTTTAGATGAAATTACTTAATAATTTACAGAGAATCTTAGGGAGCGTGTAGTTTTTTGCCGGGACTTATCCATTGAGCTCCCCATAGCAACTAAAATCTGACGTTTCATAACTAAGACGAATGTTACATAAGAAACAAATACTTTGATTTTAAAATGATCAAAGTAATTTATCGGCCTTTATAGGTCTAGGTCACCTTTCCAAAATGGTAAACGTGTAGAGTTTAACCCATCAAGCTATATTGGTTGGACAGACAACAACAAAATATCATACATTAGTTTCGAATATATACAAGATTCCTCACTTTATTCATATATACTCATACATACCGAAGTCACATAACTTCGGTATGCTATGCAAGCAGTTAATATCTTACTATTTATTAAAATAAACTGTGTCAAGCATTTCAAAAGTAAAATCTTTATTCTTTTTGGCATTAATGACAAATTTCTTTTATTATCCTATAAATATTAAGTTAGCGATAGTTTAATTGGCAGGTCAAAAGAACGATTACTCAGAATCGAATCCTGGCTGTATCTTCTTCTTCTTCTTGAATTCATATTTTATAAGTATAACTAATTTACAAAGCTACGTGTGACTTGCTCAAAGTCTGAGACAAGACTGATTTAAATAAATGAAATTATAATTAAAATAATTACAGAATAATAAGTGGGACATACAAAGATTTCAGATATCTTAGAGTTCTATGCTAGATATATTGCACCATCGTCTAATCAGCAGTTCCACGATTCATAGGAATATAACAATAAATACTATAGTATTGAATAGCTCAACCATGGTGGTATAATCCTGTCCAAAAAAGTGTTCTTTAAATGAACAGGTATCATCGTAAAGGGTATGGAAGTACCGGATAAACAAAAATAAAATATAAATAAGTATAACAGTGCATTCGGGAACAATTTTATATAATAATGAAGAAAAAAACATTTTTTGAATGGTTTATGTATGAATAATAAATTTAATTATTTATATAATTTTAATTTTAAATGAGATTCAAGAAGCCTTAGAGGAAAGAAAGCTTATGAAACAAAGGAATATATAAATAAGGAAACAAAGACCGCTAAAAAACTAATAAAGAAAGTAACAACAGCTAGATTTTTTTTTACGATTAATAAAAAAGCAGATCTTACGGATGTTGGGAACTATAAACCCTTAAGCCTACTATCAATAGTTTTTAAATTCTTCGGAACAAATGTTAATCAAAGAATGTGCACATCACTAGAACCAAAATAATACATTGAATACATTGAACAAGCCGGTTTCAGAAGTGGATTTTCCACCAAGACAAAACTCGTAGTAGAAGTAGAGTTTATGATCTAAAAATATCAGAGTTTATATTAGAAATCGATTTTATAGATTACAAAAACATTTGACATCAATTTACACAAAGGTAAATGGAACACCCTGACAAATCATAATGTAAATGACATACCTATTGAACTATTAAGATACATGAAGTTTCAAAAACACATCATCCATGAAACCGTAATAAATAGAAAAACAAAGAAAAATAATGAAGTCAGATTTGTAGATGAGTTAGTCTCGTTACCTAAAAACTCACAACTACAACACAGAGCTAGCACATAAATGGACCTGGAAATGAACATCGTTAAAACAATAAAACTAAAAATATGTCCCCTCACATAAAAATAAATTTTGTGATATTGTAAAAAAATGAGCTGGAAATAGAGAGGAGAGTCAAAAAGACTTGAGCTTTAAGTTAAATAAAGAAAAAAAAAAAAGTTAAATACTGAAACTTAAAGGAAATATTTACATGTGATATACCTTTATAGATAAAAAAAGAAAGTAAAGGATTCGTGTCTCATCTCGTGTCTAACATATGCTTAACATATGCTAAAATAAGTAACACAAACATAAAAGCAAAATAGAAATGATCCTCTCAACTAAAATTAATATTAGAATAGAAATGGACTGAAGAGTTTCCCAACTTTATGATTTTATATGTTATATTCCATTTTATATATATGATGATGTTTAGGATATAAGAGCGTGGAAGAAATTGATAAAATCACCCCGAATAGCTAAGGTAAGGATAGAAAGATAATGTTTACCAAAACATTCCACTGTATGACCAGGTCAATATGAATTATTTCGCACCTCATTAGACAAACCGTGAACTGAACGGAACCAAAATCCATATAGTGATGTCACATTTCTGTATAGTGTGAGCATATAATATAGTATTCCCGGTTAAGTTCAGTTTATATTTTAAGATAGTACTTAAATTACCTTTTACCTGCCTACTTTTCAACTCGTTAAAAAGGAACCCTCTGTTTATGGAGGGTTTGTAAACAAAACATTTATATAGGGGTTATAATGAAAATGCTGCTTTGGTTTTAGCCGCTTTAGGCCAGGTTTAATTTAAACTTTTGCTTTGTGTTTGGATCTGCCAAAATAAATGTTGATTTAATATTCATAATATTCATCAATAAAAGTATTGTAAAATTATCAAGAATAATTATGTAACGTATTAAAAATTTGAATAAATAGATTGACATTATTCTCACAATATATTTAATTTATTTAGTTCCAGACTTCTTAATTTTATACAAGACTAGCTGTGCCTGCGACTTCGTACGCGTAGATTTCGATATTGAAAAAGCGTACCCTTTGTACTTACCAATGTATGTAAAAACTACAAACCTTCAAACTGGTAAGCAGCAATGGTACGACCTCTCAATAGTAATAAAAATATTATTAATAATAAGAGCTAGATATATGCTGTCGCGGACTTCTTTTTAGAACTTTTAATGGGGAACAATTTCATCATACATTATTTTTGCGTGATTTTCACCGTTTACTCAACGCACGCAAGGAAAGCTCGCAAAAAAGATTTTTTTCCCGTTTTTGCTGCTGAGATGACATATACTTTATAGCCTTCCTTAATAATCGGACTATTCAACACAAAAAGAATTTTTCAATTCGGGCTAGAAGTTCCAGAGATTAGTGCGTTCAAACAAACAAACTCTTTAGCTTTATAATATTAGATAGATTATTAGATTATAGATTATTAGATTATTGCTACTGATATCATGGTATTTTTTTTAATTTTGAAGGTATTGCTCTTGTCACCTAATGGGAAGTGATTACCACCGCCGGTCTTTTGCAATATCAAAGGATGCGTAAAAGCATTGTCAGTCATTGAGGATGAAGTAAGGTAAGTTTGGGATATGATTAGGATGCACTTTTTTTAATCTCATTATCCTGTTTTGTTTTTCTGATGTAGAGTTAAAAACAAACAAACAGGTTACATTACACTAAACAAACACAATGATAAAATTATTTATTTTAATGATTAACTGTTAAAAATATATTCTTATTTATGCTTTCATCACTACTTACAAAGTTTTATATATTTTCATATTAAATGAATGAAATATATTAAAAAAGTAAATTTTTGGATGAAGGATTATTTTAAAACGATAATGACGGAAACCCATTAAACCTTTCGATTATTGTTTAAATATCAAGCCTTAGTATTTTTATATATTTCCTTTCATGAATATATAATCGTTGGTGTAATCTGTTACTGAAAATGTATTTCTCAGCAACTTGTAAAATTTGTCATATTCCAAAACATATTTGTTTTATGGATACTGTTTAACAGCTAAGATCTGCTAGATGTTTGATATGCAGATAAACTAAGACTTTGAGTTGTTTTCTTATTTTCTCACAATGTATTATGTTGGTTTAATAATGATTCGTGGAAAGTCAAAGATAGTAATTTATATGCTTTGACATTAAAGTGTTTTTCTACCGCTTTTGTAAAACAAAAAAAAATGTGCAATGAAATGTTGTTTCGAGTAGTCGTTAAAACATTATTTCCTTTATATTTTAGATTTATCGAATGTATTATGGTATGGTGATTGAAACTAGAACAGACAAAAGAAGTTTTTAATATACTTGGTTACTAGACTAAAACTTTCAAACCAAGAATATTGAATATTCCTATTATATGTATACAAATACAATATTATTTAATAATGCTTTTGCAGATCTGTTCTTGGGTGAAATATAAGCCCTGTCCTAATTAAGTACTCAAGTTTACAGAAAACCTCAGAAGTAGGTAATTCCGGAGATTTAGAGTTTTAGATTACGTATCCTTAGCAGTGAATGTAGGCCATATATCTTTTTTAACGACTCTTAGCGACAGTAATCCTACTATAAAAAGTAATTATTTATTCACAAAGTTAAATAAAAATATTAATAAATCAAAAACTTTAGTCAGTATTATTTATTTATCGTAAGATTATACAAAAACAATTATTGTACCATTCCACCTAAATTTAAAGTTACGATAACTTATTCTGAAATAAATATATACTTAAATTGAACAATTTGTTTTAAACGATAGAGTTAACGATCTGCTTTTAAAGAAATTCAAACTTGTTAAACTCAGAAGAGTCACAAGTGGTATCATTGAGCAAGCTCAGTAAACGATTAAGACCTTGTTCACAAAACCTAATTCTGGAATAACAGCCGCTATTTAAAAGTACGTGAAATTGCACTATACTTCACGTAACTTTTATTACCGTTTTTCTTTTTGATACAATTAATTCGATTCCGGAAGTAATTACATAACCGAGTTTGATTCTTTACCATATTATATTTAGTATAACAACTTTTTAAATATTTATTCATTCATAAATAATATAAGATTAAAAAAGTCGATTTATCACAAATACATAAAATAAAAGGATGAATTAAAGATGTAAAAGATGGATTGACTTACGGTACTCTACTGTACTGTACTGTACTGTACTGTACTGTACTGTACTGTACTGTACTGTACTGTACTGTGCAATACGGTAAGATAACGTGTTGTTAGTAAACTGTAGCTCTCGGATGAAATGCATATATGTTTAAGATAAGCGGACGACAACGACAATATATCTATTGGTTGATAGATCTGAGCTATAGCCTTTTTGGGCCCTATAGCAGAGAGAAGAACTTCTTCAGCTCTGTTTTCAATCGCAATAGTAGAAGAGATGGATGGCAGAAGTTATCAAGAGCAGTGCCTAGAACTTTGTGTTACAAACCGGTATCTAACAAATTGTTTTCCGATTTTTCATTTGATCTAAAATAATCTTTAGGCATTCAAATTCAAATTCAAATTCAAAATATCTTTATTCAAGTAGGCATTTACACGCACTTTTGAATCGTCAATTACATTAAATTGGTCAGTATAGTCAGTCTGTGAGTAAACTACCACCAGCTCGGAATGCTGTTCTGCTGAGAAGAGCTGGCCAGAAACTCAACAGTTGCTCTTTTTAAATGAAATTAAACAATGTTTGACTTATACATTATAACATCAACCTTGCAAATGAGTCAACGACCCAAGTTCCATACATTTCGATCATCCAAAAATTCTTGAATTTTATAATAAGATTTATTTAATAATATACTTTTAATTTTAGATTTAAAACTATGAAAAGGAAGATCCAAAATATCTTGTGGAACCTTATTATATATGCGTACACTGAAGCCCATGAAGGATTTGTTAACTTTTTGAAGTCGAAATTTAGGCGTTACGAGTTTATTTTTATTTCTTGTATTTATCGTATGTCTGTCGCTGTTTTTAGTATAAGTATTTAAATTTTGACGTATATATAATATATTATTAAAAATGTACTGAGAAGCAACCGTAAGTATACCGATTTCTTTAAAAACATCTCTTAGGGAGTCTCTAGCTCTTAGATTACAAATAGCCCGTATAGCTCTTTTTTGTAAAACAAATATAGAATTCATTTCGGCAGCACTGCCCCATAATAAAATACCGTAAGACAAAATACTATGAAAATAACTAAAATAAACGAGTCGAGCCGTATTAACATCTGTTAATTGTCTTACTTTTTTAATTGCAAAGACGGCAGAGCTGAGTTTGCCAGCGAGAGTTGAGAGATGGGGGTTCCACTGGAGCTTTTTATCTAAAGTTATACCTAAGAAAATTGTTGAGTCAGTCAGTTCTAACACTTCATTGTTAAGGCGTAAACTACAAATTTGACTTTTGACATTAGGAAGTGTAAATTCCATGCATTTAGTTTTTTTAGTATTTAAGACCAAATTATTAATTTCGAACCAATGAAGAATACGTGACAGAGCACTGTTTACTTTGTCATAATTAGCTTTATTACGATCAACATTGAAAATAAGCGAGGTATCATCAGCAAAAAGTACAATGTCACATAGTCCTTTTACATAAAAGGGCAAATCATTAATATATAGTAAAAATAAAAAGGGGCCAAGAATAGATCCTTGTGGAACACCCATCTTTAGGTGAGAACCAGTCGATTTACAATTATTTACATCAACCGTCTGAACTCTTTGATTTAGGTAAGAGGCAATAAGATCAAGCGCAGCACTACGCACACCATAGTGGTTAAGTTTGCATAGTAATGTTTGATGGTTTACGCAATCAAAGGCTTTAGATAAATCACAAAATACCCCGATTGCATTCTGTGACTTCTCCCATGCGTCGTAAATGTGCTTAAGAAGCGTGGCACCCGCATCAGTTGTTGACTTGCCTTTGGTGAAACCAAATTGTTTACTATGCATGATTTTATTGCTGTAAACGAATTCTGTCATTTGGTTGAGAATAATTTTTTCGAAGATTTTACTTAAGGTAGGCAAAATAGATATGGGCCTATAATTTCCCGGTTCAAGTCTATCGCCGCTTTTAAACAAAGGAACTACTTTACTATTTTTCATTAAATCTGGGAATGTACCGGTTTCAATACATTTGTTAAAAATTAAGGATAATTGGGGAGCAATCTCATTTATAACAGTGGTAAGTATTTTAACTGACATACCCCAGAGATCCCCTGTTTTTTTCATATTTAGGTTTCTAAACGTTTTAACAATTTCATTTGATGAAACAGGTTTAAAAACAAAACATTTGTCACTGACTTTTACGTTATTCGTCAATTCCGCAATTGCATCAAATGGTGAAGAATTTAGATTCCGCGTGACTGTTACAGGAATTTCTTTAAAAAAAGTCTCAAAAGTAGCCGCAACATTTGAATCTGTATTTATTTCAATATTATCAATTTTTAGCTTAATAGGTCCATGAACAGCCCTAGTTTTCCCAGAAACACTAGATATAACATCCCACGTTGCTTTTATCTTATCATCAGAGTTTAAAATTTTATTTCTAATATAAATCGACTTGGCATGTACGCAAACGTTTTTAAATATTTTAGAGAAATTTCTAACTTTATTAAAGAACACGGGATCATGATTCCATTGCCTCTCACCATACAAATCATATAATTTTTCTCTACTTTTGTATATTCCCGGGGTAGCCCAATCACTAAATTTAAGTTTTAGGTATTTAGTTATAGTTTTTGGTTTAAAAATATTATTGAATTCTTGTAACAAAAAATCGAAAACTTTATTATATAAATTATTGGGATTACCATCGCTCAGGTCTACTTTATGCAGTTTTTGCGCAACAATATTCTTAAAAGCATTAGTTCGGTTTTTTGTTATCGGTCTGCAAGTAAATTTTTGGGGCTTTTCATTTTCACGATTGATTAATATAGAAAATTTTTGACCACAGTGGTCTGAACTTAAATTTGTCATTATCGTCTCTTCATAAATGTTACAGCGACAGAACACATTATCAATACAAGTTGAGGAAACACTAGTAATGCGAGTAGGTTCAAAAAATACGTTCAATAAGTTAAAAGATTTAAACAAATTTAATAAACGTACACTAGACGAAGTTACTTGTAATATATCTACATTAAAGTCACCGCACACAATCACGGACTTGTTTTTATGACAAAGTTTAGTTAAAATATCCTCCATTTTGTTTTCAAATTCATCAAAATCACCAGAGGGAGGTCGGTACACGCATAAAATAATATGTTCATTGAGCTCAATGCAGGATAGTTCAATAATTCGCTCGACAGAGAGCGCCACTATATCTGATCGAGACTTAAACACTACATCGTTACGAGCTAAGATAAGTGAGCCACCGCGAATAGCTTTCTCTCTACAGAACGAACTTGACAATTTATAATTTTGTACATTTATAATATTGTTATTCTTTGACAACCAGTGCTCTGTAATGCATAATAAACTAATGTTATATTTTTGAACAAACAGTTCCACTTCCGATTCCTTGCCACCTAAGCCTTGTATATTTTGATGGACAATAGTAAACAGCTTAGGCTTTGTCTTAAAATTTAGTTTAAAGTGGAACGATTATGTTTTGTCAGTACTACACTATTTAAATTACAATCATTTTTCGTTATATCTCTTATAACGAAGTTTTTTAAATTAAATGCTACTAAAGTAGCAATCTGTTTTTTATAATATACAGGCAGATACATTGTACCTTTTGTCATCCTAAACCTATTATAAATAAATTTATTTACATCAAAGTAAAAGAATGCGTCACTATGACGGTATGTCAAATTATACAATGTCAAATTTAAATTATATATATACTTGTTTTGTATGTCCGAATAAGATGATGAATAAGGAAATGTACAAATTACAAATTTACAATTATTCCTATTATGTAATTTTAATAATTTTTCTATATTTTTAATAATTTCAATTTTCTTGACAGACAAACCATCTCCATGTAATAGTACAATAGTACTGTTTTCAGTCAAGTTAAAATTAATTATTTTGTCTAGATTATGCTGGTAACTGGCTCCAGGTGAGCATATATTATAAACATTATTTAATTTACTACTTAAAAGAGATCCAAAACCTTGACCTAATTGGTCAGAAAAAACAAAGTAATTATGTTTGACTGATACAGTAGAGGACTTATTAATGTTTTGATTTTTTTCCAAAATATTTACATTTTTATTATTATTTTCAATATGTATAGCCGAATCACCCAACACCTCAGAGTTTAGGTTTGAAATTACATTTAATTTTTCAGTTAAACAGTTACAATTGACATAATTATTAGTTAAAGATTCAAACCGCTCTAAGTTATAACTACATAAATCAACTAAATTACTGGTAGCATGAATATGTTCCTTAATTTCATTCTGAGAAGATTCATATTTTTTACTCATAGATTGCAATGAACAAGTTAATTGAGAAATTTCATCCTGTAAGTTTTGGGTGTCTCGCTCATACATTGACCTACTCTCAATCATTTTCTTATTATAAATACTAACTTTTTTAATTAACTTTGTGCGTTCCATTTTTAAATCATTTATTTTCTTTGCAGAAAACTTGTTGTTAATGAGTTTATTACATTTTTTTATTAATTTGTTAACCTTTATATACTTTTTTAATTTGTTATGACTTGAAAAGTATATGGGGTGCACAATACTGGACTCATCTTTAGTTAAATCAATTACAGTTGAATTAACATCAATTAAATTTGATTGAGTAGGTTGTGAGTTGCATTCAACCAGCTCCTCATATAAGCTATGGGTATGCTGGCTTTCTACATTTAATTTGCAGGTTTCCAGGATTGAAATAGATTTCCTAGCCTGCCTCAAATCAGACTCAAGCTCTGAAATGTGATCTAGTGCTCTCTCATGCTCATCGCTGCACTGGTCAAATGCAGTCACTATATTTTTTAAGTGATCTCGCTGAGCCACCATATCCAAATAATTGGTATGTAGTTCAGCGAGCTTACCTTTAAGATCAGTATTTTTATTTACAATTTTTTTAATTTCCTCTTCACTGTCCTCTCTTTCCTGCAGTAGCTTCTTGCATAAATCTTTAGAAGATCTTAGTTCTTCTAAAGCTAGTTTCAATTTTTGCTCCAACTCCTTTGCAGAGGTCTTGCGGGTGGCAATTACTCTTTCCATAGTTAAACCTGGGTACAAATAACCACTTAGAA
Organism: Napeogenes sylphis; assembly: GCA_959347405.1. Classification (NCBI taxonomy): domain Eukaryota; kingdom Metazoa; phylum Arthropoda; class Insecta; order Lepidoptera; family Nymphalidae; genus Napeogenes; species Napeogenes sylphis. The sequence goes on from OY365784.1 coordinate 27,657,811, forward strand.
TCAATGGGAAAGATAAATACTTATTTTATGTATGTATGTATTTAAAATACTTATTTTATGTATTGTATGTGAAGTAAAATAAATGTAATGGTTTTGTATGAGGCTATTGTTTTTGTCTTCAACTTTACTTCCAACTAGTCAAGTAAAGTGAGTCAGTAACGGTGCCTGAGTGTGTGGATGGACGTTACTCACTAAATAATGAGTAGTTTTTAGTTCAATGTATGTGATTTATATTAAAAGTAAAACAAAATACTCCCCGGGATTGTAGAAATTTGAATTCGTCATCCGTTGAGTTGACAGCTCGGTATATTCCTTTGTTCTTTCTTAATTAAGCACGAAAACAAAGTACAAACAATAGCACGATAGTAATACTGTACTTTTTATCACTAAATATGATAATTGCACTTAATTAATATACATAAAGTAATTTAATTTAAATTAAAATGTACAGAGAATTTATCTGACGACTAGTTGTCAGTGTTGCCACACCTGCAATTATGCATGACTGTAATTCCTCGTAAAATTGTAAACTAAGTTTTGTGCTCACTAGCAACAGTAGTTTTAATAGATTCAATAACCTAAGGCTGCACTTTGGTGCTGATGCATTACAGTTCTAAGTAAAAGTTCATTCTTAATATCCCATTAGTAGAAACAAATCATGGGTAGTAAATAGAGTATAATAACTGCATATTATCTCAATCCGCTGACATGTAGCACACACTACCCCTACCTACCTACCTATTCTTTATCAGACCACCACAGCAAGACTTTAGGAATAACCTAGTACTTATTTATAATTATTGGTATTCTATATATATTTACTGTATATTTAAAAAAATGCTTTTTATAATTACAGTATACTAATTAACTTCTTCTTTGTACCATGTGTTTCTTCGGATTATCAATTTTAATTTAGATGAATATTCTCTATGACCGTTTGAAGATAATAGACATATTAATGTAATTAAATAATCGTAAAAGTAGTCGGTGTATTATGACAAAACTGTGATATAGTCTAGCTTTTGTTGTCAGTAATTAATTCAGTCGTTCTTAAATAACCCCTGACTTAGCAAGAAGTGACCGGGTTCATATAATAAAATATGTAAACATTCTTTATAAGTCTCACTATTAAAAACTTACATTTCGTCTTTACTTATTTTACAAGACGGTTTTCAAAAATGAAACAAGATATATGCACACAGCGTCCCACGCTTTCTTCCGCAATAATTTTATTATATTTTGCCCATTATTTACATATTAAGAATTTTTTTTTTGCTTTTTAGTTCGATTCATTTTTAAAGCGTGTTTTTTAGTTTTTTTATAACTATATTTATTTTATGATGAAATAAAATTTTATATGGAAAATATAATATATATCATTTTATTAAACAATTTAAAAAATATTTATTATAAAGCGTGTTAAAAATTTGACGATTAGATTGCTGTTTGTATAAATTGTATCATCGCACAAAAAAGGAGACTCCGGGAACAGGTACTATATGCTGCTTCATATATTCTACCTCATTCTTTCCCATTTGCAAGGCGCACGATACGGATATATGTTTGTCTCTTTTTACTTGAAATTTGCTTAACCTGAGGATACTGGCAAGGATAACGGGACGAATTGATTAAATTATTGCATTGTCATCGGTCCTTGATAAGTATGCCAAAATTCAAATTAATCCGACATTTCAAATCACGTTCAAAGATTCCGTTACATAGATAGATAGATACATCCGAAGCTAATAAAAGCATGTTAAAAAAAAGCATATAAAGTCATAGAATATATCGATGCCAGATATCTTGTTGGATATTTCATTATATTTAATATATAAGAGCGAAATTGGAGCTTGATTATCGAGATTGGTTTTTGTGAAATGGGTATTAATTTTTTTAGATATTCTCTTACGAGGGTATTAAAAAGGCACAAAAAAAGTTAGCTTACAGTCAATAGTAACTCCTAAGTCTTTTATTTCAGGTAGCTCTTTTAAGACCACATTATTAATAGAATAACTAGAGACAAGTGGTTTTTCTTTCGGGTGTATTTAATATGGAAACATTTGTTAACATTAAGAGTCATTCTGTTTGCTTTGCACCATATACAAATTCGATTTAAGTCATCTTGTATCAGTTATACGTCGCTACGCTAAGTAATGTATAGATTCAAAACTACTTACAACAACAACTTGAAATCTAAGAACTAAATAAAATTCAAACCATTGCCTAAGTTTATGCCAGAAAATGTTCCCGAAAATTTCATCCCGGAATTCATTAATCAGAAACCAAACAATCTGAAATTATCGTCTATTACAATTCAACAAAAGGAGGGGTTGACGAGATAGATAAAAAATGCTCCATCTACACCTGCAGTCGCCGAACGCGAAGGTGGCCCATGGGGATATTTTATCGAATGTTGGACATAAGTACGGTGAATGCACAAGTTTTATATCAAGCTGATGGTGTTAAAGCTATTCATCGAGGACAATTCATTAAAATTTTGGCTAGAACCGCGGTATTATCGCACGCGATATACGCGTCAACTTGGCACGTATTTTGGGTTCTGATTTGCCACCTGAACCACAAAACTTAGAGGATAGGCCGAAAACACGGAAAACCTGTGCCAGTTGTCCTCCTAAATTAAATCTCAAATCAAATTACCAATGTTATACATGTATAAAAAATGTGTGCTTGCAATGTGCCAAACAATTATGCCCCGACTGTCAATAAAAATAACCAAAGTTTGACCAATGCCAGTTTTTTTAAATGATACCTGTGATTAAAAGAATATTTTTTTTTGTTGATAAGAGTATCGTAACTATAAGGAAAAAAAGTATTTTTGTTATAATTATCTTGATTAATTTTTTTTTGTGTGATTATTGATCTCATCTTTAGATTTAGAATTTTTGTTCCTACTAACATTATAATAGCATGCTAATAATTAAAAATTACATTCAGAGTCTATTGGATGGTTTTATTTTATCCTTTTATATATTAATTAACTGTTTTTAAAAACTGAGGTAAGCTGGCATAAATATTTTCGATGCTATAGACCATTTAACAGCAGCGGCTTCTCAGGCCGCGCGTCACCAGTTACGTTACACAAAAACCATGTCACCAGTCAAAGGTTAATAGAAACCAAATCCATTTTAAAAGACTGGGAAAATTCGAGCTTTTATCCTTTCGTTAGGGAAAATACCTTGGTCTAGGGAACGATTAAAGATAAGTGTCAGGGGAAAAGTAGATCCTAACCCACAGCGTTTGAGAAAAAGTGGAGAAAGTCCATCGGGCTCTGCACCTTTATGCACATCTACAGTTTTTTTTTTTCAGGACAAGGAAACTTAATTTAGCTAACTGCACACTTTACATACTGACAATAATCTAACTAAGTTTCGCCTAAACCAAACTGGGTGTTTGATGCTGTTAGTTTACGTTTCGGTACAAATAGTTCATTTATTTCGTAGAGAGATTTGTAAAATACCTCTACCATGGCATCGAAATCTTTACATACAAAGAATTTAAGCAACCAATCTATGTTTTAAATGGTGCTGACTATAGTCACTAAACTTTAAATATATTCAAGTGGTAATTAATTCATCTAATAGATGTAAATATTGTGTACAATTAATAATTGTGATCAAAATAATAAATTTTATTAAAAAACAGCTTATATTTAAAACTACTATTATTTTTATTATTATTAATTTAATTCGTGATAAAGTTTAAAATGAAATCGCTTTAAATGTAGAGACTGTATAGAATAAAAACTAATATTCTTGAAATTGCACTAACATTGTTAATGTCAATCAACCTCAGGATACAAAATTCATTGCGGACGGCCGCAAATTGTCCACAGCTCCAAATCCCTTTATGACAATAAAATCAATCGGAGGCCGAAATACTAATTAAGTATCGTGAGAATTTCAGTGATGTTCTTTTGAGTATATTTCTCGTCTTATGAACATGTACTGTGTAAACGTTTTGACGATTGTTATCAACAAAACTTTTTAATAATGAAATGTGCATTTAGAAGAAATACCTTTATCTAGAAGTTTTAAGTTCGATTTTCAATTATTACATCCTTGAGTGATATTTTTTTTTATTTAGACTAGATTAGATTAAGAAAATACTTAACTTTTTTCTAAACAAAATGATTTTTTATAAAAAGTAATAAAAAAATGGCACATCAGATTTTTGTACATTGTAATTTTTTTTTGTATTATTTCTGTTAATATTATTTATATGGTTTTTAATAAAATTAAATATCTGAGTATGTAAAAATAGTAAAAGTAAAAATAGTAAAATCTACTTTTACTATTTTTAATTTACTATTTTTTTTTCAAAATATATTATTTGTTACATACATAATATATATTTGATCATCTTTAATGCTCCTTTTATAAGACTAAGTATTAAAAGAAGACACCGGTCAATAAAAACACAAATGATAAAAAAATAAGCGTTTCGTAGTTTAGTGCACTTTTAGACTCATGTATAGGGTGTATTAAATCTATATATAATTTCTTCTACAACTTCAAAATATATGCTTCAAGATTTTTAAAAATAAACCAATTCAGAAGAAAATTTCCGCCACTGTTGATTTCCTATCAGATGATAAAGATAGCCAAGACGAATTAAACTAAGTCAAGGTAAGTTTAGAAATGTTACAGGTTGACGTTGTTTATTTACAAATAAAGGTCATCTAAATGTCAGCTCGACTGTCCTAAATGGAGCAACGCAAGACACTTTAACTTTGAAATCGACAGTGTGCCGGAAGTCTCTTGGAAAACGTCGTGAAAATTGTCAAGAAGATTTCTACTGTACTTATATACGAATATAAAAGAAAATATCTTTCCTTGCTGCAGAGCTGAAATTAATAAGGAATAATAATTAAATTAATAAGGAATATTAACAAGAAACGATGATATGTTTAAATATGGAGGTCATTACATAAACTCTCTTTTGAAACGTTGTGAAAACGTTGACATAATATGATTTCATTTTAATATAAAAAGTATGAAAGAAACTGTGACGAAAATATAAAAAAGAATCGAAAGTTAGTAAAAATTTTGTCAATCAAATCAGAAAAAAAAACAAATTATTCCTAAAATTACGTTTTATGGGAACCGAACACGACCAGGCTTGCCATCAGTGTTTAATTTATTTACAGACTCCTACGGCCCAATTTTTTAATCAAACTTAGTTACAAAAAAACCCTCTTAATTATCTATACTAATATTATAAAGCTGAAGAGTTTGTTTGAACGCGTTAATCTCTGGAACTACTGGCCCGAATTGAAAAATTCTTTTTGTGTTGAATAGTCCGTTTATTGAGGAAGGCTATAGGGTATATGTCATCTCGCATGACTTTTAGAAGTCAAGCAGCAATGAAAAATGCTGCAAAAACGGGAAAAGATTTCTTTTTTGAGAGCTTTCCTCGCGTACGCTGAGGAAACACTAAAAACCGCGCGGACGGAGTCGCGGGCGACCCCTAGTGGTATAATATTTTATAATAAAAGAAATTACATAAATTATAAGATACTAAAATAATTACAATATTATACATAAACAACTTTTGAACAACCAAATTACTTTTGAATAACTTTTACATTGTTTATAATAAACTAATTCATATAAAATATGCTACACCACAAATAATAATAATGTAAAAAATATTATTTGTAATTGAACAGTAAAGAGTTGTTAAATAATATTATTTTGTTTATTCCTCAGTTAATTTTAAAATTAATTTCAAATAAATCATATCATAAATATATATAAATATATAATGTTACTTTTCAAATTGAAAGAGTTTCACTTCATGCATATATTCTGGAATGTTTATTATTGGAAGATATAGAATATAAATTCATGTTTGGATATCTATATATAGATGGAAATTTATAAGAGTAACATTTAATATTTTTAGGAAATTTAATAATTCAATGTTATTACTACTGAAGGGTCTTTCACGTACGTACCATTATTTCCAAACTACTGATTGAACTCTTATCCGGAATAAGAAACCGTTTTATCCACATGCTATATTTTTGTAGAAATCACTGTCTTTATTATCAAGTATTTTTTTAAAGTCGTAGTGTCAGTTATTGAATTTGTTATCTGGTTCAAATGTAGTTGCTATCTACAACTCATACTTAAAACGACCAAGTGAGAAAAATTAAATAAATATTGAAATTGATAAATTTGACCTATTTAGGAATAATATATTTAAAATGCATATTTTTTAACAATATGATGTATCTGATATTAAAATGCAAAAGTAACCCTATCTATTTGTATTACTTCTACGTCTAAGTTACTTAATTATTTTTTTTGCTATTTTTTTTACTTTTAGTAGAATCATTTCCGTTCAGTGTCGGATTTCGACCTTACGTCTCATTGTTTGTGAAGTATCAAATTATTTTTTGATTTATTTTCTGTCCGATAAAAAATCGTCCATTTTAATAATGTAATTATTATAAAATATTTTCAATTAAATAGAATTTACAAACAAACCTCCTTGGGCTTTAATTTAGTCATATTCCACGTGGGTGGATGATTTTATTTAGAATGCTCAATAGCCAGAACTCTGGGATATCCTATTACTCATAATTTCAGAAGTCTTATGAATTCATCAAAGGTATTAATAGAACAATAACAAATAAATAAATAATTCAGTCACACATTTATAACATGGATTGTGCGATGACAATTATCTCTCATACGTTTAATACTTAGTAATTAAATGATATAGCGTGGTCATCTGTGTGTATACTCGTATATATAAGAGATTTCCACATAAGTACTGACTCCGAACAAAATTTCAGGAATTATAAGACCTGGAGATTTGATATTCGGAAGTCATATTTTTAATAGATGAATCAATTGAAGATCAGTTAGTAAAGGATTTCCCGAAATTTCATCCTCACAGAGGGTTGCGGGGACGGTAAAGTAAAGGTGAGAAAAATAAGAATTATTGTTTGGGACACTTTGAATAACAGCGGGGATAGCTATTTATAATATAAAAGAAGTATGATTATATTACCTTTCTTAATTCATATTGATTAACATACTGATAAATGTCCACGTCATACTTCCAACCATTGGTTAATTTTGGTTTAATTTGTATTACTAAAAAAATATATTTAACATTTGTCGGACTCATCTAAACGAATAATAAAATTCTCTAGGATAGCTTGGCACGTATTTTCCGTAATAGGTGCCATTTTATGTCGGAATTCGCATTTAACTGCAATAGCACGTCCACTTCCGTCTTTAATAAATCAAGAGCCGTTCATGCTTTGTCCTACGAATAAAGTGATTTTAAATTTTAATTGTTTTCATAAGTGTACATGTTTTTTTTAATTTTGTTATGGCAACCGTAGAGACTTATCGCCTTAAATGTTTCTTCCGATTTAAATTTAAATCAAATCAATAATTTAAAGGTCTTATATATATTGTAATAAATTATTCCTGAACTTTATTAAAATTGTAAAACTAGTGTTTCACGAATGTTCCCTTTATTGTTATAAAATAGGGCATTATTTGACAACGTATTACTGTAATTTTTTTTATGAAAAAAACCAAGTATATAAATTACATACATTAGCGGTAACAAAAAAATATATATTTTACAGAAAAAAAAATCCTAGTGTTCGGCATTTATCATGTTTATTAAGTTTGTTTGTCAATTACCTACTAATCCAAATCAACACGCAAAAGTACACACTCATTTAACAGCTAAAGAGGCAAACAGAAACATCGTATGTTTGTGTAAAATTTGTGTACTTAATTCATATTGCGTTATAAATTGTTTGTGTAAAATTGGTTATAGTTTGAATTTTTAATTAAATGATTTTAAAATAAATACTTAGTAAATACAGATTTACTAAGAATTTATTTTAATATTATTTAATGTTAGATAACTTATTATAATTGTATAATAAATTGCTATATATTATCGTGCCACCTGACAAGATAAAATAAAGAGTAATTTTGCTATGTTGTAATATACCAACTATTATAAATTAAGGATTAAATTTTCAATACAGATTTCGAATATATCACAAAATATAATGTTCCGTTCGACCCTTTTTTTTTAAAGAATGATTGATATTAAAGTTAACAAAAATATATATCACCAATTTATCAATTTTAAAGTATTATTAATTATAATTCTAGAATTATTTTACCACATTTCAAAATGTTCGGTTTAAGCATCTACATGCAAGTAAGCACTTTAAGCACGAAGACTGAGCAATATTCGATGTGTGCTGTTATGAATTGCATCGTAACAAATTGCATTCTAACCGTGCTGAAGTAATTAGCTCAACAAGCTTAGCAGATTGTACTGGCTGTTAAAATTTATACAGGCAGCTATTACAGTACTTATAATTTTAATGTAATAGATTTTTTTTTTTATATAGAAGAGGAGGACAAACGAGCTGGCGGGTCACAGATGACTTGCGATCACCGCCGGCCATGAACTCCTGCAACGTCCGAGGATTTACAAGATTGTTGCCGGCCATGTAGGTAGGAGTAGACGCCTTTTTTGAAGGTATCCATGTCGTACCGATCTGGAAATACTACCGAAGGGAGTTCGTTCCACAAGCGAGTGGAACGTGGAAAAAATGTCCATGAAAACCGCACAGTAGAGGATCGCCACGCATCCAGGTGGTAAGGATGATATTGGAGGCGATGACGAGCTGTGCGGTGATGAAATTTGGTGGCAGGTATCAGATTGAATAGTACTTCGAAACATTCCCCGTTGTAAATGTGGTAGAAGACGCACAAAGAAGCCACGTCTCTACGCAATGCCAAAGAGTCCAGCCGTTCGCAGAGCACCGGGTCCCCGACAATCCGAACGGCTCTCCGTTGTACGCGGTCAAATAGTAGAAGCTGATATTGGGATGATCCGGACTAGAGATGAGAACAGTACTCCATGTGTGGCCGGACCTGCGCCTTATAGAGCGCAAGTCTTTGGTCAGATTTGAAATACTGCCTCGCTCTATTAATCACTCCCAATTTCTTCGAGGCCAACTTGGCCTGGCTCTCCAGATGACCACGAAACTGACAATCGCTCGAAATGTCGAGACCCAGTATTCTGATACTTGGCGAGGCAATGAGGGGAGTGCTCTCGAAGAGCGGTGATACGACAAATGGGGTTTTCTTAGTGGTGAACGCGCAAACTTGATTAGATCATTAGCGAATAGGTTTTGCAATAAAGATATCATTTTAGATATTTTTTAATTAAATTCCGCAAATAATTTCATAAAATAAAAATTTGTAAAAAAATGAATTAATGGATTTTTTTTATTCGTTTAAAATAGGTCCTAATGCTTGTCGATACTAACATTACAAATGCGAAAATATTTCTGTCGGTCTCTTACGTTATGCTTTCACGGTCAAACCACTGATTGTGATAACATTTGATATATAGTTGGCGTGAGGCCTGGAAAAGGTTACTTGCTATATTTTTGATAAGGGGGTGACCTCTTATCAGCTTCTACGCAATGCTTCTGGGAGCTATTTTATCTGATTTTTACCGCCAATTTTCATTATCCATTGTGTTTGATTATGTGAAACGCCAGCGTCCAATTTGAGGTAGGTATTAAAGAACTAAGAGACCTTTTTATGGCATATTTCATTTAAAAAAAGTAAAATGGGATTTATTAACATTTTATTAATTTTATTGATTTGATTAAGAATATTCAGAAAAAACAAATAATCAAGGTATAATAATAATCAAAGTAAGATATAAAGCTCATAAAAAAGATAAGTGAGACTAAGATGGTGTGACATATTTACTTTATTCCTTTTAATTAAGTTAAGAGCAGTTATCATTTTGTTTCTTTGTTTAATACAATTTTACTACTCCAATAATAATCATAAAATTTTAGAAACATGTTGGCAGTAGCATAAAAGATACTGTAAGATATCGTTCCTCTTGGAAAAACAAGTTTTTCTGAGTAATCAAAAAAAAAATTTAGATGTCCTTCCGAGATAACAAGACGCATTTTATTTTATTACCTATATATCTCTGCCAGGGCCCATGGGATACACTAATATTATTTTCTTAGTAGAAATAATAATTGTAATAATTTTATACGAAACATGAATATATTTTTTTACGTATTAATGAACTTTATATTAAAGAGGATTAAAAAAACATTTTATGAATGCTTACGTCTAAGCTAAAAGGGACACATAATAATTATTTAAAATAAATAAAACGACAGTCATGTTTGTTACACAATTTTATTGATATATACTTAGGTTGTGTAAACAAGACAAGAATAGATTTTTGTTTTTTTTTGTTTCTTGTTGTATCGGCAATTGCAAAAAAAGTATTAATAATTTTTAGTGTTATTTATGTGTGTTATGTTATGTGTTAAATGGAAACAGTATTTTTTACTAATTTGATTAATTTAATTTAACTACTAACTTATAATATATTCTACTTAACTATTCTTTTTCGATTTTTGAAAATATCTTTAAACATGTATAGCCATGTTATTCTTTTTCGTTTTGCGTGGCGGTAAAATATAGAAGTAAAAGGACTTTTAAGAAAGGTGCCGCGGTGAGAACTCGCGTTTCGTCTAGAATGCTACTACAGCAACCTTTAACAGTTATAGAAAATATATTTGTTCTAAAATTTAAATAACCTTAAAAATTTTAAACAGACTAAAGAGATTTTATAATAAAAAATATTGCAAAAATACAACGGTGAAATAATTGAATATTAATTAATATAATGTTAATGAAATCAATAAATGCAAAGAATATAAAACAGTATTTTTTTTAAGAAGCTTGTTTTTATTATCTTATAAAGCAGAAACTCCAAATACATTAAATTTTACGTTAAGTGCGGTGCAATAACGCCTACAGCCATTAGCCTTCGCGGCCATCTGTTACTTTTCTGTGTGTTTCACAGCGAATATAATTATGCTAATTACGTAATGACATGGCAAAGATAAACATATTACATAACCTGCTGGATACAATTAATTTATAAAATGAGAAATGACACTTCCGTATAGTAAAAAAAGAGTACCTACTTAAGAAATTGGTTTCTTAAAATATATATTTTTCCTGGAATATAGATAGCATTTCAAAACGTCCTGACAACATATTCATTAAATAATATTCTTAGGATTTAAATGTAACTTTTATTTATTTATATTAAGATTACTTTGTTAAACATTTTTTTATAGAGAATATAATATACGACCCTATATTACCTACTTTTTAAAGGTATGCTTTTGTGTATGGCATGTTTATAAACATAAAATCTTTTATAGCTTTTATAACAACAAATGCCTTTTTTAACCGCACGACGTTTGCAAATCTGCCAAAATTCCATTATCTTTATGTTGGAAGAATTCTTTGGTTTTATATGATGAGTTTGAGTTTTTCTAAAAAAAAAACATTATTCTGTCGCTTTTTATTTATATCGAACTCCTTTGTTTGAGGTGATAATAAAAGTTTTTTTTTTTAATAAAGCCGACATAAGTACCAAGTTTAGTTTCCAAATGTAGAGATTTCTTTCACACCCAACTTGTAATAATCCGAGCACTTAAAGCTGATGAAGCTGATTTGCTCACCTGAGCACGTGGCTCAAATGCTCCGCGCTCTGAACCTGGATACATAATTAAAGTCTGACGTGGAGGAAGAAAAATCATTTAGGTAGTTTTAAACCTCGTGTTCAAGAGTTTTTTACGTTTTGTTTAAAATCAGCAATGGTTTATTTATAGAGACCAATATGACAATAACACTACCATACAATCTTTCAAATATTGTTCCTTCGGTAGAGGAACATTATTCATTTAGTTTATTGAGATGTACTAGTATTTTAAGTAACATAGGGAAAATGAACAAGCAGTTGAAATAAATCATAGTCATAGTCACTTGGAAAACGATGAATGAGATGAGGTAGTATACCGAACTCAACTTGTTTTGCAAAAATTTACGTTTTGTAATTTTATAAATATGGTTTAAAATGCCCTTTTAACTTCTAAATTATAGTAAATTGGAACAAACATACAATTGGAACTGTTAAATAGTCAGCTAATTAGTAGTCATCAAAGTGGCATGTTTTATTTTTAATAACATATATGGAAAATAACTCCCTTAGGTACAACTGAATAGTGGTTGCGGCTTAGTACGTTGTTAGGAAGCCGTACTTGTATGCGGTCAGACTCAGGTCAGACTCCGACTCAAAACCATTGAATGAAATAACCGAGAACATGGGAAACACAGGAAACTTTTGTATTTACTATTTTTATTTTATTTTTTGGTTGATAATGCTTGTAAAATAGTTTAATCATGCTTTCAATAATGTTGAATAAATCTTGTAACTTGAATAATTTTAATTTTATTATAGAATGTCACTTCTCCAACGGTCATCGTTTATAAGCAATGTAGTTTTTACAGTTACACCTAACTATCTATCTTTAAATTTAATATAAATATTAAATAAAAAAATATTGTTCTTAAAAATAAAATAATAATATATCGGTGCATTAATTATTTATCTTTATCTTTCTTGATATATATTATATAGTTTTACATAGGTTGCAAGAAGACATTAGTTTACTTGCTCAATTAAAATAACTTAATTAATTTATTAATGAAATACTTTATTGACCTATTTTTATACGAAACATTATATACGTTATTTACTTACAGATAAACTAAATCAACACCTTTTACAAAGAAAACAAAATCAATTTATAAAACAAAACCATAGGATGTAAAAGTTGAAATAGGGCTGGCTGGCTGGATTGATTAGGATCTAGAGACGCGGAGATAATGAAAATGATGTTAGTAGACGATTAAGATGATAATAGGGAACATTCACGCATTTTTTTTTTGACGTAAATTAATTATTTACCTCTCTATATCGTAGAAAAAAATATTAATAGGCTTGAAAAGATTCTAGTTTTTTTTCAAAGTGAAAATTAAAACATTGAGTAAATTTGACCCGTTTAAACACCGCCATTTTGCGCGCGCTTCGCGTGACGTCAAATGATACATCCAGTGAATGTTTACTATGAACTTTTTAGCAATTTCATAGATATTTTAAGTTTTAATTGCTTTACAAGTCATGGAAGAAGATAAAAATCATCTTACGAGTATTGTATAGTACCGGAGTGCAAAAATAGTATTAGAAAAACACCCGACAAAGTGTTTTTTGTATTCCAAGGGATGCGAAAATACATAAACAATGGTGTACGGTAATTAAAAGGGATAATATATGTCCTAAATCGTGTTTATATGGTTGTGAAGATCAATTTAACGTAAGTATACTTTATTTATAATAAGTTTAATCTAATAGTTTATATTTATAGTAAGTATTAAACATTAGAAAATTTGAGTTTAAAATTAACCTAACCTATCTTACAAATTTCAGTATAACTTTCTATAAAAACCGTAATCTTTTTTTGTTTTACGCAATTTTTATGGTCTGTCGATTTATTTCAGGTTAAGGAAGATACAGCCAATTGTATTGAATATAATATGTGTAACGAAACAACAAGGAGAAAGATGTAATCTAAGTTTGAAGAAAGGAGTTGTTCCTTATATATTTTTGTCGCAAAAACAACAGCTGATAGAATGAGAATGTGCATAGTCAAAAGGCAAAGATTGACATCGGTTAATGAAGCCTTTTAAGAGTTAGCTATCAAAAGTAGTGTTTAAAAAAATTGGTGACCTTTACGAAGAAGTGATATAGGTAGTAAGTCCTAGTACTGCCCATACAAATGTCTGTGATATTAATCAGCCAAGACTCAGTACTTCTCCTATTGAATGTGATGATCATAAGGCAGAGCCTTGCTTTTCGCATATTAAAGATAAATTACCAAGTGACTAAGCTGTGCAAGTTAATATTAAACCGAAGTATGGAAGTAAAGGTGTCAATGTAAATATACCTGCTGAAAAACAAAATGTAGCATTGTCACCATTTCCTCATTTAACACACAACATTGTTACACAACAGTTTTAAAAGTAAAACTATCTGTTTTAAAAAGAAAATTGTTTACTGAAAACACAGCTGATAATACTTCTATAGCATCTTATATCTTCTATATCTGCTGATTATCAACCAAGTTATTTATCTGAGTCAAGTGAAGTGAAAAATGATTCAGAGGCAGAAACATTTTAAAAATGTATTGTGTAGTAGCATGCTAACTGCTATTCAAAAAGAGTTTGTAGGTATTTGTTTTGTTAGAGTTGTTTGAGTATTTAGAAAATGTTTTTAAGATTACCTAAACAATTGTATCATTTAATAAAACCTTTAAGCACGAAAATATAGGTTTAAATTATTTATTTTTCTCAGTCACACTGATACCACAGTATGAACTTAAATGCCGATATATTGAATGGTGTGTCAAATGACGTCACATTTCCTTTCGACCAATGGTGGCGCGTTTTGGAATTTTGAATTTCGCTCCCTAAAGTTACACTTTTCATAAATTATTTTATGGCCTTAAATGATTAGTAAATTAAAAAAAAATGATTTTATTATAATAAGATGATAAAAAGTAATCGAAAAAAAAATATTTGAGACCATTTAATTTTTTTTGCATGTTCCCTATTAGGGGTTAAATGGTGAAAAGGAGAATTATTACAGGAATTGTAATCAAGCATTGTAACCAAGCATTATAACCAAGCATTGTGACCAAGCATTGTGACCAAGCATTGTGACCAAGCATTGTGACCAAGCATTGTGACCAAGCATCGTGACCAAGCATTTGTGATCGCGGTTCTCCCATTTGTAAAAGTTCTGTTATCGTGTTATGTGTTCACAATTTACTATCTTTACCTTAGAAGTTAGCTTGTCTGTGTTCTTCGTCTAAGTTTAAACAGTATATCATGTATTATTATATATAAGCCAACAACGTAGGTAAAAAACGCTTTGCTGTATAATTTTGATCTTTGCAGATAGATTAAGATTGCCATTGTAGTTTAATTACCGTTTTCAATATGAGTATAGTTTTCTTACCACTTTTAAAAATGATTTAGTAGGTTATTTATGAATAACATGCAAACACATGTTTCTATTGTTCTTTTTACTTCATCTACATACGTTTGTTATTCAGAGAATTAAACACAATTAGTTATTATTAAGCTCTCAGCTTAATAATAACTAATTATGTTTCATTCGTAGGTTGTTTAAGATCTCTTAAAATATTTTGCATTAATGATAGTGGTTATGGTTGTTGCAGTCATTTGTTATACGTGTAATCGATTATAATAGAACTTAAGCAGGTTCAAGTTAAAACTGTTTCTGACCGGCACAACATCATCCTAACTGTTGATATAAGTTTGGTATACTACTACAGGGACCCTGTGATGGGATATGCCTGTGGTCTATGGCCTGTGATGCCGTAACAAGACGAGTACGAGCATCGTACAAAAGTAAAGCGAGCTTAACTTTTGTACCCTTGTAAAACTACTACTACTACTACTACTATATACATTTCTTACAACAAAGATTTCTAACTAAACTTATACATCGTTATACAATTTTACTCAAAGATAACCATCGGGTACAATGTAATGTTTTCAGTACCTTTATTCTTACTCATCTCAGTTTTAATGAAATTTTTTGTAATTGTTCCAAATTTCATTAATTATGAACGTATTTAATATGGTCATTATTAATGCACCAGTTGGTCCGAATATAACATTATTTTTATTCCTTTTAAATAATTCACCAGTTGTAGCAATTCAAAGATTTATAAATATAACTTGTTTAGTCAATACGTAACAGACAATGAATAATAGAGAAAAACATGCTTCAAATATTAGTTGTATTATTTAACACAGTTTCATTTCAAATTCATAAAGGTAAAATCATTAAACAATTTCCCGCGGGACCCGTTACAAGTTTTCAACTGCTAACTAATGAACGGTGGCAAAACTAACATTGACCTCCATCTTGAACATCGCCCAAAGAAACACATAACAGAAGCAACTTAACCAGCAAACTCAATTAGTATTTTTTTTTTCTGTAGACATCGAAAGAACAATATCATAATATTGACTACTTATAATTCGTTATTCGCCATTTTATTATTCCAATATTGTAACTTCATAGCAAATATTAATATGCTTTACGTCACTTTTAGGGTCTAAGCAGACTGGGACTTTACTGCTATAATAATTATTATTATTTAAAAAAAAAATCTTTGACATCACATTGTTCCTATTTTATCAAATGTGTTTTTCCAAAGTATTCTAGATCAGTTCGATTTAAATTTTAATGGCCTGCCCACTGAATTCATATAATTGAGGTTAACGAATTGTGGTTCATGGAATTATGTCTTGAATAATTGCTCTGGTATGGTATGTAATTAAAATCCGAATAAGTATTTTTATACACATATTCAAAATACAACTCTTTAAGCTAATTGTTCAGAAATATTATTCAAAATCTAAATTTGATAAATACATCACTACTTACGTCACTTCGGGTTGAAATTAAAACTGTAACTCAATATACGATAGTTAAACTTCTTTTATTGGTAACAAATAAATTAAAAATTAATTTATTTGTTAACTATTATATAAATATTATATTACTATTGAACTCAAAGTTTATCTTTGAGTTCAATAGTTCAATATAATTACTTACTATTACAGCTAAATTTTAATATTTGATTGTTGGGAAGTTTGTTTTATTACAGATACCAATTTGATTTTATTATCAAAATATATTTAGAGAACTCGTTGATCCTTGAAGGTGCCATCCTCCATGCCAAGCCTTTAGCAAATAATTATATTATATTTAATCACTTAAATGAATACGAGCAAATTAATGCAATTAAATGCCTACTTTAATGATTAAGATACGTAAATAAAGCTATAAAAGAGCAATTAAATTTAATATTATTATTAGCTTGAATCGATACGAAGAAAAACAAAAAAATAAATAATTAGGAAAATGTATTCAACCTAATTCCTATACTAAATGGCTTGGCACCGACTTCAAACCTATTAATAAATAGGACATATAAATAATAGGTAGTATATAATAAATATTAAATCTTCATTATTTTTTACTTTCTAGCTTTAAAGTTCTTTTTTTTTTAATGTAGTTATTATTATTAACATATCATCTTTATTAGCATTTTACTTTAGATTTTTAATATTCAGGAAAGAATCTTTTAGACTCTTGTAAATGTAAGACAACACCAAACTGTTAGTGGATAGCGATTCTCGCCTTCTTTTAACCACGGTTTACTCGAATTCTAATCCATTCAGACAAATTATTTATGAAAGTGACAAATCAATAAAATTTAAGAATTATTTAAAAGGAATCCAAGGAATAGTTTGTTTTTTTCCGTGGACTTTACATTAGCATAGGGCTGGGTTCTGGATTAGGTACCGTAAGTCAAATGCTTCACAAGTAAAAAAAAAAACAAATAAAATAAAAAATAAAAATTTTGACTTTTAGTGTTAACTAATACAAACACATTTTAGACACTGTTATTAGTAAACATCACCGTATAATAATTACATCATCATTTTCTGATACTTTCAAAAATAGTGTTAAATGGACAGTCTTCGAAGAACGCCTTTTTTGGTACAACGAAAAAGAAAAACTCTTCAAGTACACATGTAAAAAGATAATAAATGAGCACATTAGCGCAACAGCAGGTACGTACTGGCTGGATGTACTACTTAATTGGTAACTTCTAGAATTCTCTAAAAACACAGTCTCAGATCTTTAATGATGATATAGACATAACTTAAAGTAAAGAAATAAAGAGAATACATTTTTTTTTAAAACAATATAATATATCAAATACAATTAAGCGTTTGCAATCATTGGAAATTTTGTTTTAATTTAATAAGTTTTTAACTTTTCACAACTCAAGCAGGTAGTCGTTTATTGATTGGTTGAGAATCCTCCGTTCTCAGTAATGTAGTAAGTTCTTTAATATGTGTTAGATATTTTTCTATTTTTTTTATAAGTTGACATGTTTTTTCATGGTTATCATTGGCTTTTTCTAGTTGTATCCTAATATACAAAGAAAACGGTAAAGTTACATTGAAGAAAATACTATATGGGTATTAAATAGTATTACTTTCAGTAACAATGTTATATCATATTATATTTCATAACCATAAAAGTATTATTTTATTAACATAATTTTTCCTTTTAAAATGTCTTTAGTATTCGCAAATAGATTTGTGGTGAGCAAAAATAATTAAGTACATACTCGTATATACTTGGTTCCCCTACAACATTTATACCTTTATACACAGTAAATCAGATTAAATTGGTAGCAAAAAATAAAAATTTAAATAAGTATATGTAAAAGTATCTCTTACCGCGAAAACTCACTTCTATAAAGTTCTAGTAACTTCTATAAATTAGAAAACACTGAACTGTCACCGATTTTGAGGTTTTATTTTGAATAATGGATGGCACTTGTTTTAGTAATAAAATAAAACAGCATTATACTATCTATATGCACAAATATATTTTACTAATTAAAAAAAA
This sequence comes from Napeogenes sylphis, assembly GCA_959347405.1. NCBI lineage: Eukaryota > Metazoa > Arthropoda > Insecta > Lepidoptera > Nymphalidae > Napeogenes > Napeogenes sylphis. The sequence continues at coordinate 27,676,318 of OY365784.1, forward strand.
ACATTGCGTTCTTAAACAATAATATTTTGTTTAAAAAATTGTCATCTCGTTAGAGCCATTTGACTGGATTTTCGAATTGATGCCTTGTAGAGGAAACTTATTAGCAATCAAATATTTTTAATTCTGTCTAATGTTGCCACAATCGTGTCGCTTGTTTTAAATTCAGATAATAATAAGATTTAACTGAGCAATGGATTTGTTAAATGTTGACATTTCAGTGAAAAAATAGGTAGCAGCATACATAAGGTTATAAAAATGTAAAAATTGAATTTTATACTAAAAATTAATTCAATGTTTTCAATAAATTAACCAGCAATTTTGATAGTGTCGACAAGTCAGTAGTACATATAATAAGTTTTTGTTTTGTGTTTACATAAATGAGGATCTTTCCATTTTTAATTTCGAGCTTTAGATTGATGAATAGGATATTTCACATCTTTTTTGTCTTAATATTAACCAGTATATCTTCTATTTATGGATATAATATCCTTGTTTGCTTCATATTGAAATATCGATATAAATAGCTGTTAACCATACGCGGAAATCTGCACAATCCTGTTAAACTAATTACTTCAGCTCGACTTAATTGCAATTTGTTAGGAGGACTTGTGTACAGCACACATCGATGGTTGCTTTGTGGTAATATTGCTCCCTAGTTCTGTTTAAAGTAAGCGAATACGTGAACCATTTACGATAGTTTTAAAAAGTGGTGATATAATTATGGAAGTAAAATGGGATAACTTATTAAAATACTCGAATTAGTATGTATATATATATTTTTATCAGACTCCGTATAATTGTTCTTCTAACGATAAATTATGATAAAGATCATTGATATACTCAACATTCAATACCTATTATAATTTCGTTAAAAATATATTAAATATTATTGATGTAGCATAATTACTTAAATACTTAAATAAAAAAATATATATTAAATAATATTGATGTAGCGAAATACCGAAACATTCCAATGTAAATAAATTAGTAGACACGTTCTTTAAAATGTTAATGTTGTATATTTTTTAAGATATAACATAATAACATAAGATTAAAAGATAAGATTTAACATAATAACATGCTAAGTTAAAGGCTCCGTAAAATAAAAATTTTTATGTGAAACCCATTACTGTAAGTTTTATGTAAACATGTGTGGTATTTCTTACAATTTAATGATTTATTCTTTTTTTTTAACAAAAAAAAGTCGTCCTCTAGCCATCTCTCGTGGATTTATCTCGGAGTTATTCTTAGAGCGCATCATTTTGTCCAAATTATTTTTCTTATAATATTAATAACTCTTTAGATATTTATAAGTAATATTATAGATAAACATGCTGACTTCTAATGGTTAAATATACTAAAATAAAAATGAGTCATTTTAAAACATATATTTTTGAAACACCTGGTTGGATTCGTTTTGTTGTTTTAATGTTGTAAAAAAACAATGCGGTCCAGTCAGTCAGCAAATATTCTGAAACAAGGTGTTTAGCAAGATACAGATTATAAATTTGATTTATGTGTATAAAATGTATGTGGTATAAAAAAACATTTTTTGAAATTTATGTTGTATGTTTATCTAATATTTGCAATATTTACGACTTAATAAAAGTACAGTCCTAGTCAGTTTCACTCAATGATCTGTTAGGATAAACTAAGCAATCTCGACATGGTCACTTTGTAGAAGAATAATTACTCAGTCCCTTAAGATGAATCAGTCCTTCTAAGTCGTCTGAGTCTGTCTGAGTCGTTTTGAACGTGTAATGATTTACTGGTTGGTTGCAGTCCTTACACAATATCAAGCGGCTTGTAAGGCTTTGTTAAATTCTTACAATAAAAAGGCAATTTACTTTGACCCATAATTAAAAATAAACATTGAATTTCCATTGCTTTTCCTTTTCTTTTCCTAATATAAATAATAATCAACTATCGTAAATATTCATAAGAAAGATCGGTTGACAAAGGGTTACGTTGTTTTTCGTTATCGCTGTTTTTATTATTGTTGTGTATGTAATTGATAAATGGGACTATTGAAGTAGTAACCCTTTTTAATTTTAACTTCTTAGAGAGTAATAAAAATGGAGTGATGTTAATGTCCAATCCCCATAGATACATAAAACGAACACTATAGATGAATCGTAGAGAAGTTAATGAAGGCAATTTGAATTGTAAGACATACATATAATATAAAATATTATTATGTCAACGTGATTTTTATTGTCTATAAAACAGGTCTATATTTTTTAAACAAGATTTATTACATAAAATTAATTATTGAAATCCTATTTGGTTAAATACCTACTTAGATTATTTTGCATTCTTGTTGTGAATTTAAAATTTACAGGTTACAGTGAAGCAAAATGTGCCAAGTTAGTTACCCCAGAACTATCCTATCGTCAAAATACTTAGGATTGTAACTAGGAACTATTTGACAAGCTTAATTTGCCGCGTATTTCATAAGAAAATTGATAAGTCGGGTTGGAGAGACATTTTTTATTATATAAAAAAGCACTTGATTAGACAACGATGATTAATATATTTTAAAGATATTTATTTGGATGGGTAGAATGAATTAACTTAATTAAATTGACTCCAATTTTTAAATCATTCCATGTTTTCTATTAATAAAAAATATATATTTTATCAAAATTATATTTTATTATTTAAATTATAAAATATATAGTTTTATAATTTAATTTTTATCTTATTATGTATTTATAATTTTATTTTTATCTTATTAGAATCTGTCATTAGTTGATTTCGTAAAAGTTATTAATTGGTCAAAAATAACAGATTTCGAGAAAAAAATACAGAAATCTCTGCCGAATGCCTCTACAACGGTTCCACGGGGAGAATTTAATCATTTCATAAATGTGTGTTAAGTTAAGTTATGTACTGTATGTTAAGTCATAATTACTTTTAACTGACTGTAGAATTTATTGAAAAAGAGTTGAATCGTCAAAATATTATTTATTTATAAAATGCAGAAATGGCGAATAATGCTTTCTTACAGGATCCCTAAATCAGTCCTAATGATTTGCGCGCGCTTTTTACAGAACACTGAATATTGTAAAACTAGGATAAAGCTCATATTATATCGTTAAGAACACAGACAGGCAGACTAGAATAACAAACATGCCAATTGTAGTAAACTTGATGGACATCGCCACTCGGGACAAAGTGTGGTTTGTAAAGAAGAAGGCACCGGAATGACACATTTGATTAATTTTTTTAGCAGTTAGTTTTAAATTTTACTTATAATGGTACCACTTTTTGTGTTGCGTTACTAAGAGTTAGTCAGGTCAGTCAATCGACTGAACACCTAAAACAATTTAGTCACCTATTTATATATCTATATAAAAAACGACTTTTCATAATCCCTTTTAAAGAAACTATTTTAAGCTGATTAACATATTAAGCGCCTGTAAGTAAAAGAAAACTGATATAATTTGTTCCAAGGAACTTTTATATACACTATAAAAAATATTTTTCTATAATTTGTTCATAACTAACGGACATGTTAAAAGGTTTTAATATTTGTGCTATATAAGCACTCGATGCTACTAGTTTTTTTTACATTCATATAAAATATGTTACTGCAGAGAAAATATAGGAATATAAATCAAAACTATTATTCATTATATATTTCTTTTTAAATTCAATTTTTATTTTTGCCAATTTTTATTTTGAATTAACATTTATATTCCTAAGAAAGAACCGTAAAGAGTCTGACTATTTCAATCTTCGAGTGCAAAAAAGATTTGCTTTTTAAATTTATTAGAGTAATTTTTACTTTTTAATAAAAAAAGTTTAAAGTTATGGCGGTTACTTCGCCCCTATTTTGTAACAAAAACAAACAGACCTTTTAAGATCCAACAATCGTCTCAGCTTTACACATCTGTTCCTTAAATTAATTTCTCTTTTTCCAAATGAAAGATATCCTATGTCCTTTTTTGTACTACTGTAAAAGTGACTGAAAAAATTCATGGTGATCAGATAAGTCGCTAATTCGATAAAAAAGTGGTTTTAATATATTTTCAATCTGCGAATCTGTATGCGCATATTTAATAAGCAAAAAGCATCTGTTTTATATTTATTTATTTATTTTTCATTAATATCGAGTAACATAATTAAGACTCATTTTGTTAGTAACGATAGAAACTTAATACCTATGTTAGTATTAATTCAACATCCCATTCGAAAGGGCACAGCAGTGGTTCACATAAACACAGTCTAATCTATTCGAGATCATATTCAAGATGCTGTTGGTGCTACCCCGCAGTCTTTGTAAAAAGGAGCCACATCTTTTGCGCATTGTAGCAAAGAAGCAGTTCACTCGCGCCGCCGCGAACATTCCTGACGCACTACAGAAACGAGGTAGCCTCAGCAGCACCCTAAACGCATCGTTGTACTGAACTCTAAGAGCGCTGTAAGATTTTTGTGAATACCTGGCCCACAGACTAGTTAAATAAAAATTTGTACAGTAAGCTCTAAACAATGTAACTTTAACACCAATCGAGCAACGTGCAACCTTGCGAGCCAACATATTCACTCTCACCGACATCGCCCTTCGTTCTCTTTCAATATCAGTATCGTCTTTGAGGCCAGGTGTCAACAAATGTCCAAGATATTTGAATTGGTATACTCGTTTGAGTTTATTACCGTTGAGCAAGATTAAAGGTGCCTTATTTGGTGCTTTGCCCCCCGCCTCAAAGACCATCATTACACTTTTTCTTTCATTGTAAATCAGACCATGCCTTCCCGCATAAGCCTCACATATTGGTATTAATTTCCTAAGGCCACAAATTGAAGCACTTAACAGTACCATATCATCAGCGTAACTTAAGTTATTTAAACAAATTACTATATGGTTGTACTAAATAGATAATGAAAGTAGCCCAATATATTTAAAGTTAATAGAACAATATGAGGACGTTATATGTTTCATAATTAATCAAAAATGCCAGAGGGCAGTCATAATATGTGGTTTATTAAAACATCCTTAAAAGATATTCTATTCATAAAAAAGGTATTTTTGAAAAAACAGTTTACTTGATAATGTACAATAGAGTTAATTTTATACAATTCCATATTACGATTAAGTTCAAGCGTTTTGAATATAGAATCATGTGATTATTATTAATTAATACATTAAGAAAACTGAAACCAGTTAGAAAATATTAAATTTGTTTATTGTGAATTAACGAAGCTTGAATGTTCCTTAACGACCTTTTGTTTAATTTATGGGCAAAGAGGTAACAACCTTTTGTCATTAGGTCAACCGTTAACTTGTTTGCGTATCAATAGTTATTTGCTTTGCGTATAAGATATTTGTTGTAAGCAAACTACAAATAATTGTTATGAACATTAGATATATCATGGAAACAAAAGAAGTATGATCCAAAACATGGTTTATTTTTATTATTATAATGTAACGTTACCTTATGTATATATATTGTTTAAATCCATTGCTTGCTCTTCTCAAGTCTTGCGCTTTCGGTATGACATTTTGCACAGTTATAATCGGAGAAGTGCAGAACGCTAATATTTTTCACTAATAATGTACTTACATTGATTGATGATAAAATATTACACACACTACGATGCGACACATTACACACACTACTTCGTTGTTAACGTTGACATGTTCAATGTCAAGTATAATATGTTTGTCTGATGTCAAATTGTATAAAACTCTATGCAAATAGTCGCAAAGAGTTGATGGTCGCTTGACGTAATAGGATAAAAACAAAAATAATATGCATAGAGGCTTAAGTCCAAACTTTCATAAACATTAACACTTTAAATTACGGTCGAATTTTGGCCGTTGGGCTACCACTAGTAATATTAATATATTTTACTTGCATTGGGATATTCAGTCCCATTTTTGGTTGATCTCCCTAAAATGAAAGCAGTTAATAATTTAACATAATTTCCGAATTCTTTATTGCTACTTTTATGTTTAGCCTAGGTACAAACTTCGTAGTTTATTTAAACTCACTTGAAACCTAATTTAACTTTTAGCCGAAAGATAAAAAAAAAAGTTTCAAAAGTTTATGTTTAGTTAAAAATGTTAAAAATGTTATTAGATATAATTCACACATTTAAAACATTTTATGAATATATCAATAAACTAAACAATATTTTGGTAAACAATTGTATTAAAAAAAATAAGACTTTAAGAGAGAAGATATAAAAAAATCTAAATTATGCTTCTTCTAAGAAATAAAAAAAATGATTGCTTTTCATCCTTTTAGCATAATTGTATAATTAATCATGGGTGTAGAATACAGAGTGATGGTGGCGGGAAAGCACGAAGCAAAAATGTACGGACATTTTCGGAGTTCACCTTCTGGTCATCCTTTTCCTTTGTCCTTATCTCGTATGGACATGACTGTCACAGTCAAAATTTGAGTAAATCAAAAAATAACGAAATAACATTTTTTATGACATGCGAATTTTTAACTTTTAAGTTTTTATTTTTAATACTGTTTTTTTTATAGAAATCATACAACAAAAAAACAGTGGTAAATGCAGGATATTAGCAATTTAATTGGCATACTATAATCTAGACTTAATTTAATAGTCAGGTAAGCTTGGTCATTAATTGGAATACTATGATTGGTTTTAATTACTCCAATATTTGAGAGTACGCCCCAGTAATTTATATACTGCTAAAATTTAATTCTAAAGAGTTAATCAGAGTTAAACGAATTTATAAGTCCCTGTACATGGGAGTACGTTGATTGGTTATTTATTCTAGAGCAGTTTTTTGGCGTCATGCATAATAAGTTAAAAAAGTATCTAACCGTGAAGTTTCTAACTATATCTTCACCATATAGTTTACCTTCATAATTATTCCTTTCGAACTAGCGTCTGAGTCTGACGCTTCATTAGTTATATTTATATTGGCTATGTATACCTATTTAAAACATAAGTTTGACACTGAATGTTGACTACTAGGAATACGTTTAGAGATAGATCTCTATTTTTTGCTTCATCCATGTTGTAGAATGCTAAATTTAAAATATAAACAACGATGAATAACGATATTAAATTTAAAATACTTTCTCAGGATAGCCATCTCAATAAAACTATACTTCAAACAATAACATTAAAATCTAAATCACTAGTAATCACAAAAAAGCCATAGTATAAGTTCATTATTTAAAATAGGCTTTTTTGCATTTATGAAACTTCAAAATGTAAATGCACGGCTACGTATTACTTATAAAACTATATTACTTATAAAACTTTCATGTTTAATAGCATTGAGTCACAAAAATAATTATGGATATATGTAAACATATTTACAAAATAAGCATGTTACCGACAATACGTATCCGTATGTCTAACATGTCAATATTAGTTCTATAATGCTCTTACATGCTAATGATATTATAAAAAATTTCAACCTAGAATAATACTTAAATAACTATTACCTTGAGGTAAAGCATGCTTAAAATAGTTAACATGTTGGTTATTTCCTGGCTTCTTCGTTTCCTATAAACTTCAGTATTATAATAAGATTTGGATACAAGAACTCTAAATAAATAAATAAATAAATGTAAGGCAAGAAAAATATATAGTGATATTATTTTTTCTTTTATTTAAAAAACGAATTTGGTTTTTTTTTATTTAGTAAGTCTCATTTTAGAATTTATTACTTTAAGATTCTACTAGATGTAAATGTTATTATAAATATATTCTACATGTGCTTTTGATCCTTATTTTAAAATGTTGTGACATATAATGGTACTAAGATGTGCCAAGTAAACCAAACTAGCAATGGCGACGTCAGTTACCTGTCTAATTTTCCTAACCGCATATTCCGTTGAACTGAAACGTTTAGCGAATGTGTTGATATGAGCACCCCATTGTTATTTTAATACAAAGGTATACCTAACGGTATGGATTAATTAAAAGTTTTAATTAATTCAAGTCCTAAATTTTGTATTGAGATAGAATATTTTGGTTTGTTATTAATAAGTACAAGCTTATTGCCGATTTTTTTTTATACTATCTAGCTCAAAGCTTGACTATATTCCACCTGATGGAAAGTAGTAATGTAGTCTTAGGTGGTAAGGCGCATTACCCTAGCAACCTATTCACTCTTCTCTTGAAAACACCCACATTGTGTTCCGCCGGAAATACCGACGCAGGCAAGCTGTTCCAGTCCTTCGCTGTACAAAGTAAAAAAGACGAAGCAAAGCGCTTTGTTCGCACAGGTGGAATGTCCACAACATAAGGATGGATACCTGCGTGCATCGGAACGTCCGGTGATGGAAGGGGGCCGGAGGAATTAGGTCGTGTAATTCCTGCGCACACTCACCAAAATGTATCCTATGGAGGTTGGCTTCGACAAATTCGGAATCGCCTATAGGCCAAATTATTTAAAGGGAACTACTAAGTTATCGTTTTCACGTAAACCGTCTTAATGGTAAAGTTTACAGATCAGAGAAGAGTAGTCTATGTAGACAACAAGAGAACCAAACCATTTAAAAGTATTTATGATAAAATGTTAAGGAATATTGCACATAAGATTCCTAGTGTTGGAGTTGTTATACTTCTTGCAAATTATATCTAAGATTTGTTAACATTAATTAAAATCAAACCTGTTAAAGAAAGTAATTATTGATAACAACAAAATATAATAATAGATAATTATTACAAATAATTAATATAAACGCATTTTATATTTCTTATTCTTTAGGTTATGCTCGCGTGTTTTGAATCTGCGGCCGGATTTTACAAGACTTTGTAGCAACGGACTGGCCTTCACCGAAACAAATATTTAATTCAACCAAATATAAATATAATAAAATATAAATGTCATTTTTTAAAGGATGGATTTATGTTTAATTCATAAAACACTATTTTCAGATTAAATTTACGTCATTTAAATATTGTATAAAAATTCATAAAAAATAACAGTGATTGAGATTCATGCGCCAGTACCGACAGGAAAATAATAAATGAAAAACTTCATAACAAAAACAATTATTGTCAGTTATTGGAGTTTTATACTATAGGTATAAGTACAGTATATGTTATTTATTTTTTAATAAAATCTATTCTTACAGTTCATTAAATATCTAATGACTATTCTAGTTTGTTTTGAATCTATATATTTTCTTAATGTTCTTTTCTATGAAATAAAACGCTTTTTAATAATTATTACGCCAATAACTTTAAGTATATTATTGATTATCCTATCAGTTATTGCCTCAATGGTATGTAACGCACCAAAACAAACAAATTATAATTTTTCTAAGCCATAAATTGAAAGAGGCGTTTCGGTTCCCGTGACCCGCTTTTAGCAAATATAAAATAGTTATTCCAGTATAATCTAGGCAATAGCGGGCAGATAGATGTTTATTGTGTTTGCGCAACATCATTTACCAATAAGCCCATTGCGACGCAATTTATTGTAAAAGAAATTGATTTTAATTGAAAATGAATTATTAAATAGAAATATACTTTGGCTTACAAAAAGGGGAAGAACGCGCACATCAATTTTATTTTCAAGTAAAATTGTTCTATTAAACTTTTATTGTACCTTTCATTAAGCCCGATATTTAAAAATTTAGATTATTGATAATCTGCATTTTTTAATTTCTTTTCTAAAAGACTTATTTAATGTCCAAGCGGAACGCAAGTTACTTATTTTTAATATCTCATCTTAGACAAAATTTACAATGATTGATCACATACTACTGTACAAATGATGCCAGCTTCTTATAAAGTAGATTTGATCCAACCTCTAACTACAGTTCAACATACGGGTTTATTGGTACCAAATTTATTAATAGATAGGGTTTTCAGATTGCCTGTACGTGAAGCGGCATATTCGTATAAAATATAAACACAAAATTCAAGAACTATATTTTTGTTATATTCTTTCAATCACCAACCAGGTGGTCTGTAGCGTTGATAGTTTTGGAACCAGATGATGGCGATAAAATTATTGAGTTGTTTTCTATTACTACATTAAGAATTGTTAAATTAATATTACATTTTTAATATTTTGTTTAGCAAAAATATGCGTTGATCTCAAACTTTCCATCATTATGATCCATAAAATATTTCTATAAGATAACAATCGTAGAAAGAATCATAAACAGAGATTACTTGCAATTCCTTTTTTAAATTATCAAATATATCTTGAGAAAAAAGGTTGAAAGATATTACGAAATATAAATAAAAATTTATTTCTTAACTGAGAAAAACTCTTGATTAATTTTGGATTTGGTTTGGAAACTAAAGTAATTAATATGCCTGGTAATTATACAAGTGAATATATTACGAATAAGCAAAGTTGTTTTTATACTGTTGTTTTTATACTTCTAAAATCCAAACTGTTCTTTTCTACCAGTTGTTCTCTTTCATTATCTTATATTAGTTTATCAAGGCGAACCTTGAAAACTCTGTTTTATAGAAATTAAAAAAAATTGGATACAGTGATAACGTTATTTCATTAAGAAACTTTGCATTAAGCTTAATATTGCTGAATATTGTTTTTTTTTAATCAATCAAAAAATAACCCAAAAATTCATTACAAATTGAATCTATAGAAGAATGAAACTACGTAGTATTATTTCTAATACAAGCTAAAAAGAAATTTTATTTTAAAGAACCTTAATTCAACTTCTGACTTATGTAATGCCTTTTTAAAATTTCGAGAACAAATGGACAATGTAAATCTACATTAACTGGGTTTAAGAGGTCAGACACAGAATTTGTTTTGATTAAGGGACTGTTACAGCATTGACCTCATTTTTGGGTTCAGTCGTAATTGTTGCAAACTGTAAGTATAAAGATAAAAGGGTAAGACCGAATATTTGTAGATGTGTTCATCTTGCTTATTTTTACAAAAATAGATTAGTATCTTTGCTTAGTAATGCTTTTAGTATTAGAAATACTTTTAGAATTTTTTTAACAGCAAACAAAATTACTGACAAGAGCTAGTGTGTGTAAGTACATATGTGTATCCTTGCACGGTATTAGATAATTTCATAAGTATTTTGTAAGTAACTGCGAGTGTTATAAAGAGAAATTCGTCTTTTTTATTGCGTACAGCAAAGGATTGGAACAGCTTGCCTGCGTCGGTATTTCCGAAAGAATACAATGTGGATACATTCAAGAGAAGAGTGAATAGGCTGCTAGGGTAATGCGTCTTACCACCTTAGACTACATTCCACTTACCATCAGGTGGAATGTAGTCAAGCATTGCCCTAGATAATATAAAAAAAATAAATTATTTTAAAATATTTTAGTAATATTCGTTTTGCAAAATCTTATTAAAAACTTAATAAGCGAGTGTACAGTTGAAATGGATGCCTGACGTAAAACTGCTATAACTTCATAGTGTCATATTATTTTACAACTTAGCATTATATTGCATTACTTTTGGGTATTTTTTTATATTTACAGAACAAATTTTGTTCATCAGTTTGTTAGTACATCAGGAAAATTTAGCTATAGATTAATGACCTGTGGAAAATATTAGACACTTTTTACCTTAGTAGATTATATTATACTCTACTAAGGTAAAAAATATATTATACTAGTAATAAACAAAATGACTGTTTGTGAAATAGAAAACTTCTGAACTAATTTTGTTTGAATTTGGTAAGCTGTTAATTTATTATGTGAATCAATATAAAAGATGCTGCTTACCCTTGTAAATTATCAATTATGTAATTTACTTCAAAACATTTTTAAACACGTGTCTTTTTCTCTGACTTATGGAGTTCCATCTCACGCTAGACTTGGAAATAAAAATTAATTAGTATTTAGTAATTGCAAACGCAATAAAGGAAATAGGTTCAAAATCATCGTTTCGTATTCTACGATGTTATGAATATCTTCTAATCTTTATATATATATTTCTTGTGTGCGTGTGTATGTCACTGAACTCCTCCTAAACGAATGGACCGATTTTTATGAAATTCTTTGTGTATGTTCGAGGGGACTTGAGAATTGTTTAGATTCACAATTTGGTCCACTGGAAAATGGTTTTTGATTAATTTTTAATGTGTAAGTAGGTGGTGATTTTGGAATGTTTTACATTGGTTCCGACGGACTGCGTTACCATGGCAATGTCAAATATTAAATAATATTATATTGTAATTATAGTCTGCCCTGACAGTTGGCGTTGCGATAGAAATAAGAAAAATATTTTAGTACTAGCGGCGCGATACGTTCCTTGCTACGTAAAAAGTGAAATTAAAAAAAAAAATTGGAACAAATTCATCTATTCAAACAAAAAATCTTTATTTACATATTCATACGGTATCGATTGGTCGAATTATGATAAATGTACATGTAATATATTTATTTTTAAAGTTTGAATTTTTTAAATTAAAGACGCGTGTACAAGACATCTGTCGGGTCCGCTAGTAATATAATATATTTTAGTTATTTCCCGTAATTTGTTTTTTTTTTAATTAATATTTGGAAGGGAAAATGTGTAATTCTTAAACATATAATTGTTGTTATACGGATAAACTTTTAATAGTGCCAACTTCCATTACTTTAACTCCCTATCCGTTTGGTATTAGTCCAATGTTTGTTTTCTGGGCTATTAAAAAGTGCAATGAAACCTCTTCCTCTGACAAACAGAGATCGGTTCACCCACCAAGTATTCCTACGAAAAAAGCGATTAAGTTGATGAAAGGAATAATTCGAAGAAATAATGTCCGAGAGCCAAATATTAATATACCAAGTAGAAGTGGTTATATTGCTTATTTAAGAAGCTGATAAAGGACTTCCATTTTTATATAGGATATATTTATTTATTTACAAGTAAATGTTTACTATGGCAATGTTTTAACAGACGAATGTTTATGCTCATGAACATAAAACAAATCATCTGTTACACCATAAAGTACACCTTGGTCTGCTGACGCTTTTTAGTTAATCAGAAGAGTACAAAGTGTGTTTATAATCCGATTTTATTATGATTGTTGAAGTTGTGAAAACACGGCACAGGTGTATGAAAATACGATTCTTGAGAACATGGTTAAGAAACTTCACAACACCAAGTTTAATAACTAAATATGGTTCCTTTAGAAAGACGCATGGCTCGTTCATAAAACTTCGATGCACTGAAGATACCTAAAGTATTGTATGAAATACGAATACTCGTTTACAAAATTTTTAACCGAAAATTTGATTCTAAACATTATTGAATTTCAATATAATATGACCGATATTGTTAGGTTTAATTGTATTACGAATTTAATTTAAAATAATTATTTAAAATTATTAAAATAGTTATTTGTAAAATACGATTCGGCTCTATTAGTAAATTTATACTCTATTAGTTAAAAAATATTTTCGTACATTAGTGTGTAAGAAAATATTTTTTCCAGAATATAATAACTCTGTTAAATATTTTTTAATAATTTTTAACCCTATAATGGATGCATGTAAAATTTATCATAATATAAATAAGATAAAGTACCTCTACATTGTGGTATGATTGAGGTTGCCTAGAACAAGGTGTAAAAAATATATAGGTAACTTAATAGTTTAAAACCTACTTAAAGTTCTAAATTGAGGTGTTACTGAGCCTCTTGCTACATATCACTTATATTTTATTTTTCTCGTCTGGTTGTAAGAAAGAATAAATAAAAAAATAGTAATTAAAAAGTAAATTTGAATGGTTAAAAAGAATCACTATAAGAAAATCTAATTGTTTTATAATATTATTATTTCTGTCGAACTTGTTTTGTAATGTTTTGACTAACATTTGTTTAAATAAATTTATTATAAACACTAGTCAAAACCGTTTCATCGTCTTGTAGTATCTTTAAGTTGGACCATTATACTAAGAGAAAACAATTCCAAATTCGGCCAAACCTTTCTCATCCTTTTTTTATTAAAATAGAAAGTTTAGACTCTAGAGGCTAATTAAATTAAGTCAAGATAAAATTTTATTCATGAAATTTTAACTTGCTAAACTTGACACTGTTTTCTTTTTTGCGAGAATTTTGCTTTTTATAAGCATTTGAAGCAGTTGCATCATTTAAGAATATTTTTGTTATAAGTACAATGTTTATTTTTGTTTTAATTAATAATTAATTTTAATTGAGTATTATTTAGCGCAAAAGAATGTAGAATCTTGTGACGTATCACATTATAACTGTCGCATGAAACAGTGCAAGAGTATAATGTACTGTATATTATACTCTTTCACATCACTCGATAGAATAATGTTTTCTTTTATTTTTTTAAATTTTAAAATGAATATATCTCTCCATGTTGAACTTAAAATATTATACATGTAATCACATAAAATGTTGTTTTGTTCATGAAATGCGTATAAAAACTCACAATTATCAAAAGCCTGTACAAATTATACATTATTTTTATATTGTTATTTCTTTAATTTGTATATTTCTTCAAAATATAGTTATAACATAATAATAATTTACACTTATGCGATGCTAGAAGTAACAGCATTTTCTAACATTTCTTAAGATGGTAAGCATAATGTGATTTCAGGTAATTTGATTTTCTTTATGACGTCGTAATTGGCATGGCTATTAGCAAATATATTGATGAATGGAGCAAATGACGATATTACTAAGCACTTAAGCAAAAATATTATCTTCTTGGGAACTTTAGTCCTTAGTATAAGCCACATCAATAAATTTATGAATTATTTTATTAATAATAGAGCGATGGCGAAGCTACTGACAAAAACTAATTGTTATATATGAAACCGACGTCAGTAGATGCCGATTAACTTCTTGTTTATATATAATCATAACTTTTTTGTACTTATAATTATTTTTATATTTAGTACTTCATCAAAATTAATAAATGATATGAAAAAAGTTACACAAATTATTATATTTTACTCCGAAGTAATGTATTGAACTCTTATATCTACGCATTGCATAGCAAAAGCAAAAGGACATGAGGAAAAATGTTCTTTTAAATATACAAAGGGTAGGGGAAAAAGTTTCTTCGCATTTTATATGAAAATCCAAGATATTTATTTCAAAGTTTATTTACATTTACTTATAGTATATATATGTACCATTGTGTTCGATAACTTTTTGTCGTCTTGTAGGTGACATAATCCCGTTGCTGTAAAAATTTCGGGACTTCTGAAAAAAAAAAAACGAGAATTCTGTAGAAACCGAAACAGGTAGAAATCTGAAGGCACAAGATCAGGGCTATACGGCATTGCGTATAACGTACATTAATACTATTTCCAAACATAAATATTTGATATTCTGTTACCTCATGTTACGCTGTTTGAGCAGAAACGGTAATTTAATTAAGTTAGCTAAAAGTTGTATTTTCCCAAATGAATTGCTCTAAGTTATATCTACCAATCTTTATAGTATATTCATTAAACACATTATATGGAAACGTTATATGTTTTTCAATAATATAAGTAAATTAAATTGATCCGCGCTCCATTATTTTAAATTGACGGAACTGTAGGTTACGATACCAGTAGGTATTCCTATGGACCAGTGACCTGAACTTGACCTTTGACCTTGACCTTTCAGGGAAGATACAATATTTCAGCGTCTATATGTTCGTATGATTTTTAAAGCACGAAATACGTATTATCTGATAAGACATCAATTTTAAAACGTGCAATTAATAATAATAATAATATCAGGACAAAATTACACACATTGATCTAACCCCTAAGTAAGCAAATTATTTGATTGTGTTAAGGGTTTTAGACAACGATACAAATACATAGAAACACACATATAAATACTGAGAATATATTTAATAAACGACCAAACCCAGAAACACACACATCTATGCTCATCACATAAATGCCTGTCTCCGCCGGGAATTGAACCCGAGCCCCATTGCGCCGTGACACGTTAGGCGTCCGCGCTAACCACTAGACCAACGGGGTGGTTATTAAACCTAAGTTTATTGTTTTCAGAATAAAATCATATGACTATAAATAATTACTTTATTGAACTGATATCACTTAGAAGACCTTTCTTCCGCTTATAAAGAACGAATGAAACCAGTATTAGTTAATATCTTAATCAATTTATATTTTTCTGTGTGTTAGTATTCTATCTTAAACGAGTGAACCAAGTACCTAATTGTTTATCTGTTCAAAATCATATTCATTCTGAAGAATTAGATTATTTATGAGCGATATTAAAATTAATAAAATTAATATTACATTGATCATGGAAATTTAGTAAATAATATGTGCTGAAAATATGGTTTAACTCTGTAGAGCAAGCACCAGCAAATTGACAACATTGTTAAAATCAACTGTTCCTTTAAATATTGATAAAATTATTGGATCGCTTGCATTTTAATTAATAAATTGTTTATTTTTTTCATAAGGTGATGCTATAACAATTATATATATATATCTATATATTGTTTTATTTTACAATATTGTCTTAAAATACTCCTAAATATTATATACCAAAATTGATACATTTTTATAGGGCTGATTATTTACGTAACACTTTTAATTGAAGAAATTTACTTACCCTAACCTAACAAAAATATTATGCTTTAGCGAGGCTTGGATTTACCCAAAAATAGAACTTAAAACATACCTTCTATTTTTTTATAATAAATTCGCAACACAAAAATCCTTAATATCAGAAAACAATTACTATAAATGTTTTCTAGTATCAAAGATTTGAAATAAAAAGAAGACTGTCAGAATAGTAAGAAATTACGACTTTTGACTAGGACTTATGACTTTTCATTTACCGTATCGATGACTCACTACTGGTTTTAAAAAGGAGTTACTTCCCGGAGGTAATATAATATGTTCGTCTTAACAATATAAATCTCATCATCTAATAGATCTCATTAAATTTCATATTACTTATATATTCCCTGTTAAAAAATTAGAAACAGGTTGAGATGGCTGGATGTGTGTGTGTGTGTGTGGGCGTTATTGCTTCTGAATGAACTCTAAATTGGATTATTACATATATTAGGAAGTTCTTCCTCATCTCATAAGTCAATAAAATCATTCCTCGTTAAAATCTGTTAAACTTTTAAATAAATCCACATGCTCGTACAAACAAAAGCTCTATCGAGTAAAATATTTTTTATATTTTCTGAAAATATAAGCTTAAAAAAATAACAGTTCTACCTTATAAAAAATATATTTATAATGATTTGGCTTGAGCAGAAATCATTACTTAAAATGTGTTTTTGTAATTAAAAATTAATAGATAACGATTTTAGTACAGTATCTTCAATATGTTTTGATTTATGTACTCAAGTTTATCTTATAGTATATACTGACCTTTTAAAAACACCGTAGTATATGTTTATATAGGATTAAAGTAAAATAGGATTTCAGTTAAACAAAGACGTAAAAGTAGATATAATTAAAACTTTCCAAAATTGACTTCTCATAAAGTTTTTATTATATTGATTAAAAAAATATTTTTACACTCATAAAAACAGTCACTGTTACCTTCTCCATCCATTAGCGCTGAGCTGTACTCAATTTTATCTTAAACTCACATACATGTCTAGAAATTCTGTTTCAATAAATACTCGGCTAATAATTCGGCTACAGTTTTGTTTATTTATGATGCGAAATGCTATTAAAATTAAATATACACTGTTCTATTAAGTACGTTCTGTCGGTAGGTATTTGTATTGAAAACAATAAATCATATGTATAAATAGTTTAGTGTGGTATTGTTATGAATATTGTAGCCTATAGTATTTCTAAACATTTAGTATAAAAGTAATCTTATATAGCACTGATTTCCTAAATAACTCTAACTAAAATCTAAACGAAGGAGAAAAGTTCCTTATAAAGGAAATTCCATTTAGAAACACAAAATACCCAACAATATAGGATGAACTAAAAACAATATTTTGGTGTTCTTGATGAAAAAGGGTTGTTGCTTTATAAGGAAATTATTTTATGAATCATTTTTCATCCAATTGAAAATTGGATCTTTAAATCTACTACAAATAAAAACCCTATTTGGCAACTTAAAACTTTAATATTTATAATTATAGTTGACTAAAATGAATGAAGCACAATAATAAATTTTACTTACAGGATATAAATAATTTGTTAATTAATTTTCTTAAACTGATAAAGCGAGACAATATATTTATGTTCAAAATTACAAAAAAAAGAAAAATGAAAAATGAATATTTAACAAATGACTTATGCATTTTTGTTATTTTGTTATAATCTGCTTTTACTAAAGCTTTCTCACTTATTAACTTCAGAAAATGTATTCGTTTAATCTCGTTGAAACTTGTCATTAAAGCGATGAAAAACGGAACGTTATTGTACTTTATTATGCCTGACATCCATAGCTTTAGTAAAGTTATAATCACAAACTTGTATTTTGTATAATATGCATTAGTAATTTTTGTACCTATTATATATTTATATCTAAAATATATAAAGTTTATGATTTGTAATCTCAATGAATATCTATGGTAGGTTGTAGAGCTCTGACAAACTGTATGTATTCGGTACTGAGTACTTATACTGTTTCAGTTCATGCGAGTAACGTTGATGCGTGTAATGAAACGTTGGCTGATCGTATGTTTTACGAATGCGGACGTTACGAATTTCGCCATATTATAACATGTAATCATTTGTTAATTGATAATTTGTCGCACAAGTTTTTTTTAATATTTAAAGATATTATGTGTAAGTTATTCAATCCGAAGTTAATTGACAATTTTTAGTATTTAATTATAATAATTATATTAATATAACGAAAACGGATACGCTTTTTTTCGTTACTTTTACACCTCTAGTAGGTTGATATTAGCAAATTTAAATTAAAAGCGGACACTTTAGTTTTTTAATATTATAATAATAATTATAACTTTTATCTCGGGACTTGCCCATATGTTGTTAGTATCAATGTTTTCTTATATTATTTACCTATAAGTATTGCGATTCATGAGTGATTTAATGCAAAGGAAATGTGTGAGGTTTATAAGCTGCAGCGTAAAAGATCAAAAATGCTCATATCCGGCATTAACAAAAACCAGTTACATATGCGAGTCAAAAGTGTGAATGGTTGGAGTACCGGTTTTGGTTTTGGATTCAAGATTCGAGGATGGAATTTACCAATCTAAAGCGCTGGGCTACTGCAGTTTTCTACATCGATGCTTGGAACGATGTAGAAAACTGCAGATGTAGAAAACTGCATAAAGAAGAGTTTCTTACGATGCCATTGTGGCTCTGGCAGTACTCTGCTTGGAATTTAGGTGGATGTGCTAGCGTCTCTCCAGTGAATATATATAATAGTATGAATTCTTACTAATCCGGTTACTCACAAAGACAAAGGGATAAAATTATACACGGAGAGGGCAATCATGTTTGTGTTGCAATCAATTCCTCGTAGCAATGTGTGTTATATTTGTGGCATGCTGAGTTATTGGTTCAATAAATAATGGAATTGCTCCAATCTCTCTCTTGACGTTTGAGCTAATTTTGGAAATTTTATTATATTATCCTTGGATATGTAAATTTTGTTTACTTTTAAGTTTACATATAGTGAGCAATTGTATACAATAACATATTACATATGTTATTGTGATAGAACTAAATAGTTCTATCACAATAACATATGTAATATAGTTTAATATTTATTCTTAAAATATGATTAATTTAGGGTGAGGTAGGGTAATCCGTATTGTTCATGTTTTCTTAACTTACAAAAGTCTTTATAACTTAATAATCACATAATGTTAAAAAATAATGTAATAATATCCTAAGAGAGAAAATGTTTATCCATTTATATGACAGGGTTTATATATTTTTATATATCGGGGTTCATATAATAAAAAAAAATAGTTTTTCGGTAGGTTTCCACACCGTTTTATTATAGGGAACGTAGTATTTTAATTGATAGCTTATCAATCTTTTGGTGATGACATAATTGAAAAGTTTAAATAAGTCTTTTAACAGAAAATTGTTACCCGTTTGTATATTTGCTTTTGTACGTAAGCAGTTTTAAAACTAGTTATTTTTTTAATTACCTATATATTTATTGTAAGTGTTCAGACTGTTTCTATTTTTTTAATATTATTTATGTAGTTGCAGGTACCACTAAATTACCGCAGGTTCGCTCAAAGGAAGTGGTAAATTACCAATAAACCTAAATTTTAAATTTTTGGACAAAATGATATAAAATGATATAATATATGATTTTAAATTTTTGGACAAAATGAAATAAAATGAGATAATGGAAAAAATGATATAGTACGAAAAAAAAATCAATATGATCTAATAGTAGAGCTTTGCAAATGCTTACCATGCAATTGATGCTTTCGGCTTTATAAGTACTTAATATATAATACCCACAGGAGTATTATATACTAAGTACGTATATAACACGTGTGCCCAGTCTGATCTGCCAAAAAATATAGCAACAAAATCGTGTTCGTGATCGTGCACAAAGATTCTTTGAAATTAGCGAAGTCAAAAGATCAATCTATTACTTTTTTTAGGGCAATATAACATTTTGTTTCATTGTGTCTTTCCAACCCAAAATATTTTCAAATTTACTATATTATATATTATTAATTTATCTTCTTTTTCTCAATATACATATTTTATCAAATCCCAAGAGTGAATGGATAAATGCTTTATTTTTCCAGGCAAGATCTAGTCGAGGTCAGATTGGTAGAGAATTTAACCAAGATTTAACTACCTAAAATACTATTGCCTCTTATTGGTAATTATAGATTTCAACACTTATATTAAATTTATATTGTTCAAAAAAGCCATGAGATAAGTATCAAAATCGAAATAAAACTACCTTTTTATTATTACTCGGATAAAAGAGAAAATGTTAGTTTCAGGTTTGTAGGTTCCACAACGCATATTAGTAAAGCACCTATTTTGTACGATAATACTGTGCACAATCTTAAGATCTATAAAAAAACAAATATATCTTATGATCATTCAACTCATAGGACTGCATTTTTGAATCTTTCCTGTCATAAAATACTTTATTTATTAAAATGAATACTTTGCATTTATTACAATATTATAAAGTTATAAAAAAACATATAAAACATTTGAAGAAAACAGGCTATTATAAACAGCTCTGAGTTTCACCTCAGATACCAAATATTGATAGAGATAAGAAGGCCAAGATGAGAATATTTGAATCTCAATAAGTTTCCGTCGTTGCCAGGTCAAGTATTCGGACTTAAATGTATATTCAATCTATATCACCCTGGCCTCAATTTAAATAGTAACAGGATTTGAGAAGAAATATACCTAGAAAGAACACTTTATATTTAATAATTAAAAATAATTTTCTTAACAGAATTGTATTTTACATCAAGAGTGATTATTTCCCATAAGACTGTACCTGACAAAAACTAATTAGACAGATTAAAACCTAGTTCGGTTAAATAGATTTTTTTTTAATTTATTGGCTTATAGGGCCACATCAACTCAACGTTAGTAGTAGTAGCGACGTTGGCTTTCCGATTTATTATTTGTCGAAAGTGGACTATATACATTATTAATTTGCAAGTATTAAATTTAGAGATTCATATTATTTAGTTTTTAATCCCCGATCCAAAACGAGGGGTATTATAAGTTTGACCTGTGTATCCGTGTACCTGTGTGTACAGACACACAGCTACGATGGCCGTAGCTACGCGTTTGGCTGCTACGGTGCCTACTGTTTGTGGAATTGTAGCAGCGCGTAAACGCGTAAACGGATTTGATTGCGGTTTTTTTATTCAAAAGGTTGATTTGTCGAGATGGCGGGTGGACTTTAGGCGAAATTAAACCTCGTTATACAAAGAATGTGTGGTGAAGCTCTAGTTACTTAAATGTTATGTGATTTACCAATCCATTTTAATTTATGGTATAGACATGGTCCCATATTTAAAATATAGTTCATTTTCAAAATCCATGTGGTATTAAAATAACTGGCCACGTTCGAGTTGGACTCGTGCACGAAGAGTTCCGTACTAATATATATTAAAATGCAAAAATAAACGTTTGCGGTATGGGAGTCCTTAAATATTTATTTTATATTAAATTAATTATTTATTATTAAAGCCAACATGTAACTTAATTTTTTGGGAATATTTCAAACGTCTACTAATAAGTAGAGCCCTTATTAAAATGTTGCAAATAAATCACGTTTGTTGCATAAGATACTCCATAAAATGTTTATTTTATTCTGTTTTTAGTATTTGTTGTTATATGGGTAACAAAAATATATTTTAGTGAAATTTCAACTATCTAGCTACCACGGTTCACGGTACACGGTACAGCAGACAGACAAAAGGATAGACGAACAGATGGACAGACGGACAGTGAAGTCTTTTTAATAGGATTTACGGTATCCTAGAAGCTGTGTAATGTATGATTGCGGAAAGATTCGAAATTGTTCTGCATTCTGAACACAAAATTTACCTCACACAACTTCTGTTTAATATAGCTTGGACAAATTGACTCTCACTCTAGTATGTAAATATTTTTCAGTACGGGATAATAATGACGTTGTAGCAACGTGAAGTGACTACTGTAATCTCTAATGTAATCCATTCCGATATTATCAACGTTAGCATTATCAAATATTTCATTTTAATAAAGTCCTTAATATTTCGTTATGACTTAGGTCTATAAAATATGCTTATATGCTTACTGTATTTTCAAACCTATCCGAAGTAAGAACTTCGGATAGGTTTGAAAATACAGTAAGTAAGTAAGTAAGGTCCAAGTCCTTAAATAAGATAAGGACTTGGACCTTGGAAAAACCGCAAGGTGAACTACGTGAAGCTGCCTCGGAGCGTATCTACTTTAGGTTCACATATCTTCTTTACACAGTACTAGAAACTTGCTAATACGGACGCTTTGTCAAAACTTATGTAATAATCGTTTCAGGAATCCGAGATATGTTTTCTTGTTGCTGATCCATTGCTAATCAAATTGTTAATACTTCGTATATATTCAGTGAGCCCAGTAATGACGTTTGTTGTAATGATATTAAAAAATAGGGACCTTGAATGGTTTCGAATTAACGTGAGTACAATCAAAAAAACATATTTATTTGTATCGTATCATGTATTAGAAACGCTAAACACAAAATCTCTGTTATTCCACTCATTGACTATGCTGATTTATTCTGCTTTAACATCTCTGAGGCTAATGTAGGCAAATTAGGTTTTTCTCCACACCCGTTGTATCTATTTGCTATTATTCTAACTATTATAGTGAAATTGTAAATTTAAATATAAATTTCATCTATTAAAGCTAAAATCGTCATGGTCAATTCAATCATCAAACGTCAAATTGGTATATATATATTATATATTTTTTTATATTAAATTAAAGTATTTTTAATACATTTAGTATTAGATTACATATTTTATTAGACGTCTATCAGTACTACTACTGACAGATACTTACTCGTCTTTCAAAGCATTTTTAAATTAAGTAACATATTAACACACATACATGATATTATATGTAAATGGTAAAGACATTTTCTGAGCATAAAAGCAAATTCATAAACGAGTTTGAAATAACGCTCGTTAAGAAGAATGTGAGAAAAAATGTTTTTAAATATTAGGTTTAAATATTCGTTAAATTATCAAGTATTAATAGAGTAGTTAAATAATAACATAATTTAAACAGGTAAGATTTTACTATAAGCTGTTAACTAGTTTAGTCCCTGGGCTAAACTAGTTGACAGCTTATTATTATATAAATTACCTGTAATTTGAATATACCTAATAAGGTGGGGTAAAATTAATCGATTAGGAAAAACAATTTGAATAAACACTAAATGTGTGGTGAAACGACATCCTTTTCCACACATATTATTAACATATATTAATATTCCCCACAAACCATAATCTGCATAAGCTATATAAAATAGCTCGAATGCTTCATGTACATTTTGCCGAACAAAAAAAAAAGGCCGAAGCAATGCCGGACCATAAATCATTTAATCATCGACTAAGAGTGTTAAATACTCAGCGTTATATTTAGGATCTTCTACGGGTTTGGCAACATAAGCTGATGTTAGAGTATCGTACTCTATAAATGATTTTAGATATAACGTTGCAAGAAAAATATATAAAAACATACATCGCATTTTTTTAAAGTTATTACTATTATTAATAGAAACCTTAACATTTTCTTTCAAAGTTAATATGCTAGATGACTTTAAAGACTATAAAAGGGGATCCTCTTTATCCATATAAGTTTGTATGAAACAATAACAATTGTTTTTTTTTTTTAACATTGGAAAAATGCGTTACGCATCATCCCTGCGGCCAGGAAGGTGATGACCGAGGTGGTATGTGGGACTACCCGGCAGCATAGAAGATGCTGCCATTTTGAATGCTACCTAAATGCTAATAATGCTATGCTAAAAAACCAACGGTTGACCTCATCGCCTTAGTGGGGCGCCACGGGATCGCTTTCGCACTCACCGTGACGCCCCGGCGGAACCCCCTGCGAGGGGCCCCGATCGCGTAATCCCGCCTCCTTCGACCCAGCCTACCCCTACGGAGCGGTTCAGAGGAGGCTGCCTCTCTGTCCCGCTCCGCGGCCTCTTTCGCGGCAATCACTTGCTCGCAAAAGGAGTCCATAGCGACCCAGGACCTCTCGTCGTCGAGCATCGCGGAAACAACGCTCGGCAATGAGAGGTCGCTGCCAACCACGGCCGTCAGCTCAGTACGCTGACGGTCCCAGGCTGCGCACTCCGCCAAGGTGTGACGAGCCGTGTCCACGGGCTCGTCACAGTGGTGGCAGGAGGGGGCCGCATCTCTGCGCGCGATCTTGTACAGGTACTCACCGAAGCACCCATGCCCCGTGAGCACCTGCTCAAGACGGAACGTTAGACTCCCGTGCCGCCGGCCGATCCAACGATTGAGATGGGGGGAAATAGCCCCCACCGTCGCAAGACCGGCCGACGGGGACTCTAAGTCCCTACTCCACTGTCGGATCAGGGCTCGGTGAGCTAAAGCCCTGATCCGTTCCGCCTCGAGCCTAACCCGCCCGACCCAGGCTTCCACCCGGTGCCAATACACTCCGGCGAGGACCCGCGCCTGTAGCTCCCAGGGCGGATCGCTCGCCAGGAGTGTGGCCGCAGTGTATGACACCGTACGGTACCCCCTGATCACCCTCACCGCTAGGACCCTTTGCGTGCGACGCAAAAGGGCCCTGGAATCCGCGGTGAGGGCTCCCGACCATATGGGAGCACCGTACAGGGCCATGCTCCTCACCACTCCGGCGTATAACCGGCGGCAAGGAGCCTGCGGCCCTCCGGCGTTGGGCAGAAGTCTACTCAAGGCGACTGCAGTGGAGAGTAACTTCGGGGCCAGCAGAGAGAAGTGGGCACCGAAGTTCCATCTACCGTCCAGGGTGAGGCCCAGATACTTCATCTGGGCCTCTTGATATACTATTTATTATATTAATACAAATAGGTGACCTTAATTAAAGGCATACAGTTGATTCTAATTTATTTTATTATAAACCGAACAATGGAAGTTCCCACGTCAGTTTATAAGAAAATCTAGTACTATGAAAAACTATATGTTCAGTAAAAAAAAACACAATGAATTTTATTGTGAATGACATTGTATTTTTGCTGATGACATCATTAACCCACATAAGACCAGATGTGATTAATGGTTTTAAAACCGTCAAAGCATCCCTATTTATATATTTACCGAGTAAATTAAATAATATTACCAATGAATTCGCTTGATGTTTATATAGCCAGTATTTAAAAAAGCAAGCGAATTTCAAGCGATTCCATAGGCTAGTTAGCTTTGATCAACTATTACAATAAATGCCTTCTTCTTTTTATAAAGGGTACGATTCTCGTTCGTGACAATGTATTCTTGTATTAAGTACAGAAATGCGTTGAATTTAATCTTTTGCAAGAAATAATAAAAATAATATGTACGTAGTATTAAAATGTTCAATATATAAAATATATATAACACTAGCTGTGCCTGCGACTTCGTATGCATACACGTTCAAAGTTTCATCAAACTCCGGCAAGTAGTTTTTGCGTGCAGGAGTATTTCTAGTTTATTTATATATTTTTTATTTTTAAACACAGATATTTTACAGAATAGTCCAATTTCGTTTTTTTTTTATTTGAAAGGGTATTATTACTTCCTGAGAGGAAGTATTTCAATTTCGAAAAAATGTCTTACCGCTAAGAAAACGAGTAATTATTAACTTTAAATATAGAATGATGTCACCACCGTCCCGATAAAGACGATCACATAATAATGAACGCCGAGACCGAGATTTACCGAGACGGACAGCGATACGGTTAGCTCAATTGTTAGAGCGACGGGACGGTTTCCCAGAGGTCGGAGATTTGTTAAAATTTAAATAATTTTTACATGACTACACACATGTTTATAGATGTTTTCAAACATTAATTATTAAATTTTTTATTTGTTAACCGATTAAAATAAAAAAAACACTAAATTTATAGTGAAGCCCATGACAATTTACTTCCGAAAACTTCATCCAAAGCATTTTACCCGTTTAGTACCCATTTAGTATATACATATATATGTACCGATACAGTTCTTGTTAGAGTTGTATATATTGTTGTATATTATATATATAAATGGAGTTGTATAAACTCCACTAAGATTTCATGTACTATGACTTTTAAAAATATTTTAAAACATAATTAATATCGGAAAATATGTTTTAAATGGATTAAAGAACAATACGTTATACAGCATTGTTTAAAGTTTTTTTTAAATCTTCTTGAAAGAATGAATAGAATAAATATTTTAAATCACTATTCCCACCTACAATGAAAAGATGGTTCAAATTTAAATAATAAATTTAAAGTTGCAGAAAAGTGCTATCTTTTATATAAGATCAGAATAAAACTGTGAGTTTCTGCACGCAATTCTATTTTATGTTTTATGTAAATTTAAAAGATATTATAAAAAAAATATTTTACAGTCTTTTCATAATTGATTTTGTTTTGGTTGAAAGTTAAAATATATTTTTATTTATTTTCAGCTTTAACTTCCTGTAAATTGATTGATTTGATTGGTTATGATCAGTTGATTTAGTTGATCAGTTTGTAGTGAAAAAGTTCTACGGAAGTTAGTTTATACTAAATTTATTAGGAAATACTAAACTTATTTAATAGGAAATTAGTATAATATACTAAATTTATTTAATAGGAAATTTGAATAAGTATTTTTAAGACTTGTTTCAGTAATACACAGTACTTGCACTTCAATGTTTATTATACAACCATTTGTAATAGAATGGGCGAGAGCAGCCCTTACAACTCGTTTTATAATATTTTGACACTATAATATTTAGGTGAGGGTAATTTACAATTTCATAACCAACTTACAGATGATATTATTTATACCTTATAATAAGTTCTAATAATTAATAAAAGATTAAACATTATGTTAAAATATTCTATGCTTCTAATTCTTAAAACATTTAACAGTAAATACTAAATAATATTCCATAATTAATTATGTAGGTGGCGCTACTGTTGAAACTTATGAACTAAAACATGTAAATTCCAATGTATTTACCATTTAAATTATTATAAATAAATATGACTAACACTCGGCCTTTCCTGATTTGTAATCTTACGACCTCGTAATTGTATCATTAATTTCTTTAATTACCAACCATCATATATTAAATTACTAATTTCTAATTTAATAAACATTCTGGAAACCAGTAGACCAAATGGTCATCTGAATTCAGGATCTTACAATGTTATAGAGAAAAACAAATTATTAAAAATACAATGCATCAAGAAAAAACATCCAATTATACTTTTAATGTGCGAAGTTACATAACATTTATACAACATATTACTTTACTATCGGCCGTTTTGACATCTTATTACGTCCTCGTAATATAATTATAATTTTTATCATAAATACTCGTTAATATAATAATAATATATAAAAATAATAATATATATTAATAACATATAATAATAATCGTTTTTATCATAAATACTTGTTCTCTTTGCACCGGACAAACCAGGCTGCTTACAAAAAGCCAGATCAACGGACATGCCGTTATGATCTGGTGCCCATGGACACACATCATCAACATGGGATAAATCTCATTTTTACTATTACCACCGGAACACACACAGATGGTATTTCTTATACTTTTACTACACATGTGGTAGCTTATTCTTATTTTTATTTATTTATTTATTTTTATACCACGGGACATGCCCATTGATGGTATTTCTTATACTTTTACTACACATGTGGTAGCTTATTCTTATTTTTATTTATTTATTTATTTATTTATTTTTATACCACGGGACATGCCCATTGATGGTATTTCTTATACTTTTACTACTACTACCACCGGAACACACCAGTATGGTAGTTTATTCTTATTATTTTTATACCACGGGACGCACCCATTGATTGTATTTCTTATACTTTCACTACTACCATCGGAACACACCAGTATGGTAGTTTATTCTTATTTTTTTTTTTACCACGGGACGCACCCATTGATGGTATTTCTTATACTTTCACTTACCACTTACTTACCACGGGACACACCTACATGGTATTTCATACTTACCTTTACTATTGGATACACCAACATGGCATCAATTTCTTATTTTTACTACGGGACAAACATGTTATTACGTTATCATTTTTACACCAACATGGTACTTTACATTTATTTTTACCACGTAACACACCAACTTGGTACACAACAAATTATTCAATAATTTACTTATTAATATCATTGTTATGAACATATATTTAATTTTAACTTTTTAAAACTCATTCTAAGCAAATAAATCTTTAACTAATAATAGCAAAAACCAAGCTCATTTTGTTAGGCTATATTAATGATCAGACTACAGAGATATATGACTTTGAAATTCATACTATGCATGGGTTTTGTTGGAAGTAGCAGGTTGTTTTTACTTTGTATTACGTTTGTATTGTTATATTTGTTTAGTTTCTTTATATTTTTTTTTAATAAATATGAATTTTAAATGATGTGGTATCTTATCGAAACAGTTTTAAATTTTACATCTTAAGAAAATGTCCATTCACACGAATTTAGAGAATTTAAATACTTTAACGGTAGTTAATGAAGAAGCTACATTTAGTTATTAACCATAACACGATTCAAAATTCACGACAATTGTAATATTTATATATATTTCTCTATATTACTCTGGAATGACCTACCGTTGGAAATTCAAACTTCTAAATTTTCAAAAATCGTTTGAAGCAATATATATTTTTATCATAAGTATGTATACCATATATTATATAGGTTATCCATTTTATTCCATTTATTTATATATACGGATATATGTATGTATATGTATGTGCGTATGTGTATATTTATATATAATCATTATTATTTAATAACTTATATAATTAAAAACGATAGTTTTTATTTTTATTGTGTCCTTGTGTATAAATTCTTATTCGCGTTGTAGTATGCTTGCACTATCCTATGATTTTGCAAATATTCCTTACTCATCAAGGGTTGTCTGTAAGAGATCGCTTTTAAGCGATAGGACCGCCTTTGAACAAAAATTTCTTACTGTATCAACATCCTACTACTGTAATTTCTTGTAATAATTGTATGTGCAATAAGTTTTTAGAATAAAATAAATAAAATAAATATTTCTTTTTATTTAAGAAATTGTAATATATTGTTAGGGATCGAGGGTACTTCTAGATAATTAGTAGGCATCAAGTGCTTTAGCATTAAGTCCGCCAATTGTATAAATATCTTTGTATAATAAAGATTTTATAAAGAAATAAAAATAAATATTTTTTTTTTTTACATTTTTACTTTATTTACTCTGTCCGTATCAATATTGAAAATATTCTCAACTAAAAAAAAAATTATCATTAGTGGGAATAAAACATTTTATAGTCCTCTTTTTTATTTTGAAGATGTAACGATACTTTTCATACAATTGGAGAACATTATAAAACCAA
The DNA here is from genome assembly GCA_959347405.1 of Napeogenes sylphis. Lineage (NCBI taxonomy): Eukaryota > Metazoa > Arthropoda > Insecta > Lepidoptera > Nymphalidae > Napeogenes > Napeogenes sylphis. Next base: position 27,706,297 of record OY365784.1, read on the forward strand.
GCATATTTCTTTAGAAGTTTACTATTTATATTATTATTTCCAATTGTTCTAATTTGCACTAAATCAATAACTAATGATTAACTATTTTATTTATGAAGCATTAAAACGTAAGTCAATTAAATTTTTAATCACTTGTTATAAAAGTGTTATTAATTTTATTCAGAGTTTGAAATCGTAATTTTGTACATTGTATACCTACATCTAGTTTACTATATAATCGAAACAATGAATGATACAATTATTCAAATCGCATTTTATTTTTTGTTTTATTATTATCTACAGTATAAATTATTTAATAGAATTCAACTGCATTAAACTTTACAAACGTTATACTGAAAATAATACGATTCTTGGAAACTTAGGGGGTTGGGGCTTGGTGGTTTAGGAGGCCGTGCCATATATAATATTAATTCTTATACCCTAAGATACGACAATATTCCTTGCTAATTTTCTTATGTTTCTCTTGTCTAGAGTTCAAGTTACCAGAGTCTTTAAGTCTAACGTGTTTATGTTTCATTTTGCTAATAAGAATATTTAGGAGGCATGTTTTATAATTATTCTATTTTTAAGTAATAAACAGACATAATCTAGAAAATTATATATTTTTTTAAAGTTCATAATTTGAAATACCTAATTTGAACTGTCTGAACTGTCAATTATGGTATATTGTTTAGGCATGCAATTATTTCTTGTTTAGTAAAACTTTTACTGTGGATTTATATAATTCCTCGATTTGACAGTTCAAAAACGTGTGTAAGATAATTCATCGTAGTTATTTCTTTTCTTCTTTAACATACTATCGAAAATTAAATAATCGAGTGCCACGCATATGGTTTAAAGATTTTTTTTTTAGAAGACCTAATTGCTTGTTTTATTTTTTTACAATTTAATACGAAATGTACGCGTTTACTGGTTTAGTTTAAAATCGATCTAAATGTTAAACCTATATCATCATCATTATGAAATAATTAATCGATTCTAACGAATTTATTTCGGAATACCTATTGCGTTTTACTTTTTCAATAATCGATTGAAATTTAAGATCATAAATTCGTACAGATACTTACTACTGAGAATTAACACTCAGTTAATAATTAAAACGGTCAAATAAAAGATAATAGAAATATGTTTTAGTAATAAATACCAGTATCATTGCTTCATATTCATACGCGCGATATATTGTTTTATTGAATTAGTCTGTTTAGTTCGGAATTATATTTAGACAGTACCAGTTCAGATTTTAAACGTTTTTAAACTTTATTTTTACCCACCTAAAAAAAATGGCCTTTTCAAAGCAAATTTGATTTATGAAAGTAACCAATGAAACTTCTCAAAACAGATATTATTGGGTTCCATAAAATTTAATTTCTCCACATGATATGGCATAACCCTATCCTCGTGGATAACCAAGTATCCAACTTGGTTTTAAAAACGAATGTCTATAGCAACCCTATGCTAAACTTACAAATTCAAAATTAAATATAAATATTTTAAGATCTATGGAGTAGTTTTAGCAAAACAAAATAAAATATAGTTGCAGAAGTAATAAAATAATATCGTGAATTCAAATCTTTACCCATTTAATAAATGTAAACATATCTAAATCTACCCCCTATAGCGTCAAAGCATTAGCTTATTATTTCCATACGGTCCTCAAGGCCATTTAGATCTGATCCTACCAAATTTATAGAGTTTAATATTTACAGAGTCATATTCATTTAAGTCTATCTATAAGATATTCTAGAATTTTAATTTCTCTGAAAGGAGACAAGTCTACATTTTAATCTGTATAAATTAAAATTATACTTCATCTATTCATATTGTGTATACCTACTATAAGGAACTATTTACTATCTTAAACAAAAGGATCATTACGATTTGAAAATGGTTTTATGATGTTAAGTGCTTTTACTTAAAAAAAAAAATAATAATATATATATAAATATCTAACGTTATTCCTTTTCTTTTTGTTTAATATTGGGTTTTATATTTTAATCATTTACGACTGATATATACTCTTTTTTTAAGAAATCGTTCTTTAAATAACCTACATACATTTTGTAAACCGAATATTACCCCTTCATTGAGAGTGTTCACTTCTATGTCATATATAAAGATATTAAAGTCTAAATCGTAATCTAAAATACTAACATTACTTTTATATTGCAAGTCTCAACTACCGCGTCAGTTATATAACTTAATAAAAGCAAAGAGAAAAGAAAAAAAATAAAAAATCGCGTATCTAACCTACAACTGGGTCTTAAAAGCTTTGAAAGTTGGTATACGTAGTAAAAATAATATTATAAATCACATCGTCACTTAATTATGCAAAACTTTTCTAGGGCTAGTTTCTTATAATAAAGTTTATCTGTCACCTTGTCGTTGTATTCAGGTCCATCGTTGTATAGTGCTGCTTGCTTGCACTGCCATCCCGCGATCAGAAAGAAAGTACTTGGTCGACCTCTTCTTCCAGTAGCTGTAGGTGATGTTGATATGTTGTTGATTTTCATAATACAGCAACGAATTCCCTTCCAGATTAGCAGTCAAGTAGTAGTTTAGAGTTTTCCATCTCCGACGTATGTCTTCACCAAAGGCTCCAAGCGATGTAAACATGTATGGAGAGATATTGTATTAGTAACACTGTAAAGTTTTGGTAAATATTCAGGCTCTTATTGTATTTCGCATATGATTGAACTTTAACAGGATATGGTTAATAGTGAATATGATATATATAATTTAATAGTAGTGCTATTAACTTCAATCTACAAAGTTATTAATATTCTATATTGAGCATGCTGCCGAATAACCAGCTAGATAATTAGCCTGCTAAGCAGATGGCAAAACGTGGGTATTAAGAAAAAAAAAATCTTACGCACTTGCAATATCATTTTAAATCTACGACTCGTTGTCGCTTGAGATTACTACAGCAGCACTCAGAGAAGGCCCAAATAGTAACTTTAACGTCGTCTCTTATTTTCGTGGCTTTTCAACGGCAGTGGCAGCACTCCATCTTCATCAGCATTCTTAGACGTAACTTTAACGTCGTCTCTTATTTTCGTGGCTTTTCAACGGCAGTGGCAGCACTCCATCTTCATCAGCATTCTTGGACAGGATATCTTGCGAACGGTGTATATCGACACGTGGCGCGTAATACTACAGCGGTCGAACACTTCTGACTTGTTAAGACTTGTTTCAGTAATACACAGTACTTGCACTTCAATGTTTATTATACAACCATTTGTAATAGAATGAGCGAGAGCAGCCCTTACAACTCGTTTTATAATATTTTGACACTATAATATTTAGGTGAGGGTAATTTACAATTTCATAACCAACTTACAGATGATATTATTTATACCTTATAATAAGTTCTAATAATTAATAAAAGATTAAACATTATGTTAAAATATTCTATGCTTCTAATTCTTAAAACATTTAACAGTAAATACTAAATAATATTCCATAATTAATTATGTAGGTGGCGCTACTGTTGAAACTTATGAACTAAAACATGTAAATTCCAATGTATTTACCATTTAAATTATTATAAATAAATATGACTAACAGTATATAATTCTAATATTAGGTCTAACATATTTACTTATTGTTTATAAAGTTAAATTTTCTATAAAGCAGATGTATTTTTGTTTTTGTTGAAGTTAATTAAAATATACCTCAGGTCTTGCTAATATTCAGTTGTTTACTTTAAGCAATTTTGTTTAAAGCTCGAACTTACATTTTTCTGTTTTAATTACTTTGGTCTCGGAACCTTTAATCAATGATAATTAATAAATTAATTTACAATTACACCGGCGTATTACTGGTTGAGGTTCATTAATATATGGAATTAAACAGTATGATTTACTTTTTCATTTAAAAAGATTATCTTGTGACATATGATAAATGTATTTTGTAATAGTTTTGCATTATAAACGTTATAAAAATATAATTTCCTTAGTGTCATCGTTATCATCAATCAAATACCCGTATTGAAAAAAAATTTGCCATCCTTAAAATATTTATTCTCTATAAAGGAGAACCTTTTTATAAAAAAGCAGATTTAACTAGAAAGAATTTACTATTTTTCCTAAAAGATGCGAATATTGATATTAATTTTCAAATAAATGTTTGTAGTATAAAGTTATTAGATTCCTACTTTTTTCTAAAGGACATCAAACTCGTTCTCGTATTAAAGTCTCTCTCAATACAAGTACAAGTACGAAGTCTCGAGTGTTTGTTATTATAATGTTTTAATTATAATGTTTTTTGTAGAATCTATTATAATTATGATCTACTAGAGAAATTAAAATGATGTAAATAATTGAATTTTGAAAAATATTTAAGTATAAGTTTCTTTGGATGTGTTACTTTATTCATTGTGATAACAGCACAATATAAACGGCTCGTGAAATATTGAATACTGAAACAGACATGCAATTGTAGCTATAAGCAAAATCTTATTTGAAATGACTTTACACAGAACAGGGCCTTAGTCATTCTAAAGCATTTTGAGCGAGATCTAAAATGCTATTTGCATACAAATGTGTGTTTAATTTTAAAGTCAAAATGGATGTAAGAAGCTTATAAATTGTTGGTAAGCACGTGATAGGTCGAAAGTTCTTTGGATCTGCGATACTACCAGACTTGTGGAGCAGAAAGGTGATTCCTGTTGTCATAAAAGATGGTAAGGATCCGGACACGATGGCTTCCTGGAATTGCCCAACCAAACGTTCGTGTGAAGACCGCAACCATTTGAACCAAAAGTTATGTAATCCGTCCGGCCCAGGACTTTTCCAGTTATTGGTCGAACGAATCGCATCTCTGACATTATCTGTGCTTATAAATTTAGCCTCCATTGGCTACATTTGTTCACACGCGCGCTCGACAACATTCGTCACGGGCTGGTAATAATTAAATTCCAAAATCGCATCCTCCAAAATCCTCCTTAATTACTCACTATCTTGTGTACTTACGGTTATAATCTCAACGTCCACCATCAGCATCTCCAACCACTATCCCTGCCACCGAAGGAGCGAACGATAACTGGGCTCGCGATTGGATGCTTTTGGTGGTGGATGCAGAGACTTTGGAGCGAAGCCGATTAAGTGCGGATCCATTCAACGCACAATTACGTTAAATAAACCGCACCTGATCCGATAGTCGTTGGGCCGAAACACTCAGCACTGGTTAAAGGACCTGAAACATTTTTTTTTTCGTTTATTTTGAATATTGAATAACTTAATTAAATTATTTAATTATTTATTATATTTGTAAAAACTTGATTCTGTAAATAAATATTTTTAACAAAAAGTGACTTTTCAAAAACGTGACTACTCGTGTTAATTGTTATTATTATTAATACAAGTTTGCTTCTTACTTGTAAAGATATTTTAGTGAAAGTTTATGAAAAAATGATGCATCATTACGTTATTTACACTTATCTGTAATAAGTAGGTAATAGGTTTTGTTTCACACAGAAAATTTTCATAAGGATAGATATAATTCATTTTCGTCTTCGTATGAACTTAATTAATTAATTAATTATACATCGTTTAAAAATTTTAAACACCTTTGAAAATGTGTTTATCTACACAGTTATTATGAACGTAATTTAAAATTTAATCCTAACCTGAGTATTGCATAACAGAAAAAAAATCATTTTTCTTGTAGATAAGTAGAGGGTTAATAAACAAGAAATCATTAAAACATGAAATTTTTGATAGTTTTAATTTTTGTTAGTAAAGCTACAGTTACAAAATTTGTTTGCTTCCTTTAGCACACTTTGAATATTCATTCTCATTTGACATGTAAATGACTATGAAAGTTTATTGAAACTGAAAAGTTTGTTGAATTTGTTCTCTGTAACTTTTTCAAATAAAACATAATTCCAACCTAAACTTAACTGATTTAATTCTAAATTTAAAGTTTTATAACTTTTTCCAAAATATATACTTATAAAAATATAAAGTTTCTTTGATTAAATATAATATTAATGTTCTAATTATCTTTTAATATGATGATTTTATTTATTGTTCCAATATAATAAAAACATAAATTTATTTTTAATAACCATGTAGTTTGCTTAATTACAATGAATCAAACTTTTTTAATTTTTACATAAGTTAAATCTTTTATGATCTTTTATTTTGTCTGTATTTTTTTATATTCTTCGTCAATATAGGAAAAAAGAATATAGTAATTAGGATGTTATATTTAATTTTTAAGTATTTAGATGGTTTTTGACCCCTGATGACATGAGATCAATGTTCTTATGATTAAAAACACCAAATGAGTACTTTTAAGATTGTCTTCTTTTCTATCTCGGGTATTGATTTAGTTAATAGTGATAATAATTATAACAACATGGTAGTAACAATAAAAGATTACTAAATATGGTAGAATAAGCAACGTAGCTACAATATAAAATGAGACAAAAGACCGCATTGGTAAGTTATTTTATTTTATTGATTTTTTTTTTATATTTTGTTTATTTAATATTTTTTTATTTTTTTTGTTTTTAATAATTTTTAATTAATTATGTTTTTAATCCAATCAATTAGTATAAGTACATACAAAACTGATATGATGTTTTTTAATACACCCACATCTTCACATGAATACTATTGCATCAAAATGTTAAAATGTTAAACCTAAAAGAATGGGATTTAACATTGCCGATAAGGTATTCACGATTCAACAGCAGACTAAGCATCGGTGATATAGTCGTAGGAAAATTGCGAGATGGATTTAAAGGTAGATAACAGCTGATGCAATCGTTTCCAATGTTCTGAATCAGTCACATTTACAATAAATACCTTTGTTTTGTTCATAGAATACAAACTGAGGCTTATTTTTAAAGATTTAAATATTATTGCGGTTTAGCAAGAATTTAATTAAATTAGATAAATATTATAGGACAGTATCTGAAATTCAGATAAAAAATAACCAGAGAGAGAGAGAAGAGTTTCAGATCAAATCAGAACTACTTATGGATTCTACATTGTCATAATACAATTATAAGCCATTGAGCTTTAATGGCCATCAAAATACTTTTAATTAAATATCGATCACTTAAGTGAGGGTTAATAAAAAAACCACCGAAATTATTGAACCTCTATTTTCATTGATTAATAATTTATTTTATTTTATTTAATATAAATGTATTTGTGTAAAATGATATAATCCTTCCATTTCGAATTTCATGCTTTCTTAATTATATAAGCGTATTTTTAAATTCATACATTGTGTTGGAAAGACAATCCTTAATAAAATATTTAAAAAAACTACTTAGGTACTGCCTGCAAATGTATAAAGCCTAAGTATATTAGTACATTCAGGTAGGATTACGTTCTTGAAGATTCACGAGCACAATTTATGAACGAAATGAAATTGCTTCCTAGATTTATGGCAAGTTTGTATTACGATTTGCATACTATTTAATTTCCATACAAAAATTACTACTATAAATATAAGAAAAGGCAAAATAGAAAATGATATATTTTTTTATTGTGACCTTTTACCTATGTTATTTGAAAATATCTATAAACATGTATAGCCATGTTAAGATTTTTTAAATATATTTATAAATTTAGAATGAAAAATAAATCGATACGGGCAGGAACTCGAACCTGCGACTACTGGAAAACCGTCCCGTCGCTCTACATTCTCTATTCTATATATTTTTTTTACTAAATTAAGTAAATAAATACTTAATTTATCTAACAATAAAATTAAAAACAAATCTCCATTTGTGATTCATATTATAGGCTGTAATATTTTGTAATAATAATTATCGGCTTCTTCGTAAATTTAAAATTAATAATTGAAAAAAAGGTTAATTTAAATATATTTTGTACCTAATCATTATTTACTGTGTATTTAACATTTCCTTCATTTATTCATATACCGGAACAATTTGTAAATATAATCGTTCAGGTCTCCATTTACCGTTCTCCAGTTTCTACAAAAGTTGTATAAAAATTTTTTCGTAAGTCTGGAAACACATATTAAAACGACTTTTTCTCCCTCACGAAGGCTATGCAATGTGCTAAGATAAGTCTGCAATACTGTTATTTCGTGATAAATTATAATAATTTGTACAACTTTTTTCATATAATAATTAAATTTTGATGAAGCACTAAATATGTAAATATTTATAAACAAAAAAGCAAAGCAATATTTATATATATAAAAAACAAATCAATAGGTCATTAGCACGTCAGTTTGATATATATCATTTTTTTTTTTACTAACAGCGGCTTAATTAATAAAACACAATTGGTATGTCTAAAGTTTGTATAAAAGTTATTCTTCAAGAAACAAACAAGCGTTCTTCCTTCGCTTTTTAAATCGGCCCTGCCAATTGAGCTTCCGTGTTTCATTCAATATATTAAACAAATATTCAACTGACCTCAACCAGTACATAAAGTAATTGTAATTTCGGTTAAAGATGCTAATAAACACTATTACAAAAAAAAGTAAGCAGCAATATTCACACACCTACCGAACTAATTCACTACGCCTTGAATGCATTTTTTTACGAAGGAATATCATTCTTTTTAAAAAAAGTAATGACGGTTTCTTATAAACAAACAAACAAACTATAATATTTTTTTTTATTTACCATTTTTTCATACGGTACATTTTAAAAATCCATTTCAAATTTTATTAGTAGGTATTTAGAGATATAATTTTTTGCTTGAGTTCATAGTAATATTGTTATTTGCTGCACCCATAATTAATAGCTTTGGTAATAGTCTTGTCGGTTACGATGGCATAAACATAATTAAGCTACCTGAAATCATAGTATGTTAACCATATTGATTGACAATATAATAATAATGCATAATTTGAGAACGATTTTGTATATAGTCAGTTGTTTTTTTTATTAACTTATACGCATTTTCATACTAATCAACACTCTTTGTGATTTTGTGTATGACATTATAAGGTCAACACGGATAGATAGATTTATATATATAAATATTTTTTAAATAAAAGATAACATTACTCTGTCGAGTGATGTGAAAGAGATAGACATAATCTATTAACTTGCATTGTTTCAAGTGACAGTTATAATGTGATACGCCAAAAGTTTATTTTTTTTTGTGCTGAACATCAGAGAGCTAAAATTATTTTTTTATTTTAACCAAAAGATAAATTATACCTTTAACTAAAATATTCGTAAAAAAGGCAACTGCTTCTAATGTTTATAAAAGGCAAAATTCTCGCCAGAAACAGTATCAAGTTTACGAACTTAAAATTTCATGAATAAAATTTTATCTTGACTTACATTATTAAGTCTCTAGTGAATAAACCTTTTTATTTTGTTAAAAAAGGGATGCGGTTGGCCAAGTTTTTAATTATTTTCTCTTAGTACAAATGTCCAATTTCAAGGGTTTGAAAACGATGAGACAGTTTTTACCAAGTGTGAATCATACATATCTTTATATAAAGAAACGCTAAACATGTCCGAAAGAAAAAATAACATTAAAAGACATTCAAATTTTCTTATAGTGGTTCCACTCTAGCCATTTAAAAATGTATATTTGATCATAATTTTAAAAAAAAGAAAGTTACTAATATGAATTTAAAAGCTTTGCTTAGTCCTACTTCTAATGATGACAAGTTTTGCGGACACACTCAACTGACAGCAAAATGTAATTTTTTCTTAATTTTTTTAAAATTTTTCTTAAAAAAATACTTTTGTTATTTGGGAACCCTGTTAAATATTTATTTTCTTTTAATTTAACTATTTATTTTTAAAGTGAATATGTAACTAAATATTTTGTAATATTTCAAACGTCTACCTGTTGTCGCTATCAATGTCGAGCAAATTAATAATGTTTTTATATAGGCTCCCATATTTCAACTATCTCGCTATCACAGTTCATAAGATATAGCCTGGAAACAGACAGACTAATATGCGGACGACAGACTGAGGCGTAGTCAAGTCTTAATAATCGTTATTACCCCTTTTGGATACGGAACCCTAAAATCATAAAAAAGGGTGACTCATTTTTCATACCCGTACAAGCGGCAGTTAATTTTAAAATATACTATATTAATAAAGTAAGCAATAACAATTGGCTTTTTAATTGCACGCCTAGCTTGATTGTCTTTATCTTGTGACATTCATTAAAGGCTAACAAACCGTTTTAACTGGCTGAATCTCTTGTAACGTCTACAAAACAGGTGTTCAAAGGGCCTCAGAGGCTGAATCATCTATTAAGATGGTACAAAGTTACTCATCTATAGAGTGACCACGCCGAGATTGCTTAGCCTGACTAAACCTTTACAGACCAGTGAGTAGAACTGACTTGAACCCTCAGTTAATTAAGTAACAATTAAATCAGCTATTCTTAATTCCTTAACATTATTCATATAGCTTCATAAATTCTAAAAAACCGGTATATATGTAACAAATGCCAAATGAATCTGAAACAAAAATAAAAATTCAAAGAAGTATTTTGCTCCTGTTTGAGTATTTTTGTTTCACGTGACATATTTTATTTTAAATGTTTATAATGGACCCAAGCAAGTTTTTACTAAATAACATTTTTTGAAATTCCATTTTTTTTTAACTATTGCATAGCTTTTATAGTGGGCGGGATGATATTATTAACCTTTTTATGATATTATATAGCAATGATAACTTCTCATTTTAAATAGGTTAATAAAATATCGAAGTATCGAAATATCTACAAATATAATTACGTATATATAATAATATAATAATACGTCTCGTATACTAATATTTATCATGAATATGGTGAACTAATTACATCGATAAAAATAAAGAGAAAGATAATGGACGAAGATGCTGCGTTCTAAAAAAAGATCAAAAGGTAAATCGACGACAAATGAACAAAGGACGCCAGTTTGTCGAAATTAAGGGAAACTAAATAATTACATTGTTGGCAATTATACTATTAGTAACGATATAATTCAGAGTTATTGATACCGCGGCAAGAACCCTGGCTCTAAATAGAACTTTCAGATTAATGTCAATACACTTTTTGAAATGGTTGTACTATAGAAATAGTTGAAGATTTAATAGAGAGCTTACCTTAAAATAAAACTTACCTATTATTTTATCCTCCATACCCCATTTTGAGTCAAGCGCAGACCTTACTACAGAAAGACAGCTTTAATTACCTCTTCATAAGTAGCGCCCTCTATTCTATTAGTATGAAACTTAACTATGAATGTTCAGCAAGTGAGAGTTCACTGTAGCTCATGATAAACCAGGTAGCCATTACCTGGATATTGATGAAAAAACAATAGATAAGTTTTATTTTAAGATAAAACTCTATATTATTCATTTTGAATCATACATTAATAAATAGCTTCAAAGTAATAGTAGACAACGATATAGAAGAATTTTGATCTATGGAAATTTTTTCTACAAAATTAAGTAACTATACTACTGATCGTACTAAACCTGGAGTGGTATTTATTCCAGATGCAGTGTTAATCCCTACTTGCTGGTTTTATCGCTCTCCTCGCTGTAATAAACACTTGGTTAATATTTTGTTTTCGTTTTAAATTCAAAACTTTTTATCCAAAAAAAAATAATTCAAATTTTATCTGGATGATGTTCAAGCCGCCATCCAGAGTGTCTACAATTGGTGTAGTCAGTTTTAAAAACGAACGCTGACCACAATATCACCGCGATCCCTTCATCTATTAAGCTTTGATTATCTATTCGTAAAAAATTGAAATCGTGAATTCTACGACCGGAAACAAGTAATAATAGTGTGGCGGCATATTAAGACTTAGTAAAGGTTATTTTCATCAGGACTGTAAGCACTCAAACAGTTTTTGGATTCCAAATAGGTAGTTTTAATATTTCACGCGTGAAACAGATATCGCTGTTAGAATATGTTTTATTAATAAATTAAAAGTTAAATCGATATTATTATTATATGAGAGAGTACGTGTTGAAATAACCGATTTGTGGACTAGATAAGTTCTGTAAGCAAGACCTATGTCGTAGTGTAAATGAGAAAGGTATCGAGCTACTTGATGGAGGATATTCATAATTAATTGTTTTTTTCTCGCACCACTTTTTCCACCTAATCCACGCAGGTTTATTAGTTTATATCTATTTATTAATTAAGGTTTATATTCATCTCTAGCTAGGCATTAACAATACTTCTGTATAGAAATACAATACAATAGTGAAGATTTGTGTTTCCGTAGGATCATTTAGTACAATAATATAATAATATTTATTTCCAAGTCTAGCGTGAGATGGAACTCCATAAGTCAGAGAAAAAGACACCTGTTTAAAAATGTTTTTAAGTAAATTACATAATTGATAATTTTCCAGTGTAAGCAGCATCTTTTATATTGATTCACATAATAAATTAACATCTTACCAAATTCAAACAAAATTAGTTTTCTATTTCACAAACAATCATTTTGTTTATTACTAGTATAATATATTTTCTTACCTTAGTAGAGTATAATATAATCTACTAAGGTAAAAAGTGTCTAATATTTTCCACAGGTCATTAATCTATAGCTACATTTTCCTGATGCGCTAACAAACTGATGAACAAAATTTGTTTTATAAATATAAAACAAAATTACTCAAAAGTGTTTTCTAATACTAAGTTGTAAAATAATATGACACAATGAAGTTATATCAGTTTTACGTCAGGCATCCGATTTTAACTGAACAAATAAGCTTAACTTTAAGCTTTAACTGAAATAAGCGAGTTATTAAGTTTTTAATAAGAATTTGTAAAAAGAATATCAATAAAACATTTTAAAATAATGTATTTCTCTTTATAACACTCGTAGTTACTTATAAAATACTTATAAAACTATCTAATACCATGCAAGGATATGCATATGTACCGACACCCACTGTCTGTAAGTAAACAGCGATTTTGTTTGCTATTATAAAAACGCTAAACGTACAATTCTAATCTTATTTTTGTAAAAATAAGCCAGATGAAGAAAAGACCATTTCTACATATATTAGGTCAAATATAAATAAAATAATTATGACAAAAAAACCTTAATTATTCACGATATTTAAATATTTATTATCGGTTTATAAGTGATAAACTGCTGAAATTAATATAAAATTATATACATAGTAACTTACTCGTAAATAAGACCATTTCATGTTATACTTTGCAACAATTACGAATGAACCCAAAAATGAGGTCAATGCTGTAACAGTCCCTTAATCAAAACAAATTCTGTGTCTGATCTCGTAAACCCAGTTAATGTAAATTTACACTGTCCATTTGTTCTCGAATATTAAAAATGCATCACATAAGCCAGAAGTTGAATTAAGGTTCTTTAAAATGAAGTTTCTTTTTAGCTTGTATTAGAAAAAATATTATGCAGTTTCAATCTTCGATAGATTCAATTTGTTAATATATTTTTGGGTTACTTTTTGATTGATTAAAAAAAAGCAATATTCAGCATTTTTAAGATTAATACAAAGTTTCTTAGTGAAAAATCATTATTACTGTATCCAGATTTTTTTAAACTTTTATAAAACAGAACATGAGTTTTCAAGATTCGCCTTGATATACTAATATAAGATAATTAAGGTTCAACTATAATACATAATAGTTCTTATAGATCTAATATTATAACTATAATATTAGAACTATAAGAAGAATCCCTCAATTTTAAATAATACACGGACTTTGCTTAAACGTAATATATTCAATTTTATAAATACCAGGCATGGTATATACTGAAGTTTCCGAATTAAATACAAATCTAAAGGTAATCAAGTGTTTTTCTCAGTAAACAACTCAATTGTGATTAATATTTCGCTATATCCCGGCAATTTTTTATGTTAATCTTTTTTCTCGAAGATATATTTCTAAAATGTATTTCAAATAATCTGTGTTTATGATTTCTTTCTACGATTTTTATCTCATAAAATATTTTATAGGTCACAATGATAGAAAGATTATTATCAAAGGACCTGATTTAATGTTTTTTTTTTATATTTATGTCCTACACACATATTAAACAAAAATACATAGTAAAACAAGATATTTTTTTATGTTTTTCTAAATAATTTATTAATATGTACGCAACTGTTTTAGTGTAATGTAAATAAACGTGACAACGTATATACGTGATAATATACGTGATAACGTACAATAAAGATATTAGATTTTTTTAAGGGCTGCTCTCGCCCATTCTATTACAAATTGTTGACCATTAAACATTGAATGTTTAATGAACATAAACATTGTTGCACTTGAGTGCAAGTACATACTGTGTATTATTGAAACAAGTCCTAACAGTATAAACAGCCCTTGTAGTTCTAACATCAAGCAACCGCCTCGATCTGTCGATCTTAAGTATGATAATACGATAAACATTAACACGATAAACATTAAGTACGATAAACATTTTTTCCAATTTATTAGAGAGTAACAGTTATTTAAAATTAAAAACTTCTATTAAAATAAATATAAATACGAGTGAGTCCGGCAGACGATGATCTGAAATGAAAATGTTAAATATAAACTAAAAAAGGATCTACAAGCAAAATCATCATAGTATTTACAGAATTTAACATTTTGTGGTAAGTTTTAATATTTTAAATCATATTAAAATATCATTAAATTTACATTAAGCTCATTTGAAGTAAAAATTACTATTTAAAATATAAATTATATGATTATATGACATATTAGCAAAATTATTTTTATAAATTAAAATTATTTTTATAAATTAAAATTTCGGTCAAAAAATATACAATATATGGCGTTTTATATGATACTTATTAGGTAATATTTAGACAATCTTATAAATTGTGATCAATATTTGTGAAAAATATTATTACTAAATAATAGAAACTTTGAAAACTTATTACTCTTTAACAAATTATATAAACAAAAATTGTTTAACAAAAAGCTGTATGGGTTAAAAGTGGTTTGTTTTTAGCAAAATGAAATAATATTTAAAACAACAAAAGCTTTGTTTTTTTACAATGATTAAATTGCACCTGTAACGAGGCTTGAAATAAGTTTTCAACGGGTGTTTTATTATAGTACTGAAACCTTACTAAATGGAAACAGTACACAATTAAGTACTGTACGTAAATACTTGTATGGCTCACAGAATATCCAGCTTACCAGCCCCTCCTAACAATAAACCAAATATATTTATAAAATAGTTAAATTCATTCGTTCGTATTTTTTTTTAAGTTGTGTTTATTTTCGTATTGATTTATTTCAATTTCTAAATCTAACAGAGTTAATATATATATATATATATATATATATATATATATATATATATATATATATATATATATATATATATATATATATATATATTTATATATATATATATATTTATATAAATAAGACCATATATTTATATAAATAAGACCTGGCTTATGTGATGCATTTTTAATATTTATATATATATTTTCGCTACAATAGCTCAGCTAAACATCACTAGAATTTAATTTTATAGTTTAAGTTGATGTTTTTGTAGATTTGGGATTTATTTGTTGATAAGGTCTCACGACCTCAAAATGCCGTAAGTGTGTTTTGTGTGAACCCTGAATTATATACCCGTAATTTTAGAACTCGTTGGAGGCAGGTGACTAGTTTACTGGTTTAAAAATATCTAGGTACCTACATCTCTCTCTCTCTCTTTTAACCAAAGGCAAAGTAATCGAAACATTGAGTAAATTTGAAGATTAAAATGTAAATCCAATGATATGGGAGCTTAATCTATTGAAAATAGTTTTATTTAAAAGAATTTTGATTATTTAAAGTATTTTGATCTAACTATAGGTCTTAAGTCGTTCAGTAAGAGACAGGACTACAGGTCAATTTTAATTTAGTATATAACTATTTTTATTATTTGTTACAATTATTTTTAAATGTTTTTAGTCACATTACCTTAAATCTTTATAAATGTGTCACATATCAATTATATATACTTTGACTCCGATAGTCAATATCATGGGTAGTTTTAATACTCGGCGTTTGTTTCCAGTTCTTCACGATAAAAACAAAATATTGAAATAATAAAATTTTACAATTAAAACCTTATTATAATCTAATTAATATCTGTCTTTTGATTATAATTAAACTGTTTTATACTTCATTAATATTATAGTTCTATAGTTATCAATTCTCTTTATCGTATACTTTATAAAATGGCAGATTTTAAACGACCTTTTACTAATAATATAAAAAGCTCCGCGAGTAAGTCATTTTAAACCAGAGCACCGCGAAGGCTTCAAGAGAGTGGTTGTGTACAACGACGGTGCAGCGTGACCTAAATCATACGCATTAAAATAATAGCGTAAGGTCGGACCGAAAAATCTTGATACTTTGAATTGTGTATTTTAGATAATAATTGATAGTTTGCTAGCTATTATTTTCATTATTCCTAACCTGACAATATATTTAATGATAAATCATGAAACAGAGATAGAAGAATATTTTTTTTTATTTAAATAAAAATATATATAAATTAATTGAATATATCAAATAATACTGTTATTTAAATAATAACACAAGTATCGTTTACAGCAGTCTTTCCCAAAGTGGGCGATAACGCCCCCTTGTGGGCGCTGGAACCCTAGAGGAAGCGGTGAGGGACCGAGATAGATTTGGGGGGCACTGGTGTCATTTAGGGGGGCGATAGATGATTTGTAACTTTATCTTATTCATATTTGAAAATTCACTAAAAATTATATCCTTCTACTACACAACATCCATTTTTTAATGTTTTTAAATTTTAAATAAATGTAAAATGAAAAATACATGGTTACCAAAACACATCCCTTCTAGGTACAGTTCGCAAATTCGTATCTTTGCGACTTGTGGGAAACTGTTGTTGTGTTCTTACGCTTTCAATAGTTATACAAGTTTATAATTATTTATAAACCATTAATATTCTAGTTTATTATATAAATAAAACTTGACAATATATTAAATTAACTTTATAACATATAATTAGAATGGCACGAGCTCGAGATGAAGCGACGCGAGATATCGCAAAATGTCTTTGCATCAGAGATTTAGGGTACGCTGCTTTGTCGTTATACAGCAGTCAGTCAGCATCCGTGCAGGCTTCTACCCGACCTACCATCTAAACTCGGACTTACCTTAATAACCTTTGACGAAACTCCTGATTGCCTTCGACGTATGAAGAACGGAAAAATGGTAGGACCTGACGATCTTCGGATAGAAGCTTGAATATCCATTAGCTCTGTTGGTACGAGCACACCAACAGACCGAAACCAACACCAACAGACATAAGACCGAAACGAAACGCTTACTGACCTTTTTAACCACATTTTGAACACTGGAAAGATGCCTAAGCAGTGGCGACATAGTTTTATTAAACCTATTTACAAGGAAAAAAGCAGTGTTCAAGACTGTGGTAATTATAAGGGCATTAAGCTTTTGAGTCATGAGCCATGAAGATCTTCGTGCACATGAGCGACCTCAGGCTCCGTCAAAAGTGCACTGTCTCTGAGTCTCAATGTGGATTTCAGCCAAGATCGAGTACTATAGACGCTATTTTTGTCTTCAGAACTCTGATGGAAGTATACAGAAAAAAAGAGCTCTGCGCGTAACCTTTTTAAATTTGCAGTAGGCTTTTGGCTGTGTGCCTCGTCAGTGTATCTGGTGGACATTGTGATTTAAAGAAATCCATCCATCCTTATATTGAGACTATCAGAGACATGTACCACGACTCCTATGGTTAGAACCTCTGTTGGCGACACCAAACCCTTCCTGATAACAGTAGTGGTTCACCAGGGCTCAGCCCTTGGTCCGTTCTTATTCACTCTCGACTCACATCCAAGACCAGTCTCCATGGTTGATGGTGTATGCCGATGAAATAGCACTCATTGATAAGAATCATCTAATGGCCTATATTTTATACAAACTTAGTTATTGCTTAACTACATTCCACCTGAAAGATATTGGAAATGTAGTCATAGGTGGTAAAGCGCATTAACTTAGCAACCTATTCACTCTACTCTAGTAGAGACTCACATTATATTCGGACCGAAATACCGACGCAGGCAAGTTTTTCCATTCCTTCGCTGTACGAACTAAAAAAGACGAAGTAAAGTGCTTCGTTCAGGCAGAAGAAATGTCCACATAGTAGGGATGGATACCCACCATGCGTCGAAACGTCCGGTGATGAAGGAAGGAAGGGGGATGGGGAAATTAAGTCGTGTAATTCCTGCGCACACTTACCAAAATGTATCCTATAGAATACTAAGAGGATAGTCATTCTAAGCCAGTGTTCAAGGCTGTGGAGGTTGGGTTTAACTTATTCAGTGTCACCTATAAGCGTCTTTGCTCGCCTTTCAATTAAGTTCAGAACCGCAAGATGAGACTTTATGGCACCAGTATATATGTGACCACAGTACTCTAAACACACGACCGAATTTGTGCTTTGTATAGTACAAGTAGCCGACCCGGTGTAAAGCACTGTCGGACCTTCGCAAGAACGGCAAGCTTTCCTGCTACTGCTTTTGCTCTGGACTCAATGAACCGACCAAAGTTGAAGTTATCCAAGCCTTTTTTTTTTGTCGTTGGAAAAATGCGTTTCCGCATCGTCGCCCAGGCCAGGAAGGCGATGGCCAGGCGGTATGTGCGGCACCCGGCAGCATAGGAAACGCTGCCATTTTTAAGGCACCCCACTAAAAAACCAACGGCTGCCCTCATCGCTGCAATGGGACGCCACGGGATTGCTTTCGCACTCACCGTGACGGCCCGGCGGAACCCCCCCCGATAAGGGTACCCTGGGCAACCAGTGTACCCCTACGTCATAGGCCCGTGAAATGGCGAGAGAGGTCGCCCCCCCCTCTCGCCAAGTTATCCAAGCCTAACAACTGAAGCCGGTCACTATATTCCAAGGATAAATTCTGAAAAGTAGGAGCCAAAATGCAAGGGCTCATAGCGGTGAACAGACACGTCTGCGTTTTGGTGGCATTGAAATTGACAAGATTAGCATTGCCCAATGCGGAAACTGCCTGGAGTTTGTCATTCAAACGTTGCACCATGGCTTCTCTTTCAGACTGTACATAATCTCTACTAGTTCGAGAACTTGGCAGATATCTTTCTACAACTGTGCTCTCACCTGATACCCATACCCATAGATACCGGGCTTCAGCTGATCGTTAATGTACAACAGATAAAGGGTTGCAGAAAGAACGGACCGAACGGAGCTGGAGCGTAAGTTAAACCTATGGAAGGGTACGCTTGAGAACGGTGATCTTAAACTAAATATATCGAAGACTGAGTACATGGCTTGCAGGAGCCCAGACTCAACTACTATCCATACAGGTCCAGAGCCAGCCGTTAAGTTGGAAAAGTTCAGGTAACCTGGATCTGTTATGCACAAGCCTGGAGGCATCGATTACGATTCCCAAGGCCGGATAAGCGTTGCCTGGACTGGTGTCGTCTGTAATCGCAGAATATCGCCTAAAACCAAGGGGCTGCTAAAAAGGAGCGTCATCCGACCGGTTCTTACGGTTACGGCAGCGAATGTTTGCCAGTACCATCTCGGAATACACAGGAAATTCAAGTCACGGAAATGACTGACCGAATGACGAGGGAGGAAATGATGCTGAATTGGATGTGCGGCGTTACGCGGTCTGACCACATACGTAAAACATTCATTTGAAGTAGTCCAAGATCGACGCCTGAGATGGTATGGCGACGTTGTGCGCCCGTCTGTGAAATATGTCGGATGGAAAAGCCTTATATCAAGGCTTTTCCATGGAGTGAGATCTCTCGGACGTACAAGGAAGTGCTGGAATGTCGATGATCGTGCAAAGTGGAGTAGGTTGATCAGGAAGACAGATCTTGATATACGTCAGGATGAAAACCAGAAAGATGAAGAAGAAAACTTTTAATTTTGAAAAGTAGTATTACTATTGATCAATCTTAACTGTTGTTATTTTTTTTATAAAAGATGCTTTTTATTATGAAAAGTTGTATTACTATTGCTCAATATTAAATATATTTTTTTAATCAAAAATACTTTAATTATTGTAAGGTTGCATTATTATTGCTTTTTCTGGTAAGATGACTTATACCAGAAAGGAAACAAATCTAATCTGTTATTCAAGTTTTTAAGATGAAAAAAATTGGGGGGCGTTACAAAATAACTGACTTTCAAAGTGGGCGTTGGACGAAAGAAGTTTGGGAACCTCTGGTTTACAGTAATAGTTTACATCATTAGGTATGGCATGTTAAATTTGTCATATTAATCTTAATTAATCTTAGTTAAGTTAATTTTCCGAACATTCCAATTATATATTATACTGATTCCCTTATATATATAAATATATTTTATTGAACCAAGCTAAAAATGACAGGACAACCGATCGCTGAAAACTTTATCTGGATTAAAAAAGCAATTAAAAAGTGCTATTTCAATAGTGGTCTATTTATAGCTTACTTTTTTAACAACCCTAACAAGGCATCTTTTATAAATTCAAACTGTCACTTAAAAAATATACAACATATGGCGTTTTACAATCATCTAGATCGGAGAAATTTGTTATTAAAAGTAACAAACGCTGCCTTAAGCGTGTGATATATTCAGATATATTATATACAGACGTTTTTTGGTTTTCGTATATAAAAAATACCCGATAAAGCCGAATTATATTCAAGGGCATAGGTATAATTAAAAAGTCATCCAATTTTCATAGCTTTAGAGTTTTCAAACACATATTTACTAAAACGTTAAATAATGGGCCTTCGCGTTTCTATTTCTGCTTGTTTTTATAGCGAATATAATATATTATTTACGAGAGAGACATTCCAAAGATAAACATACAAACTGCCTCTCGATTTTAGCTATTTAGGAAAATGATAAGTGATACATCGCTATAATGAATAAGGGGGGATTAGTGGTCATTGCTTATTATTCTGACAGTCTTACATTAATAACAATGATTTCTTTTTTATGTTGACGTATTTGAGCTTATATTTTTTTCTAATATTGTAGATCATTATGATGTTTATTTTAACCCAAAATGGTTTGTTTAAATAATATGAAATGTCTTGAAATATATATGCAAATATACACGTTTTGTTTTTTTTTATTTTATTTTATTCTATTAACCCCCTCAAAAGCAGGTTTTTTTTTTATTACATAAATTCTTAAGAGCGTAATTTGTGCTTTGTTTAAATAATTAAAGTTTTATAAAAATACGAATTAGCTTCAAAATAAAAATGCTACCTACTTAATTTTTTTTGTATTTTTGCTTTATATTAAAATAAATGCGCAAAAATAAAAATATATTTTTTTGTTTTTATGCTATAATTAAAAAAAGGCCATTTAACATTTTAATAAAAAACTTCTGGTAACATCAATACAGTTAATAGTATAGCAACATAATAACAGTTATTGTCCAAGTTATCTAATAAGTATAACAATTATACTAAAGATATTCTGTGTACTATTCAACTCATTAATTGATTTTTTTTTTATTAAAGAATCTATCAACATGTAGAACCATGTTAAGCTTATTTATATAAATATAGAATAAAAAAACTATGCGATCGATACGGTAGCTCAATTTGTAGAGCGACGGGATGGTTTCCTTCTAGGAAACCATCCCGTCGCTCAGGTCAACCAACCAGGTCGCGGGTTCGAATACTTGCCCGTATCGGTTTATTTTTCATTCTAAATTTATATAAATTTGTTTTTTTTTTTGTTAATGGCATGTTTGCAAAACATTTATTAAGGAAATATAATGAAGATACTGTTTTGTTTTTGTCGGTTGAGACCAGGTTTAATATAAAACTTTTGCTTTGTGGTCAATCTACTGATATGAATGCTTTGTGAACCTTAACAATTTAATGAAAATAATATCATTCAATCATCATCATTGTTTATATTAATAATTTTGACGTAGGGAAAGAAAATTTTATAATTCAGCCAGAGCCCTAAAGTCAGACGGGTGCTACATCCTTCCCATAATTATGCTTGGAAGCAAAGAAAGTCTTGAAAGGAAAATGGTGTTTGAAAGCAAAGAAAGTCTTAGAACTTACTATAAGTGAAAGTTCTGTAAAGAGTCCTTAACAACGATTGTAGACGATAACACAAGCGAGCGACAATAACAGCGGTGGAACAAGCCAACAGGTGGGTTAACAAAAATATTACAAAAACAGAAATACAGATTAGAATGCATATTTATGCAAAACAAAATATTTAAAATATAATATAAATTTAACAATTCTTAATTTAGTAACAGAAAACAATTCAATAATTTATGGCCATCATTTGGTTTCAAAACGAACAAAAAAATATGACAAAAATATAATTCTTAAATTTTGGGTTACAGGTTATAGAACATGCCGCTTCACGTATAGACAATCTGAAATGTCTATCTATTAGTAAATTTGGTACTTCTGAGGCTGGTATCAAATGTCCAGTAGTGTGTGATCTGCTATTGCTCCATAATAAATTTTGTCTCTGCCAGTTGATTAGAAAAGGTGCTTTTAGATGAGATATTAAAAAGAGTTAACTGGCTTGGAAATTTAATAGGTCTTTTAGTCCTTTAGAAAAGAAATTAAAAAATGACGATTAGCAAAAAACATACTATAATCTTAATGTTTCAAAGAAATATACTGTTTTCAGGAATGTAATTATTAATCATTTTGGTGTCCTCGCTTAAGCAACCTTTAACAGACTATAACAATTTTTCAATTTCTGGCTTAATGAAAGATAGAATGAAAGTTTAATAGAACAATTTTACTTGAGAATAAAATTTATGTACGCGTTCGTGCCCTTTTTGTAAGCCAAAGTATATTTCTGTTTTATAATTCATTTGCAATTGAAACCAATTTCTATTACAATAAATTGCGTCGCAATGGGCATATCGGTGAGTGATGTTGCGCAAATACAAAATAGGTACATCTATCTGCCCACTATTCGTTAAATTATATGGGTCTCTTTTTATTTGCTAAGAGCGGTTCACGGGAACGGAAATGCCTCTTTCAATTTATGGCTTTGAGAAATTCTAATATGTGTTTATGTATGTTATGAAACACGCCTATGGTCGAGGAAATAATTGATTAAATATAAATGAAATAACCTACACGATACTTGTATACTAACAAGGCGAAGTATGTATGACGTTACATAAAATTCAAACAACTGACAATAATTGCTTTTGTTATGAAGTTTTTCATTTATTCATTTCATTTTCGTTTTCCCTGTCGGTACATGAATCTCAATCCCTGTTATTTTTATGATTATACAATATTTTAATGAAGGAAATGTAATCTGAAAATTATGGTTTTATTTATTAAACCTAAACCCATATTTATATTCGAAAATTAACATTGTATATTTATATTTGGTTGAATTAAATATTATTTTCGGTGAAGGCCAGTCCCTTACTACAAAGGTCGATCTTGTAAAATCGGACCGCAGTCTCAAAACACGCGAGCATTATCTAGAGAATACAAAATCCGTTTATATCGTGTTGTCTCTTGATTCATTCTTTAATCTTTCTAAGGCATTAATTTGTTTTCAGCATGATACATTAGTAACGACTGTATCACTGTTAAGAGACAATTAAGAAACAATGATCAGTTTTGAATTCTCAGCTATGTTCCATCGAAGGAAGAACTGACCCAAAGTTTATTAACTTTCCAGTTAAAAAAGATGATTTTATAGTTGATTTTATATCGGCAATGAGCAATTTATTTCTCATTGATATATCATATTTTTTCAGGAAGATGTATCTTCTTGGGACAATAATGTTGCTACTTATTACGGCTGAAGAAGATCTAAAACAGTTCTTGCTGCACTGTGATTAGGAATATAGCAATTTGTATTCGCACTACCCTGGCTTACCCGGCTATTTATATATTTAGGTCCATATATCAAAAGTTAAAGTGTAATGTCAATAGATAAACTATAGTTGACAGTTGAAACTCCATTGAAACTAAATTATGATATGAATTAATCATATACACAGCGACTAAGCTGTCTGTATTATTGACAGTACAATAAAGACTTCAGGCTCTTAAGTTAAGCCCATGGTCATTAGTCTTGGTAAGGTTGTATTCGAAGTGCTTCCTTGTGGCTACGATACTAAAGACCTAAGTTCCGTTACCATGTTACATATTTTACGGAAAATAATTTATGGGACAAAATATCACTTAAATAATTAAACTTTTTACCAAATAATTTACCAAATTTAGCACTTAAATAATTAAACAGTACCAGAACTAAAGTTTTAGTAAATTATATACTGATATTACAATTATTAATATAACAATAATAAACATTGAAAAATATTTGTTTATTATACTGTGAGAATATTTTTTAAATTATCTGAAACACGTAATATATGATCTATTTATTAATTTATTGATGCTGTTCTTTTTTTTTCTTATTAGTACAGACCACATAGGACAAACAATATTTCGTTTTAATGTTTTATTCCTTAATACTTTTTGTCAATTATATTTTTAGAAAATGCATTAAAATGACATAACTATCATATAGGAACATAAAATTGACCATCTTAAAATTTTCAAATTAATTTATTTTAATCTATTCGTGTCATTTATGTAAATTTTAGCAAATATATTTGAGCCAGGTAGAGATTTAAATACTTCTTGAGCTTTATTAATTAAAAATATATTAATAATCAACAATATTTATTTGGTGTTTTAAGAGAAATCGTAAGCCAGTATAGCGAGCATATTTAAGATTTTAGCGAGATTAATAAAGGAAGAAATTAAAATGCAAGTAAGTTACCAAGGTAAACAAAGAAATTACGATACAGTCTCAGATAAGTTCTCAATGATTAACTTCGTAAAATAGACACCATCGTCAACGTACGTACAACGGTCCCCCGATGCAACAACTTTAATAAGTACCTCATAATATTATTTTTATTCTTTTTAGAGGCCTTTTTGTATCGGGGTTTTTTTTAATTTTAAATTTATTTTTTATAGATTTAACTCTTAGTCCTAGACTATATCAAGATCATTTACCGTTTTATTTTGCCATTCAAAATGTTAAAAACAGGAACATTTTAGACTTTCTGTTAATAAGACCTAAATCTTGCTTTTTAATAACATAAGATAACATTACAAAAGCAAGCAAAACTGTTCTCGAGTATAAATTTTTTCCAATGTGGCAATACTATTAAAATTTAATTTATACTGCTTTTATAACCCCACTTACTATCAGACAGTAGTTTTGCCAGATATGCATTTCATAAATTGCTTTTATAATTTTATGAATATTGAATACAGGCTATTTTAATTATAATGTTCGTATCCAATACATAATAAAGAAAAGACCTATGTTAGTTCATGTTAATAATACTATTATTAATATATAACTTTGATAATAACTGTGTATTTATTTATTTATTCTAAGGGTTGTACTATTGTTTAAATATTTTTATATGTGAGGGAAGAATATAAGAGGATAGTAGAAAAATAAAAGTAGATTTATAAATACATTTTTTATCTTAATTTTACTAACAAAATACTTCGTTTTCCTCGCAAAGCTTATCCTTGGAGTCAGACTTGAGTTCCTCGACAAACCTAATATCTTCGCTATTACCTAATTTCGTCGAAATGATATTACAAGAACGGATATTTTTAAACGAAGCTCTGTAGTGTTCTTTTTTACGAAGCTCTGAAGCCGAGTATCGAAAGCGTTGTCAAAAATACGACCCTAATTTGACGCATCTGCTAAAGCAGCTAATGGTCTGATTGAAATCCACTACCAGCTACCAGCTATCTAGCCGCCCATTTAAAATATTTAAAATCTTCTCAAAAAGTTATCTTTGCAACTTTAACCAGTGATTCCTTCCCCCAAAGCTCATGGGGAAATGATACTCATATTTACTCTTATCGCAAAAGAGAAGGAACTTTAAGGGACACTCTTTTTAAATTGAATTCGACTTTTAATAACTATAGAAACACACAGCCTATTGACATAGTTCTAAAACATATTCCTATAGCAATAGAAAATGTTGTTGACTTTAATTAGTAGTTAGGAAAATCAGACAGGTAACTGAGGTCGCCATTGTTAGTTTGGTTTACTTGGTACATATACATACCATTATATGTCAAAACATTCCAAAATGAGGATCAAAGGCACGTGTAGAATATATTTGTAATAACATTTACATCCAGAACAATTATAAATTAATAGTTTCCTAAAACAAAAGTAAGACCCACTAAAACAAAAAAAAATAAAGGATTAGTTTTTACGAAAAATTTAGTTAGTTCGAACAAAGGCCATAATATCATTTGCATGTAGCATATTTAGCTATCTTTTAGAAACCATGCTTAGTTTAATTAAAATATGTTTAAATTCGGGATTCGAACCCGCGACTACTGGGAAACCCGTCGCTCTACCAACTAAGTTACCGTACCGCTCGTAGAATTTGTATTCATTTATCAATAATGATGTCTGTGACTATTAGTGTGACTAGTCAATATTAATAAACATAGAAGTTTATAACTAAGTTAGGCAAGAAACTTATAAGGTTCTATCCCCAGACCTACCCTTTAGAACCGTTCGCTTAAAATCTGAAGCTTCATAATGCCTCTATGAAATAATAAACTTTTACAATGTATTTATAAAGTGTTTAAGATTTAAAAATATAATTGATTCGAGTATATTTTTGGTATGGCTCTCCCATGTGTGAATGTATTTAAAATAGAATTCGTCGTTGCTTCTTTTTAAAAAATATATTTTGATTTTATTCACAAAGGCTTTATTTATACCATCATTTTAAAGAAGTCAAATATTTTTTTCAATGTAAGTATTTACATGGTAATGTTAAAGAAAATCTATTTTGTATACTCCAATAATGTGTATTGCAAATTTAATAGTTATAAAAATGTAAAAAAACATCACGAAAAAATATTTGTCTTTTTTTTAATAGAAAAGTAATTTAAGCCGCTGCCTCGACAGCTGATAAGCGATGATGCATTATTTTGTAGGAAAATAAACACTTCTAAAACTAAGAGAATTTCCAACGTTTAATTGACTTTTATCGGATTATTATTAGACGACATAGATTAATATCTATTCAATTTTCAAATACCTTGGATCTAGAGAAGAGTAAGATACCCTTTGTTAAAATAAAATTGGTAAGTAATACAGTTTTTATAGCAAACTATACACTAAACTTATATTAAAAAATACAAAATTTAGTAGAGAAAAAAAAGCACTAAAAGTTATTTATAAGTAATGTACAAATAAAGTAGTAGTATGACTATACTAATTACTTTGTTATTACTGACTGGCTGAGTAGCTCTTTTGTTACTGTTGCACTAATGGGCTTCCTTATCATCTTTTAAGACACGTGCGTGAAGGGTTAGAACTAATTGATTTTTCTTTTCTATTGTAAAGAAAACATTGTATAAGTGACATCTTAGTTATATATTTATATATTGAACGCAACTATTCGTATTTAAAATTTGTCATTCATAAATGATAAACAAAAAAGTAATAAAATAAAAACATACTAATAAAAAAAAATAAAAACTCATAAATAAGTAAATCCGACGAACATCTTGGTTACTAAGGAAGATTTATCACTAAAAATAAATATTAATAAATGTGAGGGCAATATGACTAAAACGAGGAAAAGAATTCCTAGACATTGTATTTATTTCCTCCCCAGGCTCTAATTACGGCTTCCATGCGGTTTTTCTGTATGTATTACACAACTTCGGACAACTTATTGTATATTGTTATTCCATTCATGTCGCGTTTCTGTTTTCAGCAGTATATAAATCACTGAGGGGTAACTCTATCTTAACTATTGGAGAAATTAAAATAAATAAATAAATTAAATTAAAATAAATAAATAATAACCCGATAATTAACGATCAAGCTTACCTACCTGATTATTAAATAAAATCTATCTTATAGTACTATAATTAATTGCAGAATTTATTTCTAGTATGTAAAGATTTATAATTCAGTATTTTTTATAACGAGAGAATTTTTTTACATCTAAATCATATGAAAAGCAAAAGGTGTTGAGAGCATCTTGTAGTAAACGAAATTCACAAAGTATACTCTCTGATTATAATTAATAAACTCATGTAATAACTTAAAAGGTCATGAATATGAATGCAGAAAAAAGCGGCAATAATTACACAAACAAAAATATATGTCTCATAACTTTAATCCTAAGTAAATATGCTACATCAATGATATTTAATATATTTTTAAAGAAATTTTAATATTGAATATTGAGTAGGTATATCACATAATGAAATATTCGACATTGATTTTTATCATAATTTATCGTTAGAAGAACATATACGGAGTCTGAGAAAAATATATATAGGTACATACTAATTCGAGTATTTGAATATATTATACCATTTTACTTCTGTAATTTTATCACCACTTTTCAAAACTATCGTAAATGGTTCACGTATTCGCTTACTTTAAACAGAACGAAGGAGCAATATTACCACAAAGCAACCATCGATGTGTGCTGTACGCAATTCCTCCTAACAAATTGCAATTAAGTCGAGCTGAAGTAATTAGTTTAACAGGATTGTGCAGATTTCTATATACGGTTAACCGTTATTTATATCGGTACTTATTTTAGAACCTATAATTACATAAAGTTATAATTTAGATAAGTTTCACTTTTTGTATATGATATACGAATAAAATCTGCAGTTTAGGACCTAAAAATGACGAAATTATATATTTTGTTACCAAAATAGTGCTTGAACTTTAAAATTTAAAGGTCTTATACATATAAAAGCCTGAAACAAAAACTTATTATATTTACTACTGACTTGTCGACACAAGAAAAATTGCTAGTATTAGCAAAGAAAGGATTAAATGAATTATTAGTATTAAATTTAATTTTTATATTATTAACTAATACCCTATGTGTACTACTACTACTACTACTTTTTTTTTGTTATCGTGGGAAAAATGCGTTACGCTGGGATGACCCAGCAGCCAGGAAGGTGATGGCCGAAGAGGTATGTGGGACTACCCGGCAGCATAGAAGACGCTGCCATTTTTAAGGCTACCCACTAAAAAACCAACGGTTGACCTCATCGCCTTAGTGGGATACGACACGATCGCTTTCGCACTCACCATGACATGTGTAGGTACTGCTACCTATTTTATCACCGAAATGTCAAAATTTAACAAACCCACACCTAAGTTCAATCACATTACTATCTGAATTTCAAACAAGCGACGCAGATTGTGTCAGAATTAAAATATTTGATTGCTATAAGTTACCTCTGCTAGACTTATTTCGAAATTCGAGTCATATTGATCAAAAGAGAGGAAGATAGACTATATGTATAATAAGTGTGTAGAAAGAAGAACTATATATTTTAACAACACAATTTTATTAATAATTTACCTGAATGCATTTCATTTATATAAAGTGTATGAATTTTATAAATTTTTCATACATTTCATTCGTATAAAACGTTCATAAATTTTACTACAATATAAATAAGCAACGTCAAAAAAGACAAAAGATGTTCTCGTTTCTTATTTTAGTATTCTGCACAGAAGTTCAGGGTTACAGACTCATTCCATAAATGGAAAAATGAAGGGTGGATGTTGCATTCTCAAGAAATTTATAATCAAGAATGTATTCAGACACTATAAGCTTTACAATTTATTTCTTCTCATAAGTTTTGAAAATAGACAACCCTATTTAATTATATCACTTGTTAAAATAGATGCATCAACATCTATTGGTTATAAATAACTCCTTATTTTAAAAGTTAGGAAGTTATGATTTTGTCATACCTCTTTATATATTTATCTTAAATACAATGTTTACCTAATATAATTTGACGGATTAGAATTGTATCTGTAACAAAATATTTTTTATTTTATATTTTATATTCAATAATGGCTTCAATGAACCCGTTGGGGTTCTGTAAATAAGTTATATTTTGATAATAAAATCAAATTGTAACGTTAATAAAACTAACTTCCGAGACAATCAATTCTTAAAATTAGCCTGTAACAGATTTAAGATGTGATGGATTATGTTGAACTCAAAGATAAACTGTAAATAGATGATTACCTAAAAATTTATAATTAATTTATAATAATTAATACCGAAATATTGAAATGTAATTGTATCTAAAATTGGCTGATCTAAAATACTTTGGTAAACCACACATATTAAAATGGGAACAATCTGATCTTAAATTTTATTAATAATAGTTATACTACAGTACAGTACAATAACTACAGTCACAGTCCACCAAATGCCTTCTTTTATTTGCCAATATTTTACAAATTGTATAAAAAATATCTTAATTGATATCTTCATAGTAAAACCAATGCGCTACTGATCTAATCAATTACATTAAAATTATAAGTACTGTAATAGCTGCCTGTATAAATTCTAACAGCCAGTACAATCTGCTAAGCTTGTTCAGCTAATTACTTCAGCACGGTTAGAATGCAATTTGTTACGATACAATTGATAACAGCACACATCGACGGTTGCTTTGTAGGAATATTGCTCAGTCTTCGTGCTTAAAGTGCTTGCATGTAGATGCTTAAACCAAACATTTGAAATGTGGTAAAATAATTCTAGAATTATATTTGAATAATAATTTAAAATTGACCAATTGGTGATATATTTTTATTTTTGTGAACTTTAATAACAATCATACCTTTTAAAAAAAAGTTTCTTAAAGAATGTTATTCTTTGTGATAAATTCAAAATTCTGTATTTAAATTTTAGTTTTAATCCTTAATTTAAATTTTCATGTTTATGTTGCATAATTAATCATCGTCAAAATGCTTTAAAACAGATAATATTGTTAACTCGTATTATGTGTTTTCTTCTTTTTAATATTTTTATATGTATTGTTATTCTGTTTTATATGATGATTTTTAATACATACAGCCGCTTTGCAAGAATAAAAAAACGTGGTCTTAATATAAATGAATCAAAAGTTTGTCTTTTATAAGTTTCGAAGATAGTTCCACATTTTTTTCTAGAATTAATTCATATTATTTTATGTTACTACCTACTTCTTTTATTATAAATTCAATATTTAAATACTATACATAAATCAGTGCGGCGGTAATTTCTCTGATATATGTAATTATAATGATTTAATAAATAAATTATTATATACGGTTACCTGGATAAAATCTTCAATTTTTATATTATTTGCTCATCTCGATAGATGAATATGCCGTATTTACTAAGTTTCATTTTAAAAGCATTGAAGTTATAATATATTCATTTTTAGAAGGAAATTACACAAGAAATTTATAACGCAATCTGAAATGTTACACAACCGTACGATTCTGTTTGCATCTTGAGCTGTTAAATGAGTGTGTATATTCTCGTGTTGATTTGGATTAGTAGGTAATTGACAAACAAACTTAATAAACATGATAAGTGCCGAACACTAAAAAATATATTTTTTTGTAAAATATACGTATTTTTTGTTACTGCTAATGTATGTAATTTATATACTAGGTTCTTTCAATATTTTTTTTACAGTAATATGGTGTTAAATAATGCCCTATTTTATAATAACAAACAGAACATTCGTGAAACGCTAGTTTTATAAAGTTTAAGAATATAAATTATTTATTTGATTAATTTAAATCGGAATAACATTTACGGCTTTCGCCTTATATGTCGCCAAAACAAAATTAAAAAAAACATTTAATCTTATGAAAACAATTAAAACCTTAACAGAACAAAGCATGAACAGTTCTTGATGTATTAAAGACGGAAGTGAACGTACTATTGCAGTTAAATGCGAGTTCCGGCATAAAATGGCACCTATTACGGAAAATACGTGCCAAGCTATCCTAGAGAATTATGTTATTCGTTTAGATGAGTCCGACAAGCGTTAAATTCTACTACTTAGTAATTCAAACTAAACCAAAATTAAGAAATGGTTAGAAGTATGACGTGGAAATTTATCAATATGTTAACCAAATCAAAAAAGGTAATAATTCAATATTTCTTTTATATTATTACTAACTATTCCAGTTGTTATTCATAGTGGCCCAAATAATAATTCAGATATTTCTCACCTTTACTACAACGACCCCACAACACTTCGTGAGGGTAAAATTTGGTGAAATACTTTAATAACTGATCTCTATTCATCAAAAAGAATATTATTGCAGAATTTAAGTCTCTAGGTCTTATAATTACTATCTGGAGTCGGTACTAATATGAATATCTTTTACATATAGGTACATAAAGACAGCTACGAAGCTAGGTCATTCAGTTACTAAATATTCAACGTATGAGAGATAATTGTACCACATCGCACAATCCATGTTATAAATGTACAACTGAATTATTAATTTCCTTAATTAATTATTATAATTATTATTATTAATTCTTTTTGATGAATTCATGCGACTTCTGAAATGATGAGTAATAGGATATCCAGGTCTTCTGGCTATTTAGCATTCTCCATATAAACATCCAACTACGTGTAATTTGTACAAATCAAAGCCCAAGGAGGATTGCTAGTTAAATTCTATTAAATTGAAAAATATTATACAGAATAATTACAATATACCAAATACATTAATTCTTATTGGACAGAAATAAATCAAAAAATAAAATGATACTTCATAAAAAATACATCTGAAGTCTAAATCCGACACTGTACGGAAATGAATCTGCTAAAAGTTTAAAAAGTAGCAACAAAATTAATGAAAAACTTAGTCGTGAAAGTGTTACAAATAGACAAAGAGATAGATAGGGTTACTTTTGCATTTTAATATAAATATCGCCATATAAAAAAATATGCATTTTGAATGATTGATTACCTACTAAAACGGTCAAATTTCTCAATTTCAATATTTATTTATTTTTTTCACTCGGTCGTTTTAAGTCGATTCAAATATGAGTTGTAGATAGCAACTACATTTGAACTAGACAACAATTTTAATAACTTACACTACTTTTATAAAAATACTAGATAGTAAAGACAGTGATTTCTACAAAAATATAGCATGTGGATAAAACGGTTTCTTATTCCGGATAAGAGTTCAATCAGTAGTTTGGGAATAATGGTACGTACGTGAAAGATCCTGCAGTAGTAAACGTGGTGTAATAGAAAGGAAGTAATAACATTGAGTTATTAGATTCACTGATTAAGTTAAAATAAAATAAAGTAAAATGTTACTCTCTTAATTTGCACTATAATTTGTGTAACTTATTAGTAGTATCATATACATATTATCTTCTTATATTTATTTGAAGTTTGTTTTAACATTTTAATTAAAGTAATCCGTTGAAAAAACACATAATAGTGTTTTATTTCTGAGACTATTCTAACAGTTTATAAGTACAGTACAAATCTGATTGACAATTTTCACGACGTTTTCCGAGAGACATTCCGGCACACTGTCTATTTCCAAGTTAAACTGTCTTGCGTTGCTCCATTTAGGACAGTCGAGTAGATATTCAGATGACCTTTATTTGTAGATTAATAAAGTCAACCTGTACTAATCCTAATTTTACCTTTTTCTAAATTTAATTTGTCTTGGGTATCTTTATCTTCTGATAAAAAATCCAGAGTGGCAAAAATTTTCTTTAGAATTGATATCTTTAATTTTAATAATTTCTTAGGCATAGTTGTATAGCCTAAAGGTGTACTAAGCTGTGAAAAACTTATTGTTTTTATAGTTTGTGTGTTTATTGATAAAGGAATATATATATAGAGTAAGTGAGTTCTGTTCATGTAAAAAATTGTAATAATTAAGGCCGAGTGTATAATTTAAGGCTTGCTGATTATTATTAATGCAAAACATAATTAACATAATTTTATG
This sequence comes from Napeogenes sylphis, assembly GCA_959347405.1. Taxonomy (NCBI): domain Eukaryota; kingdom Metazoa; phylum Arthropoda; class Insecta; order Lepidoptera; family Nymphalidae; genus Napeogenes; species Napeogenes sylphis. The sequence goes on from OY365784.1 coordinate 27,740,128, forward strand.
TCCCAAGTATAATACGATTGCATATAGCCTATATAATTTATAAAATTTCAATGTTAATGTAAAATTATGTTTTCTGAAATATATTTGTAAATGAGGTTTAAAATGATGGAATTTAATAATCACACAAAACAGAGGATTTTATTCTTCACTCTATTCAGTGTACGCTCCACTTTTTAGTTATAATAAAGCAATTTCGTTTATACAATTTATTATAATATGTAATATTATAAAATATAGTACAAGACAAATTGTAAGTTCGATACTATTATAACAAATCTTACTAGATATCATTATACAATACAGAGAATTCTAGACATGTGTAACTTTAGATTTGTTTCTTAATGTTTTGAGTAAAAAAAAAAAACAATAAATAAAGAGTAACATAATAGTACAAGACGCTTTTCGCGCCTTCGGCGAGTGCCGTAGCTCTGTAAAAAAATCTGATTTGAAAGTAAAATGGACAATTCACCCTCCTATACTCTTGAGTATTGCAGCTATACCGGGATAACCTTTTTCCTTTCACCGAAGGATACGCATGGTTGCGTTGTACATTAATGTTTTACCCGTCTCTCCTGGTCCATTGGTGTAAAGGTGTAACTATATTATAGGGTTCATGTACTGAAAACGATCTCGGACATCTTACGTATACTTACGCAATGTGTACCAGTGTCTCAAGTAGGTTAAAATGTGTCCAAAAGTGATTTAAAGGACCGTCCTCAACCGATGTCATTGTTCTGATCGAGTTCTGAAAGCAGAGTTCGACGGTATTGCGTGCATCATCCCCATAGGATTTCGTTGGGACACTCTTTCAATAATATCTCGACAACTAATGGACCGATATAAAAAACTCCAAGGACTTGTCAAGATCTTTAATTTGATAATAAACACAACCCTGTACCTATTACCATTTGATATGCACTAACATGGTTTAACGTATAATGGCAGATTGATCTGCTAATTCATAATCTGCATGATTATTGGGAAGTATTAAAAAAAATTTGTTGTGCTGTTATACATTTCTAATTTTATTTAAAAAACTATTATTTTTTTATAAAAAGAGTATTATGTGTCTGTCTCCTAAATCATATCTAATCTAAATCGAAATAAAACTTATTATTACTCAAACGTCTTTCATTTAATTTAATTGATCTCGTCTCCATATCTTTAATGTGCTGCACGAGCTCAATTTCCTGTCCTGCCGTAAAAACTGTTTTTTTGTCCACCTAAATATTTTATTGCACCGACAGCCACTTTGTTTTTGCCTTTAGTTCGCCTCTTCAATGACATTATAGGCACTCCAAACTGCTTACTTGCTGTTCTAAATGGCATGCCGTTTTGAACAGCATCCAGCGCTTTGAGCATCGACTCTTCCGACCACAACCCGCGATTTGTTTTCCTTATATAATTACGAGGCATGGTCTAAAACAAAAGAAGGTATTTTTAAACTTTTTTTTATAATAATGCAGGCAGGTCATATTAATTAGATAAGTTATATTTATTAGAAAAAATACATAAACTGAAAGGTAATAACATACCTACAACAGGTTAAAAAATATCCCCGTAATAGTAGGATGATTATGCTACCGGTGTACAAGATGATCCGTGGGGATCATCTTGTACATCGTTAACATAATCATCTTGCCCCAACATAAACTTTTTTATTCAATGTTCGATAACATAACCTATGCGGTCTCAACTGTTACCATGCTGCTAAAAAAACAAAATAGAGCAGTATCCAAAGCTAACTAATACAACAGCCTCAACAATTAAGTACCTAGAACACATTAGACATGAACTTAAAGTGAACCTTACCTTAGATCGACGTCACTCAATTTTTGTTTTCTTCTACAGAAACTTTGACTGTCACTCATGACGCCATTACGTTTGACTGAGGCGGGGGGACATCGGGGTCTACATTTTACCAATAAAAGCAACTAGATGACGCTACTAGTTTCGTTGCAATCTAAAAGGATCATCTTCCCTCGAGGGATCGTCTCGTACACCTTTCCCCTAAGTAAGATTTGAGCATATTTTTATTAAAACTTATTCTATATTATTTAAATTATTAAACCTACACAATATTTACATATATCAGATATAAGGATTATCACTTGAAGTTTAGAGTAATTAATATAAATAACAAAAATCAGGAAGAATATTATTAGAATATAAAGTGTGTATATTTACAATACAATAATGAAACCAAAAAAATATGTGTAACTTCACGGAGTGCAACTTTACGTAGGTACTTTTGCGACTTACGACTATTCGACTATTTCAGAATTAGATTTTGTAAACAAGGTCTTAATCGTTCACTGAATATATTTATATAGAACTTAAAAAATGTATATTTAATTTAATAAAAATATTTATTTCTGTTTAACTTATCTTAACTTTAAGTTTAGGTGGAATGGACAATATCTGTTTTTACATTATCTTACGATAAATAAATGATACTAAGTATTGTTTTTGTTATATTTCTGCAAAAATTATTTTATTTTATTTTTAATACTATTGTTTAACTTAACTAAGTGTATAAATAATTACTTTTAACACTAAAATTACTGTTCTAATACGTAGTTAAGAAAGAAATATGACCTACATTCACTGCTAAGAATACGAAGTCTAAAACTCTAAATCTCCGGAATTACCTACTTCTGAGGTTTTCTGTACTCTTGAGTACTTAATTAGGGAAGGGCTTATATTTCACTGTGAAGTAGGTCTGAGAAAACGTGTTCAAAAGGAACGACTATATTTTAAGACATTTTACATTGCGCAACATTGATTAATATTGTATTTGTATACATATAATAATATTATATATTATATAGTATGTTTTGCACAAATACAGAAGTTTTAAAAGGTACATTATCAACGAATATATGTAGGTAAAAAGTTATATATAGGTAAAAAGATATTATTACAAAAATTTTAAGTTGTAACGAATTATTCAATACAATTAGTTATTAAAAAAATATTATTGTTTAAAACATGATATATTTTATCTACAGGACTTAATTTCAAACAATCTAAAGTTCCATACGGTTTCTTATTTTAAATATTTTTCGGGAGGTTTTAATGGTTCTACGTGATTAAGGTTTTACAATAAACCTTCATGCAAAAAAGCTTCTTTTTAACCCCCAACTCAAAAAGAGGGGTGTTATAAGTTTGTCCTGTGTTTGTGTATCTGTTTGTCTATTTGTGGTATTCTAGCAGTCAAACGACATGACGAATTTAAATGCGACTTTTAATCGAAGGCCTGGCTTGTCGAGATGGTTTTTAGGTTTTTCGAAAAGATATTAAGGTTTTAATGATGCGGGTGATAGGTTTTTAAGCAATACTGATAGATATACCTAAACAAGTGAAAATTTGTGTGTTCGTAACTTCATTTAGTACAATAAACAAACCAGTACCTAATATAAATTTAAAAAGCATAAAAAAATTATTAAGAGTTTATAAAAACCACCCATACAAAAAGACCTCTAAAAAGGATAAAAATAATAGTATTATCTACTTATTAAAGTCGTTGCGTCTGAGGACCGCTTAATAAAAAAAGAAATCAAAATCCAAGCATCAAGGCAAATAAAGAAATAGCAGTATCTAATCATAATATTAAAGTGAATAATAAACTCAATCCATTTTAACAAGTTTTTTTGTTATATGTATTACTCTTCTACTTCTTGGTAATTTTACAATATTTGGATTAATGAATATTACGAATATTAAGGCAACATTTATTTTGGCAGATCCACAATAAAGAAAAAAGTTTATATTAAACCTGGCCTCGAGGGGCTAAAAACAAAGCAACATTTTCATTATAATCCTTACAAAAATTATTTTGTTTCCAAACCTGTCATAAACAATGGGATTCACTTTTAATGGGTTCAAATGTAATAATTAAAAAAATATACCTTATCTTTGTTTTGTTTTTTGGTTAAAAAAAAAGTCCTTCCAGACTCTTTTCTTTCAACCGACGTTATGTATATATTATGTATCCATAATCATAAAAAATATTTTATAGTTTATTTCACAGACAAAGTTATTATGAAGCATATTCCTGGCTTTATTAATTAAAATACAATTTGTCCGACTATCTTGGTCCTTAAACTTTTTCTCGGTCCTTTAACTTAAATGTAACTTTAATATATTGCATGGAATATTCTAATAATTGACTTCTAATAATTGAGATAAGAGCCGGTAGATGATGATGATAATGGTGATGACCGGATATGGAATCTCTATAGATATCTCTTCACTGCGAAAATGGTAAATCAATTTTTACATCGAATACGTAGATTTTTCCACCTAAGACTTAAGATCTTAAACAGATTAGGGATTACTCCGTCATATTTTCCATAAAGCATTCAAAGTTAATTATAGGTTACAATTTCAAAGTCAAAGCTTTTTGTTTCAAATGTAACATACATCTTAGTTAAGAGACGTCAGACTCTAGTGGCGCGGTTGCAATGGTTAGGTCAATGGAGAAGACAATGAAGAGGGCAACCGTAGTTCTGTGTTGCAATCAATTCGTACCATTTTGTGTTGTATTGATGCCATGCTGAGTTATTGGTTCAATAAATAACCAAATTGCTTATAATGTCTTTCTATTATGTTATACTAGTAGATTGTTGAAAGCTTTATTACATTAGTTATTGGATATGTAACTTTGTATACTGTTCCATTTTTAAAATGAGACATTTTATATATTTTTTGACAAATATCGAAAATGGCTTAAATATTTTATATAATTTTATGCTTATTGTAAAATACTAAATATATAAATATTAAAAATAAAGTTAAGGATGTAACTAATCCTACAAAATAAATCTTATTTTTTATTATTTATGGATTCTTACCCAAAAATATTTCCATAAAATACTACATCATGTTTTAAGACAACAAGTTTGAGAAAAATCTAATCTAAGTTTTAAGGAGAAAAAATATTTACGCATTTTTAACTCGTAGGGTTGACACAAACTTCATAGGCATACAAACTTCGTTGGCTTCATAAAACGAAATTCGTTTTTGAAGAGAATTTTTTAAAGTAGTTGTTTTGAAGTTGGATAAGTGTCAATCAGTTTTGAGAGCCCTTAAGTAATTCCAAATAGTTCACTCATTAGTTAAATGACTAGACCAGTAAGACTTAGACCAAACAGTAATATTTAAGTTCTACCGGGACGCAATACATTTTTTTTATTGATTTTACTGTCAAATTATAATGATATATACAATACTAGCGGACCCAACAGACGTTGTCTTGTACACGCGTCTTTAATTTTAAAAAATGAAACTTTAAAAATTATATATATTAAAAAGTTATCACAATATCTAACGTCATTACATGTACATTTATCATAATTCGACCAATAGATACCGTATGAATATGGAAATATTTTTTTTTTGTTTTAATAAATGAATTTGTTTCTATATATTTTTTTAAATTTCACTTTTTACGAAGCGTAGCGAAGCACGTATCGGGCTGCTAGTACTAAAATATTTTTCTTATTTCTATCGCAACGCCAACTGTCAGGGCAGACTATAATTAAAATATCATATTATTTAATATTTGACATTGCCATGGTAACGCAGTCCGTCGGAACCAATGTCAAACATTCCAAAATCACCACCTACTTACACATTAAAAATTAATTAAAAAACCATTTTCCAGTGGACCAAATTGTGAATCTAAACAATTCTCAAGTCCCCTTGAACACACACAAAGAATTTCATAAAAATCGGTCCAGTCGTTTAGGAGGAGTTCAGTGACATACACACGCACACAAGAAATATATATATATAAAGATTAAGCTTTTAGGTGTCGCTTAAAAACTAAGACAAGTTCCGTCAGATATGTGGCAAATAACTTTCGGAACACTTACTAATTTTAACAGTAAAAAGATATTTATAAGATATTTTTAAGATTTTTAGAAGTTAATTAAAAAAATATATATATATACATATATATTTTTAATAAACTTCTAGATTTTTATTTTCATCTTATTTATTTAAGCTTTAAGCATTCAGTTACTTTGAAATATGTTTAATTAATATTGTCTCTTTGTCTCTGATACAATATACTAAGAAACTATTAAAAAATATAAAAATGATGAAATTTTAATTTTCGCTTCTGAAAACATACTGTTATTGTAATTTTGGTCGCGATATTTAAAATTTTTATTTTTAATTATGTAATCAAAGGAGAGATAAAGGGAGAATGTATAAAACATTTAAAAAAAAAAAATTTGGTGAATTTAGATAATGAATGAATTATTTGAAATTTTATGTCAAATTAACATAATATTTCTATACTTTAAAATTGTTTATATATTTTACACAATTAATGATGTTAAATTTTGACTACTGCTAACACAACGATATTAATATATTTTTAATGCGTGAGTTTTTAAATAGAAATTTACTAGATAATTTATAAAGATCCATCGATAGATTAAGTATTCTTAATGGCTTTGAGAATTCTCTTATAGTATTAAATCATATATAAGAATAGTATTAAATGTAATTTTAATTCTATTTATAATTCTATTTGTAAGCATCATTACTAAATTATTACTTATTTAATTTAAAAGCTATCAAAAATAATACAAAGTAATAAAATCCACTCTGTGTATTATTTTAAATAAATAAGGTCATTATAATTTATGCTTGAAGTGTCACTCATCAAATCACTCTGCAGACATCGAATTAAGGGGAAATAATTAGTTTGCAACTTATCCCAAGTGTAGTCCGTGACATTTTAGAAATTGGTTGTAGTCAGCTTAAGATTGCTTTGAGTTCCTTGGAATATATTAAATATAACTATTTCATTTTTAATACCTAAAGTTTTAGGAAAATATATATATTTTTTATTATTATTAATATGATGCAGCTCACAATGTTTATATTTTATTGATTTGAAATTAATTTATTAAACTTATTATTGATTTAAGACGGCCTTCTAGTTATCGCCTAATTAGGTCAAAATAGTTTGATTATCTATGGTATAGGTTTTATAACTCTCTTTTTCTTCTGTTTAACATCGTAACATATTAGCATTTCTCCTGTTTTAATATGTGCTATGCTTCTACTTGTGAGGCCTTATTCCTTATTAAGGTAATATGATTTCATATAGTTTTGAATAGATTAGGCAGTGATTAGTATTATTGTTTCGATTATCCTCTATATTATCATTTGCAGGAGGTTTTTGTTAATACTGCTGTAGTATAATTAACCAGGGTAGACATAAATCATTGGTCCCTCATTCTGTTGTTACAGTTTCCTGTTTCCTTGTAGCTGTATTTGAAGCCTGATAGATTTACTTGTGATTATTTAAGGATTCAATTGGACGTGCTTAATTTAGATTAATTCAATTTTTAAAATAGTTATTGAAGACAAAGTTTGATACAAAACATTTTTTCATTGTCAAAGCAAAAATCGGCAAATAATTCCCACAGACCTGAAAAGGGCCAACGACAGATACAGCGGTATAATTCTGATCTTTTAAGTAAATCTTAAATAATTAATAACATAAATACGTATATTATTATTTTATTAATAATTAGGAAACATTTTGAAAAAAAATTGAATATCTGAGTAACGATAGGAAGAATGAAAGGAAACCAAATACAATAAATAGCCATAAATCATGAATACCTAAATCTGTTAAAATATAATCAATTTATTTTGGAACAAATTCTGTGAAAACCCGCTAATTGCCGAGGTTTTTTAAAAATAATATTACCCTATTTACATTAAACCCATAACATCATCATATTATACCGACACTTTAACACTTTTACAAGGAAAGGTGAAGTCCTATACAATGTATTTAACTAAATACACTACTAAATACTTACTAAATACAAAGAATGTATTATATCATTATTATCGTTAAGTTTTCGAGATCGCTAGAACAATATTCAGTTTATTCAAAATGATGGCTTTCATAACCCTACACACATATTGTTATATATTTTTTTAGAAATTTAAGTAAAAAAAAACCGTAAAGTACGATATAACACTTTACAACATAATATGGGGTAAAAAAGTCGTAAAAGCTTTTAATATAACTAACATAATAGCTTTAGTCTAAAAGTTAAAAGCGTACTTCGTTTTTATTACTTATCTTTTTTATAATCACAATATAAGTTTAAGACCCTCAACGGAATAAAAAGCGAGTCATTTTTATATTATTTTAATGGTAAATTTTGCTTTTATTAGCATAGAAATAATAATTAAGAACTCTCTAATATTTGAAAGGCTTTATGTTATATTTAAATATTTAATGAGATGAGTGTAGGGTACAACCATCTCATTATTTTAGAATTGCATGATTGGCTACATTCATTAACTTCTAAACTACTTAGTTTTTTATTTATTTAATTTTTTAAAGTATTTTTTTTTTGTTTTTGTTAGTAGCTTAATTCATATTCGTAAGAAGATCTCCGGTATTATACAATCCTTAGTGATAAATAAAAAAATCAGAAGAAATTTGCTTCGGTATAGATATACCAACTAGTTTTTTTTATCTTTTGGTTGATAATCAATAATAATTAATAAATAAATATAATTAAAATTTATAAGCTTCTTAAAAAACATCGATTCTTAATTATTTTTTCTAGTTTACATCGTAAAGGATACAATATTTGAGAAAATTATGTTTCTAGAATCTAGGTAGGTATTTATTTATACCGGGTGATGAGTAAGTACTCATTTTCATAAGTCATTGTGCTATGAACTGTCTGATTATAAAAATAACAAGATTTGTAACAAACATTTGTAATTATCGCATTGCCAGAATTTTACTGTAGTTTTTATTTTGGAAATGTTTTTGACGATTTGGATAAAATAAATATATTCAGTCAGGTCGTAGTGTATTTTTACATTATTTGACTTACAAACTTGAACTAAGAAATAAATGTGGTAATAGATGTGACGAAAACCTTTACAAATTCAATTATGAAATCAATTCGAGATCAATTGCGAAATAAAAAATGGTGCAAATAACTTTCGCTATTACTAGTGTAGGTGATTTGGTGATTTGTTAATTAATATCATATGCAATAATAATGCCCCAGAATGGACGAAGACCACGTGGCAGACCGCGACGGCGATGGCGAGATGAGCTGGACTCCTTCCGGAAGGATTGGCCCTGTCTAGCACAAAACAAAGAGATGTGAAAAGAGAGTAGAGAGGCCTTTGCTCAGCAGTGGGACATACCGGGCTTAATAATAATAATCATTTTTATTATTATTTTAATAACTAACGCGTTTGGAAATAACTGCGACCGAGACATCCTGTGACTTCACCAACACAACATGGTCGAAACGTAAGCGAATTAAATAATATGTGTATTTTTAATTATAATATTTTATATATAATAATTAACGTGTAATAAATTAATAAAACAAATTTAATAGTAACTTAAAAATGGCAATATTAGTTAAAGGATAAATAGGGTAAAAACTATGTAAAAGTGTGTATACATCAGTTTATTTCATGTAACAAATATGCTGAAAGAGCTCATAAATTTGTTGGCTGGCGTATTGCGTTCCTCGGAATTCTTAATATTCCAATTTTATGGCACTACAAGATTTATAACAATGCACCAAACCATATTGTTGATATCTTAAAACACATGTTGTTTGAAATACCACATGTTGTATGCTTACAATAATTTAATGTATATAATGAAATATATTAAAAATCTATAAAGAACCATGTGGTTGTAACCACATTTAAGACGTAAATATTACGTAATTTATACATGATTTTAATCCTCAGTTGTCTTTTTCTTCTATTAGTTAAAGGAATATATTTTATACAACTAGAAGCTATAGTCATATAAGTTATAACTTGCCAAGGGTGGGGTGATTGTATTTTTACAAATGAATAATTCGATAATATCCGAAGTATTCTTCCGTCTCTCTTCTCTCAATCCGGCCCGATACACTGGTTAAATAAACGCCTGAAAAGCCTACAATATCCTTAGACTAGTTAATTTGTATAATAGAAAAGTTTTTAAGAATGTTTTGCAATGAATGCTAAGATTTTTGTATGCGTTGAAAATAAGATGCTGCGCTGTTTTATTATTTATTTATTTATTTATTTATATGTTTTCCACTTAGAACCATAATCAGTGATCACTTGTGTATGTCAACATGGAAGAATCAGGAGAGCTTATTTCGATACTAAATTTATCGTAATCAGCCCTTCTGTAAAATCACTTTCCATCTTAATGTTAAAGCTATGAGGGTTCCAAACGCGTCCTGGTCTGAGAAGAACCACTCAACAAACTTAGACGGATATATTTTTTATTATTGTGATCACTGTTTCACAACCTTCAATCTTAAAAGCAATTTTGGAACAACTAGAACCCTCGCAATCAATCGGAAATGAAGCCTAATGATTTCTGGCAACGAAAATAAAATAATAATAACAGTAAAAAAAACAAAATTTCGGCCTGCCACACAACCAGTCATCGCAAGCAGCACCCGTTTACGAGCATAACACAAGAGCCAGGCATCACCCCCTTCGCCATATTTGAGGGAGGAAGGCAACCCGACTCCCAACGCTACCGCAAGTATTGACTTCTAAGGAATCGGTGTGATGCAGGTCGATAAAGCAAAATTAATTTACAACAAAAAACTAATTGCCGAGATTACTAGTTATTCGCAATACTATACAATTCATTCCCAGGCCATACCGTTGATGTAATCCCTTATACTATAGTAGGATTTTTTTATCAAATTATTCTTTACATATAATATAAATTTATTCAATGATAGGCTTAAGGCTTCGTTTGGGAGCTTATTATAAAAACGTATACAATTACCCTTAAAGATTTTACCTATTTTATGGAGCCTTGTGCTGGGCATGGCGAGTTTATTTTTATGTCTTGTAATCATTTTATGTAAATCACATTTTTTCTAGAACTTTGAAATATTTTTATGAACGTAAATTAAATTTTCATAAATATATTGATTATAAACAGTCATAATTTTAATTTTTTTTAATTTGTTTCTTAAAGAGTCTCTTGATCTCATATTATATATTGCTTGAACAGCCCTCTTCTGCAATCTAAATATGGTATCAATGTCAGTCGCTTTGCCCCATAAGAGTATACTTTATGATATTAAGCTATAAAAATAACTAAAGTAAACTAATCGAGCAGTTTTCATATTTGTTAATCGACGTATATGTTTAACTGTTCAAATATATGAGGACCCCATTGCAATTTTTTATCTAAAGTAATGACCAAGAAAGTAGTAGATTTGACCAAGTCCGATTCCTCCTTCCTTGTTCCTCCTTCCTAATTGATTGTCTGGAGAATATTTTTATACTTGTATTATATATATATATATTTATATATATACAATCAATTGTATTTGTAATATTTCATTGATTTACTTCTATTTCTCGTTATTGAATGACAAATTGATCTCGAACATTTATATCGAAATGTCTTTTAAAATATATAGAGATTTAACAAATTATAAGGTATCAATTAAACCAATTTAATTTGATATAATTAAAGCATAGTTAACATAGTAAAATTATAAGTCATTTTTTAAGTTTAATATTTTATTTAAACATGGATTTGAATGTAAATGCCTCATTACTCAATTTGAAAAGGTTCATTCTGCGATCTCTCTTTACATTATTCCGTTCCTGTGATAACATTTTAATCACCATTTTAAATACAGAAATTTAGCTTTACAATTGGAAGGTTTGATTGTACAAAAATTACAATAATTGTATTTCCTGAAGTGAAAATACGATTTCCATTTTTTATTTCAATATCAACCTAGTTATTTTTTATTTCTTTCAATTTAATTTTATAACCCACATAATAAATACTTAACTATATTCAGTAAGTCTGAATATTTAACGTTTCAATAATATAGACCTAATACCTACCCCATTTTGGAACCCTATACATCAGAGTCAAACAATTAGACAGTTTGATACATAATCTGTTATCTCAGCAGAGTTGTAAACCTGTTATACAATTTATAGTGTAGCTTGTTTCTATTGGTCGGCTCGACATTATCTAATTTGCTATGGAACAAATGATTCAATTTCATTAGTCAACAGGAAAAAGCTATTATAGCTCTGATTTCAGTCATACAATACAAAACGGCCAATAGTCTAAAAGTAGTATTCGTATAAACGAACGTTTTTAGTCTACAAATTACAAAATAACATAATTCTATATATACATTTTCGTGAAAAATAATGACTATTGTACATATAATCATAGTATTAATTTATAGTTAGTATAATCTTCTTAAATATTTCACAAAAAATGTATATTGCTGCTGTTCTGTTCTGTTCCCAGCGGCTTCGCCCGCGCTATATAGGATAAAAGACCTTGTTATGTAGGCCAAAAGGTTTTTACACTTACTCAGGCAAAATACTTTATTAGGGATAGCTGTTGCCCGTGTATGCGTCCACGTAGACTGTAAAAAATATATTTTTATCGCTTATGATCATAGCCATAAACAGTCACAGGCAACATCTAGTGACAATATAAATCCCTTTATCATAGTTTGATTAGTGATTGTAAATCTTTTTAATTCTAAATATTTATATTTATTAATATTCGTATATATATGACAAAGTCTTGAATCATGATAGTTAATACATTTATAATTTAATACATAGTCAAAATGTTAAAAAGGAAACCTAAGTTGATAAAAATCAGACTTCCAACATTGTACCAACATAAGTCTTTCTGTACAACCATATAAAAACCTAGATACTTTTTATCCATCTATATAGCTTGAATATAACATCTTCATAACTATATTTCAAACAATTGACGCTCTAACTATCTTTCAATTATTCTAATGAATTATTAAAGGTGTAATTCTGTTTGCAGGAACAACCATAAGAGGAAAAATTAATTTAATTTTAGGTTATAAGTTAGGTTAGGTTAGGCTTCGATTGGCCCGGAATAGTCATCGTCAGGTACAATAGCGCTTGACGATGATTAGTCCGGGCGAGGTGGCGGCGGAGCTCTTCCTAGGGAGGGCTTCGTTGGCGGGGTGGCGGGACGGTCGAGGTCGCATATTCTGCGTCGTCTGCAGGTGGCAGTTTAAATTGCGGCGCAGATGTGTTTACCTCTTCCGGCCCTGTGTGTCGGGGTGGTCTTCTTCGGAGGGTCGCCTGCGATGCACACCAGCCGCTGGCGGCGGCTTCGGGTTCGGACCACGAGCGTTTTCGGATGGGGAGCCCTTCGCGATTCAACAAGCCGGCCACCGGAGTGGGAGGCGCTCAAGTCAACCGGGCGCGTCACTCCATGGAGGTGGTGGTCGCTCGCGCGGCCTTCCGTCGGAGCAACGCGGATGTGTGCGCAAGCGTTCCCGTGGCGCTCCATTATGACGGAGAGGTGTTGACCGTCTGGTTTAGTGAGTAAGAGTCTCACATAACCGCTTCCATCTTCTCCTGGATGGAGGTGTGTATCCATGAGGATACCAGACGTTAAAAAAAAAAAGTTTAGGCTTCGATCAACAATACGTTTTTCACTCCTTATTATACAAAAAATATCCAACAAAATATATTGTAAAGATTAGAATAAAACTAAAAGTGTATAAATGATGACTTAATTTAACTGAACTGTGAACTGTGTATAAATTGAGCCAATTTAATTGATAAGAAGCAGGCGAAATTGCTGACAAAGCTATATAAATAAATATGTATTTTTTTACATTTCAGATAAGCTATATATGTTTTGTTTAATGTAAACGTTTTTTTCCTCAAATTAATTAAATTCAATTTGAATGTTTTAATGAGAGGTTGAAAATATAATTAGTAATTTTTCCATACTGATAATTGATTTTATAAATTAAAATAACAAATATTTTTTTATTAAACGATTGATAGTATAATGATAATAAATAATACTAATTTTAAAATGTTGAAATAATATTAAAAAGGACAGCTTTTCTAAATCGCTTTATTTCAAAAGACCTCAAAAAATATCTATAGTAAACAAAATTAAAAAGATAAATGGAAAGGAAAGATTAATGTGGTTGACACATGGTTTTCATAACTCACCAACATGACATATCAGAAAATCAAAGCCACGGACGTTGGGCCAAATTTGACAAAAGTGAGTGACGGTGACTAAGTGAGATTTATTGTACTTGCACCAGAGAAGGTTAACTGACTGACATCCATCCAATTATATAATATTACTAAAGAATGAGGTGCACATCTTTACAAACACGTGACGTATAATTTTAGCGTTTTATGAAATGAATAAATACTTTTGAAATGATTTAGGACAACACAATAGTTATTTAGAATCTCTTATGACTATAATTAATCGCTTATAATTTTATTAAAAACAATTCGATCACTTTTATTTTATTCTAAGATAAAAACATATGGTATAAAGAAGAGTTGTTTAATTAAATATCAAATCGATATGGATTGAATATGGAGCGAATTCATATGGATTTTAGAATTTAATTATACCAGTATACTACAATTTCGTAAATTTATGTATTGTAAATATTTTGAGAAGTATTTTTTTTTATTAATATGTATTAACATAATTAATAAATAGTTCTTATTAAAGTATTGTACGAATATAATTGTTAGCACTGATGTCTTGATTGTAGTAGGTTCATTGAAGTTCATTTTACCTGATTGAAATCTACGTAAGTTATAGGTACATTTATAAAAACTATATACTTTACATATTAATTGGTAAATACATAAAATATTTTTTTTTATTTAATATAAATAAATCTACAGTCATATCGGTAAGCGAGTGTTATTTTATTATTACATACAATATTGGAATGAAAATAACATTAATATATTTTATATATAAAAAAATATATAATAATCCTGATGTTAAGCGTATGTTTTTAGAACTTTGTTTTAACTTAATGATTGAGCTTCCTAACAAAAATATGTAAGATTGAGAATTCAAGTCGACTAGATTAGGGATGAGCTCAGCTTGAGTTCACGCGTCACTTGCTCATCTTTTTTGTATGTTGTATCTGATTTGTTGTAAAGAAAATAAGAATTTTATATTTTTTAAGGTTGATTAGTAGAATCTGTGACAGATAATTTTAATTAGATTTAGTAGGCGGCGCTGCAATCAGATTCCAGGTATAAATATTTTCCAGTCAGCACACACAATATTTTAGGTATATAAAAATGTTACCCTTGCATAGCTTTTATTTTTCTTAAATATTTTTGAAGAAAATTTTATGAAAAGAAATCTCATATCAAAAGTTTTCTTACTGAATCAAGGATTTTCAATACATCGAATAAAACTTCGTGATCCTCCCAATATTACAATAATATTATTTTTTTAATTTAATACTGAATATTGAATATTAAGTATGTGTTAACATACAGTGTGGACAGGGACTTATTAGGCTACTTTATGCTAATAACTTTCTGGCTTTTGAGCAAATGAAAAATATAAGAACGACCTTGAAAGCAATTACAATAATCAAATGAAGAATGCGTGCATCACTCATTCATTCTTATGAAACTATTCTTGGATTTGAAATCTTGGAGTTACAATGGATATTTTTTTTTACTTATATATAATCTCACATAATATACCTAATATTTTATGAAACCGTACGCCAACTCGATATCTACACAATAACTATATAAGAGTTATGTAGTGAAACCGAAATGTGAAATGTAGGGATAATAGAAATACATCATGAGTGAAAATTAAAACTGTCTATCTATCACAGTTCATTAGACAGACGGACAGCAGTCTTAGGTAATGGGGTTCCGTTTTTACCCTTTAAGTATGGAATCCTAAAGTTAGAAGACTTAATCCGTGGACCAATATTGTATTGCACTATTTTATAAGTCGAAAAAACGAATGAAGTATTATGTATAAGAAATCAATATCGTATATATTATTGTCACAACTGCTATAGTTGAACAATTATTAAGCTCACGATTTGGACGACACTTCATATTAATAGCGAGTTCATGCGACATGATTGCAACAATTTACTTACGTTCCTATACCAAAAGAGATTGATTTAAAAACTATTTTAGTTATTATTATTTGCACTTAACAACACTATTTGAGGTCAGTATAGTATGTCAATCTCATGACAGTCTTTTCTTTGTGACGTATTTCACGATTTGGCAGAAGTTTTTAGGACCAGCCGCCGGTATGGCGGGAAGATATAGGGCGGGCGTATTCTAAGATGCCACCAAAAAGCAAAATACATTGAAAGTAAAATAAATATAGTATTATAAGATTTTAGTAATCTTTCCCAATATCATTAATTCACATATATCACTTCTATGAAAAGTATAACAAAATATATAATGTTAAAAAAACAAATATATGTAATTTATATAAATAATTAATTAAAATTAATTAAATAAATTATTTAGGTATTTAAGGTCGCATAAAAAGCAAAAAAAAAGTACCATATTAATGAATAAATAAAAAAAAGTGTTAATATAATTAATATCCATAAAATATTGTGAATCGATTAAGATAAAAAACAATTGACACAAATTTTGAAGATCTAAGATCACGTATAGGAAAACATTTCGGCTGCGAACAAGGAGATATATTACTTATGTACAAAACGAATACAGATATTAAGAAGCAAACTAATTTATTAAGAAGGAGTTTAGAGATATTAGAGCAGCAATCATCAGCAACTTCAATTAAAAGAAGGATTAGAGATTTCTTAACAAGGAATAAGAAATTTAAATCTTTCGTTCTAATTATTTTACATAGAAATATATCAAAGTCTTAAAAGAAGCGATAGTTATGCTATGGCCAGGACGAAACCCGGACTGTAGGTTGGAGATGTGATTGTTTGTGTAAAAACAGACAGACAATTGCTTATGTACTGTTGCTTCTAAGCCTTTTATTAGATAATTAAAAACAGAATCTCAATTAAAATTACGATCATGACGTCATCAACGTGTCATGTCAATGCCAACTTCATTCGATTTGATCGAAAGCTTTAAAAAATATATATTTCTTAATGTGTATAGAGTTGGCTGTATGTGATTGTATTGGTTTCGATGTGTATCTACTAAAAACATATTGTTAACTAAATAATCATCAATTAAATGGCCAACCTAAATTTCACCGTCTATTGTAATATTTACTGCAATAATATGACTTTGAACTGTATATGAAAATATAAATAAAGCAGAACCGATTTTAATTCCTTTGAGAGTTTATAGACGGTAATTGCGTCTGTAAAATATCATAGACACTTTATAACGTAGATTAATAAAGTTATAAAGTTTAAGATGACACTTCTTCATACTGTTATAGGACATTGACAGTAGACATACATATAATATATGTATATGTATATATATAAATGTATAAAGTATCGGTATATGCCAGTAACGGTTTATTTTTCATTCTATATTCAGGATTCGGGATTCTAACCCGTGACCTCTGGGAAACCGATATGGGTAGCGATAACGATGGGACGGTTTCCCAGAGGTCGCGGGTTAGAATCCCTGCCCGTATCGGTTTATTTTTCATTCTATATATATTTAAATTTAAATAAGCTTAACATGGCTATGCATGTTTAAAAAATATTTTCAAACACCTTATACAAATAATAAAAAAAAGTTTTGTTTTTAGAATACATATATATATTTAGAATTCATTTGAAATGAAACGATTATTATTATTATATATCCATAAAAAAGATTTTTAATAACATTTATGTATTTTTATTTCTATTTCACTATAGATTATAGACACAATAATTTAAGATTATCTTCTATTTTAGATAAATTTAAAACTTTTAAATTTAATTAAATTAATTTAAAATTTTAATTAGTTCTTATGAACCTTATATCCATTACTATGTAGGTACTACGTATCCTACATACGTATAGATATGAAAGTAAGTATAAAAAAATACATTTAATAATTATATTAATCATATTTGATCGTAAGCTGCACTTTTTTTGTTGCTTGAAAAATAAATATAATATTGACGTTTTCAAAATAAAAAATCTGTTCATTGTAAGATCGTTGTTACTTAAGAATGTAATAGGTGGCAAAGGTGTGTCCATATGATCTCAAATTCTTTACAGTAAAAAGCTTATTTTTTCAAATCTTCGTTCGACTAAATTAAAAAATCATGTCACATAGCTGGACATTAAATTCAGTTTCAACCCGGTGCCTCAGATCTGAAATTAAAAAAATATCATTATACTTTCGTTATAGTATAAAAGCTAAGTTTTATATGGAGAAATATCAAAAAATATTATCTCAATAGCCGGAGAGTTTCAATAGTTATTTCACCTTGCCGGACGCATTGAAAGTGCTATAAGTGCGAGCGACAGACAATAGGTATTCGAGTGGATACAAGTGAAATAGTTGTATATGTAGGTTCCTTCTACTGTATTCTTTTATAGTGCACCATTTATCATATTAAAAAAAAAATATAGAACAATAAAATAAAATGTAATGAAGTAATGTGTCTTAATGTTAGCTTTTGTTTAATTAAGTTTTTACCAAATTAACGATACATGTAGATATTTTGTTTTACACTTAATTTTTTTTACACTTATACTATAATACCTTCATAAGACTTCAGCGCTTTCGCTTTAATGATCATGGGCATAGACAACGATAAAGTCTCAAAAAATATTT
This sequence comes from Napeogenes sylphis, assembly GCA_959347405.1. Classification (NCBI taxonomy): domain Eukaryota; kingdom Metazoa; phylum Arthropoda; class Insecta; order Lepidoptera; family Nymphalidae; genus Napeogenes; species Napeogenes sylphis. The sequence continues at coordinate 27,758,774 of OY365784.1, forward strand.
GTTTGAAGGGTTAAGGTACGATGTGTGACGAAGCATTTCTAAAACCTTTCAATCTGTATGTTTTGCTCAAATAATGGTTGTGGCTTTTCAGATTCTGGTCGCTAAACATTTAATATATAAAACCAGGTAATAAAAATCACTTACATATAAATTTGTTTAACCGAATTATTTATGTAGAATATATATTCTGTGATATCTAGATAGCAGATAAAGTGACCAACCGATAAATTTAAATACGACTAGGGCAATTCTCCGAAAATTAAAGTAAATAATCCAACTTCGTCTAATGGTTAACGATGAGACTAGAGCTGAAGAGGCAATGACGATTAATATTGTTTTTTTTATTTATATTACTATTTTTAGAAATAAAAAATCGAATAGATATACTTTCTTGTAATCGTTTTTAGATAAAATTATTTTTTAAACTCTCATATAAAACGAAAATTACTGTTAAAATAATATATAAAAGAATTAGGTGTTCTATTTCTAAGAGATCTGATGTCTTTATTCTTTAACAATACGTTTCATTTTACATAACACATTTTCGATCGATTCTTGGAAAGATAAAATGGAAAAAACCAATTTTGTCAGTCTTTCATGAGTATAATTCGTTATTTAATATACTTTTATAACAGTAATTGGTTTTCAATCGTTCTAATCATAAAAGCCATAAGCAATACTATTGTAGTGATATACTTTTTAAGAATTTTTGATTTATCAATTCAGAATAACCATTTATAACAATCACTAGCTTTTAACAACGAGTTTGTAGACAATAATATATAATAAGCCATCTATCGTAATTTAAAGTCTATATATTTATATATATCCAATTATAGCTCAAACTAATAATTAATTATGAAACATATCTATAACTTAAGATTGCTTTGACGCTACGCTTCCGTAGCAGTAAACGTAGATTAAAATATATTCGCTAGACAGCGTATCACACGTGCAATGCTACTACGAAAAACCCGTTTTATTTTTGGTTGAAGTATTTTCATTCAAACTGAGAAAAGAAATCGAACACTATTCTGGTTTCCGATAGAAAGAAAGAAAGAAGAAAGAAAATGTTCTTATTTTTTTTCAGTAAACATTTTAATTGCACAGATTTATACAAAACGATTGTTTTATATAAATATTGATATTCACAAAGCTAGAAACTATTTATATGCTTACTTTGTGGTTGGCTTCGGATAATATTTACAACGTTATTTAAACTTAAAAAATATAAAGTTGTATTAATACAGAACTTAATAAATACGTTAGGTTTTTACAAATGAAAGGTTAGTTTCAGTTTACTACAACTTCAAAAAAATAAAATTTTGATATTCGTATTTTTTTAATTATTTAAATTATTCATTAATTCGTTTGAATTCCAGGTAAATCAATTGACAATGATTGACACGTAGGCATAACAAGATAATTTATGTACTATTATTTCGCTTTTTAGACCTATGTTGGAAGAGATTTATAATCATGATTGACTACCGAAAGATAAAAAAATAAATTTCTGTTATGTTATAAATAGAAATTATATTCTCTTACAAAAAGAAATCTAATTTATTATTTTACCTTTAGGATAAAATTTCGTTAGATAGCAATATGAAAGCGAATTATAATCCAGAGTTATATCCGCAAATAAACTAATATCCAGATATTTATGCACCTACTTAGATTGCCTTTAGTTATATCAAATTTTTGAAGAACTCTTTTACTTAAAATCAAGAATTTTAACATTATTTCAAATAATGCATTAAATCCGCTCCGAATTATATTTCATATTATTTCATATTAAACCTTCATTAGGGTAGAATTTCCTCCAACATTTTAAAATAAATAACCTACCCTATACCTAAGACATTTTTTAATTTAACAAATTATTTAAATTATTATAAAATTAACTAATCTATAGTGTTACTTATATCAAATTTTTATTTTATATTACTATATATTTTTAAAGAAAAACTTGCTTTACCTTCGAATATAATTAAACTATAAATAACAAAATACTATAAACAATGAATATTTTGTACTAAAAAGCTGTAATAGCGTCTTCCTACAAGAGCTTTCAGATTTTACATTATCCATTCTACGAGCGTATCGTATTATAATAGTAAGAGCGCTTGTGTAGCTGATAGATAGGAATGGATCACTATGAGCTTTAGACTATATTCACTATAGACATAGTGTTGGTGAATCACGCTTATAATTGAAATTTAAACTAACATGTTTTGATATTTTGCATAACATTTACTGTCACTTAGCTTTTACAACGTTCAAATAATAATAAAGTTACAAAATTTTATGGTTACCCTAAAACTAATGTTATATACATTTAAGTGAGTGATAAATATTTTGTATAGTTTTAGAATATCAATAAAATACTTAAACAGCTGTTATATAATACTTAAGTTGCTCGAACATATCGTACGATTCCTAGCGATTAATAATTTCCTTTAAAATAAATATTACAAACATTGTTTTAATAAGGTTTTATAAGATTTATAACAATAAAATTATATTTTCAGTATTTATATGTGTATCTCTATGTATTTGTATCATTGTCTAACACCCTTAACACAAGCAAATAATTTGCTTATTTAGGGGTTAGATCAATGTGTGTAATTTGTCCTGATATTATTATTATATTATTATTATTATTATTATAATAAAAACATCTGGTTTACATTCGTAAAATAATAATGCTTCAAATTCTTTATTTATAACCATTTTAATAGACACTTGACAATAAACTACGATCTCATCGAAATTAGAGCTTATTGTCTCTTCCTACGGTGCTAGACACTACTATGCGAATACATGCAAATTTCCAATTACCTGAAATCAGCGCAAGTAGGCATAACAAGATATCTTGCGGAAGATATTTTCTTATTACCTAGTTCAATTCAGTCGAGTAACACGCAACAGCCATTTATTATATACATATATAATCTCAATTGAGGGGCGAGCGAAGAGGCTTATAGGCGATCCCAAATTGGTCGAAGCCGACCTCCACAGCCTTGAACACAGACATAGAATTGCTAGCCTCTCAGTATTCTATAGGATACATTTTGGTGAGTGTGCGCACGGATTACACGACCTAATTCGACCGGCCCCGTTCCATCACCGGACGTTCCGACGCACGGCAGATATCCATCCTTTTGTTGTGGACATTCCACCTGTCCAAACGAAGGGCTTTGCTTCGTCTTTTTTACTTCGTACAGCGAAGGATTGGAACAGCATGCCTTCGTCGGTATTTCCAGCCGAACATAATGTGGGTGTCTTCAAGAGAAGAGTGAATAGGTTACCTTACCACATTCCACTTTCCATCAGGTGGAATCTAGTCAAACATTGGCCTAGACTATATTATACACACATTTCTGATATGTTTACATATTATCCATATTTTAGATCAGAAGCTAAATAATTTATAAGCTTACTTAAAAGATATGAGGCAGATATGAAGCAGTAAAGATACGAGTTCATTTAGGAATTGGGATTATTTCCATGGATTTTTGCCAAAATTGCTACGAAATTATTAATGCGATGGAAGACGCCTCTATGTAGTCTTATTGTTAAACATTATGACTACCTAAAACACTCACCAAAACTTATTTCTATTAAAGTGTTTAATAGATAAAAAAAGAAAATTGTCCGTGATTTATTACGAGTTTATATTTATTTTGATTAAGGAACGAATAAACAATATGAATATACGATATTTTATTAAATAAACAGTGAAGAATTATATTAAATTACCAACTTGTTTATTAAATTAAACCTATGCTTAAACAATTAAATAATTGTTTCATATGGATGAGAGTAAAGTCCAGCGGTGAGAGGAATGGCAAAAGACATTGATTTTATTACTATGGTTTCGTAACAAGAAAGAAATAATTCCGTTTTTAAAAGAAAACATTATAGCTATTTTGAACTATTTAATAATAGATTTATTTATTTAAATAGGTTCATAAAATAATAAGTTAATAATTGATCTTTAAGAAATACAGGACAATTCATTACTATTTCATCTTAGTTTTAATAGAAATATATGAATGACGAACAATTAGTTTGGTTCATCATTTCAATATTGCGTTAGGTCTTTACATTTCAATTTTATGTTAAGTCTTTACATTTCCATATTGTGCTAGATCTTTACATATGATATTAATGTTTTTTTTATTTAGGTTGGGTCAGGTTTCTTGGGTTCAATCACTGTAATAAGTGTTTAGGGTTATCATGTAGGATCTATTTTTAAACACAAGTAAACATACGATTCATTCAGTCGCTATTGTTACGGGTAAATATTGTAACGCAGTACTGAATAAGTGTGTTCGTGCTTTGCGTAATTAAAACAGAACCCATTTCTCGACTTTTCTGCCTTTCCTTTTGGTTTTAATTAAATTAAAATGATTATATCGTACCACTTCCTGTCGATAGCAAGGACGTGGTTTGCGATAGAAACGTTCCACGACTATTTTTAAATCTTTATTATCAATTCCGAATCGACAAGCCTACACGAGGATTGTTTTGTAGGTCGAAATGTTTAAAACGGAAACGTTGGAATCAAGAACGTACCATATTTTCTTTTATAGTAGCTGCCCATATACGTCAAAAATTCTTCGAGTTGTTTCTGCAGCGTTGCTTCCGCAATGGAAGTCGTAGTCGTAAATAACCTGTTGTTTTAAGTTTTTTATATTTTGAACAAATTGATTATAAAAAAGGAAAGAAATACTCGAGCCTAAATAAAAAAAAATGGTTTCTACACTAAACGCTTTTAAACGTTTCGGAAGAAGACTCTTCCTACAAAAAAAATAAAATATTATTTATCTAGCAGACTATGAAAAGTATGAATTATATTTTTAAAACAAAAACTAAGAGGTTTTAAGGGACACCCGGATGGAACGAAGTCCCTTTCGATTAATTATTGAAGGAATAGGGAATATGCATAAAATTTTAAATGGTCTCAAATACTTTTTGTCGGATACTTATTGTAAGATTACATTATTGTTAAATACAATAAGTATATAAAAGTGAAGAGTGAGAAGTAAAATCTGTGAAACAATATAATTGAACGTGGCCCTTATATTATTATCATCTTATTATAATAAAAACATTTTTTTTTATTTACTAATCATTTAAGGCCATAAAATAATTTATGAAAAATGTAAATTAACGGAGCGAAATTCAATTTTCCAAAACGCGTCACCACTGGTTGAAAGGAAATGTGACGTCATTTGACACGCCATTCAAATTATCGGCGTCGAAGTTCATACTGTGATATCAGTGTTACTGAGAAAAATAAATAATTTAAACCTATATTTTCGTGCTTAAAGGTTTTATTAAATGATACAATTGCTTAGGTAATCATTTTCCACTTCACTTGACTCAGATAAATAACTTGGTTGATAATCAGCAGATATGTATAGAAGATATAAGATGCTATAGAAGTATTAACAGCTGTGTTTTCAGTAAACAATTTTCTTTTTAAAACATAGTTTTACTGGTAAAGTAAAAGTATGTAAAATAGTTAGTTTTACTGGTAAAGTAAAAGTATTGTGTGTTGAATGAGGAAATGGTAACAATGCTACATTTTGTTTTTCAGCGGGTATATTTACATTGACACCTTTACTTCTGTACTTTGGTTTAATATTAACTAGCACAGCTTAGTCACTTGGTAATTTATCTTTAATATGCGAAAAGCAAGAAAAGTCTTGGCTGATTAATATCACAGACATTTGTATGGCCAGTACTAGGACTTACTTACTATATGACTTCTTTGTAAAGGTCTCCAATTTTTTTAAACACTACTTTTGATAGCTTACTCTGAAAAGACTTCATTAACCGATCTCAATCTCTGCCTTTTGACTACGCACATTCTCATTCTATCAGCTGGTGTTTTTGATACAAAAATATATGAAGAACAACTCCTTTCTTCAAACTTAGATTACATTTTTCTCCTTGTTGTTTCGTTATACATATTAGAATCAATATTATTAGCTATATCTTCCTTAACCTTTTTTTTTTTTTAAGGTTAGGAATCCTCATGGATATACACCTCCATCCAGGGGATGATGGAGGTGGTTATGTGAGACTCCTACTCACTAAACCTGACGGTTGCCGCCGCCGTCATAATGGGACACCCCGGGATCGCTTTCGCACTCACCGCGATGCCCCGACGTGATCCACGGAGAGGGCATCCCGCAACGAGGAGCACCCATCCCTTTTTCGCAGGCTTGATAGATTGTGGAGGGATCCCCTTCCCCCCACCCAAGCCTGCTGCCTCTGAAGGGGGTCGAGACCCCCTTCTGGCCGGACTCGGTCTCAGGGAATCAGGTGTAAAACCCGACTCGACCATCATCGACCGTGCCCAGCCCCACCGCGGTAGTCTCCCCGAGAGGAGACCACCGGTCAGGCCCCCTAGGATATCTTCCTTAACCTGAAATAAATCGACAACCATAAAAATTTCGTAAAACCAAATGAAGAATACTGTTTTTATAGAAAGTTATACTGAACTTTTGTAAACTAGGTTAGGTTAATTTTAAACTCAAATTTTCTAATGTTAAATACTATTGCAACTTACTATAAATTAAAACTATTAAATTAAACTTGTTATAAATAAAATATACTTACGTTAAATTGATCTTCACAACAATATAAACACAATTTAAGACATATATTATCCCTTTTAATTACCATAGACCATTGTTTTTGTATTTTCGCATCTCTTGGAATATAAAAATCACCTTGTCGGGTGTTTCTCTAATACTATTTTTACACTCCGGTACTATAGATTACTTGTAAGGTGGTTTTTATCTTCTTTCATGACTTGTAAAGCACTTAAAACTTAAAATATGTATGAAGTAAATAAAAAGTTCATAGTAAAAATTGACTGGTCGTGTCATTTGACGTCACGCAGGGCTCAAATTTACTCAATGTTTTAATTTTTACTTTGAAAAAAAACTAAAATCTTTTGAAGCTTATTTATAATTTTTTCTACGATATAGTAATTAATTAATTTACGTCAAAAAAAAAACATGAATATTACCTATTGTAATAAAAAAATATTAAATTATTAATTTAAGCTAATATACTAATGAATAATATTTGTATACTATTTTTGTATGATATTTCGCCGATAATTTATAAAAAATGTAAATAAAATTAATAACTAAATTAAAAAGAGTTAATCAATAAACCCATGAGTTATTATCCCGCCACCTAGCGGTTTCACTTTGTACAGATATGTTTATATAACAGATGTAGTTATGTTTCCCTAAGTTATTAAAAGATGGCGTTGTTACAAAACATTACGAGTATATTTGATCACAAATTTGTATTATTATTTTGATTTAAACTGTCTTATTTGCAAATTGATTCTAAAAGAACAAACTCCAATATCAAATAAATAATAAGGAACTACTAAGCAATTTAATATAATACAAAAAAATATAATGATAGAAATGAAAATATCTCGCTTGCTTTCTATAAGAGAGAGAGAGAGATAGCAAAACTTTTATTTAATTTTTACCGTCTAGCCCCCTTTCACAACGCGCGATAAGAAACAACGTTCCAAAAAACTTTCGTAAGTTGAAACATCGTTTTTAGTAAACTGAATTAATTTAAATTAAGGAATTAAGTAGGTTTAAACATTGTTCTTTAGTAAACTGAGAAAATATAAACTAAGAACATAATTCTTAGTTTCAGTAGTATATATATAAAATAGTATATTATAGTTTCATACTCTAGGGTGACCTTTCTGGAACACGGTCACCGTTTTGCCAATTTGGAACGTCAAGCCACGTGGAAACTGACCAAATCAATCTCCGAATTGAGCGAAAGATTTGTTGCGGTCGACTTCCGTAACATTAATTTGAGAATAACAACATATTATAAATTGTGCAGCATGAGTAGATTTATAATCATATTTTTATTTTTTCTAAAAAATTTAGGCATGTTTATGATTTTACAGAAAAAGACATAAAATCTGCTTCGAATTTTTTTGTTTATACCTCTTACCAATTTTACCAGTATAACCAGCACATTCTGTACTATAAAAGTTTGTAACAAACAAAATATAGTGTTATTACTAAGTTAAAACTCGATTTACATAATCGTTTCAGTAGAGTAAACGCATGTATTTCAAATTCGGTTTGAATATTTTTCCTCAATTCAATTAGCATTCTTAATTTTAAAAAATCAATATTGAACAACTATTATTTGATAAGATTTCGTAAAATTGAGAAATCGTTTTAGGCGTTACTTAAGCCTTCTTTACTCCAATTCGAAGACATTTTTATTTATCTATGTGTATGGTTTACTGAGATCTAACTATATAGATAAGGAATTACCGAAACGATGGTCTAACATGAATCCCTCAAAAAACCCCTAGGATGACTTAAACATTCTTTGAATCTTTTATTAATCTGGTAAAAGCCTGGATATAAACAATAACATATATAAATAATGCAAGGCGCTTTTATCTTTAAATACTTTTCATTTGGTACATATTTAAAACTTTTTATTAATTACATTCAGAAATTCAGACAACAATTAATATAATAACTATAGGATAATTATTACAAAAAAAAAACAAAAATTAGAGAACTAAATACATTTTAGAATAATTATAAATTCAACTTATTTTTTGTTTTATTTTTATTCTTATTTTATGGGAGAAGTCGCAGTTTATAACAAGACTTATATATATAATCTCCTTAGTCATTTTCGTGATTAAATTCTGTGTGGACATTTTGAAATTGGAATATTAAACAGACAAAAACTAATTTACAAGGTTTAATATACAGCAATGAAAATAACACGCCACTAAGTAATATCTTCAAATGAATTCGTAATTTGTTGTCTACGAAATGATAATATTTCATATCATTATGATTAAAATTATGCTGTAATTATTGAAAATAAATGAACTTATTTTAATTTGCATATCGTTTTTAAAAATAAAGATAGAGAATACCGAAGGATCAGAATACAAACCACAAGTTCTTGATTGTTCTATCAACAAGTCTTTAATTAATCTACTTTTGTGAACGGGGCTGCTACAATCACAATATAATATTAATATAAAGGGGCTTGAAGTAATGACTTCTGGGAAGTCAAACAGGTGGCCACCTGTTTGACTTCCCAGTCAGTTTGACAGTCCTTTATCAATATTTCGAGGATATAATGATAGTGCTCTATAAGATCCTAGTTAATAATGCTTTAATTAGAGATTAACAAATTCATATTAATATTATATTTAATATAGTTGATATACGAACATTTATTTTTAAGTTCCCACTAAATTATACAGGGATCTATTCATATCAAAACATGAATCTTCATTCTGGCCCGAGCGTGTTTTATGTTACATGTACGTTGGCAAGGGTTGCGCAAAAGAGTAAGCATTAGCGAAAAATAATATGTAGGTATATAAAGAGTATCCCGTAAGTAGTTCGCCAAAAGGATGTAAGAGATTTGGAAGTCAACTGTGATATATTATGAACTTAATTTATCTAGTTATTTTCATAATATAATTTTAAAATCAAAACTGTAAAAAGAAACCAAAAACACAAACATAATCATTATGGGCACATCAACAAAATTTAATAATATAAGTGGAGGAAGCTAATAAGTGCTAATTGTGCCATGGATTTGGTTATGTAAGTTAGTTAGTAGCGTTGATGGTAATACTAACAACGAAATGAACATCAGAGCTCTGCCGTATTGTTTATACTGTACATTGGGGATTAGACCACATTAAGCATTAATATAAGCCTTTGTTTATATTCAATTTAAATTGATTAGATTATGTAATTTCTATGAATTTATTCGTATGACAAAATAATAACAATATAATTTGACATTAAAACGAGATATCAATTGTCTAAGTTGCGTTCTAAATAAGACTTTTACTTTGATATTAATGATTCTAAGTTTATCACTTTGAGTCGTGGTCACATTATCAAATAAAATTGTTTTTTTTTTAATTCACTTGTATTTCATTAATAGATTAATAATTGAAGTATAATTTCGATATTAAATAATTATTAAGGTATAACAAAAATATAGTATACATAGTATACTAGTAGTATAGTATACATTTATAATATATTGATACAATGCCAAAGTTTACATCTTTTTTAAGTACTTAATTGTCAAATAAGTTTTCAAAGTATCGGAAAAAAAAGTATCAAAATAATAAAGTAAATTAAACTAATTATTATTGTCAATTCCAAAACTAGAAAATTATTTATCTTAGTTTACGATTAGTTTTAAATTACTAACTGTAGTAGTTACTAGGTATTGAAGATGTGGTGCTAAAAATATAACTCCGGAAAATAGATTATTCATTCTATTTTCCTGGCTAATATATCAATTTTCAGACTTAAATTATAAAGCACTTTAAGCTGCTTTCTCTTTACCAGCGCTGGCCTGATTTAGACAGTAACCTAACACTTTTAACATTAAAATCATTTAAAGAAGAAGAAAGATTACGTATATAGAAAAACTTTTTTTTTTGAGTTTTTAACATTTAAATTTTAAAAAATATGTAAGTATGTTACTCGCAATATGTTGATAACTCGTCGAGTACTTTTTTTGTAATAATTTTATAAAACACTTACATACTTCTTCCCGTTAAAAGTATGGTTAATATTAAAATATACACAATATGCAAGAGTAATCTGTTACAAATATTGTTGTTGAATACAGCATTGCCAATTAATATTATTAGCTTTTAAGACGGCTGCTTTTGTAATTTCCATTTTGTTCGTATAATTTTTCCATGAATTCCTCCCTTGAATCCAAACCATTTCTTTGAAAATCAGATAAATTGTGTATCGCATCAACATTTTTCAATAACTATAATCACTTAACAAAAATGGCGGCAGCAAAGTCTTACTTGTATTTTTTGTAAAGTATTTTTAGTAAAATAATAAACAAACACCGTCTATCTCTTTTTAAATGAGATGACAACGAATACTGAGTCACAGCTTATTATGTCAAAAAATCTATAATAATTAAACCACCTTATAGTGATAAGTGCAAGAACTATAACATTCTAATAAAACATTATATACTCATTACACATATATATTTCTGTATATAACATAGTATGTGAATATTTATAAGACTAATGACTCATGAACTTTAAATAAGTTTGTCCTATTAAAACTTAAGGCGCCAAAGATGTTGTTACTAACAAGAAGTATCTTACATCTTGAAGTTTTATATTTAACTAGCGAACCCAGCCCGCTTCGCTGGGCTAACCCTTACTTTACCTGGTGGCGAGTTACATCAATGGGCATAGCATATTCGTTTTCTTCGAGGAAAAATACATGGTCATACCAATTTTTATGACAATCGGTTGAACGGGGCGGAAGTCGATATTTGACAGCGCTGCCTGGTGGCGAGTTACATCAATGGACATAGCATATTCGTTTTCTTCGAGGAAACATACATGGTCATACCAACTTTTATGACAATCGGTTGAACGGGGCGGAAGTCGATATTTGACAGCGCCGCCTGGTGGCGAGTTACATCAATGGGCATACCATATAAACCTTCTCCGTGGAAAAATACATATACATACCAATTTTCATAATCATCGGTCCAATAGTTTCTGAGTTCATCGATTTCATATATACAAACATCCTTCTATATATATATAGATAGATGTAAAAAAATATAAAACAAAATATCTACTTATCTTTGTGTATCATAAATATGTGACATCATAATAATCTGAAAAAGTTTTCCGTCGACTGCCAACATTCTCATTCAACGAGCTTTTTGTGAAAGGCACTAACGCAGTCAAGCCGGCCCATTTATGCTAGCTACAGATGTGCTATTGTCTGGCAGAATTTTTCTACTCTAAAATATTTAATATTTATTATTATTCTCATTAGACGTTTATAAAGATGTATCATAATTAACGTCATATGTTTTCGAGCACAAAATTACAAAATATACTTTTCGCTTGTTAATGTTATAACAAAATTCTTATTGCCAAATAGCCGCCAACGTGTATATTTTATTAAAAAGTAGCGCCGCATCCAAGAATACTAGTACGTTTTTTTAGATGTATGTGTAAACAAGAATGGCTCGATTAATTGTATAAGATGTTAGTGTCACATGTCTCGGTCTTCCACGTAACTGTCTGGGTCACGTGCAAGTCTGCGACTAAGCCAAATCTTATAATTTATCGTTACATCATTGAACGGCGCCAGTGGTTTTCATAGAGTTCTACTCCTGGAAAAGCTCGTTGGTAAAACCATTTAAGATGTCACAATTCATAATTATATCCAGCCAGGTAGAAGCGAGGTGAAAAATTATTGTATTTAGTACACCGATTAGACAACTTCGATAACGTTAAAATAGGTACGGAGCTGGTATATGGAGTAGATGTAATTTTATACATAGACAAATAATAACAAGGAAGTCATGTATTATAACAGTAAGGTATAATAGTTATTAATGAAATAAAACAAAGAAACCTTAAATAATGGATTCCTCTTTTACAAATATAATTAAATTAAGGACGTTGTAAATCAGCATTTTTTTAAAGAAAGATTTAATATTGGCATTTTAATATTGCTTGTCATAAAACAGTTTTATAGTGTGTGCGAAAAACAAAGGTTTTCATTTTGAAAACAAATTGTTTATTTTCGGGCTATGCCCTTGACAAAGGAATCTAAATTATTCGGAAACAAAACCAAACTGTAACGTTAACGTATTTAATTAAAGATTTTTAATTATTTCTATTATAATATATATCGAACTTCTTTTGTTCCTTAGTTTGTGTCAAAACCATTATTAATGTGGTGTAGAATATAGTAAGTGATATATAATCTTCCTCAAAAAAAATTGTATTTGGTTTAAAATGTTATTTTTTGTTACATTGGGACAGCCACCGCTGGCCAGCAGCAAGCGTGTTACTTTTCGTTATATTGGAATAACATAAACATAACAATTAACTGACAACCGGCACATTAGTTATCGTTACAACAAAATGGTTAGATCAAGCGTAAAGACACATTCCATTCTATTCTCCTTGTAAATTTGACGGAATAAAAAATATTATATACGGTATGAATATAAGTAAGTAATGCTTAGTGTTTTCTAAGGCTTTCACGAGGACTACAATTAAATTTATATTTTTAAATTAAATTAAATTTAATTTAATTTAATTTAAATTAAATTTACATTTTAAATCTAACCCGACGTTTCGAATTGTTTACAGCAATCGTGTTCACGGTATGACGAGATGTCTCCATCTTGTCGTGTATATTTTAAATATATTCATTATACGCTAGTTAAATCCGTAAAAATAGTTTTATTTCAAGTAACCACTTTACCTAATCATACCAAATATCATTAAAAACTTTCAGTAGAATGCCGTAATGCCTTTATAATCGGACAAACACACTAACAAAAAATTGTTCTAGTGTTTTGAGTTATGTGTTATGTAACAAAGACGACAGAAATTAGTCGTTTGTACAGATTTTATCCCACTGCTATCTAATTAAATCATTTACTTGGTTTACGTTCGAGAATATTATATTTATTTTGTACGAATATTAATTCATTTGATATTTTTAAATACAAATATGGGGATGTTGGATGTTTTGTCATCCAGACCGGACTAATTCCTGTATTCTATACATTTAAGGCACATGATATTTGAGGAGCTTTCTGTTGCCTAGGAACAAACATTCTCAGGGATCGCAGGTTTAAGCTTAATGATTATTACGAACTGACCAACAAACTGTCCAGGAATAAATTTATAATTAGCTTGTACGCGGTAGAAGTGGAAGCGAGAGTTATTACAGTAAAATCCCTCTATAGCTTACTGAAAGACTTTTCTAGAACAAGCAACGGTTCATTTCTAGAACAGTTTCCATATTTGGTTAGATAGGCAGAGCAGTATGGATAGTGGAAGCGAGCGTATTGGCGCATCATAAAGGGGTCCCTCAAACCTACACCTGGGTCGCAAGTCCAGGCATTATTTGAACTCCTCTCCATCAACGCGTTGTGCTCGGCACCCGCACGGCGAATCCATGTAATTTTAAGAAGCTTCGTCTCATCATATTACGTTGTAAACGGAAGAATGTTTTTTTTTATTATATATAACTTACTATATTATTGTCAATCATTTTAAAGTCGTTACAATATGACGTTTTGGATGACCGAGAAGAAGCGCAAAATCACTAACCTTATTGATAACTAGAAATTTAATGTTTGAAAATATCTTTAAACATGTATAGCCATGTTAAGCTTATTTAAATTTATATAAATATAGAATGAAAAATAAACCTACCTAATAAAGCTACCGATACGGTAGCTCAGTTGGTAGAGCGACGGGACGGTTTCCCAGTAGTCGCGGGTTTGAATCCCTGCCCGTATCAGTTTATTTTTCATTCTATATTTATATAAACTAGAAAATTTACATGATTTCAACTGTTTTGATGGTAGATACATGATGATGATAATATGCAAACTATGAAGTCCACAAATATATGTGTGGAATTTATCAATTCTATGATGAGATACATAGAACAGGCTTTTTGCTAAACTTTACATGTAACTAACGGTTAATAGAAATAAAACAATTACTACGAAAATCTACTTTAATTTCAAAACCGTTTGTCATATGAAGCTTCCTCCGAAAAAAGAATACATATATATACATTGCGGTTTCGTATGAAAACAAATTTTAGAAATGAGTTCCCATAATAACTCAGACTGTATGATCGGAGGGAATGAAGGGAATGAGTTGAAGACTAAAACTTTGTTACACGACTTCAATTAAATAAAAACTCCTTTTTACACTTCCGCGGTCTCGTGCCGGTTCATTTAAAAAAAAACGGTACACATTTTTAGCGATATTGATAGAAATGGTTATTAGTAATAAACTATTTCAAAAAGTTATCATGACGAAATCTTAATGATGTAGCGGAAAAATGGTCAACATCGATTCAGATGTTTTAAGTTAAAATTGTATTTTGATAACACACAACTATTTGAGTCGGCTCAAATTTAAGCTTTCATTCTTATTTTACACAAATCTAAGATATATGTTTATTAATTAAAAGGATAATGTTTAAAGGATAGAAATAAAATAAACAGAAAGTGAGTATAAGAGTACAGAATATTTTATTTTGTGTATGAAATATACTATAAAGGGCTCTTAAAGTTCTTGGCTGGTTTATTGCTTTCCTAGGAATTCGGAATTTTCCATTTTTATGGCATCAAGAGATTAACACAAATGCACCGAACAATGTTGTTGAGCACAAGCGCACAATACCACGAATCAGTTAAAAATACCTCCCCTTAGTAAACTGCTTTCCAACTAACTTGATTGTTCTTAAAATTTCCAACAAAGCTTATTTCTGCTTAGTAACAACTTTGAACTAACTTACGAAATTAACTGGGGTAAGTTATGTGACTTAATATATAATTAAATATAATAATAATATGTAAAGTAACATAAAACTAGCATGTAATAACCGAATTACAAGAAACTCTTTTATTTTCGCCTTTTCTTCTATAATAACATTTACACCTACAAGTTATTATAATAATCAAAAAACACAACGTAATTCTTAAACAAAACTATTTACACTATCGTCAGTCACGGTGTTAATATTTTCAATAATAATCGTACCATTTATATCATAAACTTAGCAGCTTACGTAAATTTTGTATTTAATTTAAACGTTTTCCAAATAGAATGCATTGCTAGTACAATTCCCATTATCGGTTGGAGAATCAGGGTGTTCTTCGGGAACGGCACCATTTGTACGCATATCGTCACGGATCTACAGCAAAATATTAAATAAAATATACTTTTTAACTAACATATGGTAAGTGAAGATGAATTTGTTACCTTTTTCATCTGACTCATCACTTCCAAGATATTCAAGCCAGCTAGATTATTTAATTCTTGAAAGCTCTATTTTCCACTACGTAATAACTCAGCAAACAGTTCAGGATATTTGGACACGTCTTCCAAGCCGTGAGGAACTCTACAAACAACAAAGTATTGGTTTTGTATTCTAACTTCAATAATTAATATTTTCAACAATATAAAAGATTATTGATTAACTTTTCATCCAACATAATATTGATAAATATAGATATATATTTAAAATATCATATTAGTATTACAAATTTATGATACAGTAAATAAAGACAAAATAAATAAAAAAAATCGAAATGATCGAAATGTAATAATATTTAAAGTTTAACTTACCTATTTCCGTCGTCAAAGTCCAACGCCAATCGTCCTCTTTAAATAATGAAAATGTTCTAAAAAGAAAGCTTATATTTCATACACCAAACACACACTTCGCAACAAAGACACTTTGCAAAGGCACTGTTACCTCACTTGTTAATATGTGCTTCTTTAATCAGAGCTAAAACTTTTAATGTTCCATGCAATATAAGTAAACTCAACTTGTTTTATAGGAAATACAGGATGGTTATGCATTTACTATTATTATCTATGGTATAAATAGCGATTCATTTGTGTCTGTTTGCCTTCCTTAATATTTATAAACTTTATATATTATTTGAAAAATATATAAAGTCTTCAACTATGGCAATCTTGGTGCAATATGTATTACCAATTCACCGATTACCAGATTGTAATCGGCGTTAATAAGTGATTTTTATTTATTATTATATATATTAATTATACAATAACCGAATAAAAAATATGAATAATTAGGTACCTATATGGAGGATTATCAAAGATCTCATTTTTTTTAATCAACATTTATAAATGTAACCCTGTTTTTACAGCAGCTGTAAGGCATGCAGTACTAAAGAAGCACTTTTATTATAATGTAAATATAAGATATCATGAAATTCAAAAAACAAGTAACATACATATAAGATAATAAAACAAAACCAAACAATGTATTTACTAGATAAGTACTAAAAGGTAGATTGTGTTAGTGTGTGTAATGATTGTAAGAGTGTTGCAAGATACATTTCAGATTACTATTGTAATATTATTCTCAAGGTGCATTTTTAATATTTAGAATGGATCTTTGTCATGAAAGTATAACAACAACCCGTGTAACAATAACTGGAAGTTAATTTTAATAATAAGTCTGTACTTTACAAAGGTGTTGCGGAACAATACTCTCTGATATTCTCTGGCTTTTGTTATCAGTTAAAATAACAAAATAACAGATACCACAATCTATATTTATATTTGAAATTGTCTATAAATAAAATTAATTTCAAAATTACTAGTAGATTAGTAATTTTTATTATTTGTCACCATTTTTCTGTAAGACTTAAAATTTTTTGCTTTAATTTTTAAAGGACATTTCCCAATAAATCATATCACTTTAAAAATCTTTTTTAAATGGTTATATTGATAAATGTGCATAACGATTTAAATAATATTCACATATTCTGAATAATTGCTTTTGAACATGTGCAAAATATGCGTAGAGTATCAAAAATCGTATTAAAAAAATATGAGTAATAAAGGTTTGTTCTGGAATTATCAGTTAAAATGTCTCAAAGTTTTTAAATTGTTATTTAAATCAGATGATTAATATTTAAGACCCCCCCAAGTTATTAATTGGTCAATACATATACCTACTTTTACATGAATGTTATATTTGAAATGGTAGGAAATTATGTAAACTTGAGAAAAAAACTGTCTTATATGTGTGTATGCATTTATGTTTGTATAGGTATGTACATATTTATTTGTACATGAATATTGTCATTATAGAAAACAAAAGACTTAGAGGAAATAGGTATACGATAAATATATAAATGTACTGTAATCAAATGATGGTATTTTTAAATAAAATAAAATAAAACCAACTCATATTTTTTCCATAACACTGTTTTTAAGAACGACAATAGTTATTTACAAAATCTAAATTGTTACGTGATTTATACTAAGTTATACGTTCAACCATATCTCATATATATCTATTCTATTCTAATATAATTCTTCCATCACTACAGTACCATATATATCTATTCTATTCTTATATAATTTTTCCATCACTACAGTACCATATATATCTATTCTATTCTTATATAATTCTTCCATCACTACAGTACCATATATATATATATATATCTATTCTATTCTTATATAATT
This sequence comes from Napeogenes sylphis, assembly GCA_959347405.1. NCBI lineage: Eukaryota > Metazoa > Arthropoda > Insecta > Lepidoptera > Nymphalidae > Napeogenes > Napeogenes sylphis. The sequence goes on from OY365784.1 coordinate 27,776,916, forward strand.
CTTCCATCACTACAGTACCTAGTTCCATATATCAAATGTCAAAGTCATTATAATTGCTAATATAATAATAATATATAGTCGGCAGTTAGAACTCCATTGATACTAAATCAGGTGCCGTATTCCAATCCACTTGTCTTATTAATAGCGCTATAAATACATCAGGCTTATCGATTAAAATAATATACATTGATATTTACAATAGCTGTATTTAAAGTGTTTTTTATGGTTGTGATTTTAAAAACGCAAAATTCCGTTATAATGTTTATATATTCTGTAGAGATAAATTGTCGACAACGCCTACAGGCAGAAAATGTATCTAGTAATATTTGGGGCGCTTATGAATAAATTGGATTTATTTTATTATATAGGTACATATATAAAATATTTGATAGAAATATTTAACATAATTAAATTACATAATTATTAACTTTTGAATAACTGAGAAAATTATTTTTAATTGGTATAAATAAATGCACAATGTTATTAATATGCTAATACTTTGAAATAATTTATCTTCCATTTAATAATTAAGAATTAAAGTTTATATAAATTATGTTATATTATAATAATTAATATATCGTAAATCCTGCAATCTGAATTAACAAATGATATTTAAACTAGGATACGCCACAATGCGCTGAGGGAGTTGAGCTGAGCGCCCTTCCGCTTTTTTATGCTACTAAAGTCGGTCCATACCGCGCCCAAAGACCTCCAATGAAGTGAAGTTAAACTTAAGTCTATGGGAGATTCAGTTTTTTGACCATATCTTTAAAACGAAATAATATTTTTTTATTCTGTTTTTTGGAGCACAAGCCCAGTCACGTCCACATGTGTGCACACATGCGTGCCAATTTTGGTTAAAAAACTCAAGTGGTTCATAAATCTTTATAAATAAGATACTAGTAGTTATTTCTGTACCTGATTTTTTCCAATTTTTCAGTTCCGTTTCCAATAATTTCGTAATTTCTAATTATAATTTGTATACAAATTCACTATTTATTCACAATTTAAGTAGTGTTTTATAAAATGCTAAAATGGTATATAAAAAAAGGACTTATAAACTCAGTGGGTATAATAATAGACTTAGAGTACCATTCGATTTTATGAATTCACTTCTGCTATTTCCGAGTTCATTACAGAAGACTTTCACGTTCAGAACATTATTTTCGATCTACTGATTGAACTCGGGAAAAAAACATTATCCACATGCTAATGATAATTCGTACCTTTTTGTAGACGTCATTCTTGATAAAAATCTTAAACTACAAAAAATAAAATATAGCTTTATAAATTCGTGCTGCATTTTATTTTTATTATATTTCAATGTTAGCCGCTACGTTGAACACTGATATATTCAAAAGATAAAAATTCAATATTATGATATTTATAGATTTAGATTGTTCCAACACAAAACTTTTTTAAAACAAATATAAGTGTGTCTGTATTATATACGTAGTGAATACAAATTTTAACGGCACAGTTTTTTAACTGTTTTATTGTCAAATGAATGTTTTTATAACTGAATGATTTTATCAATATCATTATTATAAATAAATAAAATATAAATCGATGTCTTTAAATTTCTTATAAATAAAATAACCTTACCTTTGCAAAGAATCGTTTGCAAAAATCTGGTTCATTTTGAAACGCCAACGCTTATCGTAAGCAAATTTGGATTCAAATAAATGACCATACCCAGATACCAAGCCAATAGTGGAAAATATTTTCTGAACAAAAGTTGTAGAATTTTTAATAATAACATAGTTGGTAAAAATTGGATTTCGATGTACTGTAACCGGTTCAGCTAAATTTGTATTAAAAATTCCCCGAATATTGTATGTAAAATTTTACCATTTAAAGAAGTATAAAATGAAACAATTGATTCTTAGAAACAAATATAAATTTGATAGTTCTATAATATATTTGATTAAGATAAGTAACGTATAATATAACTAGACCGTGTAAGTGATAACAATCTATCGAGAGAATATAATTAATGAATACTAGCGGGAGATTAATCAGCACGTGCTTGATAGAGTCTTTACTATTAACTAAACAGATCTAGTACATTTACATCGACTTGGCATAAAGATAGTTTTTAGGAGGATATATAAAAGAGGCAAAATTTTGACACTGATCCCGCCCTTTGGGTACATTTACAACTAAGGTCTGATAAGAAAAAAGTCCTTAAATATTAGATAAACCTGACTAAAGATAATTTAATTAAAATAAAATCTTTTCAAAATGTCATTATATCTTCCTATTAAAAATTATCAATTAATTATTTTTTAAATCAAAGTTAGACAGCAAAAGGAGAAATAGGTTTCTTTTCCTTAATGACATTAAAAAATATAATTAGGTTGAAAAGTTTTAAAAACACAATAATTTATTATATATAGTTTTTCAAAAGCGTAAATAGAAATATTTACATTATAAGAAATAAAAAGACTTGAACATGTTTAAAACTGAAATTACTACTTACCTGTTATAATTAAAGACGTGACCATTATTCGATTTCTGTAAAACAGACTCACTTAAAACTAACGTAAACATAAGTGACTCTTCTGAAGGTAAAACCTCTAAGTTTTAACGAGATGCCTGAATGTTTAAACACGGCAAAGTAATTAAAATAATTATCAAGTTATAATTGCTGTTTCCTCGGTTCGTCAGTGGTCTTAGTTATAGAAATGTGTTCGTGAAACATAATAGTATATACACCTTAAAATTTAGAGTTTTCTAAACTGTGTCATGAGAAATTACATGATATCCCATATTTTAAATAACAACTTTATAGTATACAATATATATTATACAATATATAATATACAATTTCTTCGGTTTTTCGGAAAACAAACCATCTAACTCGTATCCTAAAAGTATTTTCTAAAAAACACTTTTTAGGTACAAGTACCAATATTGGTACAATAATTTATGAATATTTCGATTGATAAACATATAATTGAAAATAAAATATATATTAAATTTTGCAAGGTATTTGTAACATTGGTGGCGGGCCGTAAAATAATATTTAAATTCATTTTGCTTCATCTTTGAATTAATAGGCGTTAAAGCGCGTCTATTCAAAGAAATATTTTATTATATTTTATTAAAAGTGAAAATATAGTCAAAATTTAAATACATACCCTTTGTAAAAGTCAGTTTTTTTTATTTTGTGTAAAGTTATTTACATAGTTGTATAAGTAATTTATAGAATATGTTGTTAATTCTTGATGGAACTGCATTTTTAATTACGATTAAGAACACAATTTTTACTTGTACAAAGTTCCACTATATTTAAATTTATTCCACTATTTTTAAATATAGTGGAACTTTGTACAAGTAAAAATTGTGTTCTTAATCGTAATAGTTGTATAAGTTTTATTATTTGGTATTGTAATATATATTTTTTATTAACACACCCGCAACACTCCTTGCTAAATGTGAATTAAATAAAACTAGATTTAAGTTGAACACAAGATCACAAAAGAAATAAATTCGCTAAATTTGAAACTCGTAGGAGTAACTGTTTATTTTTTAATTAATATTATAATGCATTTACACTGTCTTCATTGGTGGAATGTTGTAAAATCCGTTTCGTTAATTTCTGGCCATGTTTCGTGCCCATCACAGTTAAAAAATATAAAATATGTTTTTTATTAATGAATACCTGTTAAAATTTCGTGAAATTCTTTCTTAACTGACCTCTATTCTACAAAAATTATATTTTTAAGGCCTTTTAGTTTCCAGTCATCTATACATATAATAAAATTGTCCAGTTCTGTACATGAAAAATAGTAAAAAAAAACTTTATAGGGGGCCTTTGTAAGACCAAGAGAACCCAATACAATGGTTTTTCAGTTTGTCTGTCTGTCTGTATGTTAGTGTACGCTAATCTCAGAAACGGCTTAACCAATTTGAATGTGGTTTTCAGAAATATATTATCACAGTCTTCACTTAAAATTTAGTGTTTATTTCATCTAAATCGGTTAGGAAACAAAAAAGTTATGTCAATTTAAGGTAATCACGTAATAGGTAAATTATTCATGCAAATCTTATTCTATACATGTAATAAATCTGTAGAGGTATACTCTTGTGCATTGAAAATATTAAAAAAATAAAAAATAAACCTGGATGTGAATTGAAGTGGATAACTAACAGAATCCATTTATCACATTTTTAAAATCTTTGTCTGTTTATTTGTTTGTCTCTTAGTTGTGCACATAACACAAAAAAATAATCAAAAATTCATACAAGGGGACCTTTAGATACGCAAGAGAACCCAAAACAATGTTTTTTTCATTTGTCTGTTCGTCTGTATGTCTGTATGTTTGTGCACGCTAATCTCAGAAACGGATTGATTGATTTGGATGCAGTTATCCCTATAACATATTTTCATGGGATTCACTTTACATTTTATTTTATTTTTTTTTAAATCGATCAACTAATAAAGAGGTTAATAATATCTTACTGTCATATCATTGCTGTTTACCAGTTTGACGGTTTAAAGTTTTTTCATACATTGGTAAGTACAAAGGTTTCCCGGGCCACGAGGGCCATATCGGCAACGAGATTGCTGAAGAGCTGGCCCGTGCAGGAGCTGAGAGCAAAACATACGGTCCAGAACCGTTATATGGTGTTCCAAACAGCCTAGCTCGCGTAACCCTGAATAACCTCACTAGGTGTGAGGCTATAAAGCGATAGGAGGAGAGCCCTGGCCTTAAGCATTCCAAAGCCCTCATCAAACCCTTCAATGCGAAAGCAACTAAGGAGCGCATTGGGCTAAGCAGGAATAATCTACGTATCATAACTAGAACGCTTACAGGGCACTTACTAGGCGATAAAACCCCGATCCATCTGCTATGAGAGTGCGGTCCGCTGATGCATAAACGCAGTGACACTCTGGGGAAACACATCCTGGACCCAGTGGATGTCCGACACTTCACTGTAAAGGAAATTCTGTAATACCTAATAATTCTGTAGTGGCAGACCTTTATAGTGAACTGTAGACAGTGGCAATCACAATAGATCTTTTAGGTCGCAGTGATACTGGGTTCTCATAGCCCTGCACAGCCACACTTTTTGAATAATAATAAGTACAAAGGGGACGTTTTATCAAAATCAAAATTAGAACTAGTCATTTTATTATAAATATAAATATGGGAGAGTACATTCTTATAAATTTAAAAAAAACAATTCTTAGAAAATAACGTCATCTTGATTTGAATTTTCACGCTTACAGCAGTTATCTAAACGAACAACATAATTCCTAAAGAGGGCCCAGCACTTATTTTAGGTGTTAGGTGTCATTTTATGTCGGATTTTGCTTTTAACTTCAATTGCGCGTCCACTTCCGTCTTTAATAAATCAAGAACCGTTGATGCCTTGTGCTGACCATATAAAGTGATTTTATGTTTCAATATTTTTTTCTTTTCTTGTGACAAACTCAGGGACTTAACGTCTTGAGTTTCTACAAAATTATATATATGAAAATTAATTTATTAATTTATATTTCTATCAGATATTGTTATTAATAAATTAAAATAATGACGTTCCACACAACGCACTTGTATACCGTCTATAAAAAGAAAGACGGAGTCACCATGCTGTCGTATATTAATTATAGAAAAATATTTTATAATTGATCTTGTTATTTGTATCAATAGAGAAATAATAGTATTCTATAAGTTATTTTCTTTTATTGACTCATTTTAGGAATTCCAACATATTTTAATATTTTGGGTATTTAATTGGTTAGGAAATGCCGATATCAAACTGAAAATAATAACATACATACACATCACACACACAGACCGCCAGGATATCTTTCAGATATAGATACGTAATAAAGCAATATGAATACGAAATAATTTCTTTGTAGAATTTCAAACTGCTATACCATATGCGCCATCTATTGAGATTTTTTATAACTAATTTAAATATGGACATATTATGCTCATATTCAATTTGTTATTTTATTAAAATTCAGATAAAACAAATAAAGATTCTAGCTTTATCTAAATTAAATACGTTTATGTAAACGGCATTCAATTTTGTTTAAAGGTTTTAAAACAGTGTTTGAATAAAATTTTCAATTGACCATGACTTCTTTTTCCCTTAACCGATGTTGTCAGAACAAAGTTTGACAAATACAAAACAAAGCTCCAGATTATATATAATCCACCTGTAAAAATTGCGTTCAAATCTGTTGAGTAGTTTCGTAGTTATAACGTACTAGACAGATAGACAAAAATTCCAAAAATGGATTTTTGGTTTCTGTTACTCGTCTTTAATCGCTATCTATAAGTTTTTTGAAAAAATATTCAGTGTACAGACACTCGATTTTTACTGTCTTATTATATACTTGAGATTTAAGATGTAAACTTAACAAATGCTCATTAAAATATCTGTCAAGTAGTTACAATAAAAGTTGTATTCATAAACCTAATGTATGTTAGTATATTTGTATATTGTATTTGTGTGTTAGGAAAATAAAAATATATTTCTGTCATTTTACAACATATACAACTGTTAGTGCTCTTTATAGTGTTAATGAATTTTTGTTTGTCAGTGTATCACTAACCCACATCGACATGACGAGGTACACACTCAATTAATAACTAAATGGACAAACGGAAACGCTATACGCTTTTACACAAATTTGTGTATTTAGTTTACAGCGCTTTTTAAATATAAAGTATAATTACCTCAAAAAAAAAAACTTAAGATTAAAATTTTAATACTTTTAAATGAATATTTATTAGATAGAGATTCATTAGATAGTTGCGGAATGTAAGTGTAAACGTATTATTAATAATATAATTTATAGAAAGATCCTCTACAAAATTTCACTTTCGTGTATTTTTTATGGATAATATGTTTATGTTAATTTATAATGATCCCCAAATATTTGCGATAGAATCGTTTTTGTATAAAACTCCAACAAGGAATGAAAGACAAACAACGATTGTTTTGGTTTTACGAAGAAACATTCCCATTTCATACATCTGTCCTCTCCAAACAATGAAGCTTGCAAAACATTTTTTCTTTCTGTTTAAATATACGGCAATATTAGATGCCAATTATTATTTTTTTATATTGTTTTGTTGAATTTTCAAGAATTAACGATGATGACAAACCTGCCTCCCATTAAACAATATATTTAGATGTTTTAAATAATCAAAATATTTATTTTCAATTCTTAGTCCAACTAAAATAAACACATTTCATTTAGATAAATGATAGTATATTTATGTATGTAAAAGCAAATTTTCAATTTTATTTTCAGAGTTCATTAATTAATATTTTTTTTATTTCACGTTTGTTGTAATGGCGTTAAAAAACTATAAGTATAACTTTAGATTGATATGAAGACTTAATTAGGCAATTAAAGCAGACGTCTTTAATGGTTATGGTTTGTAGTTAAAACTATTAAAAATGTAATAAATAACTCTGTCACTTTCATCAAAATCTAGCTTTGGACTCATCCTTACTTTTGTATCTTGATTACTCTAATAATTTAAGAATCGTTTAAATTTCGTAAGAATATTATAACAATTGTTTGTGCCATTTTTGTTTCAAAATATTTCCTTCGACTTTGACAATTGTACTCACGAAAAAAAATCAAACTTGGCACAGGACCAAAAAATCTGCTTCATTTTATCAAGTTACAAAGCTTTAGTCTCTAGAGGCTGTACTCTAAGGCAGGCAAAAAAAAATATTCATGAAATGTTAAGTTGCTAAAGTTGACATTGTTTCTACCAAGAATTTTGCTTTCGTAAACATTTAAAGCAGGTGGCCTTATTTATGACTGTTCTAGTTTTACAATTTAACTTTCTCGTAAAAACTTTTCAAAGTATATGAAAGGTTTATGATAATTTACACTTGCTTTTCTTAAACAACAGGACAGAGAAGGGTTTTTTTTAGCTTTTTAAAATTTTAATATGATTTTATGTTCCAGTATTGATTCTCAAGAATCAAACATGTAAAACATTAATAATGTTAATAGGCGTCTATATTTAAAGTTATAGAAACCGCGGTAAACAATAGCATTTCCGAATTATCCAGTCTTAATATATAATTCTAGAAATATCGTAATAATGTCATGATTGAAGGTAGTTTTTATCTATGTTTTTATCTATGTTCATGGATCTTTATAATGTTTCGAATGAAAAGAGTTCTTATTGTGGTCACCAAATATATATTAATAATTACAACAAAATATAATTTGTAATTTTTTTCTTTTTGCAAATGTTATGCACATTTATTTCTAGAATTATTTTTAGCACTTTTTCCGAATCGGAAAATGTTAACGCATTCGCTTTCTCTCACTCACCATTGCTCACAAAGAGAGCAGTATTCCGACAAAGCAACCAACGATGTGTGCTGTAATCAATTCCTCGTAACAAATTGAATCCAAGCCGTGCTGAAGTAATTAGTGCGACAAGCTTTTGCAGGTTCCTGAGTACTTTCTGTTATAATTTATATCGGCAGCTATTACAGCACTTTTACACACAGCCTTTACTTTCTATTGCCCTGTTAGCCTTTTCTTTATTTTTGCATATACACAGATGATATTTGTAATATATGTTTGGTTGTTTGTTTTATAAAAATAATAAAACAAACATCCAAACATATATTACAAACATCATTTGCATATATAATACAATATAACTGATTAAATATATGAGGACTGTGACATAATTAGAAAACATTAAAAGTATTTTCTTGAATCTTTAAAAATTGTTCTTGTTATGAATACTAATGTTATAAATATGAAAATAATTCTGTGGGTCTGCCAGGTACGATTTGGCGGTAAAACTGCTCAGCCGATTGTGTTGCCATTTAGATATAAAAATAGTTTAAAATAAAGGCAATTTTATTCAAAGATAAAGCTTATGAGGTTTGACATAGAGGATACAAATCTATATTGGAAATCAATAAATTCTCAAGTTAGAGATATGACAAATATTTAAAGAGATGAAGTTGGATGTTTTTAATTTTTTTGCATAATCATCCTTCCTCACGGGTGCTAAATAGAGAATTGTATTTTTTTATGTTTATTTATATTTCCTAAAATAAACTAAAATAAATTAAAAAAAAACACTTATTTTCGCTAACCGTTGTTATTTTTGCAAATATGTTGGTAAAAGACACTGTTTTTTGATCTAAACAGAAAGGTTTTTATATATGACACCTCAAACCAAATACTAATTATATTTGCTATTGATTTCCAAACTCAATAAAAAATATTAGTTTTAAATAACGTATGTATTTTTAACGAATACTATAATAGTTAATATTAGAGAGGATAATAATATTTGGTAGCCTATATTTTTTCTCTCCCCCTTCCCATTCCTTCCCTTTATAGAAATATTTTTTTGTAAAAAGGGATAGATAGATGGAGAGAAAGAAATTTGGAATTATTAATAAAAGGTTTATTAATTATGGAAATATTAATTATGAAATATGAAAAATGGGTGGTAAGAAAGATAGATGGAATATTATTTTTAAAATTGTTTACTTTTCCATGTTATTAAATTCCAATAAAAAATAAAAATAATATTTATTCCGAGCATTATTTGTATATAATATGAGGTATTTGTTTTAAAATTCCAATTCTAAATTATTTTATTTTATCTTAACTAAATCCATCCATTATTTAGTTTAAGACCCATGAATCTGTAATGCTGTAAAGTGTTTTGATATCAGAATATGAGAGGAATGAGTATCTGCGTTAATATATACATTTTTATTTACCTAAATACTAGCTGTTTCCATGTAAAAAGTCTGCTTGTCCCCTTACCCCTCCCCATACTCTAATCATATAAAAAAAAATCCGGTGTCAAAACATATTAACATTTTGGTCGGGGCAATAATAACAGTACCTAACATCCGTTCGTCGTCCCTTGGTTTTCTCATCTTCACAAAAAAACAGATGGAAAAATAATGCAAAAATCGAAAAAGACTAGGCCAAGGGGATTATTTTAAAAAGCTGCGTTTGGGAATACGTATTATTACAATTCCCGCAACATTATGTATAAGTAGCATAATAGTCACTTGTATATGAAACGGTCTTATACTAAGTTCGGTGAAGTTATATAACATCAACAGTTCTTATTAGTCGACACTCAAAGTCAAAGTTAAAGTTTTCCTTTCATAAGCTAACATTGCACTTAAGAAGCGTGGAACTTGGTTGTTGCTTCTACATACACTTCATGGATAATCTAAACTTAGTAATCGTGTTTTCATATGGAAATATAGAATTATTAATTATACTACTACTAATTCTATGATGCTCTCATACATACAAGGACTTCTAGAATAAAAAATAATAATAATGGTTATAGTGAAGCCACATGTGCAAAGTTATATCAAATTGATTCGCGCAAGGTCCTTCTAACAAGACAGTGTTAAATTTTTTTACAATAGGCTTTGGAAGTCGTTCAGTTCTTATAGTTCATTATAAGATTTTTGTTGTTTTAGTGATTGTAAATATTATTATTACTATAACACAATAATGAACTTTATATTGAAGTATTATATTTACAAAAATATTTTGCACATTGATTTATAACAAAATAAAGAATTATGGACTATTTTTTTTTTGTCAGTAAAAATTAAAAACTTATATGCTACCTATTTAAAAATAATTTAAATGAATATCTTGTTTAGATCATTAAGTATCATTGTATCTCAAAGTAATGAATAATACGGTTTAGGAAAATGAAACTAAAAGGAGCAAAGGAAATTCATTGACTACATATACTTCCTTCCCACAGCTCTATTTACCGCTTCCAAGGGTTTTTTCGAGTATGCATTATACCGAAGTGAGGCGAATTCTTTTGTAACTATTTCTCTCATTTTGCTGTTTTCTACAGTATATAAATCACTGGAGTACACATTCAGATTTCAGAGTAAATAAAAATAGCCAAGTTTATCTAATTATTAATTGATTTACTATATAATCTACATAGTATATACTATAATAATAATTAGCTGTTGGTGTCTCGACAACAACTAACTAAAAACTATCTAAAACTATCAGTTGATAGTTTTCAATATTAGTTGACGTATCAGATTCTCAACCATATTAGTTATTTCTAAAAATACAAATGATTATTTTTTATAAGCTGAGTTACGTATTGTTATTAAAATAAATTAATTAATTAAAAATATTTGTATAACATGTACTTAATAGACAAAGTAAATCTTAAAGTCCTAGGTGCTAAATAATATTCGCTCTATTTTTTATTTACTGGTAATTTAATGTTTCTGATTATTCATTTATTTTTATATGTAATAAAATTATCATTCCAATGAAAATTCATGTGTTTTCCTTACTTCCAACTACACTTTCCCATTTTATTTTGCTATAACAATATTTTTGTCTTTAAAATCCTTAGTAAAGTACTTAAGGACTAAGGCTAAAAATTTATATTATATAACTATTTCAGTATACTTAAGCCGGATTATGGTCTTGAAAAATACACATGTCCAATTAATGAAATATATGAAATTGCTTTCTAGATTATTTCATTTTCTATCTATTATTTATTGTTAATTCCGAGTTAAATAAAGACAATTAAATAATTTTGAATCTACTTTTTCTAAGGAAGAAGATCTAATTTTATGTTGAGATTATATTTTGATATTATATACTTAATAATGAAATGTAGATAATAAATAGTTTTTATATACTTATAATTAATTAAAGTGATGGGTGAAGCCAGCTTCTAAAATACATAGCGAACAATAGCTCGTATTAACCACAACATACGTTAGAACATATTCAGTCGTAAGTCCATTGTTGTTGATCTGAATAGTCCCTCTGAATCTAAAGTAGAACGTAAACTCAAAGTAAAATTGTGTCCATAGGTATACTGAGACTATCGTCTTGATTTTTTGAACAAACAAGAAGCCTCAACTTAATGGGTTTTTTATTGTTTATATATCTTAAATATTTTTCCTTATTAATTTTTGCTATTTTTTAGATGTTTTTTGTTGTCATCCTTTCTTTGTGCTTTTTTTCAGGATAAGACTGAGATAGCATTATTTTTAAAATAAAATTGAAATTTATTTTTTTTAAAAGCAGCTTTATTAAAAAACATTTTTATGTTCTAAAATATTATTTTATCAGAGTGAATAATCATAATATTTTCATATACAATACAAAATGGGTAGTTTAACAAACAAAATAAGTCCAATCGATCACGTTTTATATAAGGGTCAAATACATTAAAGTAAATGATTGGTAATGGCTCATTCAGATTAATCTACATTTATAACGTAAATCAAACTGAATGACTACTAAGTTTGGTTATAAAACGACTTTATTTTTATTTAGAATACAAATACCTTCATATAAATAAACAATTTAAACAGAATATTTATTAGTTATTATAAGTATTTACGTACGTACATACACCTTTAACAATAAATATACAGGTTAATTTATTTATTTTCATTCATATTTTTTACACGTTGCATATTATGGTATAGATAAAAATCCATACCAGAGATCACTTGTGTACGTCAAAGGGAAGTATAAGGAGGGCCTATTTTGACGTCATGCTTTTCGAAATAAACCCTTCTGTAACTCCCGAGCTTAAAATTAAAGCTACGAGGGTTCCGATATATATAATAACAGGATTTAAACAAATTAAACAAATATTATGATCTCTCATGATGATATTTTATGATGCGTATCAGTTATGATCCGGAAACCAAAAGACAATCAGTTTAGTGGACGTTTCCTTCCGAGGAGTTAGGGACCAGAATTCAAATAGGGATGGAAAAAAATTGTGGGTTGTGGGACAATTGTTTTAAAGGATAAAAAAATAGTTACGAGTACAGTGGAATGGTAAACTAACTATTATTTGCCACTTGTCTTAGAAAAGGGTCGAAAAAAACGACCTCGCCGAAGAATCCTTATTGGCCACGACAACGCCTCGTTGCATACCGCCTGGTGAACCATTTCAAAGTCAAATTTAGCGAAATCAGAGGTGGAGTTAGTTGAACACCCGTTGTATAGCCGTGACCTCGCACTTGGTGATTTTATTACCCCGAAGGAGGAGTGACCAAAGTGTTTTTCTTTGAGGTTCCATTGGTTGCAGTGATGTGTTAATGTAAACAAACACTATTTTGAAAAGATATAATAAAAATAATAACTTGCTAATTTGATCAGTTTATGATTTTCCAAGAACTTTTAGTGTAACCAGAGCTAGCTAGGGTAGCTGCCCCGCTTCTAGTGTATTCGTTTTTCTTCATAAGTGTCTACATCGAAACCTAAATTGCGATAGATCTGTCGGTAAAGAGAAGTCTTGCGGAAATCTTTCATAGAAGATGGGTTTTAATTTGACTTTTAGGTACTTGAGCACTTTATGAAATATATTTTAAAACATGAGAAATATCTTGCTGTCTACTATCATAATTCGTTTTCTCTCAAAAAGTTATTATTTTATAAAAAATAAAATGTTTTTCTCGATGACAATTAAATTTCGCGCAAAAACAATAGGTCACGTGACTTATACGAGCAATGACGTCACGACACTGCAAATACAACAATCACGTTAGTCTTCTCTTTTATTATACGGTTTTCATTGGAAATGGTTAAGCATGTGCTCTTATAAGACATATTAATATGCAAATGCCAATATGCAAAAGAACAACAATAAGAAATCCTGATACACTGTTTATACACGTTCCTAAATGTGTAAATCGATAAATCGATTCGATTTATCATTCATTCATAAATCGATTAAGTTAGCACTTTTAGCACGAAATCCTTATTTAATATCAAATAACTGTACGATATACCTACCTACTTTCATAAGGATAACATTAATAAAAGTAATTTATTGTTCATATATTTCAATTTTTTTTTAAACACAGATTTTGTAGTATATTATTTAGATCTAATTAACATTTTGGGGTTAGGTTATGATCGAATATATATATTTTCGTTATATATATTTTTTTATTTCCAATAAGGAATTGATATATTTAAATTTGTTTGGACCTTACGACTTATTGAAAACCTTTGCAGGGATAATAAAAAATATAATACCTAACATAGAACTAAAAAGTGAAGCCTTTAAAAGTATATTTTCTTTGTTTTCAATGGCAAAGTTCGCATTTTGAAAATTTTTACTTACGTTTTAATACTAAATGCGCCAATAAAGCCTTATTGAAAATAAGACGTTTTTACGTAATAAAAGAAAAAAAATAAAAATAGGTAAGAAACACTTCCACTGAAGCTAATGAGAAAACTCTTTTCTAGCTTATTTCATTTGGTATTACTATTTAACTATATTTTCAATTGTATCATAGCCCACATTATTCTTTACAACTACCAAATGATATGGAAAGTAACTCAAAATATAAAATTGTAGTAACTTATAACGTAGAACACTATTCAACTTGTGTCTGTTTATAGCGTCGTGACATCACGCCATGATCTGTCATGGCGGCCTGCTTTTAATTTAACTTAAATCGCGCGAAATAAAATTCAAATTTATTTTTCCAAATAAGAGTTTAAAAAAAATAATGTAGAAGATAAATTACATAATTATTCTTTACCCTTAAGCTACCAATTCCGATACTTTTTATAGTATATTTTTATATAGGTCTCTATTTTTATATAGCCAATTAATTATAACTGGATATCAAAATCATATATTTTTTATATCTTAGTCGAAAATAACACTCTTTACGAATATATGTCTAATTTCCGTCTATCTTATGAGATAAACGAAGATTAAACATATCTATAATTTATTTAAACAGGACGCAAACATCATTAGGAACTGTAATTTATTGTGTATTTACAAACATGACCAATTTATTCAAGAATTTTCTTTGTGTATTTCAGATAAGTTTTTCCATTTAAAATTTAAATATATATGATATTTAAGAATAAAATAAACAATTCTAAAACGATGTAACAACTTTAAAATTTCATAGTTGCAACACCGAATACAAATAGCATCATGTTATTAATAATTTTATTACGAATATCTTATCCTATACTAATTTGAAAAGAGTTTCGATAATAAGTTGTATTATCTGGAGAATGTACTTGAATATCAATAAACCTACAAGTTGTTATAGGATTTAAAGCGTTGCACAGCGGGAAGAGAAATCGGAAACTCCGTTTACTATAATTTTTACCTTGCATGCCGCATTGAACTAACTTATCATTCGAATCGAATAAGCAAATAAAATATATTTCCATAAAGAACTATTTTACGTCTTTCTTTTATAAAATTCCTAATTCTTTGACCAGATTTATTTCGAACAAAAAGAAAATAATATAGTATCTCATTTCTGTACACGGTTTAAGTATATGTAATTCTCATGTTTCAACACGAGATATCTAGTTGTATATAGTATTCTCTGTCTACTGAATGTCTGTCAATACTACTCAATTCACTGTTAAATGAGCATCCGTACAGAATCCTCTTAGCACCACACGGATTGTGTTCTAGTAAAAGCTTTGGGTAACATTTTATTAGATGAATATTAAATGGAAAGAAACTTTTAATAATTAGTGCAGTTAGCGAAATATTCAAAACTATTGAACAAAATAGCAATAATAATAATAATAATAATAATAATATCGGGACAAATTACACACATTGATCTAACCCCTAAGTAAGCAAATTATTTGCTTGTGTTAAGGGTACAACGATACTAATACATAGAAATACACATATAAATACTGAGAATATATTTAATAAACGACCAAACCCAGAAACACAGACATCTATGCTCATCACATAAATGCCTGTGCTCTGTCGGGAATCGAACCCGAGCCCCGTTGCGCCGTGACACGTTAGGCGTCTGCGCTAACCACTCGACCAACGGGGCGGTTAATAGGTGTATGTAAACGTTTAAAATAAAAACAAGAAGGTTATTATTTGTAGATATATATAAAGAAATCCTTACACATACTTGTGTGTTTAAATAAATCATACCACACCGTTCAACAAATTAAATCAAAGTAAAAACCTTTTCTGTGAACTAAAGAGCTGGATAGATTTTTAATTCATAAGTTAGGCAACAAGCTGAATAGCTTTTTAATTCATAAGCAAGGCAAAAAAAAAACGAACTACTCTCGAAAATTAGTTAGCTTTTACAATTTCCTTCTGACAATTTAAGGTAAAAAGGATTTACTGAAAATATTAATGTACAGATATCGGTGAGCTTATACAGCAATATATCAATAGTGTATAATATCAAAAAAACACTTTATTTTTATTTTAACAAGAACAATTTTTCTGAGTCTGATCAGAACAGTCAAGCAGAAAACTCATTTGGCTAATTACGTTGGAACCATTTTAAATTAATTAATGCTTAAATTTTATTGTAATCCAGTAATATTATAAGCAGGTTAATTCTACAAAAATAATTTGATGTTGGCAACACCTAAATGATTTTAACATTGAATTATTCTATTTATAAATATATTTTATTACGTTGTTATCGGCAGTTATACATTTCCAAGTTAAAGGCTATTTCGATAGTTTATCCTTTCAATAGTTAAGTTTTAACTGATGGTAAGAATTATGAAGGATTTTTATTTTTTATTGTCTACAAAGTATACGAATCTTATTTGTAGAAATCGTTTCAGTTTGTTATTTTATTATTAAAGTGAATTTATAAAACTCAATATACTATGTTATACAAACAAATTATTTAATAACTTTTAACGTCAAGACCAATTTTATACAAAACTGAGATTAAATTAGTTTTTAATCTAATATCTAATAGTCTATTTAAACTTTCATCTGTAATTGGATCGAAATCTCAACATTTCAATAAAGGAGTCTCAGAGAGTTCAGATGCGCCGGTGATTGATCAGACAGTCACAACAAGTACTTGGTATTTATAACTAATTAAATAAGGTAATTTCACATATTTATAGTTTACATATTCCTACTTAACAGTTGTCTTATGATCTAACCAACCAAACTAAAAAAGAAATATTGTTCATACGGTTTTAAAATGAGAACGTCTTATGAAACTAAAGTTTTATATTATGATGTTAATGAGTCTGAATTATTTACATCAATTAGTTCCGTACCTTTGAGCTTCTGTTCTGTTGTTACTATCTGCTGAGAATTATCTCGAAAATAAAAGAAAAATAAGGAGTAAATAAAAAAGGTCCTTTTTGACATCCACATTTTTTTTACATTTAATTAATTTAAAATTGTTCAGTTTTTATTATCCAGAAATATTTTAAAATTAAGTTCTAAATTATTATCAAATCACAAAGTGATTTCATTCGAGTCGAACAAATCGGGATAACTAAATGTCGAGTGATAAATCGATCTCAATAAGGATTATTAGATATTTCGTTGCCTAGCAATGGAACATTTTTGTGTATCTCGTAATTCATTTATGGCATCGAGATTGCCGGGAATCAATGTAGGCTGATGTCTGCTGCCGATTTTCATCAAGCACTCACTGTACGAATTAGCATTATCCTCCCCATTCTTCCTCCTCAGAGATTGAGAATGCTCTTATAATTCTTATTAGTTGATTAGTCGTTAATGAATACAATTTATATTTATTATTATTAATCTATTTATATCTATATATTTCTATTATTTGTATTATGTATCACGAAAAATAGCATCAATAATATCGCCATCAATCGTATAACCTATACGATATTAAAAATGTATCATATATTTAACTAAATATTTTGCAGATTATTCCTGAAAAATACTGAATTAAATGTTTGTTTTACTAAACTATTTTTGCAATTTATAGAGCAGTAGTAAAAAAAAAATACTGTAGTTTTCTATCACTACTTATTTTTGTAGAAAGCGTTGTTAAATATTTACAGTAATAAAATAAAGCAAATAAGTTACAAACATTTTCAGCACTGGTTTCCAGTTATAAACCCGGCTTCTTTTATTTTAATTTGTTACGTATTTTAGCAGTATTCTAAAAAGTTTTCGACTTGTAAAAAGGTCTAAAAGATTCACTTAATTGTTTTATCTCTACAAACTGTACTCCTCTTTAAAGTACCTACTGATGCTATTTAACTATCTTCAAATTTAGGTGTAGTACCGGAGACGTATAAAAACCTAATTATAAGATTTTAAATGGCTATTTTTGTAATTACAATGATTAATAGGATGCAAAAAAAATAAGATGAAAATTGAATTGCCCCGTTTTAACACATTTAGTACAAAATAAATATAGAAAGTAATAAATTGCGTTCGATCTTTAACATATATTGAAAACAAAATAACAAAAACAAACTCACATTCTGCCGAAATAAAATATATTTCACCCTTTCCTAACTAACAGGGTGGGCGATATCGTTTTCTATTATTAAATGTATTTTCTATTACAAACTATTCAATAAATCAATTTAACACTCTATAAATGACAAGTAAAATATACGTGTCTCGAAATGTAATAGACCTGAGTTATTTCTTAACAGGCTTCATCTAAAAATTATATTTTTTCGGTATTTAAAACTGTATTTTAAAATAGATTATTAATTTAAAATTATAGTAAAACTATAGCGTCAATTAGGCTTAAAAAAGGCAGTTTTATATACATACCTACGCTTTGCGATAACTACGAGTAACCCCTAAAGATTCGGTCGTTGCGGTAGCAGTACCTAGATTAAAACAAATTAAAACAAACTAACAAAGGATTAAGAAATACACAAGTCTAACCTCTTTCCACACTCTCTAAACCTCTAAGTTTTTACTTAATTTTGAATCCATACTACCTTATTTATTAATTATACTTAAATATTTAAAATAGTATACCGTATTTAAGGCGGTACAAAATAGTCAACAAGAAGAAAGTTCAACTTAATCAATTTTATTGGATCAAAACTTTGATATCAATTTTGGTGAAACATTGATCACAATAACAAAAAAAATATCCGGCTAAGTTTGTTCTGTGGTTCTTCTCAGACCAAGATGCGTTTGGAACCCTCATAGCTTTAACATTAAGATGGAAAGTGCTTTTACAGAAGGGCTTATTACGATAAATCTGGTATCGAAAAAGACCCTCTTGACACTTCTATGTTGATGTACACAAGTGATCACTGATTATCATTCTAAGTGGAAGAGATATAAATAAATAAATAAAATAGATATCATTATTAGAACGTAGAAGAGCAGAGGCAAGAACTTTTAAATAATTCACAACGTTAAGTTCCCAGCTTCCAAACAGCTTCACGACCTATTTTGGCAGGATGGATAAAACATTTCTTTAAAGAAGCAAATATCAAGTGTTCACCGGGAAGTGTTCGATCAGCGGCTTCTTCCAAGAATAATTGGCTTAAATACTCGCCATATGAATTCTTGCCAAAGGAAATTGGTGCTCCCTTAATACTTTCGACAAGTTCCATGGCCGAACAAGATCTACAGGTGATTTAACTAATATAACAAGGTTTTTTGATCCTGTACGATAACTATTTTGATTTGTTATTTTTGTTTTTATCTGTGATCTGTGATATTTAATATGTATCCTTGTTTTGATTTAAACTTTGCAATTAACTTACAATAATTAGTTCGACATTTTTTCTGTATCTAACTATAGTTTACATTCGTTATGTATTAAGAAAATTGATTAATTATAATTATTAAACATTTAATAACATCACATTGGCGTTTTTTTTACGTTTTTCCATTGTCTCATTAGACGAAAACAGACAGGAGTCAACTATATGCTTCGAATTACGGTCAAATAGTTTAACAGCAGCGTTTTCCCTGAAACAAATGGAATATTGAAATACCTAATCATGCTTTGTATTTTTTTTTTGGTGAAATTGAAACCACTGAGTAAAGCAACGAATGGCGCGACTGTCGAGACAGCGGAAATATAATAAAGTCCTTCAATTTGACTTTATTATATTTAAAAAATAATCAAATTTAACTCAAAAAAGAACTACAAACGGAAAAGCTTACAGGAAACGGAAATGCTTATATCAACTATAAACACCGAATTAGGATAATTTTGTTAATGTGTGTGTTTTTTTTTTCAGGGAAATCAATGGTAATAATATGTCGATAAAATTCTGATAAATATAATAATTATATTATTCTAATACGTCTACTTATCTACTAGTAAATCGATTTATTGTCTGTTATACCTTTAAAATATATCAATAAGGTTTATTTATGTTCAGCTTAATGTAACAATACTGTACAAACAATAACATATCCTGTTATCCGCACATTGTTATCAGTAGTAGTTACAAAACCAACATGTTTGATAGTGCAGATCATATACGGGCGTCTCGTTGTTGACTCAAACAGAATACAATGGATGAACATGTACATATTAATACGCTCCCATAATACTGCCAAAAAGGGTTATAAAATGTGTGATCATTTTAATTGTTCCGACAATCAATTCGTGTAGATATGTTTTTGTAAATGAAAATCAAATTTAAAGAGTGAGCTTTTATGATAATTGAATAATTTATACAGAGGTCAAATCTAGATTAAATGATAATAAACATTTTTAATAAGTAGGACATTTCCGTAACCCTTGCTTTAAAATACTTTAGAGACGGTCAACGGCAGTACTAGCGCATAATATGTAATTACAGAAGTCGAAAACACTGGTCGGCATAGTTTCTTTAAATTTCGATTTATCAAAGCATTTTTCTGTCAATGTAAAAAAAAACACTTTAGTGAGCCTTCTTTTTATGTTATCACTAGCTGTGCCTGCGACTTCGTAAGTGTAGATTTCGATTTCGATAAAGCGTACCCTTTGGACATACCAAAAAAAACTATAAACCTTCAAAATTTTATCGAACTCAATTAAGTAGTTTTTGCATACCTATAGGGTATTTCTAGTTTAAGTAGCAATGGTACAAAAAGAAGACATTATAAACTTGTTTATTTCTTGCTAGATTGTTAAAAAAACAAAATGTTAAGTGAAGCGCATTACAACATATTCCCGAAAACTGCATCCAAATCTTTTACTACGTTGCGTTTGCTTATATAAAGTCTTCCCCCGCTCCCCTCATAATGATTTTTTGAAAATATTTCTATGTAATTCTAAATAATCCTCTGCTATAAACTTGCTACTTAAAGGAGTATTATTTTGTTTTCGGGCTCTGAAAGGTCATATCAACTTGAACTTTGGTTAAGAAGCGATAATGGATGCGATGCTGAAGACATTTAATACTTTAATGCATGTTTCTCGGTGAAAGCAGTATAATAAATACTCTGAAATTGGCTTCCTTTGGATATTTATTACTCAAAATCTCATAAAACCGGTTAAGTTCATTATATAATTATAATATTATATTATATTATTATATCATAATTAGCACGAGCTGAAAAAAATATTTATGAAATAATTACAATATTCATAATATTATTTATATATAAATGGTAAGTTTTTTTTAGTTTCATTTGCAATTTAGGTATTTGTAAATATTTCAAAATAATTGTATGCCGTAAATGTGCCTATGTATAATATATGTGTTCTATTATATGCTATTTTATGTATAGTTTTTCTCAAATGCACTATTCTATACTTTTTACTCAAACTCTGTCCACCTGGAGTTTGTCTGTCAAACTTTGCTCTTATTATTAAGTATTTAAGTTAATGTTTCTTTAGAAAATAAAATTACTACCATTATGTATCAGTAAATAATGTTTTACGAAACAGTACCAAAAGTTTCATTTAAATAATATGTTTAACTTTTAATCATGATAGAGAAAGGAACAGAGTTCAAAAGATAATATACAATTCATTTTAATGGGCTTAAGACTTTGTAAAGGGAATAATAAATGAATACTTTACTTAAATCTTTTGGGCATAGTGAGGTTTCCTTAAAAAGAACGGTACAAAGAGTTAAGAACACCTGATCGGATAACTCGCATTGTTCGCTTTGATTCGGAGTTCTCGTTAACATAAAGAAATTCGGGACCAAATACAATTCCAAGCTTAATACTCAAGGCACGGGAGTTTTAGAAAGTTAGGAAAAGGATTTGTACAAATATAAATTGGAAGAACTAAAGCCAAACTATTCTTTAGGTTTTAATTTTATTTTAAAGATATTATTTTCATATTTTTTCATGTCTGATGTCGGTTAATTTTTATTAGCTTATCTAACCAATCAATCTTTTGTGTGAAGTTACACGTTGGTAGGACTTCTACAGAAACAATTGATCCGAACCGATAAGTACTGACTTATTAAAAATTTTGCTTTGTTTTGTTCTCACTCTTAAAGAAAGTGAAAGTTTTTTTGATAAAGCTATGCACCCACATTGACCAAGCGTGAACTATACTGATTTGCTGTTTTTACTAAGATTTTTTTTTCATCCAAATATATACTTTTTTTAACATTATTTTACTGATATTTAAAAATGATATTTATTATATTTAAGACATTAATATCAAATTATTTATAGAGCTTTCAATCTATATATATTAATAATATGGTGAGAATAAATAATTCAAGAGTACCTGTAGGCTGGTCGTTGACCTTATCTGCGACGCTATTGTGTTATATACAATTGACGTCTCCTCGTTTCAACATTGATTTATCTCAATATTCAATACATTAGTAAAACAATATTATACAACTTAAATTATTGATAAAACAAATAATACATACTTACATAGTACTAAAAACCATGTAGATCACATCTCTAGATAAAGAAAATAAAGCACTTTGGATCTATAGTAAGTAACTTCCACAGGTACGCTAAAAGTGCAAGAGGTACAAAAATCGTAAACGAACTTGAAAGTTGAAATCTTTACCAAAATGTTAATGATAGGATTATCACATTTATCCGATAAATAATGAAATAAATATTATGCACTATCATTTTAGTTAGAAATTCGAACAAACTGTAGTTTTCCCACCCAACGTTATATAATCTACTTAGAAAGCTTGTTTCAGTCCAATTGATAAATTGATGCCGCAAAGTTTTATAATTTTCAGGAACAAACACTAAAGTGTAACTTCAATATAATAAAATTACTAAACAGTTTTAGAAGAAATTAGACGTAAGACACAAAAAATACAAAAAAACTAAAATAAATAAGGCAATAAAGCAACGTTTAGATTTAAATATTTTTTTAGTTATCTTATCTAGATTGCTAGCACAGTTAGAAAAGTGTTAGCAAAAGTTTGTTACATAAATTAAATATGAAAGGTAATATAGTTTCTCATAGTGTGAACTATAACCTTAACATTAAAACTTTCGACGTACAAAACTGATGATGTATTATGGTTAGATAGTAGTTTAGCTGCTACTAACAAAGATAATAAAAGATGCTATAAAGTCTGTGGTCACTAGACTAAAAGCTTGGAACACATAGTAACTAAGACTACAAAACTTAATTTCACTTTATCCAATAACAAGTCGATAAAACAGAATCGTTGGATATATAAAATGTTAACATATATATTTTTTTTGAAACAAGATTTTTACATTTTTTCATTATCTACATATAATCGTTTAACATTAAAGCCACCAACTTGTTGTATTCCAATAAGACCACGCTTGTAAAACTCATCATTTTGAAAAATATGAAACATTTATATCTAGTACCTACGTGGTTACGAAAACGATATATTATATTACTCTCATAATATATGCACACTATCGTGTACACTTCAAGCGTTTAAATGTAATTAAAATTATATAAACATTATTTCAATAACAGAGAGTTAACGTAAATAAAAAAATCATTCAAAATTACTAATTAAATATTTCATTCAGTATTAAAAGATAGTTTTAACGATGAACCCAGCTAGAGGTTTGTAAAACAATTATAGTACTGGAGACTAATGACTGGAATCATTGAGTAAACTCAGTGAACTAATAAGATTGTTTACATCTGGTTTATGATTATTCTAGAACGTAACTAGAACACAGTTCCTTGACGCGACGTATGAGCGTTATACGCTGCATAACCATCTGATTGGTATATGGAAATTCATGACTTTGTCGGTCCTAAACCTGCTTACACTGAAGGGCTCTTCGTTTGAAATGAATAGAATATTTTTTAAAGCACTGTGATATTCAGATGTTCTCTACAATTTTTGGATATAATACATCGCTTTATGTGTGTTTCAGATAACATTATTAAGCTAAGATTTTTTTCTGTTGTAAAATATAATTATTTAGTCATTTTACATTGTATTGCAAATTAATCTACATTTTAATTGTTGTTGCTTTTCTGTTTTTTATTCCTATATAAATATGTACGTAAATTATGATGGTTTAGCAATCCATCAATCATACAAACATGTAAAAAAAAAATTAAAACACATAATATTATGTTGTATGTATGAATAAGTACAAAATATAATCGCCACACTAATGTAACGAAACGAGTAATAAGTTTTTTTTGAAGTGAAACTTCTTTATCGGGGTTGGAAAAAAATTTAGTGTAATATTTTTTCGTTACGGTGACATTTTTCCGTTACGCGCCAGCTTTCTTCGTATAGCTTCATCTCTTTTACACCATGTTGCTATGGAAATACTAAATAATCAAAATGACAAGTATGTGGATTACAAAACACAATTTACATTAACCAAAAATAAAATTATCGGATTAGAGTTTTATAATTAAATAATGAATTGTAATTACATACTGGACAAGACGATTTTATGGACTTGCTATTGAAACTAATAAATAAATTCAAGATTATAACATGAAGAAGAAATTATGAAATATAATTTATAATATTTTTAAAATACATTGATTGTCTGAAATAGAAGAAGTAAGAATGAAAAGAAATACGAGTTTTGGCTGAAAAATGGAGCATTGGGGTCCTGATCTTTACAAGGTCTGTTTTGCTATACCTAGAATGAACAACAACTCGAAACAGCAGAAACCATGATGAAGAATAATTTTATTTGTGATATAGGGGCCTACCATGAACTCTTAAAAACTATCATAGTTTTAAGACATTTCGTAGCAATATTACAATAATATTACTTTGATTCGTACCATGAACTTTATAAAACAATATTGTTTTATTCCTGCTTAGTGAGGTAGACGCGACGTAAATAAACGAATGCTTTTCTATTCCTGCAATAGGAGGGAAAGAGACATCACTTTTATTTCGTATAGCTTCATCTCTTTTACACTATGTTGTTATGGAAATAATAAATAATTAAAATGACAGGAATGTGGAATTCAAAACAAACGAACCAAAAATAAAATTATCGGATTAGAGTTTTATAATTAAATAATGAATTGTGATTATATACTGGACAATACGATTTTATGGACCTGCTATTGAAACTAATAAATAAATTAAAATTATAACATGAAGAAGAAATTATTTAATATCATTTATAATATTTAAAATGAATTTATTGTTTCAAATAGAAGAAGTAAGAAAGAAAAAAAGGCTAGAATTTCCATTTGAGTTGTAAGAGTTTTGGTTTGAAAATGGTATCATTTGAAAGGGGTTGGTCTCCCCTTTCTTTTAATACTATTCCCAGCCTGAGAAAATGCGTAGTTTCTTTTTTATATGTTTTTTTGTGTGAAATAAACTTACCGTGTTTTCACCAATATTAGCACAAAAACACAATGTTTAACACAAGAACACTTCACATCTATGCAATATGTTTATCAATTATTTATATGATATTATCAATTTTTCATTTTAATTTAACAAGAAAAACACAATTCGTAACAACTTTGTTGTTTTAGATTCCCTAATGTTAAATGGCGGCAACTTGACATATGACGTTTGTGATTTAAAATGCTTTTTGAAATAATTAATATTTATATTACTTTTTTTGTCAAAACTGACTCTGTTAACCCCGACTCCACGTAGTCTTGTCTGCCCTACCCCTAGAGTGTTTTTGTAAATCCGGAGGCGCGGAAGGAGGGCAGCCCCCACCCGCCGTTACACTGAGTTGAAACCCAATCGAGCCGTAGCTACTGAGGCTGGTCGCCGAAGGCGACCAACAAGCCGAAGTGGCGAAGGCGAGCTTGGGTTTCAGTTCAGTGTTACGCAAGGGTAAAGGGGCTGGCCATCCTGAAGCGCCGGAGACGTCACAGAAGTCTTAATTACTTACATTTTAGGTTAGTTTTTACGAAACTTCAAATCGAAATATCTCCAAAACTAAACATTTTCTCACAATAAAAATGGTGTCAGGGGATAGGGCTTCGACCCCTCTTTTCTCCCTATCCCCCTCTCCCTTCTATTCTTACAACTCAATTGGAAAGAGTTACCGAAAAAAATACGAGTTTTGGGTGAGAAATGGAGCATTAGGGTCCTGATCTTTACAAGGTCTGTTTTGCTATACCTAGGACCAACAAAAACTCGAAACAGCAGAAACAATTATGAAGAATAATTTTATTTGTGATATAGTGACGATCCAACATGTTAAGAAGTCTAAAATTATTATTTTTAAAGTGAATTGTGTACATTTGTCTGTTTTGTTATGGTACTTATGTGTTTCTTCTATGAGAATATTATACGTCAGAAACAGGCGATTCACTTCTTACGTTTTAATTAATTAATATTAATGAAAATTATGACGTTTTTCTGTTACGCGCCATTTTTATTTCTAAGTCACATTTTTCCGTTACGCGCCATATTTGAGGTGAAACTTTTTTATCGACGGATGGGAGAAATTTTATAGCAATGTCAAAAAATTGTAACGTTTTTCTGTTACGCGCCATCGTATTTTTGCTTAAACTTTATCTAATTTAGCTTAATTCGCCATTCCTGTAAAGTTGTAATAAGTGAATAATTTTTCAAAAAATTGTCATAAAGAAGTTTCACTTCTTACATGTGTACACTAATACACACACACATATTTTTCTTTTTGTATACATGACAGTTTTGTGTTTTATTAAGTTGTTAAAAATATATCAAAATAACAAAACTGGTGTTTTACACCATAGACTTACTATTAAAATAAAAATTATAGCATTTTTTACAGATATATATAATAGTTATTATTTACGTGGCAAGTTATGTTTTTAATTAATAAATAGTAAATATATAAATCGTTGATAGTTCTCTATTCGCAATTCAACTAAAACAAAACAAAACAAATAAAAGATATATAAAATGTAGGGTTAAACGACCACTTACCAGACTTTCTATACATCGTTGATATGTTGATAAAAAGTGGGTATAGGATAGTACTATATGAAATAGTACACATGTGCCACATATTACTGTAGATATTTGGTTTATTAAAGTTTTTATATGTTTGAAAATATCTATAAACATGTATAGCACCATGTTAAGCTTATTCAAAATATAAGTTTTTATATCTTAAGAATATACTTAACAAGTACGAACAAAATACGATTGATGAAATGAGGTATATTTATATTTTATATTTCTTATTACACTATTTTATAATTAAGTATAATGAATAAATATGACAAAAGTTATTATAGCATACATATTCAATAATTTAATAAAATATTCTTTTGCACTTCCATTTATTATGATATATAAACCCGTAAATATTTAATACTCTTACAATATATTTTCTTATACCTCATCGTAAAATCTCCAGCCAATTTAATTAGTATTTTATCTTTGGTAAAGATTTACTAAATATAATAAGGGACGCTAAAGAATTTTGACATTCCTCGGAATATAAAAGGATTATTTTGATCATTTGTAAGAAATGTTTAGATTATAAATCTACCTATCTGATTATTATAAGTTGAAATTTCACATTCTTGGCAAAATATTTGTTAACGACTATATAAGATGTAGTACAGTTCAGGTAAAATAAGGATATAGGATAGAGGTCGGGATACGCACATAACTTATTAATATAGAAGTAAGCTTCATTTTAAAATGTAATAAATATATGAATAAAAACATTGTTGAAAAGATTAGCGATTTCCTTCTTTCAAAACTCGAATGGTAATTGTTAATCTAAATTTGTTGGTAATGCCTAATCGACTATATGTCTATATGAAATCGATGAACTCCGAAACTATTGGACCGATGATTATGAAAATTGGTATGTATATGTATTTTTCCATGGAGAAGGTTTATATGGTATGCCCATTGATGTAACTCGCCACCAGGCGGCGCTGTCAAATATAGACTTCCGCCCCGTTCAACCGATTGTCATAAAAGTTGGAATGACCATGTATGTTTCCTCGAAGAAAGCGAAAATGCTATGTCCATTGATGTAACTCGCCACCAGGCGGCGCTGTCAAATATCGACTTCTGCCCCGTTCAACCGATTGTCATAAAAATTGGTATGACCATGTATTTTTCCTCGAAGAAAACGAATATGCTATGCCCATTGATGTAACTCGCCACCAGGTAAAGTAACGGTTAGCCCAGCGAAGCGGGCTGGGTTCGCTAGTCTTATATAGACATGGAATATTATATTACGATATAAAATTAACAACGTTGATTGGAAGATGAATATGGTTATCTATCTTATGTAATATTTCTATAGGAAACAAAACCTATTATTTATCTTATTACGTTTGTAATTACTTTTTAATCGAAGTAAAAAACGTTATGATTCATTTTTTTTATAAACTTTAACTAAAGTATCTTTACAAGTAAGAAGCAAATTTGTATTAATAATAATATGAATTGTCGGCACTTATTCAAATAAATTATTGAAATTATAAAAATCTTTTTTATTTTACTTTATTAGTTTTATGTTTAAATATGTTTATCACATTGGCTTAGTATTTTAAAAAATATATATGTATATATTTTTGAGACCGCTAACATCTTTCTTAACCCTCCACACAAATATAACACTTAAGTTAAATACGTAATTTTTATCAATATAGAATTCCCTACGTGTTCATGCTAAAATGCCTTTTCCATGATCGGAGTTTTTAATTTATTAAATAAAAGGTCAAGAAAATGTCTAGAGTCACAAAATGTCTTAAATTTGTGTCCGTGGGCTACACATTCGAATGGTAACATACCTATTCACCTCGAACGTTATGTTCAGGTATTTTACTTGGGTCAAAGGTACAGAAGTCATTATACTAAAAATACATTTAAGGATAAACCTTGTTAGATTTCTGAAGCTGCAATATATCATGTGCGAGTCATTACTTGCCATCTGGTGACTCATATGTTGGTTTGACCTCCTAAATATCAAACATACATATAAAATAACATCGTTTTAACAAACAATTACGCTTATGTCACTTATCTGAACAATAAACATAATACTTATAATGACCTCGAGACCTCTTTTGTGTAAGGTCATTTAATATAGGATTTTGCTTATAGCTATAATTACACTTCAGGCTTCAATATACTACTGTTTCAGTCTTCAATATACCACGAGCCGTTTATTTCTTGTGTTGACATCACAACGAATAAAGTAGATAACACAACCAAAGAAACTTAGAATTAAATCATCCCCCAAATTAGATTATTTAAATAATTTTTATTTATCTGATAGATCATAATTATAATTGATTCTATAAAAAAACATTATAACAATATAAAAAAGTGTGTGATGTTTTTGGTATATTGTAAGTTGTCACGGACTGCCCAAGACACACCACTTCGCACTTATTTGAGACTTAAATATGAGAACGAAATTAATGTCCTTTAGAAAACGGTAGGAAACAATTAACTATATACTACAAGAATTTATTTGAATAAAAGTAAATTCATTTGTTTTTTTATAAAAATATGTCGGCTTTTTTCAATACGCGTATTTGATTGATGGCAAGGATAATATGTAAGAAACTAGATTTTTTTGTTACGTTTATAATATGACAATAATACAAAATTAAAGGTCACAAGATAAACTTTTTAAATAAAAAGTCAACCACCCTGTTTAATTTCACATATTATTACGACCAAATAAAAGTAATAATTCAATATAAAATTTATTATGAGGGGAAACATTTAACCTTCTGTTTGGGAGATTTCAAATTAAATAAAACATGTAAAATTTATCGACATGAATGACAGGTCATTAGTAAAGTAAAGTAGTAAATATTAATAAATTATGTATTTACCCCATATGAATTAAGGTTATTGTGTGAGTACTTAATGTTTATTACCATTGTATAATGTGGTAGTTTGCGTATCCAATTTTAAATAATTAGTTGTTGCCAGCTCACTAAAGGTATCGCGCAGAGAGGCTCGGGTTCGATTCCCAACTGGGACAGGCATGTATGTGATCGGCATATATTTCTCAATTTGTGGGTTTGGTCGTTTATTAAATATATTCGAAGTATTTATAATGTGTATTTCTATGTATTTGTATCGTTGTCTAAAACCCTTAACATAGGCAAATAATTTGCTTACTTAGGAGAAATTGTGTAATTTGTCCAGTGATATTATTATTACAGTTACTTAATATTTTTAAATCTCAATTACTTAAGTAGGTATTACATAAGTTTTATCACACGGCTTTGAGTAGTAATACCGACGTATTTAAAATAATAATAAAAAATTAAAAAAAAATCCCGATACAAACAGACCTCTAAAAAGAATAACAATAATATTATTATGTAGTTATTGAAGTTGTTGCGTCGGGGGACCGGTGTACGTAGGTTGACGATGGTGTCTATTTTGCGAAGTTAATCATTAAGGACTTAGACTATACGATTCTATATCGTAATTTCTTTATTTGCCTCGATAAGTTACATGCATTTTAATTTCTTCCTTTATTGAGCGGTCCAATTGATTTATAAGAAGTTAAAACTAAAAAGAAATAAAAATATGAAATATCTTTCAATATCATGATCACAAAAACAATATTATTTATAAAAAAAAACTACTAAAATTTATAATATCTTGTACATTTACATTAAACATAAAATATAATAGAATTGTGTCCAGAAACTCACAATTTTATTCTGATCTTATATAAAAGAATACTCTTTTCTGTAATTTCAAACTTATTATTTAAATTTGAAAACCTCTTATTCATTGTAGGTGTGAAAAGGGATTTAATATAATTTTTCATTCATTCTTGAAAAAAGATATAAAAAAAACTTAATACTCTACTTTACTTACTTTACTTTACTCTACTCTACTCTACTTTACTTTTTTTTAAGATAAAACATATATTTCAATGTAAATTATGTTTTAAATTGTTTTACTTAGTTAACTAGCGGAACCAAATTTTATTGGACCTAGACATATGTATAATGAAATATTCAATTATAGTTTGGGTAAAACCTTGTTCTTACCAGATTTAATGATACAGCTACAGATTATAAGGTTTAAACTAATGTGCACTGTCAGTATATAAAGGTTAAATGCCTAATAAGTTTAATTATTTATAAAGTAAATTAAATTTAAAAACAATTAAACGCTATTTTTATGTTTGATACTTTTTATATTACATATATTGCATATATTTACATGTAAATTTTTTTTTTCTTGCAAAAAGTTTAAATTCACCGCGTTCTGTAGGTTGTATCACAATCATCACACATACATTATCACAATTATCACATTATTCTTAATTCTTAACCAAATATATAAATGTTAATTAAAATGAATATGGAGTTTAAAAAATCTTTTATTAATGTGGTAGCTACGACGTTATGTTATGCGAATTTTTGATTTATAACATAATTTTATTGAGAATTCTTTGGTTGTTACTTTTCACTACTTTATAGGTATGCTTTTGACGGTTTCAAAAACATTCATCATATCTGCGCTTATATGGGTTAATGATGTTAATATGGGATAATGATGACCAGCGAAAATACAATGTCATTCACCATAAAGTTCAATGTTTTATTACACAACATAATCTTAGTAGATATAGTGTACCTGAGAAGGTGAATTTCCATTGTTCGGCTTATAATAAGAGAAGTGAGATGCAACTGTATGTTTTTAATTACGGTCAGTTAATTATATTTATAAGATTAGGAGTATATCTCGTCGGAGTGCTATGGGTTAAGCATAATTTTTGCGGCTTACGATTTAAATAAGATGTTTTTGATGTAATACATTAACGCTATATATCTTCTTGATGAGTTTATTAATATTAAAAAATAACCTTTGTTCAACCTTAAATATTACAAATTCAACCATAAAATTTGCACTAGTAATTAGATTCTTGTTGCCTTTTTACAAACATTTTTATAATTGATATGGCATTTAAAACGTATACACATACAAATTCACTATTAACCCTTTTAAATATTATAATTGGTTTAGCAGAAACGGATTACATTGCTTTATATAATTCAAGTTGGTCAGCTTAGATACATAGATTGATCTTAACAGTATGTCATCAGTATCTCAATATTGTACACTACATAAATTTGAAATTTATTTTCCGTGAACAGATAATTTTCTGTCTAAGTTATTTCCCTATAAAACCCTGTCAGAAGTGGCCACATTTTTATGTCACAAAAGCCGGCATTTGATTATTATTGATCCATAAACTTTGATAAGGTAATCAAAAAATTATGATATCATAAAGGTATTTATACCATAATCTAAAGAAATCTTATTTGTTTAATAAAATTTTCAATGCATACAAAAAAATACAGTAGTCTTTTATTTTTACTCTGTTTAAAAAAATATTGCCTGTGCTTTTATTTCATTGGTTGACAATCTGAGGTCATTTGTGAATTAAAGGTACCTATTATTTTTTTATTTTTGGTCAGGCAGGTAGCATGTGTAAATATTCAAAAAGGTTTAGAAATCAATTCATTTGAAAATAGCGGGCACCGCGGGAAATGCTTTTTACTATTTACCATAACAGATAGGTATCATGAAGATTAAGGTCTATTATAAGATGTGTTGGGGCAAAATGGATTTCTTATTGATTGAGAACAACCCTTATTTATAAACGTTAAGTTACATCCTTTTTATTTTGTTATAAGATAGGAGGTAAATGTGGATAATTTGATGCATGGTTGGGTAATTTATTAATATTTTAATCACTTTAACCATTACTGCAAAAACTCATTTATTTAAAAATATAAATATAATCACGTGTTTGGAGTCGGGATTACCCCAAACTATTTGATTTTATAGTAAATAATGTAACTAACTTCAAAAAGATTTTTTTATTAGAAGGGTGGCATTATTTCACTACTAGCTGTGCCTGCGACTTCGTACGCATAGATTTCGATTTCCATAAAACGTATCCACTCAAAGTTTCATCAAACACTGGCAAGTGGTTTTTGCGTGTAAGAGTATTTCTAGTTTATATTAATATATATTTTTTAATTTTAATCACAATTTTTTTTTATGAGTGGAAAGACAAATTATGTATTCTTTTTTTATAAGGATGTTTAATATTATTTCCTGAGGAGGACTATCAATATATACTATCAATACGTACTATCAAAAAGTACTATCAATATGAACTATCAATACGTACCATCAATGTGTACTATCAATACGTACTATCAATACGTACTATCAATATTTACTATCAATATGAACTATCAATACGTACTATCAATATATACTATTAATACGTACTATCAATATGAACTATCAATACGTACTATCAATATGAACTATCAATACGTACTATCAATACGTACTATCAAAATATACTATCAATACGTATTATCAAAACGTACTATCAAAATGAACTATCAATACGTACTATCAATGTGTACTATCAATACGCACGATCAAAATGTACTGTCAATGTGAACTATCAATACGTACTGTCAATATGTACTATCAATACGTACTATCAATATGAACTATCAATACGTACTATCAATATGAACTATCAATACGTACTATCAATACGTACTATCAATATGAACTATCAATACGTACTATCAATATGAACTATCAATACGTACTATCAATATGAACTATCAATATGAACTATCAATACGTACTATCAATATGAACTATCAATATGAACTATCAATACGTACTATCAATATGAACTATCAATACGTATTATCAATACGTACTATCAATACGTACTATTAATATGAACTATCAATACGTACTGTCAATACGTACTATCAATACGTACTATCAATATGAACTATCAATACGTACTATCAATGTAAACTATCAATACGTACTATCAATACTTACTATCAAAATATACTATCAATAAGTACTATTAATACGTACTATCAATGTAAACTATCAATACGTACTATCAATGCGTACTATCAATATGAACTATCAATAAGTACTATTAATACGAACTATCAATATGAACTATCAATACGTACTGTCAATATGTACTATCAATACGTACTATTAATATGAACTATCAATACGTACTATCAATACGTACTATCAATACGTACTATCAATATGAACTATCAATACGTACTATCAATATGAACTATCAATACGTATTATCAATACGTACTATCAATACGTACTATTAATATGAACTATCAATACGTACTGTCAATACGTACTATCAATACGTACTATCAATACGTACTATCAATATGAACTATCAATACGTACTATCAATATGAACTATCAATACGTATTATCAATACGTACTATCAATGTAAACTATCAATACGTACTATCAATACGTACCATCAATACTTACTATCAAAATATACTATCAATAAGTACTATTAATACGTACTATCAATGTAAACTATCAATACGTACTATCAATACGTACTATCAATACTTACTATCAAAATATACTATCAATAAGTACTATTAATACGTACTATCAATGTGTACTATCAATACGCACTATCAAAACGTACTATCAACATTTACTGTCAATATGAACTATCAATACGTACTATCAATACGTACTATCAATACGTACTATCAATACGTACTATCAAAACGTACTATCAATATGAACTATCAATACGTACCATCAATCTGTACTATCAATACGTACTATCAATACGTACTATAAATACCTACGATCAATATGTACTATCAAAATATACTATCAATACGTATTATCAAAACGTTCTATCAATATGAACTATCAATACGTAATAATATGTACTATCAAAATACTAGTAAAATAATAATATGTACTATCAAAATATACTATCAATACGTATTATCAAAACGTACTATCAATATGAACTATCAATACGTACTATCAATATGAACTATCAATACGTACTATCAATATGTACTGTCAATATGAACTATCAATACGTACGATCAATACGTACTATCAATATGAACTATCAATACGTACTATCAATATGAACAATCAATAAGTACTATTAATACGTACTATCAATATGAACTATCAAAACGTACTATCAATACGTACTATCAATATGTACTGTCAATATGAACTATCAATACAGACTGTCAATATGAACTATCAATACAATCATCAATGTGTACTATCAATATATACTATCAATATGAACAAACAATATGTATTATCATTATATATTATCAATATGTACCATGAATATGTACCATCAATATGTTCTATCAATATATACTATAAATACGTACTATCTATTGATACTATCAATACGTACTATCAATATGTATTATCAATATTTACTACCATTAGATATATACTATCAATATGTACTATCAATATGTACCACCAATATGTACTATCAATAAAAAACATTACATAAAATACATTATAAATTAATATCCTCTTGTGTAGCTATACATCTAAAATCAGTAACAGTTTATTTATATGTATAAAGATACATCTTTTGATAGAGTGAAGATTGTTTAATGAAAATTAAAAACTAAATGTTACTCAGAGTGACGCTCAATTTCTATGTATAAAAGTTATTTACATTAGCCATATATTTCTTTCGTGTTGGGTACACAACTAAAAGAGAAACAGATAAACAGACAAAAAGTCAAAAATGTTAGAAATATATGTCTGTATGTGCACGCTAATCTCAGAAACGGCTTGGCCAATTTAAATGCGGTTTCCAGGAATATATTATCACAGGCTTCACTTAACATTTAATGCTTATTTTATCTAAATTGGTTAAGAAAAAAAAATATGTCAATTTATGTCAATCACGTAATAGGTACCATGCAAATCTTATCCTATACATGTAATAAATCAGTAGAGGAGTAGTCTTTGTACATTGAAAATATTAAAAAAATATATACCACGATGTGAAGTGATAACTAACATAAACATTTTCAGCATTTTTAAAATCTTTGTCTGTCTGTTTGTCTTTTAGTTGTGCACACAACACGAAAAAAAAATATTTTCAAAAATTTATACAGAGGCAAGCGAACCCAAAGCAATGTTTTTTCATTTTGTCTGTTCGTCTGTATGTCTATACGTTTGTGCACGCTCATCTCAGAAACATATTAATTGATGTGGATGCGGTTTTCGGGAATATATTGTCAGGGGATTCACTTTATATTTTGTTTTTTTTTTAACAATCGGTTAACAAATAACGGATTTAATAATCTCTTTTTGTCGTACCATTGCTACATACCCGTTTGAAGGTTTATAGTTTTTACATACATTAAAAAGTACAAAGGGTACGTTTTATTAAAATAGAAATCTAAGCGTACGAAGTCGCAGGCACAGCTAGTATTAATTAGCTAAAATTATTGACTACACATCTTTAGTGATTTAAATTTTAGCGATGTGCTCAAACTTAAAATTCCAAAAAAACATTTATTTTTTAAATAAACACGTGTATTTTATTCAAAACAGGTTTTCTTTTCTCTTTAAAATACGGCAAAAGGTAAAACAATAGTCTCAGTATACATATATGGACAATATATAGAGCTCTAGATTTGCATTCTACTTAAGATTCTCAGAGGTTATTTAAATCAATAATGGACGCACGACATAACCTACGTTAATATTAATAAGAGCAGCATACAATATGTATGTTTTGTAGCTGGCTTCAATATTAGTATAATTCATCATGTTTCTTCTTTTTATTTTAAACATTTTTTATATTAATAAAATAAATAGTTAAAAATTTAATTATTTCTTGTGTCCAATTTATTAATTCTAAGGTATTGAACTGTGTTTATTTTAGCGATACGGTAGCTCAATTGGTAGAGCAACAGGACGGGACGGCCCGCGGTTTCGAATCCCTGCCGTGTCGGTTTATTTTTCATTCTATATTTATATAAATTTAAGCTAAGTAATTTTTGATATTTCGTTCTTTTTAGGTACATAATACGCAAATAGATGAGACAAAATAACTAGTTTTGTATTTTGTTATAATATACGAAAATAAAAAGCTATTTTTTACGTAATATGATGCGTATACGTATACGTACGTATATATATACGTATCCGTATACAGTTTCATTCAAACTTCTATGTAAGGAGGGGATTTCTCGTAGTATATTATCTTTGAGACAACGTGTTAAGTTTTTTAATAATACTAATGAGTTAAAAAAAGGGATATACGTCTTGATATCTAAGGCTCACAACCTTATATAGAATCTAAAATAATTTATAGCAATGTTGCACTACCTGCTTTTACCAAAACCATAGAAGATCCTGGTTATAACGCTGATTATTTAACACTCTTAGTTAATGATTAAACGATTTATTGGAAAAGATACAAGATGAGGTGTCACTTGGGACTTGGTGCTTATAAGATCTAAACTGCATCGACATCAAGTTTACATAAAACATTCGATTTATTTTATATAGCTTATCGAGATGATGATGTCTTTGTGAAAACGTTTGTTGTTTCACAACATACCCAACTTCATTGCTGTTGATTTTGTTGGCCGTACTTCTAATTGAATAATGTTATTGTACCTACCCTATATTATATTAAAAACTTGTAACAAATTAGTTACACTAAAATCAAGTAATGTAATGCTACCTGTTTTAATCGTATTATCTAATTTTTCTTTCCGTCCCGACCCTTAATTAAATATTTTTAGAAGCAGTCATCGGTATTTAAAATATTTAGAATATTTGCACCATTAATTTTTAAAAACGTATTTTCTCAGGTTCGTCTTAACGAGCGTAGTTTGAAACTTATGAGCGTGCTAATTGCTTTCATACTCTGAAAATATTTACCTTTTACATATAATCATAGTTTAACATCATGTAGGTGTGTTTATGGTGTTTACTTTGACAATGCTTTGAGCCCATCATTATCTCAGAAAGACGAATAAGTGTCTATCAGTAGTACTGACATAAGGCGAATTAATTAATCTTATTCTACATTTATAAAAAAAAATAACATGAAAAAAAATATTGTTTTTGACCAGGACCAGCGATAAGAGAAAATATCTCGGATTCGGAAAAAGCTCATTACGTAAGTTTGGATAAAGCATCCGTTTTAGCAAATTTTTAGAACAGCCTAAACAAGATACGTGAAGCTAAAGTAGATACGTTCTGAGGCTGCTTCACGTAGTTCACCTCCGGTTCCATCATGGTCCGAGTTCTAAATAGGGACTTCGAATGGGTTTGAAAATACTGTAGGCAGCGGGTAAACATATTTTATAGACCTACATAAAATGTCGTTTGGCTATAAAACGTTAATCTGTGAAGCAGTTTTTTTTAGTTTTTTTTTGATGTGTCAATATAACGTCCAATTATATTATAATATCTTGCATTATAGTAAATTTTAACGTATTGTTTTTCATATAGGTAGGATCGTACTGTGTAATCAGGGTCTCTACATGCTGAAAAACACAAATGGTTCCCTGAGCCTTATCACTTTTGTAAAGGATAGACAAGCCAATAGACTAATTAACAACCTCTTTATTTATTTAGTTAATTTTAAATTTTATAATTCTATTTAGTTATCTTGTTAATTATATTTCTAACTAAACAATAAATTCTTAATTTAAAAAATATTTTTATATCCAATTAATTACTAGCTAGAGAGTTTATTTTTTCACAGACGATGTATTTATCGTTACCGCTATAAAAACAAATATGAAAAATTTCGAAAAATATACATTTTGGTTTAAATAAATCTTAATAAGGGCAACAGATCGACAGAACAGACCTTTGAAATATTCACAGATTATTTAAACGTATATTGACTATTAAATAAAATATTAAATAAAAATAAAAGAAATATTTAAAAGGGATCCCAGTACAACAAACTTGTATTTTTATATTATATATTGGTACGGAACCGGCACGGATTCTCCGACTCGCACTTGTCTGATTTTTTTTATTACCAAACGGATGCTACACCATTAAATGTAATATGGAACAATATCTATACCATAAATTCAAATGGGTTGGTGAAGAACAATTACGAAACAAGAGTTTCGTCATACATTCTTAACATGCAATATTATATTCTTAATATTAATTTTCTAAATTGCAAAACAATTTATATTTATTATTTTATTAAAGCTTAATATTAATCACAAATATTTCAATAGTAAATAAAAATATATTTATATAGATTTTAAAATGTAGTTACGAGTAAACATCTGTATAACTAAAATCCGTTCTTATTCAGTCAACTGTTTCTTTTAAAGCTATAGAAATAAATAATATAAATCTCTTTATAATATGATCAAATAAACAATGTATATATGTAGTTCACTTTAGTCAAATTTAATAAATCGGAAAGCCTAACAATAATGTTCAAATCCTAAGACTTAGCTCTACTACTAACGTTCAGTTGTTGTTGCCACATTGAGACAATTATAGCAATTAACTATTTTATTGTAACATACCTTGAGATCCGAACCAGGTTTCAACCTGTTTAAATAGTTTTTATGGGATTTAGTGGTCAATATTATTAATATGTAACTTCGTCTCATTTGTCAGTCAGATGCAGACTTATAGAGACAGATCTCTCCTTAGATATAAAGTACATTCAATGTTGTTAAATACATTTAAATGTGTTATTCTTTAATATATTTCTTCTCAATTCCTGTTTCTGTCTAAATCGAGGCCAAGTAAAACTACATTACTTCGCCCTAAGAATTACATTATGTACATACTAGTAATGTACATACTTACGTACATACGTATGGCCCTAAGAATTAGTGTTTGTACATACTAGTAATGTACATTATGTAATTTTTATATATGAATACGTATAAGTCCGATGACTTGACCTGGCAACGACGGAAACTTATTGAGATTCAAATATTCTCATCTTGGCCTTATCTGGTATAAGCTGCGCATATGTTATAGGTGATCTGAACACATTTTACGTAAGTTTCCTATCTATTTTTAAATTTTATTATAATTTAATGAAATACTACAAGAGTTTTAAACAGTGGTATTTTATTTAGCCAATTATTTGATAAAGACGGAAATAATACAAATCTGAAGTGAGCCTTAGAGTTGTTAATTAACACCTATCTGAGTCTATCAGGTCTAAATGTTGAAATCTATAATTGTCAATAAGATGCAATAGCGTTTCGGGAAGTCAAATCGGAATTAAAACCTTTACAAACCTGCCCTTCACTAGTTCTTGGCTGAATAAAAAAAGTGTATATTTATTGACTTTTGTGACGTGATCAAATAATTGTGTTGAGATAAAAAGAGGATAAAAAAAATATATTGTATAGTTTTTTGAAAATATTTTAGCTTCGAAAAATTAGAATATTATTTAAAATGTTAATTTATACAAAAAGAAGTAATTAAACAGATTTTTCTGGCTATGGCTTCAAAAAGACTCCCAGCACGATTACAATTACGGTTTTAAAGCGATATTTCTCGGACAAAACTGACTGGACATACATATTGTATAAGTATTTCATATCAAATATTTACCCATCGGGGCTTAACCCGAATACGTCAACTCCATGGCAAATATTGACAAAGGTCTACCAGTAGGTATTTTTTTATCCTTTTGTCCAGAAATTAACAATTTAAATATATTGATAATATACACCGAATTATCTATATAAATAAAATGTCTATTGCCATAGGAATTAATATAAAATAACCAAATAAAAGTAAACAAAGTTATGTTCATTATATATCCATCCAACAGATAATATATAAAATTTACAAAGTTAAATCGTACGTCAAGAGAAAGATTGAAGCAATTTCATTATTTATTGAACCAATAAATCAGCATGCCGTGAATATAACACATTGCTACGAGGAATTGATTGCAACATGCCAATGATTGCCCTCTCCGTGTGTAATTCAATGCGTGCATCTTTGTGAGTAACCGGATCAATACGAGGGCTAGACTAAAAGTTTTGAGAACTAGCCACTTGTACACAATATAATAAAATATCGGCCAAGTACGAGTCGAACTCGCGCACAAAGGGTTTTGGTACCATCATATTTAAAAAAATGTGATGTAGTTAAAAATGATGTATGATTTTCAAATTTCTAGGTTGACTGGATATACCTTGTAGACTTTGTTTTCTTTGCGAGTAATAGTTACGAGTTTTTAAGTATGCGCCTTAAATAGTTTTTTTTTTATCACGTTGATACTTCTATATAGTAGTTTGATTTTGTTGATAAATCTTAAACGTATTATAGACCTGATTATTTAATATGAATTTCAATAGAATATCAATTTTGCGTGAGGAATTTCAAATTTCATGAGGAATAACTTAAACAATAACTTAAATTATTAAAAATATTTTTATGACGTAAAGTAAATAAAACTTAACAGTTTTAGTATTTTTTCCTTTTTCTGTGCTATAAGACTTTGCTTGGTACCAAATTTCAAGACTCTGAGTTTATGGGTTGATTCACTCTGTACATTTTGATTTACTTACGAGTTATCTAAACAGTTGTCACTCTTAGTAAAACAGATGTATCTTTTGATTGCATTTGCTTAGTAGTTTTTTGAAGCCCCAATTAACCGTAGACTTGAATATTTGATATAAATTTCACCTTTCACGCGTTCCTGAGAAAAGGGATTTTCACAGATGGACGGACGGACAAAATAAGATCCTATAAGGGTTCCGTTTTCTCTTTACGAGGTACGGAACCCTAAAAATAAGTTTTAGTTTTGAAAATTGACCTCAACCAATATTATTGAGTATGTATTGTATGTATTAAGTATGTTTTGGCCTCGTTTATGATATAAATAAAACCCTTTTATCAAAGTTACATGCAAGCGTCATAAAGACATTGAAGTTATAGCTCGTGTTAGCGCACTCAACGGACTCTTCAAACTTATTTAGAGACCAAAACAATTTTGGGTTATAATTAAAGAAACCATCAGAGCTCCATATCTAAGAGTTACAATCTAGGGAAATCTAAAGATGATACTGTAACTTTTTTCCCATAAGATAAAGAGCTCGAGTCACGACTTCAACTCTATAAAAAAATGATGATAGGTGCTCAAACGAATAAAGTAGGTTAGGATCAAATAGGAAAGTTCAAGACATAGATATAACAAAATCTTTTATTCGACAAGACGAAAACGATAACTAACGACTGCACGCAATGAGTTTAGAAATTCAAAACGAATGGGGACCGTAGGAGATTTTTGTATTCCTTTATGATTGGTCCCCAGCATTATTAAAATTTTATCTAAATGCATTCAAAATGACTCTCCCAGATCAAAGTAATTTAATAATATGAGACAAAGCCACCGAATAGTCTTGCAACATATGTAGGGAGGCAGTAGAAACCGTGAAACACTTATTAGGAGGACGTAGAGTACTTCTAGATAGAGATCAATAACCGCGTCGCCACTATAAGGTATAAGAAATTATGCGGGAAGCGGTCAGTCTTTCAGTTGCAAGAGTGCGGAAGGGTATAACAACCAACTAACGATCTGTAGAATTCGTAAATGAAGGGTCCTCCAAAAAATCACAACCGAAGCCTTATTCAATTCTAGGCGCGGTTCCTAATTGGACTCTCATGATGGACACATACGAAAAGAATTACATAATTCCTGGGAATGTCGGTGTTTCGTCATCTAACTACCAGTTTCCAGCTGGTGCCGGACCTAAAAGACACGCTTACAGCCTGACAGGCGGTCAGGTCGCAAGCCTATATACCTACTTCGTCGGGACAAAGACATCTTTGTATTTTTCGGAATAGTTTTTCCACGTTTTCATCTGCTGTCATCATCGAAATATGCTGACTTCAGCCCACTACGCTGATTCATAGCGAGTTAGTAGATTGCATATCATATTTTCATCTAATGTATGAAAAATACTACAGCATATTTTATTATATACAAAATACAAGTTTGTGATTATAACTTTACTAAAGCTATGGATGCCAGGCATAATAAAGTACAATAACGTTCCGTTTTTCATCACTTTAATGACAAGTTTCAACGAGATTAAACGAATACATTTTCCGAAGTTAATAAATGAGAAAGCTTTAGTAAATGCAGATTAAAACAAATAACAAAAATGCGTCAGCGTCTAACAGGTAATGGATTAAATTTATTTTATTATTTGTAAATATGGACATAAATGTCAAGCCTGTTCAGTTAACAAAAGATAATTTATAAATAATTTACATCTTGTATGTTAAATTTATTCCACAAAGCTAGATTCATCTTAGTCAATTATGATTAAAAATATTATAGTTATAATTTGCTAATTTTAATTCAATGAAAAATAATTTTAAAAACATAAAAAACAACAATAATTTCCTAAAAAAGAATCCAGTTGATTCTTTTTTTCATCAAGAACACCAAAATACTTTTTTTAGTTTACCCTTTGTTTTGTTTGTATTTTGTGTTCGAAAATTTAATTTCCTTTTAAAAGCACTTTTTGCCTTCGTTTATATTTTAATGTAATTTAGAACAGCAGTACTTTATAGGATTACAAAGTCTTTTTATATTATACTAATACTGTAAAAATATAATATGCTATACTATCCGTAACAATACCTTAGTAAAGTATTTATATACATATTTAATTACTTTAAGTATCTTATTCATATTTACTAACCAAGGTTACTTAGTGGAACAATGTATAATTAGGTTTAATAGATCATTAATGTGTAAATAATAAAAACGTGGTCGATAGTGTATATTTATTTAAACAGAATTTCCTAAAGAAACGAAGGAAACATGTATGAGAGTTTAAAATAAACATAAGTACAGACCGGCGCTAAAGGCCGGGTAGAATATACGTAAGAGTGACAGTTTTTATGAATGGAAAAATTGTTTTTAAAAACTCCAAATATTAAAAACTTTATTTTTTTAATTTTATATACTTTTATGTCGTTGTTCTTTTTATACTACGATGTTTTTTAATAGAGCAGTACTTATACGTCAATCTTAACCTTTTTAGATATCGTACTAAAGTCATTAAATATTTACAAACATTTTATGAAGGACTATAAATCAAATTCTAAATAATAAAAATAAGAAAGGAAAGAAATAAATACGTTAGTATAGGCTTAGATATAGTCTAGTCTAGTCCGAATGGCTATAGAATGAATTGAAAAACAACAAAAACTCAAAATGGCAGATCCAGACTATGTAGCATGAAAGCATGTACTTATTTTAGTGTCATATTTGTTTTTAGAAAGAGTAGCTTAACTAATGTTTTTTTTTTATTTTCAAATACTTTTATGTACATGCAAAAGCATAAAA
Organism: Napeogenes sylphis; assembly: GCA_959347405.1. Taxonomy (NCBI): domain Eukaryota; kingdom Metazoa; phylum Arthropoda; class Insecta; order Lepidoptera; family Nymphalidae; genus Napeogenes; species Napeogenes sylphis. Next base: position 27,821,268 of record OY365784.1, read on the forward strand.
TAATGAGTTTGGGTGGCAGTTATATCGTCTATGGGAATATTACGTTTGACTTTTAGTTTCCATTACAAAATTATATCTAAGAAAATTCAAATTGTTCAAAAACAAATAAAACACTAAATTGAAAATGCGAATATATGAGCTTTAAGCTCATAAATTTTCGTTTAAAATAAATTTTAATTTGGAAACCAATCGCCAATATTTGAGATCAAAGTAGCCAGGTTATCATAACTAAATATTACTAGTTAATAACATTTTGACAAAAACAGAAGTAGCGAGTATGGGATATGTTACGTGAGGCAACTATGGATATTGCTGATGAAGAATTAACCAATGTTAAAATTTTATCAAACATTTTTTTTTATAATAAATAACTGTGAACGTAACCAGAGAGCTGTGAAACAAGTACAGCCCTGGAGATTCTCGAGTGGAATCAGTGAACGATCAAAGAGGCTGCTTAAATAATACAGCTGTAGAACGCAATGGAAACACAGTTCAGCTTGCGACATACATCTGACTATAAGGTACATGGAAATGGTAAGATGATTTTGTAGATATTAACAGCTGTTGTCACTCAATGGTTTTGTAACAATTCAAATCAAATTAAGCTTGAAAATGTGTTGCTCAAATTATATTAATATTTTTTTTTGTAGTCTTATAAAATACCCCCATGTTGCCAGCCTATTTCTTTAGGTCATTATAAGAAAACTGGTTTAATTAACAACGATGGATAAAGTTAATACAAAACTTAGGTAAATTATTCATTAATTCAGAACTCTAAGAAATATTTTTGGTAATTATTATTAAATTATAAGAAAATTTAACAAAGTAGAATTTATCAATTAAAAATTAAACAATCCACACGTTTTATCAATGTTTATATTATAATAATAACAGTTGATTTTAACAATGATTATTCGTAAGTGGTACTTGCGCCACAGAGTTAAATCATATTTTTAGCACATACAATTTCTTACATTTGCACAATCTATTTATATATTTTATTTATTTTAATATTTCTAATAACAAATTTCTAATTATTCAAAATGAATATAAGTATAAACAGGCAAACAATATAAATATATATATATATATATCCAATACTGGTTTGTTTCTGGGTCGATAAGCGGATAAACAGTTGTCTAACTGATCTAAGTTTTGTTAAGTAATTAATTACGGTCACTTGATGTTTTTATGAAAAAAAAAAACTTAGAAGTAATTATAAAATATATATTTAGCCGGCTACGTTCACGAAATTTTACCGGAAATTTTCCTGACTAATTGCGAATCCATTCCTATTATTGTATTAAATATTTGAACTGTGTTCTAGTTACGTTCTAGAACGAGGTTATGAAAACAATCTTAATAGTTCACTGAGTTCACTCAATGATTCCAGTCATTAGTCTCGGATGATATAATTGTTTCACACCTCTTTAGCTAGGTTCATCGTTAACACTATCTTTTAATACTAGTTATTAAATAGAAAACAATATATGTATAGATAACCCAACAATAATCATGTAGGTAACTATTAATCGGAATTTATCCGACTAGTTTCGAACCCATTCGGGTTTCCTATTCCACAGCGTCAATTGAAACACTTATAATTTTATAATTAATTTTTATTCCGGAATAAAAAAAGCTCTCTGTATAAATAATTATCATTTTTTTCGATACAATTATTTACACATTCCATAATCGTTACTTCTAATTTTGTAACAAATTGTAAAATTAGTCAGTTTATAATTGGTATTTACACTATAAATGTGTGTTTATATGTGAAGTAATAACCATGAGTTACGACCGGTGATGAGGACACATATTAAGAACTTTATCTCTAAATTTCGGGAACTATCAACTTTTATACTCTTGAGTGTTTAGCCAGAAAGGAATTATATTTCACCCTGGAGATTGTCTGGAAGCTCAAGTTGTATAAGAGTCAAGTCATAATGGAGGTAGAGAGAGTATATTTTATGATTTTTCTTTTTCTTGTATAATATTATTTTTTTTTCAACATGATGAGTTTTGCAAGCATATTCTTCTTATTGGAATATAACAAATTGGTTGCTTTAAAGTTGCTTTAAACGGTTTTATGTAGATAATTGTAAAAATGATCTTGTTTCAAAATATATATATATATATATATTAACATTTTATATATCCAACGATTTTGTTTTCTCGACTTGTTATTAGATAAAGTGAAATTCAGTTTTGTAGTCTTAGTTACTACGTGTTCCAAGCTTTTAGTCTAGTAACCGCAGACTTTATAGCGTCTTTTATTATCTTTGTTAGTAGCAGCTAGACTACTATCTAACCATAATACATCATCAGTTTTGTACGTCGAAAGTGTTGATGTAAAGGTTATAGTTCACACTATGAGAAATTATATTACCTTTCAATTTTCATATTTAATTTATATAACAAACTTGCTAACATCCTTCTAACTTCTGTTAGCGCCTCTAGATAAAATAACTACATAAATATTTAAAACTAAACGTTGCCAGCAACTCTGTTACAGCTTTCCCCTTGACACAAATAACATGTAATCTGTCTTTTTTTTATATATTATCTAGGGCAATGCTTAACTACATTCCACCTGATGGTAAGTGGAATGTAGTCTTAGGTGGTAAGGCGCTTTGCCCTAGCAACCTATTCACTCTTCTCTTGAAGACACCCACATTATATTTGGCCGGAAATACCGACGCAGGCAAATTGTTCCAGTCCTTCGCTGTACGCACTAGAAATGAGGAAGCAAAGTGCTTCGTTCGGACAGTTGGAATGTCCACAACAAAAGGATAAAAACCTGCCGTGCGTTGGGACGTTCGGTGATGGAAGGGGGACGAGGGAATAAAATCGTGTAATTCCTGCGCACACTCACCAATATAGAGTACTGAGAATCCTATAGAATACTGAGAGGCTAGCAATTCTACGCCTGTTCTCATTTTGTTCTATTTTGTTTTATTATTTTTTATCTTTATAAACCATGCACCTAAACGTGCAAATAAATTTGTAATATGGATAGCATCTAGCTGTTCTATAACTGTAATTTTAAGTAGTGTGAGGAAGGCGTCGACGTCTGTCACACAGGTTACACTAGCACGGACATCGTCGTTTACTCTATCATTGGTAAAAAGAATTATTAATACTTACATAACTGTATTTATATAAGATAGAAAAATTACTGTTAACCTATTTTTGAAAATAAATAAATGAATGAATGAATGAATGAATGAAGCCGGTCACTGTATTCCAAGGAAATTCTGGAAAGTAAAAGCCAAGGTGAAAGGGCTCTTTTTGGCAGTGAACAGACACGTTCGCGTTTTGGTGGCATTGAACTTGACAAGATTGGCATTGCTCCATGCGGAGACTGCCTGAAGTTTGTCACTCAAACGTTGCACCATGGCTTCTCTTTCAGACTGTACTTGATCTTGACTAGCCTGAGTACTCGGCTACGACTCGACTAACGACTCGGAGAGATCTCTGGCTCAGAAAGTCCGTTACCCAGCCGATCCGACCAGGAGATATACCGTACTCTGAAAGCTTGCTTATAAGGCTCGCATGCCAGACCCTGTCAAATCCCCTCAAGACGTCCAGAGATACGGCGACCGTTGTAATAGTTAGTTGTCTAGTTTTTGTTGTAATTTTTGTGTCTTACGTCTAATTTCTTCTAAATCTGTTTAATAGTTATTTTATTGTAATAAGAATTCTGTTTATGTTTTTTTGTTCCGGAAAATATAATACTTTTCGAAATAAAACCTATACTAACAATTTATTAATTGAACTAAATAAACTTTCATAGTGCATTATATATTTAATTGGCCTGAAGATATTTTGTGTAATCAATATGTTATGCTATCACCGAATAAGGTTGGGTGGAAAAACCACAGTAAGCTCGATTTTCTAATCAAAATGATAGTGCAAAAGTGCTAACTATTTCTAACATTAAGGTTTAACTGCAAGACATGCTGCCGTTAATGTCTCGGTGTTAATATTGTTACCGGCGAAATGTGATAGTCCCATAGTTAACATTTGGGTAAGGATTTCGCAACGTTGGCTTTCCAATTAAAAAAAAATGTAAAATGTAATATTTTATTTGCATTTTTATTTGATCATATTACTATGATTTGATTTATTTATTTTAAAATAAACAATTGATAAAATAAGATCTAGTAGTTTCTGTGTTGACTAACAGTTACACCTCAAACCATAAAAATATTCATTGTAATTCAAATGTAATTGCCTTTTAGAACAATTTATATAAAACATACTGTAAACATATATATAGGTAAGATCGTTCAATAGTTAATCAATAAATTAATAAATTTTATTATTTAAAATGATTATTGTTACTTCAAAATTTTTTAAGTTACTTAACTATGTTATTATTAAAATAAGTAATTGTATTGAGTTTTTACAAATTACTTTAATATCATATCACTTTAATTTATTTTATAGTATCATAGCGACAATTTCAGCATATTCCAATTATTTAATAATATCATATCAATAATAAAGTAAAAAATAGATCTATGCGTTTATATCATTTTTGTTAAATATGCACTTATGTTTTTATTATTCACAGCCCGGCGTCGAAATAATATGTGCGCAACAATGTTACCTGAAAGACTTTGGAGAATTACATGTCTGATATTTTAGATGACAACATTATTCGTAGCTTGGAAGCTTAGAATATAGTATGAGCCATTTTCACGTTACTCCTGCACCATGCATCATGATGAAGTTACCCAACTAATTTACATGAAACTGCAACTTTGTCTCATACTATACTTAGGGACAGCCCTCTATATCTCTTTCTCCCTCTCTCTCTTCTTGGACGTAAGATACTTTCTATTATATTAGACTAATCAACAAAAATATATATAATGTACTTTTCTATAGAGGAAATGGTATCGATTGCTATTTGATCATCACATCAATACACATAGTATTTTACATTATACCATGGATTCTTATTAAACGTAATATAGTTCCTATAAGAATTCATAGACGTCCTAATATTGAAGCTACCAATGACAGAAACTTATGAGAATCAAATATATAGTTGGTATGAATTGCGACAATTTAGGTTCTTAATGGGTATTCAATATTTTTGATTTAAGAATATTGAATATTTTTTATACAAAGAATATTGAATATTTTTTATATAACGAGAATTGCATGTTATAGCTTTTAAATATATATATATATAAATACATTTATTTATTATTTGTTTTGCATTTTTATTATGTTTTTCAATAGCAGTTCCCTATAAATTGATGCCTTAATTTATTACTTTTGCTGCTAGTAATTAATTTCTAACACGCAGGTGTTACAGGACAATATAAGAAGAGAATATAAGAATATTCTCTAGCTCTTGTTGATCGTAAATTGATTCAATCCTTCTTGATTACCTCGAGGCCAAGTAACAAGTGACCGACTTCAAGTTGTTCTATATATAATACTTTTAAATATTCCTCATGAATCTCAATTTTATTCATCTTCGGTCTGTTTTTACTAATTATATAAAACGGCAAAAATAATTATTTTGTATTTTCTGATGATATATATATTTTTTGTATCAATAACTTATATATTAGAAGAAGAAGATATAATAAAAGTTAAAATTGTTAAAAGACCAATGATGTCTCTTTCTACGATTTCCGTCAGTTGCCTCTTGAGGTATTAAAGTTTTATATATTTGATTTAAGGTACCGCATCCTTTGTTGGTTTAAGATAACGCACTGTGTTCTTTAACAGAAATGTTAATAAGTATGTATAATTTCATTTCAAAACCTATTTTAAACTTTTTTAAAAAGCTTAATGCTATAATGTTTTCTTATGAAATTTTATTTATTTAATTACTACGATACATGAAAGCTGACGTTTGTGAACGAGTAATAAACGACGAAGTAATAAACGAATCCAATAACATACTATTTATTTAAACTGTTCAATTCCCAATCTCATAGTTTTTCATTGGAAATAAACAAATTGTATTTATACTATAAATATTTTTTACTTACAATGTTGATACAAGAGATTATTATATTAATTAAAATGTTTTATTGCGAACAAAAATATGAACACAAAAGTGACTAATTTGAACATTTATCGAATAGGTTTTGAAGGTGCAATTCATTTTGTACCAAAATAGTTACAATATCAATATCTCAAAATGGTTATGTATGTAGAACACAAACCTAGATTTGCAAGGAACCATGTGAATAAAACCAATAAACCAAAGCGTTACCAAATAACCAATTTATTCCGAAACGCCTACATTCTTGATAAGCAAATTTGAATTTAGATACCCTCACCTTAGAAGCGAAAACACCTTGGGCAATATTTCACATGTTTGATCGATTCTAAGTGTCTTCTCTAAACTGAAGTAGGATTTCAATAACTAGATATTTAGTTGGATTACTGTTATTTTATATAATAATAAAAAGGGAGAAATCCAGATATCTGAATTAAAAAAACAAACAACTGCTACAAAGTAAGTTAAAATTAATGTGACAGTAAAAGTACATCAATTTATTGTCATGCATATATTTATATTTACATCTAAGAAAAGCAAGGCTATTGTTTGTTGTAAGTAAAGTAGTAGTCGGAAAAAAAACGATTATTTTACGTCATCATAACTATTACTGGCAACCTTAAAAAAAACATCAAAATATCATTACATAAAAGCGATAGATAAACTGAACTTGTTCAATTTCCTTTAAAATAACGGATGAGTAAAAAGGAATAAAAATGATATAACAAGATGATTTACACAAATATCAAACAAATATATGTATATATAATTTTATTATAGTTATTATATGTATTTTTTTTATTTATATAAATATAAAATGAAAAATAATATAAATTTATATAAATTTAAATAAGCTTAACATACATGGCTATACATGTTTATAGATATTTTCAAACATTATCATATGTTTAAAATAAAAAAAAATATATTGATTTACACAATTAAAATGTGTAAGGCTTTTATCTAAGCCTTCTAGTTACCTAGTATTTTAATAACATATTATATGTTCTAGGTACCTATTACACAAACCCTCCTCCCTTTTGGAAGTCGGTTCAATAACCATTGTACTTCACTTGGTACTCTATTCGTTTTATATGTTTTTTTTCGTATTTCTTTTTGTCTGTCGTAAACAGCTTTTCATGAAAGTGAATATTAATGAAATAAACTGGAAAACGCTCGCGATCTCGTTTTTTTAATTACAAGCTTAATTTTTTTGGTGTAATCATTATAAATTTAATAATAATCTCACATGTTGTCCGTACTTCTAAAGACTCGGCTAGTCGTGTTATACAATCATTAATACATCAAGGTGGTTACTGAAATCGGAGGTTTGAGACTTTCTCGTGTTGATGAATATATTCTACACCTTTACTTACTACTTAACATAACTTTCGACATTGTTATTTGGAGCCCTCGTTGAATATTAATTTTATTTTAATTGAATTATTTAGTTTTAAAGTTCATATATATAGTATATAACTAAATATTCTGTGAATATTTCCGGCACCTATCTATTGAAATAGAACAAAAGGATCACTTTTATTGTATGGGATAAAATATTTATTTCATTTTGTTTTTAGTATTTGTTATTATAGTGGCAATAGTAATCAGTAAAAGTTACAACTTTCTAGACATCACGGTCCATTTGACATAGCCTGGAGAAAGAGACAAAACGACCGAAGTCTTAGTAATGGTGTTCCATTTTTTCTCTTTGAGTACGGAACCCTAAAAATAATCAAATAGGACGACTCTCTCATTTTTGATACGTGTACATCCGGCAGTTCATTCTTAAATATATCGGAACCTTACGTAAAGTGAAAAATTAACATTGGAAGCGCCTTTCAAATCGTAGATCCATTTCAAATGCTTTCCTGTTGTGAGAGTCATTCAACGCTAACAAACCCTTTGAACGGGCTTAATGTTCTGTACCGTCAGCAACCAACCACTAGAAGTGACCAAAACCCCTGAGGCTGAATCGCCCATTGAGATGCTGTAAAGTTACTCATCTAGAGTGACCACGCCGAGATTGCTTAGCCTGACTGATCCTTTACAGACCAGTGAGTGGAACTGACTTAATCCTCAATTGATTAAGTACCAATTATGTTCAATTTAATTATGGAACGCCTTTAATAATAATAATAATAATAATATCAGGACAAATTACACACATTGATCTAACCCCTAAATTAGCAAATTATTTGCTTGTGTTAGGGGTGTTAGACAACGATACAAATACATAGAAATACACGTATAAATACTGAGAATATATTTAAGAAACGCCCAAACCCAGAAACACAGACATCTATGCTCATCACATAAATGCCTGTCTCCGCCGGGAATCGAACCCGAGCCCCATTGCGTCGTGACACGTTAGGCGTCTGCGCTAACCACTCGACCAACGGGGCCTTTACATTATTTATATATATTATCAATTCAAAAAAACTGAACAATACATAACAAATGTTAAATGAATTTGTCCACATAAATAATAATAAAATGTACCTTGCTCGCACTTGAGAATACATCTGCGAATTGTCATTTTGTTATATTCATTGTGGGCCAAATGGTTTAACAACACAATATTTTATAGATTTTTTTCTTTTAAAAAGCCATTCCTTAATTTTAGACTTTGAGATAATTGTTGTAATCCACCAAATATTAACTCTTAACCGCAACCTTAGAAATTATGTTTCAGAATGTATTCGCATGAGACGCCTCTGTATTATATGGTTAAAATATGTTGTATCATGGATTGAAGAAACAAGAGATTCTAAATATTTAGGTACTCTCTTATTGTAAAATAACTGTGTAAATACATTTCGTTTACTAATATTAATAATAAATTTGGTAAACTAAGGACATCGATAAAATAACAAGAAAAAATGGACGGCGAATATTATCATATATATCATATTGACAGGAATTAGATGCCATTAAAATGATCCCAAATTCAATTATGGAAACGTCTTAATATCCGATCGTAATAAATCTTCTCGAGAGATGTAATCTCGTAAACTTCAATACTAATGTAGGAACCCTTTTTGGCAGTATTATGGGAGTGTATTAATATGTACATGTTCATCCATTGTATTCTGTTTGAGTCAACAACGAGACGCCCGTATATGATCTGCACTATCAAACATGTTGGTTTTGTAACTACTACTGATAACAATGTGCGGATAACAGGATATGTTATTGTTTATACAGTATTGTTACATGAAGCTGAACATAAATAAACCTTATTGATGTATTGTAAAGATATAACAGACAATAAATCGATTTACTGGCAGATAAATAGAAAGATAGTAGATGATAGTAGACGTACTAGAAAAATATCATTATTATATTTATCAGCATTATATCGACACATTATATAAATAGATTGAAATGACTGATTGAAATATGTTATAAATTTTAAACAGGCTTAGTAGTTTGAACTCAACACTAAATAACGTAGTATGCAAGTGTATCTCCGATTTCGAAGTAAAGCATTTTTCTTGAGATATTGTAAAAAATGCCTTTTCTATTTTTTCTCTTTGTTTATCAAAGCTAATATGATAAACTTTAAAAGACTTTCAGAAGATTCTGAACTTTTAGAAACTAGGTTGCAGGGGTTATTATTTACCTTTTAGAAACTTTGTATTGTTTTATTTATTCTATTGTTTCTATCAAAAGAGCATAATATTGCTTGTTTTGAATAAATATAACAGTTATCCAAAGAGTTTATTAATAAAAATTATCTTTTGTAATAGAACTATATAGTTTTAAACCTTTGTCATTATGTTTTGTCTATGTTTTTCTATGTATAGTCAGTTTATCGTCTAACTTTAGATTATATTATTTTATTAACTTTTTAGATTATGTTACTAGCATATAAATCCAGTCTTAGTTTATGTAATATTAGAAAAAATATATAGTAGGTATTGTTATCCTCTTTCATAGAATACGCAATAAAAAGCGTCCTTTACACTCGTAAATCATGCATTCAAGAAACGTATCGCCAAGTGCCTTCTCAAGAAAACATATCAAAATATCCTTTTTATACGGCGTAATGATAAATTATTTATTAATATAATTTTGTATATTTACTTTATATTCTTATTACAGTATATTTTTTATTTTGCATGTTTAAGTTAATTAAGTTATTATTTGATTAGTTTAAACACGTATTATATTTTAAGTTCTGTATCAAATGCCATAATTTGAAACTTTTCTGTGGTTTCTTTTCTCTTATTTTAGCGTTATTTTTTTATACAATATTATACATTTGGTAGAGAATACTTCTGCTATGTCTTTTTATGTCTTTTTATTTCTTTCTATTTATATATTTTTATACAAAGTAGTACAGAATGTGTTTTGATTAAGGTACAGTTACCTCACCAGCCAAATTTTTGGGGTCACTCTTAATTATTGCAGAGGGTATACATGTCTATAAAATTGCCTTATTGAGACCTGATAGACTAGACTAGATTATCTAATCTATTATTAAATATTATTATATATATCTAATCTATTATTAAATAATTTAAAATTATAGTAAAACTATATAGTCCATCTGGACTATATAGTTTTAATATAATTTTAAATTAAGGTATAACACCAGTAGGTAAACTCCTACTGCTACATTTTTAAGGGTAAAACAATTATGAGAATCTTTTAGACCGATTTACATGATAGTACTATTTTTATATAACTGCTAAAACACTAAACAAATTAAATGAAAAAAGCGGAGTTTATAACTGGAAATCAGTGTTGGAATTTGTATCACATATTTGCTTTATTTTGTTACTGTAAATATTTAACAAGGATTTCTACAAAAATGTGTTGTGATGGAAGGCTAGAGTCAAAAAACTCTTTTACTGCCACTGTATAAATTGCAGTAAAAGTTTAGTAAAACTAAATTTTAATACAGGTTTTTTAGAAACAAACCTGCAAAAATATTTAAATGAACGACATATGCATTCCAAGTGTATAATATTCATCGTGTGAGTCATTCTATTCATGGCGATATTGATAGGTATAGAGATAAATATAAGCACAAATGATAACAATATATACATTAATAATAATAGATATAAATTTTGTTGATTTTAACCTACCTTAATTATAGAGACCACACCCAGTCATAACCATTACAAGAACATTCTTAGTCTTTGAGGAGTAAGAATGGTACTTAAATCTGTAACATAGAGGGCTTTATGAGAATCGGCAGCAGGGAGCAGCTCACATTGGTTGTCAGCAATCTCAAAGTGATAAATGAATTACAAGATACACAGAGATGCTCCGTTGCTAGGCAACGCAATATCTAATAAACCTTATAAAGATTGATTTATCACTCGACAATTTGCTGTCCTAATTTGTTCGAATCGAATAAAATCACTTTACGATTTAATAATCATTAAGAACGTAATATCCACACATTTTTCAGTTTTATTTATTACATTTGTAGGATATTTCAAAATATTCATAATGTTATAGTCATAAAAAAATATTTTGGACAATATATATTATTAATATATTTCAAGTAATATATCATTGAAAATAAAAGTGAATTATTTATTTCCTTCATCTAAATAGACAGCAACAGCAAAGGTACAAAGGTAAGGTAAACTATTCAGTAATGTTATGTAATATTAATATAATAATGTAACTATTGATGTAAATAATTCAGACTCATTAATATTATAATATAAAACTTTAGTTTAATTAGACGTTATAACGTAATAATTAAATGATTAAATATATCGGTTAGGTTGCTCATAAGACAAATGTTAATTAAAAATACTTAAATAATAAATATGTGAAAATGTTTAATTACCTATATATGTATATCAAAGTCTTCTTCTGACTGTCTGATCAATCAACGCGCAGATTAAGTCTCTGAGTCTCCTTAATTGAAATGTTGAGTTTAGATTTCTATTACACAAAAACTAAAGAATTATTTTATTTAATTCGTTGAAATTAAGGATGAAACTGTTAGGTATTAGATTAAAAACAGATGTAAACTCGGATTTATATAAAATTGCTATTTAAGCTATAAGTTCGAATTAATAGTAAAATCAGCAAACTGAAACACTTTCTGCTAACAAAAAATAATTAAAAATAAAAATCCATCACAAATCTTGCTAGGAGATTAAATTTATTGAAAAGAATATACTATCAAAATAGCCGTTTGCTTGAAATTGTTTAACTACCGATAACAACGAAAAAAAAAATTATAAATAAAATAATTCAATGTTAAAATCATTTAGATAATGTCCACATCAAATTATTTTTGTAGAAGTAAGTAAGTGTAAATACTGACAATACTGAATTACAATAAAATTTATGCTTTAATTAATTTAAAATGGTTCCAATGTAATTAGCGAAATGAGTTTTCGGTTTTACTGTTCTGATCAGACTCAGCAAAATTGTTTCTTGTTAAAATTAAAATAGTGTTTTTCGATATTATACTCAATGAACATATTTCAGCTGTATAAGTTCACCGATCTCGGTTCATTAATATTTTACCGAACTACCAAAACTTATTAATTAAAAATCTATCCAGCTCTTTAATTCACAAAAAAAGGTTTTTACTTTGATTAAATCATGTTGAAAGCTGTAAATACTTTCTTCAAACACAATTATGTATAAGAATTCTTTTATAAAATATTAGTCTTCTTGTTTGATTTTAAACTTTTACAAGTCACTATTACTATTTTGTTCTATAGTTTTGTATATTTACTTAACTTTACTATTTGTTACATTTTCTTATTCCTAATGTTATTCAATTTTACCAACCTTTGTTATCAAAATCTTAAATTTCGTTCCATTTATTTTTAATGCACCAAGTAACAAACACCAAGTGGTTCAACTCTTCAATACTAACTAATGTTACCAAAAGTTTTTACAAGAACACAATCCGTATTTAAGTATCCGTTAAGAGGATTCTCTACGGATTTTCATATAACAGTGAATTGAGTAAGTAAGGTCCCCCGACAAAACGACTTCAATAAGTACATAATAATACATTTTTTTCAGGGGTCTTTTTGTATGTTTAAATTGAACAACTACTGGACCGATTTATAAAATATTTTATCTTTAGAATCCTACATTATCCCTCTGATGAGCATAGGTTATATTAAATAAGAGAAAAAATAAGGATCCGCTTGAAAATTTCGACAATGTAATAAATTATAAATATATTAACTAACATGATTCAAGATTTTTTCATATAGGTTTTTCATATACGAATATTAATAAATATAAATATTTAGCGTTAAAATGATTTACAATCACTAATAACACTATGATGAATGGAATTATATTATCACTAGCTGTTGCCCGTGACTCTTAATGACTACGATCATAAGCCATATAAATATATTTTTTACAGTCTACGTGGACACAGTCACGGGCAACAGCTATCCCTAATAAAATACTTTACCTGAGTAAATAAGTGTAAAAACTTTTTGGCCTACATAACAAGGCTTTTTTTCCTATACAGCGCGGGCGAAGCCGCTTGGAACAGCTAATTATTGCATACGAACTTTTCACCAATAAAACGTCAATGTCTTGGAAACGACCGTTTCTATTTCTACCAATCATAGCTTAGAACCATCTCGACAAACATTTCGCTTTTAAAAAGAACCGCATTCAAATCCGTCCACGCGCTACATTGCCACAGACAGACACACAGATACACAGATCGACAGGTCAAACTTATAACACCCCTCTTTTTAGTCGGGGTTTAAAAATAGTTTTATTTCAATGTGTAGTACTCGCGAAAGCCTAAGAAAACACAGGTTGATAATCTTAATATTTTATATAAATATCCTATTTTAATTATTACTTACTTAATAATTAAACTCTGTAAATTATTTATTTATATGTGGTGCATTATAAAAAGAAATAATGTCGTTTAGTAACCAAATTTAGTGGTCATTCATATTGAACTACGTTATAATAAATGTAGATTCATCTGAATGACCCATCGCCGATCATTTACCTTAATGTGTTTGACTCTTGTATAAAACGTGATCGATTGGACGTATTTTGTATGTTAAGCTACCCATTTTGTATTGAATATACTATGAAAAACCATAATTTAAAAACTTGGATAATCTTCTAGAAACATTTTGCAGTACATCATTGCGTACAGTTAAAACACTGATTCACTTTGATAATATAACTGATAATTTTAGACTGTAAAATATGTTTTACAAAAAAGTAGCTTATAAAAAAATACGCTACTATCTCACTTTAAAAATATTGCTATCTCAGTTTTATTAAATAATATGTTATTCAACTCTTAGGAATGTAAAAACATCCAACAATGTAATGTGTAAACCTGAAATATTGTTAAAAATATTATACAATTTGTTATTGTGCAAGTGAAAAATGAAACTATTAGTTGTACCTACAGATTTATCCTGAAAAAGCACAATGCCATTTAGAAAAAAAAAATATGACTTAACAAAAATATGTATTTCAAAATAGCAAAAATAAATACGGAGAAACATTTTAAATATACAATAAAAAACCATTGAGTTGAGTTGTTTGTTGAAAAAATCAAGACGTTAGTCTCAGTATATACTATAATTTTACTTTGAGTTTACGTTCTACTTTAGATCCAGAGGGACTATTCAGATCAACAACAATGGACGTACGACTGAATACGTTCTAATGTATGTTGTGGTTAATACGAGCTATTGTTCGCTATGTATTTTAGAAGCTGGCTTCAACCATTACTTTAATTAATCGTAAGTTTGTAGAAACAGTTTATAATATTTCATAAATAAATGTATAATCTCAAAAGGAAATTAAAAGTTCTCAAAATAGAGTTAGCTGTTACCTTTTAAAACAAAAGATGGTAGTTTTTTTTCTAAATCATTTTATTTTATTGGACCCCGAATTATCCTTAAATAATAATAGAAAATACTGCTGTTATTAAATTAGATAGCAATTTTTCTTCAGAAACTCTATAATCCTTTTGTTTTATTAATATTTTTGAATTGTTACATTTTCGAACAATACATATCATTTTTAAGCATAGCAAAACAAAATGAAACTATACAAAAACAAATGTAATAAATAATAAAAAATAATTGATTAAGTACTTAATTTATAATAATGCATGGTGTATGAATGTTTTATAATTTTAATGCTTAAATAAATATATTGATTAGGTTTAAAAAATAAATAATTAAAGATAGTATCAGAAGTAACTACAAAAACAATTTTAATGAAAAATAAATGTCTTATGGCTACCAGTAGGTACAAAGGACAGATTCAAAACTTTTCACAAATAAAAAGTTTAGTACAAAAAAGGTTGGACAACTGGCCAACCGCAGGTAGTAAGGTTCAATTTGAAGACTAACTACCTAAACAGGCTGTCCTGTTTTGGGGGATGTACTACTACTACTTGTCGTACACCCGAATCTAATATCCAAGTAGGTTCGGGAGCCCCCGTTTGTTTCTTTTTGGTCGTTTACAAATTTTAATATTTTTAACAGAAAATGGATTAATCTAGAAAAAAAATAATTTATTAAATTGTACTGGTTGATTCTTCAAGTCTATAAACCAACTTAAGTATACATTTTTTATTTTTTTTTTTTTTTTGTCTGTCTATGCTGTTAGCCCTGTTGGCTATTACAGCGTCACCGGGGGAATGGGTGGGTCAGGAGACCCACCCTTAAAAAGGGGGGGCCAGATGGGCCCCCATGGGGAACGACGTCCCGAGGGCGTCTCAGATTGAGACACGGACCTCGGCTCGGGGCGTCGTTAGTCAGGAGGGAAGCTAAGGAAATTTGGACACTAGCGTCCTCCGACGGCAGAACGCCGGAGCAACGGAGCACTTACTCAGTTGGGACCTCGTCTATACCGGTACAGACGGTGTGTGTCTGTATGTTGTGTGGTGTCAATTATGCCTACGCGTACACGTTATTACCTACTGTGAACGCGTCGTCGGGGTCAACGAGTACCGACTTGGGTCTTCTTTTTCTGACTAAAGTAGTCTTACGTGGTCTATACTCTGCGGCGTCAGCCACCAGTGGGTTCGGGTGTCGCTCAGCACGTTCAAAGTACTTTTGGGAAAGCCCCTTGAAGTACTGAGCGATGGTCGGAAGGTTCAAGTCTCTATGGAGATCGATGTTGCGTACGAACCACGGCGCCCCGGTTGCAATCCGTGTAAACCTGTTCTGAATCACCTGAAGGGGTTTCAGATTAGCGTGCGCAAAAGCGGGACTCGCATAGGACATGACGGAACGTATGCAAGCTTTGTAAAGTGTCACCTTATTGCGAAGGGACATTTTACTCCGCTTGCCTAACAGCGGATATAAACGACCTAATATGTAGGCCGCTCTGCTACGAACGGTCCTAATATGCGCAGTGAAAACTAACTTTCTATCTAACGTTACTCCTAGGTATTTTGCCTCGTCTTTCCAAGGTATCGGTTTATCAAAGAGTTTGATTCGCGGGAGGATCCTTGGGGGGCCCCGTTCGAAGAGCACCGAAACGCTCTTCTCAGGGTTTACCTCGATCCGCCATTTCCGCAGCCAACTCTCAAGGGAGTCGACTGCGGATTGGAGACGTTGGTATATCTCCCAGTGATCCTTAGAGGACGTGTAAAGCGCGGTATCGTCCGCGTACATGGCAAGGTGCACTTTAGATCGCGGTCTAGGAATATCGCTAGCGTAGATGGAATAGAGGATGGGCGAGAGAACTGAACCCTGGGGAACACCCGCCCTGATGGGGCGGGGGGTTGACAAGACGCCTTCCACTCTGTAGCGAAAGGAGCGATTCGTCAGGTAGTCCCGTATGATGAGTACGAGTCTGTCTGACACCTTGAACTGGTATAACTTGTACACCAGTCCATTGTGCCAGACCCTGTCGAACGCCTTAGCTACATCGAGGAAGAGCGCTCCTGTCCTATGCTTCTTGGCCCTCACAGTGGCCCCTATCAGTATGTGCTCCGTGAGGCGTTGCACCTGATGGGAACATGAATGGTTGGCTCTAAAGCCGAACTGCTCATTTGGGATGATTTTGAGTCTCTCGACTTCCGATCTAAGTCTACAGAGGATGATTCTCTCATATACTTTCCCTAAGGAACTAAGAAGACTAATGGGACGGTAACTACTAGGCAGATGCCGGGGTTTGCCCGGCTTATGGAACCCTATCACTATGGCCTCTTTCCACTGGGCCGGAAACGAGCAACCGGCCAGTAGAGCGTTAAAAATGGTAACCAATAGGTAAATTAAAGGAGGCGGAAGAAGCTTTATCACTTTGTTAGTGATCCTATCGGGACCTGGCGATTTCTTGACGTGAAGCGCCCTAACTATGGACGTCACCTCGTCTAGGTTCGTTTCCTCGATTGGCGGACCGGCCGGTGGCTGAGAACACATTATATTGACCGATTTGTCGACTATTTCGACATGATCGCGATCAACGGATTGAGCAGACAGACGGCACTGGCTCTCTAGACTGTCGGCTAAGCACTCAGCTTTGTCAGAGTCGTCAAACGCGATGGCGGAGTTAGGTCCAACCAAGGGAGGCATATCTGAGACAGTGTCCGCCTTCAACGCTCTCTGCAACCGCCAGAATGCCTGGTGTGTTGGAGAGAGCGTCGCAAGCGTCCTATCCCAGCCGCTATCTCTGAAGTCGTCGAGAGCTTGTCTCGACTCCCTCTGAAGGCGGCGCAGCCTCCGTCGGTTGTCATCTGTCGGGTATCGGTCATGGGCTCTAATCGCGGCGTTTTTACGGGTGATGAGGAGTCTAATGTCCGGAGGGAGTGCTCGGTAACCCTCGAAGTTCACTCGGACCTCCCTCGAGGACTTTCCTATGCTGTCTACCAAATGTTCTGTGAAGTTAGTCGCGGCTGAGACAGCGTCCTCGACCGATGTAAGCTGGTCAGGAATTTTGTCGAGGTGCGCTGGTACGGGGGAATGGAGTTGCTCTCGAAGCTTCGTCCAGTTAATAATTGTTTTGGTCGCGGGTTCCCTAAGGGGAGGAAGTCCTAGCTGAAATAGGACCGGTCGATGGTCAGAGTCTAGCTCGGATAGCGTCTCGATAGAACGTAACTGGAGTGTCACGCCCTTCAAGAGTACTATGTCGAGCACGTCGGGTCTGTCATGTCGGAAGTCTGTGTCGCAGTATCGTGTGGGACTCAAAGGCGCGGTGATCTCGAAGTCGAGACCAGCCTTGTAACTTAGCCTATCAAGGAGATTTCCTCTACTGTTTGCGACAGTGGAGTTCCAGCGGGGATGTTTGCAATTTAGGTCGCCGGCCAGAATGGTTGCGTTACCTAATTGGAGTAAGGACTTAAGGTCCCTCTCAACTAAGGCTTTATTGGGAGAAAGATAGACGGATGCTAGTACGATCGACTGATGGCCGGTCATACCCACCTGACATAATGACGCTTCTACGTTGACTAGTTGGGGCGGATCGAGCGGAGTGCAATGAAGAGACCTTCTGTAATAGATGATGGTTCCCCCCTTCGCGGTTGCCCTATCGTTCCTAACGAGACGGTAATTTGCGATGCGCGGATCACGACTACACGGCTTCAGAAAGGTCTCTTGTACTAACAGGACGTCTATCTGGTGCGTGACCACGAAGTCGCGCACTAGATCTATCTGCTTAAGTAGCCCGTTCGCGTTGAATGTAGCGACAGTCAGAGAGCGAGGTTTTACCCTTCCACGCGATGTCATCATGTTGACATCGTGTGTTCGTATATCGATTTGATTAGGACGGCGTGCTTGAGGAGCACTTCCATCCTCGCGGGAGGGTTCCGCGCGGAATCCCTCATTTCATTTGAAAAGACTAGGAGCTCTTCGATGTCTATTACACCGAAGAGGCTCGTGACGCACGCGAGCGAACTCGCAACTCCGTCGGTGGAGTTACGAACCGGCGGCGGCGGCAACGACTGGGGGACGGGCTGTGGGATAATCCTCGGAGGCTTCACCCAAGCGTTCGCGATCGCGTTCGCGGGTGCCTGAGGGGCCTGGGATGCCTGAGGGGCCGCGGGCCTCCCAGGGGCTAGAGGAGCCCATGGAGGCTGTGCGAACCGAGGAGGATGCCTTGCCGGCTGTGTCCTGCGCGGCGCTTTGGGGCACCCGCGATAATTCGCAGGATGGCCCTTCTGTCCGCACAGGACGCAGCTGGGAGGATCCTCAGGGACCGGTCCCTTCCGCGAGCAGTCGGCTGTCGCGTGGTCGTCCAGGCACTTGACGCACCTTGGACGCGCGTGACAAAAACGTTGGGAATGCCCATAGAGCTGGCAGCGATGACACTGACCAGGAAAACCGCGACCACGTGGAGGTTCGACCCTAAGGCCGGAGAGTTGGCAGACTGCCTTAACGTTAAAAATTTGCTTTCCTTCCGGGGAAAGCTCGAGGTGGACGAGAACAAGATCGAACGGTAAGTATACAGAAATACTTAGGTATTATACATTTTCAGTCTTAGTCCCTAAGTACTTTATTAAGAATTTTAAAGACAAAAATATTTTTAGAACAAAAAGTACTGAATGTAAAATTGTGGAAAACACATGGAATTTTAATTCGAATGAAATGAAAATAATTGAATATTCAACCAGCGTTAAATTACCAGTAATGCAAAATAGAGGTTCAACCACGTCGGCGAATATTATTTAACATTCATAACATTAACAACTAAATTAACCTCAATAACATTTTAATTTGCTTTATTTTCAGTTTTATTGTAATTATAGCCTGTTCCTGTAAAAATAATTAAATTTTCTGGTTTTTGAAAAGAACTGTGTATTTTGATGTAGATGATAAACCAACACAATCCCTAATTTAATTAAAATCCGTCTAGTAATTTTTTGAAATAAAAAGCATCCTATGTCAATACAATTAAATGTTTTCAATATTATTATAAATCCAATAATACGTCACCATATACCAATCATGACTTTCAGCAAAAATGTAAATAAATTGATGATTTTTACCTTTTCACATAATTGCCTAAAGGGGAATATATAATTGAATCTCATAAAGCCGTTATAATTTCTAGAAAAGCCAGATATCTGAGTAATTTAAAATATATTTTAATGCTAGGTGAAACATACTTACTTATATTGAATAGACACGTTTACATGAAAGCATTTTGAGACTTACTGTGTCTATTAAAACCTGTTATCTTTGGATAATAAGTTGCTTAACCTTCAAAATAATACACATTTATATTATTAGACATAACTAATATGGTGGAGAATTTGATATATTAATTAAAATTGAAATCTAAACAGTTGTCGCGAACTCAGCAGCTAATTATAATTATAATATCTGCTAAATTATATACATTAGTTATATGCAACTCTAATTAGAAAGGCTTGGGTATTAATTAATTATAATTTGTCATAAGTATTTCATGTTATTTATTTACTCTGAAATCTGAATGTGTACTCCAGTGATTTATATACTGTAGAAAACAGCAAAATAAGAGAAATAGTTACAAAAGAATTCGCCTCACTTCGGTATAATGCATACTCGAAAAAATCCTTGGAAGCGGTAAATAGAGCTGTGGGAAGGAATACATGTAGTCAATGAATTTCCTTTATTCTTTTTAGTTTCATTTTCCATTAAAGATTTTTCAAGATCATATTCTTTATTTTGAGATACAATGATACCTGATGACCTAAAGATGATTTTCCTCAAAATTATTTGTATATAAGTAACCGTTACTACTTATATACAAATAATTTTAAGTACAATCGTTAATAGTTATGTACAATAAAAATTCTAGTAGTGGAATTTAATATGAAATAAAGTATTGTTATAAGCACGGTCAAAATATATATATATATATTTTAACACTTAAGTGCTCCGTTGCTCCGGCGTTCTGCCGTCGGAGGACGCTAGTGGCCAAATTTCCTTAGCTTCCCTCCTGACTAACGACGCCCCGAGCCGAGGTCCGTGTCTCAATCAGAGACGCCCTCGGGACGTCGTTCCCCATGGGGGCCCATCTGGCCCCCCCTTTTTAAGGGTGGGTCTCCTGACCTACCCGCTCCCCCGGTGACGGTGTAATAGCCAACAGGGCTAACAGTATAGACATACAAAAAAAAAAAATAATAATATTTTAACACCGGCAAATTCCTTCATTATCCCAAGTAGTTATAGATGGCATATTATTTATGTCAGGGGAGGGGTAGGGAGGCGAGCAGACGACAGATATTCCCTGGCTACAGATAGTATTTAAATATATGTAAATGTATATCTTATTGCAGAGATTCAATCCTCTGATATTCTGATATCGAAACACTTTACAGCGTTAAAGATTTTACGATCTTAAACTGAATAATGGATTTATTTTGTTTAAATTAAATAATATTACAAAATTTGAATTTTAAAACGAATACTGTAACGATCGTTAAAATGAGTAATTTTTTATTGAAATCTTAAGCAGTACACAATTTTCAAATAAATTTTCCATATATCTTACTAAAACCTTTTTATTCGAAATTATATTTCCATTAAAAGGTAAAGAAAATTCTAATAAAGTATTCCTTTCTAATATTCATGATTATAGTATTCGTTAAAATATCATATGTAATTTAATAGTATAGTTGATTGACTTGCAAATCATTGCATAGATAAAAAGTATTTGGTTTGAGTTTAAGGAGTTAGCAAAAATAACTATTTATAGTATAAACATATTCACTACCACACCGGTTTAGATTATCCAATTTCCACGTGTAGTATAAATATTGTCAATTTAATTATAAATCTTATCAATAAAAATATATCATAAGGCGATCAAAAATATAACATTTTCTGTCCTACACCCTTGAGGAACGATGATTGTGCAAAAGAATGAAACACATCCAACTTTATTTAATTAACGAATTTGTCATATCTCTAGCTTTAGAAATGACTGATTCCCAATACAGATTAGTATCCTCTATTATCCCCTCATAAGCTCTATCTTTGTAATTAAAATATTTTTTTCTATCCAGATATATCTATATCAAAATGTCAAACCGTAACCTCCAGACAGATAGAATTACTTTCATTATATAATTTGTATTCATAAATAAAAGAATAATTTTAAACGTTTTAAAAGATATTTTTAATGATTTATAATTATGCTACAATGAAGATCGTGTAATTCAAAAATATATGTATTAAATATCATCACTTAACAATATGTGATAATATTTAAAAAAATAACAGATGAGCAACTGGAACCTTCTTTTACAGAACCTTATAGAACCTTCTTTTACATTATAAATAATTTTATATTGTAAAAGAAGGTTCTATAATAGCTGCCGATATAAATTATATAGAAAGTACTTAGAAACCTGTAGAAGCTTGTCGCACTAATTACTTTAGAACGGTTTGGATTCAATTTGTTACGAGGAATTGATTACAGCACACATCGTGGGTTGCTTTGTCGGAATACTGCTGTCTTTGTGAGCGATGATGAGTTAGAGAAAACGAATGCGTAAACAGTTTAACAAGTGAACAATCCTATCATTCGGAAAAAAATGTGAACATATTTTGTAACAAGGTATATAATTAATAAAAAAATATATAAAGATTTTGGACTTGAAGCTATTCGTATTATAGTCAAGACAAAAAAAAGAAAAATCCATCTAAATCGGTCGATCCGCTTAGAAATCGGCCCATAGCTATGTTTAAAATGACTTTCACTATTTTTAGTAGAAAATTGACATGTTATTTTTGTAAATTTCAGAGACACACACCATTCTATTTTAAAACATCAACATAATATATATATATATATTTTATCTACCTTATATGTCCCTATATCCAAAAGATTTGAATTATAAAACATTTAACGTCTAATATATACATTAGAAAAAAACATGTATATAGATATTTTCAAACAATGTATAAATTAAACTGTATCTACCTTTCATATACTTTGAAAAGTTTTTACGAGAAAGTTAAATTGTAAAACTAGAACAGTCATAAATAAGGCCACCTGCTTTAAACGTTTACGAAAGCAAAATAAAAAATTCTCGACAGAAACAATGTCAACTTTGACAACTTGACATTTCATGAATATTTTTTTTCTCGCCTTAGTATAAAGCCTTTAGAAAAAATCTTTGTAATTTTCATAAAAAAATAGAAGTCTTTGGTCTTGTGCCAAGCTTTCAATTCTTTTGCGTAAGTACAATTGTCAGAAAAAAATAAGTATTTTGGGTTCAAAGGTATTTTAAGAGATTATAAAGATTTCGAGACTGATGGGTTTATATACATTCCTTCATATAAACACATACGAAAACAAAATGTCATTGAACCTCAAAAATATTAACATTTAAGGTCACTTCAAATTTATTATAAGTTCCATTCTGACAATTTTAATTCTAAATTTAATTTTCATTTAGCTCTTACTCTGAAGAGTTATTCAAATACCGAACAAAATACAGTTCCTCTCATTACAAAATTTGGAAGAGTCGAAAGCTAGATTTTAATAAAAGTGACATAATTTTTTAACATATTTCTAACGAATTTAATTACAAACCATACAGACGTCTTTGTTTGACCAATTAAGTTTTCCTTTCAATCTAAAGTTAAGTTTTCATAGAAGTCCAATTCTGTAAATTGTTCATGCTTTATAATTTTGACATCTCGACAAGTTTCAACTCAGATAGATTAATACATTGTAAATGCAACCTCATGCGATACATCATTTCCTTGGCACCATCATTTCCCTCATATTATATTTACCATCAATTAACCGCATAAACACATTTAAATTTATTTGAATTCCCTAAAAGAGTGAATAAACAAAAGGACCTTTTTGATTTGACCTATTTTTCTAAAGATACAAATATTAAGATCAATTATTAAAAAAAAAAATTGCAGGTATAGAATTTTTAGTATCTTTCACAGTACATCGCGTACAGGCGCAGAATTGCTAGCCTCTCAGTATTCTATAGGATACATTTTGGTGAGTGTGCGCAGGAATTACACGATATAATTCCCCCGTCCCCCTTCCATCACCGGACGTCCCGACGCATGGCAGATTTTCATCCTTACGTTGTGGACATTCCATATGTCCGAACGAAGCGCTTTGCTTTCTCATTTTTAGTGCGTACAGCGAAGGACTGTTCGCAACAATTTGCCTGCGTCGGTATTTCCGGCCAAATATAACGTTGGAGTCTTCAAGAGTTTTCTCTTGAAGACACCAACATTATATTGCGAATGGGTTGCTAGGGCAATGCGCCTTACCACCTAAGACTACATTCCACTTACCATCAGGTGGAATGTAGTCAAGGATTGCCCTAGATCATATTAAAAAAAAAATCGCACTCTTTTTTTTCCTTTTTTAAGTGGTATTACAAATGCCTTGTGTAATGTCTATATTTTAAATTGTTCATAAAAATATCTTGTAAAAATAAAAATTAAAACATATATAAATTAATTAATATTACAGTATAATAATCGGCATAAATTGAAGAGGTTATTCTCTTAATTTTAACATATAATCAATTTATTTATCACAAACAGCGCGTGATCCATTAAAAAGAGAAGTGAACGTGAAATTGCAGTTAAAAACAAAATTCGACATGAAATGGTACCTATCACGTAGAGTACGTGCTGAGCCATCGTAAAAAAGTTAAATGATTATTGTTTGGGCTATTACGAATAACAAATAAAATAAAATAATCGGCTCGTTTATTTTATACCTACCTAGACCTTTTGATGTGTTTTACGTATGCTACATAACATATTAAATAAACAAAAACAATACAAAATAAAAGCACTTATAAAATTATGTAAATAACTTCACAACAAACACGAATAAACTGACTTTTACAAAGGGTATGTATTTAACTGTATTTTCACTTTGAATAAAATTTCTCTTTGAACAGACGCGCTCAATCCCTATTTCAAAGATGTAGCAAAATGTATTTAAATATTTGTTTTACGGCACACCAAAAATATTACATTACGTTGCAAAGTTTACTCTACATTTTCTTTTCAATTATATCATATTTATCAAATATGAATAATGGAACATAATTTATGAATGAACTACATTTTGAATTCAATTTCTTTCAATCTCTACCTTATCGATCCCCAAGTGGAATATATATCATATGTAGCTTAAAAAAACTACTGATGACATATCAATAACATCAAACCAACACTATAATTATAATTATTGTTTTTATTATAAAAACTACATATTTAAGTTGTTATTATGTTATAATTTTTATTTGATTTCTTTTAAAAAACTCTGATCCAGTTGCGGCCAGAGCAAAACAGGAGGCCGAAATATTGGCAAAAGGCGTAAAGCACGCCAAAGAGGCGCGCGCCAGGTTTTTGGCGGCTAGGAATACCCCAGCCGCCAAAATGAAAATGGAGAGGATGGCCTACCTCTTAAGCAAACAGGCTCAGGTGGAGGTGGACACAATCATAACCGTGGCCACCCAATCTTCGAAGCTGCCGAAGGCATGCCAGACGGCCTTGAAGGCGTCGGCGGTAGCGCTTCGGGAGATTGTGGCGGAGGCGATGAACCGGAGCGCCTCTGAGGAGGTCCAGCGACTTGAGGCACAGGTCACTAGCCAGAGCCTCGAGATCGCGGCCCTCCGGGAGGAACTAAAGGGGCTCCGCCAGCCCCATAAAAGGAAGTTGACGACGTCCCAGGAGCTGCGGGAGGCGCTGCGCGAGATCACGCAGGAGGAGCACACCTTCACTCGCGCCTGCCTGGCGGCGTTGGAGGACCGCCTCCTCGCCTCAAAGACCGTTCGGCCGTCGCTTGCGGCTGACAGGCGCTCTGAGGCGCCTACCTCGGTGTCGGCCCCAGCGCCTGCTCCAACTTTCGTCGCTACGGCGGCAAAAAAGAAGAAAGGGGCCAAAAAGCAGGCCACTCCGATTGCCCCGGTTGCCTCGGCTCCCGTCCCGACGGTCCCGGTCGCTGGGCCGTCCGGTCTTGAGCCGATGGAGATCGGGTTGCCCTCGCAGGAGGACGCGATGCTGCCCTCGGCCACCGCGACCAATGAGTGGACGCAAGTGAAAAGGAAGGGGAAGAAGAAGAAGGCGCCTCAGCCGTCTTCTTCCTCAGCGGCGCATAAGGGGCCTGCCAATAAGGCAGCCCCCGTTCCGGCCTCGAAGAAAGGCCGGAAAAAGAAGACGGCCACGAAAACAGCTGCCGTGGTCGTCACCTTCTCTCAGGAGGCCGCGGACGCGGGCGAGACCTACGAGTCGCTCTTTTAAAAGCCCGCTCTCCTGGGCGTCTACTTTCCCCCAAGTCGCCCGCGGTTGGAGTTTGAGAGTTATCTCCAATCTCTGACCGCGGCGATTGTGCGTATAGGGAGGAGCAAGGTCGCAGTTTTGAGCGATTTAAATGCCAGATCTGCGGCCTGGGGGTGCAAGTCAACAAACGCTTGCGGCTCGGCTCTCGAGTCGTGGATGGCGTCGAACAGGTTGGTGCTCCTCAACAGGGGGGCAGTGCAGACGTGCGTGCGGCACAACGGGAACTCGGTGGTGGACGTTTCGTTCGCCACCCCAGCCCTGGCCGCCGACGTCTGCAGGTGGGAAGTGGACCTGCAGGAGAATCTATCCGACCACAGGTACATTCGGATAGAGGTCTCCACCCAGAGTCCACGGTCGGGGGGGCTGGGAAAACGGTCGTCCTTGCCGCGGTGGGCCCTGACGTGGTTAGACCGCGACGCGGCCAGGGAAGCGGCGATCATCCAGGACTGGTCCGCTCCGCCTGCAAGTCCGAATATGGACGTGGACGCCGCCGCCCTCCGGCTGAGGGAGGCGATGACTGAGGTGTGCGATTCCAGCATGCCTCGGTCCCGCCGGCCGCCTCGTTCGGTGGTCGGCTGAATCGTGCGGCACGGAATAAGCTGCGACCGATCGGCCCCCCCGTCGTCGAGACCCTCGAGCCGGCACTCCTGTCGGAGGTAGTCCGGGGGCTGTTCCCGGACCGATCGGCGGAGTTCGTCCCTCCTCGGATGGCTCCGCCTCAGCGGGTGGGCCCTCCGGCCGACACCGGTTTCGTCCCGGTGTCGGAGGAGGAGTTTTCCTCGGCGGCGCTCCGCCTCCGAGGAAAGAAGACGGCGCTGGGGCCTGACGGGAACCTGACGACAGCAGCCAAATGGAGCGACACTTCCGGGACCTCTTCGACCGCTGCTTTATGTCTGGGAGGTTCCCAAGGGTGTGGAAGGAGGGGGTTTTGTGCCTCCTCCGGAAGCACAAAATAAAAGATATCGGCCGGTCTTCCTCTTGGACGACGTGGCCAAGCTCTTTGAGTCCGTGATAGCAGCTCGGCTCAGGGAGCACCTGAGGGGGACCGGCCCGGACTTATCCGGGGCCCAGTATGGGTTTCGGGCGGGTCGGTCCACGATAGACGCGCTCCAGGAGCTGAAGCGTGTCACACAAGAGGCGGTGGCGACGGGGGATGGCGTGTTGGCTGTGTCGTTTGACATCGCCAATGCCTTCAACACCATCCCCCACGCCACAATTACTGAGGCACTCCAATACAATGGGGTGCCTCCATATTTGCGGGCCCTGCTGGCGGATTACCTCCGGGAGAGGGAAGTCCTGTTCGTCGGCGGGGACGGCCGCACGAGGCGGCGTCCGGTGCAGTAAGGGGTTCCGCAGGGGTCGGTCCTTGGACCACTCCTGTGGAACGTCGGGTTTGACTGGCTCCTCCGGGGCGCCCTCCCCGATGGAGTGGGTGTCATTTGTTATGCGGATGACACCCTTGTAACGGCGCGGGGGAGAACGTTTGGGGAGGCAGCTACCCGGGCGTCAAATGGGGGGACCCTGGTTGCCGATCGGATCCGGCAGCTGGGGTTGAAAGTGGCGCTACCCAAGACTGAGGCCTTATACTTTCATGGGCCGCGGCGGGGTGCGCCACCTGACGCCCATATCATGGTGGGTGTCGAGAGGGTGCGGGTGAGTGCCACCATGAAATATCTGGGCCTCACCCTGGACGGGCGGTGGAAGTAGAACATTTTCGTGAACTTTCACCGCGCCTCCTAAAGGCGGCGAGGAACCTAAATTGGCTCCTCCCGAACGTGGGAGGGCCAGCCACAGCATGCCGGCGCCTCTATGCCGGCGTGCTGAAAAGCATGGCCCTGTACGGCTTCCCCATATGGGCGGACGCCCTGGAGGGGTACAACCAGGCTCACCTGCGTAGGCCCCAAAGGGCCATCGCACAGAGAGTGGCGCGGGCCTTCGCCACGATGAGCCATGGTGCGGCTTGCGCCATGGCGGGAACTCCACCATGGCACTTGGAGGCCGAGGTGCCATCCGCCGTCTATCACTGGACGGCGGAAAAGAGGGCGCGGGGAGAGCGCCCCGCACCAGAGGAGAGGGCCGCCATCCGGCTGGCGGCCCGCGAGTACATTCTCCGCCAATGGATGGCGGAGATGGCCGAAGCCAGATTCGGACGGTGGAGTCTGGACGCCATCGGTCCAGTCATGGAGGCATGGACCGATAGGAGGCACGGGTTCCTCACGTACCGGTTGTCGCAGGTACTTTCCGGGCATGGTTGCTTCGGGAAGTTCCTGCACCGGATAAAGCGTGAGGAGACCCCGGCGTGCCACCACTATGGCGCGCTTGTTGATTCGGCGCAGCACACCCTGGTTGAGTGTCCGGCCTGTGTGGAGCAGCGCCGACGACTCCAGGCGTCGGTAGGCCCAGACCTAACGCTGCCTGCGGTAGTTCCTGCCATGTTGGGCAGCGAGGAGGTCTGGGTGGAAGTGGCTTCCTTCTGCGAGGAAGTAATGTCGCGGAAGGAAGAGGCGGAGCGGGCGCGCATGGACGATCCCCTTGCGCCCCCGCACCGCAGACGTCGAAGGGGCCGGAGAAGACGTCAATGCGAACTTCTCCAGCCTGGTGGTGGCCAGTGGGCAGGGGGTGTGAGGACACTCCCGCCCACATTGAACAGGGCACCACCCGCGTCGGGTGGGAACGACCGGGCGCTCCCGGTCGCTCTCACAGGCCCCCCCACTCAGCCAGCCAGCCAGGTGGGGTCCGTCGTGTAAAAGACGGGCCGTCACCGGCGGGGTCGTGGTTGAAGGGCTAGCCGTACCCACGACTCCGCCAATAAGGCGAGGAAGGGGCGCCGCGGGGTTTTTAGTGGGTACACCGTTTTCGGGAGTCCCACACACGCCACTCGCTTCCCCGGCGAGGGGTACGGTGCGTAAAGCATTTTCCCCGCGGAAACAAAAAAAAAAAAAAAAAAAGTATGGCATTTAAGATTATGTTAGTATTGTATTGTACATTTTACTATAAGATGAAACCTTAACAAATTATGTTAAAAGGAATTGATTCTAGACCCAGATAAAAACCCGACGCTAGAGTATTATTATATATTTTTTTAATAAATGTAAAATATGCTGCCAGTAAGAAGAAAAAAATGTA
The DNA here is from genome assembly GCA_959347405.1 of Napeogenes sylphis. Lineage (NCBI taxonomy): Eukaryota > Metazoa > Arthropoda > Insecta > Lepidoptera > Nymphalidae > Napeogenes > Napeogenes sylphis. The sequence goes on from OY365784.1 coordinate 27,850,653, forward strand.
TATTTTGATTACTGACTACTAATAATTTACCAACATAATAGATTTAAAGCTTTACAAAATTTGGTTTAAGTATTTTTTTTATTATATTTAATTATAAAACATTTCTAGTATCAAGACCTCTAAAGAACTGAGAATACAGCAATTATAACTTGATAATTATTTTAATTACTTTGCCGTGTTTAAACATTCTAGCGTATTATTACAACATAAACTTATTCTACCATTATTACAGAACTACATATTTAGGTTAGTTTTAAGGAACTCTGTTTTATAGTCGAATAATAGTCACGTCTTCAATTATAATAGATAACTATAAGGTAATTTCAGTTCAAGTTGAGTTAGTCATTGAACGTATTCACGTTTTTTATAGCGTATTGTAACTTCTTCTATCTACGCTTTTGTTTACGCTTCTATGTACCTTCTATTTACGCTATATATTAATAATTATTGTAGTTAAAATCATTGAAACATAATAATTTATAGTTTTAAATTCCATTATGGAAAACAAAATTAATTTACCTGTTTAGTCTATCTTTTGCCGAATTTAAATTCGGAAAAAATTGAATGTATTGTTAATTATCTTGATACGTGAAATAAAACGAAATTTTGAAAAGATTTTATTTTTAATAAATTATCTTCTGCCAAGATAATGTTAAAAGACTTTCTTTTTATCAGACCTCAGTTTAAAGATATCCGAAGGACTAGATTAGTACCAATATTTTTATGCCTTATTGCTTACTCTCCTATATCTACCCCTAAAAGATCATATTTATGCCAAGTCGATGTAAATGTACTAGATCTTTTTAGAATAGTAAAGACTCTATCAAGATTTCAGTCTCTGTCAAGCACGTGCTGATTAATCTCCCGCTAGTATTCATTAATTATATTCTCTCGATAGATTGTTATCACTTACACGGTCCTAGTAATATTATACGTTACTTATCTTAATCAAATATATTATAGAACTATCCAATAAGTATTTCTTTTTTAAGAAACGGCATCCGTTGTCTAATTTTAAAAACTTCTTTAAATTGAACATACAATATTCGTGGATTTTGTAATACAAATATACGAAGCTGAACCGGCTACAGTACATTGAAATCCAATCTTTACCAAGTATCTTATTATTAAAAATTCTACCAATTTTGTGCGGATTTTTTTCCATCGCTGGAGGCTTCGTATCACTAGGAATGGGTGTGTATTTGAATCTAGATTTGCTTACGAAAAACGTTAATGCTTTAAAATTATTTTTTTCAAACGATTCTTTACAAAGGTAAGTTTATAATATCTATAAAATATTTAAAAAATATATATATTCTTTATTTATAGTAATGTTAAACATAACATAACAATAACAATTAATAAAAACAATTGAGTTATAAATGCATTCATTACTCAATAAAACAGTTTAAAATATGTGCGATTTAAAAATTTATTCACCACGTATAATATAAACACACTTTTATTTGTTATGAAAATAGTTTGTGTTTGAACAATCTAAATGTATAAATAGCATAATATTTAATATTTCTCTTTCACAAATATCAGCGTTCATAACCGTATCAGATAACATCAAAACAAAATAAAAACATAAAGCATTAGGAATTTCATGTCATTCTGTTTATAATACTAAATCTTATTTTTGAGTAGTTCGTATTCAATTTCTGTTTATAAAAACTTTAATTCTTAAATGGAAGGTAAAGTAATACAAAATATTAGCATATTAGTAGCATTGTGCATTTATTTATACCAATTGGAAAATTATAAATAATTTTTACAGTTATTCAAAAGTTAATAATTATGTCATTTAATTATATTAAGGATTAGTAGTCCAAATGTTCCTATCAAATATTTTATATGTGTATATGATCATGGGCGTACCTAGATTCTGTGCTAGGGGCAAACCAGATTTCTTTAATATATTTTTATAATTTTGAAGCTGTAACTTAAATTTTCTGAACATGTTTTAACAATGAAAGACCAAACGCTGGTGATTCCTACACTTTCTTTAATTTTTAAAACTTCATTGGTTTCATTTTTTAATGTAAAATACCATTTTTAATTCACAATAGCAGGTAGTAGGGAGGTGTACGATGTCCAGGAGGGAGGGGGGGGGGGGCAGCTGCCTTCCCCCTGCTACTCCCTCGGTACGCCCATGTATATGATAAAGTTAATCCAATTTATTCATAAGCGCCCCAAATATTAGGGAACGTACCCAAACTACGTGGCCTATTTATGGGGGGGGGGGTTCCTTAAAATATTACGCTGTGTCACAGAAGCGAGGGGGGGGGGGGGGTTTAGATTATTGTCACGTAGTCGAATTCTAGAGAAGGCAATTTAAGCTACTAACATTTAATAAAGTCTGCTTTTCAGGGTTCTTTGAAGTCGTGTGATACATTTTTGTGCAATAAATGCCGTCCCAATAGTAACAAAAATTAAACATTATTTTTATTTGTTTCATTTTCTGCGTTTGGGATGATAAAAAATTACCTTTGCTATACTACGTAACATTTGGGACGCGGGGGGGGGGGGGGTCTTATCACATACTACGGATGGTCACCGGGGGGGGGGAGGGGGGGGAGTTTGTCGAAAAATTGAAAAATATAGGTCACGTAGTTTGGGTACGTTCCCTTACTTATGAGACATTTACTGCACCTAGGCTCTATCGGCAATTTACATCTCTACAGAATATATAAACATTTTTAAAGAATTCAATACTTTAAAACCATATTATTTTAATCGATAAGCCTGATGTATTTATAGCACTATTAATAAGACAAGTGGATTGGAATACGGCACCTGATTTAGTATCAATGGAGTTCTAACTGCCGACTATATATTATTATTATATTAGCAATTATAATGACTTTGACATTTGATATATGGAACTAGGTACTGTAGTGATGGAAGAATTATATTATTCATTCGATTATTCAGGTTGTAATATATATATATATGAGACATGGTTGAACGTATAACTTAATATAAAACACGTAACAATTAAGATTGTGTAAATAACAGTACAGTAGATAACAGTACATTTATATATTTATCGTATACCTATTTCCTCTAAGTCTTTCGTTTTCTCTAATGACAATATTTATGTATCAATACACACTTATATGTAGGTAGGGCAGGGCTACTTGAGCAATTTTTCACTTGATCGGTTATAGTTTCTCAACGATAATTCGTACTAATGATGCATACTTATAGATTAGTTATTTATCTGTATTTCTAATAATTATTGTAATATATTTCTAATAATTCGAATTTAGGACTTACATGTTTTTGATGCATCTAGTCAAATATAAACCAACGTACCTACCCCATATATGAGGTAAGTTGAGCAAGGATATGCGGCTAGTTGATCACTTAGGAAGTTTACCAAAATCATGGGTCCTATTTTAGGTAGATTTACCATCAAATTAGATTTTAATAATTAACTTTTATTTATAATTCTTTAGTGACAAAACAACAAATCTAAAAGTAATCTTCTTGGAACAATAAACTGAAAATACAAAACAGCAACGTATTTAACTTAGCTTAACTATTAGACTTTAATATTTATGTAAATAATTTCAACAAGGCTTACACATTAAGTAAAAAAAAATATTTTAGAAATCACGTAAGCCGTTCTTTTTGACCCATCTTATTTAAATTCCAAGATTGTGGGACTTTAATGCCAAATTTAACAGCACTCTCAAGGCAAGGCGACGAACGTCTTTTGAGGAATATTCATAGAAGATTGATGCCATTTGTAACAAGTATTTTTTTAAGTCGTGGTTAAGAGAAAATACTTACATACCCCTTAGACGTATCACGGCCTTCATTTAATTTCTTCAAAAATCTGGATAACGTCATCCGTTTGATACAAAATTCTTTGGCAGCGGCATAGATACTTCTTTCTTTTTCTTTTACTGTTTCTGTAGCCTCATTTAAGTCTTGAATAGTATAGGAATCTCTAGTAGTCTTTTTTTTATAAGTCCTTATGGTAAAAAAAACTTTTTTTTAATCGTGGGGATAGTTGGGCAACTGTAGCTCAACTAACCCCAACCCGAAATTTTATAGCAAAAGTAAATTTATAAAAAAACGGTTAGATTTATATCCGGATTCTCTATAAATATCAATACTACAATAAATTTATAATTACCTACCATAATTTACCTATCTTTTAAAATATTACATCCATGTAGAAGTATCTTGTAAAATAAACGGAATTAATTTAATTATGAACATCAAATTACGTCTCTTACAAAGTCACAGGCAATATTATATAAAGTCCTTTAAAAAATAAAACAAAAAAAAATAAGGCAAATATGTATCATGTGTAGATTAGTAATTTCTAATTAAAATTTGTTTATAGACAATTTGAAACGTAAATTTCGGCTGGTGCATGTATTTAATGTTCTATACTGCAAAGTCAGATATTCTGCAAAGTTAGATATTACGAAAGTACCCTCCGTCAATTAAGCATTATAATAGTGATTTTAATAAGTCTGGTAACGATACGATATTACAATTCACAGTGCGTCGGCACAGTATACGCTAAAATATGAGTTAAAAGATTTTCTCAAATACTTTTTTGTTTATATAGACAAAAGAGATTTGAGATATACGAGAGAGAAGAAATAGAAAGTTTTGAAATTAAGAATTATAATAAAAATTATTGCAAAATATTTTTTATTATTTTATAATATAATTAATTGAGTTAAACATTCCAATAAAAAAAGCTCTGTCTTATAAATAAAGTAAAGACAGCGACGCACAGTGTGTCGTCTAGAACAAGCTAGCTGGACAAAATTAATTTTTAATGGATATAGGTTGCAAACCCTCTGCTAGATACTAATATGAATGATTTTATTAATTAAAATACTTGGAAACCCATAAAAGATGCAAAACTCAAAAATAATATGCATTCATTAAAAATAATGGTGTTTATTGCACGATTCGTAAGAAATATCAATTAAACTAATAGGTATTTAAAGCTAAATACATTATCTAACGATTAAACTAATATTATAAGAATAAATAAAGCTAATTAATATTTACAACTTTAATTAAAAATTAATAAGTACACAATAAACCTATTAAATAATGACTAAATTATAACTTACTACTAAAAAAAGAATATTCATTGGATTATAATGAGGACAAACTTAGAAATTATTCATCATCACTAAGTTCATCCTCAGAAGAATCCTCAATACAATAATCTTCAGTATTAATATTTACAGTATTTACATTTTTTACGCGTCTCAGCTACCGTCACACGTTCATCCGGTGGCAAACAAGCTTTCTCGGCCTTACGAAGACTATGAAATGATGGAAATACCTGATGTCCAGCCAGCATACTCCACTTCCGCGTCTGTTTGTAGGCGTGACTAGTAGATTTAAGAGTCTATATAACACGCAAGTGCCTCATCACTTGTAAGGCACCTTTGCTGCTTGAGGTCACTCGACTTTCGTTCACTGAACTTTCCAGGATTCTCACTAACTTCTCGAATTAGTTTTGCGACGTTGCGTTTGCCTGATTGACGAGACGCTATTTCAGCAGCAACCAAAAGCTCCTCAGAGCTTCGTAACTGAACCAAATCATCGACACGTCGCCGTTTGGTTTTGGCACTTGCGTTTGCCAGGTCCACTGGCGGTCTCCCGGGACCAGGCAGTGAATGTGATGACGTTGATGCTTCTGCAAGGTCATAAGACACATTAAACTGTAAGTTTTCACTTTCTAGCCACTTAACATTATAAGCTAAGAAACGATCCCGTATTCGGTAAGAATTCTCCCATTTCTCCGAAACTTTCGAAGAAAAACGGGAAATTATATTCTTGATGTCCTTCACATATGATGCTTCAGATGCTTCAGTTATGCCACTGAGGTCATGTTCTTGTAAAACAAACATGAAAAGCGCCTTATTTCGGTCACTTTTTGTATGTTTCACCCATTCTTCGAAAAGCTGCATTTTTGAGACTGTAAAACTGCTACCTGAAAAAAAATTAATAACAGCTTTTGTGCAAAAACTTGCAAAAAAAAATAGTTTTATTATAATTTAGAATAATGTGTCTATCAACTGAAAAAAATACAGACCGGGGATACAGGGGGGTTTTTAGTAATAGTCTTTTGAATTTGAATTTCCGACGACTAAAAGGAAAACGCAACTTGCGGCGCTCCGATTCTAATATAGTATGAATATAATTTTATTGTAACTACATAAAAAAAATGTACATACCCTTAGTAATAGAATCCATCACAAAAATTTACCACAACTACTAAAATAACCTTAGGAGATGCAATCGCGTCAGTAGCAAAAATGCGAATAATATTATGCATTTAACCCAATTGTCTTATATACTACCCTCATTAACGATGTTATGTATGATTTATGTCAAAACAATTGTTGTTGGTGTAATTACCAAGTAATACCCTAATTACCCCCACTAATGTTTCTAGGAAATCTTAAAGTTGTTTTTGTCCAGCTAGCTTGTTCTAGACGACACACTGTGCGACGGTTCTAATAGTACGAATTATGAAGAATATATATTTATATTATTATAATATTTATTTATAAATAATATTTAGTAACAAGAATTCGGTAACTCGTTACTTGGCCACGAGTTCACAGACCGTTTAAATCAAATTGTGGTGACAAAAGCCAGAGAATATCAGAGACTATTGTTCTGTAACACCTTTGCATACAGATGTAGTACTAAAATTTACTTCTAGATATTTTTTCATGGATTGAATTCTCTTTATATAAAACAGAAATAAAAAATAAAAAATACGAGATTATTTTTATGAAGTGCTCTTTAAGAATATTATTAAAAATAAATACATGCCAAACTCTTGACACACACGAACACAGCCTACCTTTCAGTACTTTAATTAGTATTTACTAATAACATTAGTAAAAGTAAATTACATTGTTTTATTTTACTGTATTATATTTTATTTACACGATAATAAAAACGGTCTTTAGTATTTCATGAAATTACAGATGTAACAACAAGGATTCAATTTATAAATGTTGAGTTAAAAAATATAAATCTTTGATTAACCTCCATATTGTCAAGTCCTGGTCTATGATTATTTTTTGTAATTTTCTAATTTTAAATGATAGATACAGTTTATTAATATTGATAAGCCCATTCAAACATAAATGGAGCACTATCCATACCATAGACAATAATAGTAAATGCTAAACCATCCTGTATTTCCTATTCTCCCGGTTATTTCGCAGGTTTTGAGTTGGCGGTCAACCGCATACGAGATCGGCTTTGTGGCAACGGACTGAGACCTACCGCAACCACTATTCAATTTGAACAAATTAGTTTTCACCCATATTTTTATAACTACAAGCCACATAACAACAACTCTGTAACTATAAAATATGCAAAACTTTCTGTTTATAACCAGTGGTGCTAAACATCAACTTGTCTGTTCAGTCCATAAAGGGATAATTATCAAACTAAATTTTAATCTAAATAAAATCCAATCCAAAAAAAATCTAAGTAAAAGAAATAATATTTATAGACAGTTATTAAAGTTTTAATTATATACCAGACGTGCTTCTCATTGTAAGGTCAGTTACAGTAGAACATTATAATCTTGATATTAACATTACAAAAATAATTAAATTACTAAACAATACCAATAACTTTATTTATAATGAATTATCTCTTTAAGAATGTGTCACATTGCAAACATATAAAACTGTTTATCTTCTGTATGATAGTATGAAACTATTAGTAATATTTATATCATCATATATTTAACTTATATTTTATACTTACTTCTAACCTCTAGATTATTATTATTATAGTAAAAAACTTTTGGAATCGATCACAAAAGACTTCCTTAACTTTGAACGAACTCAGAGAGCAATACTAAAGTTCATATAAAAGTTGACCATCTCTTTTACTACTTCAGTTATATATTTGTTTTCTAAGGTCTTAAATGTGTTTTTTGTATTGAAGACGGTTCGTTTTACGCATTCTGAATTGTCGTAAATTCCAGCACAAGTTAATACTAAACTTAGGTCATATATTGTGTGTAAATCACTTCCACGACGAATTGTTATTGCCAGTCCTAACTACAGTTTTATAGCTCCTGGTTAAAAAACAAATCGATTTCTGAATATTTATTCCGTAACTTTTGTTAAGTGTAAACTAAAATGTACAAAATGGCAAACTCTTCCTCTTTATACTTATAGTTGTGGGCATGTAGGTGTGCACAGACAGACACACACATCTTACACATACTCGTAAATTTTATTTTATTTAACTCTCAATAAAAGAACTTCTAATTTTTGCAATGGGATTGTTTTATTATTTTGTTACCATAACTTTTCATAACCACATCAACTCAGTAGGTTGTAAGAATATATTTTAGTAGGATCATCTTCAAATGTTATTTTTATGCTTCAGTACCAAAAGTGATTTAAATATATATAAAATATATTATTTAGTTTATTACAACTGTAGTATAGCAACATAAGGATGTGGTTATCTGAAATAATTGATTGGTAGGAACGGATATATTTATTACGGAGAGGATATTTAAGTAATAATAATAATAATAAAATTAATTATTAAAATTAATAAATTCAGTAATGCAACATGAAAAATAAAAAGAAAAAACCAAACCAAACAAAAATATTACCAAAACTAACAACCAAAAATAAGTAATAAATAAGAGATCTGTGACAATTGGCACTCGATGATCCGATGATCACCAGGAGTAAAAACGTCAACGCACGCCAACCACCGCAGCCCGTCGCACCGAGCAGCTCCACTTCATCAGAGGAGGAGTACGCAACTCCTCCTGAGGAAATCGTGTCGAGCAGTGACGACGAGCTGCCGCCTCCAGCGCCGCGCCGAGCACCAGCGCCGCGCCGTGGGAGGCCACCGCTGCCGCGCTTGGGGCCTACTGGGGCATCCGCCCCGCGTTCGGCCCCCGCCGTCGGTGGTGCAGTGCGCCGCATGAAATGGACGCAAAATATGAACGAAAATGTCATGCGAGCGTACTATAGGGCGACAGAGGGTGGCACTAACCTCACTGCGTGGCGAACCCGTTTGCTGTCTTTGTTTCAGGTCCTTGAACCAGAGTTGACCGTTTCGGCCCAACGACTATCGGATCAGGTGCGGTTTATTCAACGTAATCGTGCGTTGGATGACTCCACTTGACCGCACTTGACCGGCTTCGCTCCGAGGTGACAGTCTCTGCATCCACCACCGAAAGCATCCATTCGCGAGCCCAGTTATCGTCCGCTCCTTCGGTGGCAGGGTTAGTGGTTGGAGATGCTGATGTGGGGGGCGTTGAGATTACAACCGTAAGTACCCAAGATAATGAGCAATTAAGGAGGACTTTGGAGGATGCGATTTTGGAATTTAAAGACATACCAGCCCGCGACAGGCCACGGTTACCCCGTTTTCCCACGCATAGACGTAATATGTCGCTAGTAATGGCTCTAGACTGCATGCTAGACTCTTATCTTCGTTCTAGCAATAGTCTCACTGATACCCATTCAATTCTTTATTGTGCAGCTGTTGCAGCGTGCCGCTCCGCCCGTGTCAGATTTCCTGAGCCTGATAGGGTGGTGCGGTCCACTGAGGACACACCCGCATGGCAGATGAGGATTGAACGGCGTATCAGCGCAGCTAGGGTCATTATTGGCAAGTTAATCTGCTTCAGATCGGGAAACATCCGGCCGAGAGTCATGCGTTATGTTACACAGGCCTTTGCCGGTACTGGCATTAGACCTCAGGATTACATGGCCTATGTAACAGAACGTATAGACTACCTGAAGCAGAAAGTTTGTGCGTGGGCAAATCGTATCCGTCGTTATAAACAACGTGTAAATAGGTATAAGCAGAATCGCATATTCCAAAGTGACCAAAGAAAGGTTTATAGAAGCTGGGAGGAATCTGCTACGAGTGTGATTGATGGGCAGTTACCAAATATGGAAGAAATGTTCACATTTTGGAAAAATATTTGGTCGGTGCCTATTAATCACAACGATGGTGGCTGGATGCGTGTTGTTGAGCGCGCGTGTGAACACCTGCAGCCAATGGAGGCTATATTTATAAGCCCAGACAATGTCAGGGATGCGATCCGTTCGACCCATAACTGGAAAAGTCCTGGGCCGGACGGATCACATAACTTTTGGCTCAAATGGCTGCGGTCTTAACACGAACGTTTGGCTGGGCAATTCCAGGAAGCCATCGTGTCCGGATCCCTACCATCTTTTATGACAACAGGAATCACCTTTCTGCTCCACAAGTCTGGTAGTATCACGGATCCAAAGAACTTTCGACCTATCACGTGCTTACCAACAATTTATAAGCTTCTTACATCCATTTTGACTTCGAAATTAAACACACATTTGTATGCAAATAGCATTTTAGATCCCGCTCAAAATGGATGTAAGATTGGGTCTCGTGGTACTAAGGAGCTCCTCCTTATTGACATGGCCATTAATGAAAAGGTTCGCCGAGGTAAGAAGGGTCTCTCCGCCGCCTGGATTGATTATAAAAAGGCCTATGATTCGGTGCCTCATAAATGGTTGAGACGAGTACTAGAAGTGTATAAGATTGACACAGATATATGCGCTTTTCTTGATTCATGTATGAGGCAATGGACAACGGTCCTTTGTCTTCCAGGGGGCGGAGGAAATCTTCTTACTTCCGAACCTGTAAGGATTGAGCGAGGTATTTTCCAGGGTGACAGTTTGAGTCCTTTGTGGTTTTGCCTAGCTTTGAACCCCTTAAGCGCGTTGCTTAGGGACTCAAAGCTGGGCTTTCGCTTTCGCAGAGAGGGTGAGATCATTTCTCATCTTCTGTATATGGACGATCTCAAATTATTTGCACCAAATAAAGCAGATCTGGTATCATTACTAAACGTTACGCAAACGTTTAGTAATGACATTAGGATGGAGTTTGGTGTAGATAAATGCGCGGTTGCACATGTGCAGAGTGGCCGAGTTGTAAATAGCGAATATTTACAACTCTCGGAGACAACGTCCCTCAGATCCCTCTCCGAAACCGAGTGCTACAAATACCTTGGTATGTCGGAATGCTTAGGCATACTAAGTGGGGACATTAAACAGCTAGTGAAGGAACGCTTAACCGCTTGACAAAAGTTCTAAAAAGTCTTTTGTCAGGAGGTAACAAAGTGCGTGCATTAAACAGTTGGGTAATGCCCGTGCTGATGTATACTTTCGGCATATTAAGGTGGACTCACACTGAATTTGATGCCCTGGACCGAAAGGCCCGAAAACTATTGACAATGTATCGCATGCATCATCCGCGCTCATCAGTGATGAGATTGTATATTCCAAGGAAGTGTGGGGGTCGTGGCTTCCTTAATGCCAAAACTTACACAACTGTGAGGTATGCAATCTTAGGGAATATTTCCTTCATGCTGAGTGTGGAATGCATCGGGACATTGTTGCAGTAGATAATGGTCTTACACCGCTCTCCTTAGCCAAAGATAACTGGCATAAACCGGTAGTACTTAGCACTGACGACAGTATAAATATATGGAAGAGTAAGGAGCTTCATGGACGGTTCCACCAGGCACTCTATGGGCCTGATGTAGACCTTCTGGCGTCCGTGGCTTGGCTACGATTCGGTGATCTCTTTGGTGAAACCGAAGGTTTTGCTTGTGCAATTGCTGACGAAGTTGTCAAGACGAACAACTATCGGAAATACATAATAAAGGATGGCACTGTTGATATATGTCGTGCGTGCCACCAACCTGGAGAATCCATCAGACATGTTATTTCCGGTTGTTGTCATCTTGCCTCTCCATTGGCATTTGCACAGGCACAACCAAGTAGCCAAGATTATCCACCAAGAACTTGCTCTTCGATACGGTCTTGTGCCTTTTGAAGTGCCATATTATAAGTACTCACCGGAGCCAGTTTTGGAAAATGGTCATGCTAAGCTCTATTGGGACCGATCTATCATAACGGACAGGACTATTGTAGCCAATAAGCCTGATATCGTACTGGTAGATCGGTTAGAGCGCCGGGCATTTCTTGTTGATATCTGTGTCCCGTGTGACGCTAATCTTGTGAAAGCTGAGAAGGACAAACTGTCAAAATACTTGGACTTAGCTCACGAGATTACCGACATGTGGGATGTTGACTCAACAATAATTGTCCCGATGGTAGTTTCCGTCAATGGTCTTATAGCGAAGAGTCTCGATCATCATCTCAAGAGGCTCTCACAAAAAAACTGGATCAAGGGTCGGATGTAAAGAGCAGCAGTTTTGGGTACGCACGCATTGTGAGGAAGTTTCTTTCGCTGTCGCCCTAACCACCGACGGACTGGTCGTAAGGCCCACGTCGGCGGGATACTGTTATATTTATATTTAAAATGTTGTTTTTTTAAATGTTATATGTATAAATGTAAATAATAAGATTAAAATAAAATAAATGAGTAATAATAATAATATGACTTTAATTAAAAGCATTTTTAGAAATCTAAGTGCTTTTATTAAAAATCTATGTAACGAATAAACATATTTTTGTATGTGAAATCAATTGTACAATATTATAAGAATCTGTTTTAAACACTGAAAAGAAATAGTATTTCTCTTGTTTGATTATTGATTAAGAATTTATTACATTAAGAACAATCCAAATTCTTAAAACTTGTGAATAAATTCCTACGAAACAGGGTAATGTTATATTTTCCGCACAGTGGCACCCTCGAGACCACCTGCACCGACCGTTCGAACACCTGCGCCAGATTAAGATAACGGCCTCCATTATGTGCAAGCCAGTGTCGTGATTGTGTTTGTGTGTGAGTCATCGCCACAAGCACACCTGCGGGCCTGCGAGCCTGCATAGGGGTCCAACAAGTCCGACGTCGCCCTAGTTAGGGTACGAAACGCAATTCAAAGACTTCGTCGTAATAGCCTGCGTCGTGTAAGTACACAGTCGTTAGGGTATTAGGCACACCTCTGTCACCTACTGGCAGAGATTCGATAGGGTTCACGATAGGCACTCGCCTCCCTACTCACGCAGGGAGGACGGCTCATATCTCCGGGCTCCACCATGGACCCCAAATCCGCGGCGGAACCCGAAGATCTGTCCAAGTCGCAGTTCTTTGGCTGGGTCCACGGAATTGCGCCTGAATTATGCCTACGATACTCTGTCTTGTTAGGCACCGAGTCTCCGCCGTCGACCTCGCGTGCCGCGATCGCAGCCGAGAGCACCTCCAATATGGAAGTCGAGGCCGTCACTCCTACGGAGCAGACGGCCTCAGATTCTGAGTCGGGGAGTTCGTCCCCTTCCTCAGACTCTGATGAGGACGAATGTTTCACGACCGTGCAGTCCAAATCGGCCAAGAGGAGGGCGACGAAAGCGCTCTCCTCGAATCTACCGCGAAAACGGGCCTCAAAACCCGCCAGTAGCGAACCTGTGTCGCCCGTCCGTCCCACGGACCCGGGCCCGACTCGCGAACCCGCGCCGATCGCGCCCGATGCGCCCGCGTCCGCGCCGCCGTCGACCGTGCCTTTAGCGCCCGTGGAGGCGCCTTCAGCGTCACGGAAGTCCCCCGCGCCGCCACCGCTTTACATAAGGGACAAGTCTAAGTGGGACACTATGTCCGCACTTATGACGGAGCACAAGCTCCATTTCACGTCCGCCCGAAATACCGCCGATGGTATCCGCGTACAAACCGCGTCTTCGTCGGACCACCGCGGTCTGACTCGTCTCCTCCGCGAACGTGGTTACGGATACCACACCTACGCACTAGAGGATGAACGCCGCTTAACGGTGGTCATCCGAGGGCTCCCCGTGGAGCTCACTACTGAACGGATTTTCGAGGACCTTAAGTCCCAATCCTTCCCCGTCATCTCGGTGCACCGCATGTACCGAGCGACCACTAGGGTCCCGTTCGATCTGGTACTCGTTCATCTTGAGCTTTCCCCGGAAGGAAAGCAAATTTTCAACGTTAAGGAAGTCACAAACACGGTCGCGGTTTTCCTGGTCAGTGCCATCGCTGCCAGTTTATTATTACTCAATTACTCAAGTTTTTACTTTAAGGTGTTATTTATTCCTAACCAATAACATCGCAAAAAAATATTTAATTTACTACGCACCTATTTTTCGAGAATAAAATAAGTATACTAGCGGTATTCTGTTTAGGCCGAATGAACATTATGCTTGTTAATGAACTTTGTTGATGGAATGTTCGTAAACAAAACATTTATGTAATACCCAAAAATGTCATGAATATAATTTATTTAATTTATTTATCAATCATAGCATATATTACAATGACTACAAATTACGAATTATAAATTAATTAATTATAATTTATTAATCACGGTATCAAATGCTAATGATCCAATGAATAGTTCTGAAGTAAAGTTTTTATTGAAATGAATCGATTTTTTATTTGTACCTAAAAATGCTACTCTGTCAAGTACACTGTCGAGTACTACTCGATATACAAGGATATTTGTAATTAGTTGGTCACCTTTGCAGGCAGCCTCTCTACATCAATCCCAACAACATTTGTTCTACGACTTTTTACAAATCTTGATAAACTACACAAAAAAAACGAAACAAAAAATGTTTGATCCCTCTTTTACTTATTACTCTTCAAAGTTATTACAGTTCAAAGATAACAAATAAATATTGTATGGGAAAACTTAAACTATAAAACTATTAATTTTAAAAAGTTGGTTAGCAAATGTTGTTGGGATTGATGTAGAGAGGCTACCTGCAAGAGGTGGCCAATTAATTAAAAATAACCCTCTATTCGACTAAAGGTATACCATTATGGTCAAGCGCAAATGACAAAACTAAGAGTGGCTTCGATACTTTTGTCTTATCTCCGTGTACTCTGTGTACAAGAATAATGCTTAAGACTTTGGAAATAAAGACTTATTTGGAGAAAACGAAGCATGTTTTGTAATATCAATCGACAAAATCGCAACTGAAAAGAGGCTGTTAGTACGCTCTATGCTGAACTTATAGAAAACGCCCAGTTCGATGTGGTTGTTCTTAATATCCCAAAGAGCACATGGGATCATAGAGATTGTATATTAATTCTATGCATGGAATAGCTTCAACTTTTGTGGGTCATTTTATTTTATTTATCATTTTTAATAACAGTATCTGAAATTTGTTTTTTGAAATAAAGTTATAAGTATATAATCAATATAATCAATAGTATATATTTATTAGGTAAAATAAGAAACAATTACAAAAAGAAACCATGAAAACAATAACATAATATGTAAATGAAATACTTAAATTTAATTCAGAATTATTTAATCATTTATAGTTTTACATCGCAAAACTTAAAACGATGGAAATAATTAAACAATATTTTGACAATATATACATTTAAAATATATTCTTTAAATCAAATAATTTTTTTTTGGACATTATTCGAAGAAGGCACTTTTCTCGCTGTCGTGTTTGTCAGAAGATGATCCTACCTACACTATAAACATTCATCACACAAAAATCAGAATAAATGATATGTACCGCATATCCCAATACGAAATATGGCATTAAATCTACTTTACAACATAGAAGTATTTTTATATTATTACTAGTATCATATCAATTTGGGTGCTTGTTGTAGGGTACAAAACTATACTATATGCTTTATACGATCTATATGCTTGTTCAAAGATATCAAAAGAACTTAAGAGATCGAGCGTTTAAACAGCCAATTTATTTACGTATCCGATACTTGAAGATTTATCATTATAGATTCATCATTAGACTTAAGTTCGAAAAAAGAATTTGTTTCAAATTTATTTTGAGCCCAGGTCTGGGTGTTTTATAAATAGGTAGGTATTCCTTTTTACTGTAACGTTCCAGATCGAAAAAAATAATAATCAAAGCATTAATTAACTTTAGCCTGGAAATGTATTAATATATTTTTAGCTTATTATATGTTATTTATTAGTCCAGATCAAATTAGTTCATTATATTCTTAACCAGTGCATTCCAGATCTTATCACGTTATATCCAGGAAAAGTCTCTGTAGGACCAACAGCTGCAACTGCTGGACATTTGTCATATATATACTTTGTAGCAACATTTCTAACCGTCTTAGCTGTAATAGTTGATAGTTCTCTATAAAAATCATTGAGATTTTTTCTTTTAGATGTATACATCAATTGTAAACCAATATCAAAGCAAGAATTCACTACACCATCAACATTTCGCGCCAACTTCATTTTAACCAAATTAGATGCTCGGGCCACATCTGACTTATATGTAGTGGTACACAAATTCATCCACGTGTCTTGTACGTTAAAAATCATATCATTTATGTCGTTTCCACAGACAAAATATATCCCCCACAAGCCGACATCTCGATAGGCTATGTAAAATGACTCGAATGTTTCACATAAATTTGACATCGATGCAGCACGCGCTAAGTAAGTACCAAGATTATAATCCCTACTTTGTGTCCTTTCCCAGGAATCATTTAAACAACTTGCGACTAAGAGTGGTAAGTAATCAGGGCTGTTGTATCCAGGAACTTCTACGGCTATCGCGATATGTGCAAATGGCAGCGAATCATTGCGATAAACAATTGAAGATCCTGTATAACGCTGTGAACCTAAATCTATACAGGTGTATTCACTGCGTGATAACACACCGAAAGCCGCATTCGCGGTTTGCAAAATGTTTGAATGTTTAACCCTACCAGATGTTACGAGGGTCAAACGATGTGGTAGATAATTCTGGCTAAGAAAACACGATATATCACATTTATTAAACCGACAAATATTATTAGAAGGACCCATTACGCTTTGTCCCAGAGGAGTTTCCTGGAATGCAGTCTGGTGTAAATAGTCGAATGCTACTAGTTTTGGGTTGTCATCATTACAAATTGCTTCGAGATACATTTCTTGTTTCTGTAATTCTATTTCTAAATCAGATAATCCAAGATTAGTGACAATTTGGGAGAGAAGATTTACATTTTGGGAATAGTTCTCCGCTATTCCGACTGCAGAAAAAACTTGATAATCTCTTGTTGTAAGAGCAGACATTTTCGAAGTTCCATGTTTAAGTGTTTCCTGTAAATCATGTTTGTTTATGGATGCGAATCCCTGATAAGCCAAGTGTTCTATTAAATATGATAAGCCATGGTAACAATCATTTTCGAATCTTGACCCTGTTTCAATAAAGAGTGACGAACACACTAGAGGTGAGTCACATTCTTCTGTAACCACTTTTACCCCATTAGGAAGGGTTGCGATTTGTAATGAGGACTTTGGACGTGAACATAAATGAAATTGATTGTTTTTAAATACATATAACGTATTATTTATCATTTTTTTAAACATTTTTGGTGTAATGTAAATATGAACTCGATAAAAATATTTATTAATATAATAACTAAAATGTCAATGTGCCACGACAACGATAATTAACAGGTAGGTCAAGTCTGAATGGACTTCAGAATACAAAAAAAAAACAATGTGTAAGGAGGTCACATGTCAATTAACAGTAGGTAACAATATCTCTATGAACAAAACACATTAAAAGATTTTAATTATTATTCGGATAAAAAATAATGTTTAAAACTTAAAGCAACTTTAGGATTTAGGAAAGCAAATTAATAGGGATAAACTGAAAAAAGGTGCATATTTAAAGTGTATTTTTTTATCCCTAGTACTATTAATGCTTTCCTTTGAATTAATAACTCAGGCTTGATACCACGCTAAAAAAGGTGTGTTTCTAAAGGTGTGTGTGTCTGCGCCATCAATTTATATATGTAAATAATGTGTCCTAATCAACTAGTATACTATATACAGATTATAATTTTTCTCTAAATCTGCCAAAATAAACTACGATTGCTACGAAACTTGCTGAAAGTTAGCACAATTCTTCGATTTTATTTAATGCTGATGTACTAAAAAGTTATAAAAGATTATAGATAATGGAAGCCTATTTTTTTATTTTGTCTAAATAATTTAAGTTATTGTAACGCTTTTATAAGAATGAGTTGATCCAGAAAAACCGAATTGAGAAAACCTCTAAGCGGGTATTAACAATATAGAGCAATGCACAAATCAAATAAGATTGTGTTAAAAAGCCTTCCGGCGAATTAGGTCTCAATTGGACCATTATATCTGCCCAATTTTAGGGAAAAACGCTACCCATCGATGATATCGACCTGTAGATAGTCAATAGTCAATAGTTATAATAAACAATAGTAACAAAACACAGTATGTTTTTTTTTTAAGGAAGCTAATTAAATTGTTCCAAAAGGCTATGTAATTTCATGTGTCGTTTAAATTAAATTTCTTATTAAGCATTGTTGGTACAGTAATAACTTTAAACTGAATTTTGATGACGTTTTACATAATTCTTCCATTAGCTAAAAGTTTGCACACATTAAAACCTTTTTTAAATCAAGGTTAGCACTTTTATGTTTTAAACCGTGTTTTCAAAAATTTTGACATAAAGTAATTATCAATTTCTTTTCAAAATAATAATCTTTAAAGCTTTAACGATACTTACGCTTAAAGTTTCATTATGATAAATTGTTTTATTAAAGTACTTAATATAAATCGGTGTCCACTCAGAGGTTTTTTTCGACAACTTACTGTACGTTCCGCCCCTTATAAAGAGTTTTTAAACAACCTTCCTCAAACTCAGATTTCCGTTATTAAAAGTGGACTTACTGTTGCAACAGAAGAAAGAGAATGTTCTAATGTTTGCTTTGGTTTTTATATAAATGCTGGATCAAGGTATGAAAATAATTTTGAAAATGGCATAACACATTTTTTTCAACACCTTGCTTTTAAGGGCTCAGCGAAGAGATCAAAAACAACATTAGAAAAAGAAATATCTAAAACGGGAGCAAAGTTTAAGTGTTTTACTACCCGTGATATAACTGTTTATTACGTTCAATGTCTTGCACAGGATACTGCGACAATAGCAGACATTTTGTATGATTGCATATTCAATAATTGCTATGCGGAACCTGAAATAGAAATACAAAAAAATATCGTATATCAAGAGATGCTTAAGGACGACGAATGTACTGAAAAAGTGTTGTACGATTATTTACATTCTTCAGCTTTTCAAGGCACTCAGTTGGGACAAACCATTGTGGGACCAAGTTCAAACCTATATAACTTTAAAAATTCAGCGATTAAAAATTATATATCTAAAATGTTTATACCACAAAGAATGGTTTTAGCAGCTGTTGGAGGTATAAAACATGAACTGATGGTACATATAGGTGAACAATATTTTGGTAGACCAGAGGGCTCCAAATGCATAGTTCTAGGTCCTTGTAGATATACAGGATCGGAATTAATTTATAGAGACGATACCCTGCATGTGGCACATGTAGCAATAGGTGTCGAAGGTCCTTCTTTTTCCGACGAAGATAAATTCATTATGAATCTCGCCTCTGCTGCTATGGGCGGTTGGGATACTTTTCAACCAGGTGGGCAAAACCATGGAAATCATATGGCATGTGCGGTATCGGCATCTGATGTATGTGAATCTTATAAAACATTCAACTTTGCTTACAAAGACACTGGCCTATGGGGTATCGAATTCATATCACCAAGATTAGAAACAGATACCATGATATATTTTATTCAGGAAGAATGGATGAGATTATGTGAAGTGATTACTGACGGTGAATTAATAAGACCTAAAAATGAATTAAAATCTAAAATATTGATGCAGAACCAGAACACGGAGACAGCTTTTCATGATATTGGTCAACATGTTCTTCGTACTGGATGTCGTCCTCCAATTTCTGAGAGATTGGGTAATATAGAGAATATTACTGCTAAACATTTAAAAAGAGTTTGTAACAAGTATATTTACGATAGGTGTCCAGTGATAATAGGTATCGGGGCCACAGAATGCTTATTTCCATATTCAACTATTAGGAATGGCATGTACTGGTTGAGAGTGTAAAGATATATGACATTTCTTATGTAAGTTTTATATGGGGACTCACTATGTATTATTAAATTCAATTATTTAAGTACGGATGTACTTAATACTTTCTTATATGACAAAACAAATAAAGTTTATTTTATTATATATTTATTTTAACTTACATTAAAGCAGCCTTATGACCCAGAAAGCTTAACTACGTAAATCATTTTTAACATATATTTTGTGCTAAGGGAGGTGTTTTTTTTATAACTAATAATAGTGTTAAAGTCGTAAAGTAGCAATTAGTTAGTGTAAAAAAATAAGAAAACGTTATCATTGCTTTTAGTGTAAAAAATAGAAAATCGTTTTTATTGCTTTTAATATGTATCTACTGACGGACAGACAACTCATCACAGCATAAAAAACTGTCGTTAAATAACTTTCTCTTAGTTGGCAGCTCATTCCCATCCACATTAATGAACCAAGCGTCAAAACTGTTAATATGTAGTAAGTTTTGTTATGTTCAGTATTTCTCATTTCTTTATAGTAGGTACAAGCTTTGCTCAGTTTTTGCTAGATGGTGTTGTGTAAATATTGAATATTGATATTTTCTTTATAATTCGTTTATTTATTACCTACTAACTGATGAAATAATAATTTTCTGAAGTAAATGAATGACTAATTCAACACCACAGAAAATTTCAAAATCTATTCAGGAGTTTAGGTTAACGTTAATATATGTTTATTTTAGGAGTTTGAAAAGCACTCTGTTGACTAAATAACTCTTAACAAAAACTGACTCTATACTCTGTTGACAAAAAAAGATTAAAATACATAATATTCATTAGTTTTGTTGTAATTATAGCAGAAATAGTTAAGTGGTTTCCCGTGAATATTATTCTGGAATTAAAAATAGACTATACGATGACCGGACCTTGCAGTGGCGTAGCGTAGTGGGGGCGGCGGGGGCGACCCGCCCCGGGCGGCACTTTATAGGGGGCGGCAAAATTTAACAATAAATAAAAAATATATATTTTTATCGTAACTACAAATTTGGACCGATTGAAAGGAGCACGGAATTTTTCATTACTTATTTTGTGACGAATTCGGGGAATTCCTTTTCTTTGAATGATATTTTGTAGCGACTGGCAACAACGTCTATACTGACTTGTGGGAATTCCCCGTTTATGACTAACAATCAGCGAGAATGACTTCTATTACATATATATTAAGTTCAATATAGTTTATCACACGTACGAGAAAGCCCCTTTAATTAAGATACGTAGTAATTGAAAATCAGGAAGTAAAAGTAATGGAATCTTTTATAGATTTCATTGAAACTAAAGACAAAACTGCTAAAGGAATTTCAAAGATGATTTTGGACAAAATTCAAGCTGATGGCTAGAGGCCAAGCATATGATAATGCTGCTGTTATGGCTGGAAAGTATTCAGGAGTTCAGCAAAGAATTCGAGAAATAAACCCTAAAGCTGAATTCGTACCTTGCTCAAATCATTCGTTAAACCTAGTTTGTTTACACGCTGCCTCAGTTGAGGTGGATTCACTAACTTTTTTCGGCACTTTAGAACGTTGTTATTCTTTTTTTTCCTCATCGACACATCGTTGGGAAGTTCTGATAACAGCTACAGGCAAAAGCTTAAAAAGGGTTCAAGACACGCGGTGGAGTGCAAGAGGCGATGCCGTAAATGTGACATGGCATCATTACAAAGATATTCTCGTCACTTTGGAAGAACTGACGGAGGCAGGTGAAAGCTTAAACACTAGGACAGATGCAGGTACTTTACTAGTTTCGATGCAGTCATTTTCCTTTCTTTGTTTTTTGGGCCTGTGGCAACCGGTGCTACATGAAGTGAATGATGCACAAAAATATTTACAAACAAGGGGACTTGACATAAGATTGTGCGCTCAGAAAGTAAATGCTTTGCAGATGATATTGACAGAGAAAAGAGAGGAATGGGCAAATGGCGCTGTAGGTTATGCAAAAAATATGTGTGAAGAACTTAGAATTTCCATAAAACCTCGGAGGCGCATAACAAGAAAGCATATTTTTGATGACGGAACTAGAGATGCTAACTTGTCTTGTGAAAATGAGTTGAGACGAAAGCTGTTTTCTTCGTTAGATAGAGTTATTGCAGAAATTCGTGAGCGTTTTCAACAGCTACAGAATTTAACGGATAAGTTTGCTTATCTAACACCGGCTATATTATTAGATCCAGACAACACTGAATGTAATCTAGACTACGCATCTGACGAAATTGACGAGCAGGATTTCAAGCTGGAAAGACTTCGACTGCGGACTTTCGTTGTTGCTACAGGCAACGAAAATGAATTGATTAATGCAGACTCACTTGAGTTATTTAAATTTATTGTTAAATCCAAGCTGGAAGATACTCTGCCCAATATTTTAATAATGTTCCGAATATTTTTCACAGTTGCTATAAGCAATGCCAGCTGTGAGAGAAGTTTTTCAAAATTGAAATTGATTAAAAATTATTTAAGATCGACAATGAGTACTCTAAGACTAACTAATTTGGCTATTTTGTCTATTGAGCAAGAGGTGTGTGATGCGATAGACATTGACGGTGCAATAAAAGACTTTGCTCTTAAAAAAGTAGACGTATAAATTTTTAATTAAAGACGGAAGTTTTGTTTTGTTTTTTTAAGAAATACTCATATTACTTTTCAATAAAAATAAAAATGTTATATAATAGCATCGATCTAGTTCTAAATAAAAATTGATTTTATTTAATCTTGTCGATCCTCAAGGTGTACCTAATCTTAAGTGATAGGTACCTAAGTTAAATCAATGTATCTAATTGGTTAAAGTAAAAGAATTTTTGTATTAATAAACGTGATTGTAAAACTTAGATAAACTGTTTTTTATTTAAAATCTAGCCTGTATAATACAAAATAATGATGACTGTTCTCTCCGAAAAGTTCTCTATAATTAATGTATGTAATGCATAGTATACATTAAAATAAAATACCTAAATAAGAGGGCGGCAAAATTGTCTTCCGCCCCGGGCAGCCGACACTCACGCTACGCCACTGGGACCTTGTGACCATTCCAAATTTTATTATAACCACACAAAAAATTTTAAAACGCACAAAGTGATAATAATATCAGGACAGATTACACACATTGATCTAACCCCTAAGTACGCAAATTATTTGCTTGTGTCAAGGGTGTTAGACAATGATACAAATACATAGAAATACACATTATTATATTATATTTATATTATATATATTATAATATATTTAATAAGCAACCAATCCCAGAAATACAGACATCTATGGTCATTACATAAATGCCTGTCTCTGCCGGGAATCAAACCCGAGCCCCATTACGCCGCTACACGCCCCATTGCACTTTACCTAATATGTGTGGTGTGGTGATCAGCCCGGATTATGATTTATACTTCAAAACCGAAAAGCTAAATTGTTCTTATATCATGGTGTTTCTACATGTTAATACATTGCTTCCTTAATACATTACATAAAACATTTATAAACAAATAATGAATCGCAAAACATGGTTTCAATCTTCATGAAATATAAAAAACCGGAGTAATCTTATTTTACTCAATAATTTAAGTTATCGCTAAAATATGTTCAAATCATAAAGAATTCTGAACAAATTCTCAGACAGAAATAATAAATGCGAAAACGATAAACATAGTTGAACGAAGTTTGGCGTTGCAACTGATACTATCACTAGATATAAATATTATATAATTATTTCCAAAAATACCAGGTTATTAAAAATTAAAAACATGTTTCATTTTATCCCCATCTTCTTTGTATTTTCCCTACCTGTCAATTTTAAGAGCCCTCCATGGTTTTCCATAAGCTACTTTAGTCTTCATAATACAAATACATAGTATAACAAGTACCTACTTAGATCATCAAAATTAAGCAATAATTTACAATATAGAAAAAATGTTGCTAGGATTTTATAAAGAAATCACGCATAAATATTCAATAATTAGTACCTTTTAAAAATAAGTAGGTTTATAAACATTCTTATTCATTATTATTGGGTAAATAAAATATCAATTTTAGAAAATTATAATTTATTATTTTGAATAGAGCTAGAGTAAAAATATTAAAAACTGATCATGAGTATAAACGAGTATAAAAGTTTTGGGAAAACAAAATATACAGACACTCATCGAGATGTTGGAATGTTATAATTACAGTGATTGCCAAATCAGTGTTTATGAAATAATTAAACTTGTAAAATTATATTATGCTTAATTAAACATTATTTTAATTACTTTTATATAAAAAAAACAATACGATTGTTCAGATTTGTTCACTGATATAAAAAAATATTTTAATAAATAATCCACAAAAAAATGTTAATTAAATGTTTTACTTATAAAAAGCTTTAAAAATCACCGGCAATTAAAATATAAAAACAGATCGGCAAAATCACATAAATTTCGTCACAAAAAATGTCTTCCTTATAGTAAACATCATAATATACTACATCACAACAGTAGAGAGCAAGTTTGAAAAAAAAAAGTATACCTGATATTCGTTTGGTGTGACAAGGTCACCTAAAGTTTAAAACTAGAATAAAATGCATGTATAATTATGGACTTAATTGAAAAATGGAATGTTAAATGCTGTGTTTTTGAGGTCGCACTAAAAAATTAGGCATCATTATTTCAAATCTCAATTTTTAACCTTGACTTTTTAACTTACATCCTAAGATAAATGTCATTACAATTGAATTTGTAAAAGCTACGAATACCACAACCTATAATATTAATTACAATCAATGACAGTACAACTACAGATTGGTACATACATATACATTGAAAAATCTAATCCTTCTCTCGGCCCATGACCTTGCGGTAAGATTAATAAAATGGACACTATAATATAAAGCAGTGTCCATAATATCGTTTGCAATACAACACTACCAGACAGATGGTTGTCATAAAATTTATAAAACCTCAAAAAACGTCATACATTTTCGCTGGAATCAACTCTTATCACATTTGACACAATAGCAGCCTTTAGGTTACGAGAGATTCCATCTCTCCGTAGGACGACACTTTATCACTGCATACATAAAATTTTAAATGTCAGGGCTAGCACTGACATTTAAAATTAGCAAATTACACAAACTATTTGATGTTCAGGCAAAACGAAGCAGCAATACTCCTTACCATTTTTTCCTTGTACAAAGAGAGCAAAGAAATCATAAAACCTGTTCGATTTGGTTTTACCTTATTGTAATTAGTTGCTATTAGTTCTAGCTGTCGTATCTAAATCAAGAAACAGTATTAGACAATAAAGTGTTAACTGAAACATTATCAAATGTAGGAGTATTACAGCTACATTGGACCAGCATACTAGACATTATTACATTACATGTACATTTAAAGTATGTAATTTTAAATTTAATTTTCGACCAATCTATTAAAAACATTATAAATTTACCATCCTTTGCCTTTTAAAATTAGATTCCAAAATAGCAATGAGTTATAATTCATATAAATATTCGTCAAGAAGCTCTGTCAATAATTCGTACCCTGGTATTTAAACAATATGAGGATTAAAAAGAATTATTATGTCCTATTACTAGATTGAAAACATAGTAGGCGGTGTTAGTTATAACTAGATACCTACTACGTATATATGGCGAGAAAACTGACAGAGAAATGTTATTATATATTAATATAAGATAAATTTAAAAATACATCATGAGAAACATTCGTAATTACAAACACCAAATTTGCACCAAGCAGCTCAATGTCTCAATAACCGATCTCAGATCGACTTATATTAAGGAATTACGAATATGTCACATGCACTTAATCTACAATAACACTAGATTGTCATGAAGGTCCTGTAAATAGACACATATTTGAGCACATATTACTAATTGGTATATAGAGTATATAATTAGTGGAATGTTTGAAAGTAGCAGAAATAAAATGGATATATACTTCCGTTTCCTGTGTCAATGTAAAACTTATGTAGAAAACATTAATATTTGGTTTCTTCACTATCTTATTAGCAGTCTAGATGTTATTTAGGCTATGACTAGTTTCTAAAAATTATAAACATGTAATCAAGAACTTTGCATTTTAATAATATATTGTCAAGTTCATTCAAAAGTTTAACTTTTCATAAATCAGCAGTTTTTTGCATTTTATTTGAAAACATAATAGACTGCTAAAAGATTTTTACTAAAAATGTGGCTGTATTCAGAAATTCAATTCATAACATATAAATCTACTTGGCCTATATTGAGTATTAAAATGGACCAAATTACTATTATCTAAATAATAAAGGCGTCCACAAGAAGTCATCTGGACTCGTCCGAGTCTGGTGCTTATACATTGAGGACTAAATCGAGAGTAAATAGCTGCACCCTATGTAACCGTTACATATAATAAGAGCATTGGTATAAAAAAAATTTGGTAAAAAAATATCATAAAAACTAGCATATTAATACAGCTACCAAAATATGGAATGTATCTTATAAAAGACTTCATAATCTCCTTGGATAAAATATTAAGAGATGACTTACTCTAGGAGTACTTAAGATATTTTATCATATGTTAAGAAATACTTCAACCTCATCAGGTTTATTATGCAAACTTAAACCTAATGGAATGTAAATAGATAAAAACCTTAAAAAAGAATAGAAATGTTAGTTCTATTACCCCTTAATATTAATGGTTAGAAATACCCAAACCAAGATTATATAATTTTAATGTTTAAAAAATTAAAGCCATTAAAATGTCTTTAAATAATTAAACGGGATACAAACCGCATTATATATATGCGGAATAAATGATTTGAGTCAAGGATAAACTTTAAGATTATCTTAAATTTAAGAATATCAAAATAGAGGTACTATACAGTCACAAGAATATTGAGCTTTCGGTATAGAACATTCGAGACATGTTAAACGCGACCATTTTTTTTTCATTTATTAATCTTTAAATTCGCTTTTGTAGGCGTTTTAATTCATTAATGGTAAAACTTATTATGTCCAAATCAATGACAGTATATGATACTTGTTTTTGGTGTAAATGAAAAAGAAAGGGACGGACAATAATTAGAATTCATTATACTTAACAACTAAATAATTTTTCAAAACATATTTATATGAATTTTAGGTTATTGGTGTAGAAGAGAGCTAACGACTACAATTATATAACTTCTGACGTTCGACTAACGATGGGACGAAAGGTTAAAATTAAAGCTTCACTGAATTTTGTCATAAACAACTATGATAAATCGATATTTCTAATCGATAGAGATTCGAGCCCCCTATAGATAATGGCAATCATTATTTGACAAGCTGGCCTCAATAATGTTACTAACAGAATCGTTATTCTGTTCGTCATTTCGATAATTTTTGTCATGACGAAACAAATTACATAACTAAAACAGTCATTTCAAACATGAGGTACATACAAAATTTCATTTAAATACACCTAAACCCTTGTTAAAAAATATAAAAAAAATGTATACATCTTTATCGGACTAAAATAATAAATTGTATGTATAAAACTGTCCTCTACGAAACTCTACTAATATGGAAATCTTAAAATAACTTACAATTACTAAGTAAAGCATACATTTTATAAATGAATAATATACACAATAAGGTATTTTGTACTGTAAGGTTATTCTTTTAAAATCGTTAAACCGTGTCCTTGTACTTAAATCTTTAAAAGCGTTGTAAAGAATGATAAGTGAAAACTATTTTGTACATTTAATTTGGAATGGCAACATTTTTAAAAACTAATCCAAAATCACAAAGCTGTCTATTGAATTGTACTTTGATACAGCTTGTCAAATATTAAATTTTTTTGGATTGCATTATATAAATGCAAAACGTTCATATTATGTCTATTGCGTAACCCTTATGTATAAAACATTTTCAAAATTAAACATACACCTTAATATCAATATTTTTGTTTGTTTCACAGGCTTGTATTTGAGATTCTAACTTAATGTAAAGGTGAAACAACTACGGTCGAGGCGGCACAGAAAAAGTAACTTAAAAGCTATTTCGGTATACAGGGTGTGTAAATAAATCTTAAAATTATATGGTATTGAAAAGTTACAATTTCTGTATGACATTACAACTAAGTACGTCAAAGTGCACACCCTGTACATAATTGCAAGTTTTGTTATGTGCATTTTTGTTTCAGTCTTTGGAACTTATGTGGTGGAGTGAAGAAGGTACGTTATATTCATTTCAACAGCGCCTTCGATTACAAAGCCGAATAAAATAATTATAAGGACGACAGATATTATAGTGATAGATCAATATTACAGAGATTAATCCCTTCCCTAAGCTTTAAGAAGAATGATGAAACGAAATTACACATTAATATGTAAGAAACTTCCAAATGATTTGAACAATCAACAAAGACAGCAAAAGTAATAGAAATAATTGCAAAGAAAAATAGACGAACCATATAAATATGCGACGATCACCTTTCATTATATTTATTTTCTAGTCTGTTTGTTCCTTTTATTCTTTTTGGGGGCGTACCCGAAAATCAGCTTTGAATTCCAGCGGAACTGTTGAGTGAATATGGAGGCCAGAGTTATTGGGTCCACGAAGTCGTCGTCCGGGGGGTTGAGTGCGGATCATGCGGTCTCCGGATTCGCTTCCGGAACGGGCAGCGCCGCCTCGGTCGCCGCCTTATCGCCTTGGAACTTGCTGTCCACCGGCCCGGCAGGGAAGCTGGAATTATAAGGTCCTCTATAAATAACTCGCTTCAAGTAATTCCCCCTTTTAATTACATACAGTTTAAAGAAAATGAAAATAAAGATTCTTACGCGTATAAAATTTTAGCATCTAGAGCGTCGCAAAGCATTCTCAAGTTAATATAATAGTAGTTTTTAATAAATAAAGTTTATTGTAAGAAGGGTAAGAGTCAGAGATATCACTAATAGAGACAAAACAGTAAGTAAGTAACACGTCGCAGAGTTTGAAAGAAGTAAGTAGCTAATAGGTTAACTGCACTACACTCAATTATTACTTTGTTGATTTATAACACCTTGATTTAAGAAACGTTAGCAAACACTGGGTACATATTGACGCATCTAATCCACGCCGATCAATAATTGCATCTGAAATATGATATTAAGCTTTAACCCTGTCTAAAGCTAGCAATGAAATTTCTACTGTATTGCAAAGGCGTAAGGTTGAGTTTAAATTATCACTGCTGCGTCTAGGGTTCAGACGCGTCTACCCTCTAGCTCCAAACTAGACTGCCCAGGCACCATCCTCCCAGGCGCAATATCTCCGCGCGGATCAATAAGTGCATAATACGCGACACCCAGACGCCGTTACATATATGAACATAACTGTTTATATTCAAAACATACAAACTGTTAACCAGATCGTATACAGTTTGATATTCATAAATTTCGCAACGTCGCAACATCGAAAGCAAATAACTTTTTAAATTAATATATCATGCATTTACATAAAATAACGAAATAAAATAAAAAAAATAATGTGATGGCGCAAATGATACTAAAAAACGAATTCGCTGAGAAGCTCGACTTTATACGACATACTCAATACACATACCCACTATCAGTAGGTCTAACCCTCGGTATTTTAGAGGTAGATGCCCTTGCCCTTGTCCTTGGCCTTACAGCGGTCCGCTTAGGACTAGTTGAAGTTTTCTTTGACTTTTTTTTACTAAAATTATCAAAATTTACATTTAAAAAAAGAATTTACGTAAAGGGTCTTCGAGGAGCATTTTCAATAGGAAGTAAAACTGAATAAATAGTATTCGCTTGAGCAATATAAAGACAATTTTAAGATAACTTTCATGACTGACCTTATCACAAGACAATTACTTGAGTGAAGATTCTACATATTAATGTTATTAATACTTTAAGTGTCTATATTTTTGCAGACTGTAGAAAACAAAAGGACAATATGGCCCGATACTTTTAGTTTTATTTAAAATAAATTAAATTTGTGTATTCAATAATCGAGTTTACGAGTCGACATAGCAAACTTGGATTAATGTCGCAAAGCAGCACTGCGTTTAAATCTATAGCACAGCCAATAAAAATACGTCTAAATATAATTTATTATCGTGTTTTCCTTTCCTTTGATTTAAAACACACTTATGTGTATCCTTGGGAAAACTATCTAGGTATATTTGTCGATAAATGAAAAAATATTTATAAGAAAAGACTTACTTGGAGAACAAAGAAAATACTAATACTTACTTATCAACATCCCGAAACTCTGGATTTGAATCAGAACGCCATTTATTCCCAACCATATTTTGAACGCTGTAAATAAATGTGAGAACATATATTTTGCTTTCAACTTAAAAAACAAATATTTAGTACATATCTAATAGTAGGCATTTCACCTTGTAATATAAAAAAAATTACATAACACTTACTTGAAGCAAGTATCGAACCTACCACCGAAAATAAACTTTATATGACTAACGTAAAAGAACAACTAAAGAAACAGAACAAAAAGTGCTCGATTAAAATAATAAAGGCAATACTTACACATGTCTCATTTGATCTCCTTGAGCGCTAAGTTGTGCCAAGTATGTGGCTTGCTTACGATGGTGATACATGTGGACCCGAAGACATGATGGATTACGCATACGTTTTTGGCAAATATCGCACTGTAGGGTACCTTCCCTTGTGTCATGCTTGTCCCGTATGTGAACCTTGAGGTTGTATCGATTCGCGAAAAACCGATGGCAAGATGGACACTTTACCCCACCCGTTTTGCAGTTCCATCCTTAATTGGACAAAATTATGTTTAAAAATATAAGTTCAAATTATATTTTCTTTTTTTTTTATTTCTTGGAACGCGTGATTAAGATATAATCTACTTACCGGACTCTTTGGCTGAATCTGGCAACAGGACATTATGGAACATGTCACTGTCAAAGTCGATCATTGGTTCACTGAAAATTTTGTGTATAACCAAATAATGCAACAAAATATAAAAAAAAAACAAAATAACATAAATGAAATGAAATACAAAATAATAATGAACATACAAGAAAATAATGATGTAATAAGTGCCTTAAAATAGCATTCTACATACAAATAAAATGTGTTAACACAAAATAATAATTATCTACCAATGTTACCTTATTGCTCATCAAAGTTACATTTGGTAAATTTAGTAAAAAAAAAAGCTGAATCTACCTATCAGAGGCATATTCCGTATTCTCAGGATGGGTTGGGCTGTCATTCACAGGGCGAGGCTTCTTTTTGATATTGTAGCTGGTTTTGCTTGGTGTGTTCTTCAATAATCTATAGAATGATATAAATTTAGGAAACCATGAAATACAAAACACACATCTCACTTTTTTAAATAATAAGTTTATTATACCATAATCTTTGATGTAGCATTATAATATTGACAAAAATACCGTTTTAATGGGCTTCGCGTTGCTTCTTCCTTAGGAGTTCCTGAGCTGGCTGATTCAGGCACAACTTCTGAAGCTGTAGCTTCGTCAATAGGAGGCACCCACTCTGGCAGGCTATCACCTATAGGTTCTGGCACATGAGAGCGGCTATTTGTTGTCTCTTCTTCAGATGGCGGAGGAGGCGGTGACTCACTTTTCTACAGAACATTGTAAATTTAGTTTGTAAGAATTTTGATATTTGAATTTCCAATTATTATTATTATATAATAGTATTGGCTCCTAATAAGAAGTTAACTATATTTGGCAAAAATAAACAATTTACCTCTCTACCACCAGTGAGTCCTTTAACTTGAAGCAATTCAGCAGTATGTAGAAATCCAGAAAGCTCTTGTTGACGGACATGAACTTCTCCTCGATACATAAATTGCAGAAGCTGCTTTAGTTCCTGGTGAGCTACATCCTTCAAAATAACTATTGGATGTTCACAGGGGTTCATCTATGGAAAGACAGAAAGAACAACCAAAAAAAACATATTTGCATATGAAAATTATGAAAACCATTATTTAGTAATCAATATAAATTGTAATGTTTTTAAATAACACTAAAAGAAGCTTTCAGTTGTACAAAACAAAGTTACAAAATGTAATAAATATTATATAATATGTGCAAAATAAGTGTTATCATTCCTATTAGCTATTATCAAACTATGTACAATGTTTATTATCTCAGCTGTATAAATTAACAATACCAATCTATACAAATAAATTGTTTACACTTTGTCCTTATAATCAAGTACTACAACAAGGCTTTATAAAAATATAATGAAAGGATAAAACAAGAAATGATTATATATGGAAAACGTCTGCCTCTTATAAAATATATGTATATATATGCAGCTATTGAGGAAAATATTTGAGTTGACAAAGGCAATTTACAATGAGTCATACCTTAAATAGCTCCTTGAAGTATGGGCTGCAGACCGAGAGAATAAGTTTGTGAGCATGAACATACTGTCCACCCGCAGCCAACGTCACGTCTACCAGATCCTCACCCTCCAATAAAGCTTGAAAAGATTGGGAAAGGTTCGAGTGGAAATCATTCCACCGTAATGAAAACTGTTCAGGCATCGCCATCTCCGCCTGAAACATGCCACCCGTAAAACAGACTGACGACGCCCGTCTTTTTCGATTTACAAATTTCAGTCGCATTTAGCGTCTACCCAGTTACAGAGCCACTTACTGAAAATCAATCACTGATATAACTGCCTACGTATGCATCTAACTATATGGATGCACAAACTGATGGGCGAAAATACATGTTAACGAAGGTATTCCAAGTATTATATTCCTACGGTATGAAAGAAATACTCCTGTGTTCTGACTGGCATGGCAATCAATACACGGAAAAGTTCCGTATCAAAATGTCGCGTCCTGTCCCGCTTGCACTAATAATGTGTTGAAAGATGTGTTTGGTTTTTTTTTTTTAATATTAATAATATAATTCTTATTTTTACAACAATCATAGTTTTTATTTTATAAATTTATTTTTTTAATATGTTTATAAAATTATAATATTATTTTAGAAAAAAAAACATTAGTACGATAGTCAGCTTTACTATATTTTTATTTATTATATTATTACCACAGGTAATTTCAAAGATTGACATTTCTTCACAAATGTAGTTGTCAATGTCAATTCTACGTCAGTGTCATAAATAATTCTGTGCTGTGAGCTGTCGTGTTTCCCGATTAATCAAGATTCAAGACTCATTTCTTCTATTTGTATTTAAATGTTGATAAAGAGAACATCGTATTGACCATGAAGTCAGTTTGTTCGTGATTAAAACGACCTCTATTACAAAAGACTTGTCTTAGTAAACGTGTCGTGGCGTGGCGGAAAGTGGAGAATGATTATATTTGATAAATATTAGTATTTTATACAGACAATTTTTGATCTTTCGAAATGTCGGCTCATAGCTCATCTGAGGATGCGGAAGCCGACAGGATACTAATGGTGAAAAAGATATTAAGTGCTGCTTTTTATGCTTTGGCGTCGTTTATGATAACAGTGGTTAACAAAACCGTATTGACTTCCTATGCTTTTCCGTCTTACCAAGTGTTGGGCTTAGGCCAAATGGTAGCTATCATTACTGTATTATGGTGTGGCCGGTTTTTAAAAGTGGTTCAGTTTCCGCCATTAGATAGTGGAGTTGCTCACCGAATATGGCCTCTGCCAGTCATCTATCTAGGAAATATGGCCACAGGACTAGGTGGCACCAAGGAACTAAGTCTTCCTATGTTTACAGCACTCAGACGCTTTAGTATTCTTATGACCATGATTCTTGAAAGATTTGTCCTTGGAATTAAAGCATCCTGGCCCGTGCAAGCTAGTGTGATGGCAATGGTTGGAGGAGCATTACTTGCAGCTGTAGATGATGTTACATTTTCATGGACAGGATACACATTGGTGTTATTGAATGATGGATTTACAGCTGCAAATGGAGTGTACATGAAAAAGAAATTAGACTCCAAAGAGCTTGGCAAATACGGTCTTATGTATTACAATGCTCTATTTATGATAGTTCCAGCTGCCCTAGTTGCTTGGTGTACTGGTGATTTAGAACGTTCTGCTGCTTATCCTCATTGGTCGGATATGCTGTTTCTCACTCAATTCCTAATGTCTTGTGTTATGGGTTTTGTACTGTCTTACAGTGTAATGTTGTGTACACAATATAATAGTGCCTTGACTACAACAATAATAGGTTGCCTAAAAAATATATTGGTGACATATTTGGGAATGATTATTGGTGGAGATTATGTGTATAGTTGGCTTAATTTTGTAGGACTCAATATAAGTGTGTTGGCAAGTTTGGGTTATACTTTTGTTACTTTTAAGCGCAAGCCAGCTAGCTACATGTTGTTGAATGAAGCAAACAATCGAGTTAATACAGTATAGCATCAAGCTAAAAATATAACAACCTTATGCTCTATTTTGTATAGCATGAATAGTTGTTGCCAAAGATAACTTGGTGAAATCAAGTATATTTGCTTTCTTGTGTCATAAATTATTAAGGTGTGAGTTACAAAAATACTGTGGAAATAAATTAACAAAAATGTGGTTCTAACGCACATGAAATTGTAAAAAATATATATATGTGTATTAATTATCATTTTTTAACACAAATAAGATAAATATGTGTTTTTAAACACAACTAAGATAATATGGATGCACCAACTATAATTTACTATTTAATGTATGTAATTATTTTTTTGTATTTATTGTGAAATATGTTACTTGATAAGTACAAATTGCACTGTCTATAGCTAATAGTACTCTAAACAAAGATCTAGCCTTACATCTTTTATATATACTTTTTATATAATATCTTAAATTATTACAAAAAAATATTAATATAAATAAAATCTTAAATGAAATGCAGGAAAAACAATTAAAAAGTCTTATCTATCCAACATTGATGTATTCAGCCTAATGTAAATATACATTTTAATTAGTTTATGTTGTTTCATAAATTGACACATTTTTAATCAGTAAATCTGTTACATTTATAGCTTGCTACATTGTAATCAAAGCTTAAGTGTAATTATTTTTTCAATATTTACATCTACCACATTAATAATCTCTGCTTAAATATTTTTTTGTAATTATTAAAAAAAAATTGCTACTTATCAGGTTGAATAATGTATTGTTAATGGGCTTTTATCTTTAGCTATTTTATTTCTAATATAACTTACCATATTCTTTATACCAGTGCAATGATTAATTTGTTTATATCACTATGTAGAATCATACTGTGTTATTTTTCTATGAGTCACTCCTTAAACTTACTATTATTAAATTTAATTGATAGTTTTAGGCATTAGGGGAATTATTTTGTAAAAAGTAAAGAATAAGTATAACATAAATCTACGGTCATAAAACTGTAACATTTCTACAATGTCTTTATTTCTATATTGAAGAGATGTTACAAAATGGTGGATATGGGTAAATCTAAGAATTTGTATTTGATTTATTAAAAAAATGATATGTTTTGAGCTATTACTTAGTACAGATTTTCATTCTATAATTTAATATATTCTTAAAAGGTTGATTAATAATAATACCAACAAGTATTATCAATACATTAGTTTTGGTGTCAATTAAAATGTTAGTGTCCTTCAACAAAAGCACTTGTAAATGTAAAATTGATAATAGTTCTTATCAATTTAGAGCTCTCTGTGAGGACAATCATTATATAAAAAACCAATACTTTTTTCATTTCCATTAAAATTTACAATCTTATCTCTTATAATATAATTAGACTAGTTTATTAACTTCAATGAATCAATCATTTTAACATTTGTATTTATTTTGAATTATTTTTTATATTCTGGTATACTTACTTAATATTCTTTAAGTCATTGTTTTGCGAAGATATTATTTACATTTATTTTGATTGGAATCTTCTGTAACTATATATTATAACTATAATAATAAATAGATAAAGTTATTATTATAAATGTATATTTAATAATGAATAAATGAAAATACAATTATTATATAAATGTACACACTTTTAATACAAACCTAAAACAGAAGTCTTTTCTTATAATCCATGTCAAAAAACAAGTGCGACCAAATTCACGACTCTTATGGTCGTTTACATTTGCGTAATAAATAACACTTCTCTTACCTAATAATTATATTGTAATCAGTCTATGGAATAATGTTGCAAGCCTTGTGTCCCCCAGAAAGAGTGATAAAATTAGATGTAAAACAATTTAAAGAACAATTTTAGTAGGATATTTAAAAATAAACGCAAAGTCCGTTACAGTATCAAAATATTTTCATAATATGGAAATTGATTGTTTTAATTATTGTATTATATAACTAGTAGAACATTCGAATTTCGATGAGTTAAACTTCTATATCTTGAATACCTCTATACCTTATGCTACTTAAAGTGCACAACCTCTAAAATACACCTCTTCCACCACTTAAAATACAACTCCTCCACCACCTAAAATACACCTCCTCCACCACCTTAAATACACCTCCTCCACCACCTTAAATACACCTCCTCCACCACCTTAAATACACCTCCTCCACCACCTTAAATACACCTCCTCCACCACCTTAAATACACCTCCTCCACCACCTTAAATACACCTCCTCCACCACCTTAAATACACCTCCTCCACCACCTTAAATACACCTCCTCCACCACCTTAAATACACCTCCTCCACCACCTTAAATACACCTCCTCCACCACCTGAAATACACCTCCTCCACCACCTTAAGTACACCTCCTCCACCACCTTAAGTACACCTCCTCCACCACCTTAAGTACACCTCCTCCACCACCTTAAGTACACCTCCTCCACCACCTTAAGTACACCTCCTCCACCACCTTAAGTACACCTCCTCCACCACCTTAAGTACACCTCCTCCACCACCTTAAGTACACCTCCTCCACCACCTTAAATACACCTCCTCCACCACCTTAAATACACCTCCTCCACCACCTTAAATACACCTCCTCCACCACCTTAAATACACCTCCTCCACCACCTTAAATACACCTCCTCCACCACCTTAAATACACCTCCTCCACCACCTTAAATACACCTCCTCCACCACCTTAAATACACCTCCTCCACCACCTTAAATACACCTCCTCCACCACCTTAAATACACCTCCTCCACCACCTTAAATACACCTCCTCCACCACCTTAAATACACCTCCTCCACCACCTTAAATACACCTCCTCCACCACCTTAAATACACCTCCTCCACCACCTTAAATACACCTCCTCCACCACCTTAAATACACCTCCTCCACCACCTTAAATACACCTCCTCCACCACCTTAAATACACCTCCTCCACCACCTTAAATACACCTCCTCCACCACCTTAAATACACCTCCTCCACCACCTTAAATACACCTCCTCCACCACCTTAAATACACCTCCTCCACCACCTTAAATACACCTCCTCCACCACCTTAAATACACCTCCTCCACCACCTTAAATACACCTCCTCCACCACCTTAAGGACACCTCCTCCACCACCTTAAGGACACCTCCTCCACCACCTTAAGTACACCTCCTCCACCACCTTAAGTACACCTCCTCCACCACCTTAAGTACACCTCCTCCACCACCTTAAGTACACCTCCTCCACCACCTTAAGTACACCTCCTCCACCACCTTAAGTACACCTCCTCCACCACCTTAAGTACACCTCCTCCACCACCTTAAGTACACCTCCTCCACCACCTGAAATACACCTCCTCCACCACCTTAAGTACACCTCCTCCACCACCTTAAGTACACCTCCTCCACCACCTTAAGTACACCTCCTCCACCACCTTAAGTACACCTCCTCCACCACCTTAAGTACACCTCCTCCACCACCTTAAGTACACCTCCTCCACCACCTTAAGTACACCTCCTCCACCACCTTAAGTACACCTCCTCCACCACCTTAAGGACACCTCCTCCACCACCTTAAGGACACCTCCTCCACCACCTTAAGGACACCTCCTCCACCACCTTAAGGACACCTCCTCCACCACCTTAAGGACACCTCCTCCACCACCTTAAGTACACCTCCTCCACCACCTTAAGTACACCTCCTCCACCACCTTAAGTACACCTCCTCCACCACCTTAAGTACACCTCCTCCACCACCTTAAGGACACCTCCTCCACCACCTTAAGTACACCTCCTCCACCACCTTAAGTACACCTCCTCCACCACCTTAAGTACACCTCCTCCACCACCTTAAGTACACCTCCTCCACCACCTTAAGTACACCTCCTCCACCACCTTAAGTACACCTCCTCCACCACCTTAAGTACACCTCCTCCACCACCTTAAGTACACCTCCTCCACCACCTTAAGTACACCTCCTCCACCACCTTAAGTACACCTCCTCCACCACCTTAAGTACACCTCCTCCACCACCTTAAGTACACCTCCTCCACCACCTTAAGTACACCTCCTCCACCACCTTAAGTACACCTCCTCCACCACCTTAAGTACACCTCCTCCACCACCTTAAGTACACCTCCTCCACCACCTTAAGTACACCTCCTCCACCACCTTAAGTACACCTCCTCCACCACCTTAAGTACACCTCCTCCACCACCTTAAGTACACCTCCTCCACCACCTTAAGTACACCTCCTCCACCACCTTAAGTACACCTCCTCCACCACCTTAAGTACACCTCCTCCACCACCTTAAGTACACCTCCTCCACCACCTTAAGTACACCTCCTCCACCACCTTAAGTACACCTCCTCCACCACCTTAAGTACACCTCCTCCACCACCTTAAGTACACCTCCTCCACCACCTTAAGTACACCTCCTCCACCACCTTAAGTACACCTCCTCCACCACCTTAAGTACACCTCCTCCACCACCTTAAGTACACCTCCTCCACCACCTTAAGTACACCTCCTCCACCACCTTAAGTACACCTCCTCCACCACCTTAAGTACACCTCCTCCACCACCTTAAGTACACCTCCTCCACCACCTTAAGTACACCTCCTCCACCACCTTAAGTACACCTCCTCCACCACCTTAAGTACACCTCCTCCACCACCTTAAGTACACCTCCTCCACCACCTTAAGTACACCTCCTCCACCACCTTAAGTACACCTCCTCCACCACCTTAAGTACACCTCCTCCACCACCTTAAGTACACCTCCTCCACCACCTTAAGTACACCTCCTCCACCACCTTAAGTACACCTCCTCCACCACCTTAAGTACACCTCCTCCACCACCTTAAGTACACCTCCTCCACCACCTGAAGTACACCTCCTCCACCACCTGAAGTACACCTCCTCCACCACCTGAAGTACACCTCCTCCACCACCTTAAATACACCTCCTCCACCACCTGAAATACACCTCCTCCACCACCTGAAATACACCTCCTCCACCACCTGAAATACACCTCCTCCACCACCTGAAATACATCTCCTCCACCACCTAAAATACACCTCCTCCACCATCTAAAATAAACCTCCTCTATCTCTTATTCTTCTCGAGCTGTGTCCCACTTTTATTCTATTATAGGTCTATGTGCTTATTACTGTAACTATTGTTATATTATAATAAGAATAAGGATGAATTGTATTTGAATAAAATAAAAAGTAAAGTAGGTTAGTTATAATATATTTCAAATAATACAGCATATTTTATTGATTAGTAATTTTTCAACTATGGGCTTCGTATAGGTACTATCAGATAACAGCTAGTGACTGGTGTTCCAACCATTTCACATAACACGCATGCGTCGTGATCACGTTATCATATGAGTATACCTAGGTACCTTTAATATACAAGCCAGCACCCTTCCCGGCACGCTGTTATTTTTTTTATCCTTTTTATAATACAGGTGCATTTTATATAGCTTTGCTACATTATGCTTGTGGTTCCTATGCAACGACATGTTTCGCATCTATTTAGCTATAATATGCTACAAAAAAGATGGAATAACTAGAATAATACTTAAAAGATGGCAATGATACAAATACGTTTCCCAAGAGTTCTTAATTATATATTTCAATAAGAAATAATCGAATTTAACTATAATGTTTTTATAAAGATTCTGATTATTAATAAGAAACTTCGTAACTTGTATAAATTTGGCAAAAGTATTAGCCGCCTCTTGGACTTTGGTTAGACAGTTAGTTTAAGTATTTACTTCGTATTAATTAATATGAAGACTAGATCGGTTGTATACAAAGACTAAAAATTATGTTAAAAAAAGTGCGAATCAAGAATCTTCTGTAACCCGCATGGAAAACTATTCATATTTTCTCAAAGGGAAGACCCTTTGTAAAAAGTAAAGATACTGTACTTATGTTCTAATAACATGTAACTATATATAGAGGAAAAAAATGCCTGACAATATATTAGTATTTACACAATTTGTGTCGTAAGTTTTAAATTAAATTTCAAATTAAGTATCGAATTAATAATAAATTTCTTTCGGTACTTTTTTTAACAAGCTTTTATTAGTTTTACATGTATGTTTGCTTGTAACCGACTATTTAATATACAATTTTATCTTATTTCCTACCGATTTTATTCAAACTTTATACACATACCAAGGACCGATAGTAAAAGTAGTAATTCGATGAGATTAAATCATTCTCCTGATTAGGATCTCCAGGATTAATAATTACTTTAAGCCAATTTTTAGTCTTTTTTAGTTTTTTAAACTATATTTAGGTATATCTTAAACATTTAAAACAAATGCTTAGCCCTAATAGATCAGAAAGTTTTTCAAAACTATAACAGTAAGTAGTTGTTTCTGAAATCTCCATGGCACAAACCCAGAAAAGTTTGCTCTTGTAGTTTTCGCATTTTTTTCAACGACTAATACAAAATAAGCAACTACGTTAAATTGAAAATTCTTTCTAAACGCCTTCCTATGTCTGATAAATTGACACCCCACTAATAATGTTTATAATGAATCGATACATTATACTTTAGAATCTACAAATTCACAAATGTTACAATTGTATTATATCAAAGCAGTATAAAGTATTTCTTATAAATACTTACTTGAATAAATATTATTTAAAACTGTACATCTTTCCAGAGATTGCAGGTACGAGTCAGGCCCGTGTTGATGGTATTTTCATTCTATTTTTAAATATCTATACACATAATAATATTGTCACTGATCGATTTCTGTACATGGAATATATTTAAAAAAACATAATGGAGGGCCTTTATATCTGTACGTCTCTATGTCTGCATGCCACTGCATGCCTGCAAGTCTGCATGTCTGCATGTCTGCATGTCTGCAAGTCTGCATGTCAGCAAGTCTGCATATCTGCAAGTCTGCATGTCTGCAAGTCTGCATGTCTGCAAGTCTGCATGTCTGCAAATCTGCATGTCTGCATGTCTGCAAGTCTGCATGTCTGCAAGTCTGCATGTCTGCAAGTCTGCATGTCTGCAAGTCTGCATGTCTGCAAGTCTGCATGTCTGCAAGTCTGCATGTCTGCATGTCTGCAAGTCTGCATGTCTGCAAGTCTGCATGTCTGCAAGTCTGCATGTCTGCAAGTCTGCATGTCTGCAAGTCTGCATGTCTGCAAGTCTGCATGTCTGCAAGTCTGCATGTCTGCAAGTCTGCATGTCTGCAAGTCTGCATGTCTGCATGTCTGCAAGTCTGCATGTCTGCAAGTCTGCATGTCTGCAAGTCTGCATGTCTGCATGTCTGCAAGTCTGCATGTCTGCAAGTCTGCAAGTCTGCATGTCTGCAAGTCTGCATGTCTGCAAGTCTGCATGTCTGCAAGTCTGCATGTCTGCAAGTCTGCATGTCTGCAAGTCTGCATGTCTGCAAGTCTGCATGTCTGCATGTCTGCAAGTCTGCATGTCTGCAAGTCTGCATGTCTGCAATTCTGCATGTCTGCAATTCTGCATGTCTGCAAGTCTGCATGTCTATCTCAAAAAAATCATAATAGGGGATTAATGTAAGCTAGAAATACTTGTACACGCAAAAATTACTTGACGGAGTATAATTAAACTTTTAAGGTTATACATTAGTACGTACAAAGGGTACGGTACCAGGTAGGTAAAGGTACAAAGGGTATTTTAACGCAATCGAAATCTACGCCTACGAAGTCGCAGGCACAGCTAGTATTTTAAATAAAATTTACATTGCTGAACATGTTTAAAATTAATATTATTTCAAAATCCAGTAAATCCAGTTTTATTCTAATAGATTAACCTAATTCGATTACACAACAGGGTCACCCAAAATATGGTCTAGCTATTTTCTACAGACCTATATCTATATAAAGTACTTTACGCATTTACAGATATTAACGTGGCTCACAAGTCACAATAACAAATAAAGCATTGAGTATCTTTATTTTGTATTAATTAACTTAAAGAGTATAAAATATCAAACTAAATGTGTTTATACAATGGATACGTTATTTTGCTTAAACGACTATTTTAGGTATGCCTTCTCAGTATGAGTTGAGGATATGCAGTTTGATATAAACCTTGAAAAAGCAAACTAAATACTTATTTTATGTAAGCAATTTAGCTATTGTAATATTTTTTCACAATTAATCAACGGAAAAACGAAACTGACACTAGAATTATGAATTTTGATCTTCAGGATCACTAAATTATGATCTAGACAAGAATATCTATTATCTAGATATAAACTATATGATGGTTGTGCTTTTTAAATAATGTTATTAAGTAAATCTTTTATTTTTCTTAAAATTAATTACCTAAGAGGTCAAGTTAGGTACATCTTTATCACAACACCCACGTAAGTAAATTATAATTAATGATAATATGTGATATGCATAAATATTATGCAAAACTGTGTGATATAAAAGCACACATGTAGGTACGTTAACTAGAAATCTTCATTTTTTCGTGTCCCGACATACACTTGACCGGTTTGAGACAGACTACTGCAGAGAA
The DNA here is from genome assembly GCA_959347405.1 of Napeogenes sylphis. Classification (NCBI taxonomy): domain Eukaryota; kingdom Metazoa; phylum Arthropoda; class Insecta; order Lepidoptera; family Nymphalidae; genus Napeogenes; species Napeogenes sylphis. The sequence continues at coordinate 27,893,471 of OY365784.1, forward strand.
CCGAAAAAAGAAAAAGTCCAGTTGAGGACGTATACATGATATGAGCTTCAATGAAAAATTTCTTGGAAAAAATATGAACATATAGATAATATAGGTACCTATTTATATACATGAAAGAGATTGTTAATGTAGATTTTTGACAACGTTCGAGTTATTTGTTACTTAGAAAACTCATTCAATGTAGCACTTTCTTTAGGTGCAATATAATAATAATAAATTGTCAAATGCGATACATACAATGTAATAACAAAATATTTTTTTTCTTATCATATTGCATTCTTTAAAAGCCAATCATTAAAATATTAAACTTTCATTGCACCTGATATAGAACCAAAAGTTATAATACATACCTATTTTAGCTCCAACATGGCTTACCTAAGTATGTATAATACTCACAACATTATGCATATTCCTGTAAATATATAAAATGTGCCACCTACTTAAGGGTTTCACTTGTAAACGACATCTAGCAATGGACTGAAAGCTTTCGTTGAAAGTTAGTGGTATAGATGGCGTTACACTTTCTGTCTGCGTAATCTTTATTGAACCAGAGAATGTAATAGGTACTTTCTCTATACAAAGTTTGTCATCTAAATGTTCTTCTAATTATATGCATTATGAATAAATACATCATACGTTGTTTGAAAGTTAATGCCATCATCTCTACTGTTTTTATCATTTTAATTTTTTTTTCTAATTTGAAATGTTTATGGTTCTGCGTCATTAAAGGCATTACTGGCGAGGTCAACTTCATTTAAATTATATACCTTTATATTAAAAAATAAACAACACGATGCAGTTTCGTTTTTTGGTATGGCATATTTGATGTGTGCATAACCTAACTCTATTCTATAGGCTTCGTTATGTGTCATTTAGGTTATAATTATCCTCACCTTTTTGCACATTCTCCGTTCACGGTAACAAAATGCAATACCACAGCCCCCATATATTTTTTCGGGTCGGTTAGTATCAACTTCTTTAGCATATTTTTTGCATAGGTCACATTTTCGAATCGTTCATATTATAAATAACATGTGTAATATTAGAAATATATTATACACATTTATACTTATATATAGGTATTACGTTGAAATAAAAGACTGTTAGGTAAAGAAAAACTGCTAAATTTAGGTATCAATATTTATTACATAAATTATAGCCAAGCTTACACTTTCATTTATTGTATCTAATCCAATTTAAAAATTTTAACTGCCTAAGTTACACTTCAATCATTTGTAACTATGCAAGGGCACTGAGTTTATTCTGGTACATTGAATTTACCTTACAAGCCACGATACAACTGGCTATTTGCAACTATTAATGTTTTTGTTTTTGGAATCTGGGAGACATTTTCAAGATCCACATAATCATAAAAGCCAAAGCGGTGTCAGTGCCCCTGCAGTAGCTCTATTAAAAATCTTATAATAATTATTAAACTAAGATCACTATGAATTACAAGTAATTAGGCTATGATTGGTGTTACTACAGGTCAACTATTCAATTTAATACCTGACAATATAATAATAATTTGCTCTACGACAAGATTCGCAAAAGCAACATTACATTCTAAATTTTGATTTAGATTTGAGTATGGCTTCATTTCTTACAGTATCACAAGTAAAAAGTAAGTACTTCCCTCATCAACTCTAAACCTTATTACCTTACAAATGACACTATAAATCTTCATTATGATAAGAATAATTGTAACTATGTGTGAAGTGGATGTAAATTTACACATATCTAATAACTACGAAATGTAAATAACTAGCAATGTTATTTAATAAAGTTTATAATTAATTAAAGAGGTGATGAGGAAAGATTGTATAAATATACAAACTATTTATTTAAAATATTTTCTTGTACGAATGTCTTATTACCTTCTAAGGGAAGGCGAGTTTATTGCTTTAGGCGTACAGATTATTATCGGCGACACATTGTACAATCACATACTTAATATACATTTTTAACAAAATCTTAAGATAAAGAATATTAAAACGAAATATAAAAAATTGGCAAAAAAAGCTGCTCTAATATTGCAATTGTCGAAATATAATCATAGTACATATTACACTAAGAACAATTTACATTTACTGGACTATTCGTTTTAAATAAATAAACAACTTGATAGTCCAGTGTATCAAAAATCGTATCTTTATCATTTTTAAAAAATAATAAAGGTCATAAATAATATGTTTTTGACCTATTTTATAATTCTAATAAAAATATTATTTCTACTTTGAATAATGGATATGATAATTGGTGTTATAAGACCGACTTTGTAGGTTTGATAGATATTTTATATAGTTTTATACATTTTGTTAAATATATATTATATATTTTAATAAAAGAAACAATAGCTAAGGTATCATCATTGTTATTCCTATTTGATGTTGCAAAATAGATGAAACCAATAAATATTTTTTAAATTGTTAAAGAATATCGATTACAGTTGCAAAATGCAAATTAAGCAAATTATTGGTATAAATACGGCGTTATAAGTATTGGAAAATTAAAATGTTATCACTGGAAGACGGTGAAAATATTTTATGGTGAAAAATACCAAGTGTCAATAAAAACTTATTAGATCCCGTATATACTTTTAAACTTATTAAACATACTTACAGTCTATTTATAAGAACAACTAGACATCCCATTTTATGTCATGTGTATCAAATGTATGTTGGTATATAGTTTAATAACACAATTACATAAAAATACTTGCGAATTAAGCTTTGTTTTGAAAACTAAAAACTTCTTGTCACTGTAGTGAAAACACAAAAAATTTGGGTAATGAGCAACTGTAGTCCATAAGAATAGTGGCAACATGAAAGAAAGGAAGTTTTGCGTGATTTTCTTCAGAGGCATATAGTAAAGTCTGCGAGCCTTTAGCCAAGATCTTCGTTTGTATGATGACAAAAGAAAGCTTTTTTCATAAGTGTAACCATTATATAGTACTACTGAACTTTTTTAAGTAATTGTACTCAATTATTATGGCCACATAGATGTTATGCGACATAGAAGGTAAGCTTGCTTGTTTCTTTATTTTTTAAATATAGAATTTAAGAACAGCCAACTAATAATTAGCCATTGCAGGAACCTATTTATCATGATATTTAAATAGAAATAATTATATCTTAAATAAAGACGTCATTTTTTGAAATGTGAAGATACTAGCTATTAGTATTATCTTGGTACGTCGCAAAACTTCGACATTGTGGGTGGTTTTGGCAAATATCGATGACTTTGACCACTCTTATTAGGTATATGTGCTGAAGTCGTATAAATGAAGGAAACCTGTAGGTATTCGGTTATAGTCAGGTTCCTACAAATGAATGTTCTTTTAAAATGCATATAAACGTCAAAATATAATATCTCAAAATAAATATGGTTTTCATTGTAAATTAAATATGACAAGACTAAGTATCGGTGTGATAATTATAAACCGCAAGTATGGCATGTCTGTCTCTAGATATATTAAATTTCAATACAGTGAGGTTCTTTCGAATTATTAAATATTACATATACAACAAATTTACTGAATTAGAACTGAATGTATTATGTTTCATCATATAAAAGCATGTCTAGTAATACCTAATATTAAAAAATAGTTATTTTCTGTACATTAAGATGTACAATAAGAAAATAGTTTAGGCACTAATTAATAATATAATATAAATATATATAACATAATAAATGCAATACTTATATAGAATATATAATAATTAGGGTAAAAATTAAATTCGATAAACATACATGTTAAAATATAAAAAAAAGCTAAATAAAACATTAGAAAACTAATTTGCAATGTGGGAAGGTGACATCATAACGATTTTAACAATATCGCATGTAAATATTTTGAATTAAACTAAACTACAAATGCTTATAAAATAGAAATCGCAAGACACTGCCGAAACATTTAAAAATCGCCTATTTAGCATTAATATATTTCAATACAATTTTACTAAAGTCGCATAGCAGGATATGAGCAAATAGAACAAAGATCCTTAGAAGCTGGGAATAAAAAAGAAGCTCTTATAACTATATTGGCAGTATTATTTCTTTAACCTAGCCTAATCTACCCTTTCAAGTACAGATCTAAAAGAGAATATGCCTATTAAATATATATAAATTGTAAGCACATCACATAAGATACATAGATGTTTATAAAAAACTTCCCAATAGTATCTCATTTGATATTCTCAAGATGTGAACTACACAGCCATAAAAATACAAGAATCACCCAAACACAAATTACATATAAAATATTAAAATTTAATAAGAAAATTAAAGCAAGGGTTGGTATAACACATACCTAATACTTTATATACATGTAATTAAAAAGAGAGAAATGTATTACTAAAATAATAAATTACACTGTGGCAAGTTTATAAGCTAATTAAGTACTTGAATTAGATCACAATGGCAGTATAAAATTCAATTTTGATAAATAAAATTTTACAATTGGCATAGATTTTCGAGTATTTCTTACATATTCTTATTCTAAAACCTGGTATCTTAACATTTAAAATATTAAACTTTAATAAACACAATTATATCAAAATTATTACAGCGAATTTAGCTAGCTACCATATAATTATTCTTAGACAGACATTACAATTGATAGTCGGAATGTTGCTATAAAAGTATTAATTATTACTTTGTATCCCTTCATATTAAAATCTTTTTCAAATATTTAGTTTTGAAATGCATAATGAATACTTATCAATTTCAACTTAAGTTATACAAAATGTACTTAATGGCCATTTCACTGAAATTAATGACAGATGTAGGCCTCTTGTTTTATAAAAAAAAAATCTGATATATGCTATTTTGAGATAACTGTGTCAAAATATAATAAATATAATCCTATATTATAACTTATCATGGCTCTTATTTCGTTGTACAGTAACTACAAGACGGTAGTTTTGTAAAGCTATCGTAAAAACTGCAATTTTGGGACCTGAGACAATTTTTTTTTATTTGTAGCGTTAATCACTAATAAATACAAAAAAACATTTTCGTTATAAGTAGCACATTTAAGACAGTAACCTATCCTTAAAAGCTAGTGACAGATGAATCTGTTATACAATTAAACTATTCCTATGACAGTCCTTTTTTTAGAAAAATATACAAAATGCATCATTTTATTAATATAAATCACTGTATTTGAATCACGTTTTTATGGGAAATTAAAATCCAAATTTTTTGTTCTTAATGGTCACATTTACCAGCATTGTTCCACATTTTATTACACAAGAAAACCATATGGGCCACTGACACGTATTTGAGCGCGCATACTTTGAACACTGTTCATAATCTTTTTTTGATGTCCAACTAAAGTCACTCCTAAAGAAGCAAGTTGGTGAACAGTAAGCTCTACAACAGCATTCATGTCTGTGATACCAGCAGCTCTAAATTTTTCAATATATCGAGACATTTTAATACACTCCAACCATTCCTCGACGGTCGAAAACTGAATCATATCTGGAGTATCTCCTGCAAGTGGATCAGCAGAGCGATTTTGAGCAATTTTTCTTAATGTGTCAGGACAACGTATAAGTTTATCTAAGGTTTTCACAATACTGGCAAAAGTAGGACGATGAGTACGTTCTTTTTGCCAACAATCAAGCATGAGCTGATAAACTGCTTCAGGACAGTCCATGGGTGCTGGAAGACGGTATCCTTTTTCTATCGATTTAATAACATCTTGATTACTCCAATTCCAGTAAGGACGCTCGCCAAAGCTCATTACTTCCCAACAAACGATGCCCATGGACCATACATCACTTGCTGAAGTAAACTTTCTAAAAGCTATGGCTTCAGGGGCAGTCCAGCGGACTGGTATTTTTCCACCTCGTGTAGTGTAGGCTCCATCTGCAGTCGATTCAATTTCGCGAGATAAACCAAAGTCTGCTATTTTGCAGACAAGTTGGGAATTAACAAGGACATTACGGGCTGCAAGGTCGCGATGAATGTAATTCATTTCGGATAAATATTGCATGCCTGTAGCGATACCTCGCAACATACCTACGAGCTGCAAGACGCGAAATTTACCATCATTTGCACGTAAAAATGTATCCAAGGAACCATTTTCCATGAATTCTGTAATTATCATTATAGGATTACATTTTGTAACTACACCTTGTAAAAATATAACATTTGGATGTTCAAATTGACCCATTATGGATGCTTCTGCGAGAAAATCTCTTCTTGCCCTTTCTGTTGATCCTGGTTTAAGAGTTTTAATAGCTACATCTATTTCCTGCCCACAACTGGCAGGCAATTTAAGTTTACCTCTACAAACATCCCCAAATTCACCACCCCCAATAATTGCTTCAATTGTTATACAAGACGCATCAATTTCACGCGCGAATTCTCTAACGGCTTGATTAGGGTCTTCATAAGTATGTGGATCTATATATGTTCTGGAACCAGTTCCTGCAAACAATGGTGTTGTTGCATTACTACCGGTTTTAGCTGGTCTGTCAGGACCTGTATAAACTTCTCCATTCCGGTAATTTAGTGCATTGCAATCACTGGGCTGTTTTTTATCACATTCATCATCAGCCCGTGAACGTAAAAAGAGAACAGTAGCAATAATAGCAATTACAGAAAGTACTACAACAGCCACCATAACACCTGCAACTAATCTTACTTGAGCACCTTCTTCTTCTCCTACAAATGATGTTTCAAGGACAGAACCTGTTCGAGCATATACAATACCACTCAATTCACCCCATCCTTTTTTCATTTTAGCTCTGACTCTAATGCCATACTCAGTGTCTCTTTTTAATCCTGTTATTATAACATGCGGTTCCTTTGCAATCCTAACAGTTGCGTTTGCACTTTTTTCCAAATTATCTTTTGGAAAACATTTAACCTCATAGCTTTCTATGCTATCATCAGGATCTGTTAAATCAATAGGTGGTGGATTCCAAGCTAGAGACAATTTGTCACTTTCAACACTTACAACTCTCAATTTAGTTATAACACTTACAACTGATGCTTCAGTAACAGCTGTTATTTCTACCTTCTTTGGCGGTTCTCCAGTCAAATCAGTTACACCATTTAAAGCAAAAACTTGAAATTTATATTCTGTTACTGGATCTAATCCCATTATTGTAACTCTAGTTGAATTAAGGTCAGATGATGCAGGTCTATATTCAACACTGGGACCACAATTAGAACAATGAACTTTGTAAGACACATCAGTTCTTCCACCAGTTTTGTGAGGTGGTTGCCATGCCAATGATATTGTAAATTGATCAGCAAAAGTAACAGTTAAGTTGTCTGGTGCAGATGGTGGTTGTGTACATGGTATGTTCTTTGGGTCTTTCTTTGATCTGAAAAAGCCAGGAACACATTTACATTCCACTGCAGCAAAAACTGTTGATTCTGAGTAATCAGGACATGGTATGCATGATTCATCTCCAGTGTGTGACTTAAACTTTCCAGGTGAACATTTATTACAGATTTGATTATTATGATCTGGTTCATATCCAGCTCGACATTTACAAGAGCCACTTGGCAGGGTCCACTTTCCATCACCTTTGCATAAGTATACGGGGGCAGTTTCACCGGCTGCTGTTTCAGCATGCTCAACACATGTTCCATTTGCCTGTTCTATTACAGTTACCTCCCTACCAGTTGGAGTTGCTGGAAACTTTGCAAAATTAATTGTTACCTCTGGACAGGTAATATAATATACTTTTACTGCCAATATAGAAATACATGCTCCTTGGTCTCTAAATGCTATATAAACCCCACGTTTAGTGACAGCTATGCTTTTTACTTCAGTATTTATGTCAACTTCTGAATTAGTATTAAATCTACCTTCTCCAGCAGCAATACGGCCAACTAATTTATAGCTTTCTGGTTCCCAGGGTGGTTGTTCCCTAGTTGCTACATCAAATTCATAGTATAAGAGACTAAAAGTTTCTTTGCAGCTTAGAGCATAGCCTGGGAAAAGTGAGCAGTCTCTGATGGTAAATTTGATTTCAATATAAATACGATTGGCATTTCTTCTTTCTATAAATGGAGTCCATAGCCAATTATTGACGTTATGGTGAGCTACGTCGCAAACAACATATGATCGCCAGTTAATTAGTTTCTCAAAATTAGTGTAAGACTCTTCTAACCAACCTGGTGTGCTTGCTAATGGCCCGTAAGGATAACGTGTCCATCCAAGAGTTTCCTCAGTGGTTGTATCAAGCAACATAACTTGCTCGCCCCGAACACTCAAAGCGGCTATTACAGCGGCCGCCACCGCTGTGCAAATCCACATCATCTCGACGACATAACAATAAAATAAAGCAGAAAGTACAATATTTATCAAAATAAATGTAATAAAACCGCAACGTTCTTACTACATAATGACAAAACGAGTCCTCGCTATTAAGGGCTAACACTTCACTTTTTGTCCAAGATAAAGGACTGTCCCGTCATTTCTCTACAGCAATGCACTTCAAGTGTTCGCGACGAAAATGATACAGATTGATGAATAAAAACACTAAGCACTCACTTTGATTGATTCGAGCTAAGTGTACAACGATTTTAATAAAGCTATTGCTGTATTTTACACAGAGGTCCACATTTTAAATATTTATTGATCCCGTAACAACGAGTCGGAATCTTGCTTTCCTGACATGGAATGATGGACGCGCAGTACATCTATGTGTTGCTATACCCAAATTTTTGATAATATGAAACAGTGCTGCCAATCTTGTCTGCATGCAACAAAAAAATGATAAAATGAAAATAAAATCTGATAAATTCTAAATAACCATTAACAATATTATTAGTAATTATTTCAATAATGTAAATAAATTAGAAATGTTAGAAAAGCAAAACATTTTTTTTGTTAATATAGATTTATACCACAACACTCTCCTGCCTTCCTCTCAATGGTTGGTTGTGGGCATAATCAATTCTTATGACATAAACTTTAAAAAAGTGTCTGTACTCTCATAATCTCAAGATCCTACTTTAAATAAAATAGGTCTGAGTTTGAAAACTGAGAGAAATTGAAAAATAAACTTAAACTGTTCTGGTGCATCATATTATGTTATATAAATATGCATCATATTAGGTTTCTTAAGTGAATATATATAACAAATAAATAACGTTTCTTTTGTAGGGATTTGTATACAACTTACTTTTTGGTTTTCTTTCAATAATATATAATAAAATATAATGTCAGAAACGCTATTTGTAACAATTTCGCTATTTAGATTATCAGTATAAAATGTATTATTTCTATTTAGTTGTTGATGAGACATTTTGATTGATAACAAAAATTTAACATTATTGTAATACACAATATGTAATATATTTTTCCAGTTTTAGTGTTACCATACTCAAATACTAGTTGCTAACAGAAGTGGAGGCGCTCATTTTGAAATTGAAAATATTTATGGATAACATAGAAGTTTCTCTTTAATTTTTTTTTAAATTGTTCCAGTAGAAACCAAATCCTTTGGGTACAAACAGGCTAAAGACATCCAATATATCATAATTATTTATATGTTTTAATTAATTCCTGAAGTATATCAATCATGATAAAAAAAAATAAAGATTTTTTAAAATTAAGATTTATTAAAAATATCATGGCAGATATGTTATAGTCATTCATTTATTATTGGTGGTATAAAAATTAAAATACATCATTTATGTAATGGTTTTATTCCCATATCCAAAATATCTGTTACTGTCCATATTCATTACATTATTAATCATAGTTTTAAGAAAAACATATTTTTTTTGCCTCAACTGCTTCATACAAATCTAATAAATTTTTAAATACATTCTTTGTTCCATGAGATTCAAAGCCATTTATTTGCTCTGTTACCAGTATTGCATTCCATCCTGCACTTAGAGCTCCTCTATAGTCCTTTTCCAGATCATCACCAATATGAAGACACTGTGCGCCACATATACCAATTTTTTTTTGAGCTATTTTAAAAATCTGTTGATCTGGTTTACTAAATCCTGCCTCATAAGATGTAAGAATAAATCCAAAGTAATTATGTAAACTTAAGTTGTGTAATGTCTTGTGCAATCGAGGATCAGTATTTGATATCACCCCTATAGTAATACCATTTTTAAAAAGGAACTTTAATAGTTTATCACTTCCATCTGCCTTTTCCCAACATGTTGTGGTTGTAAAATCTTCTATTAACTCCTTTGATATTTTGTTGATTTCATTAATGGGGAGTTTATCTTTGAAAGTACTTTTAATTATTTGGTCCCACCATGTTTCCCATTGTATGCTTTCTCTTCCAAAGTTGGGGTGATATTTCATAAGATGTTTGTAACTATTTTTGAATTCTGCTTTTATTTGTTGTCCACTGCCATTAAACCCATACTTATGTGCTACCAATGCATAATAATTCCATGGAGGCACACGAAACTTTAACAAAGTATTTGTTGCATCAAATGTTACTAACTTAATACCTGGTAAGATCATAGTAAATTTTTAATTATATAACAATTGAGAAAATAGCATCTATTTTTGCTTGTTATGTATATAAATTTGCATTGTTTATCTTTGAATCCAGTAAAACCGTTTTAAATTTGGAAATTACATAGGAATGCGTTATATTATTTGACCTTATCTTAAAAAAACAATAATAATAAACATCTACACTATTCCATTTGAAGCTATGATAGTGACATAAGTCATAACTCATAAATAAATTCATATGAATCATAAGTTTATATTAAGTATGAAATATGTAATTTTTAGGATATAAATTATTAATTTATTTATAAAAATGTCGTACTACATACTTATTATAAAAGTTAAGACTCGAAACTCGAAAGTTGACTAGAATATTGACGTTGCTGGTCTGCACTCTGCACAGATTAATAACTAGAGTTGCCTATCGATAGTAAACTATCGCTAAATTATGGATAGACTAGCGATAACTGACGTCATACAAATAGTATCGATAGCCTATCGATAATAGCCACACTATCAATTTTCATCCTATCGATAGTAAGATTTAGGGAAAAAGTGTTGTAATACAACAGTAGTATCAAAAATATTATCTTCAATAGTATCGATCCTATCGATAGTATCGATATATATATGTTTTAGTATGTTCAAAAATGGACAAAAATTTACAATACCTACGATATTTCCATCCTGTTTAAGTATTTAAAATCCATATTTTAGTTTATTTATTTTTCCACGTAAAGCGTAGTAACATTGCTTAATTATTTAGGAAATCTCATTTGCCTTACTTTATCCATTCATAATGGCTAAATAAAAGTCCACCTTCTGGGAGAGGTACTACCACCATTAAGGTATCATATATTGCTTACAACTTGGTTTAAATTATTAAATATTTCTTTAACAAATAGAAATACCTGACTCTGTCAGTCTATCGACACACGATTTAAACCGTTGGTATTAAGAACTTAAAATTCACTTACTTCAATGTAGGTATACAAGAAGACAAAAATCAAATAGCGGGTTACTTAAAACACAGTGAAGCTAATATGTAATATGTAATAAAACAATCGGCGTGGCATCAATTAGAAAAAAAATATGTGCGGTGATTTGTTGATCATTTCAAACATTACCTCATTTTATATCGATTTGTCTACTCGATTGAAAAAATAGATAGAATAGTATGATAATACATTTTTAATAAAAAAGATTATTTAAGTTTATATGCTCCATGTATTAGTAAATGATAAAATAATCTGTGATGCTCCTTGCGAATTGCCAACACTTAAATAATAAATGTCAAATGCCAATCGCATTGTTTTATAGTTATTACTATTTACTAATGTGAATGTGTGTATAATAGGTACCTATAAAATATTTGTTATTTGTATTTTGTGTGGGCAGGGGCTATAGACTTCAAAGTACGAAGTTGACATATATATATATATATATATATACATATATTTTTTAAGTACTTTTCGTGAATCATTAATTAATTAATATCCTTAAATCTTGCAGTATAAACATCCAACAAAATGGTATATGTGAAAGGAGGTAAAGTACTAATTACTTTAAATAATTGTAACTTTAATTCAATGAAAACAAATATCATAATTAGTTCGACCTATTTTATTTAAAGGCCACGTCATTTTTTCGCAGCGAAGGTTTTGTTGGCTATCAAATGCATAATAATATAAGTTATATAAATAAGAAAGACGTTTAGTTTTATACGGATGTGGGCTCGGTTACTGTATATTATAAGAACCTCGAATATTACCTAAATGTATAAATTTTGTATTATGTATTTTGCAATCCTAGGTGGATTCCTATATCATCTTTGACCATATTTCATCATTTACATTCTGCATCAGAGCAGATCATATTCGTCATTCGTAAGATCAAATCAGATCGTAAATTAGTAGATGTTTTAATACTGTACCCAGTTTGTATATAATTTTAAATAAATATTTTTTTCCACATTCCAGACGGCACAATAGTAGAGAGAAGATCTTTTTCTATTGTTGGATGGTTTTGGGGCTTTATTAACTTCATGTATCTACTGTAAGTGTTTTCAGTATTTTTTTATAATTATACAATATTCAATAAAAGTTTCTCAACTTTTAATTATTTAATTTATAATTTTATGCACAATAATCGAAATATTGGTACTATTAAATATTAAAATGTTTAACAATTAACACTTGTTTAAATAGTTTTCAGACACTCATCAATCCTAACTATAGCAAACATGGTGACAGGTATGTGAGAGATTTCCGACCTCCAGGCAGTGGGTAAGTAAAAAAATAATGACTTTATTTACTTTTACACTAAGATTTTTATTTATTGTACAATGAATGAACGTTATTTGCTTTAGATATAATATTACATTGTACTCTCAGGCATCTTCAAGACAAGGCGGTATAGCCAGTAACTCTATTTAAATTTCTACTTAATATTGATAAAAAATCATGTGTTTAGTCCATTCTATATTTAAACATATACTATGATAAACAAATTATATGAAATTCTAAGCAAGATTATACTCTCATGAATAGTTTAATCAGTGACTTAAAAGACATTTTTGTTTTGTTTTTAAATTGTAAATTAACACAAATTTTCTAACAATAGTAATTTCTTTTGCTTTAGGTTGCTTAAAGTCTGGCACTAATTCACACTGAGGAAAGCTTGTTATGTCTAAGTTAAGGTCTTTTAATCAATTAATTAAAACAGTTTCATTATGAATATGTAAAATGTGTTCGAAAATTATGAATTTTTGTATTGCTATTTACATTTTTTAAAGATTATTCTAAGTTGTGGCCAATGGAAGGTCTATTTTGTGAATTTTGCATTTTGCAAAATGTTTTTAAAGAAATTCCTTTAATTCACTCTTAATCTGTAACATGCTGCCTAAAACCTACTCCATTTCTTGCTTTATGTTGTTTTTAAAAACAATCTTGACTATTGTGTACAGTTCTGAATATTTATTGTATAAAAGGTTTTCTAGGATGTTCAAACATGTTTCTTAAAATAAATGTAATGAATCTTATTTTTTTACAAGCATTTGATTATTGTTGTACTAAATTAGCTGAGAAGGTAACTACATGGAACTCAACAATGATTTATGTACATTATTTTCTTCTTGAAATGCAGTATAGCGTTTCTTTATGAGTTGATATGAAATATCAAAAAAAAATGTATAATAAAATATTTTTTACTATAATGCAATATAAATATATTTAGAATTTTCTATATCATGATATCTATGTTTGCAATTATACAATTATTTAAGTCATCAGTATTTTTTAATTTATTCGTTTTTAAGATATGTCTATAAATACAAAGAAGAGCCAATTAAGAAAACATTAAGGATATTAGGTAAATAATACATAGAAATAACCTGTGGGTAATTCTAGTTTCCCTCCAGAGAGGTGACATAGGTTACTATACCACTAAAGTTGTTAAGTCCCATAATGAAATAGGGTTTGAACCAAATACCATACCGGGTACAATTTCTGCTTCCGCACTCAACTACAATAAACCCGTAGCTGATCCAGGATTCAAACACTTGCCTATGATTGTTAGATGTTAATCATAATAACAACTAGACAAAGTATTATATAATAATTAAATTACACATTCTATTTCAGGCCTCCAAAACCTCCATCAAGAAAATTCGGAGGCTTCGGACCCTCCAGTTCTGGCCCCCCTCCTCCTCCGATGGGGGGTGGATGTGGCTGTGGATAATACGAGGACTTGCTACATGAAATGTTAAAAATTGATTTAATAGGCTAATATTGTGTCTCATACTTCTATCCTGGATATTATATTATTTGTTCTATTATATATGCAAATGTAATAGCTTTTTAACCTTATTGGTAGAAAAATGTTACTGATATTAAATGATTTTTTAAACATTCCTCAATTACATCTTAAGCTAAAATACAAAAAAAGAAAACATTTTAGCAACAATAAATAAATAAAGAATACTGTTTGGTGTCATCAGTCACATAAGCATTTTTAAAATACACAAAAATAGATTTTTATTTAAAATTATCGTTTTTGTAGGAATAAATGTTTATAGTATGTTAACAAAAAATACTTTTTGCATTTTATTCTTATTGTCACTATTTGTTGTAAACGTAAAAAAAGATACATAGTAACCAAAATTGACTATCATTATACTTAACTGTCAGGACAACATATAAAATATAATTTTTGGTAAATTCAGATTGAAAGATATTTTGGTATTCTATGTTGAATTTAAAATAAATTAATACTTTCTAAATGTTTGTTTTTAATTTATATAAATAAACGGAGTGATCTGGTTAGTTAGAGAATTCCTTCTTGACGAACTAATTGATTGACATAAACCACTAGAGATGTTATAAAATTATCATTCATTCAATAATTGCAATCTTAAGAAAATGTGAGGAGTAATTGTAATAATTAAAAATAATTATGTATATAATTAGTTGTCATTAAAGTTGGTGGGGGTATGGACATGTCTTATAGTCCGATATTTACATGTTATCGATACTTTCTATTAAAATGTAATTATAATTACAAATAATGCTTAAAAGAAATATCACTAAATATATTTAAGGTATTATAAATACCTCCAGTGCATTTTAATATAAGTTAGTGGTATGTATATTAGTTCTCTTATATTATAATCTATATTTTTTTATTATAATTCTCATTTTTTTATTGTTTAATTTTAGTTATGTATATTTTATTACTATAATAAATATTTTTTTCTCTATAGTATGTACAAGGGTTGATTAACAAATAAACATAATACCATTAAAGTAGTTTTTTATTTTTAAATACATTTTATTCTAGATAAATTAGGCACACACAGGTATCTATTCTGGTAGTTAAAATTATAAATCGGTATTGATACAATATTTATTTACTATAAGTATCGTAAAACCATCTTATCTTTGGCTGTATCATCATGTGTTATGTGTAAAGGATATATTAGATTATACATATCATATGAACCTATATTTTATTGCGCTACCATCATGATGTAACAAAATGCTAAATGGAAAAAATATATTATATTTTCATAAATACTGGCTGACTCAACTCAATTCTCTATAGTGTTAGAGAAACAAATTAAAAAAATTAAATTAAACTGATTTTTTGGGTAGCACACAAAAAAATGAGACTAAATAATTTAAAAATTTTACAAGTCACATTTTTCCAGCATTGAAAATCGTATTGGCAAAACAGCGACGGGTTCGGAGACGTTTGGCTTATTAATAAAAATACTCCAGGTCATCTTATCCAGCTCGAAAAGACCTGTAAAAGTTGAATAAGTATCATTTTGCAACAAAAATGTAGAAAGTTTAGTGGTAGTTATGACTTAAACATGGATCTTATAATACTGAATTAAATTACTATATTTAAAGTTGGTTGATATTAGATTGAAGATAATAGCTACATATACTTAATGATGTTATAATGTATAAGTCAAACATTGTTTAATTTCATTTAAAAAGAGCAACTGTTGAGTTTCTGGCCAGCTCTTCTCAGCAGAACAGCATTCCGAGCTGGTGGTAGTTTACTCACAGACTGACTATACTGACCAATTTAATGTAATTGACGATTCAAAAGTGCGTGTAAATGCCTACTTGAATAAAGATATTTTGAATTTTGAATTTTGAATTTTAATACTACATCAGTATATTTTAATACGGAAAACTTATTGCAACCGGACAGTTAAATTAAAATACCGTCTGACTAATTTATTTTTAAAAATCTATCTGCCGTGATTAAAATTTGGGCTTTTAACACATTGTCAACACTTTGTGTACTGGAGTATAGAGGGTGTATGATCACCTGTTAACCTATATCTATCTATCTATATATTTAATTAAATTTTAATTAACGGATAATATCTAAACGCAATAAAAATAAGTTTATGTAAATATAATGGTGGAAAATGTATTGTTATAATATCTGATATACCAAAACAAATGTAAATATATATAATTATACATACACACGTTAAAAAATATACAAATGATAATATATGGTACTTAAGTCTATTTAATTCTCGTAAGTCGAATTAGTTTGACATCGCGTTAACAGATGCCGCACACGAGCTGATTTGGATATAGGTAATATGTAATTTTAATACTACAAAACTATCTATTATATATTATATATATTACGGATTAATATAACCTTAATTATATTTTTTTATCTGAGCAAACCTTTTTCACCGTAAGAATTTTCTTATTTTACCTCAAAATTAAAATATGGTTGTAATTACAATAAAACTAATAATGTATGGATTTATATACATGATAGAAGTTACTGACAACTTTTTATCAACTGTATACCACTTCTATATATCAACTATATACCAACTCTATGTCAACTATTTAATATGATATAAAATATCAACTATGCTAAATTTTAATAACACCAGGAGTTGTTTGCGATTCTTTGTCATTCCATTAGACTCTGGGACTAGATAATTTGAATAGGTAATTTGAGATGTGATATCAGGTTTACAGAAGTTTATTTTAGAAATAGATTATCGATCTACAATTCTTGAATGAAGTCCATAATGGAAGCTCTTTTTGATAAGATAGATATATTACGAGAAGACCATGTGACGGACATGTTTAAGGTTGGATGAGATCCTTGAATTGCTGTGTCCACATTATGTGGTCTATAAGTTTTTTTGCTGAGTAATGTTATATAAAACTCTATGCACCTTTTTTATCCCTTGTAATGTAAATAAGTTATTAACTATAATACTATTTACCACCAGTGTATTATTATATTCGTTTGTTTTGACGTACGCCGATAAATCAGCCTATCATCATTTTTCAATGAAGTCATCGGAAAATTAAAAGTAAGGTTAAATTTACAAATAAGGTGCAATGCCATATGAAAAGCATTGAATTCCTTTGAATACAAAAAATACACTATACATCACTGACCTATATTGAGTATTTATATAACCGCAACTATAAGATAACTTACCAGCAGCAATTGTTTTTATTACTGAGTCTTTTTTCTCCTGGAACACCTGGAAATCCGTACCGGACACGTCAGACAGAATATCTTGTATGTCTTTCTCGCCTTTAGGTGGTGGATGTGAGTGAATGGCCCTTAGGCGAGATGCACTGCTGTCTATAATTGGTCCTATCACCTCTTTTACGGGCAGCCGTTGGTAGCTGTTAGAAATTTAACAGTTTTTCGTCAAAAGTATATTCATATCACTGAATAAGTTTTTTTTTATACTAAGTTAATTCATGCTTGATTACATTCCACCTGAAGAAAAGTGGACACATGGTCTTAGGAGGTAAGGCTCATTAACTTAGTAACCTATTCACTCTACTTTTGAAAACACCCACATTATATTCGGATGAAAATTTAAAATTAAGCAATTTTTATTATTTATTCAATTATTGTCTAAGTTTCTATAATAGAAATCATAACTATGTACCAATAATTAAAATAAAACCACTTACATGTTAACATGAACCAAAGGCTCGTCCACATATTTGTTTATGCTTAACACCGATCGGTCACCTTTTAGATCAGGAGCAACTTCTACGTTGTAAATTTTCTGGTCGCCACATTTTTCGGTCCAAATCATATTCATGGAAAAACCATTTCCAATTCCAAGTCCTTCATCTCGGAAAATTCTTTCGGCATCAGTCAAGTTCTTAGAGGCGAGGAGAGCCCGCGTTATAAATGTCCGCGCTGTGTTGAGAGTTTTAACAGTCAGAATATATAAAGTGCTAGACTAGTAAGGATAGTACCCTGTCAGTTTTTTTTTTGCAATATTATCAAAACATTTTATCCTCGGCACTGACCGGAAATGCAATTAATATACTTTGAAAATCAAACTAGCTCAAGGGGATTTATAAAATATGAAATGCTAGAATTATTAATTAGTAATAGTCAATTCATAATACAATTCTATTTATTATATTTTAGACTAAAGAAAGTAAATTGCAAAATATCTAGATGGGAGATGCTAATGTTACTTATAATTTAATATATTTCTATCATTAAGTATCCTTACGTGTGTTTCCGGGTTTCAAAACAAGAGGACTAAGAGTGTTGATAGAAAACACCAGACCGTTTTCATTATATCCCATTGTATAACCCGGCATGTGTCCAGCGTAACAGAGAGAGGCAAATCTTTCTTCAACAGCCTACAAGATTTAATTCAACAATTATTATAAAACAAGATAATGAAACAAAGGTACCGATAATAGCTTTTTCGAAGTTGCCTGATTAGAAAATATATCCCATATAAAATACATTTTCATTTGATGAGCAACATAATTATACAAAAAAAAAAGATTTTATGATGTTTTAGTCATCGAAGTTTGTCAGTAGTAGTCATAGACTTATATGCTTATTTTAATACTTTGATTCTTACCCCATGATCCCTATCTTCTTGGTCAGGTATGATATGCGCTGACATAATGTAGAAATGATTTAGGGTCTCACCGAATGCGTCTTCAGTGTGTCCAAGTACAGCCTGAATCATTACATAATACATTTTTTTGAGAGGCAAACAATATTTTTAACTTAAAACAAATTTTAATAAATATTACATCAATGAAGTTCCTGTTATGTATTAGAACAAACATAACATGAATTTTAAGAATTCAATAATAATATTATCTGTGCAATATATTTTTTAATAACTACAGTTTTACAGTTTATAAATAACTCAAGTTATTGTATCTAAATGAAAAAATTATAAACCTGTTTGACGAAGATTGGATAAAGAAACATTTAAATTAATAAAGCTATACAAATAATTATTTAATGATGTGTTATTGTATGGAACATATATCAAATTAATGCTAATTTGTCTGTAGGCTCCAGTAGTAAACACATCGTTATGGTTGAATTGCGAACCTAATTGAAATTTCAATAGCATATTCAAATTAGGAGTCGTGTATAACAATAATGGTTTGTTTCACACTCTATTAAGATATTTTATATTTATACTTCACATATTTTTTAAATATGTGAAACCAAGTATATATAGTAAGAGAAGGCTCCTTCGAAAAATCAAAACCGAAGTCTTATTCAATTTGAGGCGCGGTTCCTGATGGGACTCTCATGATGGACACGTATGAAAAGTTTTACAAAATACCTGGGGATGTTGGTGTTTCGTCATTCAGACCGGACTTATTCCTGTATTCTAAACTAAGGCGCGTGATACTTGTGGAGCTAACTGTTACCTGGGAAACCAACATCCCCAGGGATCACATATTTAAGCTTAATAAGTATTACGAACTGACCAACGAACTGCTCAGGAATAAATTTATAGTTAGTTTGTACGCGGTAGAAGTGGGAGCGAGAGATATAACAGCAAAATCTCTCTATAACCTATTTATTAAGAAGCTTCGTCTGTCTTATTTTTAATCATATTTTTGTGAGCAACGGCATCGAAACTAAGCGAAAAAGTTTTTGTTATTTGTATATATATAGTCGGTATGTATGTACTCGTAGAGATCTTATTTCTCAACCAATTTGTAAAATGCTGTGATGGTGACATAACGAGTCACGTAGAGCTCATGGAACAATCTTAAAACTCAACTCAACCTATTGAAAAAACCTTTTTGTTGTTCTAAATGACAACTATCTGTTTTGTTTTCGATTAGAAGGAGTTTGAGGATCGTGTCAATTTTGTGTGTGTTTCTCTGCTTGCCCAGTCTCAGATGCAAGACACGACTAATAATATATATATTAAATTGCATTCATACTTAAAATGATCATATAATTTTAACTAGGAAATAAGTTTGATGTTTTGTATTTTTTCTTAAAATTACAAAGTTGTATATACACTCATATAATCTTGTACCATTTTAAAAATTTGATCATAAAGTAACAAGTAACTAAATATATTTGGTAACTATTCCAAAACTATTAAATCTCGTTACTAACACTTTTAGATGTTTTGACGGCGAGAGAGCTGCAACCTCCAGTGTCGTTGCGAGGGATGTGGTTATCGCGGATGGTTCCAATTAAATCGTCCATTTGTAAGAGGAACAGCTGCAAATAAATTACAAAATCGGTATTAAATAAATTAAACAAAATAAACAGAACAAAAATATGTATATATTTTGCGTTATTAGTTTATAATTTGAATTCCAAGTAGCTTTTCATGGGTTGTTAATTAATATTTCAATATTTACATAATAAAGATAAGTCAAATATAATAAAAAAGACTTTAGCCGACTTAAGAGTTTATTTTTGATTATATATAACTTATAGTTTGAGCAGTGTTAATAGTTTTTAAGTACTGGGATAAAAGTCAAACTTTCGCGTTACCAGGGCAAGTTAAACCGCAGCCTGTGGTAAGAACATCATTCATTTTTAAGGATGGACTTTTCTTTTTTTTTATCATCTTTATGGGGATGGACTTAAAACTGGTCGTTCTTAGGATGAAATAAGTGAACCGTATACTTGTGGCTAATATTTATAATTTTATATCGATGAAAAATAAAACAATATAGACCTCTTTATTCAATATGTTTGACAAACAAAGTTCCAACGGCGGATTTGTTGAAATTTTAATGTCATCGATTCAATTGTCATTGCATGAAACTGATTCGTATTGCTTTGGAATAGTTTTTAACATCACCTTGATATGAACTTGAAAATTATGGTCATGTCAGGAGTAAACAACATTTAGGGAATTTTAAAATAAAAAAATTAACACAAACCAAAACCTACCAATACAATACCACCAGCCCAGTTTCGTTACAATTTTTGCATTAGATTAACATAGTATTGATACTAATTTAAATAAAAAAAAAATGCTTCAAATTTTCTACTTATAAAAGTTTCCGTTCTTACAATATAACTTAAAAGAAAGCTTATAAAATGTTTTAGATACCTGGTGGAATGGAACGTTTGCACCATCAGCAACCCCTTGTATTTCTTTCACGTAGTACGGGAATCTTTTCTTCATGTTTGCAAGTGTCCTGTCGTATGCCTCTCGACCTGCATCCGTCTTGTACTCTTTCTCGAAGTCACGCAAGTTCTCATAAGAACTTAAGAAACTTTTAATGATAGATTCGAAGTTGCGACCCTATAAAATTATGTATAAATCTTGAATTTAATATTTATTAAATAATTAAACTTATTTTAAAAACAATGTTTATAAAAGATGTTTTTATTCAACTGAAAGATGATTTGAATTGTAAAATATTTTATCAATTTTATCAAATTTCAATTTAATATATTTGAAATAAATGAAATTTATACCATTAACTATACAATCTGCTAATTAATATTTACTTAACGAGTAGTCCAATTTGATGCTGGATAAATGATTAACATATTGTAGCCTAACTGGAACTTTAACAGTCAATAAAATGTGTAGTAGCGCATGACTTATTTTATTTTTATTTAAAGAGGAAATCGGAATTTATTACACTCTCATTTTTGAAATATGAAGGTTACAGAAAAATTATATTTTTTTGTTATACGGAAGTATTTTTTTTGTCGACCTTTGAAAAACTTTTTTTAACAAGTAAAAGAAAAGTTAAAAATAATAAGTTAGAGAATATTCAACAGGTAAATAAGAATAGTTCTGGAAAAGATAATAAAGATTAGTTGTAGTATTAAAGAAAACAACTTAGACATAAGAATGTGACACTTTTTATATTATTATACATTTTTATTATTTATCATAATAAAATAAGTAACCATATTTTTTTTCGTGGGCTCTATATATTATTTTATTATATTAAATATTTGGCAGCGTGCAAGTAGAAACAAACATTCATAAACAATAATTTGTTGAGTCGCTTTGAACCCGCTTATTTATTATTTACTTATTTTTATATAGTTATA
The DNA here is from genome assembly GCA_959347405.1 of Napeogenes sylphis. Classification (NCBI taxonomy): domain Eukaryota; kingdom Metazoa; phylum Arthropoda; class Insecta; order Lepidoptera; family Nymphalidae; genus Napeogenes; species Napeogenes sylphis. The sequence goes on from OY365784.1 coordinate 27,915,783, forward strand.
TCTAGTTAAACGACTCCATTCAATGTTTTGTATAGTTATATACACAAAAAACAGCAAATCTTTGCGGGCTCTAAGTTAATATCAATTTCGTGCTGACATTGAAACTATATTTTTTTCCGTAATTATGTTACTATTCTTCAAAGTCTGATTTAGTTCATAAAATATATTCCGTTTTGTTTAAACATTAATAAAATATTAGTATCAAGATAAAATTGTTGAACTTTACTATTTTTATTTTGCAACTGTTTCACTTCAGTAACTCCACTTTTAATCCTGGCTGGGAATATTAAATTTACTTGCAGTAGGATCGATATCGGCAACTTATTGTTAGGTTCTGTCAGAATCAGAATATCAGGAGACTTGGAACGTATATTGAAACTAGTTCTCAGAACTACAAATAGAGTATATAGAGATATATTATTAAATATTTCATTTATAGTAATAATAATAATGGATAAATAAAATAATAATAAATATAATACATAAAATATTGTTATATATGATTTATAAAAGGAATATAAATGCTAATTGTACGGCTCATGTTAAATGTTTAATAATTATATGTTTATGTGCGTGCAGAAATTTAAATCTAAAAGGACGTGTTCACAATAAATTGTCTTCTTTTAGTTGATGTAATGAAGTTAAAATGATAATATTCGCGACTTACCACATCAAAGCCCACTTCATAATGAGACCCTCGGAGGTAAATCACGGGAACGACGCGACGTCTTCCTATGTCCTTTTCACACAATGCGGAACCTGGAAAAAATACAAATTTTGCAAGCTTTCTTATGTTTTCCACTGAATTCTATTTAATAGGTGATATCAATAATAAAGATCTCAATCAGAATTAAATAGTATTATTATTAAATAGATAAATATATATATATATATATAATATATATATCACAAATATATATATATATAGTATATATATTTTTGTTGAAATTATAGTATGTATATAAATAGGTAAGTTAGCTGTATCTTGCATGAGATCAATTAGAACATTATCATACGTATTTAGCAGCAATTCATTATAATTATAAATAAATAATAAACAGATGTTCGTCTTTTCAAAATTAATGGATTACAATTTTCAAGGATGTACATTTAGCATAAGCAAAAACACATTTTAATGAAATACATTCGCAAAAAAAAAGGAAACCATAGACTAACCATTATACTCTTTCATTGCGATGGATCACGAATAAAAAATTTAAATTTGAAATAAATTCTAGCGGCGAGCGCGACACAAGCTGACACTGCACAGACTTGATAAGACTGTGTATAATCGAATAACTCTAACCACAATCGAGGATACGAAAAAATATAAACAGTATTTTTTTTTAAGACTGGCAACACGCATCGATATACTTATCAGTTTCTGGATTAAGGACTAATGATCTAATGATCTAATTACTCTAATTGAGTATAATTATAATGTAAGATCGATTTATAAGCAATGAACTGTAGGTACTGAATCATTGTTTGATTTAGTGTTATTATAATATTTTCTTTTCGTAACATTAGAACGAGTTTGCATTAGTTTAGAAATTCGTTAAGTAGTTTATGCGGGATGTGTGAAGAAATGAACAGATAATAAAACATCATTTTCAAACTACTCTTCTGTATCGTGCAACAGGTAGCAATTACTTAAAAGAACTTGACCTCGCCATTTTTTATTATATGTATAGATATATAAATAGTATATGAATTGACAATAAAATAATTTTAACGTAAAATGTAAAAAAAGACATGTACTGGCTGGACTTTCGAATTTTACAAAGACCCGGACTATATTATTAATTCATATAATATTTGTATTCATCCAGTGTCAAAACTCAAACCCGTACATTCAGAAGCATTTCTACTGATATTCCAGTATACTATATATATATTAATATATATATATATATATATATATATATATATATATATATATATATATATATATATATATATATATATATATATATATATATATATATATATATATATATATATATATATATATATATATATATATATATAGCTATAGATCAAAGCTTTAGATAAATTGATCTAATGCAGAATAGATATACCTGCACTTATTATCTATAGTCGTTACACGTGTATAATATTGTTATGATGTTGTTATATTTCTACGCGTATCTCTAAAATAAAATAAGGTAGTAAAGTTAAGGTCATTTTTAATAAACTAAAATCACTCGACCTTAACATCCAAAATATTTTGAAAATATTGTAGACATTGCAACATAGTTGAAAAACCTTGAACGTATTTATTATTCTTATAAATGTCATTTAAATATTGTATAGTTGATTAGAAATGTAAATTGCTGATTTAAACTTGACTTTATTAAATATTATCAGAAACATTGCAAATAATTGAGAGAAAATGAATCAATGTAACGAGAGCAAGATTAATCACTCAGTTATGAATTAATTTGTTTTTTTTTTATTATACCTAAGAGTAATGAATAATCATTATCGAAAAGTAATCAATAATGATTTTTACATTACGATAACGTACTTATAATGTGTGTCAAATTATAAATATTTTTTATAAATTAATTTAATGGGAAGGGAAAAAAAAAAATCTTAATTTCAGTTTTATAAGGTCCTAAAATGTCAGATTATTATTTTTATTACAAATATAAATAAAGGGTTCTAATAAATAATAGAACTAATAATAATAAAACTTAATAGAAAAAGCACTAGAAAGTAGAAATTAACATTTTATCATGTTTAGAATAAATTTGGATGATTTCTTTTCTTGCCTTAAAACAAAATATTATATATAAGAAATATTCTAATGAACACTTACTTAAAGGTGATTATTAAATATCTTTGTTTTATTTATTTTATTTCTTACCTTAAAATGAACTGCAACGGATATCCGAAGCTCCATATAAAGTGTATATATATTTTTATAATAATATGGTTTTATAGCTATTATTGGAGAGACGGCCATAATTGCCCATGTCTGATTAAATTATCAGTAAACGTTAGATATAAATAATAGTTATTACTGATGGCTATATCCATGATGCAGACCTCTAGAATTTAGATAATAGCTTTAGATTTTGTGTTCATCTGTTTATTCGTTCGTGCTTCTGTAATTACTGTACCGATTTTGATGAAATGAAAATCAAAGTATTAATAGAAATTGAAAAAAAATTACCACTCTATAGCCAAATAGACAGTTTTGTTTTAAGTAAACCTCAACCAGTTAAAAAACTAGTCCTATAACTATAATAAATATTCATATTAGATAATTGTTAGGAATGTCCGGATGCTTATTTTCTACTTGAGTTGTATCGCTTTGCCTACGCTGGCATAAGCTAATAATGAATATTTTTGTTTTAACATTGTTAATATATTTTATGTATTATAGTCTCTGACCTTTTGATCACAGCTTTTCCTCGTGGAAAAAAAACATAATTCTTGTTCCAAAAATTGCGAATTTTTGATAAAATTTTTATTGTCATTTATTTTCATTTCAAGCATTAAAATTAATAAAAATATTGCTTCTGAGTAAACACAATAAAAGGGGCTGAATTCAGATTTTCTTTTTTATCCTTTTCACAATTTTCACATGAGTTCTTAGGCAATTTTGCAGAAATAGGTACAAGGAAGGTAGTAAAAGGAAGTAGGTAGGTAGAAGGAGGTGGGTACCTTCTACGTACGTGTACGTGAATTGAATCTGCCTATGACTAGAAATGCAAGCACATTTCTATAACATTTTGATATCATTAAGTATCTATCATTAATATATATTATTATCGAAATTCTTTTACATATATATACACTGTCTTATTATCTATTATTATAATTTTTTTGTGGTTTTATGTTTTAATATAATAAATATTTTTTTCGTACGTCATATACGGAACAGCCAAGGATTATTCAAAATAGTGATAACAGGTAAGAACTTTTAAATATATAATTTAAAAATGTTGGAGTTTTTTTTTTAAATTATAATACCTGTATTTAAGAAATAAAACGTGTATTATTCACCAGCATTTATAAGGCATTCATTTATTATTATTTTTTTGCGGTGAACAGACTTTTCTGTAAAAACAAAAACAAAAAATGAGAGAGTCAAAAATATAAAAATGTACTTTAAATCGAAGTATTTTTCATTACATTTTCAAATATATTAAAATATATAGTTGTGGTGGGCAATGGGCAACATACAAGTGTAGTATTTTTATATCATGGTAGAAGTCAGTTATTTATAACTATCAATGTCAATTTTATGACCTCCGACTCTACCCGCACGGACCACAAGTGTGGTTTTAATTAATTGTGTTTAGAATTTACTTAAACAAGGGATATTTATCACAATTAACTCATATTTCCACATTTTTTTTTCCAAACCTCCCTCCTATACTTCAGGTCAATCTTCTTTTGAGTTGAGTGGAAAGAAATTTATATTGTTTTTTATTTTCTGATTGATATTAAAATTAGTATGTAGTATATAATATTATGTAATATAATGGAGTACACAGTAGAATATAGTATAAAGAATTCTTTAGGCAGAGGCTGCTGGAGAAACTTGTTCTCGGTTTATTTTTTATGCATCTATTGTATTTATGCCTACGTACCTCCTTAACCTATAATGAACAATGGGCATAGAACATAATATTAAACTTGAACACCACATGGTCATTGTTCTAGTAATCGCAAGAGACATGTTACAAACAATTCACGTCTCGCGTATTAACAGGCCTGTCTGTTGCAAAACAGAATGATGTTAAAATACGAATATGTTATATATTTTTAATGTTTGCTCAGAAAAAATAATTGCTTATTAAGAAAAAATATGAATTGTTTTATTAGTTTATGATACTATTAATTTTTGGATAAATCCTAAATAAATCTGACTGGACATACAAACTGACAAATTGTTTATATTCCGACTGATTCAGAAAAGTTACAGATATAAGAAGAGTAGAACAACATGGAAGCTCTAATAAAAGCTATGATTTACCAAAGTCAAGATGTCATAGAAAGTTCACAAGGACTGTAACGCGTAATATAAAAAAGTGGCGGAACCCCACTAACAAATAAATGACAGAAACCCCATCGTAGTCCAGAGGAAAACCGTAGAAGAACCATTTCGTATTTCCTTGAAAAAAAATCTATAACATAACTTTGTGATTAGTATAGAGGCTTGGGAGAATTAGTGTAAAGCAGTAGAAGGTATTGGTAATCATAGAAGATATCTCACTTAGAACTTCAATCTTCACAAATTTGGTAACGTTATTACCAGATATCATAAAAGATGTCATCGTCATAATCACGACAATAACTAACAAGGTGAAGTTCTATTCTATATATATATTATAAATTTGTGCTTTTGCCAAGAAAAAGATGTGAGGAAAATCCAACAGTATTAAGTTTACTAGAGCTCTGACTAACGCCTCTTACGTGATTTCTTTCGTCATTGCCATAGCATTTCTGACAACAGATGCAAAGAAAACCTTACTCATGAATGTCAAGAACTGCTTTGAAGAAGAATTACCTATGAAATTTCACTTCAGCGTATACGTAAAAAATTACTGCTCCCGAATAATAACAATCGCTTTAAGAAAAATATTATGTAATATTAGATTTCACTGAGTCAACGTCAAAGGTCTTGCTTCATATAGTTAACTCTGAAACTTGATGAAGGCCATCCGTCAACGTGGAAGTTCACATGTCACCACAAATCAATTTAAAATCAACTAGTTTTAATAAATTTTAAACATGTTTTATTAAAAACAAGTAATGATAGTAGCACCACCATTAAAACAATAATGTACTAATATGAAAATTTTTATGTTTGTTATTCAAGCTATAAACGTATTGGGACCATAATTAGCAAATAGATCAACCATAACATAAATCATGGCATAATTTATGTTATGGTTGATCTATTCCGATTAAAATTCCGATGTAAAAATGATGAAGAATTTTTGTAAGATTATAAAAATACTAAAAAATAAATTAGATTATACAACACATAATAGATTTATTTCAGAGTTTACTGTCTAATTTGTTATTTGTATTTTTATAATTTCACAAAAAATCTCAATCCTCTTTAGAGATGGCAAGTTTATAATTAATAATTTGATAGATAGATAGACATAAAGATAGTTGTCAAAATGTATATCTATTATTATAAAATTAATATTACTGTTAATCAATTATTTTATACCCACGTATGTTTGTCATGGTAAATTAAAAAAATAAACTAGAGGGTTATTAATGAAGTTTTCATAGTTTGGTGACTTCATGGAATGTAAAGTAAAGGTCAAGTCGTATGTCTTATTTAGTACAGTCGCTGATTTATTTCTAGTTGTTGATTTTATTACACTTATTATTTTTATAAATGATTTTATATTGCTTTGAATTCTATATAATATATATAATTCGCCGCTTATGCTTGCCTACAGCTACGTATAAAATGTATTATGTGCTTATACGTTACATATAAATAAAATGGGGCTTCTATGTCCAGTTTGAAGTGTATTTTATTTTTTCTCTTAATTCGATGCTTCCTAGGAATTCTATTATAATATAATAATTACAGCAGCAGGTGAGCAGCACCTGTGTGTTGTATTGCATACATATGTTACGTGTCAGTATGTGTCAGTTTAGATGACCTGTTGGCGTGATGGTTGGTAACACTGACTGCTGAACCCAAGGTTATATACATATATAATGTCACATGTCACATATTTTTATACGGATATTTCATTTTTAAGCAACCACATTAAAACTTCTAAATAATAAATGAATAAGAATGTTTGACCTATATGTCATGGATAATTCAACGATAATTAGTAACTCAATTGATATTTTTGTAACAGTGACGTAACGAGTCACGTGATCGGAATCGTTTGGAAGGGCAACTGTTACATTGTAAATATTCGAGCAATACGGTTCGGTATCTCCAAAGGGGACCGGTGGTTCACGTAACTCTGATAATGATATACCAACTAACTAATTTGTGATGGCTAATTACCTACATTAAATACAAGAATTATCATATTGTGTATTTTATTTCATTGCCTGAGACCTACACCATGGACACTGTACCGGATGATTCCATCAATAATGACTTAGTCAATAATATACCTCTAACTCCGACTATACCTTCTTATTATATAACATACTGTCTTTATTCCCCGGAAGATGATTTCTAAATAAGTGTGTTAGAATTTTTAAATCAAATTCATGATGACACTATTGAACACAATTAACAAAATAACACCTTTCTATTATTATATATAAATATAATAATTGTGAAGATAAATAGTTAGCTTCAATCTTATATATACCTATAACATATAACATTTTTGATATCCTCTAAAGAAGTAATTATAATAATTATATTAATAATATATAAATAAATATATAAATAAATTATAAATTGACAATAATTATTTATTAACTTTCATTTTTTTTTTATTTTTGTTAATATTTAGGTTGGGACGCGTTTGTTGATTTATATTATTTAAATATGAAACCTTATTAGCTTAAAAGAAATGTGTTCTATCTTAAAGGACATATACACTATCTAAAAACAAGTACATAAAATTGTACTGTTAATTATTGTGCCTTTACACGACCAAAAAGGTTTTGTTATATATTTTTTTGGCACAGATAAGAAAAATACAAACTCCATTACAGAAAGTTTTTTTACGGCTTATGTAACACAAGGTCTCGGTATGCAAATTTGAGGTTGGTAAAATAAATGATTGTTGATGTTATATTTATTTTTTATTTTTTTTTATATAACATGTATTATTCTTTAAATTTATATGTATGTGAATAATGCATAACGACACATATATAAATATCATACCTTCCATAATAACGAGTTTGAATCAAGTATAAAATGCTGTTTAATTAAATATACAAATATTATTGAATCAATAAATTATGTTTTAACCATACACGTAGAGTATTACTCTAATGGATGAACTATTTAATTCCTAATATGTAGTATTCCATGAGTATATCATATATCTTTTTGTATTTCGGAAGTCGGAATGTGATAATATCATATTTAATGTTCTTATGTTATTTTATAAATTATATATTCTTATTATTGTAGAAGTCTCTATTACTGTATTTACTTATTATCTAACGTAAAATTGAATTTACATACATGAAATCTTAATTATTTGAAATAATGTCAAATATTGTATTCTTATGTTTCCTGTTTTCATGGTTATTTTATAACAAGATTTTAGTTATTTATATAAGAAGATCACGAATACGCTAGATAAATGTATTCTTTTTTAAAAGGTACGATATGTTTAAATAAATAGTATATACTCGTACGTTCTACTAGTAGTGTCAAAAAAGTATATGTGGCATTTGCTTTTTACCTTGTTGGGTATTATTAGATGCTGTGATTAATGATATCATAAAAAACGACTAAAAATCAGATTTAAAATACGATATAATAATACTCTTATTCCCATTATTTTAGTGGTTACTTGTTAGTACAAAAGATCATAACATTTGATTAAGGTTAAATTGTTTTTAAAGTCTTTTTTTAAAAGCTCATAATATTTTAAAGGACATTCAGTATAAATATGATATGAACATAGATACATTGTAAATTTATAGAAATATAAAAATTGATAATATCAGCCTCAATAAATTAAGATCTCTAGAATAATTAAAAACAGTGGTCCATTCGTTTTCCTTTTGCCTTTTTATGCGTTGTTTTACTTCCAAGGAAATTGCAGGTTATTATCACAACAATAAGGCTGTAGTCGACGATTAAAACTATAATTCCTTCTAATTCATCTCAAATGTCAGATTCAGCAGCCTTTAGTGTAAGTGACACAACAATAATTCATTCACGTCAAATGTTTCAATAAAAAGCGCGGTAAATGGATATCGTACTAATTAACAGATTATAACAAAAGATTTATTTTTGGTGAATTCACCATAGAGAAATTATACAGTTAAAATCAGATTGTCACTTGTGGTCAAAAGTGGGTCTTGTATAACAATCGAAAGCATCCGTCGGACTTCGGTTGGACCCAGGGGAGGCGTACAAACAATGTCCCTAACGCAAATTTAGACAAAGAAGTTCTTGTGAATGTTTGGTGAATTTGTACCAGAATTATTCATTATTATTGTTCTGTGAGCCAAAATACGAAGCTTTGTTCCTCTTTTAACATACATAGATATTTTACATAAACTATTATAGAAAGTCTTATTTACAATTCAAACGATTGACTTTTCCAGTTTTGCGTAAACAAACATATAAAGCTGTAATTATAATAATTTAAATATATAAATATTGTTTTTATTAAGTGGAAGGTGATTATTTAGTCTTCATAAATTATACATATCGTAGAACGAATACATTAAAGCTTTATATGCGGTTATTTGTCCTTCGTATCCGCATAACTGGAGATGTCTTCGTAAAGGACCGCAAAGTTCGTGTTTTATTTGATCGTGACTGAGTGTAAGACCGCAACTCGTTTGATAGATACAAGTTATGTGGTTAAGATTAATATATTTAAGCTTATGCTTGTTTGGATGTATTTCGATTTTTAGGAATCTAAATTTTTGTGATTTAGTGACATCATGAATATATTTATATATAATGATTCTATTCCTCTCATTGTAAAATACTACATAACGTTTTTACATACAAATTACATGTAAATTTTGTTATCCGATTCGATGACAGTATGACTTCTGATAGTGCTAGTTTTATTGTCTCAGTCAACCTGCATCAAAGATTGACACTAAGCCCTTGAGTGTTGCTGTTGATAATGGTTGCCTTGACATCATACGTACAGGAGGAGGCATACTCATTTATACTGGTTGCTGAAGGCATTTTTCTTGTTTTGAACGGTTTTGAGGTCCACATTAGACTGGACTGGAAAAATGATCAAAAAACGTAGGTGCTTCCTGGTGTAATGCGATTGTTAGGATTGGCCATACGCAGTTTAAGCGGTAGTTCGTAAGTACTACCGGTGATAGGGAAGACAAGAAGTAATGGTTTGGTCACGTAACGATAAGAAATAAAAGTTAGTAACAAGAAGAGTTAAATATAATTGTAGAAGGGTTATAGAACAAAAAATTTAATTAAAAATTATAAAAACCTCCAATATAAAAAGACCTATAATAAGCACAATTATTATGTACTTATTTAAGTCGTTGCGCCGTTGGGTCTTACTAGACCCCAGCAATGTGATAAAGGCAGGTAGGTGGGTGATGGTTTTCATCTTTGTAAGTACCTACCAAGTTGAATTACTTAAAATAATTACATTTTATATGAAATGAATGTTATTAATTTTGAGTAAAGAGTCTAATTCCATTTCTTTATTCATTCAAACTTTAATTAATTTAAGTATACGAATATTAATCAAATTTGTTGTACAAATTAGCGTCTCGTTTTGGTAATTAAATTATTATTGTTTAAGTATCATTAATATTTGTAAATAATATTACCATTTACCCGATAAGGCACTTAAAATACCCATTTATATTTTTATTATTCTATTGTTACGGATATGAGATATTATTTTATTAATTCTAAAATAATTGTACTAATGACGTAACTCACATTTATTTCGTACATTTGTATAATAAATGAACCAAGTTCAAATTTGTGTACATAAAATTAAATCTAAAATATATATTTTAGAAAATAATTGCTACGTGTAAAGTACATATGACAAAGATGAAAGTTTTTGTAAATACTTTTTTGTTAGTATCGCCAAATGCCGTAGCTATTTTGATTAATGAAGTTTTGATATAATGACTTATTTTTCATAAAATCTCCAACACAACGCAATCATTCATTAGGATTATAATCGCAAAATGACGAACTGGATGCTGAACAGATTCTAATGACATTTTTTGTGATGTAAACCTTTTGTATAAGTGAAAGAGTAATCTAAACGCAGAAAAAAATGTTATTTACATGAGAACACTTATTTAATAAATTACGTTATTTATACTGCTGACATCATCGACAATCGCGAGTTTATAATAAATAAATATTATTATAAAATATATATGAAACCTGTATTACATTAAATATATATCAAACCAATTTTTAAATATTTTAATGTGTATTAATGTAACAAAAGTATTTAATGTTATTTTATTAAAATAAATCCTATGACATAAATGTAATTACAAAAAAAATAAGATTACAAAAATAAAAAATAATAATAAGAATCCGCTTGGCGCCTTTCGCTTCCACTCACCCTAGTGTCAAGGCATTGTCAGTGTCAAGTAGCGTTGTCCACGGTCTAGGTCATGTCATACGAGTATTATGCTTACGTTGGTAAGACTTCTTATTTTTTTTTAAACTTGACTTCTATAATGTACATAATACTCTTCTCTTTTTTTTCAACATTTATTCTTTAATCAGTTACAGTATAGTGTTTAATTAGTATATTTTTTTATTAGCTTTACCAAAGGTTTTTAAAATATTCATAAGTAATTATTTTTATTGATAACTAAATTTACGGAACCTTAAAACACGATTAAGTTTTTAATTACACAGCACGTTAAGTCACTAAATCAAAACCTGCTTGTGAAGTTGTTATAAGGTGCAATTAATACAACTGGTTTGATATCAATAGTATAATTTTTGTTTATTGATTTTAATTGTCTATTTAATATAAAAACTGTGTTATGTAAAATAAATATATAATTAGCATCATCCGTTCTAGCTTGCGATCTTAAGTTATAGAAGTTTCTGCTTCTGCTTCTACTAACTAATAACAAAATAATATTGTGTATATAAAGCTGCCATCATAATGAAAGCAAAGACAATATATATATATATATATATATATATATATATATATATATATATATATATATATATATATTTAAAAGTACTCATTTTACGATACCTTATTTTATTTAGTTCATCACTTGTTTGTTATTTAAAATATTGTTGAAACATAATTAAAATATATTATAACTTTACATAACTTGATTACCTACTAACGATATTACAGCTTTAATATAATTATACTAATTCTATTTTAAGAAGTAACAAATTCATCAAAACACGTTATTAATAACGTAAATGAGAATCTTGAATTTTAATTCAATATACCTAAGTATTAACTTATGACAACATTTATAATAAGAATTTGTTTATTTCAGGGCTTTTCAAAATGTGATAATAACTTAAAGTAATTCTCTTAGCAAGCCGTGTTCTTTGTAAAAAGAAAATAATGTCTTTGTATAAATAATAAAAATAGTGCCCTCTTTGTTGCTACAAATATACTCCTATATCATCTGTACTATAATACGTAGTTCGAGTTATCTTGTATATAAAAGTAATAACTGAATATTCAACACATTTTAGAGGCGCAAGTATAAACAGATCAATGACCTTATTTTAGGCCGGTCAGGTTTAAAACCCAGCCTGGGTTCAAAATACTTGTTATTAGTGATATAAATTCGGAGAAACAGATGGCACAGAGAGGTTTCAATTTTGATATAAACCAGTAATATTTACTGCGTGAATGTAAACATGCTTGAACATGTGCTATAAAGAATGTGATAGGTTTACCTCCATATCGTAAGCCAGTCAGCAATTATAATATTTTGAAGGCTAAAGTGTAAGTATTAGATTACATAATTTCGCATCCTAGACCTAGATTCAGTAAACTAGTTCTACATTTACCGCATCGCAATATTTATCTGTTTTATATACATTATTCACTTAGTTCTTCCTCACCATGAGCCGGCTCGCTGTGTAATTAATATAGAAGTATTTACATTTGAAATATTCGCGCAAATACAGGAATTTCGTGTTTGAATTTAAAACATTATCATTTTTCGCAGCTTATATATAAAAAACATTCGCATTCGTAATCGATTGACGTCAATCAAAGCGCTATATAAAAATAAAAAATATACCTTATACATGAGCTTCGTACACAAATTGGCACCTTGTAATTTTTCTCTTATATATAATCAAATACAAGTTGTTAAAATAAATAAGTTGTTACTTAAAACAGGCTTTATCGTTTGAAGATGGTAATTTTGTCACACAAATTGATATTCTTTTACTTTCATTGCGTTGATGATACCAACATTCTTCAGACTAAATTCAAAAGAGTTCAAAATTCATTTTAATTTACCATATGTCTTTATAAAATAGTCTTGAATCTAAACGAAAAACATCCCAAAAATTGCGTCTTGACATTTAGACTAAAGTAGAGAATGACAACACAAAACATTTAACGAATTAAAATTTATAACAAATATTTTTTTGCTATATCCTCGGTTGCTCTTTGAAGGTAAAAAAACAGACCCAAATGCCCATCTATAATAATAATATCACAGGACAAATTACACACATTGATCTAACCCCTAAGTAAACAAATTATTTGCTTGTGTTATTAAATAAGCGACCAAACTCAGAAATACAGACATCTATGTTCATCACATACATGCCTGTCCCTATCGGAAATCGAACCCGAGCCCCATCGCGTCGCTATACGTTAGGCGTCTGCGCTAACTACTCGACCAACGTAGCGGTTAAAAAAATCAAACGGAACAGTACTTTTTTTCTGGATAAGTATAATGTGAATCCTTTTTAGTATTTTTGCACGATAGTTTGAATAATAAAGCTAGAAAATGTGCTAAACTTACATTCCCAAACATATTAATAGGATGTTTACGAATCATGAGCAGAACAATTCAAAACAAGAGATATTTTTCAGGGTTATTGTAAATTATTTCCTGTATTTTCTGATAAGAATTCTAATTACTGAGTATTATCTTTTATGAGATATAGTGTGATTATGTAATCAATAGTATTCTATACCAACATAATAAGAGATGTAATAATAAATTTTGTTGTCTTGCAGTAAAATGTATTGGAGTGTATATACGTATATATACAAATATGTTAAAAATGCAAAGAAATATGACCGGATTTTTCTGTATTTTTTTTGCTATTTTACCATTTTGTTCTAAATTTCTTTTGAAAGTAATAAGTTTTGACTTATCAGTAATAAAATATTTAAGTATATTTATCACCTTATTGAAATCTCAGTCTGTATTTCAAGAAATATAGCTAATAGAGCTGGCTGATCTTAATTGTCTGTCCGCAGTTCGATCTGGTTCGACCGGCGTTTCTCTCACAAAAACCGTGTTATCTTACAAGAAAGGACAGATATGTTCACATCCTACATTTATATATTTAAATAAAGTTATAATCTTTTTATGAATGATTCTCGAATCAACCACGAGCAGAATTTGGTAAGTATTATACAAAATGAAAAAAACATTTTTTCAATCGTAGTTCATTCCGCCTTCAATAAAAATTACAAACATAAAGAGCCGAAGGACGTGACCAATGGTTGATTTTAAACTTTATAAAACTTAACCAAGAATTCTTGGTGAAGTCGAGTTGACTTGAAGTTTTCAATCGAGGCTACCCTATATTTCTTTACCGAGCAACAGTTAACTTTTATTAATTTATTTAAAACTTTGTCAAAATCATATAATAAGCAAATATAACACTTAATTAATGTACTAAAATTGACTTTGAATCTACAATATATACAATATGTGGATTTAGATTGTTGCCTTATATTGTTGAAAATTGGATATCACTGTAGAATTTGGTATTGATGCCTACATTATTCTCGTAAAGTCTAGAAGTTGTCGTTCATTCATGTTCATGGGAAGATGAAATGTATTTCATGGCAGATATGTTGATGCTTTACAGCTAACTTTATATGATCTTTATGGGTAACTAAAAATATATTTTCTTTTTGCCTAATCGAATTACCGTAGGTTCTCTCTCTTTTTTTTTTGTGATAGGAGGCAAACGAGCAAATGGGTCATCTTCTTGTAAGCAACATCCGTCGCCCATGAACATCTGCAACTCAAGAGTTACAAACGCGTTTTGCGATTGGTGTTGGGAAAATCATGAAATTAAAAATGGTAATATTATATTTCTATAGGTAAAGGCATATAAAAGCATTCAGCTATTATGATAAGAGATTTGAGATTGGGTTTGAAGATGATTGCTCTTAAAAAGAAAGTGTTGTTTTAATTTCTTAATAATATTTTATATCTATATAAAAATAATGACAAAGTCTTAAGTCTTAAGACTTAAATTTAAAAAAAACTACTTTCTTTTATATCTTAAAGTTTCTATGAAATTATACAGTGTTACAATATGTTTTATCTTCATATTATTCAAAAAGGTCACAATTTATTTTTTACACTTCATACATAGAACAATAGTCATGTTTTTAATTAAATATTTAACAAGTTTCGTTCAAAACGTTTTCTAACTAATGGTATCACAGAATACATTTTCCTTGAGACTGTCAATACATAATACATCAGTATCTCTATATATTCTATGAATTCTATACAGTAGAAAGACATCTCTAACGACAGCCAATTTGTAGAGTTCCTTTTAAAATCATTGTCATTGAAATAGAGAATAAATATGATACTACCAAGTGGAAAATACATTGTAACTGCAGTCATGGAGGCACATTCTTATGTACATATTATTATGGGCTGTTATATTGTTTTTACAAGTGTGTATGTGTATGTACAACATATAAAACAGTCGAGAGAGATAGAGAGAGAAAACAGAATGAATCCATTAAACAGAATGGGCTTATTAACTTAATAACTTTGTTACAGTGAATAGATTTTTTTATATTCTTAAATAAAAATCTGATTCTAAATCTTATTCCAAATTTAAATTATGTTTTATTTTTTCTAAGCTAAAATATACCTATGTTATGTATTCGTTTATTATATTTAGTTTAACATTTTGTTCCCACATGTAAATTTTCTGTCAGTTTTATCAACATCTTCAAATATATTACCATAACCTCAATAATAATCAACTTATGTGCAAGAAATTACTTCGTTTCTAAAAAATGTAGCCTTTCTCTTGTGTATAAGTGACAATCTTCAAAAGGCTGAACCGATGTTTAGTTGGAAATGATAAAGCCGTAAAAAAATACGAATTGTTGAAATATTTTTTACTGTAAATGCAACTGAGGTTCTTTATAAATAATAATCTATACTAGGTGTTGCCAACAAATTCGTCTATTACCCTACCTTTCTTTGAATCAAATTATTCAGATTTAAACAGGATTCTACAACTTAGGTTAGATAATAAGTAAATACGAATTGCGATTTTTTAAGGATTTATCGATTTATACGCTGGTATCACAAATATGTACGAAATAAGTGTATTAGATATAAATGTAATACCAAATGTTAATGTTTAAATCCTTTTCATTCTTTTGCGTTCAAAAATAAAATAGCTCATAAAATTGTAATACAGAAATTGTAATAAGATTTGAATAAAATGTATAGAAAAGAGCGAGACAAAAACTAAAAGTGCACAATCGAGTGAAAAGTAATTTTGCTGCAATTTCAAAGGCTCCATTACTTGAAAGGAATGTCGGTTAATATTCTTATTCATAAAAGAAAATAATAAAGCATTAGTCTTCAAAGATGTCTTGATATAAAATATTATATTTTAAATATTAATCTGTCTAAATAACGCGACAAAAATATCTTGTTTTTTGCATTGAGCTTGTGTTCAGCGCAAAAACTGATGTGCAAATTTACATATCTCTAAAGCGTTTTTAAGTCATAAGTCACGATTCAAAAAAATGTGTTCAATAGAATAGAATAGATACATATTTATGTTTTTTGTATTTAACCGAAACAAACTCGGAATAAATATTAAATATTAGCAGACTAAAATGCTTGTTTTATTTATATTATTAAGTAATTATAAGATTGTTCCCTATAATTGAACATCCCCATCCTAGCTTAAAGGCCATCTGTAACACTTTTGAATAATAGTATTGATAATTAAAAATAATATATATCATTATCAAACAGTTGATAACACCTGGCTTAGATCCCTTTAGTTGGTTTTACCAATTGTATTTAAATTACACAACACAATAATATGATCTGACCGTTGAAGGTAGGGGCGTCAGTAATCAAAACTCTAAATATATAATTCAAATTAACTAATCACTCATACTCATTAACATTGTCGGTCCATCTGAGTTGTATGCGAAATTTAGAACCCAATTTCTTGAAAATTAATAAAAAAAACTAATTTGCAAATAAACCTGATTGCGTGCCAATAACAAATCCTGATGATGTTATCAAATCATTTTTACCTCAATCTTCCTTTAGAAACCAGTTCATTAGTAAGTATCACATTTTTTACAAATTATAATAACTAAGTTTGTAAGTATGTCCTTTTAAAAGTATATTTGTTTAAAATTAGTTTTTAGTATTTCATGTTCAAACACACAGTAGGTTAATTTTATAGTGCTATAAAATTACAATGTGCTTTCGCAGTGTTTGTAACAAATAAAAAAGCTTACTTTGTAAATTAGACGACATATTTTCACATCACACAATCACATAAAGAAAAGTATAAAACATTTTATTTGATGTTAAACAGAATTATACAGAATGGCCACGATTCTAACTCTTTGTATAATTGCCTTTATTATAATAATATGTTTTAATTATTATCATAATTGATACGTCAAGACAAGCAAGTTTAATTGTGTTTAAATATGTTTTAAATTACTTTAATATATATTATTTCATTTTATTAAATTGAAATTGTTAAATATCAATTTTATTTTAAGATTAAATAACCATAAACCTTTGATAAACTTATAGTATAAATAAAGACAAATTAAATAAAAAAAATATATAAAATTAAAAAAAATCTTACCTAAAGTTAATATAATTAAAATCCATGATAAAAAAAAGGTCTTAAAACTTTTCATTGTAAATATAAAAATCGGTTTAATATTACCGCCACGGAGGAGAATAAGCAAATGCTATCGATTTGAGAGCGCGTCTTTATATGACAGAAATAATGCTAAGAAAAACGTCAGTAATAATAATAATGTTTGTATAATACACGTACAGTATAGGCGACTATGGTTTAGTTCAATTTTCAAACGGACATTTATTATTTTATTATATTCAACCGTAATATCATTTGCGTATACGAGACAATTTACACAATTAAAAAAAAAAAAAAAGTTAAAGATATATTAAAAATTTAAATAGGCAAGTATTAAATATAATACTTAAATAAAAACTTATTAAAAAGACAAAAGTAAGAAATTGGAGCACCATATTTGTAACAGTAATAGTGATGTGTACACGCATCTTGAATGGCAGTACTAACCGGTTTCATTTTAGCATATTATTATAAAAATATACCATCGTATCACGTTTATCATATGGGTAAATAAAAGTATATAAAACTGTCACAGAGTGTAGGTCAAGTTTTTATATTAAACTAGGTTGGCTGTACTGTGACATGTCACTGCTTCTGTCCTAATTTATCAGAGTAGTAGATTTCCCGCGGTTTCTATCGCGTTTTTCAGCGACATACGTCATTTTTTGGTCTTAAAGTATAAATAATTAAGTGAATCGTGCCTCAGTTGCAACATAAGAAAAGAATATATAAAAACGAATAATATATTCACATTGTTATTGTAGGTATCTAAGGTTTGTTTTGAATATTCTAACAAAGTTCAAGTTTTTAGGTTGCATCCTTAATGGGTTGTTATATTTTTTATGAATAAATAAAAATAAATAAATAGTTTGTTTTATTTAATTTTATCAAAAAAATGATTTTTTTTTTTACATAAAATGGTCAAGGTTGCAAGCTATTTAAATTTTGTCGTTGATAGTGGTATGTGTATAGTTATTAGTTAAAAAAGGAACTATGTCTACAACTAGTACGTATGTACGTATCTTCCATTTTATGTATACTAATATTACAGTTAAGAATTTTGTATTGTTTGACCACCCCGTGGGTCGAGTGGTTAGCACAGACGCCTAACGTACACGGCACAATGGGGCTCGGGTTCGATTCCCGGCGGAGACAGGCATTTAGGTGATGAGCATAGATGTCTGTGTTTCTAGGTTTGGTCGTTCATTAAATATATTCTCAGTATTTATATGTGTATTTCTATGTATTTGTATCGTTGTCTAACACCCTTAATACAAGCAAATAATTTGCTTACTTAGGGGTTAGATCAATGTGTGTAATTTGTCCTGATGTTATTATTATTATTATTGTTAAATAGCAAATCTTTAGAATTATCAGTCGGATAGGAACCGTAAAAGTC
This sequence comes from Napeogenes sylphis, assembly GCA_959347405.1. Taxonomy (NCBI): domain Eukaryota; kingdom Metazoa; phylum Arthropoda; class Insecta; order Lepidoptera; family Nymphalidae; genus Napeogenes; species Napeogenes sylphis. Next base: position 27,934,964 of record OY365784.1, read on the forward strand.
AACTATTAAAAGCGATAACGAAAGAAACGTCGGTGTATGTTTATATAAATATTATTATTTAAGAAGACCTTTATAATTTAATAAAGGTCTTCTAATAAAGATCAAGTTCTTTGATAATATAACAAGAAATACATAAATTATTTAATGTCAATCGGGCCGTATTACATAGAGTATTATCGAAATTAATTCATATATATATTTCAAATAAATCTATTTATATTATAAAAATACGTTAATGCAAGGTTAACAATGATAATGATTTTGACTAATATTTTCCGGACTTTTTATCTGCTCTCATTATTGCTTAAAATATAAACATCATTATCATACTTAGTTACTATATTTTAATTAACATACAAAGATTTTTAAAGGGGTAAATGTACTTTAAATGTTCTATCAATGATAATACATCATCATTGATACATACATACATATATATATATAGGTATATATATATATATATATATATATATATATTATAATATACCTAAAATTTTCGATTAGCAAGATATACATATATTATTATTTAAGGGGATAACTAAATGTTTGATGTAAATTATATGATTTAATCATGATTACGGAAGAACATTTTACTCCCACTCAGTTAACGTTGTGTAAATTATGAAATTAAACATAAATACTTATCTTATTAGAAGATTATAATATTTATATAGGCACAACTGTTTTCATTTTACTTCTCTTTCTATCGTATAACGCCATCTCTATAGAAAACACTTGCTTCTCTCCAGAAGGTTATAAATATATATATATATATTATTTTGGGAGAACAACTCAAGGACTGTCTGGTACTTGTTTTCATCTGCTACACAATAAACATATGAACTTGAAAGATACCTAAAAGTACAAGAGATGCAAGACAAGCTTATAGACTGAAAATTTATGAATTTAGCCAGACAGCCGCACTGCAGCAGTCTATTTGCGAGATGAAGGCGGAATAAAATTATGGTCACTCGTAAACCTAACATATCACCTTATTACTTATTTTTTATTTGTAGGATATAGATCCAATCATCCACAGAGACTTCAGTAATACTTTTTCAACATGACATGGGTCATTCAGAACTATATTACCAAAGACATAGGCGTAACAAGCCAGGCCAGAGGGCCAGAGGCCAGGAGGCCAGAGGGCCAGAGGCCAGGAGGCCAGAGGAGGTGACTGTCCCCCCTGGACACCGTATATTTCTCTACTACTTTCTATTGTCAATTTAAAGTCTTATTTTACATTACAATATGAAATCAATTATGTTTTAAAAACAAGCGGTTTTATAAATACCAAAGTATTTCAATGTTTAAGAAGCATCTTGTGAAAATTGCAGAAAATTTAGAAAAGCTTTCTAAGGAAGAAAATTGGGGGCAAGAAAAGTGGCTTTTCAGTTGTTATATTAGCTCTATATATTATACATAAATACAATTCTGTAGTAAAACTGTACAAAAACAGTTTACAGTCTAAAATCTATATTAGAAGCGAGATTCGATAAAGACAAATCACCAGCGTTTGCATTTTCATTGTTAAACCATAGTCAGATAATTAAAAAAATATATTAATGAAATCTGATTTGACCCTCCGCCCCTTCCTCCAATATATATATATATATATATATATATATATATATATGTTCAAATAATAGCAGTTTATATTAAGCTGCACCACAACCACAATTTGGATAACATGCAACAAGTTTCAGTTTTAAACCAATAGTAATTGTTAAAATGTACCAATGTTACTAATAATACTCAGTTTTTACATTGGTGTTTTCTCACAAAGCGACATAAGGTTCTTAATACGATAAGCTTTTTATATCGTTGTATAATATAAACCTAGAGCTAGAAATAAAAAGCAATATTAAACTTATTAGAAATTGAATTTGAACATGTCATATTATATAAATATTTTCAACACAAAGGGTGGCTAGCACCTACAGGGAAAACCAGAAGCAGCCCTTCTGGAGAGAAGCAAGTGTTTTCTATAGAGATGGCGTTATACGATAGAAAGAGAAGTAAAATGAAAACAGTTGTGCCTATATAAATATTATAATCTTCTAATAAGATAAGTATTTATGTTTAATTTCATAATTTACACAACGTTAACTGAGTGGGAGTAAAATGTTCTTCCGTAATCATGATTAAATCATATAATTTACATCAAACATTTAGTTATCCCCTTAAATAATAATATATGTATATCTTGCTAATCGAAAATTTTAGGTATATTATAAGAGTTATAATAAATTGTTTATTCATTTGCTACTATAACCATAAAAACCTTTACAAAATAATTGGTCTATTTGTACTATCATTTAAACATATAACAAAGTGATATTGCAGGAAATCTTTATCATATATAAAGCTGAGATATTTGAGTCCTCTTTTAAAAAGACTGTTCAGATACCTCGTTACATACTCGCTGCACATCCTGGAGCAACTCTGAAAATATTAGTATACATTACTTCGCTACCTGCAGACAAATGTGGAGATGTTGCATACAAATTGCTTCTTATGTTATATTATAAGACATTCAATTTGAAATTTATTAATATTAATTTAATTAGAATAGTATATTTTCTTAATTTTTACAACAATATCTAATGTATATGTCTAAATTAAAAGAATCCGTGATTATTTTATTATAATTTTTAGTTGAAACATGCAAATAATAAAGTATTGCGGTTTAAGATACGAAAATCGTAAATATTCGAAACAAAATTTAATGATCATTTTAAAAAGTGCTACAATTTTTCATTCATATTCATACAAGTATTATATTCGTACACAGTATGACCAAATATTAAAAGTCACGTATCACTCCAATTACAAATACTTCCCAAAAAATAAAAGCATGCAATTCATTTTACGTCACCCTTTGATAGTCAATACACTCAAATTTCAAGGGACGGGAAAATATTCGCAAAGGCTTTTCGAATAGTAACATGTTATCGATTTACAACACTACAGACCACAGGAATTTATACAACTTCATATATTATGCTATTTACGATATAAAATAAATAAAAAAAAATAACGCGCATATTTTTTTTAATAAACTGTGTAACATCTGGACAAACAAATTGACAACCTTCGCACCTGAATATAAACCATCTATATACATAAGTATTAAGGTTTCAGTAAATTACATTATACGATTATCCCTTCACTTAATAATGTAATTGGAGCAACTTCTAAGCTATTATTTTTATTTAACGGCATTTTAACATCTGCTGCATATAAGTATTATTTTATGAAAACACTTATGTAGCTTGACAATATATGTATTGTCAAGAAGTATAGCGTTATGAGATTGGTATATATGTATATAGGTATGAATTCATGATATACCTACCCGTGTTATAACACGTGTTATAACACGGGTAGGTTACAGTCTATAGACTGTTAAATCAATTTCCCTCTTGTAGGTTCTGTTTTTATTTTAATTTGGTTGTTTTTTAAAACCATTTTTTATATTGAAAGTGAGTAACATGTTGAAATGAATAAAACCTTTGCTTTTAACTTTTAGCAAGCATCGGTTCATTAAAAATGTTCATAATCGTGGACGTAAGTACATTAATCTGAAATACTTGAATTTTGAAACTCAATTTTGTAGTTTTAGATATCTTGTAGTAGATATTAGAGTTCTGATTGGAATAGACAATACTTGATAACACTTAAGAGGATTTCAATTCAACTAATTTCAATTTGACCACAATTCCTTTGATAAATGAGTATTAACTAATCAATCAATTGTTTTTATTGAGGAACCTTCACGAATTTGGATGCTAGTTTTTAATAATTTTAATTCATAGCGTGTGACGAGGTATTGTTTAAAAAAACTATTAGAAGCGCCATTAAATTTACATATATATTTTTGGGAATGACACCATTATTCTAAAATGTGGTATATATACGTACAAAATTTTGATTGTATTTAGTAAAGCATTAACGTACATAACTGTTAAAATTTAAAAATAAATAGGTGTTTTCAAGCAAATGAAATCTTATGTAAATAGATAATTCTATCTGGAACAGTATTACGCTTAGTAATTAACGTTATCTTGTAATTATCTTATATTCTAAACTCACCTTGTGCCATTATCGCGTACCTCCCAAACACAGCCAAAGGTGGTACTGTACTATACTGTACTGGCTTTTGAAGTACTAGAAACCACACAACGCCTATAATTGCATTATGCGCATTATCTATTTTTACAACTTGGCTATATTATCATTGTATACAAACTGTAGGTTAACAATGATATTTAATATGGTTATCATACGATAAATATTTACTTTGAATATAGAATATTAAACCAATCTGTCAAACTCGTAACGTACTACATATTGGCCTTTAATATTTGCCGTTGTAATATTTTTTTAAGTGCTATCTTTACAGAATATCCAGCCAGCATTTAGATTTCTTATTAATTAATTAGATCAAAGTTTTCTCTACTAAGCAAAAAAATATTGAACATTTTGACTGTTTTTTTTTATCAATAATATATACTTAGTAAGGAAAAGAACATTTACCTAAAAAAATGCAATTGGAACAATGCAAAAGTCTTTTATAACTTAACCTACCTTTTAGGTTTTAGTCTACACGACCACACATCTTAGTCGAACACGAAATATTTTGTTTTATTTTGTTTTTTATCGTAATAATAGTAAAAAGGTTTTATTCAGGTTTTAACCATATTTTTTTATTGTCACAAAATGACGTTGATATGTATGTCATATAACGTCAACTTTTGGACTTCTTTTGACTGTTCCAATTTTTGTAATAAATAAAAGTCTTCATTGAAAATACCAACATGAAGGTGAGCAATCATAATTTTATTTACATACTGAATGAAAACATATTTATTAAATGTATTAACACACATAATTAAGGTTTTAAATAAAATATTTCTCTACCGTTGTAACGTTACCAGATATTCATTAAAAATAACCTATTATTGTGAAATTAAATGTAGTTTACATTTTTATATTGATATAGTTTTTCTCTAGTATTGAGAAGAAAGACATTATATTACGAAAACCAAATATATAAATAAGTTCGAAGTGTAAGTACGAATAACCATAGTTCTACTTTATACCTGTGTGCCTACCTAATATATATGTTCCGGTATGTGGTACCGGTGGTTCCGGTTCTCGTACTGTATATATTAAATTAGTTATATGAAATTAGTTGACCACTTCTTGCAGGCAGCCTCTCTGCGTCAATCCCAACAACATTTATTCTACGACTTTTTAAGCCTGCAAGAGGCGGTCAACTAATTAAAAATAACCCTGTGTATTATATACATATATTATAACTTGTATATTGTATAACAATAAGACACTATAAAGATTATTTATACAAATATTTTGAAGCAATATTCATTTCGTACTAGCTTTGTCTGCGACTTCGTACGCTTAGATTTCGACTTAAATAAAACATACCCTTTGTACATACCCTTTGTACATACCAATGTACGTAACTACTATAATATTTCAAAGTTTCATCTACTCAATGAAGTAGTTTTTGCATACCTAAAGGAGTATTTCTAGTTTATTTATGTATATTTTATGTTTAATCGCTGGTAAGTAGAATTGGTACGAAAAGATGAGGTTATTACCTTTTTTTTATTTTTTACCAGATTGTTAAAAAAAAGAAAATGTAAAGTTACGCCTATTATAACATATTCCCGAAAAGTGCTATTTATCGTTTAATACGTTTCTGAGATTAGCGTGCTCAAACATACGTCTGTATGTTACTATACAGACCAACAGACCAACAGACAAACAAACAAAATGAAAAACCATTGTTTTAGGTTTTCTTGCTCATATAAAATCCTTCCCCCATTATGAATTTTTGAAAATATTTTCTATGTACAGACAGCGATCAGTTACAGTTTTTTGTATTGTATATAGATAATTTTCTTGAACACTTAAAATATCCATATCTTTTGATACATTGAAAAGTGTGCATTGAAAGTGAAAAACTTAAATGTTATTCAGAGTGACGCTCATTTTTTATTTATAAAAGTTATTTAAATTGGGTATATATTTTTTACGTGTTGCGTGCACAACTAAAAGACAAACAGATTAACAGTTTTTTTTAATTGAGCTGAGCGTAAGCGAAGCTCTTAACCGTTTGGGAATACATTTTTTGAGGCAACATCACAGGAAAACCCCTTGACCAATTTTAACTAAAATTGGCACGCATGTCAAGGACGTGACTAGGTTTCTACTCCAAAAAACAGAATAAAAAATATTGTTTCATTTTAAAGATATGGTCAAAAATATCCAATAGAGTTAAGCTTAACTGAACCCTCGCGCGCTCGCCAATTGTTACTCTTAACCTTTCCGGCGCGGCGCCAGCAACTTCATTGGAAGTCCTTGGGCGCAATATGCACCGAGTTTAGTAGCATAAAAAAGGGGGAGGACGCTCAGCTCAACTCCGCAGCGCATTGTGGCGGATTCTAGTGTTAGAAAAGGATTTTGTTGGTTATCCCTTCACATCCTGGCTATTTGTTTTGTAATATTTTCAATGTATAGAAAGTATTCCTCTACAGATTTATTACATGTACTAGCTTTTGCCCGCGGCTTCGCACGCCTTAAATTCATAGTAAAACAATTCCTACTTCCCTTTTCTTGTATTGGCTTCTATATGACTATTTTAATTAAAACAATCAAAATTACGACATCGGCAGACATCGCCCACTGTCAAAAGTATATTTAAAGTTTTTAATTAGGATACAATATTAGGTGCTCTAATTATTTTTATACCTCTTGTTTTTACTTAAACGTCCATTTAAATACTTCTTAAACAGAATACTTAATAACCATTCTAACCATATATCACACTTACAGATTTTCATTGAACATAATCAAAATATTACCATGTATAATTGAACCATATATACATATATACATATATACCATAACATATATATATATATATATACCATAACTTGAAAAATTCTGAGCTACACAATCGAAGTTATTTTCACCATCAACTTGCAGGTCTAATTTTATTAAAAAAAATCTATTTTAAATAAACGTTCAATTAGCTATATGCATTACCAAAATTTTCAATACTGAACATTAACAAAAGCCATTTTTGAGACGGTCTGCACGGTTCCATACCAGAGAGCGCCGGTAGACCGTACGGCCGCAAATGCGAAGACCCTATATTTTAAATCTGTAATATCTTCGAAAATATTCATTAAAATTATATGCTGTAAATTGGGGCTATATTGTTTCATTTTAAATGTAAAATGTATATAAGTTACTTAATTAGATACGGATTAAAGCTGTATTTCTTAAAATCGCTTCGTAAATTACCTATTACTTTTCGTAAAAAGTAAAGGATAAAAATTTGCTATTGTGGGTAATCCATAAGAGATAAACATATACCAACGCAGATTTTCTTGTAGAACTTTTTAAGCTATACAATACTTAGTACATTATTTTAATCTATCTCGTGGAGTTCAACCAGCGTTTGCATTGTAAGCGCAAACAAAAAGACAAACAGATAAACAGACAAAGATTTAAAAAATGCTAAAAATGGATTCTGTTAGTTATTACTTTACATCCTGGTATATTTTTTAAATATTTTTGATGTACAAAGACTACTCCTCTACAGATTTATTACATGTATAGAATAAGTTTTTCATGGTACCTCGTCATTGACATAAATATTCATAACTTTTTTATTTCTTCATCGATTTAGATGAAATAAACACTAAATGTTAAGTGAAGACTGTTATAATAAATTCCCGAAAACCGCATTCAAATTGGCTAAGCCGTTTCTGAGATTAGCGTGCACAAACATACAGACATACAGACATACAGACATACAGACATACAGACAAACAGACAAACTGAAAAACCATTGTTTTGGGTTTTCTTGCTCTTATAAAGCCCCCCTATGATATATTTTTTTTTATTCCATGTACAGGAATGGCTCAGTGACGATTTTATTATATGTATAGATAAAAGGAGATTTGCTTGGTACCTATTACGTGATTCATATAAATTTACATAACTTTTTTATTTCGTAACGGATTCAAATGAAATAAACACTAAATGTTAAGTGAAGACTGTTACAATAAACTGCATCCAAATTGGTTCAGCTGTTTCTGAGATTAGCGTGCACAAACATACAGACATACAGACAAACAGACAAAATAAAAAACCATTGTTTTGGGTTCTCTTGCTCTTATAAAGGCCCCTCATCATTTTTTTTTAATATTTTTCATGTACAGAAATCGATCATTGACAATTTTATTATATGTATAGATGTAAGTAACTTCGATCATGAAGTCACGATGATTGGATGGTACAGTTCTAGGTTTTTATTTATTATTTATTATTAATTTAATCTTTATTGTACAAAATTATACAATTGGCGGACTTAATGCTAAAGCATTCTCTACCAGTCAACCGAAACACTATACAGAAACATAAAAACTACAAGGGTACAATACAGAAAATAAAAAAATATAAAATTCAAAACTATGACTAAAGATCTAAAATATATAATATCATAAGTTAACAAACTTAAACATATGAACTATAATAAATACATAAACTACTACATAAACGACATAATATCTGATAAATAATAAATCACTACGCTATAGACGACGGAAAATTTTAAGTAGTCTTCTCTAGAAGGTATCTACATAAACGTTTCTTTTTACTCTATATATATTTATTATATTATGTTTTAGGTATAGTAATATTTAATAAAGATATCCCGTACATATCCGTTATCTAATTTTAATATGAGTACAAGTCGCGGTAGTTTTTATTTTTATCTTATTTTGCCAGTGTTTCTATACACAAAGTATGTTTGTATGATTGAATTATAAACATTTTGTCTGTCTTTAGATTTTATTATCAGGATGGCCAAGTGTGTCATGACCAAAATGAGAAAACATTTTGATAACTAAATTAAGGTTATTTGGTACCTACTTATAATTTTCATATCTTAATATTTAAAAGAATAAAATTTTTTATGTTAGTTATTAAACAATGAAATAAATAAATAAACTTTTAATAGCGATTACATTTCCTATAGAAACATCTAAATATGTAAGAACAAAACCTGATTTGGTTAACCGCATTTTTCGGTCAAAAATTTAAAGCTTAAGACTTGTTTAGAAGGCAATCTTAAAGAATCTGTTAAAGGCAAGTACGAAGAAAACGTCAGCAAGTCTAAATATATCAATTTTCAGTCTTCTAAAGGCGCTTTCAAGACGAAGTCTGGTCAAATTGAGTCGTCTAAGTGCTGCCACGTTCACGTTGATCAGACCATTAGTAGCCCAGGGTTTGCGTTGCCAAAACTTTGGAGCACTTTAAAGAAACCACCCAAGTATATTGGCGTTGAATGTACTTTTAAATCACCCCGCGACGGTGTCTCGGCATCGGAATCGAATCTAGTAAGTTTTATTAGACAGAGTGCAACTAAAGCATGTAGTTGCGACTCATCGGTTATTTTTGTCTTAATAATTCGTATTATATATTTTTGTTTTTTTTTAAAAGAAAAACTAAATAAAATTTAGTTTAGGTGCATTAGTATAATCCATAAAATTTTTGAAATAGTTACAAGGTCGTGAAGCACTAGAAACTTAGATAAGTTTATTTGCTTGTAATGACTTTCATTTATATGGTATCTAATACTTTAAATGGTTGGTTTTATCGTAAAACTAGGAATATTTTTACTTTTAGCCTAATAAAGATAATGGAAATAAATGTGCAATGAATCGCTTTGGAGAAACTTTGGCTGATGGTGATAATTCTAGTCCTGTAGCGCTAAATTCATCCAGTCCTTCCAGAAAAGAAATAAGAATGTCACCTAAGAATGATTGTCCAAAATTTCAGGGTGTATGGAAAAATGAGAAATCTCGAAAATGCGGCGGAAAGCAATGCGTTTCCAAGGTTAAAAAAATATATATTCAAGTTGGAGTACGTTTTATGTTAATGTTGACATTTAATTTTATTCCAAGTATTATAATTATTGAAAACGATTTAAAATATCCAGTTATTTTTTCTACAAGCATTTATTATTGCGATGTAAATTCAAAATAACAAAGAGTTTTTTGTTACAGAGAACGCGGCCATGTTAGTATCCAATTATTTCTGATGATGAACATTAGGGAAAATGTATACAGGAAAATAAATAAAATATCATAACAAAAACTGTTAACGTATCTGTGTATTTAGTTAATATTTCTAATATAGTGAAATATATATTCTATTAGCTTTATCAAAGTAGTGACAACATATTAGTTTAAATTATAAGTTTGATTTAAGTGTCTCCTTCACCAATGGATATGGAAGATTCTTTGACAAGGCATATACGTGATATAAATCATGAGACGAGAAAAAGTGCAAGAATCATTAAGAATTCCAGAGTTCGACTCCTTGATATTCAGAAGGTATAATATAAATCGTACAATAAAATAATAGTAATTATTAAAAAAAAATATATATATACCCTAATAATCCTATTATGTCTATAAATATTTTTGTGAACTAGAAAACTAATCTCACTGAAGCCGATGTGAAGGAGTTAGGGGATCGCAATGAATTACTTTTGCGGGAAATGGAACGCTTTGACCGTCTCACGAGAAATATACAGAAGTTGGTTGGCTCTGAAATATCGCAAATAAAGTCAAAAGGTTGTCAGCCACTGGACCTTTCAATAACCGTGCAGGGTACAAATCGGATTTGAAATTTTATTTATCAAAAAAAAATAATAGCAATGTTACCAACAAAAAACTATGTGATGGTATTACATTTTTATAAGTAAAATAAAAAATCCTATAATAAACATGTATTCTACAATAAAACTTTCTTTTCTATTCAACCTTTTGAAATAACTGTTTTCAGAATATAAATTTTAAACGGAAATTATATTCTAAGTTTAATATTTTATATATCTATAGAACCACCTACGTACGAAGAAATGAAAGCGAATAAACCAGTTATAATATCAGGATTTGCTAAGAATTCTACACAAGAACGCGAGCCGCCTCCTCGAAGTAAATCTGTATGTCTAGTTAAAACTCTTGGATTTATTTATTCAAATAAAAATGCTTTTACACTGTTTCAGTATCTGATTATACATATTTAAGTTCTTGTTTCTTTGAAGGAAATCGATCTAACTCGGAAATTAAGTGAAAGCTACGACATGCAAGAGAAGTTGGTAGCTGATAATGCTGACTTGGAAGTAAAGAGGTTTGGTCTTATCTTTACAACATAAAGTTATCTTTACAATATAAAGTTATCTTTACAATATAAAGTTATCTTTACAATATAAAGTTATCTTTACAATATAAAGTTATGTCAACCTTATCAAATATGTATTTTAAAAATGTTTTGCCTAACCTGTGTTACAGCTTACAAACTTTTTTTATTGTATTAACGTTGACTTTTTAAAAATGTTTTTATGAACGCGCATTTCTTTGTATACAACATTCATTTGCCTTTATTACTAAATGTAATGAAAAATAAGAAACAGTAACTAATATGCGAAAAAATGGGAACATGTTTTTTCCAGATAAAACAGTGGTGTAGCTCGCGGGTGTAATTTTATTATATGAACGGCAGCACTAAATTAATTTTGTATGTAATCATTGTTTAAAACCAAATAATAATGTCAGATTACTGTATACGTTATTTAGAACATCATATATTTTGCTCTTATTAAATACAATGAGGCCTTACCTTAATAACATTGACAATATTGATAAAATGGCCTGACAAAAATATATTATCTATGTAAAATAAGCTTACTGGTTTTCATTTTTTAAAAAACGAATTTTAAAATGATTTGACGCGTCAGGTTAAAACGTATTACAAACTGTCAATAATCAATACCAAAATTTCCAAATTATGTGTTTTAAGTAATCCGAAAATTTAAACAATGGATACAAGGTAAGCCTTAATTATAATTAATTTTAGATACATCCTTTATAAGGAGTTAATGGCAAAGGATCAGCACTTGGAGACTTGTCGAGCTCAGATCAAGAGGCTTCAAGGCGAACTAAAATTAATGAACAAAGAGAACGCTATGCTTCATGAGAGAATAAATAGAAATAATCCTGAGGTACATCATAAAATAACTGAAGCGTAAATTGTTTTTGTACCGATTACCGTGAATACATTGTAATATTTAAATTGCACTATTTAACGTTGCAATTGGTAATCAATTAAGCGTTAAATTAAATATTCGTATGGAATAATAAACATTGCACTAATAGTCGACAAATCCTCTCTCAATCAATGTATGTACAATAAAGTCTTAAGCTCGTCTATTCTACTACAGGATACTACTACTTTGTCTACTTCTACTGTGTATTACAGTTGACGTATAACCTTTGCTTGATCATACTACTAATAGATCCTCCACTACTTCTACGTTCCAAAGCTCCTTAGTTATCTTACAATATCGTTGATATGTCGATACATATCAATTCAGAAAAAATCCTGAGTTTATAATAAATATATAAATAAAAAATAAATATAAATAAATAAATTTCTCAAATAATATCAACAGGGCGATGCAACTTCGATGAACAACTCGTGCGATCAAGATTCAGATGTTTACAGTCAGGTATTTAATTTTAAGTCAATTTAATTCAGACAACATTGTATTTAAAATGCAATCCTATAAATATCCAAATATAGTTATGTATTTAGTTATAGTTATTTATGTGTAGAGATTCTTGTTTGCAGGAAGACGAAAGAATCCCGGTAAAGGACGCCGAAGAACTACTATCCAAACTTAACAATTATAACAGTTCAACTGTAGAAATTGTAAGTTACATAAATTCGTTGTTCGAGTGGTTAGCGCAGACGCCTAACGTGTAGCGGCGCAAGAGGGCTCGGGTTCGACTCCTGCCAGAGACAGGCATATATGTGATGAGCATAAATGTCTGTTTTTCTGGGTTTGGGCGTTTATTAAATATAAACGCGGTATTTATAATGTGTATTTCTATGTATTTGTATCGTTATCTAACACCCTTACACAACACAAGCAAACACAAGCAAATAATTTGCTTACTTAGGGGTTAGATCAATGTGTGTAATTTGTCCTGATATTATTATTATAAACTTTTGATTCTTTTTTTAACCTTAATGAGTTATTCTTTGTAACATTGTGTATGTTTTATTCTATTCGTGACTCGGCGAAAAGGTTTTAGCTTATAATAATAAAGGTTTTATATTATAATATAATCTATTTTATTTATAAACATTGTTTATTTTTAATGCATTAATTTGTTTTTCTTTATTTTGTAAATATGAAATATTAATAGACCAACACAATTAAATATACATATTGCTCAATTAAATCTATATTCGTAGTATGCACCGAGGGAACTAGTTATTTATCTAAGTTGAGAGAGTTATTATTCAAGCCATTTATGTTTCGTGCTGGCGTTCTGTTTGGTTGGAATACTGCTATATATACTGATACCGATATAAATTGTAGTATAAACTATTTGACGTTATCTTCATACAGATTTAATTTTATATAACATTTTATCCACAATTATAAATGTATGTATATTTCTAATTATTACATTAATTATAAACATATACAATATACAATAATAAATAGAAATACAGTTTATTATATCATAGAATTTAATCAAATTATACAGGAGAAGCAACTTGGTAATTTGGAGTTCGAAGTTCGAAATATTCGACTAGAAATGGCTGACGTAAAAGCAGGAAGCGTGTGCCGGAGTGGGGGAGGTGGCCCGAACACGTGTTTCCAGCAACCGGTAAATTTGTCATGAGTCATACAGATTAAAATTATAAAACAAAAAATTAGAGGCATATTATCAAGGTTAGTTACAATATATAGTTACTAATTTGACTCCCGGAAACTTTTGTGATTATTATCTCATAATTGTCAAATGTTCCAGTAACAATGAAATAATTTTATAATTGATCTAGTGATTGGATTAGTCTAGGCTTGTTAATATTGTGTAATCAATTTATCATATTATCATTGTTATTAGTATCACAAGGTAATAACTTACTATTGTCATATTTGGGGATAAGTCCCTGGCCGAAACGATTCTTTGTAAGCGGACCATGCTAATGGGGATAAAGTACTCCGGTGTTGAATTTTACATTATAAAGTCTTAATTACCATCATTAAATATTTATACATTCTCATTTTATTCGCAGGGAGGAGAGCCGCCGGTTCCTCCTATGACGAAAGCCGTAAGTGTATTAACATATAATACAGGGTAATCATTTAGAATTATATATATTTAAAGGCATACTCACAGACAAATCTGTTAAGATAAATATTTACCACATTGTTAATTATTATTGATCCTAGGTATATTTTTTTAACCTTCGACTCAAAAATAGGGGTGTTATAAGTTTGAACTGTCAATCTGTGTACCTACCTATCTGTCTGTCTGTCTCTGGCAATGTAGCAGCCAAACCCGTGGACGGATTTGATTGCGATTTTTTTAATCGAAAGCCTGGATCGTCGAGATGGATATGAGCTATGTTTGTTCAAAATAGAAACAGACATCTTCAAGATATTGAAGTTTTATTGGTGCGGGTGACAGGTTCTTATGCAATATTGATTGAAATACTTAAGCAATCCGTAGGTTCATTAAGTACAATAATGAAACAAGTAACATAACTTTAAAAAGCAGAAAAATAAAGTAAATTTTAAAACTGATACAAAAATACCTCTAAAAAGAATAAAAATAATATTACTATGTACTTATTAGGGTTGTTGCGTCCGATCTCGTGTATCTCTCCATTCTTTGAGGGTGACAATGGATTTGCAAATATCTTTACTTGCAGATGCCCATTGGCGAAGTAAAATAGGTTGTTCATTCGTTTAACAATTTCTAAAAATAATATATATTAACATCTAAGATGTTATCTATTCAGGTAAATATTTGAAATATTTATTTGTACAACTCTTCTGAACTATTAAACTAGTACATTTATCGTGTGCGATTCCATTATCCTTTATGAATTAAATATATCAAGAAATCAAATCTAACGTACAATGATCCATCATACGTTTCCATTGTTGTACAAATGGAACGATCAGACTCTACTGCTGAGAAATAAATAAATTGTAATGCGTGTCTAGTGATGTGTTAAAATATTTTATACAAATATTAAATATACTCATAATAAAATAAGAAAGAGACAAAATTTATATTGAAAATTATAAAATTATATATTTATTCATTCTGTTTCAACATTTCAATGCACAACCTGAAAACCATCGTTTTGAATTTTATTTAGTCAGTTTATAAGTTAATAAAATTGTGCTTATAGTTTATTATACTTGTCAACATATAAATACTTTTTACTCCGGAAAATTAGTTATTTTCCGTAATAATTTTGAAATACTCTTAAGTGTTCAGAGCTGGCCTATAGTCTAGGTCTAATGGGGTTGGGGAGTTTAGGTTTTAGGTGAGAAAGATCTAGTATTGTATAAGCAAATGATTACAACAATTACGACGTTCACTTATATGTTATTGTGACTTATGTAAATATTAATATTGACACATAGCAGGTTTAAAATAATGGAGAACTCCATTAATTAATTTAAGGTAGTGACTCTAGTCTCTTAGCAATTAAAACCAATTCAATATATAAGTTCTACAACAAAGTTTTTCCATCTTTATATTTACTTGCTGAAGGAATGTACTTAACCTAGAGTGAAAAAGTTAGAAAATGGTTTACAGAATACGATCTTTTTGTTAGCAATTTTGTATACATACATTATAAAAAAAGTACGTAGAAAATAAGGTTGATGTATTTTTAAAAAATATCACTATCGGATATTCAAGACGGTAAATCGACATAATAAGAGGAATACAGGAGTATTTACTCTTAAATATCCCATAAAATCTATTTCAAAGATTAACTCCGATAAAAAGACAGACAACCAAGTTAATTTATTTCTACGTATTTATATCTTGCACGAAAAAGGACTACGTCTTTGTAATTCACATATTAAATTACATTATTATAATAGAATTTACTATAAGTAATAGAAAGGTTTTGTAGACGCAAATGTTCAGATAATCTTGCGTGTCTGTCGTGGCTGTCATATCTCGTTACCCAGAACAACCTCTGTCACTGACATACGTATTACAAAATTTCTATAAACGCAGAAATATTCTTTGTTCCTAATAAAATTTTGCTTCATATAAAAGGGGTTTTCGTTTTGTGTATAATCAGTTTCGCATCGCATGACTATGACGTCATAATGAAAATTATATGACGGCGAAATGGGTCATGGCCATCTTACTGATGATGTGATGATATCTCTTATATTCAATTAAAATTAACGCTACTTAAAAATACATTTCCACTTTTAACAATGGAAATATCACAGGAGCCAAAAATAACGTTACTTAGACAAACTTCAAAAACCAAAACGCAGTTATGTTAAATAGTAGTATTTTTCATTTTCCTATTTCTTTTATGTTTACTTATTTAATTGTCCAAATAAGATAACCAAACTTTTTCTAAAAGCCAACCTTATATTTTACGGTAAATACTTTTTTATAAATAATATAATATTAATACTTGTGTCGCGGGGGGCTGTACAAACACAAATAACAGGTACAAAGGACACCCAGACTCGTATCAAGAATCATCATACAAAGATTTGTCTCATGTGGGAATCGAACCCACAACTTAATAAGGCGCTAGAAATAAGGCATCATGTCTATAACTAAACAGAGTAAAGCCTCAGTGATGATGGTAATTACAAGTGTCAATCAATATTAGAAAACAAAAATAAATATTTTTTTGTCGAGATTATTCTTTAATTTAGTCTTTATTATTTTATCAGTTTTTAAACTTGCCATTGAAAATGAGATAATTATTAATTTTATGGTATATTGATAAGCTCTAAACACACGAAATCCAATCAAAATATTTACAGTACTTTTATTCTATTATAATTATGTGTTAACATGATGGACATTAAGAAATGTGTACTTACAATAAAAATGTTGTTAAAAGATATATTAAAACATTGATTCTTAAATTGTCTACAGAGCTTTAACGGTCTCCACTAAACCGGTTAATCAATATATTTTATATTAGTTATTCCCAGCAACTCCTTCCGCATGAACTACAGAAAAGTGGCAGGTACACATTCGTAATTTCAGTTCTGAAGTACCTACTGAATAATCTGTCAAGACAATTAAATTATTTGTCTTCTAAAAAATATGCTTTTAAAAATTAAGCTGATTTTGCTTAATTCTTTTTAAGGCACTCTTTATTATATATTGGAAATGTGGGTATCAAATACACAATATATTTTTACTTATAGTTGATAGAGAATAACTTTAATAATAGTAAATGAATAAAAATAATGAACGAATTGGCGATATTATGTAAGCTTTCGTCGAATGTGTTCAATACATTCGACGCAACAAGTTCAACAAGTTCATTTTAAACTTTCATGTTCAACTTTATTTCAGTGTGGTGTATGCCCTCCGTGTCCAGCTTCATGCAATCCAAATGCTCCCCCGGTAAGAATTATTATAATAATCTAAACTGTAATAACATTATATATCTATATATATTATTGTTATTTCAGACTCCAGCTGAAAGAGAAGTGCAAAAGCTCAGCATACAGCTTCGTCAGACAGAAGAAAGCTTTAAGACTAAAGTCACAGAGGTAAAATTAAAATCACAATGACTTATTTACCTTAGAGTTTAGGCCTACTAGCTAAAACACTTTTAAATGTTTCAATCGCCCTTATATTTTCTTTTACAAAATTGTACTTCTGAAGGCCAAAATGTAAAGTTTATTTAAAAGATGGTTTATTAATTCAGATTTTTTTTGTTATTTCGATGGTGTCTAAAGGCAATGGTATAATAAAATCCAGATATAGGATTTTTTCTTACATTACTTTTCAAGCGTTACTTTCATATATACTACATCTATTTTCACACCACTATAAGTTTCACACCCTTAGATGAGGAATCTTAGATGTTGAATTGAGATTAAATCGTGCAAAATAATGTTTATATACTGTAATTTATACTGTAAAAGAACGTATCTGGACAATATTTTCATATTACTTCCCTAACAATCAACTATCGAATTGTTCAAGTTCAATTTAATTAGTGTGCAGTTAAGTTTCTATGTTCTAAACATACTATTTAAAGGAATTCACAAACAAAAGCGATTTAGTGAAATGCCATTTTATGTTTTGATTATGTACAATAGTATTAAAAATAAATACAATACTATCAATATGTTTATAGTGCGCATTATTGAGAGCAGAGTTGTTAAAAAAGAAGGAAGAGTTGGAAAAGGAGCGATGTCAACACAGGGAAGTTCAAAATAAGCTTCGAGAACTGGAAATGAAGTTTGAAGGACTCACGACCCACACTAATATGATGCTAGGTACAAAAGAACAGGCGTTTGAACAAGAGATCAATGTACGGGCACTAAAGCAATGCTATCGTGAAGCTAGGGAAGAAATAGACGAACTACGAACTTTGATGAAGGAACAGAACAATCAGTTACAGGATTATAGGGTCAAGGTAGCCTTTAAAATAAATAACGTTTCTTTCCAATTTGTTGTGCCTACAAGTCTTGGTTCATTATAAGCTGAAGGTCGAAAGTTATCCCTTTTTTTCAGTATCTTCAAGCTCAACAGCTGGTGGAAGAACAACGTAAACAGATGGACTTGATGGATATGGACAACACAAGAATAAGCGAACAAATTAATCTTGAGATACAAAGAGTGAAGGTAAAATGAAAAATATTTTAAAATTTTTAACATATTGGATCAATTAAGTTCCAAAATCTACGCACCAGTGCTTTGGATTTGTAATTTAGGTTCTTCTAGTTTTGTTTTAAACTAGCTGTGCCTGCGACTTCGTACGATTTCGATTTTGATAAAACGTACCCTTTGTACTTACCAATGTATGTTAAAACTATAAACGTTCAAACTGGTAAGCAGCAATGGTACGACAATAAAATATTATGAACTTCTTTATTTGTTAACCGACTGTTAAAATAAAACAAAATATAAAGTGAATCCTATGACAATGTATTCCCGAAAACTACATCTAAATTGAATAACCCGTTTCTGAGATTAGCGTGCACAAACACACAGACATACAGAAGAACAGACAAAATGAAAAAACATTGTTTTGGGTTCTCTTGCTCTTATAAAGGCCCCCTATGATGTTTTTTTTAATATTTGCCAT
Organism: Napeogenes sylphis; assembly: GCA_959347405.1. Taxonomy (NCBI): domain Eukaryota; kingdom Metazoa; phylum Arthropoda; class Insecta; order Lepidoptera; family Nymphalidae; genus Napeogenes; species Napeogenes sylphis. The sequence goes on from OY365784.1 coordinate 27,954,212, forward strand.
GTACAGAAATGGATCAGTAACCATATAAATACTGTGACGAGATAATATTTATTATTTTTATTGTTGTTACTTACATTAGCTAATAACGTATGTTGCATATATGAGTATTGTAGATTTATTTGATGGCTTACTTTTCTATTGATGGACCTAACTGGTGATTCGGAGCTTGTTGATGACAAATATGTATATAATTAAACTAAAATTATTACATACTACATCTAGAATATATGCATGTACTTATATCTTTTTATATTATTAGCTGAAGTTCCAAGAAAAGTTGCAAGAATTAGCACCCATCCCAGATTTGTTGAAAGCGACGCAGATGAAGTTGAAAGATGCTCAACAGTCTCAGGCAATAGCAGAGCATAATGCGGAACAGTTAGCGAGGGAATTAAACTCAGCTAGAGAAAAGGTAAATTGCTATTTTTACTAAATACATATATCTGCACAAGATTGAAGCTTTTTACTTATTGAGGGAAGATTTCAAGTCTAAAATTGACTTTCAGGCGCTAAAATTTAAATACTAATAAAATCTAAATTAAAACATATTCTGTTCAAATTTATTTCTTTGCTCTACATCATGGCAATAGTAAATGTCGCAGTTAATATTAGAATACTTTATATTAGCGTATGGTTTAATGAGTACCGTTTTATTTCCAGGTTCATGTGCTTTTGCATAATAGCTTAAAACCATCGGAAAAGGGCCCGGAACGAAGTGGAGATGAGAAACAAATGACGCTATTACAACAGAGAATATCGCAATTAACAGAAATCAACGTGTCTCTCAAAAGCGAAATTGAACGTCTAAAGTAAGTATACACTTTGAGAGATTTTTGAGAATTATGATATTTCTCATTTAACATTGATATTTTATTACGTTGCATTTGTTCTTAGCTATTTCCAGATATGGTAGTATTCGAATATTAAAAAACAAAAAAAAAAATACAAATAATTGTATCCCTTTTTCTGTCACATACGATTTCTTAGAAAGTGATCACAGACGCGACAGTAACATTATCATTTTTTATTGGCACACTTGCACAGTAAAGTTATAGAAATAAAAAAAATCTACTTTTTGAGTTAAAGAAAAAAAAAATCTAATAATCATAATATCGAACGGGGTGTTAGCATTGTAACCAATAGAAAGATTTTTAACTATTTCAAAAAGCATTAGAATTTATTTCCCCTACATTCTATAATTTAATAAATAATATAGAAATCTACGTCAAATATTTTGGCTTTGTTTTTAAGTTATTATTGTGGAATTAACAAAAAGGGAAACATAAAGACGGCAATTTAAAAGTCTTTTTTCAGTTATACATTGCTATATGGATAAATTATTTTATTATTTGTGAATGTCATAGGTCTAATGTTATACGAATGGAAGAATCAGTACTAGCAAATGAAAAGCGTCTTCAGGAGAAAATGCATGAGTGCGCCCAGATTGGTGGAGAATTAGACCGTACACGCGATGAAGCGGCTAGAGCGCTGCAACGTTCCAATGAACGTACAGATACCTTGCGAAAGTAAACATTGAAATACTATTAATATACCATCAAGAAGTAGCCTTTTATAGGACGGATGGCGAGTTAAGGTTATGACTTCTTTTTTCTCAGATGTATGCAGACTACAATAGGTGAGCTAGAAAGACAGCTAGCGCTTACGAGAGCACAATTGAAGACTGGGGAAAAGGAGAGAGAGGAAGTGAGCGGATATATATGACATATTTTTGTTGACATTATATATTGAATTTGTATTATGAAAGTTATATTACTTCTATATAATAAATTAATACAATGGTATGGTTTTTCAGTTGCAATATCGCATGCAGTGTCAGATAAACAGATTGAACGAGAACTTCGAACAGGCTCAATTGCGTGTCTTCGGTTTGCAGACACAAGTTCAGACGCTTAGAAGAACTGTATCCAGTACTGGGGACGGAGAAGGAGATACTGATGATCAGCAGGAATGTGCTTGCAAGAGCTTCTTCGACAATCCTTAACTATTCAATTTTTGTACAACAATGTCATGTGATATCTTCAGATGTATATTTTATAGCAATTACTTGATTATGGCTATTCTATTATAAACTTTACTTAGATCTGTTTCTATACAGATTAGATTTTTATGCTCTTAATAATACCTGTGGCATATTTTGTAATGAAGGATATGTTTCCTAATAATGTTATGGGTTTTCTATATTATGGTGTTTTATCTTTTGTTGACAATTTAATAAAAATATAAAAATTAAAAAATAATAGTTTAAAATGTAAAAGGTGTGTAAAAATAACGAAACTGAGTTTGTATCGGTGTGGCGTCGCTTATTGTTTTAAGCATTATTGTTATCATTAACTTTGATCCAATGCCGTCTTGATACAGTTATTCTTTTTGCAACAATACTATTTGAATATAATGAATTGATATTCATTACCTAAAATAATAAATTTATAAAATAAAGATTTTTTTTAAACTATTTTTTTTATTTTTTCTATTATATTTATTTTTGATACTGTATTCAATAGAGAACATGAAATATTATTGAGCATTGGATATATGTGTATTGCCTAAGGTTGCGTAACATGAGCGCAGAGATTCTTGGGCGATATGTGTTGCCCGATGAGGTGGTGCTGCTACTTCGTGAAAGCGATTTACTGCTTCTGAAAATACTTCTATGGCATCCAGAGGTTGCTCCTGTTCCATTAACTTTGCTCCTTCCTGTTGGACATTTTAATTTTAATTAGACACCAGTAACTTAACTGTTGTTTTTGGTAACTAATGAATTATTTTTAATTTAATACCAACTATTAGTTAATGATTATTTAACTTCCTCGTGCAAGTGTTTAATTTTTGGTCTTACAATAATAATCATAAGTAGATTTACCTCGTACTGTAAGAGACATCTATCAACTTCTTCTAGTCGTTCTTTCAATGAATTTTTGTTAATTACTGTTGAACATTTCGGACACTTGTTGGTTGGATTTTTTACGACTTTAAATTGTCCATTGCATTTTACATTTGGACATCTACAAAAGTAAATAAGTTATTAAGTAAAGGTAAAGGAGGGGTTCACTTTTTGAATAGAGTTGATGATAATGATGATTCAGACGAAATGTACATTTGGTATAATTATTAAAAAGCCATATATTTATAGAACTGGAGGTAATTAAAACCCTTTTTCTATTCCGTGATTAAAACATATTTTTACAAAGTGCTTTTGAGTAACATATTCATAATGTAGCAATATTTCATTATTGATGATAATAATTGTCAAAACAAGAAACGGAATCAAATTTATTATTAATAAACAAAAATTTTACTTAAATTTAAATTTCATTGATTTTACATATGTAATTAATGAAATTTAGTACATATATATCATTTTGATTGTTTTTCTGCATATTTTTTTAGATTCTTTTCTAAATTTGTCGTAATTATCTTTTATTGCCTTTTTATATTGCATTTGTTTTAAATAGCTTAGTTCAATTAGTTTACTCCACTACACCTTGCTCACCCAATTACATCCTTGATGTTCTTTATAAACATGTTAAAAGTATTATTTTTTAAATAATCACCAGTTGTTAAAAAAATACAACTCCATTATTAATACAAATGAAGAAGAATAGATGTTTAATTTTGTTTTTCGTAGTAGAATTAAAATATTTTAAAAAATGTATACATTAAAATAGAAGGGAAGATTGAAACCCAACACCCTGTAGGAAAGAAAATTGGTAGATTGATCAATATTTAAAAATATTCGGCCAACTTTTTATTATAGGTAATATTTCAATCTTAATTGTATAATAAACCTTCAAAAGCTTCATAATTCTCATGACGCTTACTTCTCTTCTCTTTTCATTATTGTTTCGTGTTATTTTGAATCTTTGACATTTATGTAAAGGAAAATTAATCTACACTAAATGCTCAAGGAAATTAACAATTATACTGGGTAAAGATTTTAATAAAATGTTGGTTAAAATATCTACACCGTAAATCCATATTTATTTAATGATCATAAAAATGTTTACTGTTACTTTCCTAAGTTTAGAAGATGGATATGTTATCGCATTTTTTACGATGCTCGCTTTTAGAACAATTTTTTTATTGTATTTTTATTTTTACATCATATAAGGTTTAGCCTCCGTATTCTATAGGACAACTTGTAGAACTTATATAAGTGTACAGTGTCAAAATCACTTGCGAAGTATAGAAGATTTAATTAATTAGAACAAATATACAGGCCAACTCTATGTTATATTAAAAAAAACAGACAAACTCTGTGTTATATTAAAAAAAAAACAATATAAAAAAAAAGTAAAAAAAAGATGAAGGAATGAATTGTAGGTTCAGACGCATAAAATATTCAAAACAAAGAAACTAATAAAACCGCGGTTGCAAAATGTTATATTCATAAGAAAAAATATAAAAAATCTTAGGAGGTATTTTTTTTTAATAACTAATTAGGTAAAGGTTAAGATTGCTTAAAAACACAAGGGAGGGCCACTATATATATATATGTAGTTTAGTTTGTCTGCGAGGAATTTGGTAAAATACGATTTTATGGATTTGATATGTAATATTATTATTTTTTTAATATTAATATATGATATATATTAACGCAACGTGTCAAGTATAACTATAATACAATTTAAAAAGAGGAAGCAAATAAATTTAATAATTATTTAATGAAGTTCTAAACTACAAAAACTGTTTAATCAGGATAGGTACTCAAGACTTAAATGTTGATTAAAAACCTATTTCGGGTTCACTACGATTTCTCAAATACGGAACAGGCCTTATTCAATTAATTGTGAATTTTTTAGATTAGTCGAATGTTATTAAGTAACTAGTTTTAATAATATTTAATTGTACATTTAAAATTACAGGTATGTCACGTTTGAAGATAATGATATCTACTGTCAATGATTTTGTTTAAATTACTTATTTCCAAAACATTAGAAGTATGAAGTTATAAAGAAACTTATTGTATAATATTACGATTTAAGAACTAGCATGTTCAGGCATTCCACATTGCATACTACATGTACGGACACAAAAATATTATTTCAAACATCATCTATACGCATAATTATTCTCGCGCGATTTTAATGTTAGCACAGACACGGCTGTGGATGATATATGAAATCATATTTTTGTGTCTGTGACATATTTACCACGTATGGTGCCTTCAGATAGGAATGCTCAAAAATGTACGCTCAACATGTATAATAATATAAATACTTTTTCATTGCGTGTCTGTGTTATTTTAGGATGGTATTCATGCGATATTAGTGTTTCGAAAAAAACTCATACACTTTTATTATTATATAAATTACACCTGCCTAATAAATTATATCTTAACTTTATTTAATAAGTAAATACTTTTAACAATAGATAAATGTATTTGTTTCTGTATTTTCGTTTATTTGAAAACTTTAAATTTATTGAAAAGGGATTTCAAAAGCTTGTTAGATTGGCTAACAAGATAAAGAGTATTAAAGGACTTCGGCAAGTGGATACACCCTGATAATTTTGTACACATAGAAATTGAAGGCCAACTTATTATTTAATTAAATAAATAGCTATCAAAACTTAAGTATATCGGTGAGTTGGTGTCAATTTGTTTGAGGGTTGGCCAATATTAAGCGTACGCATATTTAATTAAATTAATAACTATCATACCTTAAGTATATTGGTGAGTTGGTGTCAATTTGTTTGAGAGTTGGCCAATCTTGCGCGCACGCAACACATTCACATCGGAACCAATATCGACAAGACAACATCCTTTGTCTTTCTTTAAGAGTGCGCATTAAAAAGTGTGGGCCGTAGTTCTCAGCCACGATGTCTCCGGGTTCAAGAGGTCGTATAGCACGAAAAAACATTTTTTTACCGTCAAAATATCTGACAAGAAATTAAATAATGTGTAATCAAAATAATTGAATAGGTTAAATAAAGAATATTTTATATTCGTTTTATAGAGTTGAACATTTAGTTATTATTAACCAAAATAATATAGTATTTATTCTGAATAATAGTTTATTACTGCATTATCATTCACTTTGAAAGAATGTTAGTCATTTGTTGCGGTATAATTACATATTATAATTTATGTAATTAATAATTGCATGAAATATGAAATGTTATAATTTCATTATTAACATTTCATATTTATACGCAATTCTCTTTAACACATCCCTATAGCAAATAATGAATGCTCATGTAAATAATTAAAATATAAAACAAATAACAAAAAATATTTGTTTTAAACATTTAAATAAAGAATACTATTATATAAATACTAACCGAGCTACTGCAGGATAGCATTCATGGTTAAACAAGGCTCCAGTGGGATAAACGCCAACTGCAATGTAAACTGGCTTAGACCCGCTAAACTGGTGTACTCCGCGCAATGTTTCGTATATTTCGTGGGCATTAAATTGCAATAATTGCAAATTACGGACTAACAATTCGCAAATTGAAGTTTCAGCTGCAATAAAATATATTTTTAAATATAGCAATGATTATATTTGTACAGATAATTGAAACATTTATATTGGGCTTAATATAAAAATTGTTATATAACTGGGGTTAGAAAAGAGTAAGACTTTAATAGTAAAAGATATTTCAAGGTACAATTTCCAATGTTCTAAAATAATATTAAATTTAATTGTATGAGCAACCTGAACTATCCTACCTTTGACCATATCTTCTGTGGGACAGCATTTAAAAAATCCGCTTTTCTTCAAACATTCAGTCAGTAAAATCCCCATAATGATACGTTTAAGGTAATCCACACTTCTTCTCTCCCTTGAATGCGATACTAATGAATAAATTTGTGCGGCTGTCATTTCTAACTTTTCATGATAACTCGCCTTGTCCTCAATTTTGGGTTCAATATCCTCTTTATTTGAAGTTTTGTCGTCTAAAATTTTCAAACCCTTTTTGGTCCTGTTTAATCTCTCTTTTCTGCTTTTTATTTTAAACTTTTTCTTTTCTCCTTCCATATCATTTAAAGCTGAACTTTCTAAGGTTTTTAATTCATTGCTTAAATATTTTGAATGTATTAAAATACTTGTATCAAGCCCCGCTTGAGTTACCATGCGAAGAGATAAATGGCTAAGAATCGACATTCCCGAACCTAAAGAATAAAAAAAAAAAATTTCTTCTGATAGTGAAGTGCTATCTTATCTTTTTAATTCATATATATATTCGACGTACCAACAAACATATTGAAAAACTGGCATTCATATAAATGGTAAGTGGAAAGGGCTTCCTCTCGACATCGCATTGAACAAAACGCTACTCCTGAACAGTTTGGACACCACAGGGGCGCCGTGTCTTCACAATCTTCTAACCTATTAAACACTAAGTTTTAGTTTATGAAGCTTTGATATTTAACATTATTTATAACTAACATATATGTTAATGTTAAATTGCGATAAACCCAAAGATACAAAACATAAAATTATATATTATAATCCATCTGTTGTGGTAGTAATGCTGGCTTATGAAGTCGAAACACTACTTATATACATTGGTAATTTATCCATAATTTAAAAATACATATCAGTATAAATTAAAATTACACTACAAATAACATTATGTTTGAGTTTATAATAAATAATATAAAAGTATTTACGTTGCACAATAATGTAGAAATTACCTTTTAAAACAATGAAGGCAGTGGGACCCGTGGTAGTCAGAGAGTAAACAAGAAGCATACGGGTTATCAGCTAAAAGTGTGTCACCGGTCTTTACTGGGGCATTAGCCACCGCATAGCGACCCTGTTGGACACTTTAACATTAAAAATACTAAAAAAGTTTTATCATTTCACATGTACTATATATATTAAATAATATAAAATTTCGTAGGTTGTACTAAGGTAAACATAATAGAATAAATCATCATAATAAAATATAAATAATAAAAAAGTTTTATGGATTTGAAATTAGTTTTTTAATTACTATAACTTTTTTTTATTATTTAAAAAAAACTTTAATATATTTTGTATATAAGAATCATAAGCAAAAAACAAATAAATATTAAGTTTGTAGGAATAGTACCTACTTAAATTATAGATAGTATCCATCGTAATCTCTTATATTATTTCCCCCGAAGAGAAGGTTTCTTGTATTCTCTCCTTATCTAGTAATCCACTTAAATATATTGAAAAAGCAGATGTCTCACGTATTTATAAACCACCTGTCTTTCAAGAGATAAATTAACTTCTGTGTACTCATATGACTCAGAATTCTGTTTAATTTAATGAATAATTTTGAAAATGGCTTCGTTGCAAGATTTTTTTTTAATATGATTTAGGGCAATGCTTGACTACATTCCACCTAATGGTAAGTTTACTTCAAGATGCAGCATATATCGGTCAAATATCGAATATCTGAACTCCAACAGTATAACCTTACAGATTACACTGTCGCTTCTTGAAACCCAGTCTCAGCTATCCACATTACAATGAGCACTTTACTACTCTCATCTCGATTTATATGTTATAAGATAGATTATTGTAATTGCAGAGAATAACGAAATCATTATCTCATTAATCCCTTTTACCTCATTGAAATGTTTATCAAACAGGTTTTATATTTACGTTATTAATAAATAAACCAACCATTGAATTATAAATTCGTTTCGATTATTTGCGACATTAATATATCTCAAAAATTCTAAACATCTTATAATTAATTTATTATATATTGTACAACAGCAACTTGCAAAAGAATTGTTGGTTAATTTACGCAAATTTTCTAACAAACCCAGCAGTGGAATACAAAAATACCTTATTGTTTTCTTCGGCAATTTTCAATAATTTAGACAGAGCTGGTAAAGTCATCTTAGCGCCAGCGGTGAGTTGAATTTCTGAAACCAAAGACAATGTTTGTAATTTCGTAGCTTAATATTTATATTTCATTCGGCATACACGTTTATCCTAGTAAATGAAATTGGTGTAATTAATTTAATGTTTGGTTTAATTAATGAAGTAAGACTTTAATTGAAAACTTTCAATATTTATTATTGTTCGGATTTATTGTTCTGCTGTTATTACATTTTATATGTTAGTGTAATTATTTCAACATGTTTAAATGATGAGTGTTTGCTAAAAAAACAGATTTGATATTAAATTATTATTTGTAAATATTGTATTATCTATAAACCATTCGAATTAAAAGCAACTATCGTACAAACAGTAGTAAGAATTACAGCCGAGTTTCTTTTTTTATGCAATATATTGGATATTTACATAAATAGTCTGATATACAACATATAAAAAGTTAATATTTATATTACTTTAACTGTAATAAAGATGGATGTTACCTTTCTTGTTAGAAGAGTGATTAGTTTTCACGGAGTAATCTAAAGATTCTATATCCTTAGAAAGTTGTAATTTCTCTTCCTCTTTGTTTCCCAGGAGTCTGCTGGCCAACTCATACGATACTTTGGCTCGAGTTGGTTCTCCTGCACCTTTAATTATATTCATATAAATCGATTACTGAATCATTATTGTTTATTTATTTTGTCATGAATGCATTTTATATAGCCATAATGACTATGAATATCAAATGAAAACAATTGGGCTTTTAATATATTTATAAATCTAAAATTTATAAAATGTCTTTATTGTAGGATTGGAGCTTAAGTAACAAGCTCTTTATTATATAATAAAATGGCGAGGCGAAAAGACAACCCCTTAACCTACTTTCGTCTTTTGGGAGTGAACTACTTTACAAGGGCTAAACTTTTAATATCACTAGGGTCAAGAGTTCCTAACTGGACATTATGATGGAGAGATTCTTATATTTTTAGAACATAAGTCAATGACTCTGCCTGAATCTTTGACGTATCGTCAATATTTACAAGAAAACATATGCGTATTTATTAATGTATTTAATAAATATGGGTAAGATCCTACGGCGTAAAGAAATATTCACCTACGTTGCTATGAGATCATATTCAAAATACCTTTATAACAATGACCCATTCTCCAATAATACTCAGCTCTCATACGAGCGGGAAGCCTTTCTTTCAAAGCTAATTTCAAGTCTTCTAAGGCGGATTTTGGACGGTTGAGACGCAGTAATACTTCTGACCGAACCCACAGACTCAGGGCGAGTGATACTCCATTGTCTCTAACTTCATCGGTTCCTGAAATAATACAAAATAAATACTTCAATTCAATTTATAGTAGCTGTTTTATAGTCCTATTCTTACCTAAACATATGCCATACACAGCTTTATGATGAGTATAACGATTTTATCGTATATTTATGTATAATCTTAAATAATTACTTGCAAAGCATTTATGCACTTTTGCCTAATGTATTGACTGACCCATTCATTCAAATACAAAGCCGTCGGAACCAAATAGCTAAAATTTTGGTAACGTAAATTTCCATAATGGGGTAATATATGCAGATACACGATAACAAAGCTAACCCCAAAAGTGTAATAAAGGTAATTTTAAACAAATAATAAATATTTAAAGCCATAAAAAATGACTCGTTGTTTAATTAATTTAAATATTAATTGGTTTTCTGGTCAAGTACGTTCGAGCCCCGAGGTCACTATATATAATTATAAAGATTTTAAATTTTATTCATAATGTAATTCCATTTCCAGTATCATTCCGCTTTGTTCGGGGTATGGTAATTTATAGCGACACGGTAGCTCAATTGGTAGAGTGACGGAATGATTTCCCAGAGGTCGTGGGTTTGAATTCAAGGCCGTATCGGTTTGTTTTTCATTTTATATTTATTTAAAATATGGTTATTTTTTAACCAAATTTAAAATAATACTCATGTTTTCAATAAAGCGGGTACAAGTGCACTATTACCTTAAACCAAAATAAATAACTGAGATTACATTAAATCTATCTTCAGTTAATGATTCTTGACATATTAATACCGACTGATTAGTAGAACTGGCTTAGGATCTTGGAGGCAGGGTGAGTCTAAAAATAATCGGCTTTCTTATTCTATATTCGCTTTAATCCACACATTATACAACCTTATCTATTAAGGTAATAACGTCATATCTAAATATATATAAACATTATCAGAATCTTTTAAGTTATTCTGTTTTTTATAATATACTTTTAAATACGTTGATAACAAAAAAACGATATTTTCAAAATTAAGCTTAGACTTTGTGATAATAATATTATATCTCATATTTTTTCCATAATTTATTTCTCCTTAACTCTATTATTAAGTAATATGTGTAAATTTAATATATGAATGAGACAATAATTGAAACGTTTGTTAATGAACGAAAGAGTCATTTATTATGAATGTATTCACCGACAGCATGTTGTAATTATAAATACCAAAATAGTTGGAATAATGTAGGTATTTTATTACACGCGTACAATTCAATAACCATGAACTATTGTATAAATTATTAATTTGATAACCAAAATAAACATTTTGCAATAAAATATGGTAAACATATCCCAAACCATTTGTTAACATTAATATTTATTTGGGGATTAATTGTCATGTAAATGTGTTTAATAGCTGAGAGAAATCGTACAGTTTTTCTCTTGTATGTGGAATATAACTTTAGATACTGTTTTGTTACTTTTTTTTATAAAGGCAGTAAAATACGAACATTAAATGAAACTACTTACTCATACTACGTATTAAAAGAACGGTAACAAGGCCGAGGATTATTCATATAACTTTTTCAACTTGCTAAAAACTCTCTCGAAAACGTAAGCTTCATTAAGAGAGTACACATTTTGAATAAAACTAGTTGGTGGAAAAGAATAATTTTATAAAATATTATCTAATTTAAATCATTTTTAGTATCTAATAAAATAATATTTCATTATGATTTGTTCAATTAAATACAAACAGAGTTTAGACATTCATATACAGAATGGTTTATTCGTAAACCATACTTAGATAATTAACATCTCTATATGGTTTCGTATTTTTGTTTACTATATTGTTTTTTCCATCGCATTATGTATATAAAATATATTATAATATCCTACAAACGTACATACTCTTCAACGCAATCGAGGAAAAGCTACAAGCCTGCCTTCAATAAAAATAAAAGAGTAGCAAAGGGAAAAATTAAATGATTTCAAAGTAAAAATCAAAAACTTACAATTATTTTAACTATTCTTAGATTAAAATATTTGTTAAGAATCAACAAAAATATTTAGATGGTTTGAAAACAAAACACAGGTACGTCATTAAAAATATAAACGTAAAAAAGATTTTACGTACCCGTCATAGGAGCTCGTAGCACCGCTTGGTTGGCTAAAGTGAGACTTTTAATAAGGTCCCCGTCCTGTAAGGCGGCTAGCGCTGTTGTTCTCTTTTCATGCGATATTCTCGCGTCTTTACCGCGAAAAAGGGGTTGAATTCTAGACAAAACTTCATTTAGAGGTCCCATAATCTAAAACATAATATGAGTATTTACATATTCACTGAAAAAAATATTTTTTATGACTATGCTGACGGAAATAGTCGCATTATATATTAGTATTGAATAAATCATCATTGATTAATTATTTTTAACAACTAACTATCCTAATAAAATATTTAATATTTTTAACACATACATAAATTATATATTGATTTTAATTACTTTTTGATTATTCTTTACAGCTGTAACCTTCTCTGCTTCCTCAATCACCTCAAATTTCTTTAACCATCCGTCGTCTTCCGCCAATGAGACCATTTCTTCAGCGAGGGTCTTGAAGAAGCCTTTGTTGTTGGAGCAGAGTGTTACGTCACTACACATGGCGGCATACGACGAATCAGCATCGTTTTGCCCCATCTACAATATAGTCAGAATTAAATAATTAAATATCCTTATAAAAACCACTTATAAAAACAGTTTTATGTCTTCTATTATACTTATAAATAATCCTCATGATTAACTTTAACATAGTTTAGTAAAACTACTGTAGATATAATTAAATTAACTTAAAAAAAAATCGAGTTTTCTATCTTATTATTTAAATATTTATAAATAATCCTCATGATGATTTTTTTTAAATTTAATTTTAAAATAGTTCAGTAAAACGCTTGTATGGTAGGGGAAATATATGCAAATGGTAAATATGAATAAATGTGATTCGGTGAAGCGCACAGCTCGTAATCACGTGTTTCACGTACAATCTGACTGGACATTAGATTTGTTAATTAACAGGATACAAGTGAACATACATAGTGAACTGAAAATAGCATAAACGTGACATGAATTTAATATACACGAGCTTAGATTTTATATAGTAAATATACCAAGTGACCTAAATGAAACTTTGATCAATATGTATTATGTAAATGTCATGTTAGTTGAGTTGTGGTTAACATTATTACTTCCGAATTCCGATTCAATATTCCAAATTATGCAATGTAGGTTTCTGTAATTCTATATGTTTTGGAATTGCAATTCACGTGTTCATTTCTGTGTAACTTATTTCCTATCAAGCCTGTTAAATGCAAATTGCAAAACATACGATAACATCCATCCAACATCGAACTATTGGATGGATAATTTTAGCTACAATTCTGGAGTGTTAAATGGCAGCAGGAACTATGCCAATCCTAAATATCAGCATGTAATAAAATCGTCTGTCTTTTATTAGAAATAACTTTCATTTAATCCAAGTTAACGTATTAATATACTATTAAGCATAATTATTGCATGCATAATAATATATGAAGAAAGTAAAAGCTTAATTGTAAATTAATTAATTAAGATAATTTGTTTACATTGAGTCATTGATTGATTGATTACAATTTATATGTTAATAATACATAAACTGTCCGTTAATAAAGCCATAAGGCTTTAGATAAGATATAAATCTTTCGTACTTGAAATAAATTATTACCAGACTATTTCCTGCTTACTTCAAGCACTAAAGAACTTTTATAATAATGCTTTATGTAACGTTTTCTATTATATTTAAAGAGCATTCAGGAAGATGAAGAGAGCGATTAAGTACTTCAAGAAATAAGGCAGGAATATGTTCCAGGACCTAATCTTATTATAATAAGATAGCTATTGAATTTTCTGTTAACATGTTAGAAATATTAGATGCTTATTATAAAATTTATAAATTTATTTATATTAATATATAAACTTATTTAATTCACAATGTGCAATAAATATTATATATTCAGATTATTAATAGTATAATTAATGAATATTTAATAATGTGACATCAGTTAAAACTTGAAAGCAAATCTGATATTGTTCTTAACTTATAAGTGGTCAGTAAACAAATACATGACTGAAACTTCTACAGTGATTTAGTAAAAGGATACAAGTTCTTCAGTTAATGTACTTTATGTAAACAAACTCTCTATTAAAACTTCGTCATGCAAGGTTACTTTGATGCCTTCTATTAGCTCGTAATTGCCTCGGTGAGGCTTGTAAATATTTTAGCATATATCCAGGACTCGTACGTACAGCTCACGTTTTTAAATTAAATTAATTAATTTGGGTTCTTATTTTAATTTAGAGTAATAAATTATCTTTTTACCTTTAGCTGTTTGTGGGTGATAGCGAAGAGTACGTGTGGACGCTTACAAACGCACATGCAAACTTTCTATATATAACACGGTACTAGATATTTGGTGTCGAGCGTTCTAAATTTAAAATTGTTTTCGGATTCACCGCCTCTTATTATGTTTATGTATTATAATTGTTATGTCATTAAAATGTTATAAAATTTATTATCTATATTAATGTGATCAAATTATATTTATTACTTGTATCTATTTTCAAAATCGTTTCTAGAATTTTTGTTTCATTATTAAAGCGCCTTACAATATTATAGAGCAGATTAGATTAAAGAACTACTTGGTCTTGCTTCTGCCTTAGGTGTATGAAAATAAATTTGTATTTTTAAGTAAATGTACCATAAACTTTTTAGGTGAAGATAAATAAATATAAGATGTATAAAATAATAATATGATACAGTTATCGTCTAGGCGATTAACTTTGATAGACAATTTCGATGTTTAATTTCTGTTGGGTATATTTTTTCCATTTTTCTCACTAGAAATGTAGAAACGTTGGTTAAAATTTTCAAGCTTAATGGATGTCACTTTAGTCGTGGTAAAGACGATTTTATATACAATTTTAAATTTATCAAGAAGAGTAGCGACGCGGTAAATATCTTTGTTTCTAGAATACATTTTATTCAAAACAAATATATGCTATATTTAACACAGACTTAATAATGAAAAACGGTAAAATGACATATGAATGAAATGCATTTTTAACTGTATGACACTGAAAATGAGAAGATAATTTTAATATATTCTTGACATTATCGACTTGAATGTATAATGCCGGAATGCGGTCATAGTTTTGATGAAAACCTCTTTGAACAGTATTCTGCTGTTTCGTAATTAACAATCTCTTTGTCATCTGTGGCTGTGCGCTACCAGCATACGTTATAGTACATTCCAGCTTGCCCTAATAAACCGATCTTGTTTCCTCTGGTTGAAGGGTCCACGTAATTTTACCGATAGTTGAGAACTTATTGTGTATTTCATTTGCTGAATGTTAGGTGTTCGTCAATAGTGGTGCGCTATAATATTTTGACTTCTCTCATAAAGAATCGGTATTCTTTATGCCGGTGCATATCATATATGTTTCTTTGTTACCATCATGGTCAAAATAATTCTATAGTTCGCATAAATGTCAGTCAAGAAACATAAGTTCTGTCATGTATGCCCTTATAGTGTTAAAAGTTGGAATATCTCTTATTGAGGACTTGAAGTCTCAACTCTATTTTAACTTTTATTGACGACGACGATGGCAGATATTCTATGAATTTAACTTTATATTTAATGAACATTAAACATACATACATGGGCGTACCGAGGGGAAGGCAGGGGGGGCAGCTGCCGGCCCCTGGACATCTTATAACTCTCTACTGTAAATTAAAAATGGTATTTTACATTAAAAAATAAATCCAATTTAAATTTAAAAATTAAGGAGAGTTTAGAAATCACAAGCTTTTGGTCTTTCATTGTTAAACCATGCTCAGAAAATTAAAATTACAGCTCCAAAATTATAAAAATATATTAAAGAAATCTGGTTTGCCCCCCCCTAGCACAGAATCTGGGTACGCCCATGCATACATATATTGTATATTTATTATATGTATATTTATTGTATACTTAACATTTTTGTTTGCATTGTTATACCTTAGATGCTTTGATTGTACCCTCTTTTCGAAAGGTGATATTACATTCACGAAGTACTTGGAGGAGTTATTAGTTCGGAAACTATAGCCATTTTTACTATTGACCAAAATGTAAAGGAAATGCAAAAAGCAATTGCCAAATATAACAAAATAATGGTAAATACTTGTCTACGATATTGAGGTTAAGCAAAATAAATGTTATATCTTGTTCTTAGACAAGACCTTATTTATATAAATGTTAAATCACCATTTCACTATTTACAACGGGGCTAAAGTTATTCTATTTTTTGTTATAACACAGTTTTTCTTTACTGCGACACATTTATATACAATACTCAAGTTCTAACTGCGAAAACTTTTTCAATGAAAACTTTCAATTGTTTATTTGTATTTTTATACAAAACGTGTATCTTTGTGTAAAAATACTTTTTAAAAGTAAGATAATTGTATTTTGTAATAATTATCAATAATAAGTGAAACTAAAATGATATAATACAAATAAGAAAAAAATAGAAACTAACAATAAATAAACTTTAAAACTGTATTTAAAGTTTTTGTCAGATTAGATATACAATAAATCAAAATAGCGACGAGTTCAGATCTGTACATCAATCCAGTATTTTGTCAAAAGATCATAATTTTATTAAAAGTATCTTAAATGTGAATTTATATGACTAAAAAATGAAAAATAAACCGATACGGGCAGGGACATGGTAGCTCAGTTGGTAGAGCGACGGGACGGTTTCCCAGTAGTCGCGGGTTCAAATCCCTGCCCGTATCGGTTTATTTTTCATTCTTTATTCATATAAATTTAAATAAGCTTAACATGGCTATACATGTTTAAAAGATATTTTCAAACATCTTAAATGTGGATTTCATCAAAATCTATGAAGTAGTTTTACAATGAAACACAAACATAGCCATCGACAAAACCGAACTGAAAATGAGAAATAAAATCCTTTTTTTGTATCTTGCTAACAGACAATAAATTATCGACATAACATATTTCATCACTACTCACTTTTTGAGGGGTACAATCATTTTAGCGCGAACAATTTATATTAATACACACCCAAAAATTGTTTGGACAAAACTATTGAGTTTTTATAAATATTCTTCTTTTATGTTTAACGTTCGCACATCGCGCTAAAATGATTGTACGCCTCAAAAAGTGAGTAGTGATGAAATATGTTGTCGATAGTTTATTGTTTATTAAAAAAATATAATAAAAAAAAATTGTTTAGAAATTTTCTCATTTTCAGTTTGGTTTTGTCTGTTGCTTAATAAAACGAGCAGTTTAGTAATTTAGTAACATTACGAGTACGTTTATAATAATAATACACATACATAACTTGTATGCCAATCTTGAACATCAAAAAAAAAACTGATTACTGAATAGATTTGTTTTAAATTGAAGAATATTTATTTTTTGTTATTTTTTTACAATACAAAAAATAGTGTTTGAAAATATCTAAAAACATGTATAACTATGTCAAGATTATTTCAAATTTAAAGTAAATATAGAATGAAAAATAAATCGATACGAGCTGGGATTATAACCCGTTACCCCTGGGCGGGAAGGTTCCCTAAAGTCGCGGATTCGAATCCCTGTTTATTTTTCAATGTATACATATTTAAAATTTGAAAAATATTGTGTTTTTTATACAGTTTTTATAGTTATTACTTATAAATATTATTATACTTGTTAAGATTATTATTAGACCGTGAAGACACCGTCTTAATAATAATCTTAGCGAATAATCAATGATCAGTGAACTTTTAGCTAGACTAACAATTTCAAAAACTATCAATTTCTAAATTATTTATTAAAATTATGTTTTTATAATGGTAATGTAAGAAAACATATATATATTCAAAATTATAACAAACACTTAAAGATCCATAATTATCTTAATTTTGAATCTCTTCTCATATTGAATTCTTTATATATAATTTTATCTTTACAATACTTTTATCTAATTTTAATGAGTCTCATAAAAAATAAACCGAAACTGTATAGCTAATGACTACGTGTTTTTACATAAACTTCTGAAAGTACCAGTCGAGTTCATAAACCTTTTAAATATTTTTCCACAACATATGAACCAGCTTTATGGCTTTATGCCAGTATAACATCAAAGATTGACATTTCACTATTGGAGAGTGCATTATTTTTTTTAATAAGACTAACATTAGCAATGGTTTCTAACGCAAAATCCTGTTTCATATCAAACGTTTGATACGTCGTTCTGTACAATATGAAGAAAGACTTAGGGATTGATAGGATGGGATCCAGTATTAGTAGAACACGATTTTTTTTTTGTTTTACAATTCATTATTTTTTTACCTCATTTTTTTACAAAAATTGTGAATGATTCTTGCATTTTAACGAAATGACAATGACTTGGCATATCTTTAGGATTACACTGCATAAGTTAAGTACCTTAAAGTACATATTATATTATGTCATTTATATATAAACAAAACAAGAATGAACTTCCTAACATTTTATAAAAACTTATTGTTACAATTCTTATATGTTGGAGTTTTTGTTCAGTTGTCTATTTGACATCCAAAGTTTATAAACGAAGTTAAAAACAGTTAGCTTAGTGAAATCGAAAGGACAAACCTCGAAGAGAAGTTTTGGCAACAAATGACGAACTTCTACCTATTTGTTACAGATTCTTGCTAATAAAAACTTTTTATATATAACTTTTTAGGTAAGTTCAATAGAAAATAAATGTTGCCTCATGTTAAAATTTTCTTTACTAATTGCAATATATATTAATTTATCTTGTTTGAATGTATAATAAATATTATTTTTAAGAATGTTGAACTCACTTAATTTTAACTATTTAAATTATCCAAAACGTAGTTCCAAAAGGTGAGTCTTTCTAATAAAAAATATTACTTATTAACGTTGCTGTTTATAAAGTATTGCTATTTAATTTGATCATATAACATGAACATTATATTGTAAAAACAACACGAAAAAAAAAAAGCATGCACCTAATAAACCTTTTAAAGGCGTCTATGATTCAATATAGATGATTTTTATTGAATGTACATAGACGTTCTGTTCATAATATGAGCCCAGCGTCCCGTAAATACCGGTGGAGATTGTGCATTCACGGCTATATTGATGTGGTGATTGAAATATTCTACAATAGAATCTCACATAAATTCAGCTATAAGATTTTTTACATAAGTCTATTGAGCTAGCTTTATCCGACCGTAATTAATCTTTTGGACAATTTAAATTTTGTAAATGTCTGTCTGTCTGTTATTAATGAGTGTTCAGACCGTGATTTATTAATTTTAGTTTAATATATTATTTTATAGAAAATAATTAGGTACTGTTATTTAAATTCAATAAAGCGGAAAGTAATATGTAAATAAAATGCGTAACACAAAATTATCAGCTAATTTTTTTAACAATTCAAGGTATACTAAAGCAGTTTATGTATGCTTTTTTTGCTTGTTTCTAAACGTTCATAACCTAACTATATATATATTTAAATTAACGTCCCGAAAAAGGTAATGAAGATAATTAAATAACTCATTATATATTTTTTATTTTTTAAAAGTATGTTAATATTACAATTAAAATAACCAATTTTAGACGGCTGTGTGACTAATATTTACTATCTTAATTAACAGTACTTTCACAGTCTGTTTGTTTTCAGTATATACCGGGAAACCCACTGGAAAGAACTAGTATTTATATAACATGATACCTTTGTTTATTTTCATATAAAGTTATGTCTCAAACAAAAGGGATTACAATTATTATGTATAGTTTAGATATTCAATGAATACTTAATCAAAACATTTAATTATAAATAATATATCACTTGAATGTAATACAAGAAACAGTGTCAATAATAAAATTGATATTAAGTTTAAATTTCTTTTCATTTAAGGCTTTAGTACACTCAGCTGAATTTATGTATCCTTTTACAAGATGACAAATATGTGTAAAGAAACCGGAGCCTGGTATAAATAATATTGCTGTGTGAGATCAAATGATTACCTATTAAGAAAAAGAATTACTAAAGATAAAGAAATCAAATTTGCATCTACATTTCAACTCTTTATGGTACTATCCGAATCCGATAACCTTACCCAAACTCAAATAAAAGAGCATAAAGTTTCCTGGATATGTTAAGTTTTAAATAAAGGGTGAAAATATTAAAATTTATTCAACCGGGAAAGTTAGTCAAAAGGTAGTATATTGTCACTATTAGATAGCAGATAATGATTCATAATATTGCAATAAAATACGTAATGAACAATAATATATTATGTTAGATCCAAACGTGTAATAATTTTAATAACTCATGGGCAAATACTAAAATAATCATGTTTACATTTTATCGCATCACATTTGTTTAGTTGGTAACAGTTGTTAAGTAACAAAATTGATGATCTAACTTGCATGTTCTGGCATTGTTATCAGATTGCCTCAAAAACTATCAGCACTGAAATGCAGCATAAAAATAACATTTATATCGGATAAAATCATAATAACTCAATATTCAAAAAAAAAACGCTGAATTCTTTATTTTCTTATCACAGAAATATGAAATAGCAACATTATTACATAATTATTAGGAACTTAAATGATTTTACAGTCACATTGTCCAAACATTACGTTTGTCAATACAATGGCAGAGTAAATATGGCGAGTACTTTTTAGCCGCCAGCTTCATGAGCTGATGACGCGTCGCTTATCAACGGTTATCACCCCGCGAGCCTCGTGTCTCGATCACACTTCAGTCGCGCGTCCTCGCTCAAACCGAGTGGAACCAACGTTTTTTATCTCTCCCAGAAACTAGCCGCGGCAACCTGTTGCTACGTAAGTACATTTTTGTACTAACTTTATAA
Organism: Napeogenes sylphis; assembly: GCA_959347405.1. NCBI lineage: Eukaryota > Metazoa > Arthropoda > Insecta > Lepidoptera > Nymphalidae > Napeogenes > Napeogenes sylphis. Next base: position 27,975,292 of record OY365784.1, read on the forward strand.
GTTACACTCTTATTCAAATGCGTCGCATAAGTAGGCGGCCATGTGCGCGTGACTATCGCGTTAAGGTGTATTGAAAAAAATAGATTTTAAAGCCTGTGTGAGTCATTTTGTATGGAAAGATGTGAAGGCCGCTGTTCATCCTAAAGTAAATTTGTTGCCATCTTAATGTATCAGGAATATTTGACTCTGTAGTGTTAAAGCTAGGTGTGTCACACGATAATCAAATGCGATTAGTTCTACCTTGTTAATCCTATTTATCTGAACGCGTAAGAGGTACTGTCTTTCCGAACAAAGTAGATTTATGTGAAAAATGTTTAAAGTATTACGTAAATATTCTACCAAATTCGAGTACAGATTTCCGAGATCATACACATCAATTATAAAGCGTCAATAGTTATATAATATAAAAGATGTTCAACTAAATGTTATAATATTTACTATTAAAATGCGGGTCAGTTTATCAATGTACGTATGTAAAATAAATTACAAAATACCCACCTATATCTAAGAGTAAAATATATCGTTCGTCTGCAAGGATTATATTTTCAGGAATCAGAATAAAAGAGAAGCCATTGATAAAATACGATTACAGTACAATAGCACTGAACACGTGTGTTATACTGACAAGTGGACTGTACTGTAAGTTACTTTACGACTTAACACAACTATACAGTAAAGATGTTCCTGAGAACTGTCACCTGTGTGCACTGCGTTCATACTTAAATACCCTAACATCTAGACCATTCTTAATATACAGAACCAAAATAAATATAATAAGTATTCTCAATCAGCAAAAATAGATTCCTAAAATAAACCTATTTAGACTATAATACCGTGTTAAAATTTAAATAATTTTAAGGTCTTTTAAAACTATCGACTTAAAATTTAAACTGACAAGGAATGCAAAAACCTGCAATAACAATTTATATATCCACTAGAACAATTTGGAAGAGGCTAGAATATTAAGAAAAATATAGGAAAAGGTAAAATTGGCAATCTGAGATGAGGTACATAACAAAGGAATGAATGTTAGAAACAAAAATCTGAAAAAGAAATAATAACCATGAGGCTTTAATTGCGATGATGAAAAAAATTGTTGTCTAGAATACTTGCAACAGTTTTTATAAGAACTTTACTTTTATTTGGAATCGAAAACAACAATTCTGTTATTTGTATCTATTTAAATTATATTAATTTAAATACTTATATAAGTCGAGTCTTCTTAGTACTAAGTAAAAAACACTGATCATGCGGTTGATATGTAATACATAGTATATTTTATTCATGCTTCTATAACTTGTTATGCTTGGCTTAACATGCTTTAACATATCAAAAGTATAAATATTCTATTAATAAAACTATTACTTACTATACTTAAAATTAAAAAATAATTATTCCTGTATATATATTTACAGTAATTCGTTCGTGTTATGGTATCAGCAATCTTCTCAATAGATGAATCGATAATACCTAATAAAATAAGTTTCAGTACACAATAATATATAACCTTCACAAGTATCGGAGTCTCTTCCGTCTACTGAAACGACTTCACCAATCACCATAATAGGGTATGTTAGGACACAAAGGACCATTCTATAGAACAATTTAAATAAAATGTTGCTATATGTAACTGTGAATGTCCTTGGATCTAAATTTGTAATAATAATACTACTAATACCATTACATAAGTTGTATTATGGAGTACAGCTGAGTACTTCTTAATAGTTTATGCTAATGTTATTACTTGTATACATCTCCTAGGTCTTTTTAGGTTGTAGCTTATTTTATGCTGCGACGTGTTGAGTGTTCTGCATACCAAATTTGTTTGAGGATTTTATATCTCACCCAAGGATCTTTGATTCTGCATTTTAATGCAAGTGATATTTTTTAACTAGTATTTGACAAGAAATTAAAACTCAAACAATGGAAAATATAACTTGACTTAAACCTTTTAACCTGGAAATTAAGATATATTTCAATCTAATCAAATTTATCTAAACATTATCTTCACTCAGTTAAAGATAAATAAAGTGGTCTAGTTACTTATGCAATGTATACAATAAGAATATTAATACTTTTTATAATAACTTTAAAAATATACTGTATCAATTTTTGCAGATAGTTTTGATGCAAATATTTTGCCCGGTACAAGAAAGTTAAGTCCAAAGTTAATCTTGACCGTCTGATAATTCAGTTTCATTTGATTCCACTCTTGACTATGATGTTTTACAGTGTAACTTTCAGAATTCATCACAAAACTTCTTTTATAATTCTGCCAAATTAGATACAACACATACAACAAGAGAAACCAATTTCCCTATAAATCATTGTTAGCCTATTTGCTATCAGGTATGTATTTCCTTTCAAAGCGTATCACTGGTAATTTGATTCCCACTGGCGTGAGAATACATTAGGGCTGGGACACGACATTTATTATTTTGCATGTGGTTTTGAGTCATTGATATCCCATGGTTTCTACTCCTGAGAATAATAGCATATATTTTATAAAGGATGTAAAACTTTTCTGTAACTCTAGATACATAAGAAGGGTATATTTAAAAAAAAAATGAGGAGTTACCTTTTAAGAATGAAGATTTACAAAAAAAGATGTTGATTTATAATTAGATTTTAAGCAGTTTTAAGCCAGTTTTCTGGCAATTCATTTTGATAACGAGATAATATTGTTAAGGAACTATTTATCTAGACAAGAATAAAAATAATAATTTATCTTTTACCAAATAATAATGATTGCGCTATCCTTATCTGTAAAATATATTATTTGAACGCTTGTTCTAAAGTTTCATAAAAACGGATAACAATTACCTACTTATCACATTTAAACAAAAATTATGAATATATTTGAATTTATGATGACTGTGATCTAAATTAAATTAAATTTAAATTAATTTATGCTAACTACCCTCTTGTCTATTATTTTTGGAACTGTCTTACTTCTAACATGAAAAATAAAACAAATTATTTTGAGATAATTGAACCTTACATAGAATATTTTTATCTAAATTCCTGAAAAGATAAAAAGTAGTAGTATTAGAACCGTCTTATTAGAATTACACACACGCCTTTAGAGATATAGCATTCGTATATAATGAGAATTATTTTATTTTCGTGGTTTCGGTAAATATTTTGGATTCAATTCGGTCGATTAGTTCTAAAACATATTTTAAATATAAGTATTAAAATATATCTTATAAATATGACATTTTATTTAGTACACCTGTGTCATTAGTGATAGGTCTTATAAATATTTTCATCAGTATATTTAAATAAAATATAAAGTTTTATGTTGTTTTTTTAATTATATTTTGCCTGAGGTATTTTATGGGACAAACATGATGGCTCATTAGCCGTGAATGACTACAGATTCCTTTTAACGATAAGATAATTAGGTAAATTTATTAAAATAATCAAGATATTGCCAACGGGAATAAGGTTGTCTTTAGGTATATTGTGACTATATATTGAAAATATTTTATTATTTTAACTGACGAAACAGAAGCTCTTGTAATAAAGTTTTATTAAATGTGTAAATTTTTTCATGAGATTCATTTCATGTTCTTGAATATATTGAAATCTTATTTTTTTAAACTATTTTTTCTTTGAGTACCTGATGAAAAATACGTAAGACTTTACAAAGAAGAAATGTTCTTCTCTTTTATTCTAATATATTATAATATATATATTATAAAAATATTATAATATATTAATATTTAAACATTGAAAACATTAAAATAATGAGTACTGTGTTTACATAATAGACCTTATAACTTTCACTAACAAAACAACTCACGAATAAGCCGTATTATTTATAGACAAATAGTTAAATTACATATAAATTGAGTAACCAAAAACCTATTAATTTTGAATTATTAAATGATTTTGTACTGTTTGTCCGTAAGTGAAATATAATTGTTGTAAAATTTATATAATACCTAATTAATATAAAATTTTACGTCAAACGATTGAACGATTTAAAATTATATATGTTTTGTTTTTGAAATATAAAAAGAATCATACAACGATATTTAAGGATTTGATTTATATATACAACTAGCTGTTGCCCGAGACTCCGTCTACGTGTTTATTGACATAGAATGTTTTTTATCTTTCCAACTCTTATAACTACCCGCAAAAAAAAATATATAAAAAGTATCTTATGTTACTTCTAATACCTTCAAAAGTACGTGTTAAAAGTTTCATAATGATCGGTTGAGTAGTTTTCGAGTGAAAGCGTAACAAATAAACTTACATTCTAATAATATTAGTAGGATATCACGGTTATGCTGTTTAACGACAAAAATAACAAGCAGAATTAAAACTGTTTACTTTAAGAGAATTATTCGATAAAGGTAAGGGTAGATTGTATGAATCATATTTCTAAGTATAAATACACAGACTGAATCGCGATATTGATATTTAAACCAATCAAACAACCGTTTCCTGCAGAAGCTACTTCATTACCGAGTCTCGTATTGGATGAGTCTAACGATATCTCGTTATTAGTGTAACTATTTGCAGTTATACACATTCATCAAGTAGTTGAAAGAAACAGTTTAGACAAGATAGAGCTGTTATCTCAATTCATTTTAGTATGATTTAGATAATAAATTGTGATAAGAAAATTCATTATGGGCACATTTGTTACTATAATTCATTGTTTTACTAATGTAACATGGTTGATATGTACAAGTAACATGTATTTTTTTGAACCCTTACAATGAGTGTCAGATACAAATAAGTGCGGATACAAAAAATAAAATAACCCAACTTATTGGTTTTTTGGAATTCAATAAATTGTTTTTAATATGAAAACATGTGTTACTTCAAATCAGCGTAACGATATTGTTCTATTCAAAATTTCAAGCGACAACCAACCTATGTATAGACAAACTTTATAGAAATGTTATGCTATACAAACCTTGTCCAGGCAATCACAAATACAGTGAAAAGAAATCAACCAAATCGGTTCAGTATAAAATCGGTTGTTTTTATTTGAAGATATTTTATTATCACGGCTATTTATCTTTATATTATATTATATATATGTTGATTATAAATTTCTATGTACCATATTGTCCTGTAAATGTTTTAAAAAAGCCAAGAATTTACGAAAAAATATGTATATAAGAATTTCATGACTAAAAATGTAAGTCATTCAAGTATATGTACGAATTAAATTGGAATAAAAACAGGTGAATTATTTTGTTATAAGATTATATTTGTTAAAAATATTTTGTTATTGAAATATTATTATTATAAACTTTATTGACTGGTCTCTTTAATTGGATATATTGTTGTTATAGGTCAATAGTTAATCAGTTTAACAAATCAAACATTTTAATTAAAGTTAATAAGAGTCGATTAACACTACGTTCAACTTATTAGTTATGTGCTACTAAGAACATTGCAAGGAGTACTTTAACGTTGTTTCTTATAAATAGATTAACCATTATATCCTATATCATATTTTATAATATACTTACTGTATTTATATATATTATTGATTATATATTACTATGATTTTATATCCATGGTTTTCAGCAAAAGTATTATTTTATTAGTAAGTATTTCAATAAAACATTTTTCTTTCATTGATATTGATATACGGGCTTAAGTTAAAATAGTATTAAATTACTACAATAAATTTAACATGAAATCGAATAGATTATTTTTATTCGTTCTCAGACTGTTCGACACAATACTAAGAGTGAGGTCAATTCAAAAACTATTATGTTATTTTTTATTTCTATATACCCTCCAACTTCAGTGTTTGTATTTTTTGTTTATCCAACGAAGTAAACAAGACGAATTTGTCTCAGCAATGACGGCCTTGGCTTTAAAACAATGATCGTTTTTCGAACGTCTGTTTAACCGAATATTTACGCATCAGTGGTTTTTTCTTTGACGTTCAGTAAATAGTTTTAAATAACTTCTTAAATGCACTTCTGGTTTGTTAATCGTAAATAATCTCTAGTTTACCTTCTAGTTTAATAATGGGCGAATAATAAATTATGTGAAAATATTAAACGAGTGCTCGAGAATTTCCTCCTTCATATTCGATTAATTATGTGGCTCTGTGATCTTATTTACGACCAATGTGACACTTCGTGGTTGTTAAGGGCAACCTGCTTACACCATAGCGGTAAGAAATATAAAAATATTATAAATTCTAATGCCTTAACTTAAAAATAGCACGTTGATACAAAACACAGAAAATTACGCTAACCAAGTACCTCGCATTATAATATGTAAATGCATGTTTTCGTTTACAAGAACAGAGGACGTAAACATTTGAATGATTTCAATTTTAAAGGTTATTATCACAATATATCTTATTATAGTAACGTTGGTTTTGTGATTAGTATTTAATGTTATTACTAAGCAATGTTAGTTAAATGATAAAAATATATTATGTATAATCAAGAAATTAGTGTAATTTATAGATATTTATTCAATGATAATATTATTATACAAAGACAATAAGTAACTGCATTAAACAATAACTGACCTATACACACACACCTAAAGCAAGGAAAGGTCATGTTAACAATATGTTACACACAACTAAACAAATATAACAGACAAGAACCTTGAAAAGATAGCTCTCAGTTCCCACAATGCATGTCTAGTAAGAACTTTTGTAAAGGTATCCAGGTATTAAGTTAGAAAATGGATACGACCTATGCGTTATTGTTTTCTCTAATAGACATGTTTATAGAACATTGTTTTGATGTAATATAATATTATAGAGAACAATACTTTTAGTGATTCTTGTTTTTCCATATAAAGGTAAATGTGATTGATGGAACGTCATATATTTAATCAAGATATATGACATATTGTTCATGCCATCATGGACATATTGTATGCAATATATTGATCGTATTAATGAACTATTTATTAATTGATGAATATTACGTAAATAATATATTATTATATATTGTGGAATTTGGTTTATTGGTTATTAAATGAAATACACATATTCGTTTTTCAGTATAATGTTTGTGTAAAATTAAAAAAATATATAAATTACGAAGTCTTTAAAAACAGATATATTACAAATTATCCGATTTATTTAGTTTTGATTATTTTTTTAAATCTATTTTTATTTTGTTTCTTCGCTTGCGCTTTATAAGCAATAAAAATCTAGTTATGTCCAATGTCGGTCTAAATATATTTTTTCTTCGTCTTATTTGGCACTTTTTTTTTTTAATAAGAGGGCCTTTTATCCCGGGCTGTGAGCAAAGTATTCTGTTGATCGATTAATGATTAAGGCGTGAAAGAGTAACAAACAAACAAACTCACATTCGCATACATAATATGTATTAGGATTTAAATTATTCCTTTTCAACGAACAATATCGTTGAAAACACCCTATTTAGTAAAATGAAACCAAACAAACGTGATCTTACATAATTTGGATCGTACCTATCTTTAAATAAAATTATGTTCATTTACAAGAAAATATTTTATACATTTGCTTTTAAACGAAGTTTATAAAAGTTTTTTAAAATTTTTTAATCTTCAGATAATAAAATAACTCACCTTGTGTGGTGTTTCAAAAACATACACAAAGACAGGAATATTTTAATTAAAAGCTGCTGCAGCTATACATGACAATAGATCTACATTTTATATTAAAATCCAAACCATATTAAAACTTAGCCTTGGTTTCCCTTTGGATTATCTAGTGTACATTTTTAAAACAATATATACTAAATATCTAATTGTTTATTTATAATAATAATAATAGAAAAGGAATTTAAATATATTAATTTATTTTACCACAATAAAAGGAACGTTCATGTATTGCTCAATTACATTAAATTACACTAATTATAATTAGTAATTATTAATATTATTAACCATTTCTTTTTATTCGTGAACATAAATTAATTCAGCTTTGTCACAAATAAACACATTTCATTAAGTTATATAGAAAATTGGTTATTTATTTTGTATTTTAACTCACGTTGATCACAAAGCATATACCTTTCAATTTGTACTGTTTTGTTTTGTGTATAAAGCCAGCTTTAATTGTATCTAACCTGACACCACCGTTGTCCATTTTATAAAATAGTTTCCAGTTTTGTTTGTCAGAAAATAATCATACAGTTATTGTTGGTATATTTTGCAAGGGAATTATATTAAGAGTTCAGGCATAAGTATACAGTTTTTATTGTCTATTGAAGCACATGGTTATAAATATAAAAATATTTAAATATTAATATCAATTTGGGACGTCTGTCTATCACGGCAAAAGTAGGAATTAGATTTGTAATCAATTTTGAATGAATTGACGATATAAATGAAAAATCACTTTTTATCTTGCTACCTTTTATTCCGGAAAAATATACAATTCCTCTGGGATACATCATTCATTGGCATGCGCTTCTTTCACGTATAAACAGTTTGACATGATTTTGGAAATGAATGTTTCTATTGATTTGCAATCAGCGTTTCAGGACAAATGTCCTATACCTGTAACATCCACGCTTACAAATTATGTCTAGTGTTGTCATGAATCTCCGTAGTTTTCTTAATGCAATAATAATAATAATATTAAATATTATTTATTATACATCCAGATAAAACAATAACAAACCAAAAATAGAAAAAAAAATACAAATTTTGCGGACTTATCGCCACTTATGCCAATTAATTAAAAAAAAAGGTTATTAAAAAAAAACCTCAGTCTTTTAAAATACTCTAAATTAGAAATACTATTGAATAGATCTGATTTAATTAATAAGTAACATAAGAGAGTGACAGTTTTTATAAGAGTCATATTATTTTCGAAGTATGATATAAAGTTTTAGACTTTTCATTAGATTAAGTAATTAAACATTTTAATATGTTTGGTTTGAACCGTTCTAAACAATGGATATTTCTGGAGTTGTAATAATGAATTAATTTAATGAAAACGTACACATAACGAAATTATTAATTTTAACCAACAAAATTTGTACTCATTTTCCATTTTATCTCTTTGGAGTTTAAAAATAAAACTTTGTTATAGAAAACAATCACACCTTGTGTATTCTTGGAAGCTTTTATTTAACTTTCCTTGCTGACATTTAACTTCGGTAATAGAATATTAAAAAATATATCTTTCATAGCATGTAAAATCCACACCAAGATTATTTGGTCCTTATTTTTTTATTATTTTTCATCTTCTGAGTAAACATTGAAATCTTAATTCAAGATTCTCGACATTTGAAAATAGATTTTATTTAGATTTTACAAAAAAAAAAATCATTTCGTCCCTTCTGAAAGATTCACTAAAGCCTGAAAAATAATCTAAAAATGTTCTAAAACGTTTCTGCTTAATCGAGTTCACTCAATATTTATTTTATACCAACTCACGATATCTATTTTAGGAGTAGTTAAGAAAATAAAATAGAAAAATGTACACTGTTCTTTTTCTTTGAATTCTAAAGTTGAAGTTTATTTTCATTTCTTCCCGTTTTTTAGCAGTGTTGCATATTTTAACAGAATATTCTCATATAACATATTCATGGTACGTATAATGTTTAAACGATATTTTATGTACCGTGAAAGTCAGGTTAAAGCCTGTCCATTGGCTCGGTAGACCTTTTTAGAACCATCTCGGTGATCTGGAGATTAGTGGTCATTGTTCTTTCGTTTATTCTTCCCGTGTATATCATTACTATTTGAAAATGGCTTTCAATGCAAGATTATTGTTTTAGATTTTGAATTTTATTCACATCTTTTTAGGGTTTAGTTTGTAAAAATCAATATTGCCTCTGAAAAGAATCTGTAAGAAGTCAGTAGGTATGTATGGTCTGAGGTTTCATAAGTACTATATACAATATTTGAATTAAAAAGTTTATAGCGCTTAAATCATGAGATATTTATAATTCCAAAGCGAAGGTTTGATACGGATTGCAATTTAATTTGCTTGCATGTCGTCTAACAGATTCCGCTGCGCAAGGTTACATATAATAAAAGCGATTCTTCTTGGACCAAAGAATTTTCTTGTATGTAATAATAATAATGATTGTTTCAAGCTGTTAGTTATGAAAATTTTATTTCATAACTCGGAAAAAATCACTATCTTGCATTTAATACCAATGTTGTATAGGAATCACATTTATTGACAGTCTAATGTTTTTTCCAGTCCACATTTCTCGTTGTTTATGCATATTGCTAATTCTATGACCACATATAATTAAATACATTGAATACAATTTCATTTCATGAACACTGCACACACGGGATACAATATCAAATACCGAAATGTCTACTGGACAGAGTTGCTACTGTTGTTGGACAAGATTTCTATCAAAGAGTTTACGTCACGATAACAATTGACACGGACGGACCACTTGTCCCTAAAATTACAGTAGCTTTGTATCAGAACTCTGCGTTTCTCACTTCTCTTACTATTCTGATCTGCTACAACAATTTACCATTTTGACAGCTAGTTATCTTTAAATGGACGAATATATTCTCAATTCCGATGAGAAAGTGGAAGAGATCTTTCTCTAAGTAATTGTAGTTTAGTTATTTATTGTCCTAGCCGATTTTTGTAATCTTTTATATCGTTTGTTGAATTATAAAGTAATTTTCCAACTTATGAAGTTGTTTACCAACTATAGTTGACCCAGATTGTCGGTAATTTACTTGTGAGACCAGCCGTCAAATCGGTTATTTTACCTGAATGATTTTACAAGATACGCAAACACTAGTTTCGATTTTATAGGTTAACTATAATTTGCATATTTTCATTGTAAAATAAAATCCATAAATATTTTGTTCTTTCTATTAAGTATTAATAAAGTGTATGTAGAGTAGAGTGTATGTGTATTAAGAATTATGACCACAGCGGGTGTACTAAAATAAATATTTATATACATATTGAATGAAAAATAAACCGGTACGGGCAGGGATTCGAAGCTGCGACAAATTAGTAGAGCGACGGGACAGTTTCCCAGAGGTCGCAGGTTCGAATCCCTGCCCGTATTGGTTTATTTTTCATACTATATTTATATAAATTTAAATAAGCTTAACGCGGCTATACATGTTTAAAAACATTTTCAAACAAAAATAAATACATACATACATACATACCATCTGGATTAGATATAATAAAAATATAATATAGTTGCATGACTTATTGGTGTAGTGGTTAGTAACCCTGAATGAACTAAAGGTTGTGGATTCCATACGGGGCAATTTTTTGTATGATCTATAGATTATTCTTGTGTGAGTCTGGGTGTACATTGTGTCCGTTATTTATATGTTTGGGAAGCCCCCCGCGACAGAGTATATAATATAAATTTTAAAAAAGATACATTGGCGTTCCTTAATAAGTTAGTATGAATATTACTAATAGGTACATTTTATTATTATTCAATATTTACGTTTATCCAAAAATATTAGATTTTTGTATCAGTAATGGAAAGTGGTGGAACGTTTTAACAATTTTATTTTACACTTTCTTGTACACTTAAATCTCTATAACGTAAAATAAGTGTGATCTGACAGGAGACCTGAACAGCGAGAAGCAAATTTCTCGGAAAATATATTAGCTTACTTTGCGAAGTGAAGAAAATTAACATCCTCAAAATAAATATTTCTCTGTATTTGTTGCATTTTATTCATTTTTCATAAAATATCATATTCACTCTCATTTAATTATTAAGGCTTTTTGTTAAAGCTTTACTGAAACCGTTTTAATTAATGAAACAAAAAAATGGAATCTCCTTGTTTATTAAACATTCTTGTATTTTCATTTGCTTTGTAATAAGAATGCGTCATTCAACAGCAATGTTTGCAACATTCGATAAGCTTTCATCACATTTTTTAATTAAATGCTTAATAAAAATGTCGCTGACATCTCATAACCACCAGCTTTTATTGCATGTATATATTATTAGATTAGTCATAGTTAAGATAAGTAGAGTAAATAAAAAATATCTTTTTCATTACAAATGTATTATGGGATCTAAAATTAAATGAATAGATCGACATTTACAAAACTTTAGATATTATTATTTTATTAAGGACTAGTAAAAGAATTGGATGAACATAGTAATGTTATGTTAAACTAAAGTTTAAGCAGATTTATGTTTATGTAAACTTAAGTTAATGCTTGCTTAATATTGTCTTATCTTATATTTATAATTCCTTCTTCTGTGTTTGTCACTGAACTCTTCTTAATAGCTGGACCGAGTTTGATTGATTTGTCTGTGTGTTTACCTAGTATAATTCACAATTAGACACATAATGTAGCTATATAATTCGATTATATGTTGCTATTCTTTTAAGATTTCTTGTTTTTTATTTGGCAGCACAGCATGTCGAAGACAGCTAGATCTGGGTAATTTAGACTTTCAGACTATTTTAATAATGAGAATAAAATGTTTCTGGATAGAACAACGTCTGCCATACCAGCTATACTATATTGGGTATAGTATTTTATAAATAATAAATTTATAAAATTTTAAACTTAAATCTAACAAGGTAGTGAAAAAAATAGGTAGATCCTTATAAGTCAAGTTGTAAGTTGAACTGCTGATTCGTTTCACTTCAAGTCCTCTAGTCATCTCAAATCGGATTACTAATTCTGACTCATGGCGTATATTTTATGTTTATATGACACTCATTATAATATTTACTTTTTGTAATTGTAGAATCTCTACGATCAGCTTCCAACTCCATTTGTGAATTAGTGCAGTGTTATTCTAAACCAGTCTCGTCATTAAAAATTATAATGAATGCAGAATGTTCATGATCTAAAAGGTCTGAAAAATGAAACCTATGTACGTGCAACCAAATACGTTTTAAATCAAGTCATCATTTAAGGCTATAATAATCAAAATTAATCGGTAGCAGAAGTTATAACTTGAATTTAAAATATAAATAACCATCGAATAATCTAGAAAGAGCCAATGAACTGGAACAGAATAACAGATTTTCTTGAATGGTAACTATGAACACTTCCAATAAATCACTTTTCAAACAAAAACACAATCTTAAATCAAAATCGAATCATCTATTTAAGAGATATCTTACGTTTTGTGTCCATTTCAATCTGGTATTTACTAACTTTCTAAACTATCCCGTTTCATAATGTCATTATTTTGTAAACGGGAATTATCACGTTAGGACAGGGGTCGGCAACCTATCGAGTCAGAAAAATTTAAAAATTAAAAAATGAATTAAATAATGTAAGTTTACAAAATTGTTACCAACTTTCAAAATCCTCGTTAATCGATTCAGAACGACTTTTAACTTTAGTTTTTTGTATAAAATAAATATTTTTGAAAACATGTGGAACTAAAGGGCCCAGGCTTCAAATTCAAAAAGCCGCATGTGACTCACGAGCCGTAGGTTGCCGAACCCTTCGTTAGGAATATTTATAACATACATTTTAATTGCTTGATGTTTTGAACAGGTTGCATTGGTTAATTGATTAATTCGTTAATTACAAATTATAAAATAATAAAAAACTTGGGATATCTTCAAATATATACAGTTTTCTTTGGAAATTCAAACCAATTGATAGGACACCATCGATTCAACGAAACTATTAAAGTGTATTCTTTGTCAGGTTATCTGTTAGTGTACTTTAGACTTTAAGTATAGCATATCTAACCACTTAGAGTATGTTCATGTATATGTGTTCATGGATGTTTATAGTTTTGAAGTGGACTTCTGTTATGTCAGGAGTTAGGTCAAGATAAAGTTGAGCTCGACATACATATTGCTGTTGATAATAATCATTGATAATAAATGAGATTGTTACTTCGATAATACCAAACAGGTAGCGTTGCTTGGATATTATCAGCGTTGTATAAAATGTTATAATATTTGATAACACACGTTTTAATGATGATTAAAAAGACAAGTTTTATATAACAGGACTGATAAATATATAAGTGAATATTGCTTGTAAATTTTATTATTTATTTTTATTTGTGTTAGTGTGTGTAATATCAATCAATTATGTTTAATGTAATTGAGTTAAACAACTAAATGATGGATGAATTCAAATTATTATATTAATATAATGAATGTTAAGTCCAAGTCAGAAACCAGATAACTAAAATGTGTATGTAACATACATGTAATATTTATCGGTCTTTAATATTAAATATTTTTCTATTTTTTTATTTTTTATTTTATATAAATGTTAATATGTTTTCGTCAATAACGTTCTGTGCCTATTGTCAGCTGCGGGTCGTTTTTAACTAGCTTTTGCTCGCGATTCTACGTATAATATTTGTCTGCGCATTAGTCCATTTTATTTAAACGGGATAATAAATAAACTATTTCGAAAAAATAAGTATATATTTTACAAACTTTACCTCTTTATAAGTAGTTATTATAGAAACAATCTATAATTAATTATAACATGACTACAACAGAACACTACAACTTGTCTTAACAAAACTAATACATTGTGCGAATGTAACCTCAATCTGTCAAATCAGACAGGATCACAAACAGACTGATTATATTAATTATAAAGACATCGAGTAACGTTAAAGGATTCCGCCATCTTGGTTTTTTATGATCTAAATAGAATAGTGTAGAAAAAAAAATCTTGTATACTTTAAAGTGCTGATGAGCTGATTTTTGTAAATGATACCTAAATTTACTTTTGATAAATAAAGTTTTTTTTTTAATCCTTAACTAAATGAAAAATCGATAGATATTCATATACAGACATTATTATCCCTCTTTATTCGTCGTGGTTTAATAAAAAAGTTTTAATTTAATAATATTACAATAGTAAAAAAATCCTAATTAATTTAATACGGATTCGTATTTTATTAAAAAAAAAATTAAATTAAGAATCACTTGCATTAAATTATCTTTAGTCTATCTTGTAGTTTATTATTATACTGTATTTTGAAAGGGCAAGACTATAACATAGAATCGTTGATTTGATAGGTAGAATAAATTATTTACGTAAATAAACTATTTTTATTATAAAAAATTCATCGTCGTGTGTCAGTAAAATAAAACAAAAGAGTTTAAACAAAAGAACACACGAACGTGAAAAGAGTTCTGAATTTTTAACGTCGAAATATGTAGTTTTATATAGTTGGCATGTTCACGGATTTGTTTTATTTATAAATTGTTACCTATTGTTATAGAAAACTTCCAAATTTCCCTTTCTATGTGAAAACGCTGTCCCTTTATCTGAATTATATTATGCTTATTATATTATGTAGAATTAGAAATAGATATTTTAATATTTTTAAAGTTTCAAAATTAATACAAATTGGTGAGCTAAATTATATCCTGTATGGGTTAATCTGTTTTATTTGTAATACTGATTAATAATAAAAAATCTATATTTTTCTTCGGACAATATTTAATTTACCATATATATATATACATATATATGGTAAATTAAATACTCTACTACTATATATTTTGCAAACATAAACAACTATCTTTCAACCGTATTAAAAGTTTTATATATTTTTTCTTGAGCAAACAAATTTATAACCCGTTGCAGAATTTTGTTATTAAAATTTTTCGACAGAGAAGAGATGATAAATAAAATTTTAAAATGTTGTCATAGTTTGCTATTTGAATGTTGAAATTGTTTCAGTATTTAATTTAATACAACTGGAGATATCGCAATTAACCTTTACAACAGAAATCTGTTGTATATGCAAATGAAGTCGCAAGCAGTCGATACATTTTAATTGCTTGGAAAATTACAGATGTTAAATAGACTGCGAATACAGACTGAGATACTGATAACGTACAATCCCGTGTACTATTTCATTTTAACAATTAGGAAGCACTTTAGAACTACGGAAGTTGAGTTAAGAGATATTGATATAATTTTAATCAAATTTCCCACTTAAGATATCGTGGTATAAACTCGGTCATCGGTCGGGTTTACTTAGTTATCAATTATATATAAATGCTTTCAGGTATGTTCTTACAAAAACTTTTTTTGTAAGAATTTATGAATTAATAATGATAATGTTAAGCTGTTGTTAATTGATATCAGAAACATCAAAGGAGAAAGTTAAATGGTTTCTTATTATTTTTTTTAACACTCATAAAAAAATATTTATGATTAATTAATTCTAAGATAAGTGGTTTATCCGTCGTTAGATAAACCTTTTTTTCTTTGTCAAAGTTTCAATTTTATAAGAAATTTTCTTTGACACTTCTACTGTGATACTGGTAATTATTATTTCTATAATAAAGTCTGTGCTCGCGGTTCTGTCTGAGATCTGAGATCTGTCTGTCTGTTTTTATATATACTAAGATAAATAATCGAATAAGATGTTTTATTATAATCATAGATCTATTACAGATGCTAGGTCTCCTATAGATCACAACATGTGCTAACAATCAATGTTTGCTGCTAGACCACGGATCTCATGTTAAGTGCTCCAACCATTTTCGTTTTAGTTTCCCCATCCGAAGTTCGTTGAACTTTGTGTTTATTTTACGAGTTCCTCCTTTGTGATTCGATAATTTTAAGTCTTCATGCCTCTATAATTAATATTTTATGTTTTCTAATTGATTAAAGGCGCAATAACGACCAGTGTTATAAAGGAATTAACACCATATGTAAAATTAAAAACGGAACTCTCATATTTAACTTCAATATTAAGCTTATTTTGCTGCTTCGAACCCATATGATAAATATGGGTTCGAAGCAGCAAATGAGTCAAAAAATCTACTAACCTATAACCATTTTTATATAAATTCTAAGATTTTTAAATAAATACAATACATTACAAGTGAAAAGTCAAATACTGTTCCGGAATGAATTTTGTTCCGGATAATCATTCTATAAATAACCGACCTTATACATATATTGGATGGAGTCTTTTCATATTAATTGAATTGTTAAAGTTGTGCTTTTAAGTAAGGTAGTAATTTTGAAGAAAGGAATGAAGTTAGGAACCAATAAATGGAATGTCTCACTGTATTGTGATTTTTTTTACTTTTATTCTGTTCGTTCAAAAGGTACGTCAAATAAGAACTTAATTGTATAGATGAAGAGAAGTCTTGAACCTAGTTACGAATTAACTTCCACAACTTTTAAAAGAAAATGTATTTAATTTTAAAATATGTAACATTGCAAGTACCGAACCTTAGTAAATTTGATTTGTGTTAAGAAACTGACTTTATTTTAAAAGTAACGTCTAGGTTTCTTAGCAACACACTTTAATGTTAACTTTTGCGACTTTTAGCCAAACATACTTTATAAAGATCTGTTTTGAAATTTTTTCAAAAATATAATTAATTTTATATTAAAAAATAATTAACTTACATGTATATATAAAAACATATATTTATGAATATAGTCTTGAAGAGATAGATATACGTATTATAAAGATATATGTAATAAAGATAATGAGATTAAAGAAAGATTACATATTGTTTAGTTTGTAATTGTATACGATTTTGGCACACATATTTTTATACGATTATATTACATGATTCTTACTTCTGCTAAAATTTATCTATGTTTTAATTCTGGTTGACTAAACATATATACATTTGATTATGCTGAATATAGACATTTACATGTTGCACAGAAATATCACTCTTATTACGTAGCGAAAGCGTAGCCAGAGCTACTGAATTAAAACGTGTCTGATGTATCTCTGTCTGTTTGTCTATGGTCACGAAACTTTTGATTAATATTCCGTCTTTCACTACTTAATAATATCGTGTGTAACGGACTAAATTTTAAAGAATTTAAGAGGTTCTTAAAAACGTGGCAGAAAAGATTGACTGATTTTCTCCATTCAGCCCAAAACAAAGAGCGTAGGAACGTTCAAAAATCCTAATATAATAGGTGAGTATTTTGTAGGGAGTTTTTTTTAATTCAATCCCTGTGAGAGTAAAATGTAGGAAGTTCTTATTCTTGAGATCCATAATTTATTATACACGGGTTTACGATGTTTGATTTTATGGTAGTCGTTATTATAATCTAAAACCAAATTCAACCCTAAAGTATTGTTTGGACAATTTCTAACACAAACTTAAATCTGTCAGTTGTTTCCAACTATTGATCTAAAGCGTTGTGATCAAACTATTCCACATTATAGAATAAACAATAGTATATACAATAATCAGTTCAAGTAGTGCTTCAGGCTAGAGAGGTAAAATTAGACACATTCCAAGAATTTAAAATATTTCACAGATCAAAAAGAACAAACTTCGTGAAATATTAAATCAGACACCATCTTAATTAATATACACTCTGTTGACGAGCTCTTTGCATTATTTAAAGGAACATATTTATATTTAAGGCGACTAAATTCGCAACGAATTCTCTCCATTTTAAGATAAAGCTTTGCTTTGAAGGAGATTATCTTGGTTGATTTTATAACTTGCTTTTTATTACGATTTTTTTTTGTTTTAGAACGAATCGTACAAATAATATTTTATATTTTATTGTGATATAATTTATCAACTTAATATATATAATGATGTTATATTTGGTATATTTTAGGCATTATCTTATTTTATTATTTGGTTGGCTCAATATGCAAAATTCATGCAGGCTCTTCTATCAGTGAGTTCTATAGATCTAGATAGATCTAGTTATAGATCTCATTTTATTCTTTCTACTACCATATAGTTTTGTACGCATACTGTCCACTATTTCAATGTTTCTTTTCTTATAAATATCCTCATTAATACTTAAGATTCCTTTATTTATAAGTTTTTCATCCTTCCATATTATGTAAGCGACTAAACGATTACTTCTTATAATTTATACTATACCAATGCTACTTTTAAACTACTGCATACATTAAAGCGAAAATAAAATGGCTTGTGCAAATATTTTTATTCATTGTTTCTGATTTTCCAAAACTTTGTTCTTAATAATAAAATATATCAATGTTTTTATATTTACTCTTATATGAGTAACATATCATATTATGTATTGAGTATTAGTTATTAAAAGTAAAACTTTTTTTACATCAATATTGCAACATTGGTCCTAAGTCTAACCTAAATTTTATTTTTAGAAAATGAAGGCACAGTAAAACATAAACGCTTTTATTGTGGAAGCAAAAATTTATTTAAGATTTTAAGAAAAGGCGTTTATGGTAGGTATACGGATTACATATAAACCTTCCCTTATACCAATTATTTAGGGTTGGCTCAATCTCTTTTATGTTCCGTTATACGTCTTCTACGTGGAGACTGATTTTCATGTTATTTCTCCCACAATGCCTTCAATGTTAGGGCATATTTCAGTTTTTTTTATGTAATATTTCCATTGACATAAGTTTAGTAACGTACATACTGATAGTTAAAAATGTTCTTAAACTAAAATTTGCAGAGCACCTGGACGGTATAAGGCGTAACAATATATTTGATATTAATTAACTTCTAAATGTTATAATTCTCGGCTTTTTCCTTTATATGTATATTATACAATAGGTTTTTGGGGAGTGGAAACCTTATATTAGCAGGCAACAAAATGTTGTAACAGTATTACTGAATTGTTTGATATAAGACTGTAGAAAGTCTTTAAGAATGTAATTTGATGTATTTATTTTATGTTGCTAAATTTCATTATTCGCATAAAATTTCAATTTTCGCCGTCCAATGAAAACAAATTTTAACTGGTTTTTACATTAACAATTTTGGAATAAAATTCTAAATGTTTATCTAAGATCATGCATATCTGGGGTGTCCGTGGGTGTATGGGTGGTATACAGGGCGCAGTCCCACCTTAGAAAGTGGATGCTGGGTAGGGTGTACGCACCCCATACCAACCATCTTTCACAGCTCATGCGCGACGCAACAGATTGGCGGGACGCCTCTCCCATCTCCCGGCGCCATTGTTATTATCATCTATTCGCGCGCCGTTCGTCGACTAAAGCAGACGCGTTTGGCACTGCCTGAAAGTTGACTCGCGAGTTCGTGTATTTCCCTGCGCTAAGGTAAGAAAAACAAATACATGCATATATTTAGAGAAAATAGTTTTTTTATATTCGTTATTGTATTAATAAAGATAAGAACAATATTTATATTTTAATTTGTAATTTTTATCATAAAAAAAATAGGTCTATATCAATATTTTTTTTTATTTTAATTTTTTTAATTTAAAAGAATCTTAACTAATCACATTAGTATTTAACGATAGGACAAAAATCCTTTTAATATAAAATTTTCTTGTTCTCTTTTTAATTATTTTCATCGGATTGTTATCCTAGGACCAAAATTTATCAAATTTGAAAATAAAACTAGAGATAAAATATTCAAGAATTTTTATATTGAAAATACTGCAATTTATCGAATCATTGAAACTGTAAAAATATGGCAGTTGAAATTTTAGAATGGTCCATAAGCTAACGATAACACTACATTTATATCTGAACCTCTACGCTTTTATTATTCTTAATTTTAGTTTTTATTGATTTTTTGGTTTAATGCTGCCATAATATTTAAATTTTCGAGCTAGGTAAGAAAATTATTTTAGACCTCGCAGTGTAATTTGATATAAAATTAGAAAAGCTCTAAATCGTTCCAGGCAATTACATTTTTTTTTCGTTTTGAATTTTATTAAGAACTGCATGACAAATGTCAATTATTATAGTTTCTTTAGTTGTTTAAATTAAACATTGGAAAATCGAAGAACAGACGTCTCTCAGATAAAATAAAGACTAAAATTTTTTACAAGACACCTAATTTGATTTTTCAAAAATCTTTTCGTGTATTTAGCTAATTGAAGACCGCTGATAGTTTAGTGAGGCTTCGATTAGTTTGAAAAGAGATTTATAGACAAATTTTAATTTAGAGTCAATCCTTCGAATGAGTCAAGGTCCCAAAACTATTTAGTAACCTCGCATTTGCGGTTGTCGGTCTCCTATGAGGTCATTTTATGAATTAGTTTTTGGATAATAAAATTAACAAACTTATTTAAAAGGGTTTGACACATCGAAGCTATTAAGACAAAATATACACTTTAGTACAAATAATCTATTTTTTTAGAGGAAACATGTAATTTAATATAAAATATCAGTGTTGCAATACGTCCCTACCATGGACGTTCTTTTTTCATTTATCTAACTATAATACCAAAACTGAAAGAAAAAAATGTTGAGTTTTACCTAATTATATAGAATTGTTTAGTGCATTTGACAAGTGACAAGAACCGGTATAAAAAGCAATATATTAGAGACTGTTTTCTTTTATAACATAATAATTAACCAGTTTCCCTTTTTAAAATAGAATAAATATCACATAATTTGCATAAGTATTATATTTTACATATCTTTATTAACATTATTTGAATTATTCAACAATATAATAAGGTAGAAGATATATTTTGTTATAATGAGTTATCAAGCAAAAATATTTTTAATAACATACTTGGAATGATAAACATTTAGGATTAACATTAAAAGCGTATTTTGCTTTGATATATCAATAACAAATTACTCATTGACATGTGTCTCGGCAACTTGATTGTTTTGACGAGTATTATATCAAAAGGAATTTAATATATCGCAAAAGATCACATATTTAAATATAAAATCACTTTGAAAATTACTTTTTCATATCTTGTGATTTATAAATTGTTTTCCTATAAATAAATATTAAAATTAATTATATCTTGCGGCTCTCTTGCCTAATAGTACAAAAGTCATATCAAAAAAATAATCATACGTCAGAATCTAGTTGATCAAGCGTCACACTCCAGTTCGTTGATTTCATAGAGTCCATGGAGAGGAACCGGCAACATTATTCTTAGATACTCTTTTATTTTATTTAAAAAGTTATAATTGTTCTTAGTATTGGCTATTTGAGTCACAGTCATAATTAAAATGTGAGAACAATTTAAAATTCAAGTAAAGCGTGGTAGCGAAAAGAAGACTAGAATTAGGAATGACAATATTAGTACACTAGTACTATGATGCTCTCACATGTACAAGGGCTGAACATTTACACATTTTAGTCAGTGTTGAATTATATAATTTAATTCTATTAGCTTACTTTATCAGTCGCATATTTATATAGAATAAAACTGACGAGGCAAATCTGTACATAAAAAAAATATTTAACGCATATATTTTCTACGTGTTAAGTACATGACAAAAAATAAAAACAAATGTTTTTTTAATTTATTTTTCTGTTCTTTTGTTTGTTTGCACTTAGTGAAAATTCTACTAAGTCAATATTGATGAAATTTAGTATATTAATAGGTTAAAGCCCCGGTCATCATAATTTTGTAACTTTTCATTACTGTTGTAACAAAAAAATATAAGAATTGGTTTGGATTACCATACCACAAAAATTATTGATGTAAATTATTAAAATTTAGTGCGGTGTTGGCTTACTATTAAAGTCAACATATAGGGGTACTTCAGTCTGGAAAATACACTTATTTTAAGATAAGGATTGATTTGGTTTTAATTGTAATACAACAAAATTTTGTTAATGGCCATGAATGAATTGTGGTGTAAGGGTGGTTAGGTTACTATTAGTCTAAGTCAACCTATAAATAGCTTTGATCTTTGGAAATTGCTTAAAGTTGCTAGGGCTATAATAAATATAGACACTAAATATATTTGTACATATTTCAAGTGATGATAGATGGCTTATGATTTGAGTCTGATGGTAAGAAAAAGGATGGCGGGCAGAGGAAGTGTCTGGCAGTATAGCAGTAAGTATTTTGAATGTTTTATCATATATTGTAAATTTACTGCCGGATTGTAATGGTTTATTATAATATGTAAATCAAATAACCATATTACATTGTGTTTTCATTACTATGACACTGTAACACTAAGTTATCTCCTCAATTTGTAGTTAGTTGATTTGTAATATTCAGAGTTGATAGACAATATAATGATTTGGTTCGGGATTTTCATATACAATACCACATTTGATTTTGAGCTCGTTTGATTGGTTTCGATATACAAATACAAATCAAACACATACAAAGTTGGAAGATATTATTACACTGTGTTGTCCTAATAATGTTAAAAACACAACAATACAGATAAAAAATAGATAAAAAATATAAGGTTTACTTAAAAACATGCTAGGTTTTCTCAAATATGAATATTCATTTCACATATCGTGTTGTAAGGATTTTCTTGTCAAAGGTTATTTGATTATAGTATCTCAAGCGCTTTAAATATGGATGAATTTGTCATTATGTCCCGTGTTTCTTCCAGCGTGTGTAATTTTTTTTCGTGTAATTTACATTGCTTTCCAGATAATAAAAGTTTACTTGAAATGAGTTTTAGGTTCATTACTCATATTATAACTTATAATATATGTACGTACGTGTACGTTAGACGAACACGTACGTACATATATTATACCACATATATTATACGTCTAACGTGTGGTTCATCTGTATTTTTTTAACAACATCATGATAATTTATACTTTCTTCAAACCTCGTTGTAATATACAATACAGCACAATATATATATATATATATATATATATATATATATATATATATATACAATGTGTATATATATTTATAAAAATGAATACTTGAATTATAGGAATGAAATAATAAATGCCCTCTGACGTTGTTCAAAAAGAAAATAAAATAACTATTTTTTTAACAAACAATGAATGGTAGGTACTTGGAAGAATATTATGAAAAGTCTACGAGATAAAGAAAATTCGAAAGTTTTCTATTTTTACTTTTCGTCGATTCTGTTTCTTATTAAAAACAAAAGACTGTTGGATCAAGTTTGGTTATGTGGGATAAAAAGTCTTGCCAAAATATCAGTTAAATAAGGATATCAAATATATATATACTATGTATACACTAACAACTGTTATAATTAATGTTTTATGGCCTTAATAAGTATTATAAATATTGTTATATTTAATTTAGAAATAATACATTTATTATTCAATATATTATCAAAGAGGAAAAAGAAGAAACGAAACTAGGTGATAATTATCGATATTACATTAAGAGATCTAAGTATATAGATAAGTATGTTGTAAACTAAACAAACTAATAGATAACCTAAATTAAAAAAAAAAAAAAATTTAATATTTAAAAAAAAAATTAAAAACCATTCAATGGATGGACAGATGGACACAATTTTTTTGTTATACGACGGCTTCGTCAACCTCTGTTGACTTAATTTTTAATTTTAGGAGTTTGTAAACAAAAAATTGTCGCCATGACTTAAAATCCATTGCTATTATTTAGTAATAAAGATATAATCATTTTCTTAAGATCGTTAATTAGAAACTCAAAGAATATAAATTATTTTTTCGGTATTCCCGGCAAATGAAACTAAAGAAAATGAAAATGTTTGGGATTTCAAATGAATCACTTATATTTTTATCATAGAAAGAAAACCTTGAGTGATATAAAAAATACATTAAATACAAGTAGCTTTAATTTAACTATGAGTAAAATATATTGTCGTTACTCATATTCACAAACAATATCATATAATCATCTCATAATCCATAATATTTAGTGAACTCCGAGTTCTATTAGGAATCGTCATCTTTCACTATATTGTAGGTTTTCCGTAATAAAGACGATAACAGTTAGATGGCTTCACAAAAACCTGATCAAGTAATAAGCCCCCAAACGTGAAGTTTTAATGCTTTTCTCACGTTTTCGGTTTTGTATTAATGACTTTACATATACATACATATATCGAAATATGTTAATGTAGTATAATTAAGTGATTAACTTAAGAATATATGTCTATCATTTTGTTTAGCTTATGTTTAATCCGCGTCACACAAAAAATGGCCTCTATTGATAAGGTTTTACAATTCTAATCGCTTAGAGATTAGAAGAAAATAGTTTAATAATAATATTATTTATTCCAACAAATAATATTTATAAATAAAATGAGTTTCCTCGTTTCGTGATAGGCAAAACAGCAAATAAACAGAACAAAAATACCTGAACAAAAATAAACCAGTTCTGCTCTTTTATTATATATACCTTAAAGCAAATTAAACATACGTACACTTAAGTATTATATCCCTTTAATTATACATTGTTAAAAATAAGAAAAATAAAAATAATACAAGATAATGAGGATGATACAGTATATGGTTGTAATAAAAGCTATATTTTTACATACTGAGCTTTAAGCTGACCTACTTTTTACTACGACCTGAAATTGATCATACAGAAGAAATATATTTCTGTCAAAAAACAAACATTTTAAATAAGGCGCGTAAATTGTAAAATTGAAAGCCCAGGCTTAAGTATTACATCCTGCCTGATGGTATCGAGTTTTATGAAAGTATCCGTTATCCAAAGAAGACAGAAGCCACTTAAATTATATTCGCAACGCAAGTTGGAAAGAAATGACAAAGTTGGTCGGACTTGGAAGTTTAGTTAAAGCCGTGCTCCTAAAATTAAAAAAAAGATTCAAGTTTATTGCAATTCTTTACTTTATTGTTATTTGTTAAAGTGTAAACATTCCTATTTTATGAATTATTAATGTAGACAGTGAAACATGGCAGAAAAATATGGTAGACATTGTTATTTATTAGATTCCTTACTATATAAGAACAACAAATCGTTAATCATTTCTAATTTTAACTAATAATGTTTTAATATATTCAGTATAAATATCTAAATTCATTGACGTCTAAAACATATATATATATATATATATATATACATATATATATATATATGTCTAGATATTTTTTCTTCTTTATTATTTTCACAGCATAACAGTTAAATTATTTGAATCATCTCTCAAAGCAATTAAATATTCTAAACCACTCTTTTATAAAGCAGTACATCATAATGAGGTAAATTATGAAATGATACACCAGAACACTGTGGACATTTATTCCAAACTCTATAACATTTTTATATTTTTACGCCTAAGTACCCAAATATCTAAAAATCGAAATTAGAATTCCCCAATGGGACCACTACGTCTCTTTCACTTTTGTCCTTAAATGCCTCGTTCGTCATGTGTCATCTTTATATATATATTTCTTGTGTGCGTGTGTATGTCACTGAACTCCTCCTAAACGACTGGACCGATTTTTATGAAATTCTTTGTGTGTGTTCAAGGGGACTTGAGAATTGTTTAGATTCACAATTTGGTCCACTGGAAAATGGTTTTTTGATTAATTTTTAATGTGTAAGTAAGGTGGTGATTTTGGAATGTTTCACATTGGTTCCGACGGACTGCGTTACCATGGCAATGTCAAATATTAAATAATATTGTATTTAATTATAGACTGCCCTGACAGTTGGCGTTGCGATAGAAATGAGAAAAATATTTTAGTACTAGCGGCCCGATACGTGTTTCGCTAAGTAATAAGTGAAATTTATAAAAAAAATTGGATTATTAAATTCGTTTATTTAAACAAAAAATCTTTATTTACATATTCATACGGTATCGATTTGTCGAATTATGATATGGTGATAACTTTTTAATATTTCTTTTTAAGTTTTATTTTTTAAATTAAAGACGCGTGTACAAGACAACGTCTGTCGGGTCCGCTAGTAATTTTATATTTCATTATCAATTCATTCAAATAACATCGTGGAAATATCGTATAACTTAAATTATTGGAATGTCATTAAAAGAAACCTCCGTTATTACAATAAACAAATATTTTAAAAAATTGGTTATCTGTTAAAAAAACAATACGAACTTCAATAGTCAAAACCACTTTAGTGTGTACTAAGCCTGATTATTTTAAAAGCTTAACATCTTTTCGATAATAATGATTTAAATTAAAACAAAGTGAGGTACTCACATAAGCAAATGGGGAAGGGTCCATTAAAATAAGACGTAAATTCCATTAACTTCAAGATGCTTTATCGTATATTTAAAAGGTCTACATGAAACGGTGAAATTACATCAGTTTTTGTTAATTACATATAACGTATATATTACCTCAATTATTTAAATAGTTATTACTTCAAGTTTTCAGTATTAAAATTAGTTAACAATGTTACTAGATTGATTTTGTCTTCGCAATTGTGTAAGATGATGAAAATAAGAAAAGCGAATTTATATTGAAATGTGTATAGTTCGTTGCAGTTGGACACTCATAATTTAACTCTAACTTTACAAAGAGATTTTCACTCAAGAGTGCTGTTGCTTACCTAGGTACCCTTTGTTATAAGGGCTTTCTTTCATAAAGCGCATCTGGGGTCACGAATTGAATTTTATTATTATTATAACATTTCTTACCTTTGCTGGTTTTATTTATACTAACATTCTTTATACATTCAGGTTCAGATAATATTCAATTGTTAATCGTAGTGTAATTTATATATATATATATATGTATATATATATATATATATATATATATATATATAGATATATAGTCATAGTACTATATCAGCTTTTATTTAAACAACAATAATTAGTAAAATTAACGACAATTATTTTGGTCTTATAAAGTATATAATGGCAAATCAAAACAAAAGTCTTTTGATTTAAGATGAATTGATGTCTGAAATTGTATTGAATTGCCTTGTGGGTTTGATTTTAAGCAACGATGACAACTTTGATGTTTGGATATTCTGTCAATTTTCGAAGTGTGGTGCCTGTGGTGAAGAATGTTTTATCTCAGACTGAGCTTTAAATAAACTAGCTGATAATGTGCGTATGCCCTTAATAATAATATTGTATCTACTTTTTTCCATCACTTTGAAGATTAGGAAAAAATACTACAAAATCTTAGAAAAAGTTTCTGGTTTCTGGTCCAACTAATTTAGTGTAACCGCTGTCCGACTATGGAACGATTTACCGGAACATATAAGAAAATCCCCAAGTCCTGAGTCGTTCAAATGCCAAGTAAAAGAACTGTATCTCAAATAATAAAGTATTTATCTCTAGACTACATTATTTGTTATATATCTCATATGTATTAAATATTATGTCGGATGTATCGTATGTATTTTACATTTATATCTTATTATTATTATGAATTATTATATGTACATATAGATATATATATGGTCTTATAATATTTTTTTCTTTTTTTACTTTTTATGTTTTGCACGCTTACCAACATCCTCTCCCGTACATCGTGAGGTTGGCTGGTAGAGAATGTCTTTGTGGTATTAAGCCCGCCTTTTGTACTTTATATTGTATATTGTGCAATAAAGGATTAAATAAATAAATGAAAAAGATTTGGTGCCAATACCATTTAATTTAATTATGAAGACTCGTAATAATAAATAAATATGTTATAAGTATATTCTTTTCTGTACGTAGATTTGACACTGAATTCCTAAACACCTTGTTCTAACGTAATTTTATATGTCAAGTGGGTTCGGATTCGCAAATAGGTTTAGTATATTACGCTGCTAGCAAATTACAGATTTTTTAATTCTTTTAATTTCAGTGACGAACAACATCAATCGGGCTGATAGTAGTTAAATAAATTAAAATCTCTAACAAATATCGATTACATTACAAATGCTAATTAAATATTATTAAATAAAAATAACCCAGTAATTATTAACTTTCCTTTAGTAGATAAAAAATTTATCTAAGTAATTACAATAAGGTTATAATATACATTTACCATTTAAAACGTCGTTAGAAGATTTTTTTTTTTTTTTTTTTTTTTTTTTTTTTTTTTTTTTTTTTTTTTTTTTTTTTTTTTGTTTGTCTATGCTGTTAGCCCTGTTGGCTATTACAGCGTCACCGGGGGAGTGGGTAATCGTTAGAAGAACATAATATTTGGAGCACCTATCGTAAGATATATTTCCAGTCTGTGGCTGTGGCACTGGGTAGGAGATTCGTAAGCTCGTCTCGAGTAAGAGCTTATTGAAAGTTTAGTTTATTGCTTAAAACTGAAAACCATATTATGATACTTATAATCGACAGACTGTAATGTTCTATTATACCAGCAAATATATTATTGTTATATCTAATCTAATTAACAAAAAATTACTAAGTTAGGTACTATGGAAAAAATTATATGAAAGAGCATTAAAGTTATCCGTGAATAAGAGGTAATTAAGAGCAATACACATAAATTATACTTAATTTATACTATTATAATTAATATATTATATGTTTTTGTATGCAAAGCTTTTATGTTTCATTCAATTATTCACGTATTTATAAAACTGAAATTATATTACCATAAATATATAGACTTATGAGTACAAAACTATAAATGTAAACTTTCAATAATGATTTCTGTAACTGAGTTTCGTAACTCATCATGTTTCGAGTGATCACGTCTAAAGACAGTCAAAAGGTAAACTTATTTTCTCAAACAAAATATTTCGAGTGATTGAATACTACCGAGAGATTTGTGCTTCTTTTATCAAAGAAAAAGATACATTCTTCAACTTTGAAACTTAGTATAAATTTTAATATAATTAGGCATTTTTACGAATTCCTATTTTGCTGTTTAAAAACTGTCTTAACATTAATGTATTATTTGAATGTATTGTAATCTACAAAGAAAAAAAATCATGACGTCACTTCAGTGTTATATATTTTTATGAAAATTCAAATGAAATAATAAATATCATATTCATTTTAGCGGACACAAACAGGATCAAAAACTTTTTCTTATTGATAAAGCTGTAACACTAAAGTGAATTGTCGTTTAAGCGTACTTACTTACTGTATTTGACTTACAAAATGGCCGAGATATATCAGAATTAAATAACAATTTATTACATTTTCCATATAAGATTATTACGTCTATAAAAACGAAATAGATATCGGTCCTGAATCGTCTTCCATATCTACGTACATAAACCTCACCTCCTTATATACTCCGCTGCTATGTATCAAAGGACTTTCTTTATTGCATATGCTGTTAGCTTGATCTTCTTTGAAAAGGCCGCTGAGGCTTATACATTTCCAAGTATAATCTGAATAACTGAATATTCTATGAAGGAAATAAAAACTTGTGAAATTATAAGTTTATATTTTAAAGAAAATAATGAATATGTTAAGCACACAAAATACTAAATTAAATCGTGTTGTTATTTTATATGAATATAATAAAGTACTCTAATTAAATGTCGGTCTAAAAATTAGGATGTATTCAGATCTTTAAAAAACTCCTGCATCTTTAAACAGAAGTAAACGTCAACTTCGATAAAAAAAACGTGAATACAACACCTAGAGATTTTGATTCTCTACACCGCAGGCCGTCTCCGTATTTTCAGATTCGGTTCAGACACTAGCTCGCGATGTTCTAAATCCTTCCAATTATATACATCATATTTATTTTCGCAAATTTTATTCCATATTTGTAACATTTGTAGCTACGGTTTAATCAAGAGGTAAAGAGTGTATTTATGAAGTACTTAAAAGTATTATTTTTTATTTGGGATATGATATATCTGTAAGTTATGAAATGTTGTAATTTTAACGCACCATTTATATTCTATGTTTCGACTCTGTCGTAATAATTTATCCTTGACCTAAAAAAATGCCCTCAAGAGTGCGTTTTGAGTTTAAATATTCAAGGGTCCTGCCAATTGAAGCTCAATACCATTTTGCTAAGTGGATGTTATTTGAAAACAGGAATTGTCATATCATAATTATTTGTATTTGTATAAAAACATAACAACGTACCAACTCATTCGTAATAATTATACTGTAATTAATAATTCTGATAAATAATTTATATAATTTCTAACTAACTAATAACGTCAATGTCATAATTATTAAATAAATATTTAAATATACTCAGTACATAATAGAATTCTGCAAATGTGACAGTCGAAAACTAATTCTGTTTAGCCGGTGCCGTAATCCGAAACACTAATTGTTTAATAGCGTTAATTCCTTTCTATTAGGCTGACTCGGGTGTTTTTCTTCTCAAGTAGAGAACCAATGTTATACAAAGTGTTAATTAGGAAATTGCAAGTAATTAGTTTTGAATGTTAATGTTGATCCGCAATAGGTTGTTATCTCGGAAGAATTATTTTTTTTTTACAAAAAATGCGTTGTAATATTTTATAACATGTTTACATTAACTTCACGTCACGTTATAGTTTATAAAATTGCTATAAAAATGTAGGCTCCTAATAAAATATAGATATTAATTTTTTTTTTTAGTTTTTTTAATCTACAT
Source organism: Napeogenes sylphis (assembly GCA_959347405.1). Lineage (NCBI taxonomy): Eukaryota > Metazoa > Arthropoda > Insecta > Lepidoptera > Nymphalidae > Napeogenes > Napeogenes sylphis. Next base: position 28,006,354 of record OY365784.1, read on the forward strand.
GTATTAAACTTATTGATCTCGTAAAATAGAATATTTTTGAAGGATGTAAATATTATATTTTATTTGCTAATTTCTGTCCCCCTGCCCTAATCATTACATTCCATGGGAAGCTTCATCATATTCATCATATTTTTTACAAAACATCTTAAACAACTGAAAAATATATGTAAAAAAAAACAAGTTCAAAAATATTGATAATTCACCAAAATCTAAACAATATAATTTTTCTTTCAATTGTAGAAATTTTATTAGATTTAAAGTACTGATGTTACTCAAACTATTAACTAATAGATAGTTAACTTTTTGATTTAATAATTATTGACACGTTAGAAGTAGATGATAACATTGGGTTAAAATTTTAATATGTAACATTCAGTACGACTGAAGCTCTTTGCGTCTATCCATACGTATTAAACGTTAAGTATCAAACGTTACGTATCAAACGCCGCTCTTAGCACTCGTAGTAGAAGTTACAGTATTAGAGCGATTTAAATCGCATATTCTTAACATTGTTAGCTAGTCAAGTTGATTAGGAATGTTGAAAATAAGAGAACCAAAGCGCAAGCGCGAAGCAAACAGAAACTTATAATTTTCAAGTGTTACTAATTTCAAGATATTGTATCTTCTGAAATAAATTATAAACATACCAATAAAAATGAAGTTTAAACGTAAATTGAAGTCTAAATGCAACAATCGTCAATACCCCTAGTACCGTTTTTTTGACGTTACGAAAACTATGACAGTTAACCGAATCGTAAAATCGATACATAAAACTATTGTACACTCTATAATGAATTTTATTGACTTATTCAAAATATCAAATCTGTTGAAAAATATATTTATCTTTATTTATTGAAGATCATTCTATAAATCATTCTAAATAATATGATTTCCAACAGATTATATTAATATTTCAAAAGATTTGTATTCATAGAGTGTATAATAATTCTACGTTTCGATTTTACGATTCGGTAAACTGTCATAGTTTCAGTAACGTCAAAACTCTTACAAGGGGTACTGTCAATTAAGGATCTAAATTCTAAATCATGCCAATAAACTTCTTTATGATAGATCTTCATTGCATGTAACAAATGGTTAAAAAATACTTGGTATTTTCTTTTCTTAATGTTATAAAATGATCGTTTAAAACCGATTATTGATCTTCTTTTTCGTTAGATCTCTTTGAAAAACTTTATATAAAATTACTGAGTAATATCTTAATTATAAGTATTTTGGGATCTCATAAAAAATTGTTTTCTTAGTAAACATCTTTTTAAAGGAATATGTTTTGCTTTGCTCTGAATTCAGTCTTTTGTACTTTATGATGTGAATTATAAATATACAAAACATTAAAGGTTCAACTTCTCTTGACATGGGTTAATCGAAATACGTCCTGGTTTTGAGACAAAAAATCAAACGAGTTATAATATTACGTATTTTTTTACGTTAGATTTACTAAAATATTTGTTTATTGATGCGATTATACGTTGAAATTCAATTACCTAAGGAAGTCATTTGGAAACGAATGGGTAAAATTTCAGGAAAGAGTTTATTTGTATCAAAATTAGTAATAATTATTTACAAATATACATTTTATTTTTTTAGTTTATTTTTTTAAATTTATTTGATGGGATTAAAAGTCTTATATTATATTTTTTTTATATTTATTTATTTAAAATGGCTTCCGGAATATAAAACCAATGAATGTACGCATCAATATATATGAGAGTGAAACCCGGCGAGGTGTTAAAAATAATGTATAATTTCTTATATATATTTTTCAATAAATTAATGATCATACCACAAATATATTTATATTAACGATATTTTAAGTCTGTTTATACTTTTAGCGCAAACTGTTTTGTTGTTTTGCTTTAGATTTTATCCATTAGCAACATGCATTAGTGTGAATTATAATCTCGACCACAATTGTTAAATTTATACAATTATATATTATTAGTAATAATGTATTAAAAAAATATTTATAGAATTAATTATACAGATTATTAAAACATAACTAATCATCTGTCAAATACCGTGTTACGTGATCGTTTGTTGGCGTGATATAACCAATTACGACTCTGGACTGCTGTCATTGTCAATGTACTGTCAAATAATTTAAATTTTATTATTCATTCAGTAACCGACCTTTACTACTGTAGAGTAAGTTATTAATTAATATAAACTAGTATCATGACGTGTAAATGACCTTAAATTTGAGTCTAATGTTAGTAATTATCTGTTAATTTAGGATCTAAACCCTTCCATTAAACTTCGACATAACAGACCTTCATTAAGTTTAACAAATAGTTTGTTGTGTTCCCCTTCTTGGTATAAACTCCTAATAATATCTCGGCCCTTGTAATTTTAAACTTCGAAATGTCAATGTTCTCTTTGTTCCTCTATGTTAGTAATAACTTTTTAAATAAACTAAATAATGCCCAGACGTACGAACTTTTTTAACTTCCTGGTGTCGAATTTTCATTTTAGAATTTTAACCTCGATTAAAAACAGTTCAGGTACTAATTTGAAATAGTAAGAGAGATATTTAAAAGATATATATTCTATTCATTATACATTTGACCTGTAGATTATATTTATAAATTCAGATTATCTCTTTTATTAGGAAAAGATATAATGGGTAAAAGGCTTAACGGTTAATAAAATGCAATATATTTATGTTAGACATTATTATCTACATATTGCATTTTCTTTAACCTATTTGTCTTATCATATGATAAAGACGATAACGTTAAAGACATATTTCCGGTATTTTTAATAACAATCATTCGATATAATAACAGTCGAATATTTTATTTCTTATTAGTGTCGGTCTCAGATAAAAGGGCTCAAATAAAAATATTAGTAGCAATAAAATTTGATCCAAACCGTAGGTTTATTTCAATGAGAAATAAAAAGGATATAAAATTATCAGTTCTTTTCGGAACAAAGTCATCATCTTTCACTTTATATTAGATATTTTATGATGCCTTAAACGATATTTTCCCCTTTATTTTATATGAAAGATATACTATAAAGTGAAAAAAGTGGTTGGTGAAAAAATTATGTTGATTTAAAAATTATAATAACTGTAATCTGTGATACTATATACGATTTTTTTATATTATAGTCTAAGTATAACATATAATCATATTAAATTAGACATAGAAATATATGTAAAATACTTCCCAGTATTTGATTGAAATGTACAATAGATTTGAAACAAAAATGGTTGTGTTATAAAAAAGGTTTTTTTGAATTAGACCCTTCTGGATGATGTATTCAGAAACATATTTCTTACGTAAATTTATTTTTGTCATTCTATTTTAATCGTAGGTCAATTTCATAATGCTTCCTACGATAGTGTATTAAGGAATATAGTAGTCGATGGATTAGAATGGCGGGTTATGACCCTTAATAATGATTTCCCTAGGCACAATATAATTATAAAATCAATCGTTCATAAAAGCGATCTTATGTAAGCGGTCCTTAACATCATAAAATAGTCTTAATAAATTCCTAAGCCTTAATATTATAAATTATTATGATATTGTTTCCTTATTTTAAAACGCGAAGCAAAAAACTGAGTACGACATTTTACAGACTATATACGAAGGGAGTATTAAATTTGATATGGTTAAAGTTGACATAGTTATTTTTATATAATAATGTTAGAAATACATTAAATTAATGAAAAAATAGTACACATACTACAATATTTACGTTCACAATGTTAATGTGAGCATATATTAGTCTGATGTCAATAGACTATTGTACAAAATAGGGTTTGATTGTCGCCTGACATAAGAGAATAAAAAATATATAGCATACTTTCACATACATTAAGAATTTTATCTATCTAATTGCTTAATTAGTGGCTTCACTGTTCTATCAGTTCTATATACTTTATCTGATAATACTCTAAATGATCAAAAATATATTTGTCCATTTGAAGTTTACATTAAACCATTATATAAAGCCAATTGTGCAATATAATTCTGTAAAAAAAATAGGATGACGTATACAAATTATCTATACAAAATATCTGCATGTACGAAGCCAGTTATATACGAAACAGAATCAATCATTAAGTATCGAAATAGCCATTTCTAGATCAGACATTGCCTGTATATTTCGACACGAGTTCATGTTATTGATGCGTGGACTGCTCCGTTGATACTGTTTGATCCGATCAAAGGAATTATTCCAGCCACTCCCAAAATGACATATTTTAGGAAATGTTCAAATGTTCACGTAATTTTAACTGCATGTTGATGACAAGTCTAAATGAATGTGCATCTTCTATGAAATCCCATCAATTAAGTCTGAAATGACCATGTATAATACCTCGATGGCATGTTGGTACGGTGGTTAGTAAAACTGACTGCTAAGCCAAAGGTTCGATTCCCATACAGAATATTTTTTTTGTGTGATCCACAGATTGTTGTTCCGAGTCTGGGTGTACCTTATATTCGTTATTTATGTTTGTGAAGGCCCCTTGCGATACAGTGATAATATCTCTAATGTGGTAGATTGTCTTTAAAAAAAATTATAAAATAAATTACAAAAACCTTATTATTGTAATTTTTTTGTAAAAGACATTTTATGGCAACACTCGTTAAATCTTTCATCTATCAAAAATAAACAATGTTCAAACAAAACGTGCCTATGAGCAAATCAGGCTTTTATGGGAAAATTGTTCAGTAAAGTGAACCGTAATGTAACCTACCGCTGAGCTAAATAATAATATGATGCCTTTATCAATTTATAACAGTCTAGTCATAAAGAGACGTAAATATTTATATGTATATAATATATGTTTTATATATATGTGTGTTACATATATGCATCCGTCCATCCAGATAAAAGTAGTCTTCACCGTAAAAAATCTCTTCGAAACACAATTTCACGTTCTTGTGAGACTATTAAAGACTTCACATATACAAAACAACAGATGTCAATAGTCACAGCACGTTTTGATTTCCTTCCGGAGGAGCTAGTTCAAAACTTGGACAAAAATGCTTATAAAATAAAAACTAATGGGCCTACCTGAATCAAATTTTTATTTCAATTCGTTAATATTTTTCTAATATTAATTCGTTAACAATATTTAGACCCATTCGAAACTATTCTGCATTAAACAAAAAAGAATTACGTAAATCGGTTCAGAAACCTCGGAGAAATCGGTAGACATACATAAAAAAAAATATACCCAAATTGAGAACCTCCTCCTTTTTGAAGAAGTCGGTTAAAAATATTCAAATAGGATATAGTTTAATTACTAAAAGGGTATTTTTTTGCTAATTCTTTTTGTATATTAGTATAACTCTGTCCACCACACAGGCAACCCTAACATCATAATTTATTCCAGGATAAAGTGAGGTCAAATAAAAGAAGAAAAATATATAATGTTTTGTTACGTATTTTTGTAAGTTGATCACATGCTATGAGCATTAAAAAAATAAACATAATATGCAAAAAGTATTTATTTACCTTATAAATATATGTGAGTGTTTGAAACCCTATAAATATATATATGTATGTGTGTATGTGTAAGGATATGTTGAGATCTGTTCTTCAAATATGGTATTACATACACATTTTTCCTTAAATAATAGTCTTGAAAAACGGTTTTAAGTTTAAGAAAAACAAACTTCGGTTCAAAACGTTGTCTATAAAATCTGAAAACCATTTACTGAAACAACATTTATTTTAATCTAGAAAAATATTTCAGAAGCTGTAAAAAGTGAAAATGTAATTGCAAGTATGAATAAAACGAAACCAAAACAAATAGATTCAAATCAGCATCACTTTTTTGTAATAAAGATCTAAGCTTGATTACTTTTAATCTTTTTGTTAATGTATTTAATATTACGGTTCGATATTAACATGAGATCATGTAAATCTATACTCACGGGTTTACTTGCATATTTAAAAGCAATTATTCTTGTTATAAAACATGCACAAGAGTTAATAGGGTACACTGTTTTCATAATCTGCCGTGTGCTGATTATTGCGGTAGTATTGTTTAGTACTTTGAAGATTTATTAAAGTCAAGTTGTAATTGAAACAATATAAGTAGCCATTCACTGATAAGTAATAATTATTTCATATTTAATAAATACATTTACCTGTTATATAAATTGTTCTAGTATAAATATTATTCTTTTTTATTTTTTACGATCAATATCTAGGTATTGCATTCAGATTAAGTGGGTTTAGTTTAAGTATATTATGAGGTTTTTAATAAAGTAATCGTACCCTTAATGCAGTTCCAAATTAAATTTACGGTGGGCTCAGTAAGAGGCCGCACTGCGACGGATATCGATTCCAGTCCGTTGCCAGAAATACCGCACCAAGGGCAGTGTTCTGACCCACCTAAATAATTGTATATATAGTAGATATAAATATCTCAAAATATCCTACTAATGTAAATAGAAATCAAATATTTGTTAATGTTTCATATTGTCCATTAACCTGTTTAAACATGACATGACATGTTATCCCAGAGGTCCCAGAGGCCGCAGGTTCAAATTCAGCGCGTGGTGATGAATTTTTTATTACAATTTTGTTTATTTAAATTCTATTATACAGTATATAGATTAATAAATGTTTATTATTTTATTTATGATATAGAATATTCAAAGCATGAAAGGTTACTACATCTTTTAGTTTGTGAGCTGAAGGCACTTTACTTGTTACATAATTGCCAACTGTAACTTAGAAATTCTTAACTCACTTGTCGAGATAAGTTTACGTCTTATATTTTCACACGCAAACATGTATAAGTTACTTGGAGAAAACGAGAAATACCTTAACTTAAAAAATAACATATGAAAAATACTGAAATAACTTCTAATTACTGAGTAATGTTTAAGATTTTTTTGTTACATTTTTATATAAAACTGTATTAATGAAAGAGTTACGACTATAAACTGACTCGTAAATTTGTGACCTAAAGTTTCTTTCAATAAAACCTGGTTAGAACTGGGATTTCTTTGACTCTATCTAGATACCTAAATTATGCAATATACCAAAGTATTATATCATACACATTTTAATAATTTAATAATTAATACCTATAAGTGTGGTTTTAACGTACTAGTAATACATTTCCTTTTTATCATTCACCTGACACAATTTCAACTATAGGTTTTCTTTTTACCAACATTTCAAAATTTGTTTTCACTTATATCTAATGCATATTGAATAATATTATCTGTTATTAATTCAGAATCATGAACATTGGTTTCCGTGAAAATCTTCGTGATTGCGATAAACCGCTAGCTGGGATTTTAACAACCGTTTAAGTTGCGGTGAAGCGTAAAATATGTATTTTTTAATATTTTGCTACCATATACTAATTGGGCTCATTCAAATACGCTAAATTAAACGTATTTTAACAAATTGTAAAAATAGGTTTATTTGTTAGTAGTTTACTGAATACTAACTAATCGCAAAGTCCAGATACATAAATAGGTTAACTCAATTATTCTATAGGTACAATGAATCATTGTAGTCCAGTCTTTAATCTTCCACGTAATCTTCCCTAAGGCGCTATCTGGGTTCCAATTCCCAACGATTATTTGTTCTTTTTCTTCAGAAAATCATTGTACATGTATCTATCTATATTATTTAGATTTAATTCATTAAATTTATTTCACTAGATACACTAAGATATACTTTTTTACGTAGTTTGTTATTTAAAAGCAATAGTAAAATATAATCTTTTTAAAAATTGTATTGGTTTCTGCAGTTCAAGTAAAGATAAATAATATAGCTGGATCCGACGTATAAATTATATTTTAAAGATTTTAAAATAATAGGAATATAATTTACAGCTACAGTAATCAACATAATTTAGCTAATTACTAATATATAACTATTTCAAAAGGTATACTTTTGCGGTATCATTTTTTTGAAATTGCGTTGATGCTATGAAGATAAAAAAAGGAAGTCCCTCGAGAAAAGCTGAACATAAAAAATTGTGTCCCAAATGAATTGAGCAATTGAATCGGAGAGTCTTTGATGTGCGACTAAGACATTTTTAAAAAGTGTTGATTATTTTTTTTCATATCGTATATAATTAGAAAAATAAATAAAAACTATATTTTAAATGACAATAGTTTTAAATTTAAAAAAATGTATGAAATGTATTAAAACAATGTATGAAATGTATGTAAATGTGTAGACAAAAGTGAATACACAACGCAAGTAACGTATTTATAGGAAACCGGAAATAACACAATAATAATTTTATATACCCCGATCACGTTTTATATATAGCCTTTTTGAATATAATATTTACAAGTAGACAAAGCAGCTACATAGCATTGTCCCAAAATAACCCTTTTAATTAATTGTAAAAAATACAAACTTTTATTAAATTACAATAAGAGTTGATATATAAATTATAAATAAAAAAAAACCCTGATACCAAAATAAATCTACAAAGGATAAAAATAATATTATGATGTATGTCTTGATGTCGTTGCGTCGGGGGATCGTTGTACGTACGTATGATGGTGTCTATTTTACAATAATTCGGAGGTTATGAATGAGGACTTAGACTATACGATTTGATGTTGTTTTATCGTTTCTTTGGTAACTTACTTTGATTTAGAATTTTTGCTTTATATAGCGGACGTATTTTTGTATCGGGTTTTATAAATTTTTAATTTTATTACTTTATTGATTTCTAAAATTATTCTACTTTTTTCTATGATATACAATATGAACCTATGAATACACTAATTTCACTTCTTTAGATTTTTACTATCAATATTGCATAAGAACTTTTTACCAGCACCAATAAAAGCTCCATATCTTGGAGACGACTGCTTTTATTTCGACCAAACATAGCTAAGCGCCATCTCGACCCACCAGGCTTTCGATGAAAAAAACCGCATTCAAATCCGTCCGCGTTTGGATGCTACTTTACCACAGACAGACACACACACAGATACAGAGACATAGAGGTCAAACTTATAAAACCCCTCTTTTTGGGTTGGGGGTTAAAAAACAACAACCGTTTAAAGTGTCATTTTGTCACCGTCAACAAACCTAATATTATGATTTTTAAACCCTTAATTAATAAGCTTCATCGAATATGCTTTTCTTAGATTTAAATCTATATAAAGTATAATATCACAGGCTGAGAACTAATGGCCAGAAATAATAATTAATATTAAATAAGATAAATCATTAATTACTTTAATATTAATATAAATTACTTCACCTAAAATTAGCTAACCTGACAGTGCCAGTAAAATTGGTTTATATCATTGTAACAAAACAAAAGAGAAGTAATTATAAATTTACTTATTGTATTCAAATGCTAAATGGATTAACAAATTTTCGTTTGTTAAAAAAATAATATAGAGTTAGATTAGTATTTATATTTATTTTATTTAAAAAAACCAAAATAATAAGAAAAGTGTTCAATGTATTTTCCATTTATACGGTTTTGCTTTTTGTGGTAACTTTTATATGAACTAAGTTATAATCTCTTTTTTATCTTGATATTTAAAGCTGAAGTTACCTACTTATAAAATCTAAGGGCACACAACGTTTGTAAAAAAAAAATACTCTTATACTGGTAACTTTATGTGCATACTCTCTAGTGTTTAAAGCCTTTGTGGTAAAGATATTATTATATATTTTTGGCATGGAGCTAGGAAGAGACCCTTTCCGCGTATATATTTAACAAGCATATTTAAAGACGTGCCTAAATAAACAGTATGCCTCCCCTACCTCCCCTTCTCTTGAAAGTTCCATGTAACAATGAGGAGGATAGGTAGATCCTGAGATAATGAAATCAAAATTCTGTTCTTTTGGCAATTTATAATAATGGTAGCAGGTTGGCTATCGATAAATCTTCTGAAGAGATTATGAATGAAATTGAAAGATTTATGTAAATTGATTGGCAAGAAATGGCCGATATCTAAATAAATTTAACTGCTTTTCATGGGGCAAAATTAATATTTTTTTATTTGTCCCTCACAAATAAAAAATATCAAAAGAACAGATATAAAATATCAAAAGAACAGATATAAAATATAATTATGGCAAGAGGATGCCACCCACATGACAAGAGGATACCAAGAGGATACCAAGAGGTTTACAAATTGTATATCCCCAGGAGCTGTCGTCAGAAGTGTACCTGCTCTTCTTTTACGAAAACTCAAAAGGTAGTTTTATTGGACTAGTGTTTTTCTTACAGTTTACTTTATAAAAATTATAAAATAATATTAGAAAATCTAGCATTTCTAGTAGCTTTTATATAAAGGATCCCCTTTTTTATAAAAAGCCCTCAAATAATAATCATGATAATACATGCGGTAATTATTTTCATTTAAAGATAACGTTAATAATTATAATTGAGTGTGACAGAAATGATTTCTGTCAAATTAGTGAAATAGCTATCCAGAGTAATTTAATTAATTAGTAATATAAATAAATTCAATCATGTTTGCGAAACCCAAAATAGATATTTTATAGATGGTAACTTATTAACTTCCCAGAAGTTTAAACGTAGCTCATCAAAAGGGACTATTATATAAATTATTTCTATCACATAAGTGAACCATGCAAACTTTAAAGGTTTAAATTCTTAATAAGGAAAGTTATATTTGCTATTAGTGTGACTTCTGGCACTTTATTTGGTTGAATTTAAACCAACCTACAAAATATACATAAAGCACGCAACCTCGTAATTATAATCCTTCATTTAAAATAAATAGTCTTTACAAAATCATCATTTATGACTTATGTGATGTTATAAAATACATTTGTTATCTAAATACAAAATAAAATCTTTCCTAATAAAATATTTAAATTTGGAAACGTAAAAATAAGGAAGTAAATAGAGGTACTTTCTCTATAAGTTCACTTGGAAGCATTGTCACAAAATCATCAAAGCTAGTGAGAGGATAGTCATAATCTGTTATTTAAGATGACGAAGGACGACAGACTGAGGTCAGGTAAGGCAGATTAGGGTATGAATGGGTAAATAATATAAATTATGGAAGGGTCATATACAACCTGAAACATTGAAAGCGAAAGTGAGGTACGAAACCTTAATTATTTTCGTAATTATTGAGATAACATTCGGTTATTAATAATTATGCTTAAAAAATATATGCCAACATTGTGATGCGACTGGAATTAGATTTCAATACAAGATTTTATGACGTATTAGACGTTAAGATAAGAATCTAGATAGTATCAAACAAAGCTATTCAGCTTGTTTAGTAGATGCAGTAGTAGTATATAGTAATCTATCTTGTAGATATCACTTAGTTTAATTGAACTCATGATGAAGTTGATTTTGTAAAATGTATTATTAGATCATTCCATATATAAACTGGTTTTTATGCATTACAGTATTAGTATTATATTCATTGAATTTTATATTACTACGATTATTTAGTTTAGTGGCAAAAGATTATCAACACAGTGTTTTATTTGATGTTTTTGAAAATAAACTGCTCGGGATAAAAATTTTGTCTGGAGAGACTAAATACAAATTCTCCACCTCAAGAGACCAAATGTTATGGTAGTAATTGGGTTAATATAGTGTTCCACCTTCTACTGAGGAAATAGGCATGAACATATAAATGTCAAAACAAATCATGAAACTGAATTACAGTAATTACTTTTGGAGCTAAGCTCCCCCTACCTTAAAATTGTAATGTTTTCGAATTATTGGCCTTATTCAATATACCAGTTATTCACTGATACTAATAGTTCATAAATAAAATCTATTATTGTTATAGAACAATACAAATTAAACTTTTATAATACCCGAAAAAAACCCGATGATTATTTTGTCCTACATCAATAGAGCTGCAAATAGAGTTTCAATTAAGGGAAAAAATTCAATTATGGTTCGGTTTCTTTGTTCTCTCTCCGGTGGGTTTACACAGCGTGTGTGCAATATTTCATTTTGAATCATTTGTTTATATCCTAGACGAACTGGTTCCTAAACAGTTTTCTAGTCATTAGTTTGATTTCGGTATGCAAAGATGCTATAATAAATATAATTACATAATTTAATTATTTCTATATATATTAAAATGGAAAAATAACTAATTAACATTTATATTTTTCTTTAATTAATTAATAATTATATATTTCTATAACTAATTATTAATTAGCTATACTTCTATAACTAATTAATAATTTAATTATTAATTAGTTATATTTATATTTTAATATTTATTGAAATAATTAAATTATGTAATTATTTTGATCCAAAAATAGCAGTTATGAATTACAGAAACTTAACCGCAATCACATACAGGCGTCACAACATATCGGATTTTATGATTTGAAAACGGATTTAAAAAAAACAATATTTCGCTTTTTATTATTATTAACTTTAACTTATGTATTTATACAAATAAATCATTTAGGATATCAACTATCTAATAGATTAGAAATAGCATCAACTCACTTAAAACATTACTACAAAAAGTATACACCATTGTTACTACTTTTATTAGGCATCAATCATAATTATCTGAGATATTTATCTGATTATGAAATGTTCGAAAATATTAATAAATAAGGAAATTAAATTTAATAAAAAAGAAAATCTTACTTAAATCTTAAAGTAATAAAATAATTTAATAACTACCATACAAGTTCCTAACAAAATCGGTCAAAAGGGATGATGTATAGTTTCGTTTTTTCTCATCTCATCTACAAAATATATTTAATTTAATATTGCAATTTATAATATTTTAAAAAGTAATGCCGGTGGAAATTTAATATTTATAGGTACAGTCGATCTCATTATTGAATCAAGAACCAAGCTTTTTAACATAGAAAAATATACAACGTGTTTCTTTTGTACGTTAAATAACCGAGCGAGTTAAAAAATATAAAAGTGAAAAATAAGGAAAACGAATATAACCTATTGTGCGCAAGTTATACTGCTAATGATTGGTTGGTATATAATATAAAATAACATTTTAAATATTTGTAATTAATAATATTATCTTTTCTTACCTTTGGAACACCTTATCAAGTGGACAACAAAATTGTTCATGTTTAATCTGAATGTTCTCCTCACTATTGGATTGCCACAAGTTGCTATCTAGCTCGAGTAATTTACATGCATAGGCGTTCTTGATAATATCGAAGATATTAACTATCAGCTCGTAAATATTAATCGATTGCTATCATTGTTACAAAATAACAACACTGTACTAACATTCTTAAAACAAATGTCAGTTGAATTGTAATAAAATCACCGAACTGAATCATTAACCAATATATTATATTCTTCTGTATTTTTTTTATGTGTCTATAACTCGAATTACTATACTACGAAGGTTCGTAGTAAAAATCTTATATAAATATGTAGATCGTTACATAAAAAAAAACCTATTCAACAAGCTATAATACCCATTTATTCCATAAGTGTTCTTAATTTTTTATTACAACCATTAATTGCAGTGAAAGTCGTAAATATCAGATATGACGACAGTATGTATATCCTCATACATTGTTTATATCATGTGTCAATATAATATACATAAATATTCAATCGTTGTTTCAAATTACTCAGTTTCATCTATACTAATATTATAAAGAGGAAAGGTTTGTTTATTTTTTTGTATGTTTGAAATGAATCCGAAACTACTGGACCGATTTTAAAAAATCTTTCACCGTTGGCAAGCTACACTATTCCCGAGTGACATAGGCTATGTTTCATTTTCAAAAAATTAGGGATGATTACTGAAACTTGAATATTCTAATGCAAGGTGTAAAAAATAAACAAAAAACTGCGTGCGCTGCGAAAACGGTGAAAGTTACGCAAAAATGATGTTCTATGAAATTCTTTCTCTTTAAAAGTTTTAAAAAGAAGGCCGCGACAAGATATATCTAGCTTTTAAGGTTGACTCACTATAACGTTTTCTATGGTTATGAAATTAGTTCTAAAATAATATACACTTTCGAAGGTGTTTTAATAATTACGATATTATTCCTTATCCAAATAAATTATTTAAATGTCACAGACATTCAATTATGAACAACCTTGCTCTAAACAGCATTTGATTTTCTATATCTATATCTATATTAATATTGTCAAAAACATAATATTTCGAATCCATATGCTTTAATACGTATATCTGAATAATCTCCTGGTCGTGTGTGTGTGATGTAGATGTATGTTGTTATTTTCTGTTTGATATCGTAGCAATGTAATGCCTATATATATAAAATTTGCACGGGAATAGGATACTATAGAATTAACTATAAGTCTATCATAGGTCTGGATAATTGTAGTTTCCACAGATTACGCGAAAAGCGACCTACACGCGGGCGGAGCCGCGGGCTACAGCTAGTATAATAATAAAAGTATTCAAATTTCGATCATAAGTCCTACCTAAACATAAGCTTTAATTCAATTAGTTAATGGAAAATATATATTTGTATATATATCAAAATAAACATACCAACCTCGAAATATAAATATGTAAAAACCGATGTAAAAACAAACGAGTTAGGTTTTAAACGCGTTAATCCTTTGTACCGAGGCGCGGTGAAAATACAATTGGATATTCGGATTCGAACATACAAACTCTTTCACCAACTTTCATGAATCGTTTGTTAATGACATTTTTAGTACAACTAGCAACCGAGAAAGTATTAAAAAATATGGTCATTTATTGTATTAAATTATTACATATTCAAATATCTTATTTCTACTGTAGCTCTTCTATAAGTAGGTATAAACGGTCATTTTATTTCTATTCCATTTTCGATAATAATAAATATATGATTTGATCTATTTACACACCCATGGACAGTTTTTTATAGACTTATAAGTTTATTTAATTTAGAATGAAAATTACATTTTCTGATTCATTATAATGCATATCTCTTTAATATGTATATGTTCTTTAACAAATCGGTATTTCGATATTACTATCATCTACTTAGAAAATGCACAAATGGTATCCTTCATCCCTGTCTTTAGAATTTTATACATATGAAGTCATCAAATTATTACGTAAGTAGTAACAAAACCCAAAACCATGTTTAATATTTATATACGGTTTCCAAATACAAGCTGATCATACCGTTCTGAGATGAACATTTCAGTTGAAAATAAACATATCAATTATGTTATTCTGAAGTAATCTGAAATTTAAATTATTTAATTTATATAAGCTTTAAATTTAAGAAAGCCAAAATACTTTTACGCCCTTAGAGAATTTTTTATTTGGATTGACGCCATTTTGTACGCAATTCTGTCTAAATTGGAAAAGCTTTCGCGAGGATGTTGAGTGTTTACATAATATAAAAGGTGTAAATTTTCTCTGCACGTTGACTTTAATTCTAATTTAGTTTCACAGTCTTTGAGTGACTCTAATGGCTTTTCCCTGCTCGTTTCCTATGTTATTAAGCGAAATGATTTTAGAAAATAATACTTCAATTTATCATTCAATAGTATAGTTATTATTTTTAGAAATCATGAATTCCACAAAGACTACGTTATGCAAACATTTGCAAATCATAAAATCAAGTTACTAATATATAATACATATAATAAAATAGTCACTGATCAATTTCTGTACATGGATAATATTAAAAAAAAACTTCATAGGGGGCCTTTATAAGAGCAAGAACCCACAACGATGGTTTTTCAGTTTGTTTGTTAGTCTGTATATCTGATTGTCTATATGTCTCTATGTTTGTGACCGATTTGAATGCGGTTTTCAGGACTATATTATCACAGTTTTCACTTAACATTTAGTGTTTATTTCATCTAAATCGGTTAAGAAATAAAAAAGTTATATCAATCACGTAATAGGTACCATGCAAATCTTTTTCTATACATGTAATAAATCCGTAGAGTACTCTTTGTACATTCAAAATATATAAAAATATATACCACGATGTGAAGTGACAACTAACCGAATCCATTTTCAGTATTTTTTAAATCTTGCTCTGTTTATCTGTTTGTCTTTTAGTTGTGCACACAACACGAAAAAATAATATTTTCAAAAATTTATACAGGTGGACCTTTATATAAGCAAGAGAACCCTAAACAATGTCTGTATGTTTGTGCACGCCAATCTCAGAAACGGATTAATCGATTTGGATGCAGTTTTCGGGAATATACTGTTATGAGATTCACTTTATATTTAGTTTTTTTTAACAATCAATTGGTACGTTAAGCAAATTGGTCAAACAAAAAAACAAATATTGTTATAAATAAACACATAATATCTTAATGTAGTAAGACATGACAATATGTACTAATAAGGTATGTATTATTATATGGACAAGTTTGTTAAATATATATATATATATATATATATATATATATATATATATATATATATATATTTCCTATTATGAATGTTGCCTTCATTGTGATATGAAAAGGAAATATCGTTGATTTTCCGCTCTTTAACTCCTTAACAACAGTTGCTATGACGGTATCAGGCCATTAAATTACTGGTTGGATTTAAACAGATCTCAGAAGAAAGTAATTAATTGCAATCTCTTGATAAGCAATTATTTAAATAAACAAATAAATAATCCATTTTATTAACGACATTTCCAAAAAAAAAAAAACTTCATATATTAAATCGCCTACTAAATTATTAAAACAATATAACTTTATAATAAATTTAAAAGTCTTTCATCATATAGAATTTAATGCCGTATTGATTTTAGTGTATGATCGTTGAGATTCTTTAAGTGGGATTTTGGTAAACAACATTTTGACCTGAAAATTCAATTGCTTTCTTTTCATTTCTTATTATTGAGTTTGACATTTTAATGTGTATTTTAGTAAGAACAATTATGTTATTATTTATATTTATATTAAGGAAAGAGTGTTACTAGTATATGCTTCTAATGTTTGAAAATAGCTTTAAACATGTATAGCCATGTTAAGCTTATTTAGATTTAAAATAAATACACAATAGTACGATAGTAAACATAAATTTTTAAATATAAAATTTTTGTACTTTTAAACCAATCTCTAGAAAACCGTCAAGTCGCTTTATCAATTGGTAAAAGTCGCGGCTTCAAATCTCTGTCCAAAGTGTTTAAGAATTGATTTTTACTTGGATAATAAAACCATAAAATTAGTACCAATTAATGGTTTATCATAATAAAATTCATCGGAGAACACCATGAATTATTAAAAAAGTAGGTAAATATAAAAATAAATATTTTGTATATTTAAGTGTTAAAAAACACGTTAATCCTGCCTCGACAAAATTAAAGATGTGCATTAAAATATACAGTAAATTTAAATATAAAAATCCCTGCTTTTGAGCTTACGCTAAAATTACCTCTGAAGTTTTTAATCTCATAATGTAAAATATAAACAAGACTTTACAGCTTCTTGCTGTACACCGGTTGGTTGTAATGTACGTTGATATTCATGTCAACCCATTTTTTATTTTTTTTTCCAAACTTTGACAATTAGGGGCAAAGGTATTTTTTAGGTTACCAAGAATAATATATCGATCGATCGATATTAATATATCACATAATTATTTATTTCATATTATTTTTATTACCATTACATAAAGAGTATTTGATGTATGTATGTCTTATAGGGGTAAACATATAATATAGCATTAATAATATATTTATTTTGTTTCAGGTAGATCTTCCATTATTCTACAATTTTGGTGGTGTGTTAATTTAATAAACACTTTTCTTTCCTTTTAAAATGAATCAGTTTAACTTTCGTGTTTCTTATCTTATGACTTGATTATGTGAAGTGCTTATTTATAAAGTTCGATATTCATGAAGTTTATGTTACTATATAGTTACGATGTGAAATTTAGTTTTTTTGTGTTATTTTGACAATGTGCTTCAAAAATGGAAATGGTGGATAGATATTAGGATATAGTGACGGTTTTTAGTGATGTTCTTTGCGATAGGGACGCATAATGTTAGTTAAATAGTAGTTGGTGAAGATAAAGGAGCAATATGTCGTCGCCAATAAAGCGATCCTTCAGCTCGGAAGGAGGAGCGACTAAGCGGGATTGGAAGATGAGGCTGAGTCTCCGAAGTCGTAGCGGTCATAGCGTTGTACGTATCTTGCAATTTTATTATAACATGTAAAATATATTTTAGAAGTCACGTTCACTTTTGTACGTGTTTCAAAAAAATCCTTTAAAAAAAAAAAAAAATTATTAGCAAACACTAATTAATTAATATATAAGTTCATTATTAAAAAATTAATAAGCATGGAATGTCTGAATAGCTTTTGTTATCAAATAATTAGTCTTCCATTATGCTCGAGGCTGATATTGTATTCGAAATTTGATTTATTTGATACACGGAATATATGCCTCGGTTATTGTTTTATTCCTTAATTTAATTAGAGGTCAAGATTGACATTTATTACGATGATTAAAATTGATTTGTTCTATAAATAAATTATATGGCAACTAACTTTATCCCAGCAGTCAATATTGTATTTATATAAATATAGAATGAAAAATAAACCGATATGGGCAGGGATTCCAACCCGCGACTACTGGGAAACCGTCCCGTCGCTCTACGAACTGAGCTACCGTATCGCTGTCCGTCTCGGTGAATTAAGCATTCTATATGTGATCGTCTTTAGACGTTCCCAGTAGTCGCGGGTTCGAATCCCTGCCCGTATCGGTTTTTTCACATTCTATATTTATATAAATTTAAATAAGCTTAACATGGCTATACATGTTTAAAGATATTTTCAAAAAATGGCTATACATGTTTAAAGATATTTTCAAACAGTCAATATTGTAGTTGTTTATCAGATTGAATTCTTATTATAAAATATTTACGTGGTTAAAGCAGTAAAATACTAGTGTATAGGCGTAATTCTTCGTCGTTCAATCGTACTTCTTATTTTTTCCTCCCCTATTTTTTTCCTCTCCTATTTTCCATTTGTGGATGTCCATATAAGCAATGGCACTATGCATCCCACAATATGTATGTTCGGTTACCCTTCCTTCCCTCAAATTATAATTTAAATATGATAGGAACTGTTTGTTTCGTTTTTAAGTTAAAACTATGTCTAACTGCTACACGCCCAGAAATTTAAAGATTTCATCCTATATAAAATTTTCTGTCATAAAATCGCTGTTCATTCCTTATAAATCTTTAAATGGATTTCGGTTTTATGTAAACACTGCATCAATATACGATACATTATTCTGTCAACGCAGTCTTCTCCGGATTCAATTAAATTATCAAACGTAGTGATTGATGTATGTACATAATGGATCTCTAGTTAGTGTAATACGAAATGGACATCCAAAGAATAGATACAAGTTTTTCATATTTTGTACAAGGACTTTTTAATTAAACCATACACATTAATGTACTATATACTAGTTGCTTTTGACTGATCTTTATATTGTTAATTTTTTTAAATATTTCATACATTTGTATCATACATCACTATAATACCCAATCAGGGAATGGTTTTGCTTTCGAATATGATCACTAACTCCATCGATATGTACTTAGAAAATCCATAACCCCGAACAAAGTATAAACTTTATTGTTGGAATATAAGAATTGATTTGTAAATTTATAATACAATATTATCTAATTGTTTACTCCGTTTTTATTGTATAATAATTTAAACTATCATATTTTTAATGTACTGTAATAATATTTCAATTAAATATACAGAAAAAAGAATGATAAGGTAGAATAGATATAAATATTGTCAGTCTAGACATTTTTTACTTCAACGAAAGGAAAGAGTGTAAAATAAAATTCGCGGATGAATGGAAAAAATGAAATTTCAACGCAGACAGCGGTATTAACTGACTGAAAGCGAAATAAAGATGTATTGTCCTCTTAGCCCCCCTTCTGCCAAAAGCAATTACTAAAGGCAACTAAGATAATACTCCTGCGTTGCTTAAAAAGAGTATTATGTAAATCTTTAACACACATTCTCAGCTTTTCAATGGTTCGGTTAGGAAGTTTGATTGATGACATATAATTATTATGTAACTGTAACAATTTGAATTAATTTATTATTTAATGTAAATTCACATATTAAATTTTTGCTCGTATTTAAACTTATTATTTACTATTAATTATTATTAACTACTTAGTTTTCTAAATAACAGAAATACAGACATTTATGCTCATCACATATATGCCTTTCCCTGTCGGGAATCGAACCCGAGCCCCATTGCTTCGCTATACGTTAGGCGTCTTGCTAACCACTCCACCAACGGGGCAGTTGGTTACATCAAGTCAAAGTTAGGCATTAAACGCCAATTTATTTTCTATTACCTTTGCTCTATGGAAATGACTTCACAATTTTGCCTGCCGTCAAATATCTTCCGTTAAATATTTGGGCAATTATAATCACGAGAACAAAATAGGTTCTACGCAAATATTGTTGTAGTACTTATAGAAGAAGTAGTTATTGTATAAAATAGCCGTTGTTAAATTAGATCACTGTATATTTGTTTGTTTGTTAGGCAATTAATACGTCCGGCTTAACGTAAATACCAAAAGAAACGGTTTAATGTTGTAGTAATCTTAATTGTCATATTTTGTTTATCTGTGTCTTTCCATTTACATAGTGAGCACAAAATCGTGTCGCGAAAATTAAACGATGAATTGATATTTTTTTTTTGTTTAACTCCGCCCTGGTTTAAAATTGTTCTAAACAGTTTAAATTGTAAGAATATGTTTTATTTATTACAAAAATAACAAATTTAATACCTAATGATAACTACTTTTTTGTCTTGATAAGTATATTCGTCCTAACAAACATTTTTGCTGGTTTTCCATACCAGTATAGTCAACATAGTGAACTGGTAAATTGTATTTAATTTAAATGTAATTTAAACAGGAACTTCAGGGATGCGTAATAAAACTGTTTGGAATCTCTTGTGCAGCACGAACCATTGTTAATAATGTATCTGCAATTTTATTATTTTATAAAGTTGAGGTGTTTTTGTTTTTAATATATATTTGAATAACGCTCTTCACTTGCAAGTTTTGTAAAGTAGTCAGTTTTATAAATTTGTATAAATCAAATGGCTGGTAATGAAATAACTATATCTTTATATATATATTTCTTGTGTGCGTGTGTATGTCACTGAAATCCTCCTAAACGACTGGACCGATTTTTATGAAATTCTTTGTGTGTGTTCAAGGGGACTTGAGAATTGTTTAGATTCACAATTTGGTCCACTGGAAAATGGTTTTTTGATTAATTTTTTATGCGTAAGTAGGTGGTGATTTTGGAATGTTTCACATTGATTCCGACGGACTGCGTTACCATGGCAATGTCAAATATTAAATAATATTATATTTTAATTATAGTCTGCCCTGACAGTTGGCGTTGCGATGGAAATAAGAAGAATATTTTAGTACTAGCGGCCCGATACGTGCTTCGCTACGTAAAGAGTGAAATTAAAAAAAAATATATTGGAATAAATTCATTTATTCGAACAAAAAATCCTTATTTATAAATTCATACGGTATCGACTGGTCGAATTATGATAAATGTACATTTAATGACGTTAGATATTGTCATAACTTTTTAATATATATTTTTTAAAAGTTTGATTTTTTAAATTAAAGACGCGTGTACATGACAACGTCTGTCGGGTCCGCTAGTGTATGTATATATATATATATATATATATATTTGCTTTCTATACTGTTAGCCCTGTTGCTATTACAGCGTCACCAGGGGAGGATTATATAATTACCATCGCAGATGGACAACTTAATAATAGGTTTAAAGTTTCTGCTGACATGAAATCCGTTTTGAACAGTATTACTGAATTAATGTTCGGAACGTGTTCGTGTACCTGAAGCTAACTGGAACGGGTACGTGGCAAAAGCTAGTTTTAAATAAACACTATAAATAAATTTGACAGGCATTGACATTGACATTTGACATTGAAGTACTTACCTAGTTATTTTGGTGCACTCAATGTGTACAGACGATCGAAGTTTGATTAACCACCTGAAGTCGTTCAAAAGTCATAGATTACCAAAATTTACGATCTAATCGTGTTGTATTCTAACCACTGCATTTTCATTTTGCACATAATTTTAAACTTTATTACCTTCAACATGGAGTATAAATTCGAGTATCGCTCATGTTTGTGAAATAGTATGACTGTTTAAACTAGATTTAAGGTGACTATTCTTGTCGTTCTACATGAATAAATGTGTTATTCTTGCTTGTCTTGCTTGTAATTTCTAAATACCTTTTTTGTAATAGTTTAATTATAGTAGGTTTTAATTATAAAAATACAAAAGAACAATAATGAAAGAACACTCAATTATTAATAAACTAAGATAGTAAAAGAAATTATTTAAAACTTTATACTTATCACTTTTTACTCTTAATTATTGTACTGTACTGTACTCCATTATACCCTCCTGAATAATAAAAAACAACCTGTATAATGTTATTGATAATCAGTTTGTCTTAAGCATTGCTACGATGTTAACGTGTTTGAACGTCGTTATTTTCTTCCATACTCACTAATAGAAGTATAATGGAATATCATAAGAAGCTTAAAAGCTTTGTAAAAATTGTGTTTGAATTTTAATGAGATTCACATGTTCGTATTTCCAACTTTGGAATATTTTTGGAATTAATAATTATAATGAAAGAGCTTTACGGAGCTTTTCTAAGTACGTATAAGTTGTTTACAAAATTATCTGGTATATTATTTAAACTCATATACATATTTAGTGACGATTTATTTTTTTAAAATTTTGTAACAGACAAGTATATTAATATCTTAGTTATTACTTCCAAGGCTATATAAATGCAATTGACAGCAAATATTACAGACAATAAAACGCAGTTCACCTAATAAATGCCAATTTAATATTAATAGGTGTCAATAGATGCAGAACATCGACTCGAAACAACACTCACAATAACCACACAAACTGTTGTCTTAATAATTATTAATTATCAACAAATGCAGTCAGAAGCTAGTATTTATTAAAACAGTTTCTCGTTAAAAACCTATAAAATAATGATAAAGCTCAAAAGTTTTCGTGAGAAAATAATAATAATATTATCAAAACATTGACTTAAACCAAAACCAAATAAAACCACCTACACATTTATTCCATATGGAATAGAAACAGACATATGTCTATGTTTGAATCTCTTTTGACTAAAACCTAAACAAATAATGAACCAGATATAAACGTGGTCATATTATTAGCCTCCTTTCTGTCGTACATAACATGTAAATACTATTGGTTTATGATAATGATTGGCCGTGGATCAAGGAAGGTGGAATATAAAGTAGCTTATTTAACTTTACAATGCTAGGTCAAGGTGACATAGTCACGGTTTATTTTTTTTTTGTTTTTGACATTGTTATGATAAGTTTTTTTTACATTTTAATAATGTAAGATGATGTTAACGATTGTTTGCGTTGATTATTACAATGTGTTGATTGACTAATGAGTTGAGTGCCACTAAGAACGGAATTTGTTTGTAAGCCATCTAAGATTGATTTCAATCACGGATTGTATATCGATTATTACCTTCGTCTGATAGAAAAGCGAAACTA
The DNA here is from genome assembly GCA_959347405.1 of Napeogenes sylphis. Taxonomy (NCBI): domain Eukaryota; kingdom Metazoa; phylum Arthropoda; class Insecta; order Lepidoptera; family Nymphalidae; genus Napeogenes; species Napeogenes sylphis. The sequence goes on from OY365784.1 coordinate 28,029,924, forward strand.
TTTTATAGGATCGAAGAAACCATTAGTCCACAATCCTGTTTCTCAATTAAGATGACGAACTGATATACATTAAGTCTTCCCGTAAAAGACTTTATTTTATTACGAAAAATTGCTTTATCTCAAGCATTTTTACTCACTATAAATATAAAAGACTAGACGGTATGGAGATTCAAATACAAGTATAAATTTAGATAATCGATGACAGTTTACAAAGTCTGTATTTTCGTAGCACAATTTATTATATAACAAGGTTATAAGAGTTACTACTTATATATGATAGAGAATTATTGTTTATATTTTTCGTATGAATATATAATGCGTGATGTACAATATATTTGTATAAAATTCTTGAAATATGCAAAATCTTTTTAAGATATAACTTAACTTGAGTCTTGTCAACACAAATTTAGAAGAAACTAACATATAGAAGAAACAAACATCTACTTTCAATATGATATTATAAATATTTTATATGATGTTTAAAATTGAAACTTTTATTTTAGTTCAAATATGTGAATATATTTCTCATACCAACTATCTATTATTAACTTTGAATTCATATTCAGTATAATATAATATTACAATACAAAATAAATTTACGATAAGCTGATTGGAAGTTACTTTTGGATCTTTACCTTCCTAAAATCGGGTTTGGTCTCGACAGATTTTGTTGCTTCAAATTGCTTATAGTTTGGATCTAGAGTCGGAAAATGACAGGATGCCAAGTAAACTCTACAACAAAACCTATGTTTTTTTTGTCAAAAAGGTATAATTGGCAACGTGCGCTAAATAAAAAAAAAAGTATAACGAAGCCAAAATCCAATTTTGTTTATTAATCTCCCATGCATGAACAAAGTAAGTAACATTATTGTAAACGTCCGTTTTACTTATTTAGGTTTATGTAAAATATTTATGTATAAATCATTGCAGTATTTTTAAAATCATCAAAAATATATTCATAGATAAAATTTTTCACGAGATCTTTCTTTATAGTCAAGTTATTTTCTAATGTTCAAATTTGAAACAAGTAGATACTTACCTAAACATTTAATTAAATAATGTATTTGAACGCTCAAATGTGAAAATATAATTGTAAACAAAATAGCTCTTGTAGTTGCATTATCAAGTCCTTTGTGAAAATTTTATTCATTATTAATTTATCAATTCTTCTACTAATTTAAAAGTAATTGAGTATATATTTAGTAATTTAGTATAAGTAATTTAAAAGTTTAAAATAAACAATATTTTCAAAACAAAAACATATTATTTATATGTTAAAGATTTTTTGTAACAACTCGTATTAAACGTTTTTGAAAACCAAATAAGAACACCAATTTATATATAAAATAACAAATATTCTCTTAACGAATAATAACATTTCTTTCCAATAAATTCTCTATCATGCAGAATTCATTTTTCTGTAAAAATATTTAATAAATAAAATTAAAATTTTACATTACAAAAAAATATAATAAATTAACTGAGACCTTTTGTGTATACATTTGTCGGATTTTAAAAATAATAAGAAGCAAAATATAATACAATAAATATATGTGGATAAAATGTACAAAAATATATTATCGCAGGTCGCTACCTGCGATAATATATTTTTCTTAACGAGTTTATAACTCTAAGAAAAAGATTTTCTAAATTATTTAATGGGAAATTGTTTAATATTCATGTATATCATTAATACGTTTGTGTTGATTTGGATACAATAATCACATTTTCTTATCGTTTTAGGTACGGAACCCTTCATGTGTAAGTTCACATTAGACTATTTTCTGATTGGTGCTGCATGTGTTGATTTTATAATACTAATTAAGATTTATTTACTTTTATATTCACGTATTTCGCTTTTATATATGTAGTTAAGATAAATTTTAAACATCACTTATGTTGTTATTGCAAGGGACTCACCAAAAGCTTTTAGATATATTTAAAAATAACGAATGAAAATTAAACCAATACGGGCAGGGATTCCAATCCGTGACCTCTGAAAAACCAATATTCATTCTATGTTTATAAAAAAATAATAAGATTAACATGGCTATACATGTTTAAAGATATTTTCAAACATTTTAAGATATCAAAAAATAAAACAAATTAGCCATGCAGTAGTTATTTTTTGTATTTTTAAATAGTTTCTCTATTGCATTGTATTGTATTATATTGTATTGTGTTATCTATTCATTGCCCCAATATGGCCTATTAGTCTCTGGGGGTCATATCCTATTGATTATTCCATCAAATTTTCGAGTCTGCAGGGTTGTCCAATCCAATGGAAATTAAGCTAGGTCAATCTATAAATCAGTAGAATTAAATGTATATACATAGTTTCGATTAAAATCTAAACGTTTTGCAAAATATAAGTTACTGGTATTTAAGGATTTGCAAAATCATACACTTTTTTGATTAACAAGAAAAAACGGTAAATATATGAGCCAATGGGAATACGTTAATTTACGTGACATTGATAGACGAGAGTCGTCCATCATTTATTTTGGATTTGCTAAGCATTAATACTATAGTATCACAACAGATATTAACTGAATTTATTTTTTTATTTGTATATAAATATGAATTTATTTGTTTATAAGTCCTCACAAAATATGTAACTATTAATTCCTTACATTTTATATAAATAAATCAGTAATTTTTATATTTTATAAAAATACATATTATGTAAAGTTTTAAAGGTTTTATATAAAATCGTACATTGTCCACAGAATACAATTAGAGATGGTTATAAAATGTACTACAAATTGGAAACACAATTTAAGCTCGCAATGAAGTTCGTTCCGCCGCGCCGGTGTAATTTAAAGTCTTCTACATCAGAGCGTTACTATTATATCGCCTTATCGACGCTAAGCGAAACATAACATGTGCATGTCATTGCATTTTAAAATGATTTGCTTAGATTTTGTTAATTTTTGCTTCTCGAATAATTCACAGTATCAGTGTTAATGTAGTATTTACTATCTTGTGTTTGTATTTAAAGAGATTTTATTTACAACAGTTTTAGTAGAAAATATTATATTATTTGCAACCAACATAAAAACTTATAAGTGTACGTTATGTATATTGGCTTACAACGCTAAAATAAAGGCAATTTTAATTTGAGTCATTCAATCAAAACTATGCAATCAAAGTTTAAAGTTGTCTATATATATGTTTAGCTATGTTAAAGCTAAAGTTCATAAAATCTTATAAATCTGTAGAGATATAAAGATATAAAGACCGCGTGTTATAATGCTAACCGTATCGATAAATTTTGCTGCCGATATTGATGAAATAAATAAATATTTTGTAACTTAAGTATAAGCAGCTAATTTTGACTACAATTATAGGAAGCGCTACGCGGTCGACGCTGCGCTTCGCTGCGTTCCGCTGCTACGCCGCTACGGACGGATGAGTCGGGCCGCAGCACCCCTTCCGCTATTCACCGCGCCTCGCCCTCCCCGGCAGATACTCCTGCCCCGAAGAAATCTAACTGGGAAGTTATAGAACACTTCTCTTCCAGTCGGAGCAAAAAAAGCCCTACTTCTGTAAGTACTTTTTTCCTTAATGTTTACTAATGTTCCTTTGGTTCAAAATATCTCAACCATAGGACTAAGTGGAACTGAATGAAAAAGAGGTTTTAAATAAAACGGCTGTTTGTATTGCAAAAATTTAGAAGGGTTTTACTTCATATTTTTTATATTGTACGTAATGGAAAAAAATATATAGCTTGAATATTAATGAAAATATGTTATTAATAACAATCAATCAAGAATCCTATGAAATTAAAATAATTCTGTCTGTCTAATTACTCTTCCTTAACGTAGTTGTAATAAACATGTATTTTCATCATAAAATCTGCAAGCACTTTTCCTGGTGGATCGTGGATAACTGAATTATACAAAATTACGTTATGGCTGGAAGAATTAATTTTTTGCATTAAATATTCCATGTCATATTCAGAAATACCTACAATAAGATTAAAAGATTGAAACCTACATAATATATGGATTACTTTAACGAACTTAATTAATATTTGGACTAATTGCATCATCTTGTTAAACCGAATTAAAATGAGTTGGTTATACAATTTACTTTAAAATGGTGGAATCTCATTGCTCATCTGAAACTTTTGAATAGTGTGTAAACTAGTTCTCATATCCTGTCAACCGCATCTTTGCTTTAAAAGTTTTAAACTTGTGCTATTAAGGCTTAGCTTGTTGGGAGCATCAGTAATGCACGTAATGAAATTGCTTACACTCCTGTCAATTTCCTACGATATTATTTTATAGGATTTTATTAATGTTAAGTAAAAAATCAAATATGATTACATTTATATTTTTTTTAATACTCATATCGCTAAAGAAATTGTATCCTTATTTAAAGTATATATTAACGAATTGTAAATTTATCGATCAAATATTTCAAAACAATATATAAATAGTCAATCAAATAACTTCAATATTTTTTTATGATGTATTTTTATTTTTTTTTGTGTTTGTAGTCAGCCAAATAAAAACAAAAAATATTTTTTGTGTCTATGAAAGTTAACACGAAGATATATACACTCAACTTATAAGAGTTTTTCCAATATGAACTTGATATATCGATAAAATAGTATAAAGTTGTTACGTGCGCTTGAATATTTTAACGCTGATATGATCAAAACTCTCTCACGTACGGCTCAAATTGAATATCATGTCCAAATGCCCACACTCTACCGTGATTCACTTACTTCTAAGAGGCAGTTTACAGTTTTTAGACAGCTTTACAGTTTTTATGCAGTTCAGTAATTGAAAAAGGTATTTTTTTTTAATATTTATTAATATTATAATAATTATAATATTTTGTGAGTTCTTCCTTATTATAATACCCAAGTTGGTACTTAGTGAATATTAGTTTTATATTGGTTTTTCTTGACATTAATTATGGGAATATTTTCACAAAAGTATCTCTCAAAAAAAAATATATTGCTTTACTGCTTTTTTGCAGGTTTTCAGAAGAGGTATTTTTATATGTTTTGACTTCATTACAGTAACCTAAAGATGAGAAAAACATCAAATGTTTTAATATCATTAATTTTGAGTATTGTATAAGTCACAAAATGAATAAAATCTGTAATAAAATGTAAGAAAATTTGTTAGTCGATGTATCAGGTTCAGAAAATTTTATTATTATAATTAACTTATTTTTTGTTATTGATTAAATAACAATAAATAAGTTTATTTCTGAACAAAACAATAATATTTATTACCATATTCAAATATTTTTTACAAGAGCTGTATCAAGGGAGATTTTGAGATTTAAGGTCAACTATGAATATTGAAATAAAACATGTAGTTACTAAGAATAATTGTATCTAGTTATATTTCTTACCATTTACAGAACCAAGTTGTGTTATTGTTACTACTATGGTCATAATATGCGCTGTTAAAGACTTATAGACCACTGAAATTAGATAATTTTCTTTTCGATGCATAAAATCTTGGATCAAAATAAATTTAAACGTGGAATAAAAATCTACGATGAATGGTCCATTTCCATTGGTATCGAATGTTTTCACAATTGGAATCTCGACAAAACTGACATAAAAAGATTTTAAATTTTTCTTTTCTTACAGAATACTGAAATATAAGGGATTAATTATTTGATTTTTGTTATTCGTTTTAAACAATAATAATATACTTTAATAATAAATAACATAGTAGCAATTTAAAATTCATAAGGTATAAGTTTTACATATAGAGAATAGGTTTGTTTGATTTGCAGTAATTGACCTAATTTGTAACGATAGATATTATTTTTTTGAAGACATTTTTTTCATTAACAAGAGACTAGAGCCATAGTTATATATTTAGAATTACCTTACCAAACAAGTTGTCCGCGTTTCATTTTGAACTTCTAAAACATTTATTAAGTATGAATAAATAATCTTTCTATGTAGATTTTAAGTGCCATCTTTCACAATTTCTTTTTAAAACACTGAGAACCGCCAGTCTTTCAAATTTGCTAATCCACTTGAGTGCTTAAAATATAATATTTTACTCCTCTACTTCCATTTCTTCAGGTTAATTATATAATAAGGATATGAAAAACGGTTCAACTGAATAAATTTCGTTACTAAGATTATCAACAACTCTGTGTATCTTTTTATTAAAATTAACATGCACAAATGTAAATTAATGTTTGTTTAATAATGTTTGACTTGTAATGACTATTTAATAAAAATATCAACTTTTTTAAACTATGTCTGTCTGTAAGTAAGTTCGGTCGAATCTTTAAAACAATGAACCCGGTTACATTTTATTGTCAGATTTAAGACTTTAACACTATTTTAGTATATTTTCTACTCCGAAATATTAAGGATGCCTCTCGAACGAAGTCGTGAGTAATTGCTAGTATACGTAATATAAAGATAAATAGTATAACCCTTATTGTAATCTCCATTCTTCAAAAGTAAGTATCGCCCACTTAAGTGTTTCAGAAATGTTATTAAAAAATATGTTTAAAGGAATAACATATAGTATTTTTTAAAGTTTTTTTTTATTAATAAATACCTAATTCGTTTTTAATTAATAATGGCGTCGTATTATTGATTAAAATTTGATTTTAAAAAGAGCCTAACCTGTAAAGGTAAATAATTATTAATAAATACCGAAGTTCAATATGTAAGTGTTCTCGTAACGAATCGGTTATTTCACTCTATTAAAGATTCACTGAATACGTAATTCATCTTTACTTGTATAGCACTAGAGTGGTAAGCTTATTTATGTAAACACTATTCTACGATCAAGTGAGGCTTAGTAAAAGCTACATTAAGCTTGGGGTCAAATAAAACTGCGTAATAATGTAGGCTGACCCCAATTAACACCAACACTGAGATTAGAGATCAGCATTCGAAGCCCTGTAATGGCTATCTATATTTAACAAACGCTGACTTTATGAAAGAACAAAACAACTTCAAGGAAACTACTTCAATAACAGAACACTTAGTGAAAAAGGCACTGTTTAAGAGCTCTTGAAATAACATTGTTTATTTTTCTTTACTCTGGTAACAATAATAACCTTTGTGATACTTGAAAAAAAAAACAATTTAATATGAGAAAATAAATAAAATAAGACGACAATAAGAATCCGTTGAACAACAGAAAAATAAATATGTTTTTTCAACATTACCTATTGTTCCATAAAACAAAGCGGTCAACGCAGTAATGTAAGAGAGGATTTGGGTTTAAGCAGAACTGTTTACAAGGTGAAGAGACGCCTTTGGCAAAGCCTAAGGCATTCAAATATGCTGTGCTTGATGCCGACTTAAGTAAATTCGTTAAACTTCCCTCGATTGTTTATCTAAGTTGTCAGTTTAGTATTATACATACTAAGTGGATCTTATATAAGCCATGCTCCGCTGCACTTCTGAATTTAAGCTTTATGAGTTAAATTGAACTGATAAAACTTCTCGTCTACCAGAAATTACTGTTTTAAGATCTTCAACTGAAAATAAAACAACAACTAAAACAATATTTTATTATACCAATATTAAAAACATTTTGCTCTTATTTTTTTAACTTTACCAATAGAACTTATAATGGCCATTGAACTTATGTGAATACATAGGTATATTTTAACCACAAGATTTTACTGCTATAAAATATTTACATAGAACTCATACGTTAATGTTTCTAAATCTGCCATTGCGGTGCAGCTGGAATACGACTCTAATACGAATAAGAGAACGTGTATACCTCATATTACATGCTCCGAATTCTAATGAGCTTATCATAGCTATGGTAGATTCAAGTAAGCCATAATTTGAACACGTATATTACCTATTACGTATTTGTGTTCCTTGATTTAGTATACCATTCAACGTCTATTCTGACGTCAAATGATTAAATGGGTGAACTGCGAACTGTGAACGAATAAATAATTAAATGGGTGAACTGAGCATATTACTTTTACTGTGTTATTAAGTCTCGCCTTTGCTTTGAATAGATCATAAAACTGTTCCTAAAATGTATTTCCATATGAGTGAACAGTTAGAATCCAAGCTCCATATCAAAATCGCTGAAATGAGTTGATGCGTATCCTTTCAGTCATTACACTTTGTACGTCAACCTTTTGTCTAGATTCTACAAAGGATGCGATATTAACAACATTTAACATATTCTTGTGTTTTGATTCGATTAAATGAAAATGTAATTTTGATTCTTAACTTTATTTATATACCAGGGTTAAGTTAAGTTGTTTTATTATAGTGCTTAAAAAAAGGATTTAGAAAAACAACGAAATGTTACCCTTGTCAGAAAACATTCTTCATTCCAAGTTGTTCACTTGTTCAGTCTCAATCAAGAGAACAGAATTGCTTCAATGCTTCGCTTTGTTATTGATTTCTATTTCTTATAGAGATGACATAGATGGTAATCTTAAGAAATTTTTATTACTCATTTCCTTTTCATAGAACTATATATAGCTACATAAAATATATTATATAATTGTTATATTAAAAAGTATATTATACTTATGATTATTTAAATTTTGATATTCGTTTGAACATTACTTTGTCTATTCCAAGTAAATAATAATATATTGAGATAGATAACACTTACGAACCTCAAATACGGGGTGAATTCGTCATCAACTTAGTTTAATATTCCTACCGTAGGTACCTTCGAAATCAGTTCGCTAAGCCGTAGGCGACCCTGGACATATACTTACTAACGGTGTTTTAGGTATCTATCCATTAATTTATTAAGTCTTCAAACTGTTCGTATTTATTGAAGCCTTTACTTAGTTAAGTGTGTTTGATAGATTTTGTTGTAATTATTTAATTATATTCTAATAATTAATTAATTAACATACTATTATTAAGTAAATGCTAAATACTTTAATGCTAATGTAAATAAAATAAAAGGTAGAAATAAAAAAAAATACAAGAAGTCTCTCAATTAACTCAGTTAAAAGCATAATTTCCCAATAGAAACCCTATTATATTCACTTTAGTAGGTGTTTTATTGGATTAAGTAATCCGAAAGGTTATGGTAATTAAACCGTAGTAACGAGGTTTCATCGCAATAATATTGTAGTGCCTTGAAAATTATCAACACTTTTAATAAAACAGATCTAATAAGTATTTTTTTTTAATTATTGCAGATAATATAGTCAGATAGATAATTTTCAAATTTGATGTACTATTTGTTTTTTGGGACAGGGGTTTGAACGTTATGGGTAGTAATGGTAGCTTACGTAAATAAATCTACGTACCAAATTATATTTGGTAACAAATATATAATATAACAGCAGTATTTGGTTATATAGTGGTAGTTAGTAATAAGACAACAAATAAAAATTTTGTTATAAAAAATATCGTATAGAGTAAAATAAATATTACTTATAGTAAAGGCGTACTATTCGGCTTAACTAGCAACTCTTTTTTTTAAATATTTCAATAGCTGATTTCGTATGGAAAATCCTAGCTCAAAAATTCAATACATTTCATAAATGGCGATTGAATATTCTCATAACAGTCATCCGCTGAACCCGCATGACGCAAACATAAAAGTTCAGGCTTTGTTATTATTTTAAGCATTAAAATATAAAACTAAATTATTTTGTTCAAAATAAATTTATTAATGAAATATGTAATTTATATGCCTATATTGTTTTAGCTGTTATTGCTTTATTACAAGTTATATGTAAATGAATTCAAAGACTTCCGAAGTAAAGTTTTGTTTACACAATATCTACTGAAATAAAAAACCAATCTAAGGTTATCCTTTATCTATGATTCTTATTATAAATAATAAATGATTCAGACAAAACTAATATATTAGTCTGGGGTTTCTCCAAAAGTAAATAGTAATAAATGTACTTCCTATTCAATTATAAATACCTCAAACAATAACATTCGTGTCATTTATTACAATACGATATCCACATAATAGCATATCCGTCCATATACAAGATCATACCCGGTTGAATATTCGGATGTTCACATCAATAATTATTTCAATCAATCAATTCGTATTCAATTAGTGAAGACTGCCAGTTGTTAAAGTTAGACTACGAGAATTTCCCAACTACTTAGAATATTTATAATATTAACAAACTACTAATGATCTCACGGTGTAATATTTATCTATTTTTTTATTTCTTGTACGGTCATTATGGCAGGATAATATACAGCTTTTTTATTTATAATGAAAATATAAAGCAAAACATATCCTGAAATATATTTGATTTTTATGATAAAATATTATCAATGATGTTAATGAAGCTAATAATGTATTATATTTTATGTTTTCATTCTCATAACAGTCGTTATCAAAATATCGAGATTCGATCGATCGAGATCGAAAATTTTACTCTGAATTATTCGAGTTTGATTCTTATTAGGTGTGAAACCAAAATAGAATCGCACTTTAATATGCATATTGGTGCGTCCCATACGCGCTACCATATGAGAGTGTTAGTACTATATTAAACATAGTTAAAACTTTGGCTTTTGGCAATAACTACGAGTTCGAAACTCACAAACTTTGTTTTAACCAGAAATGATTACCCATATAGTGATATGTTCATAGTGTTCTATAAATTTAAATCGACGAAATATTTATATAAATAATAAAATTAAATCAATAAATTAATTTTGAAATGTTTAGCACAGACCAAGACGATATTTTGAGAGTTAATCATCTGATAAGTTTCAAAGAAACACATTGAAATAATCGGTAATTTGTATGTATATTGAATTATTATATACATTTGAAAAGTAAGACAATATAAAACCATTAATAAAATAAGGAAATAATGTTATCGCAAAATACTGCCATAAATATATCATTTAGGTTAAGATGACTTGGTCATTGTAAAAACCTTACCTTCATAAAATCTACATTCTTTTATGTCCATATTAATAAACACCTGTAGGCAGACCTAGCTAAGATTAAGATCAATTTTACTTTAGACTTATTAAGGACAAATCTATGTCGAACCATATTTATTTTCAGGCGTTACCCACTTCTTTAAATAAATAAAATACATTTTTTATGCCTGTTGCAATTGACTCGACTAACAGCCGCGCTCGACCGGTTGGCAACCCCTGTTTTAGACCTTTTAATTATATGAATTTCGTTACTTTTGTAGTATTTTAACCTAATTTTAAATATAAGTTATAGTATGTGCAACCTAATATCTCTAAATGATATATTGCAACCAAGATATGAGACTTTTCACTGATTATATCATTTACTAAAATGATTTAATAGCATGTCTTTGAATAACGTAGGTTTTAGAAAGAGTTTCAGCAAAGATAAAGTTTTAATGAATCACCTGAAATTTTCAAACTTCGAATCAAGTTTATCCCCATTTCAAAAAGTTTACATTTTAAGTTCATAATATTTCTGAAGGCTTTTTATTTTTATTGAAAAGTTAAATATGGATGTAAGCTGGTGTAATTGCTAAGGTTTATTGCAAAAGTCTCTTTCTCAATATAAAGCAATAAGAAACAGTAAATACTTCCTTTTATTGTTTTATATTTCTCCATTTGGTTTTATACCGCCATAAAATTGAATCCTTATGTAATAACTATATAAGGTATTGAATAATTAATTAAATAAGTGTTGTTTATCAAGATTTTTAAAAAATCGTTTAACCAATGTTGTTGAGATTGATGCAAAGAGGCTGCATGCAAGAGGTGGTCAACTATTTACAAATAACCCTGTATATTTGTATACATATATATATATATATATAGTAGTACAAATATAAAATACTTTGTAACATGAATTGAGTTTCCAACCGAGATAATATATTAACGAATAACTCCCTTGTTCTGTTTGTGTTTAACTAGTTAAGATAAATAGATTTATGGTTCATATATTCGCTTTGTTTCCATCAACAACATTTCATGGCATGCTATTGAGAACTATTTACTAACAAACCTAATTTAATCCAGACATGTACGCTGGGGAACAAAAGAAGGTCGAAAAAATACAAAATGTAAGTAGGGTCCCGAACTAGAATGAGTCAATACGCGTTCCTGAGCAATCAAACTCAGCGACCCGTCAGCAACTCAAATAGCAATCACACAGTCTCATTCAATTAAGCCGCCTTGGGTTCGGAAGTCGCGATCTGCTACTTCCAGCCTAATTACTTATATTTTATGGAAAGATAGATATACAAGTATCTACGCTACAGCGATTACGCTATGGGAACTTTCAAAAGAATTTGCATTCTTCATAAATTATAAATTAATAGATCTTTTGAAAGCTAATCAAAACTTTTCTCTATTTTTTTATTTATGGACGGTTAAAAGTTTTTTAATTATTTCTTAATCGGTCTTTATAATTATTTTAAATTTCCAAGTTGTTAAGTACAAAGATTAACTGTATATATTTTTGCTTAACGTAGAAAGTGAGTGTTTATTGTACAAAATTAAATATGAAATCAAAATCGTAATTATCACAAGAGATCTAGAATCTAACATTAACTTGATTAATTCAAATCACAAAAAGAGAACATTTAATAATTTTGTACAAACCATTCAGACATAAGAAGAAATCTTTTATAAAATAATCTAATATTTGATATTTAACATATAGCTTGTTGAAGAGGAAATCAAATGTGAATCTTTGCCATGGTATTAATGATTATTCCGCTTACTTGGAGTTAATTACCGCCAGTAGGGGCCGTTAAAACATCGTACGGTGAAGTTATCCTTTCTGTAGGGTGGTTTGCTTGTAACATAACCTATATATATGAATATGAAATTTGATAATTAGTTAGTTATTAGTTTAAAATTTTCATGGTGTGTTTATCTTCGTTGGTGAACTGAGGGTGCATAGCGCAACTCTGATACTACATTCAAGCAAATTAGTGTGATTGTGTGTTAAAGTGTGTGATTAAAGTGATTTAGTGTGTTGGTTCATTTGGTCACGTACTTGGTTAAATGTAATAATAACAATTTTATCAGAAGTGTGCAATTTGAAAATTATATAAATATCAATTAACAAAAAATATACCTCTCGCATGTTATTAATGAAGTTTTATATTTTGGACCAAATTGTTTTTGAGTATTCACTTATATCAATCCTCTTTTTTTATACTGATAGATTCAAAGGTGAGAGTTATAATAAAAAAACAAGTCCTGTAAGAACACTCTTAGGCATACAAACCTCTTACAAAGCCACTTAACAAAACAACGTAGTATTTCTCAGTCAATTTAGAAGATATTCTTTAAATTAATCCATACATCTAGATTATAGGTGCTAGGATTGTCATTTAAGAATGCATCCAATGTCATCTAGAACAGTTCCTATAATAGTATTAATAAGGCATTATTATTATGATAATAATTTATCGTATCAATAATATGCTGTCTGTACGATCAAAGCAACAATACATGAAATTATGAATAGCAAATTGTCTAGCGGATTTCATATTTATGTTTAGTGACCGTTTGCAACATATTAAGAAAATATAGTCTTGCGGCTAAACCCTTACTTTTTGTTATCCAGAAGGATATTTTTTATCAAAGGCTCGACAAATTGGAGCAAACGCACCTATTTGTACATCTTGTGGAAGAAATATACCGGAAACCCTAATAGATTACTTATATTCTTATTTACTTATGTGTACTCAAGTTTCAACTTGTAAAACCAAAATTAAGTAAATGGACCATATCTTTTACAAAAGATATCCGCGCTAGATAGCGATTTATTTTTCTTTCAACGCTATTATTTAGTGTTGAAATTAACTGTTGTATGGATACTTTAATTAATTATGTTCAAAACCATATTCTTTTCCGTCTGACTAATCCGTCGAGTCTGAGACCTGTCTTAATATATAATCTATATATCTAGAAGTATCACAAAGATACCTTAAGTCAATTCAACAAAAGATAACTTCCCCTTACTTTCAAAAGTTCAAATCTAACTTTGCATCCACTTTTCTTTTAACATAAGAAATATCACGATTCATTCATAAACAAAGGTAATGTACCTACGAACGGCGAACATACAGAATATTTATGTAACATATTGAGTGCCTTCTTCTGTTTTTGAAGTCGGTTAAAAATAATATTTGACATGTATTACCATACATAAAATGGAAAAGCTGAGTAATAAGATTGTAAAAGACCCTAATAAAATAAACTCACTTCTCCTTATGTCCATATGAATAGCTGAAGGGATAAGCAGATGAGAATTCTTAGAAGTAGGTATAGAATTGTCAAAAATATACTTTTATATAATAAAAAAATAATAACTACTCGTTTTCAGTTCAAACAACATTTAAATATTAAAAAGCTTTCATACTACGAAAAGCATAAATCTCTTAAAAAAAAAAAAACGACAGATATATGTAAATAGTTTTAAAAATGTAAATCCAAACAAATCTGGAATAAGCTCGTTTCACATGCAAGTCATATCACTTGAGATTTCTAGTTACTTTTATTTTATTATATTTGAGGAACACTCCGTTGCGCCTATTTGTTCATGTAGCGAATTCAAAGGGTTAGTAATATTATGTTAATTCCCAGAGGGCGACATTGTATGACCGTAACACAGTCATGAGATCTCTCCAGGGAGACGGGCGATCATAGAATTGGGTAACTGTTTGTCTACTGAACTAGAATAACAAAGGAATTGTTGGGAAGTATGTACTTTTAAACTTTCACATTAGAGTTTTCGAATTCCTTCCTCCTTTTTTATGTTTGAAGTTTATTATTTCCAGTTAGGTTTACCTATTTACTTTAATTATAATTATGTAGTGCTTTGTGAATTATAAAATAATTATATCTCATTCTAACTATTGGTTATAACTGAGGTGCAAAACGTATCGACTTTTTTATCTGTTATGAAAACTCTTTTATATAATCATAATATATTGTATATAATACATTATTCTTTGCTAAGTATAGTCATTATAGATTATCAATTATAGATGAAAAAATATAAATATATGATAATTGGATATATACTATATTTCAAAGTATTCAAAGAAACACTATGACATTATTAGATTATTTTTGTTACTATGTTTCCGTACGAAGGCCAGATTATCCTACTGTAGAAATTAAATAAATTGATCACCTACATTTGGACAAGACAAAGCTAGGTTTTTGGGCAAAATTATTCAAATTCAAATTCAAATTCAAAATATCTTTATTCAAGTAGGCATTTACACGCACTTTTGAATCGTCAATTACATTAAATTGGTCAGTATAGTCAGTCTGAATTCCACCACCACCATACCACCAGCTCGGAATGCTGTTCTGCTGAGAAGAGCTGGCCAGAAACTCAACAGTTGCTCTTTTTAAATAAAATTTAACAATGTTTGACTTATAAATTAAATATATTATATTATAACATCAACCCTGCAAATGAGTCAATGACCCAAGTTCCACACATTTCGATCAACCAAAAACTCTTGAATGTTATGGTAAGATTTATTTAATAATATACCTTTAATTTTAGATTTGAAACCAAGAAAAGGAAGATCTAAGATATCTTGTGGAACCTTATTATATATGCGTACACTCAAGCCCATGAAGGATTTCTTAACTTTTTGAAGTCTAAATTTAGGCGGTACGAGCCTATTTTTATTTCTTGTATTGATAGTATGTCTGTCGCTGTTTTTTTTATAGTCATTTAAATTTTGGCGTATATACAGTAGGTTATTAAAAATGTATTGAGAAGCGACCGTAAGAATACCGATTTCTTTAAAAACCTCTCTTAGGGAGTCTCTAGCTTTTAAGTTACAACAGTCCCGTGCTCTACCAACTGAGCTACCAACTGAGCTACCGTATCACGGGACGATTTCCCAGTAGTCGCGGGTTCGAATCCCTGCCCGTATCGGTTTATTTTTCATTCTATATTTATATAAATTTAAATAAGCTTAACATGGCTATACATGTTTATAGATACTTTCAAACAAGCAGATTTAAGTTTTTAAAATAAATACACTTTTACGTTTTTTTTAATTAGAATATATAAATTAAAAAAATCATATCATTATCACTACGCCTACCCAGATCCAGGCAAACGTTTAGCTCATGGTATGATGTTGCACCCTTCAGTGAAGCACCGAGTGATAAACGATTTTATTTGTTATTGTCAGTTGCAAGAAGAACTAAGGATGATCGTTTTCCTAACCGTAAACATGCTACTGATAATACCATGAAACATGCATTCAGTAAATTCAGACCTTATTATTTGTTAATCGTCATGACGGATGCAAGACAAATCAGAAATTTAAATCATTGAAACCTTTGAATTTTTTTGCAAGCTGCAAATTATTTAATCGTACATTTCACATTACTAACCCAGCCATTTCGAGGGCTGCCTTTTGCTTTTGTGATTTAGAAGCACAGAGTCGGTCCATACTAACTTGAGCTCTCACGTGCGATTTCTTGTTCTTCTAAAGCTCGACGAAGCCTAATTACATTAAGGCTTCGTAGGGAATGATAAGATCATCTAGGTTGCTCTGTTGTTAATAATAATATCAACATAATCAAATTTATTACAATATTGCACTTGCACAAAACTAACACAGCATCCGCTTTACTTCAGTTTAAGCTTTTCGAAATAAACTTCATAAATTATTAGGTCATTTTGTTCATCACCAAACCATTTAAACGTTTAGAGTTACTATTAAAATAGACATTACGTCAGCTGTCAGTTGCGTTTTGTTACACAATTTATAAAGGATAGGACTAATGTTTTTTTATTTTATTTTTTTAGATTGAGACAAATCCAAAAACATAAAATTTATAAAAATTGGTCTAGCCATTCTTGAGGTTTAAATGCTGTAAGTAACACAATTTTCTATTGTATATAAATATATAAAATAAAGAAATAAATAGAATATTTTTTCGGAATTAATTCTAACCTGCAAACACTAGGAAACCATATCTTCTCATAGTCACTGGTCATATATTTATTATTTACATATTTACTTAAAACACTGCCATGAACAGGATTATTCCCAAGTGATCCAAAAGTCTGGTTAAATTTAAAGTTTAAATTGTAAATTTAATTACAGTTTAATCCGTTAAAAGTTTATTTACATAAATAATTATATATGCATCTGGATCTCTGTGTCTGGTAATTAATATATCACTTTAGATGGGCGACTAATTATCATGTCTAATTGACAAATAAGTACTAGTCTTCCTTCCCACAATCTTGCTTTAGAACGCGGGGTTTGTCATATATATAAAATATATGTAACAATATAAATAAGATGTAAATAAATAAAATTAAGATTAGATTAATTAAGTTTTTGTTATTTTTTTTATACTTACCATACGACCACTGATTATATTATTCAACTTTTAACTTATAGTATTACTAGCAAAAGCTCGCGTCTTCCTCTAAGTTAAAGTCGTTTAATAAATTCGGAATGTTTGTTTTAGAATTGTTAATGGAAACCGGATGTTGTCAATATCGTATGATTATATATTTTAAGCTAGACTGTATGAAAATACAGTAGCTTTAATATACACATTAGGGATTTAATAATGACCATTCCTACACTAATTGCTTAAGTTACAAATTATTAAGAAAAATACCTTTCTAATATTATAAAGAACTTGTGATTTCAATTAGAAAATTCGATGCGTTGTTAATTAAAGAGTACTTATTCATTAAATCTTTGTCAACATTACTATGAAGATAGATGAAAAAAGAAAATAACTAGAAATATCTATAATGCAAGAATAAATAAAAAAACTTTAAAATAAGAAGTCTCTCAAATGAAATAAGTATTTTTTTTTGTTAAAGATACTTTATATTGGAAAAGTGTATATTGTTTTTACGTTGTTAGGAGCAAACGTAAAAAAATATCTTCATTGTTGTTGAGAAGTTTGTTTGACTTAAAGTTTGAAAACCTTATTCAAGCTTCAAGAAGTGACTATAAAAAATGCTTAAATTGTCCAGCCTTACTTAAGTTATGACTTGATTATAAGTCATAATTTTATTAATTTAGATTAAAAATAAGATGAATAGGTATGTTTCTGAAAAGCGCTGCTTATTATACTTATTATGCTTTATTTTTGTAGTGTATTTCTGTTATAACGTTAATATCAGTATTTTGGAGCTATTATTATATTTTCTATCTTTCTAGCTTACAAAATACGTTGTACAAAAACATATTATAATAAAATTTATTTCATTTAATAAACATCCAAAAAAGACGAAACGATATTGCACGTGCGAACACTTTTAATTCCGTGGACTCGGAAAATGTTCATTTAATAAACAAGTATTTCATAATAAACCTCAGCTACAGAGCAATCTAAGTCATACTTTATTAAATTCTCTAAGTACTAAGAGAAATATAACCTAGCAAATAACTAAATGTATTTATAAAGTAAAAATATATAAGGGAAGTGACATAAGGAGCGTTAAAGATAACCTTTGAAAGCCCATTGTAATTTATTTGTAAGCTTTTGTTATTTTCCGGCTGCTGCTGAAAGTAATTTCGGAGTAGAATTGAGATAAAAAGCTAATTAGAAGTTAATTTCCCTATTGTTTTCTACATAAAGGTATAATTGTTTAATTACGCATTTTTCAGTAAAAAGTTTATTGTTTAACTTAATTATTTCTTTAAATTTAAATATATCTCCATATAATAAGAGTATTACTTTCAGGAAATAAAATTGTTAACGTTAAGAAATACTTATTTCTTAAACCAAACGAGTTATTCTTGCAAATGCGAGGAAGTCACATATGTAAATTCTTTTTTTTGAATAATACAATACTTGACATAACTTTTCTTTATCTGTAACATTGGTTACGTCATACGGAAAACAGAATAAATGTAGCATGTTGCGCAAAGAATATTAATAACTGAAAATAAAATTGAACGAATCATATATATTATTTATATGGGTTATTATATCGAAGAATTTCAGTTATGATTGAAGTTGGACTAAATATGATACTACGTTCAATTCTTTTTGGGTGTTCTTTTTTAATCATCCTAAATATACTTTATACGTTAAGAGCGGTTGGGTTGTGCTTACAAATTCTGAAAGTGGTGCAGGCTCGGGTAAATGTCAGTACACACTGACCCAAAAGTATCTAAGAATGTGAGTTCAACCATATTTGTAGATATAAATTAACACACATAATATTAAGTTAATAATTCCTTTATATAAAACAATTTTGTTTGTTTACTTGCTTGGTTTGGAC
Organism: Napeogenes sylphis; assembly: GCA_959347405.1. NCBI lineage: Eukaryota > Metazoa > Arthropoda > Insecta > Lepidoptera > Nymphalidae > Napeogenes > Napeogenes sylphis. Next base: position 28,049,117 of record OY365784.1, read on the forward strand.
TGATTACATCATGGGTAACCACAGCTAATGCCACAGCACCACCAGGATTATATTTCAATATTCTGAAACATTTAGAATTGTAATTCTGAAATATCTGGCCAGAAATATCGTTTTTTTTTTGTTTGTTTATAATATAAATGTTTTATATTCTTAATATTTATCGATAGGTGGATGCAGAAGGGGGCGTCGTGTCATCATCTCCCGCCCTGCCGCTTTGCCCGTCTGGAAAACCAGATGTTGACGCACAACCCTTACTGAATGAGGGTAAGTTAATTGCACTTTTTAAAGTCAATATAGACTAAGAGTCTAATCATCTTTATGTATTAGTTTCTGAGATATGTAAAAAACTCCATGGAGTAAGGTCACATAATGTAAAATGGTAATACAATTAAATCAATAAACTTTTTAAATAAATTAATAATAAAACAATACCATATAAATACATATAAAATAATATATTAACGTGACTTGAAGTATTAGACAGACCTGCAAAATGTGACACATATTTCAAGCAGACGGTTTCAGTATTACGCTTCCGTTGTCAATCTCGAATAGTTAAAGGGAAATAAGATATAGGTAGGAAAAGGTAGAAGGGTTAGTTTTTCGGTTCACATCACTCATCATACAAAACATAAGATAGTTATAGCTGTAGGGTCAACAGCACACATTCTATATAGATTTTATAGCTATTATAGGTACGGTGACATCGTAGCTGTGGTACTTAGCGCAATGAAGCTAACAAGTGGTAAGTAATGTAAAAGTACCAGTAAAATAACGTTCTGTCGCTACGTTACTTTAACATTTACTTTAGTGTAAGGTAATGGTATTACATCGATAGAGCGGCCCGAATACGAGTCAAATAGCTACAATTACGCGGAGCGCGGAGTCTGTATCTCTCGGATACGTTAAAACCTGAGTTCTGTATGTCATCAAGTACATATCGTCTATTTTTAGTTTGAAAATAAACTCTTGTATATTTTTATTACAAATATCTTATTTTGTACTGTTTCAGATTAGATTTCTCTTAGTAAAATTTTAGATTCTGATTAAACCATTCAAAAAGTCCCACATAATAATGATTACATGTATTTTTGATTTGATTGATTTATTATTGTTGTTGAAATAAAAATAACTTTTTCATTAATATCACACGAAAGCAAATAAATATTTTTGTTTATCCAAAACAAGCTTTTGTCCCATTTTAACCACTATCAAATAAAAACTAAAATACTCGTATAGGGCATGAAATCAACTTTGCAACAATTCTACTCTATAAATAACAGTGTATGTTACAAAACGTATTGCAGTGAATAGAAGGTCAATTAGTAAAACAATTCAGGCTCAAATATGAAATATAAATCTATCACATGGCTCGGAGCAATTGTTTCAATACCCTCCCGCCTCGATTGTTTTGTTTTTGGAATAAAACGCAAATTGCAATTTTCCGTTCAAAACAAGCGTCTCTTGATATATCTACCTTCACCCCGAATATTCCTAAACAAATAATCGGTTATTGATTACCGTGAATTTTTGCCAGGTGTCTATTTCATTATAAAACATACCTTGTTGAAGATAGATAGAAGATAGAAACAAAAACCCGATTATGTTATACAAGAATAAATTTTGAAAATACAAATAAGATGATCATCCAATTTTATCACACACTAAAAACATTTACATAGAATTAACTAGATGTGTCCAGCGGCTTCACCCGCACGTGTCCAGGTAAAAAACGGCCTTGCTAAGTAGGTCGGAAGGTTTTTATTCAATCCCTCGGGCACTGTATCCGAGGATGGAATAAGTACTGACTTATTTAGGGACTAATTATTTAAAATATTATTTTCTGTATCCTTGGCAACCCGTGTGCGAAGTTTTGTGATGGTCGGTTGAGTTGTTGAGATGTAAAAGAGTAATAAACAAACAAAATCAGATGCTTCTTTATAAGAGTTGTAAAACAATATAAGTCGAGTCGATATGCATATTCATTTTGGTATTTTTAAAACGACTTTATTTAGATTATATAACGATATTATAATCTATTTTAAATATGATATTTAAGGTACCCCATCTTTAAATCAATTAATCTGCGCCATAAATTATATGTATACAAAATCATTAAAATTAAATAATTAAAAATCATTAAAATCGGTTAAGCGGTTTAGATTTTTTATAAAAAAATCCTCCCTTATTTCAACCATTCCTGTATAGATTTTGAATGAAAGGTAACCTATTCCAATTACACCCAAATCGATCAGATGAAAGCGTAACAGACTGACAGATAGACAGACTTTCGCGTTTGATATTAGTATGAATACAATGCCAGTTTATTGACAGATTTTAATATATAGTATTAAAGAAGACTGTATTAAAAAAAAAAACATTTATATTGGTTAAATTCGTTAAAAATAGTTTTAATAAGAATTATTGACAAAATTATACTATTTTAAAAATATTTTACAATACAATAAAATAGTTTTAAGACTAAAGCTTAAGAGCATAAAATTTTCACTTTTGTGTGATTTCGAATGAGACCACAAAACCTCAGACCAAACTCCCTTACAAACTCGAAAACTAAGTAGTAAAGCTCTAAGCTGGAATTCAAGTAATTGTTAAAGGACTTTGGACTACGCGATAGGAATTACTGAATCCCATTCAAAATATAACTTATAATAAGTATAAATAAAGAGAAAACTAAATGATATTCGGTTTATAACTTACTATGAATATTATATACTTTTTGTATAATTGTCATAAATCAGTACATATTTTATAAAACTTTGATTTTTAAATATTTTAAAATTACTAAGATGCTAAATCTTGCCACTTTTGGATTATATATATATCGGGAAATGTTTAATAAAAAAAAACTTTAAAAGTAAATATAAGCAAAAATATGTTTTTATTAATAAGTATTATAGTAACTATCAGTTTATAGAATAAATGAAAATAATAATCAATTAATAATGTATTATATGACGTACTATACATTTATTTGTTCAGTATCTAAGATTTGGCAGCATGCCAAGTTATGTTTTTAACACATTAATTGTATCCTTTGAGATAACCGGGTCGTTGACCCAGATTTTCACATATAAATGAGTAATTTTTATGACATATAGGTTACAGAGAAATTGTACTCTTATAGTTCAGTCCAGAGAGAAAAAAAAATAACTTGTAATTTCTAGAACAGATGAATTGATGCAAAGCTTAATTAAGCTTTTCCTAATACAAACAAACCACCAACGTGAACGACTATGCAAATAAAAATATGGAAAGTAAATATAGGATGGAATCGTATTATACAACTGGCACGTGAGACATTACAGTGCCTTTGAACGACATCGGCATATTATGTTACCCACAAAATTGTCTCATGAGCAAATTTAAGGTACCTCCTACAACATGTCGAATACTGATATTAAAATATATTTACTTTATTAATTCACTTTCTGTGGTCATTCGTTTTCGTTTTCGTTTTCAGTATTTGATTAATCTATTATTTTCTGATACTACAGATATAGTTAAATTAAAATGTAGCTTTAATCATATTTGAATAAAAATGTATCATTAAAATCTAAGCTATGACTTTGAAAATTCCTTACAACATTTGTGAGGAATAGATAAGGATAAGATGATGTCACCTCCACTGGCTGGGATTATGTAAGGCAAGTGGTCCTACATTTTGGAACCACACATAAGCTTAAGGAATGCTTTTGTAGTGACTGATAACGCGAGAATTTAGGTATTAAGTAAGAGACGACAGTAGCTTAGGTCAACATATCCGTTGGGTGTTAGGTGTTATGTCTCGGAAAAGTCATTGCTAACATCTGAGAGAAACTAGCGACAGCAACTCAGCAGACTTGTCTTTATATATGTATATATTTAAAACATTGCTTTAATCTATTATAGTATTAAGAGGACTATCGATACATGAATTACAATAGACAAGTCCAGTCTCTAATAACTTTGTTCTTTTATTAAAAGTTTACTGTACCTGTAATAATCCAGGAAAACATTTTGTATTGATTATATCTTTATCATTATATATATATATATATATTTCTTGTGTGCGTGTGTATGTCACTGAACTCCTCCTAAACGACTGGACCGATTTTTATGAAATTCTTTGTGTGTGTTCAAGGGGACTTGAGAATTGTTTAGATTCACAATTTGGTCCACTGGAAAATGGTTTTTTGATTAATTTTTCAATGTGTAAGTAGGTGGTGATTTTGGAATGTTTCACAATGGTTCCGACGGACTGCGTTACCATGGCAATATCAAATATTAAATAATATTATATTTTAATTATAGTCTGCCCTGACAGTTGGCGTTGTGATAGAAATAAGAAAAATATTTTAGTACTAGTATCTTTATATATATATATATTTCTTGTGTGCGTGTGTATGTCACTGAACTCCTCCTAAACGACTGGACCGATTTTTATGAAATTCTTTGTGTTTGTTCAAGGGGACTTGAGAATTGTTTAGATTCACAATTTGGTCCACTGGAAAATGGTTTTTTGATTAATTTTTAATGTGTAAGTAGGTGGTGATTTTGGAATGTTTCACATTGGTTCCGACGGACTGCGTTACCATGGCAATATCAAATATTAAATAATATTATATTTTAATTATAGTCTGCCCTGACAGTTGGCGTTGTGATAGAAATAAGAAAAATATTTTAGTACTAGTATCTTTATATATATATATTTCTTGTGTGCGTGTGTATGTCACTGAACTCCTCCTAAACGACTGGACCGATTTTTATGAAATTCTTTGTGTTTGTTCAAGGGGACTTGAGAATTGTTTAGATTCACAATTTGGTCCACTGGAAAATGGTTTTTTGATTAATTTTTAATGTGTAAGTAGGTGGTGATTTTGGAATGTTTCACATTGGTTCCGACGGACTGCGTTACCATGGCAATGTCAAATATTAAATAATATTATATTTTAATTATAGTCTGCCCTAACAGTTGGCGTTGTGATAGAAATAAGAAAAATATTTTAGTACTAGCGGCCCGATATGTGCTTCGCTACGTAAAAAGTGAAATTAAAAAAAATATATTGGAACAAATTCATCTATTCAAACAAAAAATCTTTATTTACATATCCATACGGTATCGATTGTCATAACTTTTTAATATATATTTTTTTAAATTTTGATTTTTTTTAATTAAAGACGCGTATACAAGACAACGTCTGTAGGGTCCGCTAGTAACTTTATAAAGGTTACCTTGTATATTTGTATCAGATATTATTTTACTATAAAAAGCGTTAATAAGTCCTATGTTAACATCTCTCTCTATTATAGTACTTATTAATAGCAAAATTATTATGTGAAACAGTAAAATGTACTCGCAAGGAAATATTACCTCTATTAAACGTAGTTTTCCATTATTATCAAACTTAAAGTAATAAACTCCCTATTTATATTTAAGAAATTTAATAATTATAATTAAGATACAATTATTTTGCTAATAATTAAATGGAAATGTAAATGAACAAAGAAAGAAATTAAGTAAATATCCCTAAAAACGAAAAATGTAAAACAAATCTCAAAGAAACGATATTTTGTAAGAAAGTTTTTCATATCTGAATTTGGGGCTAACACATATTTTTCTAATAGAATGAACTCTGATATTAATTTTATTTCGAAAATATAACAATTCTTCTTATTTTTGATTATTTTTTTATTACAGTATATTTCTGAAATATTGCATATATCTAATTGAAAAGTTTTTTATCACATTCATATAAAATATTCGTTTTAACGAAACCAATGGTAATATTTATATAAAAGAACAATTAAAATATTGATGCCAATAAAATTTTTGATTTCAATATTTAATTACAGGAAGCCAGTTCCGATCAAATATCATTGTTAACAGGGCAATGCAGTTGGAACTAATCGAGAAATTAATTAAAATTGGTATTGAGAAGTTTATTATTTATTGTTCTTGTTTCATAGTTATTTTAAATTTTTCATTTATAGGACGGCAGTAATTAAGATGATTTTTTATTAAATAGTAACTAATTAAGTATAAAGGTTATATCTATAGATCTTGTTATAATTTTATTTGAGTACGGTCTTTTATGTACAGTATAAAATATAATAAATGAATATGTATGGTGTCAAGAAAATTGTAAATAAATTATTACAATTCTAAATATTTGATATAAGTTAAAAAAGGAACAGGTGTTTTCAATTTCTATAATATGAAATACTATTATATCCGACACTACGTTCGGATACGAGTCACTCGGTTATGGTTCTGCCACTTCACTATTATGCTGACCCGGCGTTAGGATTGACGTTAGGAAATTAAACAGGTTCCTGACTGATATGAGCAATATCAATGTAAACTAGATATTATTGGAGAATGCTTTTTAACTGTTTGGATGAAATGTCTTAGTATTTTCCTTATATACCTTTCTTTTTACTTGACAGCTTTTAGACCACAATGGACTACGAAAAATTTTAATAGAAAATTTTCGAAATGAATCTATACTTTATCAAGAATTATTATAATCTTTAATTATAATATATTTTATATAATATGGTATAATATGGGTAATATTGAAAATGTTTTAGGATACTTAGGGTAACTTTTAAATGATGTCAGCCTACCCAGACTGAGTCTGTGAGGGGCCTAAATTACTGAAGCAGACATGTTGCTACAGACCAATGCACAATTTATTCCCACACCAACGGACAGACTTTCTATTTCCTTTTCATCTACATTAAGAAAATACTCAATTAAAAGAGAGAAAATGCTGTAACTAATTGCAACTAAGCAAGAGCACAGATAATTTTAAAATCTATTATCCAATGTTTTTTTGATAAAAATATAATAACTATATACTTTTATGATAATTTCATTGTACTATTAGATCTTATTACATTTTATACTAAAAAAACCGACAAATGAAAATAAGAAGAGACACCTACAACTCATTCCAAATTATCTCACATGAATCACAACTAATTATTAGATAGGTTAATTTGTAAGAATTTTGAAACTTTTAGCAACGTATCAAAATCGCAGGTATCTTTTCAGTATCGTACATAAAAACGTGTTCACAAAAACAAGAAAAAAATACTACAACTACAGTTCACAAAAACAAAAAATGATTTTCTTAAAAAGGTTTACTAAATTTAATTTCATTTATGAACAGTCAGAAATAAATATTAATTTGTAACTTGCGTCCGGTATCTGAAAGAATGTTTAAAGTAAAAATATTCAAATCATGATCAAAAGTGGTGATTGGCTATGGCACGATCAACCAATCAGAAAGCTTAACATGAGATTAAGGTTTAGGAATTTATTCTAAAACAATACTTAATAATATTATATAATAATTATGCTAAGCGTACGACGATTGCGATTGGACTTTTTAGTCAATTTAGACTTAAAGTATGTAAAAGAGTTAAAGTTATCAATTCTACAAGATTGTGCTTTGTAAAGTTGTAGTCTTGGTATAATAATACTGTTTTTTATAGTTTTAGTACGTGCCGAATAACTTTATTGTTTACTTATTTGAGGTTTTGTAATAAAGAATAAGTTCATATGAATACTTTTATGGATGATTTTCGTTATTAAAATTCATATATATAAATATGTAAAGATATAAATTAGACTGTGATTTATTTTCAGTCCGAGGTATTTTTCTTAAAGTTTTTATTCTAAGGAGACGTTATTGACTGTTAAAGGGTCATGACATGGAATTCTATTGTTTCTTTCTTTAAAGATAATGTAGCGTGATTTATTAATATTTATGGACTAGAAATGTCTTCTTGATCTCGTTGAATATCTTCAAGTTTAAAAATTCTGGAATAAAACTACATAACGCTACTAAAGATAGACGAGTATTAGGTTCTAGTTTTGTAATACTGTATACATAACTAAGGAACAGGAGTCCCAACATGGACCCCTGCGGGACACCATACCTAATAGATAAAGCGCTGTAAAGCGATTACGCAGCCATATTAGTTAATTTGTGTCTTAATCAACCTCAACCAATCCGGGTGTAAATAAAATTAAAATCAAAAGGTTTATTAAAAAGCAATTTCCAGATCAAATTTCTAAATCCAATTTTCCGTTCCTTGAAATGTCAAATTAAGAATCTACAGTTGAACGGCAATATTAATGTTCTTTTCAGGTTAAGGCTTTGTGATAGAGTAATACTCGTAGTTCCTGTAAAATAATATTTTATTGTGCGAATAGATTCATAATAAGTATTATTAATTATTAATATTAAAACCAAATATGCGTTAGACGACGGAAGTTTTTTTGATTAAAGCGCCAGGAAAAGATACATTTTAATTTTCTTGTTACAGATTATTAAACATTTGTATATACAATTTTTTTTTACTAGCGGGGGTGAATGTTATATAACGTTAAATAAAAATATAAAAATAATATTTTTTCTTTATAATCCATCAAATTATTTTCCTATGGTCATCTTGTTAAAATTACATAATGTATTTACCAAAAGAAAAAACAAACTTTTATAATGTATGAGCAATCAAATAAAACATACATAAAATTCGAAGAACATACAAATTATTACATTATAATGTAGTATTTACTAACCCATTAATTTTGTAAACATATTATTTTGTTGATTAAAGCAACTCGATACCCAACCCGACCCCTAAAGCAAATGAATATTCTATTTGTATTTTCAATATAGATTAATTTTCAGAAACACCTACTGATTTATAAGATTTCATTCGTTTTTATTAAAATGAGAAATTGCAAAAATATTTTCTCCCTTATTTATTCATTATCTTAATTAATATAGTTTCTTCTTTTTTAATATTTTTTTTGCTTTCCTTTAAAAAGTTTCAATAATCCTCCTTTACAATTTCATTTCTAATGGATTCTAAGCAATTCCTAAGCATATATTACGTGTTCAAAAATTTAGGTTATCCTTGTTAGCATTATTATTTCCTGAAAATTTTATATATATATATATATATATATCTGTGTATATATGTTTATCAGTATATAATATAATGGAATATCAATTTCTTTTTATCGTTCATTCATTCTTAAGAAAGGGTTTTATTTATAAATATAATAAAACCACTTGAATAGTTAAAATTTGGATAGAGATTCAATAAGGTGAACTTATTTTATGACAAAAAAAAACAAATATAATGGCGCGAGCATGCAGTTATATTTTATTTTTTATTTGAACTGCTTTGAAGCGTGTTGCCGCATTGAAAATATGTGAAAAATATTTGAAAATATCTAGAAACATACACTTAGTCTGGCCATAAATGCTGTTACAAATAAAAATAAAAATATATTACATTTCAATTTGGAAGCTGTCATTTTTGTACGATTCTTCACTGTGGTTTCTCATTTGGCGCCAATACATTGTACAATATTTTGGGATATTTAAATGGAGTGGGGTAATAAAGAGAACAGAATGGCTGTGATTGATTGCATTACACAAAGTAGGTATGGAGTCAATTGCAATTTTTAAATCTTACATACCCTTGGTATTAGTCAAATGTTTGTGTACCGGACTATTAATAGGTACAATGAAACTTCCTCTGTTTGTAACAGAGAAAGATCTGGCCGTCCACGTAGTGTTCACACGAAAAATGTGGTCAAAGCAGTAAGGGAAACAATTCGAAGAAATCCTGTCCGAAAGCAAAAGATTTTATCTCGGGAAATGAAGATAGCACCTAGAACCATGTCGCGTATTTTAAGAGATGACTTAGGACTTGCAGCCTATAAGAGACGCACTGATCATCTCTTAACTAATAAATTAAAGATGAATAGGGTGGATAAATCGAAATAACTACTGAAGCGGTACGCAAAGGGACGTCACAGAAAAAAATTGTTTACGGATAAGAACATTTTTACAACTGATCAACATTTTAACAAACAAAATGACCGTATTTATGCCCAAAGCTTTAAGGAAGATTCCCAAATAGTTGACAGAGTGGAACGTGGGCACTATCCAACTTCAGTGATGGTTTGGGAGGTGTTAGCTATAAAGGAGTGACTGAGCTATATTTTTGTGAAACAAGTATCAATACATCGGCACAAGTGTATCAAGACACACAAGAGCACGTGCTTCTATTGATAGCCTGGTCTCAACGTTTAAAGAACTGTATTGCAGCCAATAGTCACCACTTCGAATTAAACTTTTTATTTATTATTTTTTTTCATATTTGTGTATTAAACTAACACACTGTAAAAGTAATAAATGTTATTTGCAATAAAAAAAAAACTTTTTGTTACAATAGTTTTAGCAAGACTAGGTATAGCCCTATATATGTTTCTAGATATTATATATATATATATAGTTTAAGAACATATATAACTAATTTCGTACCGGATTAGTTTTTAATGTATATTTATTTAAAATTTAAATCAGTATGTGTATTCAAACCTGCGAACTCTGGGAAACCGTCCCGTCGCTCTATCCATTGAATTTAGAATCTTATATATGGTTGTCATAGAGAGACGGTGGTGACATGTATTAGGCTTCTTACAAAAATCTTAAACATTGTTTCTATTTTTGCAGTATAGTTTTAATATAAAGACAAAAATATATAGGATGCTAAAATGACCGAAGGGGGTAGAGTTCCCGGAGTTTGCGGGTTCAAATCCCTGCCCGTATCGTATTTTTAATTCTATTTTTATTTAAAATTTATATGCGTAAAACGATGGTTAATCTCTATGAAATGTAGGTTTATATGTAAATTTTATGAATATAAATACAAGTATAGAACAATTTTATTATCCTTCTCCCAACCATATAACATGTTTCGAAATCAAAATATGAACAAATACAACTCCTCATATAACCCAAAATTCAAAGAAGTGTAGTGGTTCGAATGAGAGGCTATTTGCTGAAACCTACGCAAATTTAACAAAGAGTATATTTTCTTTGCTTTACAGAATCAAAAATATAATATATGAAATTGCCACATAAAATGTAAAGTAGGAACAATACTCTATATTATTAAATTATAATTTTAAACCCTTATTATTAATAAAAATATATGGTTACCACATTGTTCCTTTCAGTGTTTTTCAATTACCTTTACCATTTTATATTATAACATTAACTTTAAAAATGGACAGTGAAAAACTCTATCCTTATTAGAGCTACAGCAGAGACAAATAGCTTTCTAGTAAGGTTTATTTGAGGATATATGTTCTCGTTGTCAGCACGTAGTGGCGTCGTAAACGTGTGCCTCCATCACTTGGTTAAGAATCGAATAAAACCTTTACGTGCGACCTTTTTAGTATTTTTTTTTACTGATTATTAATAATATTACTATTTAATTTGTTATTGAATATCACGCTCTACTATTTACTATAAATATCGTTTCATTAAATCCTTTATTAATTAAATACTACATCTTCTTATTTTTCTTAAACAATAAATGAATTATACTTATTGTTATTAATAAATAAACGTTTTTATATCCCCAACAATAATAAGCCGAACGAGAGTTCATTAAAAATGCATTAACGTTTCTGGTCATGTGCGCTTTTCTAAAAAAATACGATTTCTATGATTTTTTGTTGCGTTATTGTTTCCGGGCTTGCCAATGTTTTTGAGATCCAAACCAATTGAAATTGTTTGTCGCCATTTCATAGTTACCTTTTTACAATTGCGATTGGCTTATTTTAAATGTAACTATACTAATAAAATTACAAATTGAAACTCACGCTTGTATTAAAAAGTTCCATTACGGTCTCCCAATAACAAATTAAAGAGAATCCCGCAATTATAAGTAATTTAAATGAAATATACTAATTTAACCACGCGTATTAGATCATTTTTATAAAACGCAACCTTAAAAGTAAACTTATAAGCTTGTCACGTTAGATAACACTTATATCCGCCTAAAGACATAAGCTTTATAACATATTCTTCAACGTAATATAAGATGAAGCAGTCTTTTCTTACTTTATGATGTTACATTATAGCGTTAAGGCAAATTTCTTGTATCCGAAGAGCAGAGCTTTGGAATCACATTTTTTTAATATATTATTATCACTCAGCTACTTTCAACAAAAATAATTATCATAATACTCGTTTTTATATTTTAAGCAAGGTTCAACTGTTTTAAAGAAAATGTAGTTTATATTTGATTAGAGAGACGAAGCTTCTTAGCATTCCTGGGATTGACCGTGCGGGTGCCGGGCCCATCGCGTTGCAAGGAGAGGAGTGCAAGCAGCGCCTAGGACTTGCGACCCAGGAGTAGGTTTAAGGGGCCCCTTTATTATTAAAAATAACCTATAGAATCACGAAATCTAGTTGTAAATTTTTAAGTTTCCCAAATACTTTGAAATTACAATCTCTTCGACCGATTAAAATCAGGTTCTCGTACGGGACATAGCGCAGTACTTTGATGGATAATGAAGATATCAGACAATGGATGATACGGATAGACAAAGCCTGTTATTTTCTTTTCGGATTGATTTCAGTAAACCGTTCAACGATGTCGATCATGACATTTTACTTGTTATGTTGATACATAATCTGGGACTCATCTTAAAGGTGGTTCTTCTCATATCTTCGCTGTGGCCAGAAGACCATTTGCAATGATGAGCATGTCTCTGAATGGTGTGATATGGATGTTGGTGTACCACAAGGCGCTATCTTATCTTTAGGTCAATGACTTGAAACTTCTTGTACATACCAATGTCAACTTGATCAATCCTGCAATAAATTCAATTCTGACTCAGAGTAAATACCGACTCGGTCTCAAAGAATTCTAGTATTGTGTATAATATTAGCTAGTTGGCTTAAATTAACTACAACCGTTTACCAAATTGCTTTTTGATAGTAACACTTTTCTCTTAAAATGTGAAGAACTCAAACATTTTTATAAACAGTTAGACTCTTAGTTCGAATATACATGTCAGAGAATTATCACATAAAAAATAGTACAAAACATCCTCTTCTACGTCTGAATATTATTCTTTACATTTTAGTTTGTATTTTACTAATTACCCTTCCAAACTACGCACTTGTATGTTTTTTGCATATGCATTTGTATTTTTTTGGATGACAACGAAGTACTTTCTGACATATTTATCCACTTACAGAATACTTGCATACGATTTATTTTAGGATTACGTCAATTCTATTAGTGTCCAACTACTGATCAAAACTTAAGTGGATTCATACACGTAAGCGCAAAAAATTATTCTACACCTACATATCTTGAATTATCTTCAATAACTCATTATATTATGAGTGCATTATTACTCATTACATATATATAGTATATATATATACATATATATATATATATACATATATATATATATATATATATATATATATATATATATATATATATATATATATATGTGTATATATTATGCACTTTTACAAACGTTCATTCTTGTACCTCTTATGATTTACCGGTAAAAGCTTTCTGTTAACTTTAAGCCCGTCTAAAGAACTCTTTTTTTACAAGTTAAATTATACAATAATAAATTAATAAAATATATTTTTATTGGTAATAAAAACAATTCAAAGTAAACATGTTGATAACACAGTTGTTATTTAAAGAATGCCATTTATTTTTAGTTTATATATTATAAACTAATCCCATTGTGTTCACCCGTGTTGACATTTTGTAAAAAAAAATACACTCCAAGCTAAAAAGAGCTGCAGATAAATCCATCCTTACTAAGCTTCATGTAGTAATGGATTGTATGCGCCATGATATTTGTTTTTTAAAGTATTCTATTTTTGTTTTTCTGTTTATATTTATGAAATTATTAATTTGATTGAAACAAAATTCCAAAAATAGTACTTTAATTTTTTAACATCTTCTTATATAGAGGATTAAAATATTATAACCGGAGTTCTACATTTTCATTGTTGACATCTTTATACTATAAAACTTTTATATTTGTATAAATATGCTATAATAAAATTTATGTAATTGTTTAGAAACTCGCACTGATCAAGGAGGAGGACTCGGTGGTACTACCGATGAAGATGAAGAAGAAGAGGATGACTGTTGGCAGCAGTGTGTGGAGAAGTGCCCAGGCCCTCTGCGCGCTGTCTGCGAGACACACAGATTTGAGAACTTACATGTAAGTGCTATCAGCATTTATTTTCAATCTTAAAAACTAAAAAGTCAAACTGTTTAAATACATACGATTTATAATGCGATAAAAACTTAATTATGTTTTAAGTCCGAGACGTACTTTTTAATGAGCTTTTTTTATTATATCTCGGTAGTATTTAAGTATACCTAGTATAAATTAATCTATGTTTGGAGAATATCTTGCAAATGAATTTTGAAGCAGCCCAACCGACATGAATTTTTAATCGTTTCATACATTCGAGCTGTAAAGCCCAAATTTGCAAAATGTTTAAAATGGCCGCCATTCAAAGATAGCAGATTACGTTTATCTTTACATCTTTCTTAATATGGGTTTTAAAAGAGAAGGCTGGGCGAGTAAATAAAAAACGATAAAGTAAGTGACCGAATACTTAATTCAAAATAAAAGTTACTTATTGTTTATTACTAATGTTTAATACTTTTTAAAAAGCAATAAATAAAGCAGTTTGTTAAAATCTTTTTAATATCGTCTATATAACATAAGTAATTACTTGAAAGCTATTATTTGAATTGTGAAATACTTTATAATTTTATTTAAATAAATAATTGTAGCAAAGAATATAAATAAGAACTTAAAAGTTCTAATCACTTTCCAATGATAATAGTTTTTTTGTACATATTAAATGATTTCGAATGTGTAAGTCAAAATTAAGCTTTTTATTCCTACGTCAACTAGGCATATAAAAAAGCACTTCAGAAATGTTAATCTCTAGTTGCATGATTCCGTGGTAAAGAACTGTCAAGGATTCCATAGATGCTATTTTAACTTATTTATTTATTACCAGTAATCAATAGAGTTGGAAAATTCTCAAATAAAATACGCATATATTATATTTTTTTATATTTTTGTGATTTAAATTTTAAATTAATATGAATATGGATATGAGATATATTCACTTATTAAATAAAAAAAAAACAATTGAAACAAAAGATAACACAAGGATTAATACAAAATAATACACCTTTGTAAGCATTGATTACTGAAAAGCCATTAAAGCCGAGCGGGATTAAACTCCGCTCCTTCAGTACCTACAGCTTAAACATGTGTTTAATTTGTAAAGAAAAATATTATCTTATAACTGGAGGAATTTGTTGGAGTTTTTGTATTTGTATTTGGAACATATTTAGAAATTGGAGGTTTTCATTATTATAACGTTGTTTTATTAACTCTGTATACGCAGAGTTTATATAAAGAACATCTCTGGTACGCTCAGAACATAATGTAATAAAAAGTAATCAGGCCTTAAATTCGTAACATTATCTCCTTATAATACTAACTGTATTTTCCGAAGATGTTGAATAGGTCTTAGGTTTTATGTCTAAATGAAAAAAAATATAATAATATAAGAAAATGGCTTACGTCATAATATAGTTTTTCTGAGTTTAATCATATAACACACGGACAATTGGTCATAACTATTTTAACGTAATAATTGTTTCCATCATAACTTAAAGCTTATGTTGCAACAATTTTCAGTTGATTCACTTTTTGCTGTCGTAAATAAATAAATAAATAAAAATAAACTAATAACATATAAATGATAAGACAAGAATAAATGACGCAATATTTATTTATTTTACATCTATTTTCAATTGGTCGCGTTCCTTTAATTACATAACCTTGTGAAAAGGAAGACTGAATAAAAAGTATTTTATGTACGATATAATTTGTTAGTAAAAGGTACAAACTTATATTTCAACATTCATTCATTCAACTTAAAAATCATGTATTAAAGAGAACATTTTAAATCTTTTCTTTTTTTTTATTCTAACGTCATGTAGGTTGTGTAATGTCTGATGTTTATAAATAGTATATAATTTTACAATATGGCAAAGATGAAAATAAATGATATCATCAAAATCATTTTAATTCAGTTAAGTCATTCAAAAGTTTATAAAACAATGCTGCTGATTTCTGATTACAAGTGAAGATATAAAGGCCTATTCGTCTCTCAAATATGATTACGATTTAATATATTTCATTCCGACAAAATCAGGTGTCGATAAATGTAATAAAGTCGTAGTCAAAGCAATAAAGGGTAGAATTTAATGCCAATCTCCCTCCTGAATCTCATCTAAACGAAAATCACACAACACGTTCAGAATACACCTTCATACAATAAATTATTTTACATTCTTGTTCAATCTAAATTACGGAAACGATTTAGCCGGTGTTATTGGGTCTATTACATGTGTACTAAAATATTCATAATTTGGTTGGAGTTTAAGAATACTATATAATAATAATAATAATTATGATAAAACCGTCGAGTGAATCTATTTTTCAGAGAAAAACTTTAATTTGATAATGTTAAATGTGACTTTTATATAATTATGATCATTAAGCCTTTGAAAATATATTGCGTCTTGGAAGGATATTTTCTTCTTAATATATAAACTTTTATATCGAAATAATAAAAACAATTATCACTTTAATTTACTTCGTTCTCAACCAGCTGCAAGACTAATGTAATTATACTAGCACTGTGAATTTTTTATAACTTTTTATGTGATTAAAAACGTTAGCAATTCTCATAGAGCTGTACGAATATTGTAAATTACTTGCTTTTCTCACTTCTTTTGTCTGTTCATAAATTACTATTCTAATTAATTTTTAAATAAATATTTAAATAAAACTAAAACTATTTATAATTTTAGCTAAGGGCCAAGCAAATAAAAGAATTATCATTTAATTAACTTTTTTTTTAAACTATTTATTAAGTACCAACTTGGACATTGTATTATCATACGTGATATAAAGTATTATATTTATAATTATAAATAAGTAATAACATGACAAATAAATATTAAACATATTCTTAAAGGGAACTAATGGAAAATTTATTAACACGACGGAGTATACGTGACCCAATTTTCATGAAGACAAGAATGGCTAGCATAACTTTAACTTTCCAAAATCCTACAGTTTTTTCTTATATTTTTTGTCTGAGAGTCACGTTTGTATCAAATTTTCATCAATTTTTTTATATAAATGAAGTCTGAATATTTTTTTAATGGTTATAACAGATATATAATATAGCTTCAGTTACAGATACAAGTATACATTAAGCTATTTTAATGTTTTACCTCCGGGTAAGTCCACGAAATTAATTGAAACCTTAACATAAATTTCAAACATTGTATTCAAAGGGTTGGGTTTCATTTCAACAAAGTAAGAAATATTTAATTTTAATATAATTTGGTCCTATTGAATCCCAAGTTTGCAATGAACATGTCACGGAAAAGATTTTAACATTTGTAAAAAATAAACAAAAGTCGATTCCATTTACTATTCGCATTAATCGACTTTTTACCATAAATATGTTTATATACGATACATTGATGTCTCTTAACGAGTTTTATCCGTTCCCAGAGTTGAATGGTACGTCTCCAAATCGATAAGCATCCTGATATGATTAGGTTACGATCAACAAAGAAATACAACTCAATCCGCAGAAGGTCGGAATTTCGAAAATTAGTTAATAGTTACTTTTTTGTATAGATGTTTGATTGCTTATGGATAATCCGATACTTATATATCATTAAATATATATTTATCTCCATTAGTAATATTATATTGCTAATTAATAAGATAGCAAAAGGTATCAAATGATATAATTTCAAATAGTTTTTAATAATATTAATAGGTACACCTGTGTTAACATTGAAGCATAAATATTTTTTGTATAAAATTAAAAGATGTTACTAAAGTGTATTGTAGATAAAACTTATGCATTCAAAAAACAAAAAGGTTCTTGAAATGTGATATGACGTTGGATTATAATATTATTTTTTTTAAACTTTATCTCAAGGCTATTGTTTTTGACAGCTTGCAACCGACCGAATTATAATATACTGCAGTTGTAAGGAAAAAAGACATATCTAAAACTTTATACGAAATTTCGTATCTACTAGTTTTTTTATGTACTTAGTTAAAATTAATAAAACATTATAAATCTTAATACAAAATTAGACGTCATTACTTTTACAAAGTTTACTAAATAGAATAGACGTTTCTGAAGTTCACTATAAAAAATGGCATCTATGGAGAAGCTTCTTATTTATTTATAAAATATAAACTTTTCAGTAATTCTGCCTTTAAATTTTAAGAAACATTACCAGCTGCGAATTGGATAAAAGTCAGTTCACAGTAGTTTAGTAGTATTATATTTCAAGTTAGTATGCGCTCACTACATCAGAACATCTCTTAGCTCTTTACGCTGTAACCGGGTGAAGTTGTAAAGTAAGTAAAAACATAAAGGTTATTACAATTTTAACGTGTCTAAAATTGTGTATTCTTGGCCAACTTGGCCAAGCCGTCCGGGTTAGCAACAATTGAAAACCTTCCAAAATGGACAGGCCCAATATTCAGATACTTGGCGAGACATGAAAAGAATTACTAAGTTCTATAGTAGGTAAAAATTTATGGACAATATTCAATCTATCCTTACCTACCATCTTCCAGATAGAAAAGTATTTCTGACATTCGGAAAACGAATTTAGCATTGAGTTTTTGCCTGCATATACCTAATGTCCTACATTGATATCGATATTTCTTTTCTTGTATATCCAAAGTGCAACATCGAGGACGGTTGCAAGTGTATCACCCTGTAGTATCATCTGGGTACGGAAACAGCATAGGTTCTGTAAAAAAAACACCGAATGAATTATAAAAATAGTGTCGAACTTGAGCACTAATTAATCTCAGCCATATGAAAAAAAAACACGTTTATTGTATGGGATCACTATTAAATTTATTTTATTAAAAATCGAGAACGTAATTGACATGTTAAAAATATATTTTTCTTTAACTAAAATGAAAAGGGAAATATAATTTATTGGGACCTTATATTTTTAAAAATTAAATATTTAGAGAAATATAAATCAATATTTAGAGACACCAAATTCTAATTAAACTCATGAAAAAGTCTATACCTGTATATGTCAGCTATGTAACAGTACCTGCAAAACTTATATAAGATTTTTAGGAAAGCGGTAGATTTTATTGAGTTGCAAACTCAGCACACCGTATTAACTAGATGGCTCAAATTGACCGGAGATGACTTACCTCTTACTCTAAGACAACTTTTTATATCCGTAACTTATAAAACTTTTCAAATATCCAAGGAGATGGTAGGAAATATGTTCCTAAAACAAGATAAGTTTTAGTTTCGTATTGACATTTAAGAAAGAATAAAATTGTATCTTCATTAAGAATTTGGGTTTACTTAGAAATTGAAATAATGTACATTAAAAACATTGTTCAAAACTAAAAATACCAAGTCATTTGAATGAAATCATAAAATAATATTTTACATTTGATAAAAATTATTGTAAAAAATAGACGAAGCTTCTTAGCATTCCATGGATTCACCGTGCGGGTGCCGGGCCCATCGCGTTGCAAGGAGAGGAGTGCAAGCAGTGCCTGGGACTTGCGACCCAGGAGTAGGTTTAAGGGGCCCCTTTTTTATGCGCAAAAACGCTCACCTTCACCCTCCACACTCCTCTCCCTACCTAACCAAATTTGGAAAGAACCTACTAATGCCGCCTTTGAAATACGTTCTAGAAATGAACCGATGCTTGTTCTAGAAAGGCCAAGGTCTTTAAGTAGGCTATAGAGAGATTTTGCTGTTATACCTCTCGCTCCCACTTCTACCGCGTACAAACTAACTATAAATTTATTCCTGATCAGTTCGTTGGTCAGTTCGTAATACTTATTGAGCTTGGATGTGTGATCCTTTGGGATGTTTGTTTCCCAAGGAACAGTAAGCTCCACAAGTATCACGCGCCTCAGATGTTTCGAATACAGGAATAAGTCAGGTCTGGATGACGAAACACCAACATCCCCAGGGATTTTGTAATGCTTTTCATACGTGTCCATCATGAGAGTCCAATCAGGAGCCGCGCCTAATATTGAATAAGGCTTCGCTTTTGATTTTTTGGAGGAGCCTTCTTTTACGAATTCTACAGATCGTTTGGTGGTTGTTATACCCTTCCGCGCTCTTGCTACTGAAAGACTAACCGCTTCCCGTATAATTTCTAATACCTTATCGTGGCGACGCGAGTATTGACCTTTATCTAGAAGTACCCTACACCCTACTAATAGGTGCTTCGCAGTTCCCACTGCCTATATTCTATTAATATCTTAGAATACTACAATTTAATAATAATAAAAATAATAATCATATATTATAAATAAAAATATGAAAAATATTAGGTAATTTCCATTTTTACCTGTAATTTTAAGACCTAATCCAAATAGTTTTCAACTTTAAAATGTCTAAAGTTGAATCACGAGCTATTTGCAGTTGTTGTAAACGTTTTCCGTAAACACATCATCTATTTATAATCAACTGTGATGTTTTACATGATTCCTTGATGTGTTAATCGATACATTTTGCGTTGTTTCTTGAATAATATCATGTTTCGAAAGGAATATAAATATCTGTCTGATAGTCATGGGTGAATCTACTAAAGGTATATTTACATCAGACAAATAGTGTGTGAAACTTGATATACGTTTTTCGATTTCTCATAAAAAGTAAGACGTTGAATGGTATCACAAACTCGATTCGATATATCTTTATATGTATTTTGTTTTATTTTTAAAATCTTCAGATGAAATGTCGTAGACATTTATTTTATCCATAAATATATTAAGCGAGGACAAACACTCGGTCGATGAAATATGGAGTACTTCAAAATATTTTTGCCGCTGCCGTCATGAAGTACTTTTAATTACTGGAATGTGATTTAAATTTAAAATTGAAATCCTAATTTATTATAATATGAAAAAAATAATAATAAGGATTCCATAATACAATTAAATTATAGCACCATGTTATATTATCACGTTTAAAAACTACATTTACAATCTACTTAGTTTTATAATCCTATTTCTCCGACTACCCACTTTTTAAAATATATATTTTTGTAATTGTAACACCTGTGTTAATTTTGTCTGTAGGTAAATATAATTTAAGAGCAAACAATTTGATGTCAAAGAGTTTCAAGTGACAGCTTCTTGGGACATTTCAACGTTAAAATTCCTTTGATGTTAATTTATTTCATATTTACCTTTATTCCGCGTTCATTTTATGGTGCTTATAACTGGGCGTATACCACACCATAGACAGTATGGCTAGTGTGAGGTATAACTCAATGACAGGAGCCGCAGTTAACAAAGAGGATCATTTATACTAGTTGTAACCGAGAGTGTTAGATGAGAACAAAACCGTTCAGAGATTCATTAAATACAATATACGCTAGGTTGCAGTAGCTCTCCATCTCCGCAATTTGATATTCAAAGAATATGCTACACAATCTAATATTGTCTAATGCATTATGTGCTTGCGTGTTTCAACTATAAGTATAAAGGCTTTATTTATTACTGAATATCTCATGCGCTTGCCTTAATGTAACAGTACATTATGAGTATTATTTCACTTTATTATTATGTCCAAAATGACATAATTTACATTTATGAAATTCTTTGATAACAGCTATTTTGTTCTTTTCAAAGTTATGTTAAATATTTTTAAATTAATAAACATAAAACATCAAACCTTTTAGGAATAAAAAGAGTCTTACTGTTACAATTTATAATATTCCTCTATAGGTTTCCTAACAGATCGACGCGTTCGTTTAGGAATATATTTATTACGTTTTGAGCATATCGATTTCATAAATCAGATTTGTGAACGTTTTCCTTTGCCCTAGTATTCTTAAAAATCTCTTAGGCGCTTATTTATTAGTCAACCGAAACACTATACAGAAAAATAAAAACTACTAGGGTACAATACAGAAAAATACTATTAAAATAACAATTTGCGACAACTACCACTGTCTATAATTATGCCTCTTTTTGTAGAAGTTATGAAAATTAAATCAAAAATTTGAAATAAAATAAAATGTTTAATTTTAATCGACATCAGATTAGAATTTTATAGGTTAACAAAGGAGAAACCAATAAGGTTGAAAAATTGTAGGAAAGTCTTATATCATTAATGTAAGAGATTTATACAATATTCAGTGCCTTATTTCACTGCTTATATTAGGTGCTTAACAACTGTATAAATATCGTAATTAAAAAATATATTATTAATTAATTAATTAAATTAAAAGAGCAGATATTGTAAAATAGAATAGAAAATATATGCATTTGAAACAATGGTCAACATAATACTTATTCTCCGATTTGACTTGTCAATTAACCACATTTTATTTGAACTTGCATTAAATTTTTAAAAATACCAAGCCTATATAAAGCATTGCAAATATTTACAAAGAACGTGCAAGAGGTCTTGATAATACTAACAGAAGCCAATAGAGTGGTGTATATTTTAAGCTGAGATTAAACTAATCCCTCACTATAAAGCGGGTTTGACATCTAGCTGTGGATTATAAAGAAATTAGAACGTTGTAAATAAATATATTATATACTGGATATGCTTTTACCAAATATAATAATAGACAAGACTAACTAAAAATAGACTAACATGGATTTTAGAGTTCACTACTTTCCAATGTAGGCTTCATATTGATAACATATATATTATATAAATGTACATTTTATGATATTTAGTTTATTCAGAATCTTGGCCTTCCTACTCTCCCCTCTACTTTTGTAAACTATAATCCATCTATCATTAGAATTACTATAAACTTAAACTGTATACAATCTTTTATTTAATGTATAAATGTACCCATGATCTAATTTTATTGTACCTGCTGCTAAAGCTTTGTGTCTTCCCGTATAAAATAATTAAAAGTCATAAATCTGTTGTGCAAAGTATCCTTAGTTTTGACCGAATGATCACGAAATATATCTTTAAATTTCATCAAAATTCGTTTTGTTTGTTCCTGTGTAATATGTGAATAAACAAACAGACTAACTGATACCAATTTCAAAAGAATCTTTTATCATTTGAGTTCTGTATCATGTAAAGACTACGTAGTAATTATTTTCGCCCGACCATATTCAATGTCCTGACTTTGACTGTTTAATATTTTATAAATTGTATAAAAATAGTAAAAAACTATGATTTGACACAGAATTTAAGGTAAAACATTTTTTCTTAAAGTAAATCATCTCATACAATATTAAATATACTCTAAAATAATATAAACTGAGTCTGTAATTTATTTTGATTACATATGTTTGCATTTACAAGATAAAGTAAACAATTAAGCCGTCGTTCAGCATTACTTAATATAATATATTATAATTACCCTTATTTATTTTATAAACATAACAATATTTACTTTATCAAAAGCTAGTATTCATAACAACATTCGTTGTTGTTACGTAACAAAAATAAGCATTGTTATGTATATAATTATAAATATATATATAACACAAATGTAAATAAAAAACTATACAATAAATAAATAATAATAATAGTTGATATAAATCCATGTAAAGAATAAAGATTCTTATATATTTGATGATTACATACTGAGTATTCGTTTTATGTTTGAACTATTTTGCTTTATATTCAAGAATTAAATGGAATAGTTCAATTCTGTAATGGCAGGGCATTTGTGGTTGATGTTGTATGTTATTTAATACCAATTCCATGTTCTTTAAACCATTTAAGCATACAAAGCTTTAGCGAATCATGTAACACTCCAGAGATTTCATTGTTTAATGAGAGATTTACCTGCTGTAGTTTTAATAACAGTTTCTCAGTAATGTAGTTCTAATAGTCATTCGTTTTTAATTGGTGAAAATAGTTTATAGAGACAGCAAAATAATAATGTTAATATTATGAAACATTATATTTTACTTTAATATACGATTTTAGGTTTGGTATATATTATACATATTTTTATAACAGTTATCCAATTACAACACATTATTACAAAAAAGGTTTACATATAATTATTTATAATTACTTATATTAGAAATTTATTATAATGATATAATTATTATATTATATAGTTTATTTATATCTACGAGTGCGGTGTTATTAATTTGATCAATTGCATATTGTGGATGTAAAAAACATAAAAATATGTTGTTGACGAGAGATTTAAATTAAAGGATGAATTACTTTAGGCACTTACGCAGTGCAAAATAACTTATAAGCCTGTTTTATAATTTTATAGATAATATTACAATATATTGTTTCAGGTTGAAATGCTATACCAGCGCTATTTTTTGCGCATGAACCAAACGAATATGACACATCTACTCGGACTATTATTGGTGTTGGCTGTGACCCTCATCATGGTGCAGATACGCACCTTATTGATTGCACGAAATTTCCTAAATGGGTTGCTACCGTTTGCTGACCACACATTTATTGACTCTGACACGAACAGGTATGACGCACATTTTTTTTACTTCACCTCAAAAGATTTTAAGTACATAAATGTTTTTTTTATGTAGGCTATTAGATCTAGCCTCTGGATTACCGGCTTCGTCTACTAGTGGCTACCAAGATCTATCAGATTTTAACTCTACGCTGGTTAGACGTATTTACTACGAGAAGGAACAGGTGGCCCACATCATCAATATCATCACTCTTGGAATTACGTCTCTGGTTTATACATGTGAGTACAGAAAAAGTTTTAAAATGCTAAGCGTAGTGCAAATATAACGTAAATATAAATTTAACGTAATTATACAAAACGAAAACTCCAATGATAATTGACATATATAACAATAAGTGTATTAAAATTTATATAAATATAGAATGTAAAAAACCGATACGGACAGGGATTCGAACCCGCGACTACTGGGAAACCGTCCCGTCGCTCTACCAGCTGAGCTACCGTATCGCTGTCCGTCTCGGTGAATTAAGCATTCTATATGTGATCGTCTTTATCGGGACGGTGGTGACATCTATTAGGTTTCCCAGTAGTCGCGGGTTCGAATCCCTGCCCGTATCGGTTTTTTACATTCTATATTTATATAAATTTAAATAAGCTTAACATGGCTATACATGTTTAAAGATATTTTCAAAAATAAGTGTATTAATCAATAAAAATATTCTTAATAAAAAACGTCATATTACTATATACTATATAAATATTGTTGAATACGATTGTATTTACAATGAATAATTTAAAAAGTCTGTATTATTCCACTTCAATATTCTCTAAGTGCCAACTTTTCCTTTCATCTCAATAGAATTAATCTTAACGGGGCCAGAGTTTTTAGCGAATTCTTGTTACTTAAATATTAAAATAGTAGGTACGTAATGACTTAATCGTTGTATTAAAAATGTAATAAATCTTTCAATTTAGTGCACAGGATTTGATTCATATTTTTATCTATAAACAAAATATATCATTTTTTTTATAAATACCCTGGGGTATTCTTTTTTTTAAAACTTAACTTAATGCCAAGGTGTAACGTCATGTAGATATCTGTTTAAAAAAATGCATTAAATAATTAAGCTATTACGATGTAAGCACGCTGCTTATTTTCATAAAGTTACTATAAAAAGAGTTATTATACAAAGAGCCAACCTAAAATGTGTCTATAAAAAAAGAAAACAGAGGCTGCTTATCTCTCTCTCTCTTTCTCTTACATGTGTGATTACAAAAAGATAAGTATGGGTCTCCCATCTTCCCTCTTTTATTATTTGTTAGACACTGGCACTCACGGGTCTGGTTATGGCTTCCCTTTTTACATGCATATAATATTTAACCGTATTCTAAATTTACCTTCTTTAATATATTTTTTATATTACATTTAAAGAATTTAAGAATTTAACGAATTTAAAAAAAAATACATATATAAAATTATTTATGTCTTTGTAATGTTTTCAAGAAATATTGAATATTATGAAGATGACAGAATCTTATCAGTTAATTTCTGATCATATTATTTTTATTGCTACATAATATTTTGATTACATTTTTATTTTGTTTTTTGTTGTTGTTGTTAAACGATAATGTTGATGAATATCATTTCTCCATACTTATGAATATGAACTGTGTTATCTTCAAATTTTAACATAATATAAGTCATTCATAAACAGAAAATTAACATAGTATTCAAATATAAAATTTAACTCTATTGAAGTATTGTACCTAATTGAAAATAAATAGTTGGGTCTTTCAGTCAGGTTGATTTAATAAATAATCGAATAAACAAATTTTAAGTTAATCCTTAAAAAAAACCTATATACAAATTATTTTATCTATTATAGTAACATTTTGAACACATTTATAAAAATAGACTCTTTCAACCATTTGTTTTAAATAAATTGAATTGAATGCTTGAATGTTTTAGATAAATTATATAATTTTTAGTCTTGAAATTAGTTCCTAATATAAGTGGCTTAGTTATCTTTTAAATTCCTTATAGGTCTCCTGGCATGTCTGAGCAGACCAGCTATGAACGAGATATATCTCCTGACTATTTCTTATGTCGTACTCGTAACCTTCCTACTGATCGAGTTTGCGCTTGCCAGTACTTCAGTTCTCAGGTAAGTACCGGTTTATGATAATTCATTCAGTTTAAATGTAAAAATAAGCAGCGTTCAAAAATCCATTTTTATTCATAAAAAAAAACTACATGGTATACAATTTTGATAATCACATTATATCTTCTAAACAAAACTTAATCAAATATTTCCAGACTAAGTCAACAAACTCATATATATAAATTTAATAATAAATTCTTCGAAATTACATAATGTACATAGGTTACCTAGTGAGTTATTAATCATAAGATTTTTCGTCTAAATTTATTTCGCCTAAATTTAAGCTAAATTTTCTTATCAATTTTTTACTTAAGATGTTTTTAGACTCTTATAATAGATATAAACTCTTAAAAATTACAGTTCCAAAATGTTTCAAATAATGAAACCATAATAATTCCTACAACAGAAAAGTTAAAATCAATAACGTTTTTATTTCTATTACTCATTTGTTTGTATCGTCGTTTTTAATTAAAAATATATATTCGCATCAACAAACTTCCAGATCCGTCCTAAACAGCCAGCATCCAATTTCATAGTATAGCGATTGTTATACATTGAAAGCAAAAATTGAAACCTTATCACAAACTCGTACATTTTTAATTTAAGTTGTAGTTATTCGAAAGCTGGTTTCGTCCTTGCTTTAAATCTAACCTTTCTTTTAATCCAGTTAGCAAAATTTTAATAAAACATTAATTACTTTGTTTCATTGCACTTTACTCCTAAATCCTGTGTGTTCAAGGAACTATTTTAGAATTGAATAAATAATAAAGTATCAAATATTAAATGTATCTATTTTTATTGTATTGTTTAGGTCTCTTGACGTAAGTTCTGGAGCGTGCGCCCTCTTTACATACGTTACGTATGCGACACTTCCGGTAAGATTACATGAGGCGACAGTAGGCGGACTTGCTCTCGCCGCCGTCAACATTGGTGGCCATCTGATGATGAACAAAGGGTCAGATGGACAGGTATTCAAGACTACTTCAACAATATTATTATTAAAATTTATACTATGAAAACTTAATATAATTGGTAATTCGGTTGAGAAATGTCTACAGCAACCTTTAATATATTGTAGTCTTGTAACTTAAGTTTAATTAAATTTGTACTTCTGTTAGCTTAACTCGGTCTCCAGGGTACGGAGAAGCTTCGAGATAAGTGTAACAATAGCGAGAAAATAAATAGAACAAGAGTTTAAAGTGAACTTAATATAGTTTTAATACGGCAATGATGTTTAATATTAAATTTGGAAAAATGTTACAAGCTTACAATTATGCACTTTCATAGATAGAAAGATATCATTTATATAGAAAATAATTTATTTACTACAAAATAATCTTTTACAGACATAGTATACATATTACATTCCCGGTGTCAATAATATTAGGCTTTTAAATATAAAAAAAAAGTTTAATAAAAATTACTAAATCGAAACTTGCAATAAAACTCAATTTTATATTGTATGTGTATAATTCTATATATTATTGATATAAATAACAAAATATATGGTATTGTATTTAGATACATAAAAGTACATATACATTTATATAACCATTGAAAAAACTTAAATGTCTTAAAAAAATATATCTCGATGTAGATCATCAGCAGCCTCGTGACTCTGATTGCCTGCAACCTCGCTGGTATAATGACCCATCACCCTCGTGAGCTGGCCCAACGCAATGCTTTTCTGGAGACCCGAGACTGCGTTGAGGCCCGTCTTGTAACCCAGAGGGAGAACCAGCAACAGGTAGACATACATTTATTTTATATACTAAATATAAGAAATAAATTAAGCTGTCAGTCATTGAAGCTTTTAAGTTTTAAGCAGTATATCGCCCTGTTATCTTTTTTCTTTATCAAAATTAAACAGAATACACAACTGAATACGGCTAAAATGGCCTGTTTGGAATTATCGCAATAAAAAATTGTATGTAATATTTATATTTGAATATAATTTGATCTTTACTAAATGTTCAATATATTTCAATTTATTTTAATAAATTGTATGAAACAGGTTTCCTTTTAGTGAAAACAGAGTAATTCCTAAAAGTAACTTTCTTAAAGTAAATAAGGTAATTTTAGATTAAGGGTCTGGCCTCCGTTTTGTAAAAGAATAACAAATAGCCAATAACAAACAGCCAAATAAAGAACAAAAAAACAACATAAATAATAAACAACTCACGATTTACATTAAAGCAAAGGAAAAGGATACTTAATCAGATACGAATCTTTAAACACATCTAACATAATAAAACCTTCTTCGTCAAAAGGGAAAAATTTAAATAAATGTATTTGTATAAGATATTATGAAAAATAGAATACCCAAGTAATAACTTTATTCTTTTTCTTAGATAAATACAGAAATAATTCGTTCAATATTATTTTTATAATAACAAACAATTGAATCACAATTTTTGATACACCATATAGCTGAAACGTGCCGAAAACATTATTGCAGGACCTTTTTTTATCTATAATCGCGTGAATGACTATGGTATTATAACAGCACTAGGCAGACGTAAAGGACGTAAAACACGTAGAATTTTATTTAGTAAACAAACGCCTGGTATCAATATCAATTGAGGCTTACGTTTATCCAATCAATATTTATCCCAATACCTAATAAAAATGGAAAGTCTCACAACAGATTTATTTTGTACAGCTTCTTAAAAGAAATAACATTTCTCTTGAATCTAAGGAAAATACGTTTTGTACTACATGGTTATCATGATGAAAGTTATTATTTTGATCCACAAATGGTATTTCTGAATGTAGGTCTATCTTTATATGTTTGTAAAACCCATCATGACAAGGGGATCATTCTTTATTGCGGAATAAGATAAAAGCCTTTTATTTAACAAGAAAACAAAACTATTTATCAAAAACATTTATTCATATGTGTAGTCTGTGCAGTATTGCTGTACCAAATTTTCATAACACATTTTAAGATGAAAATTTGTCTATTACTGAATTTAAAAAGTTAAAACAACAGAAGTTTAACAAAAGTTCTTCAAGCTCGCTATTTGTTTTTGCTTATCGGTCTTCTCAAAACAAATTATATTTTGAAGTGATAATCTTCAAAATATATCTTTTTGAGATGATATTGCACTTTCGACGTGTAAATACGTCTTAATAGGCGTTAAAGGGTAAAGCTGCTTGAATAGGATTTTATTTATAAAATAAGCCTTGTTAGTTTTAACTAAAAAGCAAAGCAAAGCAAACTTTATAAATGTCAGTCAGTAAGTCATAAGCATTAAAGCGTGAAGGATATGGAAATAAATTCAAAGGACATAAATACGGTAAAAATATTACAAGAAATATATTCTACTAAAGGTTTGTTTAATTTATTTCTTAGCTGATTTAGTTGGGTAAGACGTGGTAAGGTATGACGATATGTATAATAAAAAAGATGGCGCGTAACGGAAAAATGTGACGCGTAACGAACAATATATAGACACCACGAAAATAACTTTTTCGTTTCTACTGTCTATTTTTTATGAAGCTTTGTTGTTGAATTTCTATTTTCCTCACATACATTACGGGAACAACAACAGGAGGAAATGAAATGTAAACTAACATGCCCAGATATTTGTACCTAGATTATTTTAATATACGTATTTCTTAAAAATAAGATTTACTTTCTAACCTCATAAAAGTGTGCAAATATATTTTTATGTGCAATTTATAGCTGTAACTATTTTTTTAATCGGAAAAGATGGCTGAATAGAAAAGGGTATAACGTAACGGAGAACTCAGAAGCGGAACGCAAAGAATAACTTTTCCGTAATATATTTTATGACCGGCTCCTTACAGAGATGCTTAGTATAAAATATTTTTTATTTATAAGAACGATAACAGACAATATGATCTCTTTAAAGTTATATTAGTGTTATAATAAATCAAGTAGGTACTACTTAATTAATCATTTTATCCTCTTTTATATGTACACTTTATATGTTTAACTGCTAAGAAAAGTAATTGATATATGACATCCTACCGATAGTATTGATTTATAAACTATCAATTAAAAATTGTAAATTGATTATATTTAGTGAGTATTATATATAATAAGTATTATATAGTAATAAGTTTTAAACATAATAAGCATTATATACCTCATCTACTAATAAATAAATAAGAATTTATATTTTCTTCAATACCAGTGAAGTCATTTGAACCTCTTAGTAGAAACTAAATTTTTTTATTTATATCCTTTTTTTTAATTGATTTTCTGGTTCCATTTGATACACCTAATATTATAATCAACTATTTTACAGAAACACTTTCACTCATCGGCTTCAATGATCATGGGATTAGTATTAATTTGCATGCGGTATGACGACAGAATGCTGACTAACGAGCATTTATGCTGTAAAGGATCATTAATAGCTTTAATTAATTGCCAATAACGTTCCAGTCATTGGGTAATTGTGAAGTTTGAGTAATTCACTAAGTCCACAAAAGTCCCATAAGAGCAAACTTTGTGTATTTTCCGCTTCATACTTCTCAAGTATGTAACTTTAATTTAACGCAAATTATATCTTCTGTTTGATAATAATAGTAAAACACTAAAATACATTTCAGAATTCAGATTATAGTTTATTGAATGGAATTCTTGCCGTATTCAAAATAAGTCAGATCCATAGTTAAAATAAATAAAAAATATACCAGGCATTAAAAATCGTCGGAATTTATAAATGCCTTTCTCCACATTTCAATATTTCATTATCATGATATTTAATGAAGTTAATCAAATGAAATGATTTTCTTTTCTAAATAATACGTCGCTTATTAACCGGTTCAAAATTTAATTAAGTATATTTATGAAAAGGAGTCGGCAAAAATTTCAATGAATGATGTGTTATTGATTACAAGTTTATTTTTGTATAATATCTAATATTAAATAGTAGTGCGCAAATTGTGTAATCATGAAACTAAATAATTATATTTTAATTACTTTGCTATAATGCTTTTAGATTCTTATAAGTTATCATTCTTAGTTTAATTTAATAAAATAATATAACGAAATTGTTATTCAGAATATATAAGTAATGTTGAATATACATTGGAGAAAGTGGTTACAGGAATGTCGAATGTGCAATTTAAACATGGACTTCGAAACATTTGAAAATGATTTAATAATAGATTTAGATATATTATACTGAAAATGCATTTCCTAAAAGTTACAATTGTTTAAACTAGGTTAAATTTAGTAACTATAATATTAGTTTTAAATAAACAGAAGCTTAACATGACTATACATGTTTATAGATATTATCAAGTTATAAATGTGTATATTCATTTTCAAACAATCATTGAAGTATTTAAATAAAACGATTTTTCGAATTTAACTCGCGTATATTGAATTAAATTTTAAATTCACATTTTAAATCTAACACGGCGTTTATCCCCATTATTTCAATGTGTAGTAATCGTGAAAAGCTTAGAAAATTCTAGTATTATTCTATTTATATTGTAAAAGTTGCTTCTAAAATTTCTTAACGTTCCGTTTCTACCGTTGTATTTTCAAACATATAAAGAGATGAAGGCGAAAATATATTAACGCCATTGAAAGAATTTCTAAGAACGAGGACCCATGTTTTAGATAGCGTTGGACAGTCAATCATTTACCACTTCGTATGATATACTGCATTGTGAAAACATTTGAGAGATATAGAGTATGACACGAAAAATAAAATGTATGACTTTATTGTTACTATTTATGTTATTAATACGTAGAGTTTTAAATCTAAAATTATGATTATGGTCGGAATTATTATTAGTCGCAATAAAATGATTTCATTTTGCTTAATACTATTGTTTCTGTTTTTTTTTATTTTTTTTTATTAATATTTACATGTTATATTATTTACCAAAATAATTTTATTTTTCTAATTTTAAAGGTAAATCTAATATGAAATGGCTGTTTTGGTTTTATTATCACCATATTGATACGTAAAGCGAATTTAAGTTTGTACCTCTTTTTACCCCCCGACTTTGAGTCGATCGATTTGAGGGATGTTACAAGTTTGGCTTGTCGATCTGTGTATCTGTGTATCTGTGTATCTGTGTGTCTGTCTGTGGCATTCTAGAAGTCAATGTCAAGTATATACCTGTCTCATCTCCTGACTAACGACGCCCCGAGCCGAGGTCCGTGTCTCAATCTGAGACGCCCTCGGGACGTCGTTCCCCATGGGGGCCCATCTGGCCCCCCCTTTTTAAGGGTGGGTCTCCTGACCCACCCGCTCCCCCGGTGACGCTGTAATAGCCAACAGGGCTAACAGCATAGACAGACAAAAATAAATACCTGTCTCATGACAAGTAAGTAGGAACAGAGGTAACAAAAAATATATATGCTTGTCGGTCCAAATTTTGATAAAAGCTAAAGCCTAAAATTACTGTCGAATTTAGAGCATATGCTAATATATTTCGTATATTTACAGATGCAAACATGTTTTACACCAGATAATGAGAGAATTTAACCTATTTATCTATCCAATCTAGCTAAATAGAATTAAATTTACAACGATTGCATACAAAATTCGTTGATAAATCGTAATGAGTTTTGTAATTTATTATTTAAATTATTATTTTTGATTATATATATTACTATGATTATTTTTAATTTAAGATTAAAACACGCGATTGATACATTATATAAATAAGAGATATTCGTAAAAATAACTAATCCACTCTTTTTTGTGTTTTTATTTTATTTGTATCTTCAATACTTATTCAGAATAACATTTAATAAACAGGAAAGGCTACTTCTCTCAGTATTGCCGCGTCATGTTGCAATGGAGATGAAGGCAGATATCGCTAACCAGCCGCGCCAGGAACAATTTCACAAGATCTACATTCAGAGATACGAGAATGTGAGGTTAGTTTACACAAGAGAAAAATATTTATTCGCATATGTTTTCGTAATCATTCACTTCAACCGTCAAAATATTACTCTTGAAGATTAGAAAATTTAAATGTTAGAAATAAAATAAAATTGTATTTTTATTTTTTATTAACATAACTTGTCTTAACTTCATTCAATATCGATATTATCTGACGTTTACTAGTTATTTTATAATTAGTTCAGTTTATTTTACGGAATAAATTTGATAGTTGAAAACTAAGTTCTAGGTTACACTTTTAATTAATTGCTAATAAAGTAACATCTTATTTCACATTTATTATATATTTTTTTCCATAACATTCATAATAACTTTTATTATTTTACAAGTTTTTTTAATTAATACTGGAGCCATGTTGGAAAATATACTTTATATTCTTTCCAAATCAGTATCCCGCTCTTTTCTTCTATTATCACTTCAACAAATATGAAAATTTGTAACCTATATATATTTTTTTTGTTTCCTGTTATCAGGTCATATTGGTTTTTCTTATGAAAATATTATAAATAACAATTTAGTATGTCCTGTTTTTTTTCACATCGTTCAACATTTTAACTAGCACTCAGTTATTTTCATACCCATTTCCCAAGATGGCCTCTGCTAAGGTCAGTGTCAGTTAGTTCACTTCCCACGGAAACACGGAAACTTATTCTAATCATGCATCTCTCTTTAGATACCATAATGTATTATTTCGAGTTCTGTTTATAGACTACTGTCTGTGTTACGCCAACCCTGACTACTGTCTGTGTTACGAAGTGAGTTTCTTTATGAAAATCTCAAAAATGGATTTGGCTATTAATGTTCTTCTAAAGTACATTTTACCCGGTTCAATTCTGTGTGCCATTTGTATTAAGTACTTTATTTTTTAAAATAATCTAATATAGGATACAATACGCGATCACAGTTTTCTATTACACCTACGAATTAAATAAAACTAAAATAAACAAAATTTCTTAATCTAATAATAGAGCTATTAAAATTATAATTGATTTTGCAAAATAACGAAAAGCAATTTAACTATTTCGTCGAATCATACCAGCAACTTGACATCAATATTGTAAGACATGGATAATTTGACTGTGATAGTTACAAACTCGCTCCCGCATGTACGAAACTTACTTTCTAATCTAAGCATTCAGGGCTTATATACGACATAGACAGACAGTTTATAAACTTATATACTAGTGTAATCATTTAAGTAATCTGTGAACTTACTTTGTCATCAACTTAATTTAAATAAGGATAAGTATAGAATATATTTAAGAAATTGAAGTTCTCATATAAGATAACAATCATTTATATTAAAGATTCTATAATTCTTCACCAGCGGATTATTTTAACACACTAACAGTTCTACCAAACATAATACTTTCAAGATTGGATATCTTGAAGAGTTTCCTACATTTCATTAAAATTCCTTATCTGATTATTTCTTCCACTAATAAACAAGCTATAAAACTTTCAAAACATAAAATAAACAAAAGCTACCAATAAGTGTATTTTCTACAGCATCCTGTTTGCGGATATTTGCGGCTTCACATCCCTCTCGGACCAGTGCACCGCTGAGGAACTTGTACGCCTTCTCAATGAACTGTTTGCACGGTAACAACATATTTGTTTTAAGATGTAACGTTATGATGTTATAGTAAATATCTCGCTTGAAATACGTACATACAACACTGACGTTATTAAAAAGATAATTATATGACACTTGTGTGTTTGTTAACTTAATATTTAAAAAAAACTTAACCATTAAGTTTCCTTAATATATTATTCAATCCTAATAAATAATATCATAGATAAATACAGGGTTATTTGTAATTAATTGGCCAAATCTAGCATAATTTATCTTTTATTTATTACTCTGTATTTAGTAAGAAGTACTAAAAAGATCAATACTTACCTGGGCACCATACCTACGCTCAGAGTTAATACAAGTTCAGAGGCAACAAATAAATTTTGTATGGGAAAACTTAAATTTAAAAACTAATAATTTTAAACAGTCGTAGAACAAATCTTGTTGGGATCGGTGTAGGGAGGCTGCCTGCTAGAGGTTGCCAATTAATTACAAATAACCCTGTATAGTACTTACTGAGGTGGTCTAAAATTAAAAAGTAAAACTAAAATTAAATATAGGGTAAGAGCCGGATAGTTGCCTCGGACGGATACATGCCTCAGTTTCAAATACTCTATGTTAGACAGTGTTTCTATTTAGTCATTATTAAAAGGGTTTCCCGCGTAGGCCTCAGTGCCCTATAAGTCTTTGAAGTAGGGGCACATGTTTGGTCCGTGTGAGTAAAAATCTTCCGCGGCGACTCTTTGATGAGCGTCATAATTATATTCGTATGTAATCTCTTTTAAATATTTTTATAACTGATTGCGATTTTAGTAAAAGAAATATTTCTTTGAATACATTAGAGTTTAAATTGCACTGTTTTTTACGTTTTATTGTTAAATATTTTTTATTTGTTTTATAAATAAATAGGGCAAGTATCCGTATCAAAAAGGATAGTTGCCCTACTGTCTTTTGCGGATTGTTGCCCTAGGGCAACTATTTGGAAAT
This sequence comes from Napeogenes sylphis, assembly GCA_959347405.1. Taxonomy (NCBI): domain Eukaryota; kingdom Metazoa; phylum Arthropoda; class Insecta; order Lepidoptera; family Nymphalidae; genus Napeogenes; species Napeogenes sylphis. The sequence goes on from OY365784.1 coordinate 28,085,152, forward strand.
GGATTTTAACTAGGAAAAGAAAAATTTTTATCTACAGTTCCGGCAGTGAAAATGAAGAAAATATTTTAAGTTTAAAAACAATAATAATAATATAATTAATTAATTATTTAATTTATATTATTTATTAACTTCTCTTAGTACTTCGTACTTAATAAAGGATCTCAGTAAATAATAAGGACTGAATACTTACTTAATAGATGCTAATGCCAAATTCTTATTTTCTTTATTGTTTTAACTTTTAATTTTAATTTTTAATATAAATATTTCATTATTAGGTATTTTGGATACCATTTTGGAGTCTATTTTTGTTGTAATTTTATATGTAGAATTTAACTTTAATTAATACTTGATAAAAGATTGTATTTATTAATAAATATTGATTACTTAAATTAATATACGTTCATTTTTATTTGAAAAAAAAAAATATACAGGCATCTATCCTCATATTAGGCAAGTATCCCCCGAATCATTTTTAACGTTAGGCTACTATCCGCCATAGAAGGCAACTATCCCCTTTTTAGAGGTCACATTAAACCGGATTTACTCAAAACTAATAATACTTATACTTGAAAAAATAGGCTTTTCTAGAAGATTTATAAACAAGGTTTAAGAATACACTTTGAATAAAAAATATTTTGGTACACATTTTTAATAAAAGATCTTTTTTTAAAAAGTGAGGCAACTATCCGGCATTTACCCTAATACTAACAACTGGTACTATAAATAAATAAATAAATCTTTATTACTTTTAAAAATACATTTTCTATAAACTGTGGACAGAACCCTCCTTTAAGCATATTAATGATTGTATTAGATGGTTTAGCTCTTCCATAGCAAATGATACAATCTAAGCTTTTGAAAGCGAAAAGCTAAAGCGAAATATTTGAAAGATTTATTTGATTTCACTTATTCTATATAAAGCATTTGCTTTATTAAAATAACTATGTAGTTATTTTCTAATATTTATCACCGATAAAACAATATAATATAATAACTTGATAAATGCCAAGTAGTTTCATATTATTATCATATTAATTCGTATATTTAAATTTACATAAGAAGCATTACTTTATTTAAAAATATTAAAGAGAATATTGATTTAAAATAAAATAATATTTGGTAAATATGTAGCCACAAAGAAGCCCTATATCTTTAAAGGAAAGTTTCAAAAGTTATAATGCTTTGAGAAAAGCTAAAAGTAATACAACAAAGCTTTGTGGTATTCATAATAAAATACCGAATAAACAAAGAAAGAACATCGGTAACAAAAATATTATTTTGGAAACATGGAGAATGTACAGATTATTATTCTTTTATGTTAAACAGTATTATAGTAGAATACAATACTACCTTCGGACCGCGACTCCGCCCGCGTGAACTACATTCAGACTTCGGAACTATTACAAACGAAAAAAGTTATTTGCATTGACATTCCTACTACTTATTTTCTATATTTTTTGAAAAATCACTTCCTAAATTGTAAAGGTCGTAATATGATATTATACGTTTCTTAAGAAATAGACGGACAAAGATTTTAATATTTTTTTAAGTTCAATGGGTAATTTAAGAAATTTTCGCACTCAAAGAAAAATAAAAACTCATCAACTTTATTATATATAGCTTTGAAGATTGTTGTCGTATTACGTCGTTAAACGCTGTGCAAATTGGGTTCTTTATCAGTGAAGTAATTGGCTTGTAAATTTCTAAGAAAAAAGTACAATACAAAAACTTAATTTACTAAAGGAATCTAATACGTTTCATAAATCTACAACGTAATAAATTATTTTTCTGTAGTAAACGGTTCTGAATAAATCATAATATCTTGGCTAAAGATAATTAAGAGAAGGGTTTCCTTTTTATTAATATTCCCAGATGAAACTTATTTTCTCATTCGTACATCATACAAATAACTTTAACTTCGATTATATTTTTTTTTTCGATCCGCATTTTAATAATTTACAGTAGAACAATATTGAACAATTACATTATTACAATGAATTATTTACCTTTAATGAGTTAAACGTTGAATTTATTCGGTCAATTAATTTTTAATTAAATTTGTTAAAATGTACCTATAAGAATAATTGTCAATTCTTACATTTACTGAATATATACCTCTATTCTAATATAATAAAAACTATGTAGGTATATAAAAAAAATGTAATACATACAGACCGAATATTATAATAATATTATAATAAAAAAACGTGTCAAATTAGTTGGTACATAAGTAGCAATGACCCACTGAATATTATATGTCCTCATATTCTATAAATTTCCTGAATAAGAATTCATTCCTGAATTAATGACAAGAATTTTTGGGTAGAATAAAATATCTCTTTTTGGGTCAAGATCACCGTTTTAATCGCGACATCTTAATAAATCAATATTATTTTATATTTTAACAATAATAATTATTATATAAAATTTACTCTTTTATTGTATTTGGAAATGAAATTCAATTTAAAAACGTATAAAGAAAAAATAAAAATATAGTTTAAGTCAAAATTCCAAGTAAAGTTAAGTTCAAACTTATTTATTAAAAACTTAAAAAATTCAAAAAAAGTTTTTACTAGTACATAAAATAAAAATTCGTAAGAACTTGTCAAATAATTATTTTTATCTAGGTACTTCCTTTTTGTATGAGCAAGATGGGTCACGATAGGAAAGGTCACTGGCATTGTGTGGATCTTTCATTAATCTTATATTACAACATTTTTCACTATACAAACAATATCATGATGATTAATTAAATACGAAACAAAAAAGCTATTTACAGATACTAGTGGTCCAGTATCTGAAATTCTGAAAAGATATTACTTAAGTTAATTACCGCTTCATTATTCTCAAATAGAATTCGACCTAAAGTCACTATTGTCTTCTATATCAGTTACACTCTATCTAGATAAGTTTAATTATTATTACCTTTGTATTTTCTGTAGATTCGATAGGCTAGCGGCGGAACACCACTGCCTGCGTATCAAGCTGCTTGGAGACTGCTACTATTGCGTGTCTGGTTTACCAGAGGCCCGAGACGACCATGCCAAGTGCTGCGTTGAGATGGGACTCGACATGATAGATGCGATCGCGTGAGTATATTGTACTAATATACAGAGTACAATACTGTACTGTACAATATTGTAGAGTGTACAATACAGAGTACAATACTTTTAATCTCCAGAATATACTAATAATTAATGTTGATATTGTAAAATAATATTGTATTATTATTGATGGATTAAAAACCGTTAATATTACTATATATAATAGTAGATTTCTTTTAATATCGTTTTCCTCTTATTTATATTTGCAGATAACTTTTCTGAAAATTGAAACTTGTAGTCTTAAGCGAATTTAATATGAAATATAATTTTTCAAATAACCAAAAAATTACATAACTCAAATAATTCTATTGAATACATATTCCTAGACAAAATATAGATATACGAGAGAAGTAGGGGGGAAGAACATTGTACAGTTTGTAATACTAATAAAAAATTACGTATGTTTTTGCATGACGTCTCTTTTCTTTGTTTTTGTTACGTGACCTTAATATTTATTGGTGAACCAGACTAAGTTGCAAACAGTATGAATAAATATTAATTCCTTCAGCAGGTTTAAATACTTAAAAGAAAAAGCTTGCGGTTTTGGTAAAAAGTTAGCCCTCAAACTCAGTAAAGACAAAGAGAAAGAAGTTCTTTGAAAATAAAAAAAATGCAACGTTTTTAATTAGAATTGCGACCGAAATATTTTCTTTGTTTCAACAAAAACGACTTCGCAAAAAAAGAAATTGTTTGTTTAACATTACCAAATTATAACTTTTACTTTTAGTGAAAAATGTAATTTAATATCCTTAAATATTCTTTTTCCAAAACATTTGATATAATTTTGTGTAATGAGAAATGTTATCACATATATTTATATTATAATGAGTTTTGATTATGAACACATAAAGGAATATTCAATTAAATCTAAACAGACTGGTGCGAGAAGTAATGGCGGTAAATGTGAATATGCGTGTCGGCATCCACACCGGACGCGTACACTGCGTAGTGCTCGGTCTCCGCAAGTGGCAGTTTGATGTGTGGTCCAATGATGTCACCCTGGCCAATTACATGGAAAGTGGTGGTGTTGCTGGGTAAGACTTTTATTATTAAAGCTCTATTGAGATTATTTCTGGCCGATACATAAGAGGTTGTTACATAAGAACTTGTTAGCATTCTATGGATTTACCGTGCAAGTGCCGGGCCCATCGCGTTGCATGGAGAGGAGTACACAAAGCCTGATATTTGCCACCTCTTTATGATGCGTATACACGGTCCCCTTTACACACACTCTCACTTCTTAATCAAATTTAGTAGTAATTTAATCTTAATAACAAACTATTTCATCAATATAGACGCGTGCATATTACTAAGGAGACTTTGCGGTGCCTTGGTGAAGACTATAAGGTGGAGCCAGGATATGGTGGTCAACGTAATTCCTACCTAAAGGACCACAATATTGAGACCTACTTAATTGTGCCTGATGATACCAGCCGTGTGGTAAGCGACTTTATTTTAAACTATATGCTATTTATGTTATTGGTTATTATTCGATATCTTCAAAACTACTCGATATACGAACCCAATACTTGCAAGAAAATGAATGATTTGTTCTTTCAGCTAGAATATTTATTATTTTTTTGTTTAAAATTCACGGATTTTGTTTCCACTTTAGTGGTTGACAGACCACTTAGTTTTAACTGTAAATATATTTTTATAACGAGATTGCAGATCAATCTTTCATATTATATTATATTGGATTTATGTTTTCCGGTAACGAGATAAAAGAAAACGTAAGATACATTTATTCAATGTGAATTAATATTTTTAACAATGTTGTTATTCTAAGTTGCTTTTTTTCTTACTGAAAATTTATAAATATTTTTGTAACTTGTGAAGGCTACTAATAAATGAAGCAACAATTTTTATGTAATATGGGTGAAATAAAATCTATAATAATAAGTAATTTGAGTGAAATATGTTTTTTTCTTTGAAAGCGTTTGTATCTAAGATTGCCAGGTCGAAGAATTTTTATTGTATTTGGTAGCCCATTTCTACAAATGGCAGATCGATTCATATAATATCACACTGATACTCTTACAAACAGTATTCGCAGGTACCAGTATTAGTAAAAATGATATAGGCACTTCGATAGATTTTAATCAGATAAAGAAAAAAACAAATAAAGTTTAATATTATAAACTCTAATAACAACTACGTAACTGTGTTTTATTTGAACACAATAATTTATAATGTTGTAATATGTTCTGTTTTGTTTTAACTGAATTTCGTTTTCAAATTGAAGTTCTAAATTCTATCTATAAAGGCAAATTAATCTAAAGTTATTCAGAAATAAAGAAATAATTATTTGATAATTGTTCTGTTCATAATATGTAATATATTATAATTATGATTATAGGACAAGAAACCACAGCACTCGTTCTCACTGAACGGCAATGTATCGAAGGAAATGCGAGTGATGGGCCACGGCTCGCAGCATGGCAAACACTCATCCAAGTAAGTATTCTCAACAGTTAACAATGTCATTGAAGACCATAAGCTTATAAGAGTGTTTACTTGTCTGTTAATACTTACATAGTGTAAAACTTTCACAAGTAGGGATAAATGTAAACTATGAAACTTGGAACTTCACAATAGATGACAATAACTAAGTATTCAATGAGAAATATAATGGTATACAATGGTATTTAAGATATAATATAATAATTATAATATCACACAACAAGTTACACAAATTTACGATCTAACTTCTGAATAAGCAAATTATTTGCTTGTGTTAAGGATGCTAGACAAATATACAAATACAAAGAAATACATATTATAAATACTACGAATATATTAATAAACAACTAAACCCCGAAATAACGATATCTATGATCATCACACTGTCTCTGTCATCTCACTGTCGGAAATCGAACCCGAGCCTTTTTGCGCTTCTACACTTTAGGCGTCTGCGTTAACCACTTGACTAACGGGGCGGTTAAATATGTATTAAATATAAATAAATATAAATTTTGTCATTTATAAACTTTTATTATTATTCAAAATAGCAATAAAATGACGTAATCAATAATAAAGTAAATTCAGTGTTACCACGTTCAGTACCCACAACAAATAAAATATAATACATTATAAATCTAATTAAGTTTAGTTTTGTGATAAATGTGTTATATATATATATATATATATATATATATATATATATATATATATATATATATATATATATATATATATATATATATATATATATATATATATATATATAAAACATTTATCTGTGCCGGTTTTTATTGGATTTTATTCATATCTTTGGATGAATGTTATGAAATATTTATTACTTGTCACTATATATATTAAAAAATAACAAAAAATGATGCTATAATTTAAATTTCATACTTTTTTAACTCGGCTATCTATAATAATGTGATGTTCAAAAGTTATAAAGTTCAAAAAGTTGTTTTTGAAGCAAGAGTTAACTAGTCTTTGTTCTCAATTTATGAAAACAAAAATCTGAATCATTATATATTGTTTAAATCAGGCTACTTTCCAAATATTATTCATTAAAATACTCCTAGTATAGCAATCTAATATGCTCAGAAAAAACGTTTATGTCTCTCGTTGCTGTGAGATTTAATAACGCCACCCCCGACAAGCTAAGGCAAGATCGAGATAAGCCAAAGTTAACAGTAGGACAGGAGCCCGACTCTCTGAGGCACAAACTGCTTTGTGGATTTATAAGTATACGGAATTAGAATACAGCAAACATAATTAAAAGTTAAATTTGAGACACAATGAAATACCTTTATGACAAGCACCATAATTGTTTTCTCGTCAACTATTGTGCTTCGTAGGCCCATGATAAAATTGTTTTGTATCATACGTTCTTGGCATATCATTCTATAAGCTATATTGAAGGAAAGGTTAATAACCTCAACACACATACAACTAATATTATAGATATTGATTTTTGTAACCCCATTGCCATAGAATCATGACCAGATAAGGGTAATAGGTATAACATAAAAACAAATAAAAAAATAAGACTTCGTTTTTTATCAAAGGATCGGAGTAGATGCTAACAATGAAAACAAGAAGCCGGAGGACGAGGTGAACGAGTACCTTATGAAGGCAATCGATGCACGATCCATTGACCGCCTACGAGCCGAGCACTGTCGCCCATTCACACTCACCTTTCGAGACAACAAATTGGAACGAAAAGTAACTACACAATTATTTTTAAGCAAAGTTTATTATATTTAAATACGTGCACAGTTTCAAATGATAGGTACGGAGATTAATCAAGATCCATAAATACTATATTAGGCCGTGTATATACAATCGAAGATATGTTAGAATTTCAGAACTAATAATAATGGTCCAACTGGTTTAGGTTTTCCGAGGTTCAAAATTAAAACCATTTCCACGAAATTAACTTGTCACCCGCAGGCTATTATGTCACGGTGCAGTAATTTTTGCCGGTGTTTGTTATGTTTTTTGTAAAACTGTTGTATAACTGAAAGTTGAAAATAGCAAGTTGTGTTTCAATTTATGAAATTGTAAACCAAAAATAAGAACCTAAGTCTAATAATTGTTTTTGTTCTTACATTGCGATTCTCATAGATATACCTTTTTGTTTATTTAACAACTGTGACAATAATTTCAAAAGTACTTTTATATTGTTTAAACTTATAAGCTTCAAACCTACTTAGTTACTTCGAGATATTATGTCTAAAGCTTACTAATGTTTTGAGTACTTTTATCTAATTATTTGTGCATTTTTTTTTTCAGTTAGGCTATTTTTGATTTAGCTATTGTTCCCATTAGTGTCCTAACTTCCAATTAGCCTCACAATATCCGTCACACATAAGCTATTTCAAATTCCTCTCTAATTGAATTTCCTCGGAAAAGCTCGGGATTTGTGTTTGCTTTGTGCATACAACAGTCGACATTTCGTTCAGCGGCCATGAAATAATAGATCCCGTTGCAGTTACAGTTTATTACAGTTGATATATATTCATATATTTCTATACATACTTATCTCTTGTTTGTTTATTGTAACTGCTTGCAGAACCTTAAGTTTAATTATTTAATAACCTTAACATCTGAAATGAGTAAGATTCATAATAGGCTCCACATTCACAATGAAATTATGTAATCCTACTTACACTGTTTATTTAGGATTACATAATTTAAGTTATTTAACTTACATTTAAAAAATATCGGCTCGTAGTAGACTAAATTTATAGAATTTTATTCGGTTCAGTAAAGGGCGTTTCTCTACTCCTATATAACATATTTAGGATATTCGTTAAATTTTATGTTTTGACTTATCTTTCAAAGATAATAATTAAATATTTTTTTTTAGTACACAGCTGAGAGGGATCGGATGTTAAAAGTATACTTTATCTGCACTCTGTTTATGTACATTGCTGTGGTGATTATTCAGCTGCTGGTATTTGATATGTAAGTAATCAAAAACTTCTACGGCAAAATAAAAAAATAAATTTTAGTAAAAATTATGGAAACTGTCGAGATTTTGTTCAATAACAATTTCTCAAATACAGCAATTATATTTCTTTCGTTGTGTCATTGTTTTTTTTTACTTTATAGCACATCAGCGGTCATTGCCACCATCGTTATTTCTGGACTTGTCATCTTCGGTGTGACATACTTGGTGTTCTGCATTGACTTCGAGGTATTCAAGCTTTTTGATTTACAAACGTCACACAATACAACCTCTATAAGTACCTATATAATTTTCTCTGTCACAGCATATAAGCATCCGTCTGAAGAGACTAACGACTACGGTGCACAACAATCGTACGCTAGCGCAACTGATGTCTTTCCTGGTTGTGATTAGTCTAGCTCTTCAAATTGAGGTCGTTATGGTGAGTATGATTTATATTTTGATAATGATTCCTACAGAATATCATCTTTCCACTGCTAGAAACAGAGGACTTATTTTCACCTACCGAGAAAAGATTTTCACAAATCTCCAATTCATTACGAGATAGTTGTTTACATCATAGTATCCACGGTACAAATATTTTTTTCCGGTCGGGAATCGTATATCTTAATGGTCTTGATGGTCCTAAACATTCAATTCACATATCTACCCCAGACGGTCGTTCTATACTTAAAAGAAATATTTAATTTTATGATACATTTTAAGGGCATCTACATGTTCAACCAAACTGCTACACCACTGGCTGATGATGGAACAGCGTTTTGCCCACATGATATCAATGAGGTATTTTGTAAATGACATTATATCTTTCAATTAATACTTAAGCCAACGTCAAATCATACATTTCCTGTCTATTCAGCATTTTCTCCAACTGACGCTCGTGGTTATGTTCCTGTGCGCTGTACACCAGATTCTCATCACCACGCTAAAGATGATCCTGCTACTCCTAATTAGTGCCACATATATTGCCGTCACCATACAGAAGCACTTATACTACCAGGAACACTTCTACAAAATCCAGTGTGTATAATTTTTATTGAAAAAGATCTTATCATATATAAACCGTATGGTTATCATTTCCAAACTCTAATTTATAGGCACAAATGTGATGTGGACTGGAATCAGCAATGGACGAATATCGTGGTTGCAATTGGTGCTCTGATCGCTCTGATGTTGCACTCACAGCAAACTGAGAGCACTTACCGCCTAGACTTCATCTGGAAATTACAGGCCAATGGTAAGTGTTTATTTAAACAATATAAATAAAATGTCACTCTCTAATTTTATCTGATTGATATGGTTATAATGTTGTTGCTCATCTTATATCGTATAACCGTTCCTATCATGGTTTTATTTATTCAGATGAGAAGGAAGATATGGAACACCTGGAGGCTTACAACAGGAAGCTGCTTGCAAACATCCTACCCGAGCATGTTGCACAACATTTCTTATGCAGCGACAAGAACATCGATGTAAGATTTTTTTATTTAGTAATGAAATATTTAGAAATATATGGCCATATTTTATTTCTTGCTCCATTAACATACATATGTTTATTTTTATTTTAATAAAAAGGATTTGTGAAAATTAATAAAACTAATATATAAAATCTTGCTTATTAGGAGCTGTACCACGAGCAATGTGAATCAGTTTGTGTAATGTTCGCATCGATCCCTAACTTCTCGGAATTTTATGTGGAGCTTGAGGGCAATAATGAGGGAGTAGAGTGCCTTCGTTTGCTCAATGAGATTATTGCAGACTTTGATGAGATCCTTGCCGAGGACCAGTTCAAGTACATTGAAAAGATCAAGAGCACTGGTGCCACATACATGGCAGCATCGGGTTGGTAGAAATTTAATTATCTGAACATTTCATGTTCTAACATATAAAATTGATCTACGTTAAAGAAATATCTTGAAACATTTAGTAAATTAGTAATATTTGAATAAATAAAATAAAACCTACAAAACTGTATGTTTATGGATTATAATTCCAATTAAAAGTAATTATGAAAACAAAACTGGGATCTGGAATGTTCATTATATAAAAATAGATTTTTAAAGTATATATACTTCAGGGCTAACGGCTGCCAACCGAGACCTTCGGGGATACCGCCATGTAACAGCAATGGCAGACTATGCTCTTCGGCTTCGAGAACAACTGCAATATGTCAACGAGCACTCATTTAATAGCTTCCGCATCAGAATCGGTAAGATGCACCACATACACGTAACTACTTTTTTTGTAACCTTGTGTCACTTGCAATGCGACTTATATATAAAATGCGAAATTTAATATCTTAGCTAATCTTATGAATTCTTATAAAATTGCATATACGATAATTGACTTTTTGCGAATTAAATATTTTACTTTGAAATTGTTAGCAATGAAAAGTAAATAATTTTATAGGCATCAATATTGGACCGGTAGTCGCCGGTGTGATTGGCGCCCGTAAACCACAGTATGATATCTGGGGAAATGCAGTTAACGTCGCCTCACGAATGGACTCCACTGGCCTTCTCGACCATATCCAGGTGAAATATTTGACAAGTTGTTCTGTATTCATACAAAAATAACAGTGGACCATTTTATGTTTTTTAAATCTATTGTTACAAAAGCAATTGTATTTATTTACAAGCATTTGATTTGATTACTAATGTAATGATTATAATCGTCTTATTTTAATATGAATCATATCTAAAATTAAATTTTACTGTCTTAATATCTTAATCTCCAAAATAGATAACATTTATGGTTACAATTAATTAAATATTATATGCATTTTTAGCGATCTATAATAAAAAATAAGACTTTATAACTTTGCGCTTTTCTATTTTGTAAGATTATATAATATTGGCACTGCGAAACTGTGGTACCACTATATTAAAAGTTCTTCATTTATGTGCTGTAAGCGATTTTTTGTACAAAGAATGTATTGAGCATTACATTACATAGCCCGTCGCGAATGTATAGGTTACAGAGGAGGTGTATGACATTTTGGCGACTCGGGGATATAGGCTTCGCTGCCGTGGAACAATTGATGTTAAGGGCAAGGGCAACATGGTTACCTTCTTCCTAGATGGCATTGGTGAGACTCCTATGCCAAGTGTACGGGACATTTATGCCGTAAGTTTGTACTTATCTTTTATAAGACACTTTAAAAAATATATATAATTGACGGATTTTTTTGAACATTTCAGAACCCGACACCATCAACATCTGGTGCTGGGAGCGATGTTAGCCATGATAGGGATGGAAGCGAGGACCGTCGTCACGATCATCGCCCGCTGGAGACGCTGTCTGAGGGACACACTGATGAAGACGCCGCCCCGTCACCACGCGCGTCAATTCCGAAAGGTGGATATTATTTTTATTCCAAATGTATTTTATTTTCGAATTAAAGTAACATCATGTCATTAATTTATATATTTTGTTGCTAGGCCGAGCCATACAGAATAATTAGCTCATAATAAATGGTAATGTAACACTCATATATTACAGAAAACCAAGAAGGATCAATGAGTCCAAAGTTAACGAATGGCAGTTCAACATCACGGGAAAGCCTGGCAAGCGCTGTGCGTGCTCGAGTGATGCGACGTTTGGTGCGCCCGTCATCACTTGCTGAACAACCAACACTTCCTGCAGTCATTTCTCTCATCAGCTCGAAGGCTTACTCCACAGAGTTCGATACGGCCACTTTCCACAATGAGACCGCGAATAAGAATTTCTCTCTAATAGATGTCAAGAGGCCAGTGGCGGAATCTCAAAGCAGTAGCGCAATAGAAACGCTGCTACAGGATGGCGGACCGCGACGCACTGCCAGCCTTGCGGACTTCCTCTTTAGAAGGAAGCAACCACGGCTAAATGCAACCCCGGTTCACATCATTGAGAATCCAATGAATGCCATATAAATATAATTATTGATTTACCTGGATTTGTCGTGCAATGCTGCAATACCCGGATTTGAGGTCCTATCTTACAATATGCTGATTTCACTTCTATCCAGCTATTAAGTCGCGGAGATCATTTCCTTTCTAAAAATATATGATTGACTGATTATTATTACATCTTTAATTATAGTTGCATATAAGTAACAACATTCCTAACTTAAATATCGGTAAAAAGAAATTGATCTCTAATTTGATTTGACGATATATCTCGGCTATGACTTTCGGATAATTATATTTAACTAAGACTGAAACATTACTGACAATGAAGATAACAGCGCCGTTACGTAGTGGAGACTCATATTTGCGTAATCTTACGAATTTAATGATATTAAAAACGTGAATAGGATTCTATCATGGTTGTGAAAACATTGACGCGAGAGCATTTATCAAGTGCAGTTACCGCGCATATATTGTCAATTGCTGTATTGATACTTATTGTTGAACGTTAAAATGATGAGTGCTATTAAACGAAATTTATGATTAGGGGGTGTACATAGGTAAGTAGGGTTGATTAGGGATGTATGGCCAAGCCAGTAATTATTCATTTTATTAGGGTTGCTCTATTTGTTTATGTAATTAAAGTATAGTTTTTTAAATTATACTAAAATCTCGTAACACGACAGATTATATGTTTTAATGATGTCAGGTTTTGATTAAAAGAGTCTTGCTATCATTCTAAAATATAAAAACGTCAAAGACGAGTTTAAACATTTCTAGATTATACAAATAACTAAATCTATGTTTATAATCCACTAAGTTCCTATACTGACTGCATTCTGATTATTAGTAGTGAAAATAAATATCATATTAGATTTTTTTATACTATTAACGAGAATAACATTTTTAACAATAAAATAAAGGATAATTTATATATCTCTATATTTCCTATATTTTCCAGATATAAACGTGTTTAAATTATTTAAATTCGATAAAAGACTAATAATTACGTAATTATTATTATTTTTAAATGATTAAATGGCGTTTTACGTTGCACATTTCACATCTTCAAAGAAATGGAAACGAAGAGAGTTGAGGTAAAAACAATATACATTCTGGTAGAAGACGTAAAATAGAATTGATAATTGCTACTGATTTGGATGATTTGTTAATCTCCTTGAAGTGATTTTAAACCATCATAAGGTTTTGTATATATAATATAACCATTGCATATTATAACAATCATTAAAAGAGCTTATTATGTAGTTGTTACAGCTTTATATATGACGTAGAAAATTGTGAACTAATTGTAAAACCAAAAATACCAAAAAAAAGCGGCCAAATTGTCTTCACTCTTTTCTTTAGACAGTCTTTACACGGGCCAAAGTAACAGAGTCGGTTATTTTCTTAAAAGTCAAGTTCTAAAAATTTAACATTTACATGATAAAATGGGAATGATGATGAAGCGTAGGAGAGGGAAGAGAGAAGGGAGGGTTTTTGAAACTTCCGGCTTAAACGCTCAACGTTCTTCAGCCGATCTTCTTACATACGGTAGTACTACCTTGTTAACGCTAAGCCATACGGATTACAGTCCATTTACTAAAACAAGGTTCTAGCACAATGATTTTTAGATACAGTACTCCATGTATCCGAATTATATCTGAATATGTTTGGGATACATACAGTATAACATTAAAAGTTCATCCGATATCATCGGTTTTCAGAAGTAATTATTGTAATAAAATTAAAAGAAACTCTGTTACTGAGCCTCAAATTTGAGTCAGTTATGTCTGTCTAAAACCCAGTACTCCAACTCAACCAAAGGAAAAATCTCATTTTAGATAAGAATGATTTAATAATATTAATTTACGTCTTGTAAATATTATCTAGGTAAGTTTATGTATAGTATTGTTTAAAGTGTAATATTATACAACTTCCAAAAAAAATTGATTACATTTAAATCCTGTTGCGAGTATTTTGGATAACATTGTATTGGAATTGTATATTATTTTTACATTTTTGAGTTTTATTATTAGTGTTAATAAATTCAAAATATATTATACTAATAATTTCAAGGTTCTAACAGGATAGAGAGTAAAAATATTCTGTAAGTCTCTATTTGCTGCAGGATTTAAATATTTTCATAGAAAAATTTTACTGTTAACGCTTCATGTTCCGCTAATATATTAGTATATTTTAAGATAGTATCAAATATAACAGTTCTAATATAAGCTAAACATTAAAACATTGTAGTAATTGCCTCGCTATTGCAAATCTATAACATTCCTTTGAACAGGTTTTATGTACCACAATTTGAAAACACTATGTACCCTATTATACCTCTGCATCGAATATACCCAGAGCGTAAACAGCTGTATTTATCAATATATTAAAATCATTCCCAAATATTATTGATACATAATTGCAAGATGTTGTTCCTCTTCCAATTTATAAAGATGCTCTTAAATTTTAATAGTCAAAAAACCATTAAATAAATTGATCTATCAATTTAAGTTTTTTAGTGTTGATTTCGAGTGAATACGTCCGTGTCTGTCAATATTATATAATAGATACATAATATAATACAAATATTAGATTCATAATTGAATGCACAAAGTTTATAACATTTCGAAATAAAACTTAATCAATTTAATCAATTTGACCGTTCAAATCATCATGGGTTTTCCTTATAAATCGATTTATTATTTTAATTATAAATATTTTTGTATATATTATATATCCTATTGTTTGAAATAATAAGAAAATCTAAATAGCGATGCGATTACAACTACGGGTACTTTTCCTAATTTAAAATTAGATAACCATTATTCAACCAAATAAAGACAAAAAATGTTTGGCTTCAGAATAATTACACATCTTTTTTTTTATTTTGCTGTTAGGTATAACTATATATTAGTAATATAATCGAACTATTCGCTGTTTTAAATTATATCAATAACGAGTAGAGATTTCATATTAATTCAATTAATTATTTGCGGTTGTGGCTTCGTGAAGCAGCAATTATATACAACATCCGCAAAAAAGTCGATCTTGAATGTTAGTAATCGATTTATGATCAAATGTAATGTAAAAAAATACATAATTATAATGAATACAGTGACTTTTTTACTCATATGCTTAATCGTGGTTCAACGTACATTCCTCATGTGTTAAAATATTTAATAATTAAAGTGAGCTTCGATCGTACAGTAGATCCGACGAAAAGCCGTTTTAAGTAATCTATTTCATACACATCAAAACCATTGAATTTTTTTGAAATATCACATTAATAAGTAATTTTCGCATAAATGCCTATTTTATTAACTATCAAATTTCTACTTGTAAGAGAGACACATTATCCTTATGAACCTAGTTAAAGAGCAGAACACAAGCTCTGCTGTTAGTTCAGTGAATGTGCCTAAATTAAAAGACAATTCTACTTTTTTAGACTGTGATTTTTAAAACGAAATTAATTAGACGATTATTTTTTCACATATTTAAATAACAACTACCATATAAAGTATATTATTTATTATAATACTAAAATTGCCTATTTTTAAAACCTTTCTTAATAAACCAAGACTAATATTCTGAAACCCTATTGCTATTATTAATTCAGGTAGATAAATATTAACCTATTTTTTGATAATCTATTTAACTAATAAAATTATAAAAGTATTAATTGTGCCAACATAACCCACTCCGGGGTTGTGCCCTCAGTATTATTGTGAAATCGTTATATTTTAGTATACGAAATGTAAATTCCATTAAAAATAAAATAAGAACAATGTTACTTTGTTTATATAAGTTATTTAAATCCCTATTTTGTTTAATAACTATCTCCATAGGTTTATTAATACAATTTATTAATATATCGGTAAAACATAAAACCTATTTTATTAACTTTATTCCAATTAATTACATTAAAACAAACCTTCAGCATATCAAGATCTCTTGAATCTATTGTAACTGCATATACTTTAATTTATTTTTAATATCTTACCACATCTTTATGTTAAAATAATCAGAATGTCTACTCCGAAAAAAAAATATTTTTGATTAAGAGTAACTTAACTTCCCAAAGTGACTTTCATCATTAAATATTTAAAAATATCCTTTTATATACAATATTACTTCGATTTAAGATCTTAGCCTTGTTTGTATGTTAATAAAGACTATTATAAACGTCAGTACTCATTATGTCTGTGTGACCAATATTATGTATTAGTGTAGATGTCGTTGTTTACTGATAATGGCCTAAGTATTTATTTTCTAATATGCATATTCTTAGGAATAAAATATGTCACTTTAAGCCCTTTGTTTTACTTGAACAAAATACAAATGTTTTAAATGTACTTTTCAAAATATTGGTTTAAATCTAAACTCGACTACAATTATACATTAAAAAAATAAATGAAGTTGAAAATAAAACAGATAGTTCGTATTTTGTATATTATACATTGTAAAAATAAAGCTATAATAACTTTTAAACTTCACACATATTGGATATTTATTTAAGCCTAATATTATTGTTATTTTTTACTGGTTATCCTTAACCCTTCACGTATTTGTACAATACTGTTGTAGTATTTATAACAAAAACGTTACGTCCGGATGTAGTCTATATGTAAAGGGTGAAGGTTAAAGCAGTATTCTCATTTAAATGCTATAAGCATATCCCTATATAGGACCTGTAATGCTACCTAAGCACATACAACGATCAAATCATCCCTCCACCTGGAGGGTTAATCTAAATAGTATTTTATATGAATTCGAAAACATTGTCAAACGTTATAATTGTTTTTAGTAGTCGAGTAATCTTTGAATAAAGAAACTATTCTATTTTTAAAATAGATTATAATAAATAATTTTATAAATGTATTTGTTTGTTATAAGTTAATGTTATGAAAAATCTCTGTAGTAAATTTATGAATAATAGCAATTCCTTGTTATTCAATTAAAAAATATTATCTTTGTAACGCCTTTTTTTCTGTGACAATTATTGTACATTAATAAATGGTGTTATGTGTAAAAATATGGTTTAATTTTACTTTAACTAAAAACCCATGAGTGAATTAAGAACATTTATTTGGATAAGCATGTAATCAAACCTTATAATTTTAAATATATTTTTTTATTTATCTTATAATCTTTATATATAACTTTCTTCTAAACGTCATGCCAACAAAATCATAGTTTAAAAGAGATAAAAATATAACGAAGTAATATCTAATAAGTAATAGAATAATAAATGGTTGAAATTGTATATAAACTTGAGTAAAGTTTAGTTATGCAAAGCTAAATAAAAATTAATGATAAAAAATGAAGGTGGTAGGATTCAAATCACCCAATAAATACAATTTTATATATAAATATATTAGTCCTCGATCTGGGTACCGGCTGGTACCCCGTTCCGGTTTCACAGAGGTCGCAAGTTCGAGTGCTGCTCGTGATAAAGATTTTTTTATTAAATATTCATTTAAATACAAAATGATATTTTAGTTTTCTCATATAAAACGCAAGATTATTTTTAATTTGTTATTCAATAAGGTTTCATTCAATTTCACTTTTCTTAAAAAAATAATCACTATTTTATAAATTAGTTTTCTTAAAGTATATCACATGTATGTATTGGAGCATATCATGAAAGAACTAAACATAATAGAAACCTTTTACTAGTGATGTGACTATCTGCTAGTATTTGCAGAGAATACTAAAAGTAGCAACACAGACACCATACACATATCAATTCTATAAATAAAAAATACAAGAACCCAAAGCGGCCTTTACCTTAAAAACGGTTTTACCTATTTTTTATTGTAATTCTCATTATTACAAACATTCTTACATACATTATTTATTATATAATAACACTTTAGTTATGAAGATATAAGTATTAAAAGGTTAATATTCGCGGTATATATAATGAGTATTTCTATGTATTATTATCGTTGTCTAACACCCTTAAAACAAGTAAATAATTTGCTTACTTAGGGGTTGGACAATTTGTGTAATTTGTCCAGATATTATTATTATTGGAAGAGTATGAACCAGGGGTATCTATAGGTAACTTTGTCAAGAACAGCATTTTATAATATAACCACCTGACCTTCGACACCAGGTCTGATAATATCTACCAGCAATTATAATTTAAGGCATCGCAGCAGCCGTGTCTGGTTGAAACGGAAACCGAAAGTTTATGCTTTGAATGAGAATTATTTGACAGTTGTAGTCTAGATAGTCTATATCTAAAAAAGAAAAAGTAAAGGTGGGATTCATTATAAATAAATTGCAGCAATATAATAAATTCATTTTAATAATTTGAACATCTGTAGGTCACAAAAGCTGTAATAAAGATAAACCTAATAAAATGACAGTAATAAATAAATTAATAAAATATTAAGATTTGTATGAATGTCCTTACTTGTACTTAGTTAAATGGACTCATAAACTATAAAACATAGTAATTATATTTCCACTTTGCTGATACATTATCCTGAAATGCGTGAAATGGTTTTCAGAATATTCGCAGGAACAACATTATTGATTGTCTACTTGAAAAGGTACTTCTAAATAGAAAACAACTGAACGTTTTACAAAAATATTTTGTTGTAGCTTAAAAAGACTGGTATTGTGTTCATTTTGTTGCGATTTTGATAAGATTTAACCAATTATATATTGTACGTTATTTTTGGCAAAAGGTAATTCACATTTTGTTAACGTTCATTTTATGCTGTTAATGTTACGAACTCTGAAGAATGGTTATTAATTATCGAGTGATTAGTGATTATTAAGTATATTGTAAATATTTTCAGCATGGAGTGCGTTGTTTCTGTATTAAAACTACAAACGACGAAAAGCTCTAAATGATGTTAGCAAAATATTAGCAAAAGAAAAAATATAAATGGTTGACATTTCTCTTTTTAGGTAAGCATCCAATAGTTGTAATAATTAATAAACAATTAATAATGCCATGATTTAGTTACGTCTATTAACTCAATTATTTATATTAATTACAAATTTTGCTCATAACTTTTCTGATATTTGGTAGTCTCACAGTTTGATATTTCAATCCATTCATAAACATATATAATAAGTATTATTTTATTACTTTATTGTATCCAACAAACGTCGACTATATTAATTGAGCGTATCATTTATCATCAGATCATAAAAAGTGCAATGCGAATGTCATTACTAGCGCTAAAATTGATTCATAAGAAAGTGTTGCGAATATTAAACTTGACGAAATAAAAATGTAAACCCTATATTAGTGCAATTTTTAAATATTACCTAATTCAAGATTTAAATTATTTTGTGTGCAAATTTAATTTAATATTATTCTTTTTTTATTCAGGTACCTCGTGTTAAGGTTTTAGTGAGTTTGTGATGGCTCCAATTTCCAATTTCATTGTTATATAATTCACTTGTTTGTGTATTCTTTTATAAGTACCCACCCTGAGGGATACTGGCACTGCGCCGTATCTATTCCTGCCTTCAACGAGTTTGTGCCGCATGTTTTCTTATAAAATATTTCCATATTAAAATGTTTTATGAACATCGAAACTTTTAATAGTAGTTAAGATAGTTTCGTTCTCTAAATTGGTATTTTATTAGTCTGTCTGGTTTTAGGGAATTGAAGGATAAATCAAAAACCTATTTTACAAAATCTTTAAAATATATATCAAAATACGACAGTTAAAAATGTTTTATGAAAATTAATTCTTGGAAGGTTCCACACATTTTCCCGTGTTCTGTGACGTTTCTCAGATTTTTTTTTTACAAAACTGTCTTAGTGATTATGAAAGACGTTCTTTGTATTATAAATATTGCCATTATTGAATGTAAATGTTATTCCTGTATTAAGAGTATTTTAAATTTGTTTTCAAATAAAGATTACGTCTAAAAAAAGAATATATATATTATTTACACCTTTTCTCTAGACATATATTTCAATCTTCCGATCACACAAAGAATTATCCTGTGTAGAGATCAACAATCAAACACTCAAATTTTGGGGTCATCGGTTCAGTCCATCAGTTTCACTTACTACTAGACAAATAGACAGGTAAACAGAATATGAAAAAAAATTTTTTTTTTATATATATCAGTAGATCAGTTGAGTAAAAACTAATAAATAAGTAGAAAAAAAAATTACTAGATAATTTTAATACTTCCAACTATATTCATACTTCAGAAAAGTGGCAACTTTTTAACATTTTTTACCACTTTTCATTAGATGTACTTTCTGTTCATTAATGGCCCGGCCGAAAAAAAAAATTTTCGGCCCATGGCTGTGTATTATTGTAAAAAAATATTTTGCCAACTATATAATAAATAAATATGTTAATTTTCTTATATCTGTTACAAATGTACAAAATGTTTAACGCTTATGGATTCTATGACAGCCAACCGAGACTTATAGAGAGAATATCTTGTGTTAAGTTCTAATCGAAATCCGTATATACTTATTCGGAGGCATATATAAAAATATATATATAATATTTAATGTAAGAACATATACATATTTAATATAACAATCATTACATTTGGTGAGATTAAAATTCTTCACCTGTATTTTAAAAGACTTACTTCGACACGAAGAAATGTGCTTAAATTTACGAAAGCTAAAAAAAAAATTGATAAATTTTCAATAATTATACAAATGTATTAAGTTTATGAATAATAATGGGCATCATTAAAAGGTTTGCAAGTTGTACTTTAGTTTTAATTAGGCAAAAAGTTTAATGTCATTTTTGCATATAAACTAGAAACTTTTATAATATAACATTTCCACGAAATATTGAAATTCATTAATGTGACGGTTCTTGACATGAATAAAGAATGGAATACTAATGTTGGTAAACTAAATATTACGTAAATGGTATTTAAATTTCGCTAATTGTAATGACTATTAAGCATTATTATCCTTAGCTTCACACTTGGAAGTATTTACCAAGATACCCAAACGGCCGAGCCGTGAGGATATATGCTGAAGGTCAGAATTGACTTAAATAATCTTTTTACTTAGATCAGTAATTGAAAACTACGTAAATTTAATGGTAAAATGATATTTTAGGAGTAATGGAGTTACACATAACCACCTCCATCATCCCTTGGATGGAGGTATGTATCCATGAGGATTCCTGACGTTAAAAAAAAAAGGAGTAATGGAGTTGATAAACATTATAAATAATATATTTTTTAAAAGTACATAAGTAGGTATGTTAAATTATTTACTAGATTTTTGTTTAACAACATAGGTTGGGAGTTGGGAGTAAAACCGTAAAACGCAGGATAAGATTCATATTGGAAAGTTGGAGTTGAAGTTTAAAAGCAACGGTTAACGATAACCATATTATAGATTAAATAGTAAAAATAGTATTTAAACAAATACATATATCAAAATTAAATAGTTGATAAATACTTTAATCTAATATAATTAAGTAATATATAAAGTTTTAAAAATATTATTGAAGAGAATGTTTAACAGGCCTATTAAAATCTAGACTCTATTCATTAAGATTACTATGCAACGTTATTTTATTCTAGATCTCATTTTCACTATTTCTTAAACTACTCTCTCTAGGAGTTATTGATTTCCTTGAATACCATTATAACAATAAATATAAAACTTTCTTGTGTGTTTTTTTACATACTTTAGTGCTAATAGATTATTATGAAGCAGCTGCAAATTAACATGACATTTAGCTAACATGAAGCTCTCTCTCACCCTTTCTTCTCCTCTTCATTGTATCATATGCAAGATATAAACTATATATTTTTTTTTTGGAACAAAGTGCTGTATAGAAAGCAGGTGTGTTTGGGATATTTGCCATAACATTTAAAAAAAATAAACAACGGTAGCAACGACGCGAGGCGGGAAAACTACGTACCACGAACTGGATCTTGCACAAGCGCATACTAAAGTGTACAACAACGCATGTCCTCTTTAAATACTATAAATCATATAGATATATAAAATTTTTAAAAGTATTTATATTCAGTCTAAATTTTGATAATTAATAAGTGTTTAATTATGTAAGTAATATTAAAATATTACTCTATTGCATAAGTTACTAATTAAATGATACGGTACAGAGACACAAAGACGTTCTCTTAAATAGGTAATCATTTCAAACTCTTATATTTTGGTTACAGATATTTTATACGGCTAATACATATACAATATGTACATATACTTAATATAGTATACTCTAATAATAAACAACGAAAGTGGCGTCGTGCTGCGGCGGCGTCTCGTACTATGAGTAGGGTTTGGCACAAGCGCATAACAAACTACAAAACGCATCTCTGCCCGGGTCTCAGTGCGATCGTTATCTCTTATCACTGCACTCTTTAAGAGAATATTTTTGATATTCAAAATAGTCTCAAAATATCGCAAAAGGCAAGTACATGCTATGACTCTATATTCTAAATATACAAAATTATCGTATTTAGAATTTATCATTGTTATGGTATATAATTAAATAATAAATCTTTTTTTATTTCATATAAAAAAACCTTTTATGTTTAAAAAAAATAAAAACAATTTGTATGGTTTTTCAGGGTAACTATTGCATAATTCTACCATGGATTCAGCTATTTGTGTAGAACTGGAAGACACTTCGTCGAGTGATGAAATGGAGGTGCCTCCACGTCCACCACCGGCTCCTGCGCAGCGAAAAAATCGCAATGATCCGGATTTTAATATGTACTTAAATAGAAAAGTTGAAAAGAGGGAGAGAGAAAAAAAGATTTGGTATACTTATATACGGGGTTATGTACCCTTGATGAAAATGATGCTTGAAGAGTATAAGATAAAATGGGAAAGTTGTCAGTTCAGAAAATATGCTGAAGACCATAATCCCGATAGTGAAGATATAGACGACGACTCTGACACTTCCAATGGAACTGTAACAAGCTGCATAGATATGGGTTTTCCAAATGGTGAATTGAAACGATCTGCAGAAATAAGTTCGGGCAGGGGAAACATTAGAAATGGACTATATATGTTTTTGTCATACGTCCGTGGAGGATGGGTCTATCCCGAAGTTAAGATTTTTTTCAGGAAAGAGGTAATTTGAATATTTTTAAAATTTAATGTAAATGTTGACTAATTTATCTTAACCAACATTTTAAAATAAGTGGAAATTAAATATTAATTCACCTATTGTTCTTTTCCAGCTTGGAGTACGATGCTTTCGTACCCCAACTATTAATAATGCTCTCAAAGGACCTAATGATTTCAGAGCTATGATGAAATTTAAAACTGACAAAGCTAGAGCGGATGTTTTTATCGTGTTATGTCAAAGAGATATGCTCCGAAACTTTACCTTTGTTTGTGTCGGTAAGACTTAGTTACTGATTATATAATATCAACTTTTTATAGTTAAGTTGTTTTATTGATCAAATTATTGATAAACTACTTTGAACTAAAGTCTAGTTTAACTAAATGGTTTCTTTTTCACCACGATTTTTTTTTATTTATCTGCGAAATCTTTGAGTTCCTGCAAAAATATATATATTAATGGTCTCGAAATATCTTTAAGAGTTATGAACAATATCTACTAATATATTTATTTTTGTTTTATTCCATTCAGATGCCGATGAGAGTTATTTTCAGGATTCGGTTATAGCAAATCTTAGGTATGTGCAAAGTTTACCTTGGTTGACATAGGAATTATTTTTTAAATCGAATATACAAATAATGTAATATTTTTTTAAGGAATACTAAAGGCTTTCACGGATTGCCCCGCTGTTGTGTCACGTTAAGAAACTAAAGCCACGCTTAAAAGACATCATATTTCAAACGCATGCAAAAGCTTTTAATTTAATTTATCATTAATAGTAGGTATACGTAACTAATTCTACAGTAAACTCTATTTTCAGATATGTTACAATGTAAATTATAAATAGAAGGTAAATAAGTTCAGTAGCCAATTATTATCATTTAAAGTAAATGAATGATAATTCTTAAATCAGTGATTGTAAAAAAGAAAATACGTAGAAGTAAAATTTCATTGCTTAAATCTCTCAGATAGTGAAAAGTTTTTAGATTTTTTATGTATTTAAGTCATTTATTTAAAGGTGTAAAGAGTTTTTTTCATGTATTTTATTTTCTTACTATATAATGACAAATATATTAAATAAGAATAAGATGTAAAGTATTTTTTTATCATTACAACAATGTTACGCTTATGTATTACTTCTACCTGATGTATTTAGAGTTTTATTATACTTCTAACATGTCTGTTGTTATTTTAAAACTTGTTATTATACTTTTTACTTTTTATGTTCCTGTATGTAAGGATTTTGGATAAATAAAAAAATAAAATACACATATATTTTTCATTCAATTAAAACTATAAAACGAGTATACGGTCTATTTACTTGATTGTAACAAATTTCAGATACCATTTGATATCTTAAAAAAAGTAGCGTTTGAAATGCATTGCCAATCATGAGGACTTATGACTCAAAAGAAGATTGTATGTTTATTTGTTTATTTAAACATTATTATATTTACCTAAATTATAAACAAGAAATACCAGGGGCCGATTATACCTTTTGGAAATGGCTACCAGCCTAGAAAGAATGAAACAGGTGACATAATGTGACGAATAAATAAAAGATATCTTCGAATTTCAATAATTAAGTTTATTAAAATATGATTCTGAAAATATATATAAAGTAATTTTTGAAAATATCTTTAAACATGTATAGCCATGTTAAGCTTATTTAAATTTATATAAATATAGAATGTAAAAAACCGATACGGGCAGGGATTCGAACCCGCGACTACCGGGAAACCGTCCCGTCGCTCTACCAACTGAGCTACCGTATCGCTGTCCGTCTCGGTGAATTAAGCATTCTATATGTGATCGTCTTTATCGGGACGGTGGTGACATCTATTAGGTTTCTTTCGAAAATCCTAACCAATGTTTCTAACTTTGCAGTATAGATAAACATTGAAAAGATGCCACTACCGAAATCAATTATTAAGCTTATTTAAATTTATATAAATATAGAATGTAAAAAACCGATACGGGCAGGGATTCGAACCCGCGACTACCGGGAAACCGTCCCGTCGCTCTACCAACTGAGCTACCGTATCGCTGTCCGTCTCGGTGAATTAAGCATTCTATATGTGATCGTCTTTATCGGGACGGTGGTGACATCTATTAGTGAATATCATCACTAGTAGATAAACATCTATGAGTGAATTGATTTCGGTAGTGGCATCTTTTGAAGGTACTACTTCATAAAGCACCTATTAGAGTTTGGTTTGAGTATTTTTATTTTAATTGTATTTATGAGCGACAAAAGGGATACTTGCATTGCTTTGTGGTTATGAATGCTTCTTTCTTTGAGTTTTAACACATTTTATCTTATAAATTGTAAAAACATTTAAATGTTTAATGAACATTATAAATTTTAAACATAGTTAAAGAGTTTCAATCTGTTCAATTGCTACTTTAACTATTTGTATGGTTGTAGGACAATTTATCTCATCCAAAAACATATCTTTAAAACCTTCTTTATTATCTAATGAAATAAGTACACAAATAATAAAGCTTGTTATACTTATTCACGTCCTCTAAGGATCACTGGGAGATATACCAACGTCTCCAATCCGCAGTCGACTCCCTCGAGAGTTGCCTGCGGAAATGGCGGATCGAGGTAAACCCTGAGAAGAGCGTTTCGGTGCTCTTTGAACGGGGCCCCCCCCCCAAGGATCCTCCAGCGAATCAAACTCTTTGATAAACCGATACCTTGGAAAGACGAGGCAAAATACCTAGGAGTAACGTTAAATAGAAAGTTCGTTTTCACTGCGCATATTAGGACCGTTCGTAGCAGAGCGACCTACATATTAGGTCGTTTATATCCGCTGTTAGGCAAGCGGAGTAAAATGTCCCTTTGCAATAAGGTGACACTTTACAAAGCTTGCACACGTTCCGTCATGTCCGATGCGAGTCCCGCTTTTGCGCACGCTAATCTGAAACCCCTTCAGGTGATTCAGAACAGGTTTACACGGATTGCAACCGGGGCGCCGTGGTTCGTACGCAACATCGATCTCCATAGAGACTTAGACCTTCCGACCATCGCTCAGTACTTCAAGTTTCGCTAGTGTCCAAATTCGCTAGTGTCCAAATTTCCTTACTTTCCTCCTGACTAACGACGCCCCGAGCCGAGGTCCGTGTCTCAATCTGAGACGCCCTCAGGACGTCGTTACCCATGGGGGCCCATCTGGCCCCCCCCTTTTTGAGGGTGGGTCTCCTGACCCACCCGCTCCCCCGGTGACGCTGTAATAGCCAACAGGGCTAATAGTATAGACATACAAAAAAAAAAAATCTTATTTTATGTTGTACTTATTTTATTAGATAATATATCTATACATATAATAAGACAGCAAAAATCGAGTGTCTGTATATTAAATATTTTTCAAAAAAACTGATAGGGGGTGATTAAAAACAAGTAACAGAAACCAAAAAAATTTTGTCTGTCTGGTACGTTATAACCTCAAAACTACTGAACGGATTTGAACGCGGTTTTCACATGTGGATTACATATAATCTGGAGCGTTGTCAAAACTTTGTTTCGTCAAAATCGGTTAAGGGTAATGGTCATTTGAAAATTTACTTTTTTTCGCACACAGGTTGACAGGGATAAAAAATAATAATATAGGGAATAATGAATACCTAAAAGTTTTGTATCCTAGGGTAAGAAGACAAACTTTCCGTTCAACATAACAAGGTTGTTTTTTTATCTATACAGAGCAGGCGAAGCCGCTGGGCAAGGCTAGTTATTAATAATACTTATATTAATAATACTTATATCTTACATATGTTATTAATACTTATATCTTAATTAACTCAGCTATATGTGTATTTAATTGTAATTTATTGTTAAGGAGTATGTTTGACAAATATTATTATAAAAATAAACAAACGTCTGAAACGACACTATTCGGGAGGCCTGGGTACTAACAAGTAACTCTTGCACAAGCGCATAGCAAAGTTCTTCACAACGCATGCTCTGTCCAGGTGCTATATATATTTATATTAAGAAATAAATTGTTTTGCGGGATTATTAAAGCCCCACTATAATTATTTGTGTATTACATTCTCGTACAAATGATACGTACTTAATAATTGTCTTGCTTGAGTACCGTATATGAAACTTAAGAGCTTATCATTAAAAAAAAACTTTTGTTTCGTTCTCTATAATCTGTGCAGCTTCATATACATACAATATGTACATGTATAGTATTTTCTAATAATAAACAGAGCAAGTGGCGTCGTGCTGCGGTGGCGTCTCGAACTATGAGTAGGGTTTGGCACAAGCGCATAACAAACTACAAAACACATCCCCGCCCGGGTCTCAGTGCGATCGTTATCTCTTATCACTGCACTCTATAAAAGAATATTTTTTGTAATAGAAATAGTATCAAGAGACCTTAAAAGGCAAGTAAATTTTTTGAAGTACTAATCCAAAATAAAAATCGAAGTTAAATTTAAAATTCAATGTTCCTTAATTGTGAAATTGTATTTATTATCAAATCAGTTTTTTCATAGCAAAACAAAGCGAGTAATCTTTGTACTAAAAATGTAAAAAAATTGAAATCCTATTTCAGATCAACTATTACAAGAACTTATCATGAATTCAGCAAATTCAGTTGAATTGGAAGACTACACCTCTTCGAGTGATGAAATGGAAGTGTCTCCACGTCGACTACCTCCTCAATTACGAAAGAGCCCTATGGATCCAGATTTTAATATTTACTTAAATAGAAAAGCTGAAAAAAGGGAGAAAGAAATGCAGTTTTGGTATACTTATATTAGGGCTTATGTGCCTTTGATGAAATTGATGCTGGAGGAGTACAAGATAAAATGGGAAAGTTGCCAATTCCGAAAATATGCCAAAGATCATAATCCCGACAATGAGGATATAGACGATGATTCTGACACTTCAAATGGAAGTGTTACAAGTTGCATAGATATGGGTTTTCCCAACGGTGACATGAAACCAAGTGCAGAAATAAGTTCAGGCAAGGGAAACATCAGAAACGGACTGTATATGTTTTTGTCATACGTCCGAGGTGGATGGTTCTACCCCGAAGTTAAACAGTTTTTTAGGAAGGAGGTATTATTATCCAAACTAATATTCCAGGAAAAAAAAAACAAATATTAATCCAGCTTGTGTTCTATTCTAGCTTGGAGTACGATGTTTTCGTACTCCAGTTATCAATAATGCTCTTAAAGGACCAGATGATTTCAGAGCTATGATGAAATTTAAAACTGACAAAGCTAGAGCGGGTGTTTTTGCCGTATTATGTCAAAGAGATATGCTCCGAAACTTTACTTTTGTTTGTATTGGTAAGATTTAGTATTTTTATTATATTTCGTTGTCCATTTCGAGAACTCGTGATAAAAAAAACCAAATCAATTGAATAATTAATGAGATTGCTATTACCAGTTTAATTATAAAAATAATTATTTTGTATCTTTATTTTTTTTTAAGATTTCTTAAAACATGGGTATTTATTGTCTTATATATAAAATTATAAATATTACATTAATTTTCAATTAATATTGTCTATATATTCATTTTAATATTTTCTTCTTTGAAAAGAGAAGACAATTTTAAAAAGTCTGATGCTCTTTAAAAACTTTGAAGAATATATTTTCATACTGTCGGTTTATTTTATTCAGATGCTGATGAGAGTTACTTTCAGGATTCGGTTATAGCTAATCTTAGGTATGTGTAAATTTTGTAGCCGTTGTAGAGGAAGATGTTTTTTTAACTAATTTACAATTTATTGTATTATTAATGTTTTTTTCAAGGAATACTAAGGGACTTCAAGGATTGCCACGCTGTTGTGTCACTTTTAAGGACAAGAGTCTTATGTAAATATCTTATTTTAAGCGCAATTCATAAAAAATTACATGAGTATACAATTGTGTTGAAAAAATATTTTTAAGTTTCCTGCTATGGTTTAATATGAAGAGGAAATAAAAAAATACTAGGCAATGTAATATTTATAAATATTAATTTATGTTTTAATTCTTCCCTATTTCTTTTATATAGGTGAAAAATTATTGAAATGATGTTTATAAAATACAAGATTATCCGCTGGGTCAATCTAAAGATCCTCTGAAAATACGGTTAGAATCGGTCAAACCGTTTCTGAGTTTACCCAGAACATACATACATACTATCAATTTTATAGGTATAAATAAAATTTTTAGAAGTAGCATTTGAATATTTAAATTTCGTAGATAGCGTCAATTTTTAAAAAACTTGATGTTTTAAATAATTTATTTGATGTTAACAGTTTATACATAAGATAATGAGTTTTTTAGTATTCTAGTTCATTATATATATTTAAGAATAATATGTAAAGTTATTTTTACCTATTATATATTGTTATGCATTTTATAACTATTATCTTGTCTTTACAGTTTTTATTATATAGCCAACATGTCTGTTATTATGTTTAAACTTGCTATTATATTTTATTGGAACAGTTTGTGCTTGTTTATCCGTATATATAATGTAAGGAATTTGACTAATTAAACAAATAAAATTACTTGTTTTTTTTTATTTTCACTGGAAATCGTTGAACACTTTGATGAAATGGAGTTCATTTCATCAGTGTTCCAACTGTGATCTTAATATCTGTATACAGAAAGTATGTCTGTATAAAAAGACACTAAATTAATATATTTAAAGGGAAATATGTAATCAGCATTGAAGGAGTGTCTTTTTATACAGACATAATATCCTTACTATCAAGTGACATACTGCTACTGACTATATATAGCTTTAATTTTATTAATAAAGTGCAATATTGAATTAAGTTTTATTTAGTTTTTAAACTAAACTACTTATATTTAGTTTTTAAACGCCTGTACAATATAACTTAGTGATATCGTTCTCTGTTCTGTGAAATGGGTACCTAAATGTCGTTTATCTCTATATTTTTCAAGATCAAGGTGTTATACGCATCCTGCAATGTAGGCATGAATAGAGAATTTATTAGTACAAGATTTCTGACACAGACACAGATCACGAACGTAATCTGCTATCGTAAACAGATAACATCATCACCATTAAGAAACCAATACAATTAATAGTTTACTATTTCTTCTTACCATCGGGCGTTCTATTACGTAGAGATAAATACAATTTCACTTTGGTGTTAGGACTATTCAAAAATAAGAGAGAAGAACTAGAAGTATAAAGAGATCATCAGGTCAAAACCAAATTTTAATAATTTAAAAACCTAACGACTTGGCATACAAGACCTGATTCTAATTAAAAATACAATAATTAAATAAATTGTTTCAATTATTTCTATCTTTAACAATGGGTCTGATGAATAAATTTAATAAAATTACAATAATACAATGTTTAATAAAACTGAAAGATTTGTATGAATGTACTCAGAAGTTTAAAAAGCAAATAGTTTAAATATTTTTAACTTGTTTAAGCGTTATCCTGAGATGCGTGAAATGGTTTCCAGATTATTCGCAGGAACAAAATTATTGATTTAGGACTTCAGTAGGGCTTAGTCAGTATAGTAACTGGACGCTTCACGAAAAGATTTTAACATCGTTGAAAGAAGTTATATCAAAGGTATTTCATTATAAGTTAGATAGATAGGTGGTTCTTGTTTTAGGATACTTATTTCTTCATCCTTATCATGGATTTAGATATTAATATTAAGTTTCAAAAATATAAGAGTTGTTATTGGGAGACACGTCCAAAACGCGGTAATAGAAACCGATTAGAATATAAGAGATTGGATAAACATGCCGCGCGTCAGCGGGAATTAAATTTTACTTTACATTATTTGAGAATGCAAGTGCCCTTGTTGAGAATATTGTTCAGTGAATATAAAATTAAATGGGAAAAATCTCAACGCCGTCGTAATGCTAGATACAAGAAAGTTGAAGTTGAAGACTCTGACTGTTTAAGTGATACATCAAATGGTACGGTTACGAGCAATATAGCATTCGGTTACCCAAACGCTGAAATTGATGATCATATGCTAATTGAACCGGAAGACACAGAACCCTATAGACCCGGGTACTATTTGCTACTGTCATATGAAAAAGGAGGATGGACATATCCCGAAGTCAAACGGTATTTTTGGCAGAAGGTAATTTACGCTATGTTTACGTTTATTTTATGTTATTAATGTTATGAAAAATGATCATTAATTGTGATTGTAATGTTTTTTAGCATGGCGTCCGCTGTTTCCGTAGTAAAACTATAAACGATGCATTAAAAGGAACTAATAATTTCAAGGCTTTGGTAAAATTTAGAAACAAAAAAGCTCTAAATGATGTTTGTAAAATATTATCAAAAGAAAAAATGTGAATTGTTTACATTTTTCATTCTAGGTAAGAATTAAATAATTGTAATTTGTAATCAGTATCTTAATATATCTTACTTTATTAATTGCGATGTTAAAAAGCGATGCGATCGTCATTATTTGTTTAAATTTTATAAAATGTTGGATTGCGAATATATCTGTATCTTATTTTAACTTACTTATTTAATAATTATTAATTAATTTAAGATTTAATTTGTTTTGTTTATGCATATAAAAACCAAACTATCTTTTTGTCTTTCAGAACATATTTTAGATAGTTGTAGCAATTCCGTGACAGCTGAAAATCATATTCTTATTTATTTAGTATGTGACGAAGAATTGCCTCTTAACTATTCCTGTCTTCTCTACGAGTTTGTGCCACATTTTTGCAAATGAAATACAACAGTATTAAAATACTGGTTAAAAAAGATAGATAATCTTTTAAATTGGTGTTATACCTATGTATTTTGTAGTCTGTGTCTAAGTGTGTTGTTTATTGAAATGGTGTTTAAATCCAAAATTCTAGCTTTAAAAGTGGTGTCTGTTAAATATAACGGGTTAAGGGAGATTTCATTCGTGTATACTTGTTGTGTTTAGATATTCTAAATAACATCTAATAATGAATGTAGTAATATTAATTAAGAAAAGATGTAAACGTTTTACTGTTACTTTCTTGTTGTGTGCAAACCAAGTTTGTTAAAAATTATTTTTAACATCTATTATAATAAACATCTTTGTATTATACAAATGTTATTTCTTAAGTTAGGGTATTTTAAACTTTAGTTGAAATAAATATTATTAGCAATGGATATATAAATTTTCATTATATATACCTACTATCTGAATAAACATGATGATCACATACATTTTTCCAGATATTGTAAGGATGTATTTATATATTATTGAAATAGTTAAATTCTCACAATTTTTTTTAAATGACAACTTTAACTCTGAACATTTGTAAATATATTAAGTTTCTAATCTTCACGTAATTGGAGGATAAGGGTAATTTGGAAAAGTGTTAAGCGGGATGTACAAAGGTGAAATATGGATGTACATGGGTATCCGACTATCTTACTCACCAAGTGAAATAAACTTATATATTTTATCAAATAAAAAAATATTTAAAATCGTATTACTACTTTTCTTCTTTTTTAAATATATTTTTGCATATTCTAATTCGCTATTATGTTTAGACTATTAGAATGGGTGATTATATTATCACCCATGCTTCTAGTGAAAAACAAATCTGTTAAATGTCAAGGAAACTTTTTTAAGGTAGGTAGTAGTAGGTATTCGTAACTTTACTTACCTAAATTTTTGAGTTATTTAAATAGATTTTATTAACCAACCAGACCCATAAGAATAATAAAATAACGATTAAATTTTTATTTTACCTGAAAACAGTAAAACAGGGCAATCAGGATAATATTATCATGAAAAAACTAATTGTAGATATTCCACAGGAACCTAAAATCGTAGCTGTAGTACTGTTTAAATGAATATATACTACAAAATAATATTTTTTTATTGTATAGTGAAGTTATATATACTGAAATCTTATTTAGGTAGGGTTGATATCTTTTTTGTAAGTTAAATTTATTAATAATTCCTTACTGGACTACTAATACTCATATAGGTTTTAAAAATGTATTCTATGCATCTAAATACTATGTTATGTTTTTCTTTGTTAGGTTTCCTTTTGAGACAACAAAATGTACAACACATTTTATAATTTTGATAAACCATACTACTAACTTCACAACTTGTATAATTGTAACTAATTAAAGGAAATAATAATATTACTAAAATTGTGAAAGAAAATAACTAAATTAAAAGAAACTACAAGTACAAGGACGGTTAGTTCTGAATTGTTGCAAGATAAGTGGGTGCACCATGAAGCCAAAAAAAGGAAAAGCGCATAGCCAGGTCTTTGTACAACGAATGCCATTTTCAGGACTAAAATAATATATGGTAATAATACTTAGAGCAATAAAATTATATCATTAATATTATGATTATTACTGATAATTTTTATCAGTATTACTTTTCACTTGACTGCGGTGTAAGAGCCATGTCTTCTTAAGGGCTCATCATTTCAAACAAAACTTCTTTATTTCGTTGTTAATAATCTGTACAATTGAATGTATATACAATATGTATATATACTTTATATAGTATATTCTAATAATAAACAGAGCAGGTGGCGACGTGCTGCGGTGGCGTCTTGTACTATGAGTAAGGTTTGGCACAAGCGCATAACAAACTACAAAACGCATCTCTGCCCGGGTCTCAGTGCGATCGTTATCTCTTATCACTGCACTCTCTAAGAGAATATTATTGTATATTTGAAACGGTCAGAAAAAAATCTTAAAAGGCACGTACATATTTTTAATATTTTAAAATAGAAATAATAATTGTAGTTACAATTTATCTTCTTTTTTAATTAGGATTATTTTTTTTTCATACCGAAGAACAAAGCGAGTGATCGTTTCAATGAATTGAAATCAACATTTTAATTGCCGTTTCAGGATAACTTATATAATATGGATTCACCAATCTGTGTTGATCTGGAAGAATATACCTCTTCTAGTGACGAAATGGAAATACCTTTACGGCCACCACCGCCTGCGCAACGAAAGGGCCCCAATGATCCGGACTTTTGTAAATACTTGAATAGAAAAGCTGAAAGAAGGGAGAAAGAAATGAAATTTTGGTTTACGTATATGCGAGCTTATGTACCCGTGATGAAATTGATGCTGGAAGAGTACAAGATAAAATGGGAAAGTTGTCAATTCCGAAAATATGCTAAAGACCATAATCCCGATGCTGAAGATATAGACGATGATTCTGATACTTCCAATGGAACTGTAACAAGTTGCATAGATTTGGGTTTTCCCAACGGTGAAATGAAACGATCTGCAGAGATATGTTCAGGCAGGGGAAACATTAGAAATGGACTATATATGTTTTTATCATACGTCCGTGACGGATGGTTATACCCCCAAGTTAAGCAGTTTTTTAGGAAGGAGGTAAATTCAAGTATTTTTCTTATTTAAAATCACTTTTAACTATAGCATCTTACGTTCCAAGTAGGATATATATTAAAAAATATTAATAAAGCTTATGTTTCTTTGCAGCTTGGAGTAAGGTGCTTTCGTACTCCGGTAGTTAATAATGCTCTCAGGGGACCTAATGACTTCAGAGCTATGTTGAAATTTAAAAGCGAGAAAGCGCGAGCCGACGTTTTTGTTGTATTATGTCACAGAGATATGCTCCGACACTTTATATTTGTTTGTGTTGGTAAGACCTAGTTATTGATTATTTAATAATATTTGATTATATTGAAGAAGTTTAATAATCTTGTGGTTCAACAAAAATGGTTGGTTTTGCTAATGAAATATTTTATTTTCTCATCAAATTTTAAATGTTAATATTTGTTGTTTCTTTTAACATATTAATTTTTCCAATCAGATGCCGATGAGAGTTATTTTCAGGATTCGGTTATAGCAAATCTTAGGTACGTCCTATTATAGTAACCGTTGTAGATACAGGCCTATATTAATTAATTAATTTACAAATGAATGTTTTTTTTAAAGGAACACTAAGGGATTCCAAGGATTGCCGCGCTTTTGTGTCACTTTAAGAAACTAGACTACTGGTGAAAAGTTCTCGTTTCGGAAGTGTAAAAATATTCCATTGCCACAATAATTTAAAAAATACTCTGTTATGTATTTTTTATTTTATTAACTAGGTAAATAATATTAAATAGGTGTCTGTTATGTCTGTATAGGTGGTTTAACTATAATAATGTGCTATAAAATGTATAACTTTCTTGATGTTTTAAATAATTTATTTGATACATTTACGAATAGGATATAAAATAAATTACCCTGCTTTACGTTAAAATAATGTTACATTTTCTTATAACTTTTACGGGATGCATTTATTATTATAATTATATTTTCAACATATTTATTATTATGTTCAAACTTGTCATTATACTTTATTAAAATTGTTTATAAATGTTACAATCCTGTATTTAGAATGTAAGGATTTAAACGAATTAAACAAATACAATTAATTGTTTATTTTATTTCCTAAAAAACGAAACGATCAGTTAAGTGGTTAGATGGAGCACTCTTCTGGCGCTTAAAGAGTCATTGCAACTTCTTATCAATCTTGAAATGCAAGGACGAGTAAGATAAAAATGGACCGAATACCGGCATCCTTAATTAAGTTACAGTTAACATACCCAATGCAAAAACTGTGATAAGAGTTCCATGATATTACCTATCAAATAAAAGTATTAAATATAAATCATAAAAAACATATGAAATTTCCATTTTTGTTTATTTCAATTATTGATATACCTATTACCTACCCAATAGCATGTTAGACGGGCAATTTTATGAAAATTTATAGAGTCGTTTCCTTGAAACTCCTAACTGTAGATTTAGAAGCAGATTTAAGTAAAAAGTAAATCTTTTGTAAGATTTAGAGGTAAGGAAACCCCTAGCAAAGCTTATGTATAGTGGTTTTCTTATTAAACTTTGTTGCATTTAAAAATACAAATATTCTATTTTCGCAAACTGGGCTTATTAGTTAACTATAAAAGTTCTATAGAACATATAATTATCATATTTTCAACTAAAAATAAAATCATATTTGTGGTAGTGATTAGCAAATATAGATTAATGGAGTATGTATTAAAAAAAAAAAAAACAATTGTGTCATTGCATTTGTAGGCTTTATTGATTCCTGGGGCCTGCGCAGTATGCAAATACGGAACATGCGTATACCTAGATAGATTTTAATATTCGTATATAAAACTCTAATAATAATTTGAGTGGCGTCACGCTGCGGCGGCGTTTGGTACTTAGCAGGGCACAAGCGCATAACAATTGACTATAAAACGCATGCCCCGAAGGAAACAGGATGCAATATTGATTTGAGTGCCCTGATAATGCTTTACATGTATAGGAAATACATAAATTACGATAAACTACGCATGCCCATTGGATGCATCTGTCAGAATACACAGTATATTTTTTTGATTTCACTGTAATAAGTGCAACTTAAAAAATGCCTTCGGTTACTGAGCCCAAAAAAGACAGCAGCAGCAAGCCAAACCAAGAAAAGTCAAGGGATGAACCATCTGGTGAGAAATCATGTCTTTAATAGTCTGTTATTATGTATTTTAATAGACCTCTAGACTCTTATATAAGTAATGGCTTAGCTATATGAAAAATATTTCCAACACTAAAAAAGATACATTTTACTCTTTATTGTTATTAAAGAATACAGTGCTAGATACAAACAATCTTAATTTCTTGGTTTTGTTTTTTAAAACATGGACTAAAAACGTAATATCTAAAATTTAATATATTCAATATTTCAGGGAGCGCAGATAAAGACACTCAGAGCCCTGAAGCTCCAGGGAGTGGTCTTCGAATGAAACCGTTAGAAGAACTTCTGGAGACCAAACCTTTTCTTGAGATTTACGTTTATGGAAAGGAAAACATAGCAATCGTTGCGGTTTGTATCACAAGATCAATATGCAGAAGGTTATTATAATAACGAATTTTATTGAGACACTCTCTTGCTACAGAAAGTTATTTGTCATTTCAGGAACCATTGCCGGATGAAGAACCGCCTGCCCCAAAGGAGTAAATTCCCGAATTATAAGTGTTTAATTAAGATAAATGTCTATTAGAAACATTTTACCCTTCGTATTTATTAAATTATATTTATATTATCTACAGTTTGGGAACTAAACTTTTTGGGAAATTATTTTTTAGAGTATTACTTTTAAAAAATAAAGTAAAAGATTTTTGTAATGTGATATTTTAGTATAGCCTTTATTTGCCAAGCGATTATACATATATATAATATATATTTTATAATATTATATTTTAATTAATAAGGGTCTTAAGCGAATTTATTTTAATGGATAGTCAAATTATTGATTCTATTTTTATATCATATTTTATTATTTAATATTATATTATTAATTATCCTTATATTTCGTGCTCATTTATAATTACTACGCCCATAACGCCCTATATGCGAATATAGTATTTATATCTTAAGTGCAAGAACATGTCTTTATATTTGTAGTAATTTACAATAAATATTTTCTCTGTCTTATATTGTGTTATTAACTATATATATATATCTGTGTCTGTAACTTTAGTGTATCGGTCTGTATATTGCTACAATTTAATTGTAATGTAATTAAAACCTACGTGATAAATGTAGTTTTATCTTTTATTTCAAAATGTTGTGTTTTTAATAAAATTTGTTTTAATAGAATTGTTATGTGGCGTAAATCCTTAAAAATATAATAAAATTATTTAAATAAAAATCTAGTTACTAAAATTAACATATAACCATTACATTTCTTTGATTTCATAATTTATCAATCCATTTAATAGTTCAGACAATATTTATAAAATACCTCGTTTGTTAATCAAAGCATTTAACAAACGAATAATTGACAATTAATTTTAATCTTGATGATTCCTAATATGTTGTTTTATTTTTGATGTTAAATTAACAGATTAACGGTTGATCTGATGGTAGATGTTAGGTGGTAAGTAATTAATAAGCTTGCAAGGAAAAATCTTGCGGAAGATGAAGTGACTGTCAATAATGTTTTTCCAACATGTAATCTTCTTCAGTTGCAAGCTTCTATTCCAGCTCTTTCTCGGGGTTGATTTCATAAATATCACCATATCATATAATGACTTGCTAATGCTATTTGTGTTAAATAGGAGTGACTTCTTTCGCCAAAAAATATAGACTTTAATGTAAAATAACTTTATCTTTGGACAGATTTGTTTTATAAATGTTTATACTTCTATAAATAACTGAAAAATTGTTATTTCTGACTAGAATATTTTCCTTAAAGATATATTTCAATATTAGAGCTAGATGACAGCTTAATATATTTAGAATACTCTTTGGAACTTCTAGTCTAATATTGATTGACTCTATTTATAGCTTTGACGTGAAGATAAGATTATTTTTGAACTTGGACTTAATTTTATTAAAATATTTCTTTATTTTAGATTAATTAATTTTGTAAGATGTATCGAATAATTGTATTAGTATTGATTACTTAGATAAATCTATTTGAAGGATCTTACTTAATCCACGTGCATATCAATATAAATTATTATATTTATTTATATATTTATTAATTAAATTTCATAAGTACTAATTCAAATATTTCAACCATTCATATTCATATCATCAATCATAGATATTCTATTAGTCAGTGTTGCTATCAGAACTTTGAAATTATTAAGAAAAGATAAAAATTAAAGATATTCCAGCTTTAGTCTTTTAATACGAATTATATTATAACAACTATCCTGTCTTTTAGGTTTTCAATAAAATTGTTTCTTTTTCAAGAAATAATATACAATTATCTACTATTATCTATTTCTTTCAATTAATTATAAGCAAATTTAATGACCTACTCCTTACATAATCAAATATATTAAAAATGTATGGGAGTTGCATTAACCTCTTTCCTTTGGATTTTGCGGGGTGCAAGGGTTTGCTAGGTACAGTAGGTAACGCAATGCTTATTGTAATTATTTATGAACTTGGACGAATATCTTAACTTAGTATGCATATTGCACACTAATCGATCAAGCCGCGATAAGGTTGCGCGCATGCGTATTTAGTAACTCTAGGGTTTACCTTCGTCGTTCTAGAAAGTGTACACTTCAGATAAAAGATATCATTTGAGGTAAGTTGTAGTTTCTTCTAAAATAAAAACCTATTCTGAAAAGAATTATAAAGATAAACATTGTATGCTCGTTTTTTGTCAGAAATATTGTTAATATTTGTATCTTGTAAAAAATATTTATATTAAGTCGTTCTTATTGGTTTGTTATTCAGTTTCAGGTTGAAAGTTGGAAAAAGTCTTAGTTGAAATTAGTAGACCTGCTTTATAAATATCCACCTTGAAGGGCTGCTACAGCTGGAATACTCTCGAAACCCCAGCGATACCAGGATATTTGAGAAAGACTTTTCAAATATTACTTGAAATCAGAGTTGGTTTTGAACTGTTGAAAGAATAAAGAAGTTTAGTCCAGAGGAGCCGTGTGCTATCATAATTAATTGCGATACTTGTGTGATTTTTGAGTGTGTTTTGTATTATTGTTATAAAGCCGAGCTATTGATCCAACTGGAAAAAAATACTTGTATACTGAAAGTGATGGAAGTTTTTAGTTTTTCAGTTTTTAAGTGTATTTAAATATTTAGGCATTTTTATAATATTCTATTTATATAAGATTATTAGAAGCAATAAAATCATAAATATGTTTGAATACATACTTCAGGTCTTGGAAGATTTAGTTTATTTGTGCAACATGTTTTACAAAGTTGAACTGCCTGATCAAAATCCAAAATCACTAAAAATGACAAATTATGGCAATTTGCAACGGCAAGTACTATTTTGGTAAATTAAAATTAATAAAAAAAAAAAATATTTTTTATAATATGACCACTTATTTTTAATTAATTTATAATGGTTCTGATAATGATTATATTTTGTGTACTTCAATATTGTTTTGTAGGGTTTTATAGATTTCTTTATATCGAAACTCAATTGGACTTTGAAAACGAATTTGCTAATAGGACATTTAATTACATTGACCCCAAAACTATTTTAAAAGAACCAGGAGTAGGGACCTATTAGAACTGAAATGTATTATTTCGCAATATTTTTCTTGATTTATATTTATTTTCATTTGATGACGTATGTTTATTATTGTTACAATGTTTATTTTTACGTAACTTTTCAATTCCGTTGCAGTATTAATTATATATATCTGCATATCATTTTGACATATTGATATATTGTTCATATTCAAAGATTTACTTTAAAGTATACAAACTAACTTTCAATGGTACAAGATATTTACTAAATATTATACATTATTTTCATGGATTGCTTATTATTAGTTAGGTGGGTCAAATACTTTTGTTGAAGGTTAACTTGTATGTGGTTTATATAAACTAGATGTATGTAGTTATGGCCTAGCCAATATTGTTCGTAAACAAAATAATTATTTGTTTGTATTTTTGGAATATTGTAAAATTTTTAGCAACTAAAAAACTATTTTAATACTCCTATACTCATAAATGTAATATATAGATAGTATTTTTAAAAATATTAGTATTTATTAATATTTAAAAGATTTTTTAAACAATTTATACAAATGTGAAAACCAATTTTAAATTAACATTTCAATTCTATTACAATTTCACTTAATTCATAAAGTTCTTATCGTCTCTGATATTTCTAATTTACGAGCATATGTAGAATGTGTGATAAAAAAATTTGAATGGACTAACTGAAAAGTCTGATTGTATGTAAGTTGTAGGAAAATCCATAAATATTTTGTTATCTTTTAATGCAGTTTTCTGATTACGAATCTGTCATCTGTTATTACATTATGAATAATGAATGTGTATTCTTTTTTTAATATATGTCTAATGTTATCATATATTAGAGATATTATACATAATTCTATGAATGTTATACGTTACTTATAGCAATAACAATATTATGTCTAATACTTCATATGAGCATGATATGTAGTTAAAGTGTCTAAAAGTTATATATTTTGAAAAATTTAGTTTTTTTTTCACGTTTTTAGAAATCTAACAACAATATAAGAACATATACAATATCTGTGTAAACTGTCTAGTTTATAATCAGTATATTTGGTGTAATGAAGATTCTTACTAGAATGATTTAAGCTACAAACTACCAGATGGTAATATTTAATTAATAAATTTAATGTCAATGTGATTAACTTATTTATTGCTTCCTGGACACTTTCAGTATATAAAATCTTCTCACTAATTTCTTATCACCAATAAAACCATTTACGTATTTAAATTAAGAAGGCGGTAATCTATGTTTTATACCACTTCTGATTTTTCAATAAGGGTCAATATTTTGTCAATGGACATTAAATACGAAACATCGCGTTATTTTAAACCTACGCGAATAACGTATTCTGAGCAAAGCCTGTCATCTGTCCAAATGTTGTGATATTTATTATTGTATATCATCGTTTCATGAATATTGCCAACCCTGTTGAGGAGAAACGCGAATCTGATTATATGGGAGTATACGACAGTGTTAAAAGGTTTCCATTTTAATAATACAGACTAAACGCAGAATGTCATCTTCAATGTTAAAATATACAGATGATTCTGACTAGCGGGCTTCCCTTACAATATTTTTGGTGACAAGAATTCCACGTGGATTTGCAGTTGTTCGCAATACTGAATTATAATTACGGTTTCGGTATTACGTTTTAGACTTAATTTTAATTCAACAAAACTTGGAGGATGTTTTAATCTATCTCATTCGTTGTAAGTCATTATCAGATGTCAGTGACATCTGAACATTCTACTAGTTTACGAAAACTGATAATGTGTATTCGATTGTGGAAAATATTTTCGCCCTATCAGCTATATTATTAAGTTTTACCTGATAGTGCTGCTTCTTTCATCTTCTATGGATATGCTTTTCAAAATATCACCACAATAAATTGTTTGCACTTTATTGAGCCATAGAGATTATATTCGTATTTCTCTACGATGCTATTTTTCGGCTCGACAACGTGGGTCTGCAGGTCCAGGGCTGTAACGATTATTTTTTGTGCGTGATTTAGTGGCTGCCTGATAATCTTAGATTTTCAATTCTACCTAATACGTTGCACTTGTACTTGTGCGTTGTGATCAGATTCCTGGATTATGATCAGAGTAGAACAGCATCTTCAAGACCTGCCACTAAAATCTATAAAAAAATAGACTATTTTTCACTTAATGGGAGATACCGCAAAACAATTTAACTCTGCACAAAGGCCGAGGCAGTGGTCTTATCTTTCTAAACTTAATACCT
Source organism: Napeogenes sylphis (assembly GCA_959347405.1). Taxonomy (NCBI): domain Eukaryota; kingdom Metazoa; phylum Arthropoda; class Insecta; order Lepidoptera; family Nymphalidae; genus Napeogenes; species Napeogenes sylphis. Next base: position 28,127,897 of record OY365784.1, read on the forward strand.
TTGGATACCAACTTTGATTAACAACATTTTAAGATAAGCATTCCATAGAGTTATTATATATTCTATGAAGCATTCGCAAAATATTACTTTTTTCACTGATCTAACGTTATTCTGACATGTTTTGACATGCCATCCTAGGATTGCCTTCAAATATGTCATATTAAATATATATTCGTAAAATATAGTTAAAAATTAAATATTTATAGCTTATGATTTATAAATTTTTAATATTCGTAATATTTATTTATATCAGAATAAATTTCATTGATTGTTATGAAAGTGGTTTTAATATTAGTTCAAATAATTTCAACAATCTTTTAAGAAAAGAAAGACTAAAAAGAACTTTACCCCATTGTCACCATTATCAGAAATCTAAAAGTAATAAAATAATTACTACAACATGGAAATTTATACTTGCAGATGATGTTGACAAAAAAAGTAAGTATAAAAATATTAAATATTCTAAATAATTATAAGTTAGAAATAGGTACATAATAGACAAAGTAAGGTAAAAAATACTTATGTAGCTTTTATATTAAGTTTTTTATACTGAATACTCTTCTGCACACTGAAACTCCTAGGATTTTAGTAAAGAGTAGTACAGTTGTATTAAATTGGCTTGAAACATGAATGTATTTTTTTTTAAACTAGGGTAGCTTATGAATTAATAATAATTTTAATCATTTCTTTGTTTTTTTAATTATTGCGAAGTAAGTTTAGGGTACCTATCATCTGCACTGTGATTATACCAAATAAAACTAGAAAACCTAATCTGATAGTAAATACTATAAAAAAAAAAACTAGGCGTCCGATTTTTTGTGGCATAGGAAGTTCCGTAAATGTATGGGCTCAATTGTCTTTTTTTTCAGAAGCGTCTGATGAAAATTTGAAAACCCGTAAAGTATGGAGTCGATGGGGAAAATGGGGTGAATGTTCTGTGACGTGCGGTGAAGGTACCATTTCCCGTAAACGTGTATGTGTATTGGGGAGGTGTGCGCCAGGGGAAATGGAGGAACAGCGCCATCCCTGCAACCGAGCACCATGTCTTCAACTTGATGTTGATGAACGGCGCGAACAGGATTAGATCGTTTTTTGTAAAAAATAAATAGATATCATCAAGAATTGTTTTGGATATGCTTCTGTGTTAGCTGAATAATAACATGAGTAACTTAGTTGGTACTTGCAAAATTAATTATTTTTTTAAATGCTTATATTTTATTCCACTAGATGTTATGGTTTATTTAATAAGTTAGTTTTGTGTAGGTATTCATATTTCTATTTTAATGATTTCCTTCTAAACTCTGTTGAACTTATTTTGTGTCAAGTGAGGAGCTTCGTTTACGTATTAAAATTTAATGAAACACTAAATTACTATTTTTTTTAATTAATAGTGATATTTTACGTAATATCTCTTGTCATAATAACTTTTTTTTCAATATTTTGATAGGTTAAAGTTCAGTTACTCTATTTAAGGTTTCAGTATTCATCCATCATTAAAACTATTATGCTTCGTTGAAATTATTACAGTAGGTAAGTGCAATGGCGTTGACAAAACACAAAAACACATTCAAAAAAAAAATATAATAAATTTATCTAAAACTATACGAACTCACGAAGTGATGACAATTATGTTTTAAAAGTAAGTTACCAATGTCTCGAACACAATCTAATTCAATAACGCCATGTCAACCTAGCATTATTTTTAAAACCATCAAATCTAACAATTCCTATTTGCAAAATGTCTAATACAATGGAATGGACTTTAAATTATTTTAAAGGCCAAGTCTGCAAAACAATGCTTATGCAATAATAAATTAGATCATATACTGAAATGAATGCGTATTATGTTTTATCACAATAAACAATTACGTATGCAGTATTGCAGCGATCAGTTACCAAATCGTCGTCAGTCAAAACAGTTCAAAACAGGTTTTTAGTTATATGTCCGTGAAAAAAGTCAACAATGATAGTGGAGCTCTGTTTGATTCTGCGAATTGTCTTCAATGAAAACGAACACCTCACCTTCCAGGGAGTAACCGTTGAGACTTGTGAAGGTAAACATTTTATTCAAAGAACTATCTTTTTGCAGTTATAAGTAGGACATTTCTGTCAACTTTCACTCATTTAGATGGTATACGGTCAGTGACAACATCAAGTACATAAACAATACTTTTAACATGAACTTTTATTATATTACAGTTCTTATTTTTTTTACTTTTTACTGGCCAGTACTTTTACAGAGTAGGTATAATCCCTGAATTACAACATTTACAAATTTACCAATTACCAATATAAATTTTTCAGCCCCCAGATCGCCAAAAGATGTGCAAAATAGTGCACATAGTGTTTCAACAAAAATGCCATCAATCGATTATATTTCTACGCCAGATTCTTGGGATACAAACCCAGACCTAAAGTCTTTATGGGTTTACAGACCAGCTTCTTTGGTAAGTCAATATTTATTATTGAATTGACGTTCTTAATTACTTTAATTTATCATCTCCCTGCCCTTATAGCAATTTTGAGATCGATGCAGTATGTTTTTTCCTTTCATTCATCCCTGACACTCGTCATATCAGTAGACACTCTCTTCTGCTTCATATCGCCTTTCGCGCAATCCATCTATCCTTTTTCGGTCTATTCTCTTTTTTTGCATTCCTCTACTACCATGTCTAACATTCTTCTAATAATATGCCTTTTATAATCCTTGATAGCTTGCCCATACCATAAAAGATGATTTCTTATATTTCTTCTGTCACTTGCGCTGATCCCCAAAATTTCCTTTCTTGTTACCCTACACATGCATCTAAACATTAGCTACTTTCTTACTTTAATTACTATAAAGAAGTATTAAGAAATATACATATTGGAAAAAATAAGAGAGGTATAAAAAATATTTCATTCACCCTTATATTCCAAATATCTTACTGCAAACCAACAATTACATTATCTAAATAGGCATACAAAATGTATAATTTAATTTTGCAGCAAACCAACCCGTCTGACATGTCACGACATGTTGTTTTAAAACCACCACATTTACTTACCAGGCTGACAAAACCACTTACATATGGATTTGATCCTTTCTTTAATAAGGTATACTATAACCCAATTATAGATGTCATAATATTGAACCCTTGAACTATCTTATATCTTTATATATGTTGAATTTAATCTTTAAATATAAAACATGTCTGATGATGTATCATATATTTTCTTTACAAATTTTTAAAGTTACAAAATTATAATATATTTAAAATGAAAAACACCCATCTACAATTTAAACAGAACATATTTTATATAAAGTTTTAACATAATAGTAAAAAATATCGCATAACTTTTGTTATACCATCGAAAGTGTCTTATTTACTATATTAAAAACTAATAGTATCAATGTATTTATTTACAGGGGTATTTTGAACCATTCGAAACACGTCAAAAACCAGTTACGCTCGTTGCTTTTAGGAAAAATGGCCAAATACCGCACAAAACAATCAGGGTAAGAGAAACCTTTTTAAAAGACTAATGTTACTACTGAAATTTTAAAAGTGATTGATTAAACTAATCGTTTTTATAAGAACTATTCTCTGCACTCCGGTATTTTGTTCCAAATATTTTTAACAATCGAGTTCTGAAATGGCAAGATGCTGTAAGTTACAATAATTATACCTAAGTGGAACTCTGAACTCAATTGTACATAGATTTCATTAAAAGTGAAAATATCCAGATTTTGTTATTGCTCATTGAGTGCTGAGATAGTAATTAAAAAAAAATTGATTAAAAAAATTTAACGTGATGTATGTTTGATATCTTTCCAGATTTAATTATCTTTTTTTTGGTAATTTCGGCATTATCACTTACAAACTAACACCGAATAGGCCAAATAGTGTAGATGTATGTAGTGATATGATTAATAGTTATTTTGGTATGATCAAATATACTATATGAGGATTTTTATTGAATTGAACATCTTATTTTTCATGCTTATAAAACAAATACACCATGTATTTGGCAATAATAAATAAAAACTGAATCCATATGAATTAATTGTCAAATATTTACTTTCTCATCAATCTTATCTTAAGCACTCTGCTTCTCTTCTGGGTCTGCAAAAACTGTTAATTACTTCCACAAGTTACTCTCATATATTGTCTTAACGCAGACGGTTAAGTCATTTGCTGTGCCTTAAAGAATTCCGGTACAAAATCGTATTAACATACTTTCAAAGATGAATACTATATACTAGTATTCATTACTATATACTAGTGCACCATTCCTGCAGAATAGTTTGTTTTTGAAAATCAAAGTCAGCCACTCAGTCACCATTGACGTCTCCGTCTTCACTACTTTTACTGGTATACTAATATTTTCTTGGTTATTCGAACTTTAAAAATATCACATACTCCGTTCTTTTCATTTCTAACATTCAACTTTCAATGTAAACAATATTCTTTTTAAACACTCTTGCTTATTTTTTTGATCCTATAATGTTTTATTTTGATTGTATCTTTGTTTTTAAAACTTGACAAAGCTTTACTTTCGAGCGATCACTCTACGAGATCAAGCTGTATTCGGGCAGTACTTTGTAAATTTGGCACAGTTCATTTTCTTTTTTGTAAGAATGTAAACAATATTTCCCTCTGCTACTGTTGTAGGTCATGCGGTGTTCGTCCTTTTTCAAGCAACAGCTTTTAACAGAGATTCTAACTTGAGACTCACTAGATTGTGATACAAACTGACTACATTGAAAATCAAAACACTCTTAACTTTCATTGCAATTATTAAATCGCTTTTTTTTAACATCTCTGCCCATCCTTTCACATTCCGATCTAATATATTTCGTTTTCTACAATAGTAATCTTGAAATTTTCACTGATTTCCCAGTTTTTAGTATCCTTCTACATTTACTCATGTACTTTTTGATACATTAACTAGTTCCCTTTCTTTTCCAATTATCAACCTTACATTTCAACTCACACATTTTTGTCAGGCCCGTCTTTTTCTGGGCTAGGGTTTGACGTAGCGCTTTGTTTTTTTCCTTCGTAATATTGCAAAGGGATTTTAGGTCCGTCAGTCATTATGATCCGCCTTTGGAAATATTAAAATAAAAAATTCAAACAATGCATTTGTTGGTGAGATAAGCGCCACCCTCCGGATAGATACAATGATGGTAATCACTGGTTTTGTGTTCCTGATCCTCTCATGACATCCTGGTATAACATGATAATTTGCATTCATATTCCACGTCACGACCCCCCGGATAATTTTTTTAGAACATGAACCAATTTAAAAAAATACTGAAATCGGGGTTATAGTGTTAGAAAAGTAACATTTACTAACACATTTTTCAAACAAAGGATAACAATAATGAATGGATATTTGTTTATTTATACTATAAAACATCACATCTTCATGTTTACAAAATATTTTTTAGAAGCTAAAGATATTTTTTTTATATGTTTACAGGTAGAACAAATAAATTCCCCGTCCAATGAAGTTGCAGAGATGCAGTCACCGTTTAACGATATCAGTAGTTTCTGGCACGATATACCAGGTTTCATCAACATATAAAAAAATATAAGATATATATTTAAAATTATTGAAATGAATAAAAATCAATTGTATTAATAAATTTTCTTTACTTAACAAATTAAAGTGTTAATTAAAATAACAATTGACGAATATTAAATCACAACATTTTATCGATATAATCTCGAAAAGTCAGTCAATGTGCTTTATTTCCATTCTAATTATATTATTGACTTCAGAAAATTTACATATTGATTAATATTGATAGAAGTTATAAGAAGAAGTAAATAACATAGAAATATATTTTATGACCAGCAATTTCTTATTTTATTATACCGAAATAACAAGATATCTAAAAAGATGTCTAAAAAATTTATGAATCGGTTTTTGACAGAAACGAGGCACAGTTAAGCCCGTCCAAACTGCATCATTTCAGGCATCACCAACGTCTACTTAATATGAATATAGAATTCAATGTCATATTACGAATAGTCTATCTTCCAGTATTTTAATCAATAATATATCTTCGTATTATAATATCCAAAAGATGTTTGAAAATATCTATAAACATGTATAGCCATGTTAAGCTTATTTAAATTTATATAAATAAAAAAATAAATTGATACGGGCAGGGATTCGAGCCCGCGACATCTGGGAAACCGTCCCGTCGCTCTACCAATGGGCTACAGTATCGCTGTCCGTCTCAGAGAATTAAGTATTCTATATGTGATCGTCTTTATCGGGACGGTGGTGACATCTAATAGGTTTCTTTCTAAAATTGTAACCAATGTTTCTAACTTTGCAGTATAGCTAAACATTAACCTAGATACCTACATAAACATTGAAAAGATACATTATAAAGATAAAGAAATGTCAGAGCGACGGGACGATTATCCTGAGGTCGCTGGTTCGAATCCCTGCACGTATCTGTTTATTTTACATTTTATATTTATATAAATCTATAAACATGTTTATTTTTATTTCATCTAAAACCATATTTGGGGTTAACTGCAAGAGAACAATTACACATATATCGATTATTTATGTAAATCAAAACGATTAAAAATAAACGATAAATTTTATTGAATTCTTTTGAAAGAAACATAGAAATTAAACATTTTTTTTTAATAATAATAATCAATCGGAATCCAATGAAAATATATTTTGATTTGATTGAACGAAAAACAAAATATAATATTTATTATCATTGCAGAAAAAAAACCCCCTTCAAAACTTTACAAGTAGAATGAATGTATATACAATTTATTATTGGTTCAATATTAAATTATTTTTTTATAATATTATGAATTTGTATATGTGTTTTCAGAAACAGTCCTCCATTGAATATTGCAAATATTTGAAATTATAATATATTATAGTAAACTCAATATTTACAATTAAATTATATTATAATAACGCCAATGTTTAGTCAGTATTGCTGTTAATATTTGCAATATTATAATAAATGTATATTTGTTCCTGATATTTTTTGTTTTATGTGGAAGCAACGGAACTTCTTTTTCTATTTAAAAATCAGGAGTTAATAATGAGTTTTTACACAAATTACCGAACTATCTGTAATTACTATATCTACCCACTCTGACTTTCTAAGGTCCTGGTAATTTTCTAAGCGGCCTGCTCAGAGTTGACATTTATAAGAAGTTGTTTGAATTTAGTAACAGGTATTTACTATGTGAGGACCTTCTTAAGTTTTTTATAAGGATTTACAGTTTGACAGAGAATATATACAAAAAATATATAACTTATTACAAGTGATTTACAATCACAAAAGATGTTAAATAATAAAATTTTAAAACTTTATAGCTATAAATATAATTTATATAACATCTATATAAATAAAGATTTTTTGAGACAAATCCCTTAGATAAGATGGATAAAAGTAATTTCTACGAGTTGAGCACATGTATGGTAAATATAGTATTAAAGTAATTCTTCAAAGAAACATTTTTCGATGGGTTCATCTAATATTTGCTCTGGTTATTGCTTATTGTCCAGCCTGTAAATATAATACATTTAAAGTAGTTATTTTTTCTATTTATTTCTATGTACATTTAATAAAGCTGGCGAGTTATAATTTAAAAAGAAAGTTCGATTGTTTAATAGGAAAAAGTTATTATTTAATTGCCTTCTAAATCTTTTACCAACATTATGAAACTGTTTTGTTTGATAGAAAAATTATTCTAAGTCGAGTACATTTTCGAGCAATGGTTTTTTACCTCTTGTCAACATGCTTGAAACTTAGGGAATGTTAACAGGAAAAGTAATCTTAACATGGTTGAAACTTAAGGAAAACTTCCTTAAGGTTCTTTAATCTTAATTAGTTTTTTGACACTAATGATCAGACAACGTGTTACGTCTTATTGTTTCCTTCAAAGATATATGTAGAAAGATAAATATCTTGATCGCAGAAGAACAGGATTGTTGCGTTTGTCGGTGGTTAAGAAAGTATCTATTGTAGACTGAAAAATGTGTTCCTAAAAATTATATCAGATGCATAAAATTTTGTATAGGATATAGAGATTTGATAAAAATAACACATACACAAGCAATATTTTTAAAGTAAACTTGAGATTAATCTCTTTTCGCTCATCAAAAGAAAATATCCATGATTTTTCTTCAATATACCTCCCCTGCATAGAACAAAGGGATGGCAAGAATAAAAAAAAATTGTCTGCTATTTTATGCTATACTTCGATTTAAATGATAACAATAAATCTGTTAGTGGTGACATGTTGCGGTAAAACCTGGTAATTTTAACCAGCTTTGGCACAGGCGCATAGCAAGTTGCTTTACGGCGCATGTTCATTCAAGGAACCATAATATAGGTTTTGGAATGAATATAGAGAAGTAAACAAATATCGTTCATAATCTGATGAATGATAGTCTTTATGAATTTTATTTTATTTTACAAATGACTCATTTTTTTTTAAGTACTTCTAATTCAAAAGTATTTCTATACTCTCTCTTCTACTTGCTCTTTATAATCTGTACAGTTTCATACATATAAAATATGTACATATATGAATATAGTATATTCTAATAATAAACAACGAAAGTGGCGACGTGCTGCGGTGGCGTCTCGTACTATGAGTAGGGTTTGGCACAAGCGCATAACAAACTACAAAACACATCCCCGCCCGGTTCTCAGTGCGATCGTTATCTCTTATCACAGCATTCTCTAAAATAATTATTTTGTTTGATTTTAGTAAGCTTAAGAGGCAAGTACATGTGTTTAAGTTATTTATGACAAGGAAAACAGAACTTAGTAACAATATTAGTTTAATATAAAATTTTAAATTTGTACCAGAACATGATGCCGGTGATAAATACACTAAAACATAACAAAAAAATATAAAATATTTTCCAGAACACCTATAACAATATTATAACATGGATTCAGCAATAGCTCTCGAGCTAGAAGAGTACACATCCTCGAGTGATGAAGAGGATGCACCACAGCGTCTACCGCCTCCTGGCCAACGAAAAAGCCCTAATGCTCCAGATAATAAATTATACTTAAATAAAAAAGCTGAAAAAAGGGAGAAAGAAATGAAAAAGTGGTTTACTTATATGAGAGCCTATGTCCCCCTAATGAAATTAATGCTAGAAGAGTACAAGGTAAAATGGGAAAGTTGTCAATTCCGAAAATATGCCAAAAATCATAACCCCGATAGTGAAGATGTAGACGATGATTCTGACACTTCAAATGGAAGTGTAACAAGTTGCATAGATATGGGTTTTCCCAACGGTGACATGGAACGATCTGCAGAAATAAGCTCCGGCAGAGGAAACATCCGACCAGGGCTATATATTTTTTTGTCATATATTCGTGGGGGATGGTTATACCCCCAAGTAAAGCAATTTTTCAGGAAGGAGGTATGGTTATTATTCAACCTAAATCGATCAGTTTATCTGAATCTAATCAATTTATTTAGTTACTTAGTTTAGTCAAATCAGTTTATCTAAATTTATTCTCTGGGCTCAAGGAGAATAATAATAACGATTTTCTTATATTCTAGCATGGAGTGCGGTGCTTTCGTACCCCAGCAACGGATGTAGCACTCAAAGGCCCAGCGGATTTCAGAGCTTTAATGAAATTCAAATCTGCTAAAGCTCGAGCAGATGTTTTTCTTAAATTAAGTGAAAAAGATATGCTTCGAAATTTTACTTATGTTTGTGTCGGTAAGAATGAATTATTTCGGTCATATAAAAAAATGTAATGTAGTTATTGTTCGAACCTTATGTATGTATGTATTCCGATTTCATAAACAAATATTGCGAAATTGTTACGTGAATTTAATTTAAATAATCACAGTATATATAGTATAGTATAGTAGTATAATGTATTAGGTTACTTATTACTTAACATTATTATTTTTTTTAAAAAGAGTTTAACTGTACTGTTTGTAGTTTAAGAATTCTGGAATTTGGATAATATCACCATAACTTTCTGTTTCTTTTCCATCCAGATGCTGATGAAGATTATTTTAACGATTCGGTTATAGCAAATCTTAGGTAAGGGTCAATTTTATAAAAGTTATAAATATCTATTTTGTGTGATAACTACAAAATAATGTATCGCAAATGTTTTTTTAAAGGAACACCAAAGGATTCATCGGATTGCCGCGGTTTTCTGCAAGCATGCGAGACTAATACCAAAAGAATAATATGAAATATAAATTTATTTTATTATTAACATATAATAAATATAAATTTATTTTATTATTAACATATAATAAATATAAATTTATTTTATTATTAACATATGGAAAATATATGTAACATTAATAGAACTTTAACTTTGTATTATAAAATACTCTATAGTCTTATTGTTTACAAATTCTAAAGTTAACTATCTTCATATTTCGGTACTTAACGTTTTGATTATTCCAACGGTAATTAAAACCTATGATTGGGTTTTGGTTATATTTAATTTGGTTTCTTACTAATAGAATTAATAGTTTTTAAGTTTTCTTGCATGATGTTTAAAAAATATTGATGTTTGTTGTTAGATTCTGCAAATAAGATTATTTTTCATAGATTCTATTTATTTAAGAATATAAGTAGTTCTTTGTGTGTTTAGTTTCTGAACGCTTAAGAATTATTTAATACAATTCGTAAAATTAAGATTTTCGATCCAACTTTACTTAAATGATTTTTTAATATGCTTGATAGATTAAATAATTTTACCTATATTTTAACGTCTCCATAATAGGTTTTGCTTTTATTTTTATACAATATATTTTGAACTCTTTATAATTATTTGTATTCCTGTATCTACTAAAGTATTGTAAAGGATTAAAATGTCATATAATAAATAAAATGAAGAGTTTTATTTTTATATAGCATTTATGTTTCGTGAACCATAACGATTAAGGTAGGTAGGTATATATATTATACAGGGGGTAGATATATATATTTGCCCGGCTATTTTTACCTTACCTTTTACCCGGTAAATTTTACCTTACTAGTTTCAAACCCATTCGTGGTTTTCATTAATGTGCTCAAAATATGGTGGACTCGCGACGTTGTTTTTTTTTTTTTAAATGTTTTAATCAATTATATATATGAAAACATATTAATCAATCATAAATAACACATATTGGGATATTATAAATTACTAACCAGAAACAAATCAAAGCAATAGTCTTTTAATTCTCCATACCTTTATAATGAAAACAATAATCAATTTAATATTTACTTGCTGACACGAACTGAAATCAAACGTTTTTGTTTTTTATTTTCCTTATTGTTTTGTCACTGACTTTTTATTGTTTTCGACTGATATTTGTGTATTTAATAAATATATATATATTTTTTTTTTTACAGGTATTTTTAAACATTCTTGGTGAATGAGCACACAGTAACACTGGTCTAAAACATCTAGTTTGTAATGAAAAAACTAATTGAATAAAAAAAAAGTTTATTACTTTATTCATCAATTCGATCATTAGGATATTTATTCATTAGTTCATTGATTTATTTTTTATTTATTATTTTATTTATTTACCTAATTATTTTAAGATTTAAGGACTTACAAAGATGGATCACTAACAAAGTATATAATAGTAAGGTAAATAAACTATTTATGTTTATAACAGTGCTCTAGTTCTCTAACTTTCTGAACCATTACCAAACAATGAGTATTTTTATAAAAAAAATATATTAATATTTGAAAATATCTATAAATATCTATCTTTTTATTCTATATAATATATGTAAAACTCTTTTATTTTTGTATCAATAAAAAAGTAAAATGTATTTTAAACAATAATAACAATGACGAACACAACAAAAAAATCAGCTCAATCGGACCATTTCGTTCTTAAGTTCTCAAGTGACGTTTTAATATTAAAGTAGATTTATTAGGAATAAAGAACCAAATCCTTGGATTACATTAGCTGCTATGTATGTGTTATGTATGTATGTGCTATGTATGTATTACGTATGTGTTTGAACGGATGGAAAACCGAAGGAAATGTTTAATGATTCTGACAACAATATCACAACAGATAACCGACTATTATATAACACATTTGATATACTACAAACAGAGTGTAACTTTTCGGATTTACCTGATCATCCGTGTGATACTCCCAGAGAATCCAAGCCCTTAACATAAAATGTAAATCTTAGAAAAAGCCTTTCAGATTTTTTGCTTATTACGTAAAAGGTTATATTTCACTTTTTACTTAGTTAACATAAAATATCATAACTGTTATACATCATAACAATTTCCTGTCAAAGAGGAAAATATATAAAAGTCATAACCTCTTTTTTTATTATCCCTCCACTTAATAATAATATATTATAGTATTTACTTGACATATTGCGCTGTCAATATTTAGTTCTGTCAAAGTATTTTACACGTGCTTCAAAACAACTATGTTTTATTGTAAGAATCATAAAAAGTTTACTTATTCTCAATAGTAATACAAAACAGTAATTTTGAATAAGTGCTGTGTGTATAATTAGATAAAACCAAGTTAGTACTGAGATGTATAATTTAATTTGTATATCTTTTAGAAACTGTCTATTTACATACAAATATATTTCATTTTATCATTTTAACCGGTTATATCATCGGTTACTTACTATTCAATGGCCTATTTTATACTATTTATTGTATCCACATCACTTTTAGCATCGTCGACTTGTTAGCTTATTACATTGACCTCGAAAACAATGTTACAAATTATGTTTATGACAGTGAAACAAGGTTACCAAAATGATCCCTCATTCTGGTTTTGAATACTAGGAACAATGCTGGTATCTTAACATGGTGATTACATGAACTATCTCATTAACGAAACGCTTAAACTAAGGCCAGCCCGAGCCAATATCTACTCTTCTAAAAATATAAATATTAGTAATCGTGAACAATAAATTTCTATTTATAAATGCCAGTAATTTATATGGGTATTTAATAATGCATACCTGGCCAAGGAAATGTTTAATGATTCTGATAACTTATAATTGTACAAGACTTGCCTCTCCTTTATTAGGATTTTGTCATATTTTATACTTAATATTCAATTATATTTTACGAACACTGGATGTTTTGTTAATTATTTCTATTATTTGATTTTCAGATATTCATTGTGCTGTCATATTTGTGTATTCTTAATTATTTGGAAATATAACATTAAATAATATTATTTTAAAATATTTTCATTTTACTTGCACGTATTCGGAGTTTACGAAACGCCCAACAATTCCGTCCTGCCAAATAAAAACAGTATATTTTTAAATTATAATATTAAAAAACGTAAGGGCATGGCAATTTTGTAGATAATTGAAAATTAACAAAATGTCCAATGTTCATGTAGTCGTTAAAGGTCGCGGCTTCGATACCCACACTGTTTAATTCTTTGTATTTTTTACAAATTTCGAGTCTTGTTGTATTTTAAGTACAACCGCACTTAGCTATTTTTGACTCAGTTATTTCAATGTTTATAAAACCCTTATTTAGAAATGACTTCTTTAACATGGGGTTGTTGTTTTAAGCAGCAAAAAATTATAATAATAATCTTATTATGTTACTAGAAAAGTTTATACCTACTCGACGGTTGATAAGATAAGAGATTTATTAGGTACTAATTTATAAACTCGCATAGAAAATTACTCAATGGATTTTTAAGTAAAAATAAACTCAAAAATTATAAAAATAAAAAGCGAGTGTTCAGATTTGGTAAACAAATAAATCTATCCCGAGTGCACTATTACACTATACCAATAAAATGAAATCAACTGTATTTTTTTATAAATAAATCATTATAAAAACCTGCTATGTAACGAAATAGAACATTTACGAAGCCAATATTGTCAGAAACCCTAGACGTACAACCTTGAACTGGGTTTAATAACTAAAATTTATTTACGGTTTTTGATAGTCACCAGTTCATTTCATGGCATCTAATATTTGGTAGTTGTAATTGATTTAAATTGCAATTAGAGTAAAATTCTATATATATTCAAAAAAGTTAATATACTTTTTTGAATATACATAACTTTTTTACTTTTTAAGTATAAGAATAGAATAATTTCAGAGGTCCTCCATCCAATATAATACTACGTAATAATTATTCGGTATGATTTTTTATTTGCATTGTCACTCATTGTATATGAAGCATTTATTGGACTATCGGATGACCACTAAAAATGTAGGAAGTTAAAAAAAATATTTATATTTAGATGACTAATAAAACTTGCAATAAACTAAATTATGGCGTAGTAAAGATAACTAAAATATTGAGATATTGTTATCCAATTTAGTTTTGGAGATGGACACTGCGTAAGGTGCAAAAATGCATGCAATTATAATTTTCCATATTATGTTCTATACCAGCGCTGATATTGGACCGATTTGTACCACCTGCGCACACATGTCCTCAACAACTCTTTATTAACGATAATATATTGTTTAATGGCAATTTGAATTGCTCATATTTTTGTGCGATGTTTTGCAGTATGGCTTTATATACGCCTCGTATTAGTCGCGCTCCGACAGCTTCGTTATATATTCAAAGCGAAATACTAATATTTTATTAATTAATGGCGTTTTTGTATTAGGGAGTGTTAAATGATAGGAATGATGTATTTAGCAGGCGTCCTCACTGGATCCTCCGCGCCTACGCTGTTGTCTCTCGGCTACAAAAAGGTAAGAAAACAATATTGACTCTTGATAAAATATATCAAGATATATCATCTAATTCATCAGCATCAGTATCTTTTAATATATTTAGCATTGAATCATCAGTAATATTGATAACACATTATTGGGTAATAAATTGGGCCTTGTATAAATGGATATTAGAAATTATAGCTGGTATTGCAATTTAGTTATAAAATATTAAACTTTAATATGTTAAAGTATACTTTATTAAAATATTTTTGAAATTAAAACTCTACATTCTCATACTCTAAATTTTTTTTATAAAATATATTTAATAAAATAAATAAATAAATTTTATATTACAATGGATATTAAAAAAGACTAACTGAAACTTACAAAAATCTAATATTGACAACATCCTGATACTAAGTAGGTATATAAAAATATATTGTATTTTATAAAAGTTCGCTTAATCTTCTACATTTAAAATGTGTACTTACCATACTTCTACTATTAAAATACAATTGCTAGTTTTTATCATTCTATTTCTTTTCATCGTATAATTATCTAAGTATTTTGTTTTGTATATGGTTCGTCATTTCCTATTACACTTGATTCTAATCTGTCTCTCTGTCTGTATTAGTCTTATAAGATGTTGGTATTCAAAACAATTGTTCAAATAACGAATTAGTTAAATGCAAATTAGATAACTTAAAAAAATATAGCAAATTAGTAAATTTAATTGTCGGTTAAAAGCTAAAAATCTAAATTGAATATTACACAAAGTGTCTATTTCACACTAATTGGTCTATGAATTTATTCTCGTTCGCAATTACACAAATATTAATACAATAAGAAACCTACATAAATTGAGACTTCGTTATCCACATTTCGTTCAAAAGAGTTAATGTTTAAAAAAGTTAGTGTATGATGTTACCCTTATTTGTTTTTTATAGTGCAGGGTAATCTACGAGGCACCTACGTCGATAAAAGGATATTATCGAATATTTGAACATGCACTGGGGCATGGTTAGTAAACTTGTTTGGGGTAACAAATCTCTTACTCACCGTACGAAACGTATTTATATACTTCAAGCCAATCTTATATGAGAAAATATTACCCCCTCGATTGAGCCAGTCTGAAATACCTATAGGTCAGCTTCACCACTTACAAAATTATGTGACCTACTTTGTCACCATTCCCCATTCCAACTACAGACTTAACCTAGAGCTCTTATTTTTGTGTGCCAACCATTTTTTAAAAAGATGCCGAAAAAACATAACATTTTTGAACCACATTTTAGGGATGTCAGTAAAACAATTTCTATAATGTTTGTAAATCTATCTCAATATTTACAAAGGTAAATGTAAATTTCCGTTTCATAACGTCCTGTGTCTAATAGAATTTTCCATCGAGAATATCTCAGAAACATGACACATCTTTGCAAAAATATTTGTATATGATCCTTACAACCTCTTTTAGAATGAAAATTTTAAGACTCCTTATTGGATTTTCCACATTTTACGATACGCTAAGATACGACTATGAATACGAAATCGCTTGTATGGGAGTCAGTGATTTTATTACGTCTGATGTAGTGAAAGAATTCAATCAATTTTATACATAGTATTTTCGCGATATTTATTAAATATTTATTTATTTAATACTTTTAAAATTGTTAGTATTTTAAATCCCATTGATGATGATGATTATAGAATATAAATATATAATATTGATAATAATAATATTTTAAACAGAAGACCACATACGTGACAAAGTAGGTATATATTTAAATCGCAACTTAAATACCTACCTTACATCTGGACCATTTTAAGTGATTTCTCAGTTCTAATACAAAAAATAGTTTTAAAATAACAGTAAAAGTTGATCTTATAAGCTCTTTAAAATCTAAGTAACAATATCAAATTTAGAACTTATATTTTTTCATGCGCAATACTTGGTAGTTGAGTCTGACTCGTACAGTAGGTATCAGACAAGTATACCTAGTCTTGCCATAAATATTGTAACAAAGAAAAACATTATTTTTTTAATTGCAAATAACATTTATTACTTCTACAATGTATCAGTTTAATACACAAATATAAAAGAATTAAAAATATAAAAATCTTATTCTAAGTGGCGTCCATTGGCTGCAATACAGTCCTTTAAACGTTGAGGCCAGTTATCACTAGAAGTACGCGCTATTCCAAGGAGAAATTCTTCACTGCCAATCGCATGAATTGTTATAGGGACTCCAAATTATTATGGCGTTCAGAGCAAGCTGTTACTCTCTGAATCTGACAATAAATCATAATTCAGCGGATTAAGATCGGGACTAGACGACGGCCAGTCTTCAGCTCTAATGAAGTCCGAGACGTTCGCTTCCAACCAAGACTGCGTGGACCGAGCTTTATGACCCGGCGCCGAGTCTTGCTGGAAGAACGTTCTTTGGTTATTGAACATGGTGTTACTAGGGGGCTTAACTACCTTCTCAAGAATGGTATCTTGATACACTAGTGCCGATATTTTGATACCTTTTTCACAAAAATACGGCTCAGCCACTCCTTCATCACTGAAGTTGGATAATGCCCACTTTGCACTCTGTTGACTATTAGGGAAGCTTCCTTAGAGCTTTGAGCATAAATACGGTCATTTTGTTTGTTAAAATGTTGCTCAATTCTTAAAATGTTCTCATCTGTAAACAACATTTTTCTGTGACCTCCCTTTGCGTACCGCTTCAGTAGTTATTTCGATTTATCCACCCTATTCATCTTTAATTTATCAGATACACAAATATTTGACTAATACCAAGTCTATGGAGAGTTTTTAAAATTGCAATTGGCTCAATACCTATTTTGTGTAATGCAATCAATCACAGCGATTCTAGTCTCTTTATCACCCCACTCCATTTAAATAGCGCAAAACATTGTACAATATATTGGCGCCAAAATGAGAAAACACAACGGACAAACGTATAAAAATGACAGATTCGAAATTCAAATGTAACATTTTTTTATTTTTAATTGTAACACCATTTATGGCCAGACTAAGAACAGTAAGTAACCGTACAGTCTTCTGAGCAAGGAAAAAATATAAGAAACGGGTAGAGGTCTATTGTAGTCGATGTTTTCTTTGTATGTTGTTTGAGTACCTTCGATATAATTTGAGGTACATTTTTTTTCGTTAATTAGATAATTTTTTTGGGTATATCAATTAAGTATATATTTTTTATATTGCATGGAAGATTGTTAAAAAACCTGTGGTACCTATCCAATAAGGACCCTTTTGTTTGCAGATTTTCATGCACAATAAAAATAAAGTACCCTACTGCAACATTGCAACATAGTTATATTTATCATCAGTCATTTATTACACTAGTCACGATGAAGTAGGATATTTTTATAGTTATGTATTTAGGATTACTTTTTTATTGCGGTACCACCAGAATAGAACAAGACAATTGTAATAGCAAAATGTACTTGTACGTTCACATCACATCAATTATCATTCGTCATTGCAGTATTGCATGACAAATGCAACTACTATCTACTGTCTATTTATTATCTTTGGATATCACCAGGTCTTGGAGTTGACCAATATCTACGATGGCTTGCATATATTGAAGTCGCAATGAGTAGAACTGGAAAACTTGTTTCAAAATATTACACCAAGTACCTAATATATACGACACTATCTCAATCAGCCCTAACGTATTACATTCCTATGTGGGTCGTTTGTGTTAAACATATTTTTTTTAAATAAGAAAGAGCCTATTGATCAAAACGATTATTCATATGAAATTTATAACAAGCGGAAAGAATATTTTGAGTACAGTTGCGTTAAAGATTAGGTCATATCAGTGCATTGTTTTTATTCGTAGGGTATTTTTAGATATACATATAAAAAAATGTGATGTAACTATAGAATATAAGATTTTCGAAGTTTTTTTACATGTGCAATAAAAAATTGCATCATGCCAATTTTTAAGATTCTAGGTCGATTGGAAGTACCATTTATGTTTTAATTCCCTTGAGAGTTGTTACTTTGAAAATATGTGGTTTAATTTGGTGTTTCTTTTGATAAGGATGACAGAATTTGAAATTATTACAGCTGAAAGGTATTATAGCCCTTAGTATTTGATATGAGTTTCAATTTAAAATGTTTACTAGTTCAAGAAGAAAGGGTAGTAACTATAAAACTGATTTTATTTTATGATATAACTATAAGTTTACGGTTTTCGAAATTTTTGTGCTATAAAACGTTAAAACTTAACTTTGTACCAAATTTCCAGATTCTGAGTACACGGGAAGTACCCGGTTTTGATACCATTGCGAGTTTTGATAATTTTGCGCATAAACGGCTATATATTTTGAGTGCGTTGCCTTAGAAGTTTGATTTTTTACAATTCCAAGGGAAAGTAAATAGATCTGAGTATTTGATTTAAATTTCAGCTTAATACCTCCACGCCTTCCTGAGAGAATAGGCCTTGACAGACAGACGGACAACAAAGTTATCTTATAAGGGTTCCGTTTTTTCCCTTCGAGGTACAAAACCCTAAACATAAATGATTATATGGGAGAAAAAAGTTTCATTTTATATGATAAGTAAAGATATTTTTTTTCAGAGTTTAATCACATTTATTTATAGCAATGTTCGATAAGAGCCTAAAGAATTCTGTACAGACCGAAACAGATAGAAATAAACGTGCAAGGCCTGACCTTGCACGTTGGCTATATGACGGATGCATTAATACCTTCCAGGCAAACTCTCTTAATTTTTGCTGAGTGGCTAAAGATGTTTGTGGTCTAGCGTTTTCTTTGATCATGACCTTTTTCGAACGTTCTTATCGTATGTGATCCTCTTTTCATCATCAGTCATAAATTTCTTCAAAAACGGGTCGGTTTCATTAAAGTATCGAAAATGAGTTCACGGTTCATTGGGTTCCTTTCAGTGACCTCAAGTGGCACCCAAATATCGAGCTTTTTCGTATACCCAGCCTTTTTCAAATGGGTCAAAACTGTTTTGTAGTCAACCTCCAGTTTTTCAGCTAAATTTTAATTAATTATACGTCGATCTTGGTCCACTTTTTCAAAACTACGTCAATTTAAGGGCGAGTTGCATCTGTAAAATCAACATTCTCGGTTTGGAAACACTTGAACCAACTTTTTCCTAGTCTCATTGACACGGTATGGGGTCCATAAACGTTACAAGTTTTTTTCAATATTACTTTAATCTTTAGAAAGAAAACAAATGAAAATGACGGAAACAACCAAATTTTTACCTAATTTAACCTTATAGTTACCTTTTTTTAAATGTAACCGGTTGTAATGTCATTAAAACTAGCCAGATACAAATAGTAGAGCAGAAGATATTCTATTACAAGTTCCTATATATACGGAAATTAGTTTTTCCCCCACCTATGATTATATATTATCAATGACGTACTTTTTAAGTTATTTTTTTTTTTGTTAAATATATTACCTAGTCCTGCTATAAATATAAATGTAACAAAGAGAAACATTTTTTTTTAATTGCAAATAAAATTCATTACTTTTACAGTGTGTTAATTTAATATACAAATATGAAAAAAATAAAAATATAAAAAGCTTATTTGAAGTGGTATCTATTGGCTGAAATACAGTCCTTTAAACGTTGAGGCCAGTTATCGACAGAAGCTTGCGCTCTTTCTATGAGGGAATTCTTCACTGCCAATCGTATGGATTGTTTTAGGCACTCCAAATTATCATGGCGTTTAGAGCAAGTTGTACTCTCTAAAACTGACCATAAATAAAAATAATTATCAAAAGAAGCAAATTATACTGGTTTTACAGCTCCTAATATATACCGGACTATTTGTATTTCATGCGACAGTGATAACGCTCTACGAAGCCGAAATTAGCCGATGTCTCTTTCCAAAGGTCGATGTGCAATATTTATTGCCGGGTATTGTAAAATATATTGACGCTAAAATGAGAAAACATAATGAACAATCGTATAAAAATGTCAGTTTCTAAATTCAAATGTAATATTTTTTTATTTTTAATTACGGTTTCTTATTTTGAATAAATCATCTTAATTAAAAAATAATAAATTATCTTGACTAATACTATGGATAATTAATCTGAGGTACAGTCTGCACTCTTCTTCTAATTCAATTTATGTAATCTTAGGATTATATATACAATATATAACTTTCGCACTGACAGTAGGTAGCACATCTGTTGTAAGTAGAGACTGTCAGTAGAAACCTGTTCCTATTTTTTCGAATCCCTCCCTGTTCATATCGGTTTATTTTACATTATATATATAATTTTAATTTAAAGTTATCATAGATGTCACTAAAGACCAGAATAGTTAAACCCTTGTTTATTTATTATTATTTTTTTAACCCACCCCACGTACACAAATAAAACAAAACACCACACAAACTTTTTCATTGTTATGGAATTTTATAAAAATTAATATGATAATGAAGACATCGTATAGATCTTGTTCATTTTAGTGTCCATTGGATGGAAGAGTCTCCTAATACTTCGTTTTCTTACCCAAAAGGAATGAAAGTATTATGTAGATGTGCTGCAAAATGAATAATAATTATTATTATCAACACTAAAAATGCTATAAAATAGAATACTGCCGCAAAACTATTCATGAGCTATCTATTCAAACCTAATAATATTGATTCCAAAAAATATTGTACTGACGTTTCAACAACAACTCTACAAAATTTATAATTACATTTATAATTTGGTTAATGATAAGGGAAATTATAAAAGATTAATAAACAATCAAATAATCATTATTATTTATGTATATCTAAAGAATACCTACTAACAATAAACAAACAAGAATCTTTCAAAAATTTCCGATTTTAATCAACTATTATATTATAAACCTATTATAAGCCTATTAAAACTATTATATTATAAAATAGACAGAAAATCAGATAATTAAATGTCGTGGTATATACGTTACTAAGAATTTTTTTGTACAATAGTGAAGGACTAAAAAGTGGGAAGATTTAAGAAAAGATGGATGGACTGTATAAGAGATGACATGATTAGATTGCGTGGTGAAATGATGACTGACAAAGATGTATGGAAGAGGTTTGAAACTGAGATAAGGGTAGAAAGACCAATATTGTAAGTCAAAGATAAAGTTAATAGCACCCAATTTATGTTTAAGAAATATATCACCTCAATAATAAGGAGGACTTAAAGATCATTGTAGAAAATAATACGTTTATTATGTTCTATATATCATAAAAATGAAATTTAAATTATAAATACATCAAAGTATGCGTTTTCAAAATAAAAGGCTAAAGGTGGATTTTAAAATAGATTGTAGACGACTTTGTAGTGACATGTTTTTGTTCTTCTTTGTGTTGTAAAGTCATAGACTCTATTAATTAAAACAAAAATATATTCTATATAAGTTGATTTTCTTTTTCGTTCAAACGACTTCAATTTGCTTTTATGGACAAGGAGATATCGAAGCAACTTTTTACCACTATTATAAGGTGGAGGATGAAGGAAGAAACTCTTTAACTTCTTTTACGTATTAAAACATGTACATATAAAAAAAAATATTCAATCGATCACATCCATCACATACGAGAGATTCAGCAGAATCTGCTGATTGGATAGCGAATTGTATATGGATGCTCAAGGTGCTGCTAACGGATTCTTAAAAACAGGCGCGCGGGGTTTGGTTCCATGATCTGATTGATAAATAAAATCAGGTAACAAATCTTATAAAATCTTCTTATAGAACTTTACTTATCTATCATTGCTACAAAGACACATCCTGGATTAATCTGAGATCAGAACTGTCTATTTGTCGACTGTCCACCGTACATAACATTACTTACTGTCCGTTGTACTCTGGCGTAAATTAAAGATGAGCCTGGCAGTTAGCTGCGGTCAGGTCACCTTCAGAAAGTTTTCTTCTGACTGTCCTCCGGCTGACGTCCACTTGTTGCACTTCTTGAATATGATGTGCAAGTTTGCATAGTTATAGTTATGACCTATAAACAAAGCAAACTAATCAACAATATGGCTGATTAGTTTGTGTTACCGGTCTGACAGTTTACCGGACAGTAGATTATTTTAATAACGTAAAAAATTTAAAAAAAAACATTTTGTTTAGTTTAACTTTAAAAAAAAATATGTTAAAAATAGAAATTGGTACATTTAATTAATTTATTTTTTACGTTTATGTACATTATTTAGTAAGATCAATCATTATGAAAGTACAATGTGTTTATTAAAAAAAAATAAAGAATTCTAAAACAAAATATAAAACACAAGTTTTTATTAATTATAGTGATTTTAATATCCATATCAATCATTATGTAGTAAACAAAATTGATACTCCATCCGTTTACAACTAGTTTTACATAACATATCCATTTCAATATTAAATTACAATTAAAAGCCGAAGCTGAATACAACACACATAAACACACGCACAGACAGATAAACGATTCATAGATACAATAGTTAACAATAAATATAACTTACAACTATAAAATTGTGAAATTGAAGCATATCTTCTTAAAATCTTTTATTTATAAACGTGTATTTTTTTATTTTCCTAGATGATCTCTTTATCTACATTTTATTGAAAACTACAAGCCTGAGATTGCTGTTAGGAAATGTCATCGTTAATACCACTTTAGACTCATGTAGCGATAAGGTATGATAAATATTATTCGGTAACAGATAATTTCTAAGGAGACGAATTTGTAATTTTACTTATATATTTTTAAGGTAATAAAGATAACGCAACAAAATTATTCTAAAAGAAAGATTAAGTAAGTTTTATTAGTTAAAAGTTTTATTAGATATAACAACTGTATGTTAATTAAATATTTTCTAAGCGGAAACAAATCAAAGGAGTATATATTTTCCAATATTAAATCTTTTCAGCCTATCTCAAATTACATATATATTTTTAATATTCATTAATTTATTTATTATCTTTTACATAGTTACGTTTCGATTACATGCTGATCAATAACATTTGGAGACATTCCAAATGTTTGATAAAGTATTTTGAACTATTTCCGTATTATGTTTTCGGCGTTTTGACTATCTGAACGTCTGCCATTTATCTTGTTATGTTATCATAAAAATAATAGACTAGTAGTTTCTTAAATTTTCACGAGTACTACACGTTCAAATAAAATAATTTAACATGGATTTAACATACGTATAATTAAATTTTAAGTTTTAATTTTTAAATTGAACACCTACATTTGGTCTTACATTTCGATTGATGCAAAGCATTTAAAACGTCGAGTTAAATTTAAAATGTAAATGTTAATTTTAATCATAGGCGAGTTAAATCAGTAAAACATAGTTTTATTTCAATAGTAGACTAAAAATATTTATACTACAAGAAACTTTTATATAAAATATTATATTTACTTAATGACGTGAACTTCGTATGTAATCATCAAGAACTAACTTGTTTTATGTAAAAGCAATGACTAAGTTAAATCAAACAAGATGACTAAATTACATTCAATTATGCTTAGTCATGTATAATGAGGAATATTTTTATAGCATATTTACTTAGCAAGGATTTGACTTATTATTCTCAATATCTGTTATACGCACTGTTGTATTGAAAGTTATTGTGGAAACTTAAAACATTTTATAACCATTTGGTAAGAAATTTTTATACTTAAAATAACTTTTAATTTTAATAAGATTAATTACATCAATTACAGTTTCTATACCTCTTTAATTCCATCTTTTAAATTGTTATTTTTTTTCAATCATAATTTGACTAATTATACATCAATTAAATGCTATTTCGTCACCTACTTTATAAAAAAAACACTTAACACCTTATATCATCGAATTCTTATGTAATGATGATGATTCTTAAAGTATAAAATGATTCTAGCAACAAAAAGTGATTGAATATGAAACTGGTTTAAAAATAACCTCAACTTCTATAGTGTAAAAACAATGTTGTTTAATACAAAAGAGTGGAAAAATACAAATATCATTCCTCTACTTTTAAGCTCCGCTGTATTTTGTCAAATGTCAAGTTTTCACTACAAAGTTACTGAAGCGGATATAATTACCACATTTATATCGGATCATGAATAATTTGTAAGACAAATAGTTTTTTCATTATTTTTATGTATTGCGTCTTTCTTTATTAAATCTTATTGCTGTTATTCATTCAAACAAGTTCCAATAAATCAAAACATGGACCTAATAATTTTGTAAATTTATTTATTTTTTATTGAGTGCGATAAAAAATATTGCAATTCGACACATGGCCACATTTTTTCTCACACATAGTGAGTGAGAGATGAATAGGATGAGTGTGTTCAAATTAAATCAATCTCAATAATGTTTAAATCTAAACAATTTAAGATTTATCCGAGATTTTTATAACATTGTAAACAGGTTTTTAATTTGTAATATGCAAATGTTGAGTGCAAATAGAAATTTGAGCACATTTTTTTTAGATCATTGAACTTTACATATTTTGATAATATATCTAAGAGTTTTTTACTCTGAATGATGTATAACTATTTACTTACAAGCCTCAATTATAAAATGTATAAAGTCTATAAAATTATTATATGTTGAATAAATCAAGGCAATTCTATTAATTTGGTTTTGGGATATGAGATTGATAGTTTAAATTGATTACGTTACAGGTGAGTACATACAACCTACCAAGACGCGTTAGACCAGTCAGCAGTCGCAGGCGCAGATCGAACAGGCGTCTGCGCTGAGCAACGCAGACGCTTCAGTTAGTTTGCAGTTTGCAGTCCATTAGTCGTTTCGCTGCCGGCGATCTATTCGCTAGTGTTCCGTGCGATACTACTGGACACTATCAAGATACGAAAATGAGCAGCGGCAGAAGAAAACTATCTTTTCTTGGCTTTGCGCATCTGGTAAGTCAATCATACTTAACCTGAATCTCGTGAAGAAAACTGTTGGATAACACATTACAAGAAGCTTGCTTAATAAATTAAAATTAATAAAAACATATTTGTAATATTTAATATTTTTTACTCTAATCAAAACCTAAAATATTAAATAATAAATATTTTTGGTGTGTAAGTGATACACAGTCATCAGTTTTCTGTTGATATTAAACATATCAATGGTGTAATGTGTTTATCAGACAGATAGGAATCAATGTATTCGATAACGTTAAACATAAATTAACTTATATAACTCATACTTGTAATATCGCAAATATGAAGTTTAATATATGAAATTTTGAATAACATAGCAATGTTACCAAGAGTGGAACAGCATCGATAAAGCAGTGAAAGAAATGCATGTATAAAGATAATTCTGAACAGCTTTATATCTATTTTCTTAAAATAATATCTAAAAGGACGCACATGTCTTAACACTTATTTTTTCCTCAACATACTTGATTATTGACAAAGTAAGCCTACTTATACCTATATTTTATTTATCTAAAATCTTTTTGTCACAAATGCTGTGTAATCTAATGGAATTCTGTGATCATTTAAGAATCATCAACACGCACGTGTTACGTTTTACTTATTCTCTAATAGATAATAGTTATATTAACTATTTTATTTTAATATGGAATTTAAATATTATTCTTATTCATCTCTATATTTACTTCATCTTCTCAATCAAAACAATCATCCTGACTGAAAGCCAGATGAATACTATAATAATTATTTCATGATATTTACAGTAAGATTTTATATATACTTACAAATATAAATAGATAATATAATTAGGACAAAATGAATAAGGCTTCACCGACGAAAAATATATATTTTATAAATTATATACGACCTGTTTGTCACTATGTGAATATAAAAAAGATCTTATTATGACACTATTCTCTCATTTCGTGCTGCGTGATGCGAATGAAAACATTGAGACAGAAGGTGCATACCTTCTGTGCATACCTACCTATAAACTAATGACTTGATTTCTGTTAGTGTTATATATATTAAAATGGCGAGCATGTATTTTAGTATTTATTTTAATAAAATATTTAACCTTAACAATAATTACATTTGGAAACCTATGAAAAGATATCATTATCATTATGTAATATTATTTTAAATTATGGGATAAAAAATTTTCTTTAAATTGTAATATTTTATGTAAGATCTGTGGTTTATTACATAGCATACACCTGAGCTTTTCGTCAATCAATCATTTAGTATATTTTTAATGATAAGGTAGCTTCTCATACCACTGTCGCAATTAGCGTGTTCTAGGTGAATAACAATATTATGTACTATAAAAAATTAATGATACATTTACCACAGATGTTATTTCTTAACCCATTATCTTGTTTTCATTGTGTGATTCACATTACGATTGTTATCCATTATGTTGCGGTAGGTCAATCATTTGATATTGAATTTTATTTCTTTTAATTATTTCATAGTTTCTTTTAATATTTCATAGTTTAATTTCATAGTTTTTTATAAATTGTATAGTCATATATTCTCTCTATATATAACCGTATAATTGAAAAAGCGTTTAGTTTTCTTGCAGACGTTTTTCTAGCTTCGTTAACAAATGTAATCATAATTGCCATACTTTTTTGCAAGAGTGACCTTAAAAGCTTAAAACCTGCCATCATTAAATAACATCTACAGTTTGAGGCCTGCTATGAAAAATATTTAGACTTAAAATATTAATTATAGTATAAATGACTGGTCTATTATTATAATAAAGACTGATGAATTATTAATTACAAATGACTTTCCAACTCTCAGCCTTGTACATAAAAAATGATGACTATTATTTTTAGCTACGGCTCACAATATTCGGTTTTAATTGACACTTGATAGCTTGTATTATATTATATTCTTGGTATTACACAGTTATTATTAAAGCTTGATATAATTCTCATAAACTAGTTCGACCATGACACGTAGAGAGAGAATAAAATTATAACACAAAATGTTATAATATACCTACATTGACCATATTATATAATGTTCACACCTATGGTCTGCGCTCGGACAAAGTAATTATAAAACGGGTTTAACAAAACAAATAATAAACTATGAATATGTTTAACAAGTTTATAAAGTGCTGCTCTAATATATTTAATGCTGTATTAATACATTCTATTTAATTTCCGATCATAATTTGTTTGGTTGTTGAAACAGAATTTTAATTACTTCGTAAATTGTATTAGCTCTCATAGTAGTATTATTAAAAAATATAAACAAAAGAAATTATTATATTTATGCAAAATAGATGACATCATAGTAAATATAAAAGATATAAAAAGACAATTTAAACCTTAGCTAATTGGTTTATTTAGCTGCTGAATAATGTTTTCAGCATGTTGATTTTATGATAAAAATGTGTTAAGTGTCTCTTCGTTTCCTAGTAGCCGTTAATTTGTATGTGATAAAAGTTGTAGGCACTAGCTATGGGACGTATCACGATACTGTATCAACTAATAATCAAATATCGAGAGAAATAATAATGCGTTTTACATGAAATCACTCTTTAGTCTTTACATTTATATTTATAAATACTTGCAAAGCCTGTCAAACCAGACCCGGTAAATATGAAAGATAAGGATTTAGTAAAACTCTCCTTTAGAATATGTAGAATACAAGCGTTGGAAACTTAATATTCAATATATGCTGAGTCGCCATCTAATATTTATACGATATATTTTGGTTTTTTGTTTTTAATATTTAATATTAACATTATTTATTCAATTGTTTAAACTTAGTTACTTTTTATTTTTTTTTCAAAATTGTTACTGAAATCATCATATTTCTTTTTTATTTTGATTTGTTTGTTGTCCAAATAAAGTTTGTTGATTTGTTTGATAATAAAACTTGCATAAACAAACATCTGATTTTATCAAAATGTATATACACTTTAAAAATATTTCTAACTTATAAATATATATAATAAGAGTATTTTATATCTTATTAATATATTTTTTAATTATAAGCATTATCTTAATAAGCTAACTGTTAATGTGTTTTTTTAATATCTAAAGGTGTGTAGTACCAGTTTGACCAACCAATCTTATTTTTTTGGCTGATAGCAGTACAAAATAAAATATGCAAAAATCATATAAAATAAATAAACGCGGTTTAATCATTTATTGCTGACAAACGTAATTGTTTTTTTTAGGTCACTGATACTTTTAATGGCTGTAATAAAATTATAATCTCCTTTCTTAATCGCTTTTTATATTAGCACCCATTAAATGTATACCTCCTAAAATAAACCATGTGATTTTATTTTTCTTACAGTTCGTTTGTTTTATTCGTTACTCAAATGATAAACTCGTCCTGTCACGAATACTTGTTCTATCACTCAAGGACAACAAATATTTGCCTAAAATTACAATCTTTTCAAAACAAATTATTCTTTAGTCCTATTTATTTCCTGTTTTTTATTGTTTTTTTTATCTTGTTTCCGTCAATAAAAGTATTATCAGCTATGGTACGTTATCAGATTAACAGAATTGTAGTATGATGTGAAAATTAAGTAATTATTTGTTGTTTTAATAATAATCGAGTCCACCTGAGAGTTAAATGATTAAAATTCAAGGACATGTAAAGATGGTTATTTTGAATGATGCTTTACTTTGAAAAATATGGAAAGATTTGTCATCTAATTTTACAGCGCACGAAACGCACGCCAAATACCTATTATGTACGAATCTTTTGTTTTCTTTACGACGTCGGATTAACTGTCCAATGTGCAGTGAATCACATACCACTATATTATACTCACATTTAGTAATATTGTAGTGTATTAAAAAGCATAGGAATTTAAATAGTGGAAGCATTGTTGCGTCTTATTTTGTTAATTATTAGACATTTTTGGTATAAACAAATCAACAAAAATCTTAAAATCTGGAGGAAATTATAACATATTACAATTAAAGCCAATTAGTAAAACTTGAGTAATTAACGCCAATCTATTTCTACTGTAATAATTGTTAATTAATTCGTAAAAGAATATTAGAAATATATAAAAATTAAATATAATTTGTAGCTTACTAGATGTCGTTAATTAAAACGTAAAGTTGATCGCAATAATATTTACCTACGCGGTCTGTTTTCTCAAGCATTTGTATATTTTGTAGGCCATTTAATATTTAGTAAACTTAACCTAACCTTTGCTTTTCGTCTTTTAAAAATTGTGGTTTTTTCCTTAACTTTAAATAATTAAGTGCTCTAATGACATATAGACATATTCTAAAAGCTGTGACGTACGTCATCATTTACATATCAATACACGTCTGTTTACCACATTGTTTAAATTAATTTACGGCTCAAATTGTACAAATTAAAGTCAATTTAAATGTATATTTTCGCATGGAAAACATTCGTTGAACGAAACAGGATTGTTGACATGAATATTTTTTGAATAGTCTATATTTAACTGTTGTGGGTCTCAGAGTATTTTTTTAATATCATGTTTCTTATAATAACACAGTATCAAGCTTCAAATATACTTATAGGTCACATTCACATAAAATCGTTTATAAACATATTTGTACAATATATTAAAACATTAACAAAACAAAACATATAATATAATTATCTATATTTTTAAAATGAACAATTAAAAAAAATATATAGAATCTATGTGATTTTGATAATTCATACATTTTTTCTTATCTTCATTATCTGGCTGTATAAAAAGATCTAACATGTTTTTCCCCTCAAATTACTCACTAAACAAATCAAACGCTTATTTCGACATAATTGGATGAAATCCAAAGTATTTGTACGTGATTGACAAATCTCACGCTTTGCATCAAAGTGCGTGTAGTCATGTCACATCAAATAGACATTTTGTTATTTGATATTGATCAAATGTTAAAGACTTATTTATACATAGAATAGAGAAACCGGCCTTAAATACATCCACAGAATGGAAAAGGAAAGAAAATGAGGCTAACTATCTGTCTATCTTTCTTGCTTGTAGTGTGATTAGACAAAAATAAGAAAAGATCTCTCATTCCTTTTTATATTACTTTTCAGAAACTGACATTCACAGGCCAACTCAAGGCTCTTCTATTTATAATAATTCTATGTCAAATTTACTCCTTATTCGTGATATAACTTTTTTAATATGTTATATGTTATGAAAACGAAAATCAAACACTACTAATAGTTTTTCCCAGCACGTTTTTGTCTATTTTTACCTATATGATTCTTTGATTGATGTAATAGTTGTTTTTTATTTTATTTAACCATAAGTTTGTCTGCCAAATTGCTTTAAAGTGTACAAAAAACACACAGCAACATTACGATAGGTTTTAAATTAATGTTCAACTGCGAACAAAATGTTTTGTATAAGAAGTTATGTTTTCAATTACATGTGAGACGAAAAAGAAAAAAATATATTATTTGTACGTTTTTTACGGATAGCTATTTCAATTGCACATCTTCATTAGTATATTTATGCCAGTATGTTTTTTAAATTATTTTTATACATTTGTATTTATTTGTATGACTTTTATAACTCAAGACCGTCTAAAATTAATTTTGTTAAAAAAACAGTACCAACAAGAGGTTACATAAAAAATGACCACTCATAACGTATAATTATGTTAATCATAAAAAACATAAAAACTGTTTTCAGCACAGGACTACATAGCCGATGGTCATAAGTAGCTGGTATATAAAATATTTATAATAAATAAGTCCTGTTGAAAATATTACTTATAGTAAAACGTAAGTACATCTCAGTATATTAACAGAGGCATCATATGATTACAACTTAAAGAATTTTTTTGTTAAAAGTGTATACCTACAGGTAGGTTCTGACTTTCTTACTTACTAACTTTTTTAATTACATGTTTTGTACTGTACCTGTGGTAGTTCCACAAAAATACTTTTTCGTGGAATGTTTAGTATTAGTTAGTTTGGTATTTTTACTGTGAACCATTCACACATTTTTTTTTAGTATTGTTTATGTACTGTACACAGTGCAATGCTTACTAACCCTAACTGCTAAACCAAAAGATTGTGTGTTCGATTCCCAAACAGGACAATTCTTTGTATGATGACCCTTAATTGTTGTTTCAAAAAAATCAAAAACATCTTTATTCAAGTTGGCATTTACACGTACCTTTGAATCGTCAATTACATTAAATTGGTCAGTATAGTCAGTCTGTGAGTAAGCTACCACCAGCTCGGAATGCTGTTCTGCTGAGAAGAGCTGGCCAGAAACTCAAGAGTTGCTCTTTTTAAATGAAATTTAACAATGTTTGACTTATACATTATAACATCAGCCCTGCTGATGAGTCAATGACCTAAGTTTTACACATTTTGATCAACCAAAAATTCTTGAATGTTATAAGAAGATTTGTTTGATAATATACCTTTAATTTTAGATTTAAAGCTAAGAAAAGGAAGATCTAAGATATCTTGTGGAACTTTATTATATATGCGTACACTCAAGCCCATGAAGGATTTGTTAATTTTCGAAGTCGAAATTTCGGCGTTACGAGCCTATTTTTATTTCTTTTATAGATCGTATGTCTGTCGCTGAATTAAGCATTTAAGTTTTGGGGTATATATCGTAAGTTATTAAAAATGTATTGAGAAGCGACCGTAAGAATACCGATTTCTTTAAAAACATCTCTTAGGCAGTCTCTAGCTTTTAAGTTAAAAAAGCCCGTACGGCTCTTTTTTGTAAAATAAATATAGAATTAATTTCGGTAGCGCTGCCCCATAGTAAAATACTGTAAGACAAAACACTCTGAAAATAAATAAAATAAACGAGTCGAGCCGTATTAACGTCTGTTATTTGTCTTACTTTTTTAATTGCTAAGACGGCTCAGCTGAGTTTGTCTGCGAGTGTCGAGAGATGGGGGTTCCACTGGAGCCTTCTTTCTAAAGTTATTCGAGTCTGTATTTATGTAATATTTCGTATTTATATAATTATATGTTTATGAAAACACAGGGATAATAATCTCTAATGCGGAGGTCTAAAAATCTAAGAAACTAATATTTCCATTATTCTTCAACTTCAATTACCAAACTAACATACAATGTACCTACTTTGTTGATAAAACGATAAAGTTATTGCAATGACATAGCCATCAAATTATAGAAAATATACATATATAAAACGCCCACGATACAAATATAATTACATAAAGTGTATTGTATACTCTTCACAATAGTCATTTGACGTTTAACAGTCATAGTGCTGTAAAAATTAAATGTTATAAAATGTATGATGTTGTTAAGAATTGTTCATCCGTTACTTAAGGTTATAAACATTTGAGTTCAAACTTAGTTGTATTCATACATTTAATTTTATTTTATTTTAGGTAATGACATAAATAAAATTTAATCATTTAATTAAATTTTATTCAACTAAATTTTATTTATGTTTAATAAATTTAATTCCATAATTAAATTTTATTTATGTCGTTACCTAAAATAAAATAAAATTAAATGTATGAATACAACTAAGTTTGAACTCAAATATTTATAACCTTAAGTAGCGGATGAGCAATTAATATTTGAGTTCAAACTTAGTTGTATTCATACATTTAATTTTATTTTATTTTAAGTAACGACATAAATAAAATTTAATTATTTAATTAAAATTTATTATTTAATTAAATTTTATTCAATCAAATTTTATTTATGTTTAATAAATTTAATTACATAATTAAATTTTATTTATATTGTGAACTAGAAAGTAACGATCTCCTCAGTGAACGACAAAACAGGTTTCGCAGAAACAGGTCCACTAGGACCTTCTAGCGTACGCTACACACATTTTAGGCATGGCCATCGAGGAGAACGGAGAAGCGGTCGCTGTCTTTCTGCACGTCTCGAAGGCATTTCACAGGCTCTGGCATGCGAGCCTTTTAAGCAAGCTTTCAGCGTACGGTACATCTCTGATTGGCTGGATAAAGGACTTTCTGAAGGTCCGACAGTACTTTACACTGGGACACCTGCTTGTATTAAACAAAGGACAGATCCGGTCGTGTGTAGAGTACTGTGGTCACATATTTGTTGCTGCCGCAAAATCTCATCTTGCTATTCTGGACTCAATTGAGAGGCGAGCAAAGAGGCTTATAGGTGACTTTGAATTGGTTGACGCCAACCTCCACAGCCTTGAACATAGGTGTAGAATTGCTAGCCTCTCAGTATTCTATAGAATACATTTTGGTGAGTGTGCGCAGGAATTACACGATTTAATTTCCGTCCCCGTTCCATCATCGGAAGTTCCAACAACTGCAGGTATCCATCCTTAAGTTGTGGACACTCCACTTGTCCGAACGAAGCGCCATGCTTCGTCTTTTTTAGTGTGAACAGCGAAGGTCTGAAACAGCGTGCTTGCGTCGATATTTCCGTCCAAATACAATGTGGGTGTCTTCAAAAGAAAAGTGAATAGGTTGCTAGGTTAATTCGCCTTACGACCTATCAATACATCTTTACTCTCCATCAGGTGGAATTCAGTCAAACATTAACCTAGTTTTGTATAAAAAAAACACAATTTTCTTAATGAAAGGGTGTTTATAAGGATAAGTAGAACTGCTAAATTACGAACAATAAATATGAATTAAATCTATTATATATAATACACGTATCAAAATGTTCTTCCAGGATATAACCTATTTAGAAGTAGTTATTTAAACTTCTTTTTTACTCTACTCTTTTGTACTCTAGGTTCGGTCATAGGATAGATTTTGATTTCCTTTTTTTTATGAAATGCAAAATCAACGAGTGTAATTTGACTGCAGCGAGAAGTTAATTTTCTTTTTCCAATTAAAATTTAATAACTGTCAATGCCACTAGAATGTTTTTGTTTAAGCTGGTCTTGTGTATATATCTTAACACCAGCATTGTAATATATTTAAATAAACAAAAAACGAATATCATGTAAATAAAATTAAAAATCAGGATTTAATAAGAACTATTCATTTAAGGTTGGTATAAATAAACATAACAAATAACCTAGTTACTCAGCCTACTTTAAAACTATATGACAACGAAAATGATCATTTTAGACTGCCTTAAGATTGCAAAAAATAGAAGATAAAAAAATACCTAAGCCAGTAAACATCGGATTTTATCTTTATTTATTTTGCTGTTATTTTAACTGTATTTCTTTTAATTCACATTTATTTCTTATAGAACTGTTTATTAGAAACTTCTGTTAATGACATATAAATATAGAAAACTAATAACGTGGCTACCTACATAGTAATTTTATTGCAAATAAAAGAAATACTAAATAGATTTAATGACAAAGATGTTATATAAAAACTTAATAAAGATAGATAATTACTTTTATTTGTTCAACGAGTAGTGTGATTGCTTTAATCCTTTCTATAAAATCATCAATAATATTATTTTACTGTCGAACTAAAGGGCAATGTGTAACGAGGAGATGGATTCGCTCCAATTAGCGCCGACCGCCACAATACTTCGTTATGGTTTTAATTTTTTTTACTCACCTTTTTCAAAAGACAACGCTAACGAGCGTGAAACTTAAGCATTAGCAGTATTTAACAGTCAATAGTGAAGTTTTTAAATACGAGATCAATTTCTTTGTTACGTAAATCATTACATGTATCTCTATAAAATTTTGATAATATGTTTAATATACATAATATTATAATATTAAACATATTATTAATTCTAATAAAATAGGATTATTACTCCAAGATAACATTAGGAAAAGATATTTTGGAAATTATGAAAAGGAGAAGTTAAATAATACAAATTTTATTATAATTAAGTAATAAATAATAATTAATTCGAATATATTTGTAGTGATATCATTTCTAGATATGTTATTTAAGAATATTTTAAAACTAACGAAAATAGAAGGAGAAATTTTATTGGATTGTATGAACAGACGTTTAATTTAAATTAACAATGCTAATTCAACTTTGCACCTATTTGCATTAAAAATAACATGATGAATTAATTAATTCATAATATTCGAATACCACACCGACACTGGTTACTAATATTTTTCAATTTAAATATAATATTGTTCAATCCATATTAATTGATTTGGAGAAGAAATAGACTAGCATATATTTATAAACTACCTTCTATCGGTACAATATAATGTTTACGAAGATATAGTTCACAGTAATAATAGTAAACGTATTTAGGATTTATCTAGTTTAAGGTAGTCCAGCGCACGTTTTGTAACTATTACACACACGCCATGTGCAAACTATATGCAATTAATGGCAACTTTTTATTTGGCCCACTTCCAAGGTACGCATGTTAAGGGCCATGATACGTATTAAGTGGGTGTGGGTGATTAAAATGCAGTTATTACTTCATTTCATTACCACTTTTATTTAAGTTAAGAAGCGAAGGGTTTCATACTTCTTTGAAATGGAGGAGGATATAAATTATATAACAGGGTTCGATTACTGACTCGTCACCCCACACCTTCTTCTAATGTTTCTCTACATGATGAAGACAAGAAATATGACACGATTTTTTATCTTATTACGAGGTTAAAATTAAATGTATAAAAAACCATTTTTATAATAACTAAGGACATGTAACTTGAAGGATGAAAATGGGTGGTTCAGACGCGAGTCTAACGCTAGTTCCCTGTTTAAAATCTGCAAGTATTAATTTTTAGCTTTACAAATTCCTAAGGCATATAGCATCGCATAGCATAGCATCTTATGAAATTATTTATTTATTTGCTAACTGGCCTTCTAAATATAAAACGTTGTTGCTTTAGGGACTTACCGTATAAATTAATAACCACACGACTCATTCGAGTTTATATTCACATAATGTTATATCTTATCTTTTGTCAAAAAGACGTTCCATAGTTATTATGCATTCGACATCTATCGATTCTAGATTTAAAAAATATAATGACTCATTAAAAAAAATACGGTTTTGTATCAAAGTTGTCATAATTATTTTTAACTTCTAGACAGCGAATGTTTTAAATAAAATATAGGATATTAATAAGTGTTTTCAATTTATAGTTACAAATAAAATAATCTTACGATACATATACTTCCTGTTAGGGTCTAAATAATTTTGTGTTATTGATTGACTCTTATAAACCTCAGGTTCGCGCGGTTCTACAGTTATTAACACATCACCTGATATGGCGACATTGGATACTCGAGGTCGGAAGTGCGACTGCGCATCTAATGCAACTAATTATAATATTTGAATTATCATTGGAACTTATTTTATTTAAATTAATTTTTAGTCTATTAACCTCATTCTTATCTATTTGACAACAGTAATTCGTGTAGTATAGTAAAAATAAGTGTTCCTCTAGGGTTTATTCTTGGTTCTTTTTTGTTCTTTTGTGATAAAAACAACGACTTAGAATTCTTTACCCATCTTCACTTAATAGGCCTAAATTTAAGAACTTGCATACAATAAACTTGACACTATTAAAGAAATTGTAATTTTAGATATATCATTAGAATCAAAATTACTATAGAATGCAAAAATTACTAGCTATATGTTTAACTCACTAGCTATATGTTTAAGTTCAGCGGGATATTAAATTAGGAAAATTAGATATCTGATGGCTGGTTTGTTTATTTTGCATAAAATAATGTCTTACGGTGTCCTTCTGTAGGGATTAGGGGTTGGTGAACCTTTTTTTTTATTAAATGAACCATTTGGAGCTACATTCATCATAGGTTCTTGAACTATTTTTTAAGATTCTAAGATATTAATGCAAGATCACGTGAAAAATATTATATAAAGTTGGGTTTTTTTAATATTTAATAATTTTACAGAAAGTAAGAATTACTAAATTCAGATTCATGAAAACAAAAATATTTTTTGTCAAATTATTTTTTAAAATAAATTGATTGACAACGACCTATTAGATAAAAACTTTAAAATAATCTCATTAAACGCGTTCTTACATCAAAAGCTTTTTACAATACATACTAAGTAATATACTGACGGCAGGAAGTTTTACTTAAAATTTACAAACATAACAGAACTAGTAGTGGCGTTCTAGTTATTCTAGTCTTATATTCGTTAACACGTTTTACTTAAACTCTAATGTATGGTCAATATGACAAATGGCCAAAATAATGAGAAATTAGTATTTTGAAAATAGGAGTTTCTTGCCGGTTCTTATTCATCACCGTGTAAGTAGTGTTTCGTTTTATAAGTGCAATGTACAAAAAAAAAATATTTCTTTTAATATCTTAAGAATTTTAAGCAATAAGCGTCAATATTCTTGAGGCCAAGAGTGATTTTAAATCATCGACAATGTTTGGTTTCACTGATTTATATATTAAGGAAATCTTAGTATTTTTAAACAATCTAAGATTTTGCCTCCTACCTTGAAATCCTCCTGTTTCCCGGATCGTAGCATCAAGAGTAGTGCAAATTAATATTTTTCGCCCTTCACCGAATTTATATCCTGGACATAAATTTACTCTCTTCGAGAAGCTAAATATTTTGACATTAACTAATTGACAATATGGTTTCCTCAGTGTTATACACAAAATCCAAGTCGTAATCATTATCTTCCTATAGAGAAAATAAAAAAAGGAAGTTTTTTAGAAATTTCTGTATTTATATCAGTAGTAATTTTTCCTCCTTGTACTTCCAATTCGCTAATTCCATGATAATGGTTAATAAAGTTGATTGATTGATTGATTGTTCGCTATCTTCATTAATTTTCGATGCTTACTATTCACTATCTAATTGGAAGGGGTATTTCCAATTTTAATATTATTTTTCTGGCAGTATCTATATCATATTTATCAGCTAATATACTACCGGGTTCCTCTATTTTTCTAATGCGTCAAAAACATTGATTTTATCTTTAAGCGATAACACAACTCTGTAACCCTTTTAGGCATAAGTGTGATAAGACGTAACGCATCAGAGTAGAATCTGTAACTGATCGGTACAATACCTAAACAGTTGAGTAGTGCATTGCGACATGTCAATGCATTGTAAGATCGAATTTTTGCAATATTGAAAAGGAATTCCAAATAATTTATAAAAACAAACTTATTCACAAGATTATTCATTTGTTTCAACACGTTTAATAAAATTTCATCAAGAAATCAATTGTTTTTTAAAATATTTGAAATGTGCCTTTTTAGGAAAATAGATACTAAACATAGCACGATATTAATTAAATTATTTATAAACGCCGTTAAAGCAAAACACATGTTTATACGTAAAAAATTACCCTATATTGTGGTTTTGAGGTAATCAGACTGCTGCAATCAAAACTTGATACACCTACAAAACAGATAAATCTCTGAAGAAAATCTTTTAAAAGTATTTTTTTATTATTCTAATAATCACCTGTAGTAAAAACAAGCAATAAATATTCATAAAAAAATGGGTACAATTTCAGTGGGTTTTAAAAAAAACAGTGAAATAGGAACATATGAAAACTCGGAGTCATAGATTCTGAGTCAACAACAAAAAGGATGTTAATTTAACACATCCTTCATAGTACACTAATGTATTTTCGAATAGCCCGAGTACTTCAGTTTTACAAGATGAACAATAACAATTTCGGGCCATCTAAGAATTCGTATAGGGTGCTGTCTTAGAGATTTATAGAGAAAATAAAGATCTTTTTTCTTCATATACCCATGAATCAAAGTAACATTTATAGGGCCGTCACTAGCCCTTTTTTGCAACATCAAATGATGATATAAATAATAATAAAATATGAAGTACTTAAATACACATATAATATCAAGGACTTCATATTTTAAATTAGTGTTGTGGAAACAGGAATCTTCTCTGAAGTGAACCACACAACTGAATAGATGCAGCAGTGCAGCATTAAAATATATTTTTTAATAATGTTAATTATATACATATTTATATGTTTTCATAATTAATAACTTTTCCGTTATCATAGAAATCTATTCAATTTCTTTTGGCTTATTTGCTTATTGGCTTATTTAATCATCATGCGTCGAACTGTTTGAAAAAATATTGTTTGATTCTTAACTGTGTTGATATGTACATAATGTTATATTGATTTTTTTCTTACTTTTTTAAGGTTTTGCATATATTGAAAGCGAATGTAACAATGTTAATAGTATTTTTGAACAGACTGCCAACACTTATTTATAAAAGTTTTGTTTTTTTTTTTAAGTTTTGGGTATATGTACATACTTTCTTTCTATAAGTTTCAATACTACTAATATTCAGATTTTAATTGTTTGTCCATTTTGTAAAAGTTCAACTTTTATAATTTAGTACCTACCAAAGATTCTTAGTTAATGCTTCAATAAAAAACATTTAATTTAATATAATATATGAAAATCTATATTAATATATCTTAATTGCTATATTTTATAGTTCTAGTACAGCTACAGATAAATATTTAAATATAGATTTTAATATTAATTCTTCTTATAATAAATTCCATAACATTATTTACCTGCGGATTATGAATTAACACTTGATATTTAAGTTAACATAATAAATAATAATAATATAACATTGTTGTTATAAAAATTAAAAATTACGGACATGTGGGTACTTAACAAATAATTAACAGAAATATATATTTAAAATGATTTAAACCATATTTTGTTTATTCCCTTTTTCTAAATTTAACTTAAATAGTTTTTTTTTTCTAAATTCATAATAATATGTCATATTTGTGAATTAAACTCTTAAAGAATTTTTAAATTATAAAGGACCCATATCATTTTTCATTCTTATAATTTTTTTATCGTAGATAAATAAAGCATATTATATCTCTTAAACAAAACGATTTAATAACTTAAATACTAAACCACAGACTTTTATACCAAATATCGCGGATTATATCTGATTGAGATGTGATTTTTTTATTATTATGAAATATATCAACTAGATCGGGAACCCTCGCACTATTTCGTAATTGATTATTAACAAGCATTTTTTTTGTGAGTAGATTCATTTTGACGAGACGCCAAACATTTGCTGGTATAAAAAAGCAGCAAATGTGTTAAAGGTGTTAGACAACGATAGACAGCATAGAAATACACATTATAAATACTTCGAATATATTTAACAAACAACAAAGCTCAGAAATACAGATATCTATGCTCATCACATATAGGGCTGTCCATGTTGGGAATCGAACCCAAGTCCCTTTGCATAACATAACATGGACTCAAAGTACAATAAGTACCTATATCTATTTTTTATGTAATACTAATAAAATAAAAATTACTTTTACTTGTAAATACTTCTAAAAGGTTATTAAAGTTTGGTCACTAGATAAATCATCATAAATCATCATAGATGTCAACTTAATGTATTATTATATTCTTGTAACTAATATATCATTTACCTTAAAAGCCAATATTTCTTTGAGAATCAATAATAGAAAAAAAAAGTTATGCTAAATAGTAATCATTTATGAAACCAAATTATTTTATATACTAAATTATATATAATAAATTTTATACATAGAAATATTTTGCCTGAGTATTACCTACATTCCTCAAATACGAAATACTTATAACTAAAAAAAATAATCTTATAATATAATAGTATAATTCAGACAATTTAATGCTCACCCTAGTAGATATTTATTTATATTTTAGTAGTAGTAACTGAAAAACTAGATCTTGTAATACTTTTCTTTTATATTATAATGTTATTTGTCGATATGTCTCATTAACATTACATTACTTTTGAAGCAAAATAAAATAATTGTTTTAAAAATAATAAAATCTAGGAAACTGATATATTCAAGCGCATGCGTGGATTTGTGCATCGCGATCTCGCAGCGGAACCCTCACTTATAATCGTACACTGCTCAGTTACTCTAGCAATCATAGGGAAATCAATTAGTAACTTGTGTTGTTGTACACAGAGCGAGGAGCAGGACGAACTCCAGCTCGATGAAGAGATGGAAAGAGTGGTGTGGAGCGGGTCCAACCCGCCACCCCGGCTGCAGACCAGCGGTGAGCCGCTTAGAGACTCAGCCGCACCTCCACCCCCCTACACACAAGGTAAGTTTGAATGCTGTTTTCTGGACTCTTCCAATAAAAGCCATTGCGCTTGTCCAAATTAGTATCTCTTTTAATTACATTATATATATTATGTAATTATATTCATAATGAATCATTTTAATTTAAATTATACTCTTACATTTGATTGAAAATCAATTTTAATTCACAGACATTATGTAAATAATATTAATATAATATGCTAATGTTATTATAACTTTAATTTGATATTCATTATACTATTCGAGATGTTATGCCGCTACGATCTTTAAAAAAAGATATTTTTTGTAATGATCGCAAACAGTCGCCATTTTGTAATCTTTAAAATAAATTGTATATTTTTTTATAAACATTTACCGATGCACACACCCTTATGATAAAACAGGGGTTCTTAATATTTCTAATTAATACTGTTCATTACAGTAAAGGCTTCTTTGATAGCTTTTTAACTTTATTTATATAGTTTTTTTTTACATATTTATAATAATTTCTTCATTTTGGAGTAGGTTTTACATTAAAGTATCAGATTTTTATCAGTACGAGACATTTCTACATATATAAAGTTAGAGTATCACTCGTTTGCTAATCATGGAATCTTAGTGTCTTCAATTTTTGGGTAGGCGCTTATAAAATTCGAATGTTTAAGAAATACATTCAAGGGGTATTAACGGCATACATTTTTCAAAAGATGATCCTTTATTGTATTATTAGTAAGTAGTAGTAGTAGTTCTTATAAGAGTTTAATTACAACTAAATATCAATTATAGGAAAACAATCTCTGCACATTAAGATCCTCATGAATCAGAGCTCGTTGATAACCTGATAACTTGATAACCTTTTTTTCACTAAAATAATTTTATTGTATTTTAACCTCATTTACATCTCTCGCTTTTGTATTTATTTGACACTGTAAAAGCATTACAATTATTAATATTCTTTGAGTAACGGCTGTAGGTTGTTTTATATTAATAATTGACCTATTATGATTTCTAAGTTTTCACTCAAAAGGGATTTTTGATATGATCAGAGGGACATGTTACGTACGATACGATAATTTCGTGAAATGTCAGTGTTATTATACATAGAGTAGGCGAGCCTTAGACAGATCTATGAGCGTGAGTGCCGGACAAATAATAAAAAGAGGCAAGATGACAGACCCATACTTATCCTATCTAATCACACATATCAGAGTGAGAGAGACGGATAGCCTCATTTTAGGCTAGTTCCCCTGCTGTCTCTATTTGTGTAGGTGAAATGTTTTGGGAATTGTATTCTCTATGCCCATATCAAGTTTAGAAAACATGTCGTATGCATGCATGTATGCTTTTTTCAATGTCAAAACAACTCGCTTTGAGCTCTCGCGTTTACAAAAACAATATACGTTTTGGTACGTTTCCATAAAAACAATTTTTTAAGTATTAAAAAATATTATTACAGTTACTAAGAACATACATTCTTTATAATAATTATAACTTTGACAAATAGTTTCCTTGTGA
Organism: Napeogenes sylphis; assembly: GCA_959347405.1. Taxonomy (NCBI): domain Eukaryota; kingdom Metazoa; phylum Arthropoda; class Insecta; order Lepidoptera; family Nymphalidae; genus Napeogenes; species Napeogenes sylphis. Next base: position 28,171,032 of record OY365784.1, read on the forward strand.
CTTGGTAATTATTTACTATTATAGAGATACTAAAAATAGTAACTTAAAATAATATCCTAATCTCAAGTAGATGCCATTCTTTCAAACATGGCGGGTTTAAGAATGGAGTTTGAGTTAAGAGTGCTTTGTGACGTCACGCGTTATTTGCAAAAAATCTCACGTGTCATAAGAAACGAGAGTCCTGGATGCAAAACTTGTATACCCAAAGTATAAATTAAAAGTTTGTGTATACAAGTTGATATATTTAATTTAGAATCTATAATTCTAAATGGATATGTTTTTAGATTTAGCTTGTTAGACAATATTAATGTTAGAAAATATATTATATTATATATATATATATATATATATATATATATATATATATATATATATATATATATTTTTTTTTTATAGCACACATTTTATTTCATCATGCTTATCAAAGTATTTCGAAGGTATCATTCAATCCAATAACAGCATTGCTTTTTGACGAGAGCTTAACAAAAAGCTTATTTCTTTTCGTTTTGTGTCGACTGTGTGATGCATGGCTTTCAAATTAACAGAAAATTCGTATTATTATTTTTTCTCGAAGATTGCTTATTTTGATTATATTTAATTAATTTCTATTTAAATCGGAAATCTAGTTTCAATAGTAGTAGTATTTAAATTATTTACATATATTTTTTTAATACTTTTATTAGAACGTTTAGCTCTACAATGTTACAATAACATTTAAAATTACAATAAAAGATAAAGATTTGAGAAAATATATCAAATCATATCTGAATTCAGAGACAGCCTTCATTCACGTCATTGCTTTCATTTTCACATTCTTGCACGTTTTATCAAAGATCATACATGTGTGTGTGATTATGTAGGTATGTATCTTTTCTAATATATATGTATATATATATATATGAATATCGCACTATAAGATTTATATGTGTAGAAAAAGAAATGATAGCTTATAGAAAGATATACATTATACCTTGTCTTATTGTCGTATCTTGTCCGTGTGTCATAAGATCACTCATAAAGATACAACTATTGAATCGATTACATATAGTTTCTACTAATATCAATCTTAGATTACACACAGGCTATTTTCTACACTATTTCTGAATGCAATTGAGCAATTAGAAAAAACCTATTTTCATCCGCTTAATTGAAAGGATAATGGACACATACGAGACGCACTAATGCAATTGACGGAAAAATGAAAAATTGCAATCAACGAATGTAGTTGTGTTAGATTTTATTAAAATTACTACTCTACTGTTAAATTATATATTAATTTACAAATAAATATTGACTTTTATATTGAGATAATAAAGTTCTTAAAAAACATTTACTTACAAAAAGTCAAACATTTTATATTTGAATATTGTTTAAAATGCAAAAACAGAATAAAAGATTATAAAGGTATAACCACATTAATTGTTAACGTTATTGAATTAAGACACTGGAAGTTCTAACAAAGAAATTATACTAAGCGGCTTGTAATTTGAATATATTATTAACAGGTAAGCTTAAGTAAAACTTAATCCTTACTGTTAATATATATTTTACTAAAATATCGTTTGTAATAGATTTTTATATTAAGTATGGATGCTCCTTTCTCTATAGTGTTAGATTAAAATAAACATACACCATAAATATGTTTATTTCTATAGTAAATTTTATTAACACTTACTGACTAAACTCAAGGAAAAGTTTAATTATAATATAAATTCTGATGCTTAAAAGCCCGTCATGTAAAAATATATACCTCTTTTTTTCCCTGGTAACGTATGAGGTAACGGATGAGGCCGCGAGGTCATCGCCCCTGATCTGGTCTGTACCGGAATTGCACCAAGGAGTAAACACTAGTGTCTTTACTGACTTTACACAGTTATATAAACATTACCAATTACTTTAAAAAGTTTTTTAAATATCCCTAATATACTTATATAAAAAAATAAAATATATTTTTATCTAGTACTAAGATTATTTCCTACCTTCTAATATTCCTAAGTATGATAAAAGTATTATTTTGTGAAGTGATCGTGAATTGAATTAAGTTTTTTGTAGTCAAATATGTTTAAATGATTTTGAGAATGCCTTTTTTAAATCAAAGAACATTATCAATAACAAAAAAATAAAAATACACCCTGTCTTTATATATTCATCAGTTTCCATGCTATGAAGGAGTAATATCCAGAACGGCAGCCACATATCCCAACTATGGAACTATCTCTACGTGTCTCTCTAGAACTTTCGAAGCTTTATCATATTATTAATTAGAATAAAGACTGTTTCGGAACGTCTAAAGCAATGTCAAATAGACGTAGCGATACATGTCTGTAGGAACATGACAGTTAATTTTATATTAAGAAACTTTTAGTAAGTACCATCAACCAAAAAATAAGCAGCTGATTAATGTAATTATTTTATGACATTTACTTCGAGTTTGTATTTTAAAAAACAATGAATACCGCATAAAACTGCTATATCTGCAATATGTGATATCTGTATATAAAATTAGTAGTAGTAAAAGTATAAAAGTAAATTAAAAACAAAATTTATAAAAGTAATATTTAGCGGTCTATAAAGTGTGTGCGGTTATTACGCTATTATGGTTATTATAGTATTCACAAATTAATATTAAATACAAATTAGATCCTCTTTAGTATTTCATTTTATGATATATAGATTGTATGCAATTTAATTCGGTTTTAATTGCATTTTATAAAATTGGTACAAACAAGTAAAATACAAGTAAAATAATTACATCGTGATATATCACAATGTAATTATTTTATGACAACAAACCAACAAACCAACATACAAACCATGTATATGTATACATATAAATGGTTTGTTTGTTGGTAGTTCTTCAAAAGCTTCGAAGCTTCTTATCAACGTAGAATATTATTACTCTCTTACGGAAAAACACAAAAACTGGTTTAGAGTTTAATAACAATAAAACGAAACTACATATCGATATCTTATAAAATTTGGTGTTATTATATCGTCTGACTGAATATTGATAATAATTTTACGGTAATAAAAATTGTTATTTCGATACTGTGGCACAATAACGAGTTTTTGAATGTAGTCTTAACTTATAACTTTCAACCGGAAATTTATTAGTTTTTAACTCGATATTTTTTAACTATATTTATTCTATAGTATACAATACATATAGGTTGTATATATATCTATCATAAAATCGTAAATTAAAGGAAATCTAACTATACATATTGTCTTCTACAAATACTCCAAAAGCTATTTTTCACCGACTTCAAAAAGGGAAAAGGTTTCTTAATTTGAACGTATATATACTTTTAATCCCAATGTTCAAGCGAGACTTAGTAAAGTAAAATAAAGTATTTATGGTAAATGTGTGCTTCTAATAATTGTTTTATTAATTTTTATTATAATTGGTTTCTTTATTTCAAATACTACTTTAATAATTAATCTAAGTTTAATGACGCAACCAGGGTTCTGTTGATTATTATTGTTTTACTTACCACGACTGATAACTAGAACCAGTTACCAGGTACAATATTTAACAAAGAAATATGTTGACACTTTTATATTCAAATCCTTAGTATAGATAACGATAATAAGAACGTAAGAAAAACAATTTCATCTAGTAACGGTAATAATAATTATTACATAATTCCAGATATTCTCTAAAATATAACTCATAACATTAAACCAAAAACCAATTTATATATTCAAAACATAAATAATAATACAATAATATATATAATTTCATAACATATATGCAAGCAATTTTCATTGACTTCAGTGGAAGTTATTACATTTAATAATATACACTACTTAGCTTGTAATTATCATGACGTAAATATTTAATTTCAAATGTTCCGTTTGTTTCAGATGACGTATTAAAAGTTAGCAGTTCTTTGTTGCAACGGGCCAGCAGAGAACAGCTCAACTCGAGTTCATATCCACAAGTAATTACAATACTATTATGCCACTGGAAAATGTCATTCTCAGACTTTTTCATTATTGTCTATGTCATGTTAGGTTTATAAAATAAACAAGTTTGCATAATATTTGTAGTTAGGGTAATTTCAGATGTAACCTTCAGTTTTGTTGGCGATATCGTCGACAAATCGTCGACAAGTCACGAAGATGATTTATCCTACTTTATTTTAATAAGCTTGCCTTTTTACGATCGATATAGTGCGGCCATCCTTTCAAGGACAGTTCTACATCAAAACACCAGTTCAGAACTGACAAGCTGCTTGATCGAATCTCTCACCGGAATAGGTCCTTCTTAATTAGCAAGTCAATTGACATATAAATATATATGTTGTAAATTATACAAATATTATATTTTAATGTAAATGCGAAATATTATTTTTGCGTGATATAAGTTTTAATTACATTCAAAAGTGACATAAACTAGACGGTCGGAGAACTCAAGTTCCGTGTTGTTCTTTTGAGTTTATTATAACATTTATTAACTGGGTTCGTATTAAATTTTTTTTTTAACAAAAATTGATGTACCTACTTGAAGATCTAGTAAGTTATATATAAAATTCGAATACTAACAGTGTACCTTGTTATTTTAAACCATTACACAGTTAAAAAAAGTTCATAAATAAAAATTTAAAAAAATTAACTTATTTAAAATGGTTATATAATAATAAATAATACCCATTAATTCATAACATGTGATTCATGTTAAATAAATCATAAGAATCATTAATAATTGATAGATGTCGGGGCAGTTTTCTGGCTCTCCGCGTTCTGAGGATCGTCATGTGCAGTTTGATGGCGAACGTGCAGCCGAAGTGAACCTGTTGGATGATGCTAGTGATGAAAGGCGGAATCAGAGAAACATGTATGTATTATAAAACGATAGTTACATTATTAAGTTACAAACTAATTTTTTTTTTCATATTTTTAAAAATATTTTGTCAAACTGTTGCTTTAAAATTTTCATGACAATTGTTTTTCTTTTGGTTTTGGTAAAGTATTGTTAGCTATTTATTTTGTAACAGCAATAGCTATATAAACTAATAAAAAAACATTGTTTATGTTTTTACTAATTTAACTTCCGTAGACCGTATCATACACTTTTTACCAATTACCTTTTCATCTTATGATGAAATATATATTTTACATTGGTATCATCCTGGGTGCAATGAACTTTGAAATTCTCAAATAATAGAAAAGCACGATTTCATAAGTAATATTTATTAATTAAAATATAGACACTTAGCATAAATGAAGGAAAGTAGACTAATAAATCTGTTTGAATATGTAATGATGAAAAATATATTACAAAACAAACAATTTACTTGGTGTGTAATTGCCAACATCGACATGTCATGATTTTTTAGTAATTTGAAGAATAATCTATAATAAGTGTAAAAGTTGGCTGATGATCTCTGCCAGAGACATCGTGTACGTAGTAGCGCGGAAGTTACCTGGGTTACTAAAATAGAAGAGAGTCGCGTGACTTTGGCATTGTACCTAGAACTGAAGTGAACTGAAGTTTGGGCTTATTTAATATCTGTAAGTGGGCGGTGCGCTTATAATGCGACCTCGAGAGTGAAGGAAAGTTGGTTTTTGGTGTCACCGGAAATGCCTGTGACATACGCGCGAGCGTCCGATGTACAACATCAACGGTGAGCGTAGAAGGCATCACCTCAATAAAATTGTACATGTCATTAGTAGTAACTTCTTATTAAGTACACATATTTTTGAATCATACTTAATTTACAACAATTTTACTGTTGCAAAAATTATATTTTGAATTTATACTAAACATATAATTAACTCATTTTTATTCAGATGTCTACATGGACCATTTATCTTTGGTTTTTCCTTAATCCAATACATAAATAGATAGAGAGATAAAATGTCGCGGTTCGTTAGTAAACTAGGTACTCTACCGCCCTAAATGTTACGGCCATCTCACACCGAGGTACTTCATGCTTATTAGACACAGAGTCCTTGAATTTGTGTAGTTTTATATTCAATCAATAATTTTTCCCTTTTTTATAATATATAATTTATCTTTTAGACAATGTACAAAATTTAATGTTTTTGTTAGATTTACGTTAATATTCCTTAATAGAGTTCAGAAAAAATATTCACTTTCTATGTCATACAGAAAAACATGGCTTAGTTAATTATCTTTTGTATGATTACAGTTGTCAGCTATAAATGTAGTCTGTAAGTGTAATAAAGGCTCAATAAGTGATAGTTAATAGATCAATCAATATTATAGCGATAGACATTCTATTTGTTAGTATTCCGTCAGTTATTTATTTGTAACATAAAATAATGTTTTCTTTACCATGCCTAAGAATGACCAATCATTACTTGTAACTAAATTCGTATCAATTATGTTAATATAAGATAGATCTTTTATTTTGAAGCAGCGGTTATTCAAACTTTTAACGCCTAGGCATTTATGTACTGTATACTTACAACCCAAATATAAGATAGATAGATGCTTATTATCCCATACCAAATAGATTATATCCCTACTGCATTGTGCACTTGGTTTTAGTCGACACTTACATCCACACAAATCCCGCAAATATTCTCTACAAGAGGGGGCCAGAGGAGGCGGGGCGGAGGGGGAGAGACATGTTTCCACAGCACCTACAGATGAGCCGCTGCCCGAAGCCGACCAGGATGATATTCGAAGCCACCGCAGTGATGATCCGGGTGCTTTACGGAGGCTTAAAATACAACCCAGGGTCAGTGAGCAAAAACCTTTATAATCTGCATTCCATAATAAATAATGTAAATGTTACTTTAATACAGAAAATAAGATGACTAGAACTATTTTCTGATGCAGTTGAATGTAAACTATTAAGCCATCTATAAAACTATCGCTAATTTTCTAGGTATAGTACTAACCAGCTTTTAGGTTTCCCTGTAAATATTTAAAAAGTACTGAAATACAAAAAAAAATATGTCGGTTACCACATCAGATCAATAACATTTATCTGGGTCAACATAGCGAATTTGTGGCAAACAAATTTCAAAAAACCCACCTATTTATTATATATCCAAACAATTACAAACGACTAAAAAGAGATAAACAATCAAAGATGTTTCGCTTACAATTCTATGTCATGTAATTAAAATATCTTGACCAAACAATAACACAAAAAAAACTATACACAAAAAAAAATATTTTTAATGTTTATTGTTTACTGTATTTGATCTAAAAACGTGTTCACATGTAGAAAATAACTTAGAACAATTCTTGTCTCTAAATTTCAAAAACAACAATATCATTATGAAATTATTTTTAATAATTCCAGGCTTCAACAGTTCATGTCGGCCGCAAAGATGGCGGCGACAAAGTACAAAATATTTTTTCAGACTCTACTTTAAAAAAAATGTATGACCACAGCCCACATGCGGTAAGAGTTTGTTATATTTTCTCACGTAGAATAAGTTTCTTTTCAAACTAATTACCTACATTGTTTTTTTGCTTTGAACGGTAGGCATTGAATTCGTAGATAAAAATCGCCAAAAGATTATAATAATCTAAGTCACAAGATATAAATTTGGCTTATAAAATAAAAAATCATACATGCGTACCATTTTTATTCGAAATGTCGTTGACACAGGTGTTCGTTCAATTGGACGAGTTACTGGCCACCGAAGATGGTGACGCTGAGTGGAAGGAAACGGCTCGTTGGATTAAATATGAAGAGGATGTGGAAGAAGGATCAGCCCGCTGGGGAAAGCCTCACGTGGCTTCCCTATCCTTCCATTCCTTGCTGAATCTGCGTCGCTGCCTCGAAACCGGCGTGGTGTTACTTGACCTTGATGAAAAAGACCTCCCCGGTGTTGCATACAGGTATTTAATTAGTCGTGACGGCCTTGCACATTTAATTGTATGGTGGCCTGGTGACAGATCAATATTTTAATGTTTGACTTTATTGATTTTCCTTGTAATACTTTAAAGTATTATTAGGGTCTGGCAAATTAATTAATATGTAACCGTTATAAATTCCATCAAAAATGTATATTTCTTTTTCGTACTTTATTATCGTTGTCGTTTGTTATCGTTACTTTATTATTTATTAAAAACTATTAGCACTAAAATAATTATAAAATTTCTCCTTATAATCAATCTTAAGAATATAAAGACGAATACACAGAAAGTAATTGAATTACATTATTCTTAGGGTGGTTGAGAGCATGGTTAGCGAGGGGTTGATAGAAGAAGATGACAAACCAGTAGTAATGAGATCTCTCCTTCTTCGCCATCGCCATGTCCATGATGAGAGGTTCCGGTTTTCTATCAGTGGCCGAAAACAGTCCTCCTATACCAGCTTACAGGTCTGTACCTACACTTATATAAACTCTTTAATACATTCCCTCTATGCACATACAAAAAATATTTTTTATGCTAACTTTATATGACACAAAAATGTTATCCAATGTCATAACTGTTGATAAAAGTATGCGATAATTGGCAAACATTTTAAGCGAAATTCTTTTTATCTTTTCACTGTTCTATTTAATTTTTTTTAGAAAATGCTGATAATGTCAGTATGTTTATGATTAGATATTGATACCTAAATCCTTAAAATTCAAATTACCTAAAGTATTAATTATTTTTATTTATCTAATAATGATGGATTAAGATAAATTAATGAATAGGTATGACGACAAAATATATTGGTAAATATATTATCCACAAAAATTCGTTTATCTTCCAAATATCCTCATGACGTATTTACATATTAATAATATCTATGTTTTATGTAACGTTATTATTATTATCACTGTTTTTGGTCGATGGTATTGGTTTTTACATAACAGATAAGTATAGTTGCGAACACGATTCTGTAATCGGGTAGTCATACTTATATCAAGTGGCGTAGTATGATAAATAACCATTCACTGAATGACAATTGAAACCATGAATATTATTGTTTTTATTTTTCTGGAATGCTTCAGAAATTTTAGTCTAACTATACTCGCCGCGTGGTTATAGCTTGAAACTGATATTTAGTTTATGGTTATTCTATATTCTAAACTTATAATACCCAGCTTAGAATAAATAAATTATGATAATCACTGATTCAATTTAAACTTCTATTAATCATAGTACTATGTATGGAGATATCATTTCTACTCGTAAATATTTTAAAGTGAATTCACTTTCAAAGATATGTATAAGATAAATTACAAGTGCGACATATGCGTTATCATGAACATGATTTAATTTTAAGTACTAAAAACAGCTGTTCATTTATTATGTGTATTTACCACATGTGGTGGGTACCTAATACCTTACATTTTGTGGTTTAGAGGTCTCAGTGAAAGTGACTTAATATTTGCCCTTGAGTCACTATTTTTATAACTTTGCGTTGTTTACATTTTACTGCCAAGAAATATTTAACATTAGAGAAAAAAAAACATTAAGTAGAAATTGTATATAATGGAGTTGTTGTATATTAATATTTTAAAACGTTGGAATAATCATGTTTATCGTGGATTACTAGACAGGTTTGGCAAAATATTCAAGGGCAAGAGATATCAATAACTTACTTCAAGATAGATAAAGAGTATTCTCTGTCATGAAGCTAGTGACAATAGACAAACTCCGGATTAATTCGGATTCAATATTTCCAATGAGATAAGGCTTCCTTCTTGTAAATGTTGCTTTTTGAAATAACTAAGTATTTACTAAAAATCTATTGTTACGCTATGCAAAATATATACTTATCTGTTACTTGGTACATTTTTACTTCTATAGTTTCTTAAAATATTGTTTTAACAAAAAACGTATTTAAGAATGAGAAACTAAACAAAAAATAAATTACCTGACCAATTAGTACATGCTAGCGTGTGTTGTTTTTAGCTAGCTCCATTATGTTAATAAAATATGTAAATTGTTCTTGATGGGAAAATCAGGGCTCAAGTAATGTATTCTAGATACTTCTTACAATGATATGTTCATTTTAAGAAAACACTATACTCTATATATAGGTTAGGAAGGAAATAATATACGTCGCGCTTACAGCACCGGAGATGGTTTCAACATAATTGTTCTATCGGAAGAAGCGTCTACCGTCTCGAGGACTTCAATAAAACTCTACATTTAGGAAGCAAAAAAATAATCAGTTTGTTAAAATAATGGTTTTATTGTCTTTTAGAATAAAAAATAGGGAAATGGCAAATTCGCCAGAGAGTTGTCACATATAAAATTATCAAAATAGGAATAAAGCATATTGTGGGCAATTATAAAACATGTTTATTCTGAGGGTAGTTGTGGCGGTAGTGGTGATCTAATATGTTGTGCAGTCGCTGTGGATGGAGGAAGGAGCTGGGTCCCGCCATCGCTGCTCGACATGCTCAACCGCCGTCCCCTGTCGTCGACACAGCTCTCATATCTTTGTACGATCTATGCGCGAATTACGCTTTACCCTTGCACGCATTCTATATTCGCTGATTTCCATATATCGTTAGAATTTAGTTATTAGCAGATCATTTTCATATTTATCAATGTGTTTAGAAAATCTTAATAGATTTCATTTAAAATATACTTGGGACGTATACCTCATTTCATCCAGCGTAGAATGTTGATATTTTAATACCACAACTCAAGCTCATAGATAACAATATTATTCATGTTTCTTTACGTACTGCTGAAGAAAAATTTTTTCAAAGATTTTTCTGTGTCTTATGAGGACAAGAGTCACAATTCGTTTTGGTTTTAATATAAATGATCAGCCATTAAACTCGTATGGGAGTGTTTTATTTTTGGTAATTTTATTCTTTACAAAATAAGTGTAGCATATATATACATATATAAATGTCAATAATATGCGTCAAGCTGCCGAAAATTGTTGCAGTTTTGTTATTGTAAATAACGAAATATCTGAAAAATATATTGAAATATATTATAGATATTAAATATATATCTTTATTTCGATGGGGTCTTAGTAAAAAAACGAATGTTATTATTAAGTACATTAAAAAAATATAATTTATTTTGGTAATTATTTATTATCAACTTATAGTAATTTAGATTTTTTGTTTTTTTAAAAACTCACTATTTTAACTATTTAAATTACTTAATACTATTAACTAGTTCCTGAAATTTGTGATCCAACTATTAAACAAATATTTTAAAATTACAATCTAAAATAAAGCCATCCATAGCATTTTTTTTTTGCTATTATAATATTATATATTTGAAAAAACTTAATGGTAATTGGTCTTTATACATAGAACTCATCGCAAATATATCTTTATTTGTTTTAACCAAAATATTAATGATTTCGCTACTTAATTGCCATATCCTAAAAAAAGATTCTTCAGTAGTTTCAATTTATTTTATTGCTTATTATTTTCATTTAGAATCTTGCGGATAACAAGCGACGCCGAAGCTCCTATGCATTACCATTAGACAAGGCGGAGGCTCGTAAAAAATCATCTGCGGCGGGTTTGGATATGCGCGAAGTAGAGTATTTAGCTACAACTGCAGTTGGCTCTCAAGATGAATTACGACGAGGTCATAATGATTCAATCATGAAACGTATACCAGGCGACGCTGAAGCCACAACAGTACTCGTTGGTGCTGTTGGATTTCTCGACCAACCAACTATTGCTTTTGTACGTCTAGCTCAAGGAATTTTAATGCCTTCCATCACGGAGGTTCCTATACCCGTACGTTTTATGTTTATATTGCTTGGACCGACAACAGCTGATCTAGACTATCATGAAGTTGGTAGATCGATCTCTACTCTTATGTCGAACCCTGCTTTTCATTCTATTGCATACAAAGCAGATGATCGACGTGAACTTTTATCAGCAATAAACGAATTCTTGGATGACTCGATCGTGCTTCCTCCTGGAGATTGGGAGCGACAGGCTCTATTACCTTTTGAGGAATTACGAGCAAAAAGTGAGATGATCAGAAGACGAAAACGTGATGCTCTAGAGCGCAAAAGAGGCGCTGAAGCTTCAACCGTTTCGCCAGTCGATGAAAAAAAGGCTCTGTTGGCTGCAGAAACCGGAGGGTTGCCAGAAAAAGAACGCGATGATCCACTATCCAAAAGTGGTCGGCTATTTGGCGGTAGGCATTTGTTATAAAACATGTTTATAACAATATAAATATCTATAAAATCCCATCATATTTAAATTACTGCTTATTGTAGGTGTTATCCGTGATATTAAACGCCGGTATCCCTATTATTTATCCGACTTTCGTGACGCATTAAACGGACAATGTGCCGCAGCTACTATCTTTATGTACTTTGCTGCACTTTCATCGGCGATAACATTTGGTGGCCTGTTAGCTGAGAAAACCGATAGACAGATTGGGATTTCCGAAACCTTGGTATGTTACTTTCAAAAAATATTCAATTGATTATTAGGATTAAAAATTTAAAACAAAACATTGTAAAATTCAAATTGGTGATTTTTATTGATGTGACAAAAAAAATATTTATCTAGTTTGATATAAAAAATCCGGAAAAACCATTAGAATTAACAAAATGTTTTAACGTTTTAGGTATTTACTTGCGTGGGTGGATTATTTTTCGCCTTAGTATCCGGACAGCCAATGATGATTACTGGTGCCACGGGACCACTATTACTGCTAGACGAATCACTCTTCGTCTTTTGTCGGTCGTATGGTTTTGATTTCTTGGCCGCTAGGATGTATTGTGGCATATGGATGATAGTGATAGCTCTGTGTGTTGCATCCGTTGAGGGCAGTGTCGCTGTTAAGAAAATTACAAGGTCAGTAATTACTGATTTAAAATAAATATATATTTTACTTAAATATTGAGGTAATACATTTTATTTTATAGAAGATTGTAGAGATACGGTAAATAGTAAAATATACAATTTATTTGATTGAATAAAATAAAACTAATATTACATCTAATTTCACGCCAGGTTCACCGAAGACATCTTCGCTTTCTTAATATCACTGATCTTCATATCCGAGCCTATCACAAACATCATCAACGTGTACCGAGCTCACCCACTCGGTTATGACTATTGTCAGAATAGAACAGTTGAAAATATTACAGATGTCCCCGCAGTTAACTCTACTCTTACAGGTAATGTTTTTATTATAACCCATCAATGAAATAATTAGTACAATATTATTTATATAACATGTTTTTACGGCAACTATAACGAACAATATTCTTTTGTATGATGTATGTTTTGATGAATGGATGATGGATGTATAAAAATTATTCTATGTATATACCTTTACAGGAAACGTAACAGTACCTCTGGTAGTTCAACCTCCTCCCAAAATGGCGATAATCGCACAACCGAATACGGCTCTGTTCTGCACAATGTTGACTCTTTGCACTTTTATACTAGCCTACTACCTTCGTATATTCCGCAACGGAAAGTTCCTTGGGCGTAGTGTGAGTAACAAAACTTATTAAACTGTTGATTTGTTATTTTATTATCCTCTGTAAAAGGTATTGACCAAAACATTATTTATATGCCTTTATACAATATTTATTATTTTTAAATTATATAGGCTCGACGTGCTCTTGGGGATTTCGGTGTGCCAATTGCAATCGTTCTGATGGTTGGAATATCTTGCTTGGTACCAGTTTGGACTGAAAAACTACAAGTTCCTGATGGTCTAAGTCCAACTTCAGATCGTTCTTGGCTGGTGCCTCTCAACTCTGGTCTTGAAACAATTCCTATGTGGGCAGCCTTTGCTATGGCATTACCAGCCTTAATGGTTTACATCATCGTATTTATGGAAACCCACATTGCAGAGTAAGAGTTCAAAAGAATAATTAACAGGAAAGCTTAACCGTGAACAGTTTTAATCATATTATTTATGTTTTTTTAGATTCAGTTTCTCGTGCTTAAGCTTTCTGTTTTTAGTTAATATGAGTACTCATATATTATAATTTTACAATCTTATTCTAATTGTATTTGCAAGCCAGGCGAAATGGAAAACTGACAAAAGCATTGCGATTTATCTTTTAGTAGTTTGTCCTAACTTTAACACTACAAACATTTCTAATAGATTGATTATCGACAAGCCGGAGAGAAAATTGAAGAAAGGTAGTGGATTCCACATGGATATTGTGGTGATGTCATTGGTGAACTCAGTATGTGGCCTTTTCGGAGCGCCCTGGCAATGCGTAGCAACGGTTCGTTCTGTCAGCCATGTTTCTGCCCTGACCATTATGTCCACGACACATGCACCTGGTGACAAGCCTCACATCGTTGAGGTTAAAGGTGTGTATAAAATTGCTAAAAAAAAACAATAGAATTGATTCCTCCTTATGAATATATAGTTCGCCATTAACTAATAATAAATAAACAACATATTTTTCTGTGGAATGCAATGGAGAAATTATATTTTACATTTTATTAATAAACACATTTTCAGAACAACGTCTCACTGGTTTATTAGTTGCTTTCCTAGTCGGCATGTCTGTATTAGCTGCTAGCTGGTTAAGATTAGTTCCGATGGCCGTGCTGTTCGGAGTTTTCCTTTACATGGGTATATCCGCACTCGGCGGAATCCAGTTCTGGGACCGATGCATTTTGTTATTAAAACCAGTAAAGCACCATCCTCAAGTACCTTACGTGAGAAGAGTAAGTTTATTAGCTTAAACGAAATCATTTATTTCTTGATAACGAATGTGTTCTTACAAAAAAATATCTTTTAAGGTCCCAACATTGAAGATGCATCTATACACAATTATTCAACTTGGTGGTATATGTTTATTATACGCTGTCAAATCATCAAAATTCTCACTTGCACTTCCATTCTTCATCGTACTTATGGTGCCCTTGAGGATGGCAATCTGTTATATCTTTACCCCACTACAGCTACGAGCGGTAAGCTACTTTTATCTTTAAAAGTCCGTATTATTTTAGAAGATAGGTCTATTATTTAATTATACAGGAAATGATCATTCGTTTCGTAAAAATGACATTGAATACTCAATGAAAATGAAAATAAAACGAAACCAATGACATAATTGCTAATGGCTGGTTGACGTTAAAATAAAACACATGACGCAATAGCAGAAATTAGAATTGAAATAATTTTGTCTATAAATAAACCAATCCTAGACAATAGCTCTTTCCCTAGTTATTTTTATTGCATTTTCATTTTCAGTTGGACGGAGCCCAAAAAGATATTGACAAAGATGATGAGCCAGATTTTTATGAAGAAGCACCATTGCCCGGATAGAAGGTGGCAATTCTGTGCCAACTTTCTGACCTCCAGAAAGTTTACACAATGTAACTCTATTATCTCTAGACCGAGAATTTAAACCAATACAAGTATTAT
Organism: Napeogenes sylphis; assembly: GCA_959347405.1. Classification (NCBI taxonomy): domain Eukaryota; kingdom Metazoa; phylum Arthropoda; class Insecta; order Lepidoptera; family Nymphalidae; genus Napeogenes; species Napeogenes sylphis. The sequence continues at coordinate 28,186,318 of OY365784.1, forward strand.
AAGATTGCTCTGCTCAGTGGAACAAAAGAAATTCGTTTGTGTAGATCCAATTGGAATATATTCTAGCCATTCGAATTGTCTGTCCTTTATATGTCGTTATACAAAAATTAACATAGCTATTACTTTTAGTATTGCAGCTGAACCATGCAGTTTTGTCCATCAATTATAGTGTATGCCTAATAAGAGAGTCACTCCAGTGCTTTTAAATAACACCAATTGATGTTTACGGGTTCGAATATAGTTATTGATGAAAATATTTCCTTATTTGACAGTTTCTTAAAATAACGCAATATACCAATCAATTAACCAATCCAACAAATGGACCAGGTAACTGCAAAATTTGCATAACAAACCTAATTCATTCATTCATAATTTTTACAAATCGGAGATGTATATTAAAAAAGTTATAAATTATTTGTGATAGGTATGCTTCCCTAGTAAAACAAAATACTTTCCCCGTGCAACTTTTCAACGATTAATTTTAAGGGCTGGATTTTCCGAATCATATTTCATTTAACGTCTTGGTTGGAGTTAGGACTACTATATTTAACTAACAATATAAATAATTATATCTAAGTAGGTATATTTTGGCCATCTTATTAAAATGTATTCAACGATATTTACTTTTAAGGTCGTTTGAAGCATAAACTATGATATCGAACTTACTACCTTAAAGAACAAAATGTGTATTTTTGAAAAATCGTCTTCTACAACTTCGTCATAGTCTTTAAACAAATATATATTTATAATATATACATACATATATATATTTACAAATTAAATATTATATAACTTTATATTGCTAAAAGCTATTTTTGTGTTTTATGGCTATTGCTCAATAAGCGGAGTATTATATGTAGTTGTATTATACGTTTTATTCCAGCTGTGATAAGATTATAAGTTTGAAAGGTTCAGATTCCAATAGCTGTAAATTTCTGATGTGATACAGAATACGACCAATAGCTGGTCTTTATGAACTGATCGGACTAACAACTGTTAGGTTTGTACTAGAATTACAGTCAGACGATGTATTCAGCTTTAAAGTTACCTAATACGTCCGAACATTTATATAATGGATGTTATATTTAAATTTTTGAAACTATTTATCTATACAGAACAAAAAATATGTTTTCTAAGTCTTAAGTAATTACAATTCGTCTAATTTCAGTTAAAATTAGGACAAATGTTGTCCACTGTGTCCAATTACATTACTCTATTTAAAAACAATACTTCGTATACATATACAAGGTTATTTTTTAATTAGTTGACCACCTCTTGGAGGCAGCCTCGTTACATCAATCTGAACAACATATGTTCTACAACTTTTACAAATCTTGATAAACACACAAAAAACGAAACAAAAAATTTTTGTTCCCTCTTTTATTTATTACTCTGTATTTTGTAAGATGTACTTAAAAGGTAAACACTCCGGCGTCATACCGACGCTCAGAGTTAATGCCAGTTCAGAGACAACAAATAAATTTTGTATAGGAAAATTTAAATTTTAATAACTATTAATTTTAAAAAGTCGTAGAACAAATGCTGTTGGGATTGATGTAAGAAAGCTGCCTGCAAGAGGTGGTCAACTAATAACAAATAACCCTGTATATAAGGCAATTCTGAATAATGTAAAATTATTATTATTATCAAAATTATCAAATTTACAAAAGAACGTAGCTAATGTATACATATCTTAATATAGGTACCAAATTTTTTGTCCTTATTCATATAATTTTAATAATTACCTATAACTAATCTCTTAGCAAATTATATAAAAAGAGACAATCGTTATAAATACAGTATTCGTTGCAAAATGATATTAGGTACTATACTATGATGTTACTTAGTATATTATGATGTTGCTTATAGTTTACTTAGCTTACAAATTACATTTTAAGGTTTACACTTGTGTGGAATACATTAATCCCGTAAGAGTGAGAACAGTTAACATACTTTTGTTCAAATATCAAAATGTGTTATAAAATATCAAAATTGTTATTATATTTTATGTTATATATTTTCAAATCTTGCAAAATTACTTGATTTAATAAAAATGTAAGCCAAAGTAAAGGTACCAAAGAGATTTATTTGTAATTTACAATTGTTGCCGATAATAAACTTCGGAACTGGCTCTTTACGGGAAATGTTAAACACACTCGGAAATATGTTACAAGTAAGACAGTATTAAACATTATTATTATATAAACAACTAAATTACATACATAGAATAAGAATTTTACAATTACTAATCACATTTACAAAAAACTATTAAAGTAAACTACTAAACTTATTTAAACTTAACTTGACTTAGTTATTAATTAGATTTCTCTAACATGACAACATGGCGCTGTGTTGTGACTAAGCCATGTTATTACATGTCTAAAGAACTTCGAGTTTATACTAATTATAGTGGGGTAGGTGGTAAAAATAAGTGTTTAGGAGAAATAAGACGAGGATGGGGACACCCATCTATCATTAAATTTATAACACATAAAGGAACGTATTTAATTACCACTAAAATATTTAAATAAACGGCTGTCGAATTCTTAAAGCAACTATTGTTTCTACTTACTTTGAATATAAAATAAATATATATCTTATTGCACTTTATTTTCTGGATATCTTAGCATATATACATTATTGATGTTATAGGTATTCTCTAACCAATAAAAAATGTTTAGTATTAAACTAATAATTACATTGTATCATCGTTATTTGAATTAATGTTGCCCATACTATTCTAGAGAAAAGTCATGACATTCCATAAAAAATATAAAGCTAAATTATTTATGATCCGTTTATTTAGCCTCTCAGAACGGAATTCACACCTGTATTTACAATATTTCTAACTAACTTAAAAGATGATCTTTATCTAAAAAATAATTCAAGAATAACAACTAACCACCCACTTAGTTGTAGATCTTATTACTTATTATACAAAAATCCATATCACAATTTCATGTTATAAATAATTTTATTTAGAATATAATTATAGTTAGAATAAAATACATGTCCTTAAATTTATTAACATTTTTGATTCAGTAAATTAGAATTTATTTATTTTTCACGTGATAATTTTAACATTCAATAATTACTTTTATTTTTTAAATAAACTGTAGCTTTGACAACATTCGTAATTGCTTTATTTTGTTTTGTCATCGCATTAAAGTTTTCGTAACAGCCTAGTTAGATTAATTGGATCCAAATGGCTTTGTTGTACGAATTATTTTAACAAGGTAATAAATGTTATTTTGTTTTAGGACATGTAAAAGGCATAGGAACATTAATATGATTTATTTGAACCTTTTATAAAACTAAAAACAATAATGGTTGAAGCTACAATTATTCAAGTTATTTTATTCATCAAACGTCATCTAATAATATGTGTCACTACTGACTTATAATTAATATAATGTATACTGGTAATTAAAATGTATTAGCGAGTTATGGTAGTTACCTAATAAGTATTACCTATTGACAGTAATTTTTATAACTACGTATAAATTTAGTTGTCCCGGTTTCTTTTTATTACCAAGGAGATCAAGGTTCTATTATTTTATTACTATCCTAATAAAATAAATGTCATCTTGGACTTCTATAAAAATGTATAAATTGAGATAAGTTTTAAGTTTGTGCTCGGTATTTATTAAAGAATATTATATAGTCTGTAGTTGTTAATTTTGTTAACATTGTTAGTCGTTAACTTGTTAATTTATTTATTTATTGTTATTAAGGCGTAATCAGGTCTTAGCCATTTAAAAATGTGTTGTTTTTTTGGTTACACTCTATTTATATAGTAATTATTAATAAATGGTTTAAAGAAATCATGTTTTATTTATTTGGTAAACAAGAAACTAAAATATACTAAGTAGGTTTTTGTTAAAAAAAAAATCTTTAAACAATATTCAATTTAGATATTTGTTTAACACAAATTTACTGCAGACAACAGGTAATTGTTAGAACAATGGTTTTACGAAAGCCATTATAATTTTAATTTCTTAGAAGCTCCCAAATATTTGTAACATTTTTAAAATGTTCTTATATATACAAAATTAGAAGGGCGTTTATTAATTAATTTTTTTTTGATAAATCTATCGTCTTTTCACACACATTTTATAAGGTATTATTCAATTTCATCACGTAAAATAAAACAAGAAGGGCACCTTCAGTTCTCATCGTCGCACAGTGTGTCGTCTAGAACAAGCTAGCTGGACAAAAACAACTTTAAGATTTCCTAGAAACATTAGTGGGGGTAATTAGGGTATTAGTTGGTAATTACACCAACAACAATTGTTTTGACATAAGTCATACATAACATCGTTAATGAGGGTATATAAGACAATTGGGTTAAATGCATAATATTATTCGCATTTTTGCTACTGACGCGATTGCATCTCCTAAGGTTATTTTAGTAGTTGTGGTAAATTTTTGTGATGGATTCTATTACTAAGGGTATGTACATTTTTTTTATGTAGTTACAATAAAATTATATTCATACTAAATTAGAATCGGAGCGCCGCAAGTTGCGTTTTCCTTTTAGTCGTCGGAAATTCAAATTCAAACTTACAGTTTAATGTGTCTTATGACATTGCAGAAGCATCAACGTCATCACATTCACTGCCTGGTCCCGGGAGACCGCCAGTGGACCTGGCAAACGCAAGTGCCAAAACCAAACGGCGACGTGTCGATGATTTGGTTCAGTTACGAAGCTCTGAGGAGCTTTTGGTTGCTGCTGAAATAGCGTCTCGTCAATCAGGCAAACGCAACGTCGCAAAACTAATTCGAGAAGTTAGTGAGAATCCTGAAAAGTTCAGTGAACGAAAGTCGAGTGACCTCAAGCAGCAAAGGTGCCTTACAAGTGATGAGGCACTTGCGTATTATATAGACTCTAAGTCTACTAGTCACGCCTATAAACAGACGCGGAAGTGGAGTATGCTGGCTGGACATCAGGTATTTCCATCATTTCATAGTCTTCGTAAGGCCAAGAGAGCTTGTTTGCCACCGGATGAGCATGTGACGGTAACTGAGACGCGTGCTGAAATTAAGCTACAAGCTGTTTTAGATAAAACAGTTCAGTGTTTAATTTCTGCGCAGCGAGAAGTCATTACGGCTTGTTGTTCTGGTGGTAATAGTGGCACATCACTTACTTTAGTTAGCAAGTGGGGTTGTGATGGAAGTTCTGGTCACAGCACTTACAAACAACAATTCACCAATAGTGGCGATACAGATGAATTTCTGTTTGTTTTTTCTTTTGTGCCGCTTCAACTACATGATGAAAGTGGTAATATCGTTTGGCAGAACCCTCGCCCATCCTCCACTATGTATTGTCGACCGATAAAGTTTATTTTCTCCAAAGAAAGTACGGAATTGACCGTTTCTGAAACCAATAAGATATTGGAAGAGATAAATGTGTTATTGCCGACTATATATAGTGTTGATAATGGGCCTGAGGTATCTGTCAAGCATGTACTACTTTTAACAATGGTTGATGGCAAAGTTTGTAATGCTTTGACCGAAACTTCTTCAGCACAAAAATGCTACATCTGTGGCGCAACCCCAAAACTAATGAATGATGAGTCTAGGGAATTCGTGGCTAATGAATCGTATCTTAGTTTTGGTATATCTACTTTACATGCTTGGATTCGTTGTTTCGAATGTTTGCTTCACATTAGTTACCGTCTTGACGTTAAGAAATGGCAGTTACATGATCCAACAGAGAAAGCTCTTGTAAAGCAACGTTCAGCAAATATTCAAGAACATTTTAAAAAAGAAATGGGCTTAATTGTGGATAAACCAAAGCCAGGACTTGGTAATTCCAATGATGGAAATACTGCTCGTAGGTTTTTCGGAAATCCTGAATTGAGCGCTGAAATTACGGGATTAGATGTGGCACTTATTCAAAATTTTGACACGTTACTTCGCGCTTTATCGAGTGGTTTTAATATTAATATAGATAACTTTCAAAAGTTAGCTTCACTAACTAGAAAGCTTTACTTGGATTTATATTCGTGGTATTACATGCCTGTTACTGTGCACAAAATTCTTATGCATAGTGTGGATATTATCCAATCGGCTATTTTGCCAATCGGGCAGCTTTCTGAGGAAGCTCAAGAAGCTCGCAATAAAGGTTACAGAAGATTCCGCAGGGATAATACCCGGAAACGGTCTCGTATTACCACGAATACAGATTTGCTTAACATGTTGATCATCACATCTGATCCAGTAATTAACAGTCTCAGAGATATCCCCAGAAAAAAATCAGGTAGCCTCCCTTCTGCAGTCTTAGATCTTATAAGTCCACCTGTAACTATTGTAAAAAATGTAAATACTGTAAATATTAATACTGAAGATTATTGTATTGAGGATTCTTCTGAGGATGAACTTAGTGATGATGAATAATTCCTAAGTTTGTCCTCATTATAATCCAATGAATATTCTTTTTTTAGTAGTAAGTTATAATTTAGTCATTATTTAATAGGTTTATTGTGTACTAATTAATTTTTAATTAAAGTTGTAAATATTAATTAGTTTTATTTATTCTTATAATATTAGTTTAATCGTTAGATAATGTATTTAGCTTTAAATACCTATTAGTTTAATTGATATTTCTTACGAATCGTGCAAAAAACACCATTATTTTTAATGAATGCATATTATTTTTGAGTTTTGCATCTTTTATGGGTTTCCAAGTATTTTAATTAATAAAATCATTCATATTAGTATCTAGCAGAGGGTTTGCAACCTATATCCATTAAAAAATAATTTTGTCCAGCTAGCTTGTTCTAGACGACACACTGTGCGTCGTTGTCGCGTCTTCTGCAGGGATAACTAGTAACAATCAATGTTCAGTTGCGAACCGAGTGTTGATGACAACTAAGATTGTCATCTTAGTATATCAATGAGGTTACAATACACGAAATTAGCCGGTTCTCAACCATTCGTGGTGGACTATTAGATAGTGATTATCAAAATAGATACGCAACAGACCTGTCATCTGCTGTTCTGATACGGTGAAAGGCACAGGATATTCACAATAAGCAAAATAATAAAGTGTCAACTTTAAAAAGGATGCTCAAGTGATCGGAGAGATAAAACGTGGTAATTATCCTGTATCAGTCTTGTTAGGTGGTTGCTTTAGCAAATATATTTCGCGAAAAAGGAGTGAAGAGCACTATGAACCATGTTATTGACAGCAATATTCTCTATCTGGTCACGAGCTACCAAAGCCTCGTACGAAGTCAACGTTACGGGCTTTATAAGAACTGAAGAACGTCCTGCAGGCCTGCCAGTACGTAACTCTTATTACATTCAATTTGCAACTCACTTTGAATCTTTTTGATATTTCGTATAATGAGACTGATGATAAGATGACGAAGTCTCAAAATAATCCGCAAACGTTTAGGTATTCGTTCTTTCAATTCATGTCGTGAATTGTCTTTCCGATTAAATTTGATCCACATAACTTTCAAAACACGATTTAATATAACTTTATAATATCGTAGCCTAAACATAATTGTTACGAATTGTAGATTGTAGGTTTTCCGTGTTAAATAAGATAATAAAAAATAAGGCGGTAGGTAAGCTTTTTTAAAGAAGTTAGTCGTTTATATTATGAAAATTACTCCTATTTGGATATTTAACATCACACTATAACCGCTACAATCGGTATTAGAATGTGCCCTTTAAAAGCTAAATAGCAAAGTATTATAAAATCGTTTTAGAACAATATGTTATATAAGGTAAAAACTTTCTTTTTCGGAGTTGAATAATAAATTTAAAATAATGGTACGAATATGTAGCGCTCATCTGTAATCTTCGAGGACAGGGTCATTAAGAATGGCGATTATTATATAAAGCTTTTTAACAACTTTTACTAATATTAACCTTTTAATTTTGTAGAATCAGGTTGTCTGATAAATTATATAATGAATAATTAGGAATGCGATAAATCTATAAAACTAAAGTTGATTAATATTTACGGTTTATCATATATATTATTTAGTATAATAATAAGTACCTAACAGGGTAATAAAAAAATATGGAAACAACATAATTTGTTTTTCTATTGCTTACATAAAATTCACAGAAACGAATTATATATCGAATCTATAAACGACATGTTCAATTACTACAGTCAAACATTTAGGAATAAAACAATATTAAAAAAAATACAAAATTTTTGCCCATGTCCTTACATAAAAAATTTAATGGAATAAATGTGAATGTCAGATACATATTCTTACCGATTTCAATAAATTAATATTTTTTGAGATCAATAGTCTATTCACCAATAATTTTATAGAAGAAATATACAATAATTTGGTACGATAAATCCTTTTTCTTAATAATGTTGCCTTTATTTAGCTTCAACAGAGTTGCCATAATTTTATGCTTTACCAGTGCTGCCCTCCATGGCACGTAAAGCAAAGTGAAAAATCGACGTCAAACCAAACATGTCAGTCGCACATAATGGTGGAGGAAGTGTTTTTTGTCTCAGTGTATAAATCAAGTGATGTTTTTTTCAAAAATGGTTGATTGTAGACATGTGAACTCAGCTTGACCTCGCTCTTTATTTCGCGATTGACTATTAACTCAAAATAGTGGAAATTACTATTAAGAATGGCGTTTGTGTACATCGCGCTGTCTGAAGAATTATTAAATTAGTGACTCCGAGCGAAAGGTCGCTCGCCGGTGTCAGAACTAAGAGGGTGGCGAAGACGACTAAACAAGATGGGGGCTCAGCAGGCGAAAGAACGCGGCACGGCCAGCGGCGCGTCCATGCGCTCGGCGAGAAACAAGCCGCGGGTACCCAAAGACCCCCGCATGCTCGGCTCGAACATTTTTACTGAACACAGCGGTGAGTCACTCTTATTTTTTGTAACTTTAAATTCAACACATGCACTTATTTTTATTTATTTAGACCCAACACTGATGGTATCTCTGTTAACATATTTTGTTTATTGATTTATTGTGTGCTATTGTTTTTTTTTTATTCAGGACTTCAAAGTCAAAAGTAGGCAATACATTTTTAAATAAGCAGACACTTAATTCTATGAAACTAAACACAATCATTTTTTCTTATTATTAATATATTATACCTATTAATAATAGATAATCCAAGTTTTTAAATGTTAAAATAAATTGTCAAATGTTATTGCCACAGCGAATTATAACAATAAAAGCAGTCATATGACTAATAAGAGATTCATAAGTTTAATTAATAAATAATAACCATATTGTAAAGTTATAAAAAACTAACTTAAAGCTCCAATAGTAAATACTGAAGTAATGACAAAGGCTAAAAAGTATGCACAATCCTTTGCTTAAGGCATTTTAGTACCTGAAAAATAATATTTACCAGATAAGAAATCATATTCTAAAGATACTTATAAAACAAGTTATCTTATCATTATTCACTAAATAATTTAAACCTTCAATGTTGCTTTCACATTTAAAAATATGAATACTCTAAGAAACAACATTTTTTAAAGCATTGTATTTATAATAAATCAAAGTAATGCTTAGTGTTCTTTTCTTTTGTTCAATTTAAGTATAGATATCATGAAGAATATACAAATTATTCTATATAAAAAGAATCAAAAGGATAGTTAAAGTATTGCTTATTTATCATTAGCTATTTATTTAAGTTAAGAAACCAGATCATCTTAAGAGACTTGCTTGCGATTGTTCTAAATAATTGTTGTGCAGTGCCATCCAAGAATAATTCCAAATAGTATTCAAAATACTTATAAATCAGCAAAGCGAGTTCTTATTATACATATTAACATCTGTTTCCATAAGAATATATCTATTTCCTGGACATATTACCTTCTGGAGACAAAAATCTAGTTGATAATTGGTATATACAACAGTATCTTATACCATGGGAAATTTCAGTTAAATGTGAGATAGCCTCATAATAATTACACTACCTTCATTAATAAATCTTATTATCTAATAAAGAAAATAATGGGGGGTATATCGTTACAACAGTAATCAGATGATACAAATCAACACTAATTGACCATTTGTAGCTTGTATTGCTATATGTATTTAAATTTAAGACTCAGATAAATATACACTATAAAATATAGTTCTAAACAAATTTGAAATCTTAACAAATAAGTAATTATTTGTTACCATAGCGTAATTAAAATAACCCTTTAATTTTATAAGTTTGTTTTGAAGATTCCTTTATTTTTACTAAACTAAACTAACTTTTGCATATTTATAAACCCAGATTCCAATCTAGGTCAAGGAAGTTACATACAATTACTAAAATATTATAGAATTATCATATATGGTTATAATAATGAGTAATTAAATGATAAAGGAAGATATAACAGATACTAGCATTTATTGTATGTATTGTTGAAACATTATGTATTTTATAGACTACCCTTGTTCTACAAATATGAAATGCAATCAATACTTGTCTTATAAATAATAAACTGGGTGGTAGCTTTATATATCAAGTACTATCACATTTATATACATAATATTGACATACATGCAATATTGATTTCAATCTTAAGAGTATTAAATTCAATTTAATAATTTGAAATATGTGTGAGTAGAAACAAAAGCTATTGGAAAACTTATTTTAAGTGTATTATTCTATTTCGATGATCTTATATTATACACATTATTGTAGGTCATTTCTTTCAAAATATTATGTGTTTTGTTTTCTGTATGGATATATTTTGTTGCTATGACAAGATATTGTTTGGTTTGTTTTTGATTTTATCAATTGTTTTTATGAATCTTCTAATATTCTGGCCTTGTACTTTTCAATTGCACAATATGAAATTGAATAATGACTTGATATTTTAGGCCGCAAGGAATATGTTACCAGTGCCAAAGTTTTTACCTAAGAACTCTTCTCCAACCTGGACCTTAATGTTCAAATTATTATCATATATCTATATTGTCTTATATTCTATTGAAAATGAAAAAACTTATTTGAAATTGTGTTTTCTTATCCAAAATCTAAGTCCAAAGAGAAGAAACAAAATCCATTTAAATGTTATTTGGCATGTATTATAAGACTTCTTTCTTATATTATTTACATTAATGTGGGACATTCCTTTCATAACATTATACTTTTTGTTATCTGTAAGGATGCTCTTTTTGTGCAATGATTAGACAATGTTTGTCGCTTTGATGTTATTGATTGATTTTATGAGTTTTCTAATGTTCTTGCTATATACTGGTGTCTTTATTCAATTCTATATTATGACAATATGAAATTAAATAATGTGTTGATATTTTAGTACAGATTTAATATATTACCCAGTGGCACAGTTTTATCTTTTATAACTCTAACCAGGACTTAAATGTTCACATTAATGTCACATATCCCAATTGAATATGTAGACTTTCTTGAAATTGTGAATTTATGTGTTATACACATTTTGGTTTTGTTGCTAAAAGTATCTCTCCATCCAGTTGTATCCACAACTTTTGTAAATACAAATATCCATTTGTTATAGTATATTTGCATTTCTGCAAGTGACAAGTAGAATGGAATGGTATTTGTTTTTTTAAATATTATTTTTTTTAAATCATTGACTAGTTATTGTTATGGTCTGTGTCATAATAAAATACCAGGAGTTTATATAATTTATTAGAAGTACTGATAAAAGTTTAATATAATTTTATATTTAAATTTTATACATGTAATGGATAAAATAATATTTATAATTATATATATTTTGATGCATTATATGTTGCATAAACATATAACACATCCACTTGGTACATTCACAATCTTTATTGAATAATTCCACATCATACATTTCAAAGGATAAAAGTACTTGACTCTGTAAATTGAGGTGTGAAATTTGTGCCCTTCGTTTGCTATTAATATAGTAGAAGTGTAAAGATTTAAATGATTTCATAATACTTATATATTATGACAAATTAGTTATATCATGAAAAATAAGAACTGTAATAACGAGAAAAATCTCCCGCGTTGTATGCTGGGCACATTCCGATCCAATAATACCTACATGAAATGAAGGAATTTCAAATTAATGCTGCTGCGTCAGATTTTTAAAATGATAGTTTGTAAGTAGCTGCAGTAATACAAAATAAGAGACGTTATCATATTGTATTGTACGGTCTGTAACATCGAGGGATAAAAAGTACTTAACAAAGAAAGAAAGGTTTTAAGTATGAACGTGGTTTTAAGAGAAGGGGAGACCGGAGAAGACATGGATTTAATGCGTGAAAAATTATGTGAAGTAAGTTGCCTAGATATAGAGCGAGGAAGAGAAACACAAATTTGTGTGCGTGTGTGTGTGGGCAAGTTTTAGAGATTAAGAATAAAGCTAGACGGTAACACAAACTAGAATCAATAATTAAACATAAGAATAAAAATATTATAATGTCATCACTTCTTTACTTTTTCCTTTTGTTATATCTAAAAATAATCATCAAACTATTAAAATTGATATCAGTCACTTGTTAATTAATTAATTTAAGGTTAATTAATTTAATTACTTTATTAACACTTAATATTTCAATGCTGCCGCCAAATATCTTGCAATTTAAAAATAATTTTCTAATATTTTTTTATTACATAGTTATTAAAAGTGAAGGTTTGCGAATAGGAAAGCATAATATGCCTATCTATTTATCTATATTTAAGAGGCTAGATTTAATAACTAATATGGTTACATTTTTATAGTAAAATATAGTAAATAGTCATATTCTCTTAAACTATATTTGTTTGAAGTTCAATATAGTCAGATTAAAGTAAGACACTCATGATTTCAACTGGTTGTGCGGGCGGATGTTCGGACGCTCACATTAACACACAATCACATTCCACACACACAGCCCTGAGCTCAGGCTCCTGAACTTGATGCGAATGTACGGTTCAGTAAATACGCCTCATTTACCTGTGAACTTATTAAATAGCATACATTTCTATGTTTATAATAGGAAATTATTTTTCGAATTTCCTTTTTAAAATTTTATATAATTTTAAATGTATAAAAAAGATTTTATTATATCAAATTATATTGTAAGCACTAATACACAATGAAAAAATCTTTTGGTTCTAAAAAAAAATATATGGTTTACAAAATAAATGATACAAGGATTTTGAATATGCCGCCATTTTTGCTACAATTCCACGCGTATATAACATTGGACATGTCTTTGAGTACACACAATAAGTCTGCTTCACTGTCTGCTACACCTAGGAATGAGGTACATCTTACATCACACGGAATTCCACAATATGATGTTATTGAAAATACTGTGTAATGGGAAAATATCACTCAATTCATAAAATTAACCTCAATTAAAACTCAATTAAATAACCAGAATTCTATTATGTATATCAAATGGAACATTTAGACTCAAATTTTTACATATACAATTATTCCATACAATAGCAAAATGAATCGGTATTTAACCTAATTCATATTTCAGTAAATAATTGAATATTCAATTATTCATAAACGATAATTTATCCAATAATTATTACTTAATTTAGTTAAGTGGTCTATCAAAAATATCTGTACAGTTGATACCGACGTTCTGCATCAATTTCCTGTAATTGATGTTGATTTAGATTTCACTTCGCCCTTGATTCATAAATCGATCCCTATGTATTCTATTGTATTGTGACAGCCGTGCATTGTATTTTAATTTGATTGGAAATTTGTTACGTGAGAGTAAATATAAATATGCAATAAATATATAATTATAAATATCAAATGTATTGATAAATTTATTACATGTTTGATATTATAGAATCTTATGTGATCTTGATGATTTGTCAGTCATGTTCTCATACAATAGTAAAATACTTTAAAACAATCCTCTTGGAACACAAAACTTATGAATACATATTTGTTTTCAATTACTACTTTAAAAATCAGTTAAGTGAACCTAATTACATGAATGTGTATTTGTTTTCAATTACAACTTTAAAAATCATTTCATTGAACCTAATTACGTGTTAAATGATTCGCTGATATCTCTTTATTTACTAAAACTATTATTAAATATAATGTTTAAAATCCGGACAAATTCATGTTTATTAAGCGAAAACCTGATTTCATTCTATTTAGCATCATAAATAAGAAAAAGCCAGTTTTATTGCTAACGGAAGAGAACATGCAGAGTAGAAAACTTTGCGAACTTGTTTTAGCAAAATATTTGTTAACTTATATACCTACCTAGATCATAAAAGTTATGTTAAAATATCTTTGATAGTTTCAAAAATAATGTCGTTTTTTTATCATATGTTAATAAAATTAAAATTAGCTATGTGATATTAAAAATTGTAGAATATTTCGTAATTATCCATCCAGGCAACTGTGTGAGTTAACTATGCTTGATAACAAATTGTAAAAACTCTTTAATTTGTAACTTAATTACAATTAGAATCTACTTGAAATAAGTTCAAGAATTTTATTTTTCTCGAGTGACTTGAGCTTGTTGACCTCGATCTTCTACTACCGACACACATGAATGCTAAGAATAAATAAATTCCTAACACCATCTCTATAGATAAATACATACATCATTTCAAAAGCAACCTCATTCATCCAGTTTTGCTTACTTACTCTAAATTAAGTAGGTACTTTTTATTGGCTAGCTTTTGTTATTATAAGTAATAGGATGTAAATCACTTAATGATTTTTTTTAGGTTCTGCTCAACTCTAGTTTAGAATAAAATATAATTTTATGGCAAAATCATGCTGGATAAGTTTTTGAACGTTAAAATTTCAACCTTTGCCTTAAATAGTTTTTATATATATTTATTACCTCAGCTTTGTCTACGGAGTCTGTGATTAATTATCTAAATTTACCTCATATTACTTGTCAATAGCTCCATGTACGTGAACTACCAAAGGATGTAACACAAAATTACTTACAGATCAGGAAGGAAACTGCACTATCCGTATTATCCAAATTGAATGTAAAAGTAATTAAAACTTTATATTAACATTAAACTTAAATACTTTCATATTTTTGGAGTCACATTTTAATCTTGAGGGTTAGGGTTGTAGTCACGTTAAATAAATACCTAACTTTTAATAAATGGTCTATCAAAAGTATAAAGAATATGTATATCCTTTTACTTTTTCTTTAATTTTAAAAACTAGAACTATTGAGCAAAACAACTCTTCATGATTCACTATATTTCTTAGAGAAAAGATGTTATTTCTATGCCAGTAACATTGTGGTTGTTGCACTCTTTATTGTATACGATAACATAATATAAATTACAATATATAAAATAACAGGAAATAAAAAAGATAATTATTAAAAGTGTACAAAAGCCGACTTGTCCCTTGAAGAGATCTCTTTCATTCATGTAGCAGAGAGTAAGTATTAGGTACATATAGAAAATATGTACACAATAAATTGTATATAATACTGAGGGTGCTATAGTGGACACTTAAACAAATCTATCTAGGTGCGGTTGACCACTGGTTTAACACGAGTGATACAAACACTATGTAATCTCTATCGTTCTTATCGTTTATTATTATTACACTCTTTACATTATTTACAAATATATATATACAATCTTAACAACTATTTTTATGTATGATGGTCCTAAATAAGTTGTAAACTGATCATAGTTGTAAATCAACGCAATAGCTTAGAGTGTTCATTACTGTGGTATATATATTTAATGCAAGTTACCAGAAGTCAATATTGATTTAGTTGCGTCTTTGCCAATGCTCGCAGCTCGAACCATCCATTGTGCATTTGACAAAACAAGGGGAAACAAGACCGATACGATGCGGCGTTGATTTTTGTAATAATGATTCTATTATTCCATTTAATTAGTTTTCTTATGTTTAATTTAATTAATAAGGTATTCGTTTCTGGCTTCTTAACATTATTATAATTACATAAATTTTGTAGAATTGATGTATTAGATCTTAAGTTATATATTTTTAATACTAATAATAATGTACTTATATATTTAAATATGGCTTGCGGTTGGTAAGTGATTTCAAGTTATTACAAATTCGATATCGATATATTTTATGCTGTATATTATTTACCGCCGGTTCTTGTACAAACTCATACGGTAAGAGTGTCTGGAATTAGAAATAAGATGGGCGCACCCTGACAGCGACCTACATCACAACTGATATTTAGAAAAAGAATAACTAATAGAAAGACAAAAGGAAAGTTATTTATTTACGATTAAATAATATTTAGTTGTTAACAATACTTCAATACAATAGTTCTGTCTTAAACAGAATTATGAATACACAACATCTATTATTTGCTATCTTCCGAGAGCAGGATGAACAATACGCAGAAATTTCTATAGAAAAATATCAGTATCTTATTTTTCCTGAATCTTTTATCACTAATAATCATTGATTACTCGATTTTCTGGATACTTTTTTACTTAGAAATCTTAATATACCTTTTGTAATAACAATATATGAAAAACCTGGTTCATCAAATAAAGAAAAATAGTAAATAGTCGACTAATCTTTAAGATGTTTTTATATAGGTATGCATATTCATAATATTATTTATATAATCGCAATAAATTCTAATGTAGGTAACTACTTTCCTTACAAAATATGTTTTACAATAACATGTTATCCCACAAATCCTGAAAGATGCTTACCGCACTCTGTAAAGAGGAATAAATAAATCCAGTATTTTGCATATATTATTTACTTCCCCAGGACGTCTCATCAGAAATAAAAAAGTAAATCTGGGGCATTCTTCGAGGAGGTAATTTTTATAAATTTAGTCATGCTAATGTGTTATATTCCTATAAATTTTTAGTCAGACATCTGGCGGTATCGGTATATTGATTAAATACAACATATGAACAACTTCTGCCAGAAAGGTTGAGGGATTATGAACATTTAAAATCGAAATCAAACATTTCAGAAGTTAATGTTGTTTTCGTTTTTCAAATATACGAAAACTACAAGTAGTAATTAATTTTACTATTCACTAATAGGATATATTTTGAATAACTTTTAACCTCTTCAAGTTCAACTCAAAAACCAGTAAAGTTCTCTGCTTTTACGAACGATAAATGTTCTATAAAGGTTGATTACTGGCTTAGTAACACTACTAGGAGAGTACATGGCGAGGAAGCAATGTTGCCGGCTACATACATCCTTCCGCTTTGACGCCTTGGATCGTATGATAATAGGCTGGGCAAACTAAGTGCACCTCTTATATATTTTTTTATTAGTAAATGTATCTAAAGTGAATGAGAAATTGAGTGATTTCTTTTGAGAGCTACTAACCATTAAAATCGATATTATACATGTTTTCGTCTTTTATCGATTTTTGTTATGCAGAAGTTAGACAAATGTAAAAAAAATAAAACTTAAAAAATATCTCTTCAGATAACTTTTAACTTTCATTTAACTATTCGAAAATGGATATGGTTGAATATTATAATTATTTATATCATGCTTCAGATTTTTTTCACAACAATATTAGGACAAATTAGGACGTGACAAGCTTATCTATAGAGATAAAAAGAAATGAAAGAGATCTCCTTCAGATACTAAGATTATATATTACATTTATACTTATAAATAAACGTTCTGTTCTATAAAATGGCAAATGTAATAAATATACAGGAAATTTAATTAATATACATCATAGTATATAAATAAACACAAAAATATAAAATCTACGTAATATTAGAGATGTAGGTACAGTTCCTCCCTGAACGTTATCTCATTATAGTTACCTATCGTATGTAGTATGCAAAACGAAATTTCCGGCCAGGTGAAGCTGGCTTGCATCCGGCGAATGCTCTTTGATCCTTATACCGTTCAAAATAAAGCCTCTACTTCTCTAAACTGTGTTTATATAGTCAAACTTTTGCTATATCTTACACTTTTAACAGATAGAAAAATAAATTACAAAATAAGCCTGATATAGAAATTGATTTCTGCATATCCTTTTGCATGTACCTAGTCTTGCCATACATATTGTAATACAGAAAAAAAATATTTTTTTAATTGCTAATAATATAAATTATTACTTTTATAGTGTGTTAATTTAATACATAAATATGAAAAAAATTTAAGTATAAAAACCTTATTCAAAGTGGTGTCTATTGGCTGCAATACAGTCCTTTAAATGTTGAGGCCAGCTATCAATAGATGCACGCGTTCTTTCCATGGGAAAAATCTTCACTGCCAATCGTATGGATTGTTTTAGGGACTCCAATTTATCATGACGTTAAGATCAAGCTGTACTCTCTAAAACTGACCATAAATCGTAATCCAGCGGATTATGATTTTTAGGTCTTCAGCTCTGATGAAGTCCAAGACGTTCGCTTCCAACCAAGACTGCGTGGACCGAGCTTTATGACCCGGAGCCGAGTTTTGCTGGAAGGACCATACTTGGTTATTGAACATGGTGTTTTTAAGAGACTTAATTACCTTCTCAAGAATGGTATCTTGATACACTTGTGCCGATGTTTTGACACCTTTTTCACAAAAATATGGCTCAGTCACTCCTTTATAGCTAACACCTCCCCAAACGATCACTGAAGTCGGATATAGCCCACGTTGCATTCTGTCGACTAATTGGGAACTTTTCTTAGAACTTTGAGCATAAATACGGTCTTTTTATTTGTTAAAATGTTGCTCAATTGTAAAGATTTTCTTATCCGTAAATATTTTTTTTCCACCCGCTTTCGAATACCGCTTCAGTAGTTGTTTCTATCTTTAATTTATCAGTTAAGAAATGACCTGTGCGTCTCTTATAGGCTGCAAGTCATAAGTCATCTTTTAAACACGGCCTCTACACGGCTCTAGGTGCTATCTTAATTTCCCGAGATAAAATCTTATACTTTCGGACTGGATTTCTTCGAATTCTTTCCCTTACTGCTTTGACCACCTTTTTCGTACGAACACTACGTGGACGGCCAGATCTTTCTCTGTCACAAACAGAGGAAGTATCATTGTACCTATTAATAGCCCGGTACACAAACATTTGACTAATACCAAGTGTATGGAGAGTTTTAAAAATTTCATTTGGCTCCATACCTACTTTTGGTAATACATTCACAGGGATTAGCGCCAAAATGAGAAAACACAATGAACAATCGTAAAAAATGACAGATTCCAAATTCAAATGTAATATTTTTTATTTTAAATTGCAACAGTATTTATGGCCAGATAAGTATATATATAAAAAAAAATAGATGATGAAAACATGTAAAATGAACCTGGTTTCATAATGTATATATACAGGGTTATTTGTAATTAATTTGCCACCTCTTGCAGGCAACCTCTATAAATCAATCCCAACAACATTTGTTCTACAACTTTTTAAAATGTATAGTTTTAAAAAGTTAAGCTTTCCCTTACAACATTTATTTGTTAACTCTGAATTAGCATTAACTTTGATCGTAGGCATGGTGCCCAGTCATTGACCTTTTAGGTACACCTTACAAAATATAGAGTAATAAGTAAAAGAGGGAGCAATTGTTTTTTTGTTTCGTTTTTTTTGTGTTGTTTATCAAGATTAGTAAAAAATCATAGAACAAATGTAGGGGGGATTGATGTAGAGAGGCTGCCTGCAAGAGGTGGCCAATTAATTACATTAACCCTGTATATATATATATATATGGATGTTTCTCTACTAACGGGAAAATTGATGTCCCAAGCAATTTGCACATTGTTTTGGATATTTTTTATTTAAGAAAATATCTAAACCTATAGTACATTTCAGTATCTTTGAGGCTACCTACTTGTTGACCATGTAAATGTTCTATATCTTTTTTTCTTTTAATCCCAACCTGTCAAAACACAGTCCCCTGGCGTGTCCCCATCCCAGAATCTTCACTTTAAATCCAATTTTTTAAATAATATTTATGTGCGTGTAACAAATTTAAAGTATATTATAAAACTAAATATACTGAAAATTATATATGTTGCACAAACACTATGTAAATGTAATAATAATTATTCGAAATTACCGCCTGAATGTTGTCCTAAATATTTGAATTGTGTTCAAATATTTTAAAAACTAAAACAAAATTATCTATATAGTCTATGATAATGACTCAATTTTGTGTTGAATGAGTTGCTGACAGTGTGAAGTTCGATCATATCGAGTCAGAACCGAGACATCATTTTGCGGGTAGTTTAATTTTTTGCCATAGTTACTGAATCACGCGTCGGGGCCGTTATGCGTAACAGTCCCCTGGTAAGTAGTTTGAGTGGTAATTTTTTCTAATTAGATTATGGTTTTGATATATCGATAACCAAAATAAACGTACAGTTACTTATTTAGCTGTGAAATAAAGTAGGATTCGTAAATATTGAATACAGTCCTGTTTAGTGCCAGAAAACACAGTCCCCTGGTGACAGTCCCCTGGCGACAATCCCCTGTTTCGACGCAACACAGGGGATTTTTATAGTTTCCAGTGGATTGTTTTTTATATAAATTTAAATAAAATTAACTACTAAATGGATTATATGCAATTATTATCCGTAAGTACAGTAATGACTAATATAGCTTAGAAACGGCTTACCATGCCAGTTACCACCCAAAAAAATATACAGGGTTATTTTTAATTAGTTGAGCACCTTTTGCAGGCAGCCTCTCTACATCAATCCCAACAACATTTGTTCTACGACTTTTAAAAAATCTTGATAAATAACTCAGAATAAACGAACAAAAAAAATTTTTGCTCCCTCGATTATTTATTACTCTGTACTTTGTAAGCAGTCTAAAGTATAGGTCGCGGCAGGCTAGCGAAAGTCAGAAACTGTTAAATGCGCGCGCCAGCTTTTTTCGTATAGCTTCATCTCTTTTACACCATGTTACTATGGAAATACTAAATAATCAAAATGACAAGTATGTGGATTACAAAACACAATTTACATTTAGTTTTATAATTAAATAATGAATTGTAATTACATACTGGACAAAACGATTTTATGGACTTGCTATTAAAACTAATAAATAAATTCAAGATTATAACATGAAGAAGAAAATATGAAATATAATTTATAATATTTTTAAAATACATTGATTGTCTGAAATAGAAGAAGTAAGAATGAAAAGAAATAAGAGTTTTGGCTGAGAAATGGAGCATTGGGGTCCTGATCTTTACAAGGTCTGTTTTGCTATACCTAGAACGAACAACAACTCGAAACAGCAGAAACCATGATGAAGAATAATTTTATTTGTGATATAGTGACGATCCAACATGTTATGAAGCCTAAAGTTAATATTTTTAAAGTGGATTGTGTACATTTGTCTGTTTTTATGGTACTTATGTGTTTCTTCTATGAGAATATTATACGTGAGAAACATTCGATTCACTTCTTACGTTTTAATTAATTAATATTAATGAAAATTATGACGTTTTTCTGTTACGCGCCATCTTAAAGAAATTCGTAAGTAACTTATTGTTTTATTTAAGTTCTAACATGCCTAGCCGCCGCTGCGTCACCCCGCCACCCCGCGCCCCGATGCACGTGGCCTTGGCACATATTTTGACAAGTTGCGTGGCCTCTCTTTGCGCAAGTTTAATGCACTTTTAGAGGCAATAAATAAATTTTGTATGGGAAAAACGAAATTTTTAAAACTATTAATTTTAAAAAGTCGTAGAACAAATGTTGTTAGGATTGATGTAGAGGGGCTGCCTGCAAAAGGTGCTCAACTAATTACAAATAACCCTGTATAAAATGACGAGAGAATAAATATTAGAAAAAAAAGAGAAAAACAGCAAAATTTTCATACAAATGTTATAAGAATGATCCTCAAAAGAGGAAGGAGGTCAATAAAAAAAAACACCGAAAAAAAAAAAAAAACTTCTAAAATTGAAAACAGCAGAGTAATCTTCCGGCCTTTTATAGACTTGAAAATCGCTTGTTATTAGCTTTCATTCTATACATTCAAAACCCTATTTTAAAACAAAAAGTGTGCAAATTTCATCCAAAATTTTCCCGTTAGTGGAGAAACATCCATATATATATATATATTTATTATCATGTATTTATTTCATTCACCTTTTCTTTCAATTTTAAATCGAACTTAACCAATCGGAAAAGGTACTTTACATTAAATGAAAGTCTAAATTTATCTTATTAAGTTACGTCTTTGTCTTTAGGGTACTTGACATTATATACATAGCTTACAGGCAACGTACGGTTTACAGCTAATCTAAAGATACCTGTTGCGACTAAATTAAATTCTGTGATATTCGATTTACATTCCAAAGTAAACTTAGCATAATGGGATTGTACATTGTACGTTAATATCAAAATTACCATGAATTATTTTGGGATTGCTTCATTTAGTTATTACTATTATTATCTTAAACATTATATCTATTTCACAATTAGGGTACTTCTCAATAGAGAATTCATTTTGCTTTTTAAAGATGCAAATATTATAAAACTAGCTGTGCCTGCAACTTCGTACGCGTAGATTTAAATTTTGATACAACGTACCTTTTGTACTTACCAATGTATTCAAAAACTATAAATCTTCAGTTTTATCAAACTCAATCAAGTAGTTTTTGCGTGTAGAAGTATTTCTAGTTTATTTATGTATATATTTTTTACATTTACACTCTGTTAAGGCAACAATGGTACGAAAATAAGGGATTATTAAGTTCTTTATTTGTGAACTGATTGTTAAAAAAAAAACAAAATGAAAAGTGAATCCCATGACAATATATTCCCGAAAACTTGCATCCAAATCGGTTAATCCGTTTCTGAGATTAGCGTGCACAAACATACAGACGAACAGACAAAATGAAAAACCATTGTTTTGGGTTATCTTGCTCTAATAAATGATTTTTTTAAATATTTTCCATGTACAGTTTTCGATCAGTGACAATTTATAATATGGATAAGCTCTTATACAAATCAAGGATATTTAAATTGAAATGAAGTTTAGTTAGGTAGTTAAGTTCTGTTCACATCTGTTACAAAGCCTTTTTAAATTTAGGCGGGTATGACGCATTCAAAGTAACCGATTTTATATACATTTTTGTCATACCCTTCTGATTCGAGTAACTATGAGCACCCCGCGAACGATAAGGAGAAGACCAAAGCTATTTTATCTTAAAGAAGGAATAAGTCTGTTTAAAAAACTATACAGTTGTTTTTTATTGCCTTAATTAGGGATAAGGAAGTTTAGAAAGTCCAAAACCAGAAATGAAGTCGGCTAAGCACTGAGTAGAACAGTTAGCAGTAGTGTAAGAAATAATAGGTGAAAAGAATTATTTATTTAGTCGTTTTGTATAGTTAGAATAATAAAAAATCTGCACAGTAACCACTAGTAAAGGACCTATTCAATGTGATTCGAGTTATTAAGATGTAAAATCTCCTCGAATCTAGACTTCTAAATCGTAATAATTTGTAGCTCGTGGGATAGCAGACTCTAATCGCAAATTATATTTTTATCTGAACTATCATCATCGTTTTATTTATGTACATACGATATTTACAAAGTTTCGAGCTGTCCATGAAGTTCTTGTTAATTAAATTAAAATGCACTTCATCAAAAAAGATAATATTATGAAAACACTTTGAAAGCTCTCTAATGTTAATGTTTCGCTTAAGATATGGCAAAGAAGTTCAGTTTCAATTTCTGCACTTATTGGAATTATTTTGGGTAAGTTACAACAACAACTTAATAATGTCCTTGATACGGTGTGCACAGCTGATCTCTTTCAGGACGATAACTTAGTCTTAGACTTAACTATAGAGCATGTGCAAAAGTGTTCGAAAATTCATCTTGGTAGAACGCTCCATGGTGACTAAATTTCCGAGACCCAAGTTGTTTATCCGCACTAGGAGTAGTTCCCCTTTAAAGTATGTCACGAGCGGTGTGGTTTTAAAAATCGTACGCCTTTCTGGCCCTTTCCGTAGTTTTTATTGAATCCCTTCCAACTTTGTAAATGTATACAACTTCATATTTTCCTTTACGGGTGCACCTGGAACACTAAGAGTAATGGAAGAATAAGAAAAATAATTTTTATAAGCGTTTTCGGTTTAGGACTGGCTACCCATGCTGTTTAACGGTTTTCGGATGACAAGCAACATATCCTATTTGGGGCTGGTTACTCTAGTATATATGTATGTATGTGTATTAGTATAATACTAGTAAACTGTTTTTATCGATTTTGGAAAGCTGAAGTCCCGGCGGGTCCCGCACGACACGAAGGCGAAACATTAATACGTTTAACTCATTTTCAGTAAATTCTTTAGAATCGTTATGGTATTTCTAGTACATTAAAAAACGTTCTTTCAGTTACATATTTATTTTCTAAATAATTAGTGTTAAGAATATATTTTCTGTTCTAGTTAAAAGTTTGGTGACCAGCAGTAAAGGGTTGCGTTCAATCATATTATGGTTATTTAATTTGCTTACGATTCTTTCTTATACTTTCACAGTAACGACATAAAGGGAGGATTTATTATTGTTTTTGTTCTTGCAGTCATTCCTAGAGTTAAAATGTGAAGTAGAAGATGAAATGAAGCCCTATGTAGAGGGTGTTCAATGCCAGGTCTTACATACACGACTTTATATACATTTTTATTCCTTTACAATGCTTGGTTTCGAAACAATTTTTTTACTGTATTGTTTAATATTTTAATGTACTTTATGACTAATTATTAATATTAACCAATATTATTATTATTGTTGAGTGGTAAATATCTAACCAGTCTAGACTTCTAGTGCAAATTGATTGACTATTTTAGTGGCCCCTTGTCTATATTCTTGAAAGATGGACAGAGTGCTTTCTCAATCTAAATGGGTGGTTGAAAAGTTTATAATTTTAGGTTTCAATTTTAGGTTCTAACAGAAATGAAATTACCTTCTTCTGACGGAGTAAAATATATTTCAAGTAAATCCTCTTGTAAAGGAAAAGTTAAGGAAATGCTGTAGGTACTACAAATATTAATAAAAGCATATGTTTTATTCGTTTTATTAATTTGTTAAGAAATGTTAACTTAAAGTTGTATTTTCTTAATCTCCATTAAATTGTATTTAGCAATTTAAAAAACTAATTAAGAGAAATCGCCAATAAATATAAATAATGTATATATTAGAGAAGTTAAATTATTTACAACTTGTCTAGACCACTTATTGGAAGTAATTTGATACTATTTTAGCTCGATCTACCTGCCACGATGATAACTATACCGGCAATATTTTACAGCTTAAGATGAATTTATGATTGATTTAAAGAATTTATTAAAAATGATAAAATCAATTTATATATGAACTCTCAATTAAAAGTTTTCCTTTGTATCGTGACAGTTAGAGTGATTAAATTTTATTTAAATAACTATTTTAAAGATTCTTTTTCACGTTTATTAAGCTTTAAATTAGCAAGCACGGAATCACAAGATATTGATGATAACCAAAAAAAAAACAGTTTCGAACCCTGGACATGAGAGGATGTTGATCATTAATAGTAGATGTTGGTGATCTCATCGGCAGCAAGTAAATCGCTGAAGATGTAGATATCCGAAAGTCACGCTGAGACTGTCGCCAAGATTCTGCTTAATAAATCCAATTTCAGGTTCGATAAGTCTGAAGTAGACGTCAATATTTGTAAAACTTTAATCGCACGGTTCCATGGTGTAGGTCTATGAAGAAGAATCTTCAAGAAAGTTCATAGAGGTTACCTCTAGTTTCAAAGCCGGGATATGAAATTTTCTTCTGATACTTTGTCCTTTCCTTTATTGCCACACTTTTATCTACAGATATAGTTTTTCAATTTTCCCAGAATCCTGCCGCCGCGCTGCCACCTTATAAGGACTAATTTTATATAATTAATATTTATTAAAAATAATAATAAATAAATCGAGAGTAAGTATTTAGTAAAAGGAGTTTCACCTAAAAGAGCTGGAATTAAATAGAGGATCTTAGAGTCGAATTTTGTGAGAAAGAAAAGAAAATGCTTTTACTTTTAAGTTAAAAACGAATAGGAATCTTGAGATAAAAGCTAGCACAGTAATAAGGGTAATGTTACAGAATTATAACAACTCGATTTTCTATGTTGATTTCTAGTTCTATAAATATATTATTGGCATATGGCTTATAGTGTTCCGGTTTTCGAGTAAATTTAATGCTTGTAGCAATTATCTTTAATTCAAACACAGTAGGTACCTCTTATGAAATATGAATATAATGTTGGACGATTTTGTGAGCTTTTTATTATAAGAGAGAAATAAAAAATAAAAAAAAACATTGAAGATGTGTGTCAATCCCTAACACAACTAAAAACTTCAATATTGATAATCACGTACAATAAATAATATTTTATATATGTAATATTGCTAACGTAGTAATTATTAATACAATTTCAATGTAAGATAAATCTTTTAAATTCTACTTTACTTTCCGATCACGCATCCTGTAAAAACCACTTATCCGAAAAAGATAAATATTCTATATTATGCTTTTTGCTTTTATTACGACATTGCTCGCACGTACTCGTTATCTATAAGATATTTATTATACGGCAGTCGAGAATATTTTAAATATTTTGGGCTGTATAATATATCTTCTAATTTATGTTTAATATTTTTTGATAGTACGAACTCCCAAGAGGTGAGTTCGTAATTCTTCATCACACTGACTTGACGATTTGGTGATATACAAGATACTTTTTTTTTATTTAGCTCTCCAGTTGTTTTTATAAAAAAAAAAACACAAATTGTCGACTTACTTATTTTTTTATTCATCTTTGGTTTACAGTCTTTGTGTTCGTTATTATGGTTTTTGTCGTTGTTTCAACTCAAATCGATTTTGACGGATTTTTCATTCACCTAAGATATACTTGAAGGTGTGAGAAAAAAATAGTTTTACACGTAAGTGTTTGAATTCGTTGGCAATAATTACATAAAATTAAATAAAAAAATAAATTAACCATTAAAACCCGTCCAACATTTTGTCAAATTTGGTTACCCACATGTGTATCACACCTGATGGCCTTCACACAAAAACAGTTTCCAAATTAATTGGTAAATTAATTAACTCAAAAATATCCTCTTTTGACAATGTTTGCTCTCAACTCAATTTCACGTTTTATTCAACTCCCACTGCGGTTGCTCCATATGCGGTATGTTTCCGCATGTGATTCATTAATTATGTAAAATATAGTCACATCAATTCCCAATTTAAACTATCTAGTATATATCATTTCAATTATTGTTTATTTTTGCTTGATCTGAAATGTGGTTGTTTTTAAAAATAAAAGCTCCTATAATAATTATTTTTTGGCGAAAAAACAATGTTTTGACCTTTTATGTCAAAGCAGATATATATGTTTGGATCATCGAAACGTATGTTATTATTTTGTTCTTGTAACACCAAAATGTAAAAGATAAAAATGAAGATCTAACTTTAATCCCCAACTCAGCAGCTTTTTAATCTGTTGCAGTCTGTGTATAGATTTTTTGTCTGTAGGCATAGAATGTTGACTAATGTTATATATAAAAAAAATATTAATAAAATCATTCAATTGCCTTTCCTAGCATTATTATCTTCCTCTCTGTATTGTTACTTTAAGTTTATTATATATGTGTATTATAATATTATACATATGTATTAAGCTGTTTTTTTTTTCAATGCTTTGACGTTACTATGTTACTCAATATTTGCACCTTAATAAAAAAAAAAAAACTTATTTTTTCAGTTATAAAATTATTTTTACAAATTACAGACTGAATGAATGCACTTCCTTCTCCTTATCTCTACTAATATTATAAGTATATGCACACTTTTGTATGTAATTATTTTTGTTTGTTACGAATAGATTCAATAACTACTGAAACGGTAAAAATCTACATTATATACCATAGGCTACTTTTAATTGATATTTTCACGGGATAGGGACCTACCTGGATGAAACCTCGGATGAAAGTCGGAGAAAAAAGATTATCCGATTGCGCTAGTGTTGTGGTTAAATATTTTGAGAAAATAATGATATGAATATAATTTAGAGATATTCCCTTTTGCGATGTAATTTAAATTACAATTTACAAGACATATGCGAGCATCTCGTCCACCAACAAGATTGAAATAAAATGAATATCTCTAACTTGGGCTAAGTACTACTACACTAATAACCTAGCAGTAGCGAACACACAAATAATATATCAGTATTCCCACTTTTTGTACGTCCCTTTCAATACGCCGACTTATCGATATCAGCTTAGACTCGATCCGAACTTTTTAAAAGCATGAAGCTTGAAGCGACCCTTCAACTTTTTTCACTGAAAAAAAGTATATACGTCCCCGGGAACATACCACCCATGATGAAGTCTACCAAACTCATAGTTTTAGAAAACTCAGTAATATATAAACGAAAATAAAATAAAAAATACTTCATTCGATTATTGAAATGTATTTTACAATTTTACGAGCTTTCAGATTTCGTTGAAATTTTCATAACCAATTTATTACATAAATGGCTTATATATTCACTTTTAACTGGCTTTATTTCGTTATTAAATTACGTTCCGATTTTCATCTCAGTTATTATTTCATCAGTATTCTTGTACTTTTATTCCTTTTATTATTAATTCCAATTATGCAATTCTAGTAAATGGTTTCCACATCATACATTTTTCGTTGGTTAGTAGGTATTTATTTATTTAGAATTAGCTATTTAGTATTTATTGTTTGTATTCATTAAATGTATATTTATATCTTCAGGTTTTAACAAAACAATTTAATAAGTATTACCTATATACTGTCATACACCTATTTTCGCTTTTAGTTGGTAATTCAAAATCTAAACTTTATATTTTCGTCGATAAGCGGAGGCAGTATTTATGTTAATCTTTCGTTACACTGCTATAAACATGAAACGTTACCTGAAAACAGAATTGATTTATAATGTTGTTTACAAAACAACCTTTTACAAGCAAGGTCACGCATTGTGTAATAAAATATTTATGTCATCCTTTATAAACCTGATTATATTTGACTTAATTTTATAACATTTTTAAGACCTACATAAATTATGAAACCAAAACGTAGCATAGCAGTTGTATTATGACATGCATCTGTATGTTCTTTCCTTATCATTTAGTATTTGTTAGAGGCAGAAAAACTATCGTGAAAAGTTACCACTTACTATATATTTAACTATTATGTACTACGGCTTTACCGCTCTTGCCTCGTCTGGGTCTCGCCGTCCTTTCGACTATCCATAATAGGCTTACGTCTTAAGCCTTTTTAATGACACATAGTAAGGCTTACCATTCGAACTTCAGCAATTCTATACTTGTATACAGCGATAGAGTTGCATTTATGTATCGCTACAATACAAATTCTGCTGTTATGTTAGCCGAGTGAATAATATGTCAGTAACTCCAAATCTCTATTGATTAAAGTATTAAAATAGTTCTCCTCAATTGTTACAGAGGCCCTTCTGCAAAGTCGGCCATTGCCGCACATCCCAGATTTGCCGGATGGTGAAGGCGCCTCCGCAGCGCCGGCTACGCCCCAGCCGCTCGATGCTAACAGGTCTCATATTCTCAAATACTCATATTGAAATACAGAACAGAATTGATTATATAAAAAATATACCCGAGTGTTTAAGCTTATTCAATTTTAATAAGAGCTTCACACTCAACGGCCATCATTACGATTTTCTCCCTTTTTATCGTGGGGCGGTGAAACATTCACAGAGTGTTCTAATTTTGAAATATAATTACAGAATACTCTTTTCAATTCTGAAACTTTACTTATCACAGATGGACCTCTAAAGAGAACTTACTAGCTCACCACGAGGAAGATGATCCTCAACTATTTGTCGCACTGTACGATTTCCAAGCGGGCGGCGAGAACCAACTTAGTCTCAAGAAAGGTAAAGAACATTTCCAATAACGCAAAATCAATTATAACGTGCCGCGAATAAAGAAACAATCCGGATAAGTTTATTTTAATAAAACTGGCTCTACCTGACCAAAATATTTAACATTTATGCAAGATCACATATAGGTACTTATAGGCTGCTAGTTAACTAAACCTGTTTTTATTAACTATGTTCTATAAAAAACATGTATCGCTTGCATTATTGTCTCGCGTATAATCCAGATGAGTTAAGGACTATTCTTATTCAAATACGCTTATATAATAGCAGAAAATATGCGATATTAAGTTTTGCTACGGGGTACGTAATGCAAGTAAATCAATTTCTGATTCAGAATATTATAACAATGACAAATACCATATAGTTTTATAATCTATGTAAAATTTTAGAGTTTGATAAACTGAGTTTTCGAGTTTTATATAACTGTTTGAATTCTTAACTTTCAAGCAAGGTAACGTTTATCTGATTAAAAACGAGGAAAACATATTTTCCGATAATATTAAAAGAATATTTAAATGAAAGTGACCCGATTTCGAACTGCATCAATAAATACTGTCTCCGCACTGCGTTCACTCCGTAACTAATCTCATCAACTACCTATTAGCCAAGCAATTTCCAACCTCTACCATGATTTAAATCGAAATATCGCAATGTTGTAATCCTGCTCAATATCTTACATTTTATATAAGATTTGTTTTTATTTATATCACAAGGTCGGTCTGTTTTGATGTTTAATTCCTATATATATGATTTATTGTTCCTTCTTTTTAAGGTAATCCTATATATGTATATTCAAGTTTTTTTTTTAATTCAATAGCATTGCACTTATGAAATGTCAGACTACTTGCACTATTGTAATGTGAAAACAAGTTCAGATGTTTGTTTTCTCAAATCCTAACAGGGGAGCAGGTTCGAATAATGAGCTACAACAAAAGCGGGGAATGGTGTGAGGCTCATACATTATCCGGTGGTGTGGGCTGGGTGCCCAGTAACTACGTGACTCCGGTCAACTCGCTCGAGAAACACTCCTGGTACCACGGACCGATATCACGCAACGCTGCGGAATACTTACTGTCATCGGGCATTAATGGCAGCTTTCTCGTTAGTATGATGTTTTTTATTTTATTTTCTGTGTCACGAACGCAAAAAAAAATCCAGTAGCAAGCGTGGATGAACTACAGAGTCGTGCAAAATCCAGCATTTAATAAGCTAGGAAAGGGAAGTGAATTTTCCGTCTATTTTTCATGTTGGATAAAATGAATGACGTGTGACACGAAAATCTGTACAATTTTTTAGTAAATGATCTACGTTGTAAATCATGTCATATTACTAGCATCATAGATCATGTTTTTGTTTGTATGGTATTATTGAAAAATGTAGGCGACACTGTTTGACCTATTTTAATTGAATGCTCCTTTTTTAACCTGTTCTCGTTTAAATTATATATATATATATATATATATTTATTAATAATAGATAAAATATTTAGAGTATTTTTCCATAGGTACGAGAGTCCGAGTCTAGTCCTGGCCAACGAAGTATATCTCTACGATACGAAGGTCGCGTATATCATTATCGTATTAACGAAGACTCCGATGGCAAGGTAATTCAATGTATTTGCTTTATAAGAAAAATTTTGTTATAGGTTGTATTTTTGGAAACATATTTAATTAAAATACACAATATTTATACAGAATAAAGGACGCAGGTGTCGTTAGATGTAAAAGGTGTTCTTTTGTATGATTCGCTCTGCTTCGACAATTACAGCCGACTGTTATATCTCAGAACACAATTTGTTTACTGTGAATTGTAATCCTGTTTAATTGGACAGTTTGATGCTTTCAACAATTAATTAATGCTAACATTCTATTTATTTATTTATTTTCAAGATTTAATATATAATTTCAACTTGGAAATATTTAAAAATATTATCTACTAGATAAAAAATCAATAATAAATAGTATCTCCCATATTAAAAAACAATATAAACACATATAAGATAAGAGAAAAGACCTATAATCTCCTGTAGGTATACGTGACATCAGAATCCAAGTTCGGCACGCTGGCTGAACTGGTACACCACCACTCAGTGCTGGGAGATGGTTTGATAACTCAGCTCCTGTACCCCGCCCCTAAGCGCAACAAACCCACAGTGTTCCCCCTGGCACCACCTGACGAGTGGGAGATAGACCGAACAGATATAGTCATGAAGCACAAACTGGGGGGTGGACAGTACGGGGATGTGTATGAAGCCGCCTGGAAGAGATGCAACATGACGGTAGGATATAATGTTCTTATATAATATATCTATATATTTTATGTACTAAATGTTCCATGGATTCGCATGGAATATTCTGTTTGAGAAGTGGTATTATTATAATTGAGGTGTAATATATTAATTAAAACTTTTCAACACTAGAATATACAGACATAATAACAAAAAACATACAAATTTTGTTTTTATTTATTTATTTATATTCATAATCTATAATACGAAATAATATTGTAGTTATGTATTTATTTTTTTAAATACGATGATCGTAAAACACTAAAAATCAAAATAGTTGAATGCTGCAAAAAAATACACAAGCGTGAATAACGTTTCCTAAGGTTAAATAAAAATCATTAAAATTAATAATGCTTACGATTTTTTTAACATTATGCGCAAATAATATATACTGGAATCAGAATGTGCTTTACACGATTGAAACGATTGATTAGTTTCTTGAAATTTTATGTTTTACTACACATACATAGATATTGATTATATAGAAATAAACATATATCTATTTAAGACATTTCAAGGTAAACTTTTACGAATACTAAACAAACAGTCTTTGAGAACAAAATAAACAGTTTAAAGAATTGTATATATCAATATTAAATGTTAATTGGTATAGAAAGTACAAAAAAAGAAATACCCTTATTACAAATTTACCAACCAAACCCGTAGATTCAGCTTGAAGTTGAATTTCTGTCTTGACCCGGTTAAACAGAAGGCCCTTTTGCTCAGAAAGGTTTTAGTGTTTTGGTACTGACATGAAAGAAAGCAGTGCAAAGTACTGTACAGTTTAATATAGTATTTGGATAATGTGAACTAAAATATATATGTTTATTAAAATATATCGGTTCGAACTTACGACCTCTGGGAAACCTAATAACAAACGAAAGAAGCCACATAGATGTCGCCTCCGTCAATATAAAGACGGCTACATAATATATAGAATGCTAAATTCATCAAAGCGAAACGGTAGCTCAATTGGTAGAGCGGTAGAACGGTTGCGCAGAGGTCGCTGGTTCATATTCTGACCGTATTATTTATTTTTTCATCCATATTTATATGAAAATAAAATAATTTTAACATAACGAAAAATATTTTAAGACAATTTCGGTGTATTTTAAGGCTGTTTAGTCTAAACGACATTTTTGCGCAATATTTATTTGGAATCAGCGTTTTTTTTTAATTCCAAATATGAATATAACTCCATTTCGTAAAAATATGTCGCTTAGACCAATTAGTCCTGGAACCATTGAAATATATGTCTTAATACTCATTAAGGCTTACGGTGTTTGAATATTGGCCAAAGACAATGGTTCTCTAAGGCAATTGTAATGGTTCGAAAGTCTAGACGACTTTAATGACACTGTCTTTATTAAACCGTCCACGGAAATAAATTCTATGGCTTTTTGTTGTTTCTTATTCATTATATAATTATTAGCATATTGTTCAGAACATATAGTTGACATATTAGATGGTGATATATTTTTTGTACGAGGTATAGATTTTAAGGTATTGCAGTTTAATCAACAACATATATATTTCTATTATATATATTTTATTTCTAAATTGAATGTGAATTGCAATAAAAAATAATATTTGTGTATCGCAATTATCTTCAATTTTACTATACCCTCAAAATAATTACAAGGTGGCGGTAAAAACTCTAAAAGACGACACAATGGCTCTAAAAGATTTCCTGGAAGAGGCTGCGATTATGAAGGAGATGCGTCATCCAAATCTGGTGCAGCTTCTGGGAGTTTGCACAAGGGAGCCTCCCTTCTACATCATTACCGAATTTATGAGCCGCGGTAATTTACTAGATTATCTTCGTACCGGCAATCGAGAGCACATTGATGCTGTGGTACTCATGTATATGGCCACACAAATTGCCTCCGGTATGAGCTACTTGGAAAGTCGCTCTTTTATACACAGGTAACTAATTTAATATTTATGATAATAAATATTCGTTAAAATTGAATTGTTTTGTTTAATTAAATTATAATGTAGGAATAATATCGTTTATTTGTTATGTAAATATTACATAATATGCTAGTGGTTTTATATTTTCTGCTATATAAGCCAACAACTTTAAAATTTTCTTTGTTTGTTTTAGTGAAGTAGAAAAATAACAAAAACTTAGGGCTATTTTATACGTATTTAAGAGAAAACTACTCAATTAAAAACATGTGTGGCATATTAACGTTTAGCCTTTAAAGGAAGAACAAAGAGAAAGTAAAATCAATTTTGTGTACCTTCTTTAGATAGACAGATTCCCAAAACCCATTGTTAAGTTTATTTTTAATAAATGTGGTAGTTTCTAGGAGTTCATTGAATAATGCAATATCTTATATATCTTAGATATCTTAGAAATATAACACGACTTATGAGATAAATTACAGGACAATAAAACTTCATACCTGCTTTTATTCCTTTAGGAACAGTATTTCGAAACTGACCAACTTAGTTTTCCTGATTGTTTTTCTTCTAAATAAATTATTTTTTTAACATCAACATACATAAAAAGTTTTACTATATTATACGTTTATGGAAAACTAGCACTTATCAAAAGAACAAACCACTGGTAAAATTAATCTATAGTAGGGATTTCATATATAATATATGATAGATAAAAAATAACCTAGAAGAATCTATTTCTTTGCTTTTCTATTCATTAGCAATTTTCGAGTCATCATAAATACTTCGCTTTATATTGAGTGGTCTTCTCATAGTAGTCTTCCCATTTATAACTAGTTATTTATAAATAATCAAAGACAAAGGCCTTGACAATAGTGAAAGATCGTGAGAGTGGCTATGACAATAGTCATTCTATAAATAACATTTCATATTATGAATGTCATAGATATTATTTGAAATCTAAGTTTTAATTACGTTACTTAAACGTTTTATTCAGACCTAACTGGTTGTAACATTTTCTCTTAAATTATACATTTAAATATAACTCGCTTATAATTGTTACATTTTTATTATAACGCGGCGTTTCAAGTAGGTACTTTGTGTTCTGAAATAGCGCGATTTAAGTCGTAAACTAGTTTTATTAAACTTTTTCCTAAAAGTATTTACTAACATATCACATATTTTTTAATTTAAACCTATAACGATTCTAACTTATAAAACCTATCCAGGGATCTAGCGGCAAGGAATTGCCTAGTGGGTGAGAACCACCTTGTCAAAGTAGCAGACTTCGGCCTCGCTCGTCTCATGCGCGATGATACGTACACCGCACACGCGGGTGCCAAGTTCCCTATCAAGTGGACCGCTCCTGAGGGACTGGCCTATAACACCTTCAGCACCAAGTCCGATGTATGGGCTTTCGGTATCCTTCTGTGGGAGATCGCTACTTACGGAATGTCGCCGTATCCGGGTGTCGATTTGGCGGATGTGTACCACATGCTCGAGAAGGTGAGCTGTTTTTATTTTAATAACAATTCATTCATTTTCATTGTGTAAACAATTTAAAGTCTTCATATATCATCACTGCTAATTAAACATATATCTATTGTAAATGAAAAACGTATTAATAATCAAAGTTTATTAAATAATAAATGTAATATAAAAACAAAAGGAATATGAACTGCCAGATAACTCCAGCAAGAACGAACGTTAGCTCAACAAGATTTTAGTTTCAAAACAACAACTTAACCTTTTTGCATTTCGTGTGAAAAATTTGCTTCCATAGTTTATTAAACAGATTATGTAAGCGCGAGCAATAACAACGGCGTGAAAACCAAACAAATGATAACAATTTAGCTTGCGGGATAAAAGTTCGATTAAAATTACAACATACTCTCAAATTTAAATTTGCTTCATCTTATCCAATAAATGTATGTTTCTAACAATGGGATGCATCACTGCAGAGATGTTTCTTACATAGAGTGCACTGAGGTCTACTCACTCCTATACGAGAGAAAATTTCTGAGGCAGACAATTCTTTACTTAGCTTACTGCACATAGAATAGGATACTGTTTTCTTAGAGAAGTCCTTGGCGGGTACGCAAGTACGTGCTCGAACCGGTCCGATTTCCTGTCCGGTTTCAACTGTGAAATAAAAATGTTATTAGTAAATTTTATCATCCAATATAAAATTAATTTATACGAAAGCATTCTCACCTAGTTTAGCAGATTCTGATGTTATAACAATGCATAGGAATTCCATTCCCGGAATGTAGCAGTCGATGTTGGGAACCTATAAAAATATTTATCAATTATGTTTTATTAATTATATCAAAACCTACACGTAATTTAAGCTATAACTATTAAATTATAAAATCATTTTATTTTTTAAGAGTAAGTAAAAAACTGTAAGCAAGTTTTATTTATGAGACGGTTTTTAATTACAGCGAGTCGTAAGTTAGTCAAAGTTATATTTTAATTTGCATTGCATAGCGTTAAAAGAACTTCTAAACACTTTACGTTATTCAGAGTAAAGTTCTTTCCAGCTATTACCTTCCTAATGGTTTCATTTTCTTTTATTGTGCAATGTGCTTACAATTGAGTACACTATCGTAGTAGACTAAAAGTGGTTTTCACCTTAGCGTGATTATGAACTTACATAAACAAGTTACGTTTTAATTTAACGAAATTCTGAAATTTAATAATAATTAAATATTAATTATAGTAAAGTACTGTTATGTTGGCATAGTCGGGATGGTCGGGATCCCAACAGCCGGGATGATCGAAGGACAGGCAGTTGTAACACTGAATACCCTTAGCGGACGGTGAGGTAAATTTCTTTGGCTTGGGTTTCTTATGTTTTCCTGGACACAAATAAAATATTCAGAATGTAATCGATTTGATAAAAATATTGATAAAAATAATTTGTCATTAAAATGATTGTTAAATAATAAATCAT
Source organism: Napeogenes sylphis (assembly GCA_959347405.1). NCBI lineage: Eukaryota > Metazoa > Arthropoda > Insecta > Lepidoptera > Nymphalidae > Napeogenes > Napeogenes sylphis. The sequence continues at coordinate 28,223,320 of OY365784.1, forward strand.
ATTTTTTTTATGTACAAATTTTATATTATATACTAATAATAATAGAAAATATACCAAAATATCATCTTACCATTCACAGCTAAGGCGATGAGAAGGATATAAATAATAGTGTTCTTTAAAGCGATCATGGTAATTCTTTTTTCTATGAAGTTTGTAAACTCTTTAGATATTATTTCGCTGCGCTGTGCTCAAATACTGCACTTATACTGCGAATAGCAGACTTGCTACCGCGTTTATACTTGCTGTGAAACAATGATGGTTGTTTTGGTATCCACGTCACTATATTACATACAGGGTGTTTCTAAATATCCTATTAAACCTTCTTTTATCTATGGTCTATTTCAATAATATGTACTATATTACAATACTATTGAAATAGATATTGTCTAGGAATTGTTTTTATTATACGTCAGTAGAATCTTAGATTCAATAATTTTCAAATTCCAAAAAATATTTGTAAAAAATGCATTTATATTACCTAGTGATTTTTTTAAATCTTTTTTGATTATGTTAAAATTTCTGAACGTATAATCGTAACACGTCTAAGATTAAGAGTTGTAAATTTGATAGCGTTCTCTCCTTGTAGTATCTCATTAAGATATTAGGTTTCACTTTAACAAATTAAGTAAATATTGAAATAAAAACATGACATAAAAATAATATTTTAAAGTTTATTTTAAATAATTGACTATATTCAGCGGTCATAATCGGTTAGAAGTAAAGCCAAACACAATTTGTTTTATTTAAATACTTATAACATTTTCTTTCTAGAGTCTTGTTAGATGTGATCTATTGTATATGATATTTGTTTTCATTTAAATATCACATGTTATTCAATACTTTTAATAATATCCTTTATTTAACCTAACAATCCGATATTATATTTTACAATAGATACAGTATTTGTACTATCGTCAATAGTAAACATCAGTAAAAGTCATTTTGTAATTTTTATGAATATGGAAACAATTAAATTAATATAGAACAAATGAATAAATTCCAAAAAAGTGATTATTAAAATCGTCCCATCATGTACATAATTCAGTTTTATTTACATGTGTATTTATGTTTGTTAACATTAATCTCGGCACGGTCAACCCGTAAACTAATAAGTTATTTGTACACAAACAATGATGTACACTACCATATTAAACATGTTACGCTGATTGTATACAATTCTGAATATTCCAATACTTATCAAAACAATATTAAATTATTATACTACAGACTTGTAATATTATTTGATAGACTTGACAATTGGTTGCCATAGTTCTCATTTCAATTGTACTTTGCATAATCCGAACGAGGGGACGCCAATTAAAATCATTTTTACATTCGCTTTCAAATAAGTACTTCCCTTCTCTCTGTACGAGTTATTGATTCACAGAAATGCAATTGAAAAAGTGCTTTCTTCGTAATATATTAAAAGCTTTTTATATGTATGGACATACGTGGTTTCTGTTACTTCATTGCTAGGAAAAAATATGCTTTATAGGGTAATTAATGACATTTAACTAAAGTGAGATTTCCAAATACCTAAAGACTCACTTCTATTACTTATTTAATTATAATTATTTATTTATTTATTTAAGTCAATGTTTCGTCAGAATCAATTTATCGTGGTTTTTAACTTTATAAAAAAATAATAATAATTCATCGTGGAGGCTTAATTACCTAAAAAGAGTGCCATAGATGACTGATACCCACTTTTCAAAAATCTTCGGTTCCATGATGTGGAACCTATTGGCATGTGGGGTACTTTTTCAGTCGTAGTCGTTTTCAAAATTCAATATAAGATATAGAATTTAAACTTGTTTACAATAAATCTATTACTTTTTCTTAAATTCAAATTCAAAATATTTTTATTCAAGTAGCCATTTACACGCACTTTTGAATCGTCTGTTATGATTACATTTAAAAGGTCAGTAAGGTAAAGTTTTAATCATTTGTTTTAGTCAAAGATTTATTAGTTATACCAATAAATCGACGTTAGTACTGAAATAGTTCCAGTATGCTATCTAAATACTTTTATTGTAAATCTATTTATCTTCCCTATATAATACTGATATAATAAATATGTGCCAGGGCTACCGCATGGAGTGTCCCCCGGGTTGCCCGGCGGCCGTGTACGAGCTGATGCGTGGCTGCTGGCAGTGGAGCCCCTCAGACAGACCCTCCTTCCGGGAGATACACCACGCGCTTGAACATATGTTCCAGGATAATTCTATTACTGAAGGTTAGAATGATTTTTTTTTTCTAATTAAAATTTAATTAAAAATTTATAAATAGATAAATAAAAAGACATTCTGCATCGTGTTTGACATGTTTATTTAAAAGTATTAAAAAACGTATTTTAAATCTCAATCGGGGAATTAAAAGAAGTAGGTACATCATGTATAAACATTTAATTTTTCAATATAATAAGAAACGTGTAATTACAACCAAAATTTTTCCCAGAACCCCACAAGAGTTTACAAATATTTATTATCTCATGATTTTATAAAATTTTATAATCATATAAATTTTCACACGTCTTTTCTCAAAACATTTCTTATACACTCTCACGTGTTCGGACTTCAACACTCGATGAACGCATATCTCGGCGATTAATAAATAATATTATCGAAAGAGTTTTCAATAAAATAAATATTATCAGAGGTCGAGAAGCAGTTACAAGAAGGGGTCTGCGCGACACCCCAGATGTCTCTCAAGAAGGGTGGGGTCCCCGGCGAAAGGGTTCAGATGCGTCGCCCCACCAACCGCCGCGGCAAGCAGGCGCCCACGCCACCTAAGAGAACCAGGTAAGCTTGGAGACTATTTAGTAGATATTTTTTTAATTTTTGGTCGATATTGTATTTTTTTTTTAATTATTAACTTGGTTATAAAGGTTTTTTTTTGCTTTAGTTACTACGTTAACGGTATTTGGTAGCACATGTTTGAGAACCAGTCACCCATTGTACAGGCTAAGAGGATTAAAAAGAAGTCTTGAACTAAATATCTGAATTACGTAATAAAAGAAATAAATAATTCGATTTAATTGAAAATCTATGAATGAATATACATATACCTACAAATTTTTGATGTTTACATTAACTTTGTTTATATAAGACCAGCTTAACTGAAACCTTTTATTTTTGATGTCAACTTTAAAAAGCTAACGCTCTTTTGTATTTTTTACCGTACAGATTAAAAAGAAAAGTTTGATTGAAACAACATCCGCCTGTCTGTGTAGTCTACATGCTATTATACTAGTTCTAAAACTAAAAGTTCCACTATGTAAACTGAGCCTCAAGCTCTTGCTCTAGGAGACGAAATTTAAATAAATGCTCTTCTCCTATTACAGCTTGCTAATAATAGAACCGAAGCTTGTTTAAGGGCAGTTATATGAAACTATTTTCATGAATAACTCGTCTTATTTTGTGAAATTTATATATATATATATATATATTAACAAAATTATAGTGGTATATTTTGGTATATGTCTTCAGCCTGCTGTCATCATGCAGCTCGTTCCGCGAATCTCAGTACGCGGCAGAGGAGCAAGCCGGTCCTGACGACGGGCTTGCATCCCTTAACGGTCAGTGTCATTTACACACGCACACGCACGTACACATACGCGCGCACGCACACAAACATACAAAAACACACAATCAAGGTCGAGTGTCGTTCCTAACACCCATTTAGGTATATATTATAGTCGGACAAATAAGTCGAAAATTTTATATAATAAATATATATGTGAATGATGTTTGTTTGTTTTAAACAATAGTGGCTTTTAAAAATCTAGGGATATGTCTGTTTTAATACTTAATGACGCTCCAACCCCATATCAATTAAATGTATTTTTTTTATTTAAATACAACATAAACCAAAATTTTTAGATAACAATTCCATTATCAGATCAAATTGTCGCTATCGAACAGTCACGTATCCATTGAAAGAAGCATGAGATCAGTTCTTAAAACTTACATTATTTACGCATGCTTTATTTCAAAATTACATTAAACATTGAGGAAAACTATTGTAAGGGCCCTGAACCTCTAACGATGAAGTTATTGACAAAGGTTAATACTTTATGAACTATTTTATCAATATACATATCTTATGTCTTACTACAAGCTAACTCAATCTACTGATATGTTAACCTTTTCCTAATAAGATTTTAATGCATTATTATACAGGGTGCATTTTTTTTGTTTGGTATTAATTACACATTAATATTTGAGTGTTCCAAGTTTAATTATAATAAAATTGTCTTGGGTGTAATAAATAACACCCTACTCTATATACATTTTTATTTTTCTTCGCAATTTCTCAAGGCAGAATTATTTTTCTAGTTTGAGTGTTCAAATGTTCTGCTTTTGCTGATGGCTTGATGTTTAACTTCACAATCTTGGACTTTGTTGCACTGCCATTTAACAAGAAGTCGTAATTAATTGATTTATTATATATACATCATGTTTATATTTATTCACACATATGTATGCAGCTATATAAATATTTGAGTGGCGTACGGACGATTATATTGTAATTATTTTAAGTAAATAATTCATACATGCTTAACTTTACCAGCTATTTTGTCTGTTTGTCCGCTCACTCAGGTGTATAGCAATAGGTTCGAAAATTTTGTAAGTATACGATACGTTTCGGTTAAAAACGTCATGCCTTGCCATTATGTATTCTATGTTTTATTTATATTCTTTTTATAGATGTTATCTTTCTACTATCTTCAAGTACTAGTGACAAGTATATATTGTTATGTAAAAGCATATCTGTCAAGATCTTTCGTTCAAAAAATATAAGAATGTCTTGGTAGTTACATGTTCTTAAATGTACATATTATAATATTAATTATATATACATATGTATATCATATACTTATTCTGTAAAGAGTACAATCGTCAGAAAAAATTATCTAAACATCCAAATAAAAATTATACCGACTTGTTACTTCTATTTCGAAGTATACTGCCCTTATGTGGGATGATATTGAAATCCCATTTATTTCCTTCTCTTTCTTGTTTTAAACTGCTCTTACGCTTTGTCCTCTTTAGTATGAATGTGTATAAAAACCTCTAGAGGGCGCTTGCCGTTTCGGTTCTTGCATCCCTTTCTACCTTCGTTATTAGCTGCGTGTGACCTGTTTTAGACGGGATCTCTATACTGTACATTCTTCTTTAAGCTTCTTTTAGTTTATATGTTCTAAATTGTTAGCAGTATAAGGTTTTGTATATTTCATTTCATCTCATAATTTTTTATTCGCTAATACAATCATTTAAAAAAAATATTTAAGTTGTAATAGAGATAAATATGTAACAGAATTATTATAACAAACTTTTTTTTTTTCGAATACCTCATGAATTTTAACAAATTAGTATTTTTTTGTGTGTAATTTGTTTATTTCGGATATGCTGTTTATATATTTTTTATATTATAGGTATTATTTTCATAATTATTTATTAATATTAAAATATGTATTTAAATAATATTAGTTAATAGAAATTTATCATTAGTTATCATTGCAAAAGTAATTATTCACGTGCATAAGTCTTACATTTAGTCTTTTAGTGATCATTGCAACCATCATTTCAGTAAATATGTAATCAAATATTCATCTATTACATCATGTTACCAAATTGTAGAATATATTCATATCTGATTAATTTATGAATACGGATCGTATGGCATCAGTGTTCATAGGTTCTTGGGGTATGCAGGTTCGAATCCTGCAGGGAGCGTAGGAACGCACGTGACTTCATTCAAAATGAAAATATAATGTTAATTTAGGAGAGCATGTATTTTTAATAAACTTTGACCCCTTCGTATCTTATTTGAATACAAAAGCTGTAACGGTCATAGTAATTTTAATATGACTGTGTGGTAGGCGGGGGTCGTGGTGGGGGGCGCGAGGCTTCATCCGAGGGTTCCCTCGCTGAGGCAACTCCGGACACCGACGAATCAGGTGCCGGCATGGGGGTGGCTGAACACCGCCACAGGTCTAAGAGAAGACATCACGCACATGCTCAGATCCAACACCAACACCCGCCCGCACACGAACTGCAGCCTAAGGTATTGAAAATTATAAATACAAGACCAATACACATAATTTAATAGAACAAGTAGATAGTAAAGCACAATTTTATTTGCAGCAAGGCGTGCAAGTAGCGGCGCTCGAAGTACAGAACGTGAAACGCGCCATCAATAGATACGGTACATTGCCGAAGGGTGCTCGGATCGGCGCGTACCTGGAGTCGCTCCGGCAGAGCGGTGGCGGCGCGGCATGCGTGGGCGTCCGCGAGCCGCAGGACGAGGCGCGCTCGCTATCCCCTCGGACCGCCCGCGCTCAGCCGCACATGATTCGCTCCAACTCATCAGGAGGGGTCACTGCACCCGCGCCTGCCTCACCCCGCGCCGCCCGTGCTCCGCCGCCCCTGCGCTCCTTTACCAACAGCCCCGCAAAACCCAGGCCACGGCTGGCGGAACTCGAGTTTCCACCCCCACCGCCTGATCTTCCACCTCCGCCGGAGGACGCGGCTCAACCCCCTCCCCCGCCCCCGCCTCCTGATTGTTGCCGCGACGCCGGCACCGAAACCATGGACAGACTGGAAGATACCTTAATTATTTTACATGAGCGTCACGAGAGTGAAGAAAAACCGGCCAAGCAGATTATGAAGGAAATGCTTGAATTAAAGCTTGTTGCTGAAATTAAAGAAAGGGCAGACAAGAAGTTAAGCAAACTAAAAGAATCACCTCCGTCAAATGAAGTTATGGAAATGCACACATCTTTTGGTGATCCCGTAACACGATTGGTGTCGGAACTCTCAGAAAGTCTAAATATAGAAGCTTTGCGTAAAGCAGATAAAAAAGTTGATCAACCGAAACCAATTGACAATAGCAAGGAGACAATATCTCCTATTGACCTTAAAGCTAGTCTCAGAAAGACGTCTTACAGCAACAATGTTGAAAAGAAAACCGAACCTGAAACAAAAACTGATTTTAAATCGCAATTAAAGAAAGTGGATACAAATAGAATCAGCAATGTGACCAAGGAGACGGAGGAACCTGGCCGTTCCATAATTGATTTTAAATCGCGATTGCGAAAAGTAGAAGGTGGTAATCCGGCGACCAATGGAACTGTAAAGAAAATCGAACAAAGTTCTCCTGAAGATTCGAGAAAAGATTTATCAAGTAAGAGTGATGACTCAGATAAAAAACGCCCTGAAAGTGGGTCACTAGATACTAGTGGCGGTGACGATGAAGATAAAAGACGCAGCACTGGTAGCATTAGCAGCTTAAAGAAATTATGGGAAAGCAAAGAGAGTGATGAGAGACTGAGTCCTAAAATGAGACCAAAAGGTGAAGAAAGTGAGGAAGGGTCCCCGGAAGAGAGAAGTGCTCTCCTCGGTAGAAGTGGCAGTGTACTGGCTCGAAGAGGTGATGACAAGCCCGCAGTGGCCAGTAAACCCGCAGTTCGCGCTCGACCTCTAGGAAAGAGTGGCATCTACGCAACACCTTTAGCACCGCCCGCTTCCACTTCAGACGACGACGGAGATGCGTTGGCCGCTCTCCGAACTTCATTAGAGTGCTGCACCAATGAGGTTCTATATATTTCCACGAAACTTCCTTTTTTTTTACAAATAGGTTTCATTATATTATATATTGTTCATATTGATCTTCACAATAGGTGCGTCGTGGTTGTAGCGGTACAACAGGTGGTCGTGGTTCACTATGGCGCCTTCAGACCTCCGAGCGGCTTGCATGTCTGGGCGGCGCATGCGCAACAGCGGCTGCAGGCAGTCGTTGCGCACCGCAGTTGCGTCTGCAACTTCGGGCCGCTGCCGCGCGACTGGAGGCCGAGGCACGCGCTCTGGCATCTCCTGCCCCCCACCATCACCACCTAGCTGACGGTGTCGAGAAGGCACTGAAGGATCTCGCTACCATTGTTCACAGGTAAATAAAATTATATCTTTGACTCGTCTTAAACATATTATAATTCATCAATTGTAAAAAATAAACATTTTACAGGTAAACGACGGATACTCGGATATGATCTCCCGGAAATGTGGACACATTGGCCACAACATTCCAGTCTGCGCGACTGATATACGCTTAAAGTACCACTGTTCAAATGACTACTCACTAACTCACTTGATGTCAACACCGACTGCTATTGTAACTTGATGTATTTACATGTACCACCGTTATTCATTCCTCACCATTCCCTGGCATTTAAATAAGATTGCTCGGTACTCGCTATTTATTATTACTAACGCAAATAAGCCAAAGATATAAGACAGTTCCGTTTTGGATAACGCTTCAGTTTTTCCATTGTACTATTACCATCAAATACTCTTCAATAATATTATAGTCCTACGCTTTCCAAAACATCCGCAATAGGATATGTGTTATATTTAGTACAAAATGCCGAAATATTTTGTCACAAAGTAAAAGAGTAAGATTTACTGGCAAGTACAATCCTTATTCCCGATGTAACAGTACCAGTTTATATTTGTAAGCAAGTATCTATACATATTTATATAATTAAGACTGACAAGTTCATAATATTTTGGGAAGTATTCATGTTACTAGTATTTGTCAATGTATTATCGCTTATATATAATAAGATGAGGCCAGTTGGGAGTTAAGGTTACTTTTCTAAGTTACAAGCGCCTCTATTGTCTTGAATGTGTAATAGTAATAGAAGTAGTTTTTTTTTAGTGCCAAATAATAGATATGTTTGAACAGAAGGGGATATTGTTCACATTCCCTTAATTACTGATACTTATCCACACCAACACACGGTGTGCTTAACACTATGGAATTAACCGATTTTATAATAGTTTCACTTATTAGATGTTAGTTGACAAGTTATAGACTCAAATATAGTGAGTATTGTAGCTGTATTCGTCTGTCGGAGGGCGCCTAACAAGTAACTATCGTCTTCCTTAGGAACCGATATTATTGTAAGGCACTTTCGATTTCCATGTACATTCCTAGCTACTTTTATCTACTTAACAGTATCATGTATTAGTAACCATTCAGCATAAAATGAAGTATATAAAATAAGTCTCTTTCGACTCGGACCAATGATGCATTTTATTTATTCTATTTTTTTTTAAAGAGGGCGCAACAAATTTCGCCATTTTGTTAGGCGACACATGCGTTTTTTGCGCTTAAGACTGAAGATGATAATTGAGATCGGTTCGGCCTATTGTTACGAAAACTTTTAATATGAAATTATACTACGCGTCACAACTAAATTACGAACCGAGGTTCAAATGTAACTCGATTTGTTTTCTGTAAAGAATTCTTTAATTTTAATTGAATTGACATTGTCGTGTGACATTATTATTTAAGTTAGCGTACTGTGATACAGCATCTAGAAATCTGTATAATTATGCTCAACATTTTTTTTAACATGTATTGTCGTAAAAATCAAAATCATAGGTTTACATTATATACTATATTATTATAACGAGGATCGGAGTCGATCAGTAGGTAACAAACCATTTATATTGAAAGTTATTTAAGAATTACACTTTGATATATGCTAGTCTTTATTATTATAATTAATGTATTAATGTAAGGATAAAATATATACGTAAGATCTTTTAAATAGATTTGCGTACAATTTCCCATACTATTTTAATAATCATTATAAGAATAAGTATTTTTTGTATTAGATGGAGGACATTTATTCTTGTGAAAATAAGTTTATCTTGAGTCCCATTTGGGGATCCCCATATTTACCTCCAAGGCTCTGTAGATATTGCTTACAATTTAGAGGCGACGCTTATAGCGAAGACTGTTAGTCGCAATTGTATTGGAACTATTATTAGTTAAAGCACTCTGAAAACAGTTCAGCAAATGACAGGCCTCGAGGGCATGCTCAAGTCGGATCGAATTTATAGAAAGGTACAAAAAACTAATTTTGTGAAGTGTCTTCTAGTTACAGATTTTATTCAAATCCTTGACAAAATTAATTATTATTAACCTGCATAAGAAATAGTTTGGATTCGTAATTAGAAGATGCATTACAATTGAACTAATTTGAAATGTGATTGAATTGAAAACTGCATTCAGAGTGTTGACAGTCAGACAGTTATATATTGTCTATTAAGTCATAACTGACAGTTAACGCAATATTTTATGATAATGCTACAAACTTGTTTTCTTAGTTACTATACCTAACAATTATACGTGGTTTTTTGACTCGCTTCTATTAATGTATGCAATGCTATTTAATATAATAAATAATGTAAAATCTGTTTACCTAAGTCCCATACCGAAATGATACATCCTGTTATGCTTGCAGAGTTGTTTAATTGACTCTTAGTCTGTCCCCTGTCCTTTTTTGGTTTATAGGTAGTAGAACCCAAAGATAGACATTGGTTTCGTTCTGATGTTCAGCTGTAATGGATTTAATTAAATGTTTCTTTATGAATCATGTATTTCATTGTACCTAAGTACATATGTACCTATATCATCCCTTTTTAATTAAAATATAAAAAATAAATAAATAAAAAAACCACATACTTAGAAGCATTTTTTAATGAATCGGAAAAATTACATGACAAAATATCATCATTTAAAAAATGGAATGTTATCTGAATCTTCACATTAATTTATTTATAAAAAAAAATGTAATATAGAAACAATATTAACTTTACGAGAGTACTGTTGACAACTATAGTGACATCTATAGAATAATATTGGAGCTACCTAAAGACATTATACCAATAACAAAAAACTTAACTTAAACAGCAGTACACATAATTTAAAACAACATAAATAATTGGCATTACACCGTAAACGAATTATTCTAATTATAACAGCTGCGAAGTAATTTAAAGCAAACACTTATACAGATCTTTGGTAAATAATTTTGACTGGTAGTTTATAAAAATGCATTTTATAAAGCATAAAATTGGTTAAGGACGGAAAAGTCAATTATTTGAGATTTAAAAAGGTTTGCCACAAATTTAACTATATAGTATCGTTAGTTACAAGGATTTTAATAAAACAAAATAACATAAGTATATGGAAGACGACAACGTATCCAAATTACCAAATGCCTACTGAAATATTTGCGCAAATAAATTCGATGAGTATTTTGACAGAACTAACTTTAAGTCTTAACTAAGTTTTCATATAGTTATTGATTTGGCGATGGTCCTTCAAAATAACCTGCTCAAGATCCAGCTAGGCTCCTCTACTATCATTTTCTCACAGATATAGTAACGCAAACTTGATACACACAATTCAATTGAACATACAGTTACGAGTAAAGTTAAGTGCATACATATCTAACATCTTTACGAGACTACCATTCTAAAGTGCACAAAAATGTTTATGGAATGTTTAAAGTCTATAAAGACTAAAATTTTATAATAATTGATTATAACAGAAGTACGATTAATATTCTGATAATTTAAACGTTAGCTACACAGACTAAAAAAACCTCGTAATTAGGCCAAACAATAGAAACAAATAGAAGCGGCAACAGATAAATGACTGATGTCATATCTACCACAGCTTGTTGTGGTAGAATTTGACATCGAAGTAACCGCGGTCAGTGAGCTGCGAGTCGCGGCGGGAGGTCATTGACCCGGCGGGTGAGAGGGCCGGGGCGGAGGGCGGCGCCTCGGACACAGGTTCCACGTGAAGTGTGGACGGTCTCTCGGGACTCTTCTGCTTATCTGCCTTTTCAATCCTTTCGGCTTCTACGTCTGCCGCCTCTATAGCTGGTTCTGCTTCTTTGTCAGCAAGCTGGACAGCCTCGCCCTCGACCTCTGCCTCGGGACTGGCGCCAACCGTTGTACTATATACATTTAAAGGTAAACAATCAATAAGTCTGTTTATGAGGATTCCTTTATATATTTCATTTAACCTCTCGTTTCTGTTATTTGAAAAATATATTTAAAAAAAATCAATAAAATATGAAATAAAAATCGAAGTTTATTAAAACACTATAATAATGTGCAATATGTATTACAATTTTGTAACTTAAAAAAAAAACAATAAATGCATGTGGAATTACGAGCATCAATATTAAAATTTGGTAATAGTAATAACTAAAAGTAATAATACAATACAAAATATTTATCGTTAGTTATAAAATAAAGATAAATTACAAAAAAAAGTAATCTATTATTATCACAGTGCAACTTATTAAAATAGGGAAGGTGTTAATTTATGAATGAAAATGAAATAAAAAAAATGAATGATCGCGTGATTTCTTATTTAATAAACGTTTTTATTATAACAAGGTTAAAGATGATTAAATATACAATAATATTAATAGTGTGCGATTAAGCAGTGATTTTAATAATTATTATAAAAGTTATTAACTTTGTATAAATTATTAAGGAAATAAATGTATTACGTATACATTTAAACAATCAATTGTACACAAGGCGATTTAAAAAAATAAATAAAGCAAATTTTATAAACAGTGGTACATTCTAAGGGTACCTAAAAAAATATTTCTGTTTCAACCTAATTAATATATATATTAATATATTATGCGTCATAATCTTATAAGGTCGGAAGTGTATGCTCTTTGGTTGTATATGAAATAATTTATATATTTTATTTCAAAAGTATATTCTGATATATTTCTTAATATTCCTTTTTATATTCAAACTGTGTGACCGCATCTATTGCTATACCTACCACTGCTTATTACAAACAGACAACACTATGTAAAAAATTATACAGTACCTCCATCTTACTGATTTTTATACTAAAATTAAGAAGTCAAATATAATGTTTTTTTAATAATAAATTATTAAATATTAGATTTTTCTATTATTGATTTCATTACTTACCGCAATAAAAATCTTTATAAAATCTAATCAAATAAAGAAATATAGTAAAAAATCTGCAGTTATTTACATATGAAGCAAGTATGAAGCATATAAATTACAATACATTAGTGGATCAATAAATATGAGTGATACGCTTCAGTCAGTGCCAGTACGTCGTCCTGCTACGGTCGAGGCTGAAAGTAACCAAAATAAAAAAAAATGAACCAAACCATAAGAAAAACAAGACACAAAACAAAAATAATTAAAATTAACTAAACTTATAATAGTGATTTTAAAATAAACATCATTTTATCATCAGCTTGTGTATTGAACGAAAATTATTCATGCTTAAAAAATTATAAGGTGAAAATGAAAACAAGTAAGTAAAAGAAACACATTTTAAGACATTAATGGGAAGTCATATTTTATAAGTAGATAAATCATACCCATTGCTAGTTTCTTGGTAAGCGTTAGTACCGCCATGGATCACCTGTAAATATAATAATATTTTATTCAATAATTATAGAAATCCAAACCATGCTACATCATTAACTAAATGAATGATTTTTAATGTCATACAAAGTAATATTTATATTATCTATATATATATAGAAGGACGTTTGTATATATGAAATCGATGAACTCAGAAACTATTGGACCGATGATTATGAAAATTGGTATGTATATGTATTTTTCCACGGAGAAGGTTTATATGGTATGCCCATTGATGTAACTCGCCACCAGGCGGCGCTGTCAAATATAGACTTCCGCCCCGTTCAACCGATTGTCATAAAAGTTGGTATGACCATGTATGTTTCCCATAGAATTAATATACATAGAATAGGTGAGCCATAGGTATTCGTATGAGCGTCAGTGAAAGATAGTTAAAAAAAGATGCAAGATGTCATACTGTTTGTTTTTGCCTTATTACATATGCGCAAAAATATTCATGACGCGTTTTAAAATTTTTCGAAACATTTGTGTAAAACATTTTTGACAGTACTCAATAAAAATAACAATTGCTACGAATTACACTTGAGACGACGACACAAAAGGACGAGATTTCATAAAAAGTTGAGATAGATAGGGTTTTTCGATCTACCCATCCTTTTTTAAGTTCGATGGTGAAAATTTAGGCTGGCTTCCCTACTCTATGTATAATATCTCTATGATGTTTCCTCGAAGAAAACGAATATGCTATGTCCATTGATGTAACTCGCCACCAGGCGGCGCTGTCAAATATCGACTTCCGCCCCGTTCAACCGATTGTCATAAAAATTGGTATGACCATGTATTTTTCCTCGAAGAAAACGAATATGCTATGCCCATTGATGTAACTCGCCACCAGGTAAAGTAAGGGTTAGCCCAGCGAAGCGGGCTGGGTTCGCTAGTAATAAATAAATGTCTTTATTTTGTAATGATTTCACAATAACGCATATTCAAATATTTTAAAAGAACTATACAATTTTTAAAACAACAGCTTATATGTGTTGGATATCAATAATGTCTCAAATGCTTACCAAGCACATATTATCATTATCAGATAATATGATAATAATTACTATATATATATAATATAGTAACATCATATTATCAACATCACAATATAATTATTGTACATATTGAAATATCTAAGTAATTATCATAAAACTAATATTATTTACACAGGCTTTGAGTAATTTAAATCTTTCAAAGCTTATGAATTGTTGTTATACAATTAAGATGAAGAATGATTTAGGATTCGTGTGTAATTCAAACAATATAATGATTTTCTCAGATCTAGACTAGATTAGACACAGTAGTAGAAGTAGTACAGTAGTAATAATAATAATAATACCAGGACAAATTACACACATTGATCTAACCCCTAAGTAAGCAAATTATTTGCTTGTGTTAAGGGTGTTAGACAACGATACTAATACATAGAAATACACATTACAAATACTGAGAATATATTTAACAAATGACTAAACCCAGAAATACAGACATCTATGCTCAACACATACATGCCTGTCCTTGTCGGGGATCGAACCCGAGCCCCATTTCGTCGCTTTACGTTAGGCGTCTGCGCTAACCACTCGAACAACGAAGCGGTGAATAGTAGAACAGTTACAATGAGTATACTAGATATAGAATACTACATATTAATACACTTTAATAATATTATTTTGTAACTAACTTACATAATATGACGTATACTTATTATACTTACTATTGTAAAATAGACTACAACGACTATAAGATACAGAATGTGTAATTAGTGGACCAAAAGAATAAACCACTTAGAAAAAACCACTTATACCCGCATCACGAATGAATTAGTAGTAATAGCTTTGTTACCGACTGACCATCAACAACGAATAGATTTTTGTCGAATGCTGGTACGCTGATGTCAAAAGATTTTTTAAATTATATTTTATGAAAAAAATAATTTTGCTTTAAGTGAGTTGGTGTTTTTAACTTTTTAACGTACTTATTATTGAATTGTGGTGAATTCCCAAATAGTTAGGGAAGAATTCGGTACCAGTTTGTTGTTAATTTGTGGATGGGAATTTTAGATGGAAATGTCCATATCAACAACCACAGAGGCTTAATAAACATACAAGATTCTTCTTAATGATTAAAATATTTCTAAATTGAAAGTTACTTGGCCAGAGACAAGAAAGTTTGAATGTTTCTCGTAGATTATAAGTTCTTTTATCTACATTCCTTTGGTTCACTACTCACGAGACATCCTGATGCAAATATACAATTATTACACAAATTATTATTAAAAATGTATCAAATGGTTTCTTATTTATATTTTTATAACAACTTACATGTTTATAGCGTTAAAGCCACTCTAATATCTGTAATTATAATTAAGATGGAAGAGCTGACATACAGATAAAAAAAATTAAGTTCCTTGCTTAAAATTGTACATCAAGTAATATTCGAAAGTACTGGAATTAACAGATTACCAACTACTTAGACGAGCATAGCGTGGTACCTGGTAGTAAGTGATCTAAGCTTACGGTCTCTAGCAACTCTATAGAAATAACAATAGCATTGGCTTCCTTTGGAGAAATAGGCAATTATTAAGAATACAACAAATTAGGCAATTTAACTTACATTAGCGATGGCGGAGAGGGGCTTGGGCGCGGCGAAGCGACCCACCGCTGGAGTCACCGCCGGCGTCGACCGACCAGACTTACTGATACACATGAACAAATTAGATGAAGTTATTAGGATGGTATATTAATATTCTATGTATATAAATATTGTATCCCATAGATGAGAGATGGAAGACTTCCCTTTTCGAGTTCCCATTGGTGCTGTGACTTCCCCTTCCCATTAGATGCAATACAATATCATAATTATTATGATTTATAAATAAATATTTATATGTTAGTAAAAGGTTATTTAAATTTATTACTTATACCTAAATTGTATGGAAATTATGTTCAATTTTTAAATTTATAAAGAATTATAATCTAGAATATAAAGATTGTATGTTACTATTGCTTCCTCAGATCTGAGTTACACAAAATCTTTTTATGTATGAACTAGAATTACAAAATTAAATATTATTCTAAACGATGATGATGCGGTTTGGGTATTAATCTGAAATAAGCTACGCTTTTTAATTAAAACGTTTTTTAACTGACCTTCATAAAAGCAGTATTAACTTAAGATATTTCGTGTTCTGATCCATGATCTGTTATTAATATTAATAAATGATAACTAAGAATATTAATAAATATTAAAAAAAGTTTTAAAAATCTTTTAAATATTGTGTTCGTGGCCTCCTTCGTATTGGCCTGGAAATAGAAGTACAAATTATAGATACTTTCTTTTAACTGTCTCCATACATTGTTTTCTTTCTATCTGTCAAATATAATTTGTGTTGGCACTATCTTACTTTTAGGTTTTTAAGGTTGAAATGTTTCTTTGGTAGAACATAAAACGAATACATAGGTCTTATGATAGTTTATCAGAAAAGTTCATAAAACTAACGGTATGACCTTTGCCATACTGTTCTGATTTTTCGATTATAGTTTGTAATGTGTGTATGTACATACATTTATTATTATAGCACTTAATAAACATACTTCATTTCCGGTACGGCTCCGAAGAACTGCGGGGAAACAGCAAAGTTGTTGTTCTGTCGCATCAGACGGTCGACGTTGTAATTCCTTTTGAGAAACTGCTCCATTTTTGGGGATGGACCATCGATGGCCAGCTCCTGAGCTGACACCTCCATATCCTGAAGATTGGTCGTTTTATGTTACTTATCAAATTTTATATATCATTTTGTAAGAACAATAAAATTATTCTTCGTCCCCTGGAAATGTTGAGTGAGTAATTTATCGGGTTTAATCTGATCAAAAAAATTATATACAAATGAAATAATCAAATAAAATAATAAACATAAAATCAGCTCAGCATATCAGTTGATTTATTTTAAAAGATATTTGGGCGTAAAACGTATGGTAGTGAAGTTAGTTCTATAATTGCTTTTTTTTACCTAAAGAACCACCGCATGAGAATTTTCAGAACTTGTTGAATGTCGTCCACGACGATTCAGAAAAGTTTTTAAACTGGGAACGAAATATAGGTATTTGGTTATGACTTCGACACCAAGGTCGAATCGTTTCAATAGAAGCGGCCGGTAAAGCCGAAGGGCGAAAAAGCCACGCCAAGTTCAGTCAAAATTCAAGGTTTTGCTTAATTTTTTATTTCATTACAATATAGGTATAATCATTACCATTCATTAATATGCACAGTGTTTTTTGTGTTTTTCATAGGTTTAATAAGGATTTGCGTGAGGCAATACGAAAGAAAAGAAAAGTAACAGGCCATGGATATTACACTAAAACACCAGCTTACTTGTGATTGCTTCCTATATGAAAATTTGGTGAAAAACAAGTGTACCTATTAGAGCGAAACCCGGTCGAATGACTTCTCGATATCGACGAACACCATGTGTATGTTTCTGTATGCACGTCTGTCTTTCTCTAATAACTGGCGGAGAGTGAAGATGGCAACCGTCGTACACCAGGCATTAAACCGAACAGATTCTCCGTGACATCACTCTCGCAACCTTCTCTATATTACTTTCTCCCACACTTCCATATTATGTGATATGACCTTTATTCCGCGATAGCTGCAGCTACATCACCCTCATTTTTATAAATGGGCACTAGCGAACTATTGCACTATTCATCTGGAATCACTCATACAACAACTTATTGAAGAACGAAGCTTCTCATGTACTCTTGCGACATCAGAAAAATTACAGAAGCGTTGCTGACACGTACTAAGCTTTTGAATTTACTCATGTCGTATAATTCTGAAAATGGTACTGAAGGAAATTCATCCAATGTTTTGTTTTTTCGGGGAAGAAAATCAAGTACTTTGAGATCAACATTTTCGATGAATGTTACCGGTCCAGATGGATGCTATTGAGACGGGTGGCGCTACGTTTGATAATGAAAAATCTATGACAGGAATCAAACCAAATAGCTCTTTGGTAGAATACTTATAGTCCAGTCATTTGGTAGTTTTACCAGGAAAGTTTTCCGGGAGTTTTGAAAATTGGTTATTTTATAGATTTCGATATGCTCTTTTCGAATTTCAATTTTGCCACCTCGTATCTCCGCCGCTCGCGCCGCCATTTTGAAAAAATGGCGACCAAAACCAGTTTTTTCGAAATATCTCCTTTCCAATGCATTTTTTGAAAAAAATACTTATTTACAAAATTAAAGTAGAATAAATTTCCTACAATTTATGTATTTATATATTTTTTCATAATATCAATAGTTTTTGGCGTACGAGCGTCACAAAGTATCTTCATCTACACCACCACGTGTTTTTGGTATATTTTTTCTAAAATATTCTACTATTGCCACTGGTATTGAAGAAGCAGTGTGGGTCCTTGTGTTGGGTCCTTTTCTTTCGACTATAGAGACTATAGACATTGTATAGCCTCCATACTCTCGACTTTCAACGAAACATCTGTCGGTAGAAGTTACGAGAAGTATTTAGTTTAGGCGGAGTCATCAGTATACGTTTATATGTACCTATGTACGTCGTACAGTGTTGTTTGTGTTCTTAGAGCCAAGGCTTCTAATACAGAAAATTGTTTTACTTCATTATGAGAAAATGAAACAGTTGAAGTAAAAGAAAAAGGATTGGAGACTTTTTAATTGAGTGTCAAAAAAAAGGATAATAAAGTAAAACTTTTGGCGGGCGTAAGATCGATAATGGTTCATGATCTGTGTGGAAAACGATATAATACTGAGAAGTTAATTGCTACATCATTGCGTAGAGGAAGTGATGCCACGAAACCTCAGCCACTACTGCGATCCTCGCACCCAGCATTCTCTTTTAAATATCATTGTTTTTATGTGCTGATGTGATAGCAGCGGAATTTATAGCTAAACAAAAACAGACCCGGCTGTGCAAGCGTAATATAGTATAGTATATAGTATAGTGTGTGGAAATTGTCAATGAATGACAGTATTTCAAATCTTGCTAGAGCTCGTAATGACGATTGGGGTCGAGCAATTATTGAGCGTCTTAAACATGTGAATGATTTGGCCACAGCTGATGCACAGTATGACAATTCCTGCATGAACAAATTTATATCAATGAGATAGATAGTGCAATGCATTTATTCTAACCTTAAACAGAATTTCGATGAGTGTCAGTTTTCCTTGGACGAATTAATGGACAAAAATAAAGGTGATTACCGTCCCCACATAAAAAAAACGCAACTGCTCAAAAAATACGTTGATGATATTGTAATTACCGTCACTGCCAATAAGGCTAAGTTGTCTTAAATAAAACAATTTTCTGTATTAGAATGGCTCTAAGAACACAAACAACATGGCTCTAAGAACACAAACAACACTGTACGACGTACATACATATAAACGTATACTGATGACTCCGCCTAAACTAAACACTTCTCGTAACTTCTACCGACAGATGTTTCGTTGAAAGTCGAGAGTATGGAGGCTATACAATGTCTATAGTCTCCATAGTCGAAAGAAAAGGACCCAACACAAGGACCCACACTGCTTCTTCAATACCAGTGGCAATAGTAGAATATTTTAGAAAAAATATACCAAAAACACGTGGTGGTGTATATGAAGATACTTTGTGACGCTCGTACGCCAAAAACTATTGATATTATGAAAAAATATATAAATACATAAATTGTAGGAAATTTATTCTACTTTAATTTTGTACATAAGTATTTTTTTCAAAAAATGCATTGGAAAGGAGATATTTCGAAAAAAACTGGTTTTGGCCGCCATTTTTTCAAAATGGCGGCGCGAGCGGCGGAGATACGAGGTGGCAAAATTGAAATTCGAAAAGAGCATACCGAAATCTATAAAATAACCAATTTCCAAAACTCCCGGAATACTTTCCAGGTAACCCCCTTTTTTTCGCCCAAATGACTGGACTATTAGAGAAATGAGACTTTCTGTTTTAAGACTAAAGCATCCAGCCTATCACTGAACCTTTCTTTGCTATCCGCAGTCACATCGTAAAAATTGACATGTGGATTGCATTTGAATGCAAATCGCGAATATAGTTTATGCCCTAGGTGGACTTTTTTTTAATTAGTAAAAATACTTAGCTTATTATATTATAACAATTATACAGCAAAGTATATAACTGAATATTATACTAACACATCGGTAGGTAGCTTATTACCATTATTGATTAATATAAGAAGTTATACATGAATATTTTATTCCTGTAGTTTGCAACGTTGTTGTTGCATTTTAATTTCTGATTACTTCATTGTCGTACGAATACATAATTTATGATAGCAAGTATAGTAAAAGAAAATTACAATAAAAAATCTACTAAGTTTATTGTGAAAAGCCATGATAAACCAAACTACATTTACATTAATTCATAATAATTAGAAAATAATTATTTAGTAAATTACCTATTCCGTAACAGATATTTGAAGATATTATTTCGCTCATAAAGTTTATACATTAAATAATAAAACATCATAATGGAATGTTTACATATTCTATTTTTATAATATTCTGTGTATGATATTCTTCATTTTAAAATCTCCAGCCCTATAAACGTCTATATATTATATATTCAATACGCTATGTGCTTTTACAAAATTTTCACATATTTTCACACCAATTTTCACATTCACAAAAGCCATTTTTGAGACGGTTTGCACGGTATGGACCATAGTGCGCCGGCCGACCGTACCGCCGCAAACGCGATTTCCCTATATTTTAAAACTGTAATATCTTCGAAAATATTCATTTCAATTACATGGTGTAGAGGAAGTATATAAAACATAAAATGTATATAAGGTACTTAATTAGATAAGGATTAATGCTGTTTTGCTTAAAATGCTTCGTAAATAAGCCATTATTTATCCTACAACAGTAAAGGTTAAATTTGGTTATTGTGGGTTACCTCTAAAAGATAAACATATACCATCGCGGACTTTCTTGTAAACCTTTTTAAGGTATACAATACTTAGTACATTATTTTGATCTACCTCGTAGAGTTCAACCAGCGTTTGCAATGTAAGCGCAAAAAATGTGTTTATTTACGACTTCGCATTATAAACCTGGAAATTATCAGTGGTTCTCTCTATTAACACTGCATCAAAATCCATTGAGTACTTTATAAGATCTAAGCATATTAATACTATATATGTTATTTTTACAATATAATTATTATTAATAAGTCCATATTATGTAGGTACGTTTTACTATTAATTTTACATTTTACGGGGAAGAATATGTTATTTTGAAACTAAATTAAAAGAAATAGAAAAGTAATATATATTTTAAGCTAAGTAAATCAGCGTAATTGTCTTCACAAATTCGTGACTGACGAGAGAAAACTCACCTAAAAACGAGTTTAGGGTAGGTATCATAGTAGCTTCTTTAGAAAGTATTGATAGCATTGGACATTTTTAGTAACATTTTGGAAGTCATATAATTTAGCCAATTTTTGATGATGTGATAAGAACGGGTTTAAATAAATTACAAAGGTTATAATTTTCATGCAATTACTTTAACAGCTTTTTAGGGAATTGCTGAAGTACAAAATTACTTTTTGTCGCAATCACTTTTCTAGTTAAACAGCAGAATGTTAATTAATTATTAAGATAATTTGAATCCTTAAGGAAAAAATAATTTGCTATACCCCTTATTTAAACCGAGACAAATAAATTGGAAAAAAATATTTGATTTGAATTAATTACAGTTGTTTTACTTGTACAAGCGATATCAGAAAAGAAAAGAATACCTTTTTTTTTGTTTCCGCGGGGAAAATGCTTTACGCACCGTACCCCTCGCGGGGGAAGCGAGGGGCGTGTGTGGGACTCCCGAAAACGGTGTACCCACTAAAAACCCCGCGGCGCTCCTTCCTCGCCTTATTGGCGGAGTCGTGGGTACGGCTAGCCCTTCATCCACGACCCCGCCGACGAAAGAAAAGAATACCTTCAATACTTTTCTTCTTATAAAGAGTAACAGACATAAAATACCGTTTTCTTTAAAGTTCGAACCGTAGTTTTGAATCTATGCTCGGAAAGTATAACGGGGAACAACTCGTGAGTGTATGACGATGGCATGAAAGTGGAGTGCCAGCTACTTACTTAGTTATCTAAAACGCTCACAGATTCCGTAAATAACAATTTGTTATAGTTACCAGCGAAATAATATGAAAATATTTCAAAACAATCGATAATAATATTGTATTGTGATAAAAAATTATTAGAATAAAAAGTGATATCAGTACTTTTTGATATTTTATTACTGAAGTAGTTCCTACTAAATAAGAAATATCATTTATATCTATGATATATCTAAATGTTTTGATTAGAAATAATAAAATAATTATTTAAGGTTAAGAATAAATTAATTCTCTTAATATGTTTCTCAAAGTTTACAATACAAAACTTCTTAGAATATTTTTTTTTAAATCCCCAAAGCAATTACACATTTTCAAAATCCAAATGAACTAAACGATATACAAACATATAATTTCAATTTAACACACTGCGTAATTAACTAAGTAAAGTATATTAAATCAGACAACTATACATAAATATATATATTTGACTTATATGTATCAGTAATAACTTGAAAAATATAATTTTGATAAATTGTAATTACTTCCAGTGGAAAAGTTCTAGAAATTACTTTTTTGGAAATCGACAATCTGTAATATTAATATAATAAATAATATAGATATCATCAATAATAAAGATATAATCAATAACATTGATATAATCAATAAATATCAATCAAGATATAAATATCAATCAAGTGTGGTATGACACTTTTCATTGTTCGCCGTTTCTTATAAACTTATTTTATCGTCATATCTAAATGGCTTATTATAATATCATCAAAAAACTTCTGCCATTACATTTGGCTTTTATTTACAAATCTATTCTTATTACTCATAATAGATGGATATATTTTACTTATATAGAAATAATCTAATCGTTTTCCTAACGTACATTAAATATGGTGAATGTTTAATAAAATTCAATATTTAATTCAAACTTAAAATATATTAGACTGGAAGCTAAATTGTATTAAATAATTAAATTAATATAATTATTAAATCTTTTCAGTTAAATTGTATGTTCTGAAATGTGTTGTAATGTGTAAACCCTATTTCTTGAAAGACACAAATAGTTTAATGTATCGTATTAAGTTATAAATAATAACAGAGATTTTTTTTTAAGATGGTATCTGAAATGGTACAATGGTACACTTGCCTGCAGCATGTGGTTGAACAGCAGCTTCCCGTGTCCGTGGCGCTGGTGGTCTTTCAGGACGAAAAAGTCAAGAACACACAGCGGTTCCACCTCACAGACCTTATCCTTCTCGTCGAACAGGAACAGGTGCTTCCGACCCACCTTCAGCAGACCTATCACTTCGCCCTTACCGCTGAAATTGATGTTTTTGGAAATTATTTTACTGGTTAATAAATAAATCCATTTCTATAAATCAAGTTATAATTATTTAGATTAGTTTGTATTCAACGTATTATATAAAAGATTCGAGCCAAATAAAATTGAATTAATTTCTAACTAACATTACGAAATAATGACCACGAAATACTGACTAACAAAAATCGAGCCTCAAACGGCTAGGGCAATGAAAGTTGTGTTACGTAAGTTATTTGCCATTTTGTATAATGTGAGCACATGACGCAAGCTTATTATTAGAACGATTATTTCGTTTGGTCCAAGAACTTTTATATTTAAGCAAAAAATATTTAAAAGGCTTTTTTTAACAAAAAAAAATACCATTTACCGTACTACGTATTTCATTTACGTAAGTATTTGAAAGCATACAATAAGGCATAATGTAAATTCGCATATGAGCAGTAATAGAACGTTATGGCAGCGTTATGCTAGTTTAAGTTGGCGTAAAAAATGCGTTTCCTCTACGTCACAGACCACAGAGCAACTAACATGCGGGACAATAGACCCAGTTAGTTGCTCGACAATTTAAACATTCAAAAACATTCCTCATTTTTTAAAGTCGGTACAGTTTATTATACCTTTTTCACTTTATTTGAAGCTTACAACCTTTCGCTTTAACACAATGGAATAACAGATATTTTAAAGTAGGACAGGAAATGGCATTTTTTACTAAACACAACTAAACCGAACGAGGTCGCTTCTATTCAGTTTTTTTAAACCAAAAGCTATTGTACCGTTTCTTGAAAAAAGGTAAGAAAATGTATCAAGAATTTAAAGTAAATTTACTATTAAATTTATTCGCATGGTAGCAAACTCCTTAAATGTAATAAATATAATATAGAAAATATATTATAGGTATAAAAAAAACTTTACAAACACCAGTTATATAATTCGCTTTTATATATAAAAACGCATAGCTATTTGGCATTAATGAGCATATAAATTATTACAATAAAAAACATAATACTATTAAAAAAGAGACCCAAAAACCAAGAGCTCTTGGTGTTTGGGTCTCGAATAATGATCATAATTTCTGTGTCGACGGACGCTATTGGCTTAACTTTTAAGTAGGTACCAAAAGCCGAAGAATTTGGGACATGCAATCTTCGTCGTGTTGATTAGCCGCATTGCGGATATCGATGCGGCTTATGATTAAAACGTAAATAATTTTCTTGTGTTATCAATAGCCTTGTATTTATTGCACCTGATGTTGTCAACGGTAAAGTTATTAAATATTAACTAATATTAAACTTAAAAATATATATTATTTCAATTAGTTATACAGACAATATAAAAAAAATGTCATATTAAAAAATAAACTTTTTAGGAATAAAACTATACATTTTTGTATATGTATATATATATATATATATATATATATTACAACACTCACCCTTTTGCTTTGGCATCTTTAAGTAAATACAGAATGTGTGTAGGAGAGTTCCGCAGCTTCTCAGTTGTGGTGATCACTCTGTTGAGTCCCTGTGCAGTCGCAGACTGCTCTCCCAGCATGTCAATCACCTTAGTCAGACTCTCTTGCATTACCCTTTAAGAAAAATAAGATAATTTAAATATATTTTATTTATTGAGAAACAACAAGTCCTTGATTCAAATAATTGATTAACTACTAGAGAAAATTACTTTGTTGTGAATTCTTTTACCCAGATTTAATATAAAAACTTGTTTGTGTATAAAAATGGAACTGGACTTTGGACAAATCTATATGTTATAAGAAATGGTGTATTTGTTACAACAGATAAAATCGTGGGTAAAAGATTGTTTAAGATATACAGAATGAAACTCTGTACATACTACACAAATCAATATTTCTTTTATTATCAAGCATAATTATTTATCTACTATCTAGATACTAGATTAAAGTTATATTGACAGAGACTGTGTAGATGTAACAGGTTGTATTTTACTTATGATTTTATAAAGTTTTAGTAAACACTAAACACCCAGTATTATTTTTTTATGTATATTATAATCAATAATTTGATTATAAAATTATAAAACTAGTTTTAAAATCTTGATTATAATTAAATCTACACCTAAGTTATCTAAACTATACAAAGTTTTAGATTTAATTTAAACATTAAAAACAAATATCTATTTCAATATGTGTTAAAAAATCTATTATAATAGGTATTTGATGGATAGAAATATACATAACTGTTCTTTATATTTATTAAATAATATAAAATAATGAAATTGCAAGTTATTGTTTTTGTATGTTTAAATTTAAAAACTATATAACAGCTGATAATAAATTCTAATAACAATTATTTTTGTTTTAAAATGTCGGTTCGTAAAATTTATTGTTTCATATATATGTTTCTGAAATTTGCTTCAGCATTTTCATAGGGCCTGTATGTGGTAGCTTATACTTTATAAATTTAATATATTTTAAATAACATTAAAAACATTGACACTCAAATAAAATAATCTGGCAATCATAAACTGGCTAGTTTATAATAAATATAAAAAGGCAAATATTTTCTGACACAAAACTTGGTTTACATATTTTTATTATTTTGTAAAGAAACATTTAAAATTTGATAGATAGATTAATTTAAGGGCTTTCAATTGTGCCAGTAAAGCACGGTCGATTCTGCCAATGTCACATAGGGTGGAGAACACACGGAAGAAATTGATCGGTGATGATGAGATAACAGTCTTAAATCAATTTGGAAAACAGACAAAATAGTCAGACTTATGAAAGTCTGACTATTTTGTCTGTTTTCCAAATTGATTTAAGACTGTTATCTTATCAACAATGATGTTACACTGTAATCTGAAACAACAAAAATACTTAAAATTTGTTAATAATTCTTTTATTGACTTTGACAGGTTTAGTTAAGAGGTTATTTAGCTGTTTTGAAGTATTTGGTGATTTTGTGTCATTGACTCAGGAATCAATGTTATTGACACAACATTGATTGTATGAGTAAAATTATTTTAAAATTGTCTGATATTTCAATCATGTACTACATATATTTTGTTTTGAAATTTATTATCTTCAGTATTGTATATGATTAATGACTATCTGAAATAACATTTGTGTTCACTTAACAAATATTTAAAACTTACGTTAACATAGCATTAGAATTTTTGATTAAAACAAGGTTTAATATATTTTTAGTTGAATAATTTAAACATTGTTAGTTTTAAATATAAAATGAAAACATTAGACTAATTAGATGAATTAAAGATATCCTTTGTTACAATAATACCTCTGTTAGCATCATAACTGTTGTTAGCTTTTTAAACTTGTATTCAAACTTTACTGCATTTTTATTATATTGCTCAAAGTATGTAGTTAAGACAAACAATATTTTTAAACTTCTATTTAATATAAAAGATATATAACTATATAATTGTCCACTATATTTTCTTAATATTATAATCTGTATTTCTAGATACAATTATATAGCTTCTATTATATTTATAGGAGTAATCTATTAAATCAAACATTAAAATGGTTAGGTTTGATTTTGATTGATGAAATCTAGTACTTTTAAATAATATCTGATTATAGGTTATCCTTAATCCTGATATAATAAAAGTGTTAAAGTGGGTAACTCTATGAAATAAGATATTTCATATGTTGAGACTGAAGTTTGTGTTACAATCCAGCATTAAATTAAATGAAATCAATCTAAAAGGTAGCAAATTGTACGGAATAAAAAAAAGACTAAAAATATTAAGTTCATTAATAATGCACATCATTACTTTTTTGAGCAAATGGCCATAAAGATATAAATTCGTCTTTAGCAAGATTATATGCATATACTAAAAGAATATTTAACATTTAAATATTGATCATATTATACATATCGTCTCATTTATGTATCATGACTGAGTGATGCAGTCGAAATAAGTGTTAAGACATTAGCTGACTCAAGTTGTAGTTAGTAATCGCAAAAACAGCCTTGAGTGGGCGTGACGTATAGTACTACTGGGAAAGTTAGAATGACTATTTTACTTTTTCATATTTTTTAATTACGACTTTAGGTAATAATGTGCAGCTCAATTTGTATTTTACCTTACGCCCCGAACGTCTCCATGAAATCCAGGTGGTATTAATGTATAATTTAATTTTGTTATTTTATCTTTTAACATATCATTTACAGGTACCAGCCACTCCATTTTAATTTATATTTTTTTCACTATTAGCAAGACAAAACACCAGAAATTCACTACCACTTTAGTTAGATTGGCGCAATAAGGTTCATCTCGTCTCTTTCGTTCATTCCTAATTCTCAAATTCCAATGTCATCAATACCCATGTCAACTGTCAAGTAGACATTTTTTTCTTTTTTACTGCGATGCCTTGGACTCCAGGCTTACATTTACATGTATTGACATGGTACGAATAATAAAACTTGTACTACAATTACATTAATTTAATTATTTTACTGCGGTACCAAATAATATTTTGTCTTGAATTTTTAAATTTTATAAAACTTTAATTCGAAGCATAACACGAAATTTTAAAAATGTTGAAATAAATAATTATACTGTATTTTCGATAACTACCTTATTTTGTCTTTTGTATTGTTTATATTATTCTAGGTAAGGTAAAAAAAAAAACTATAATAATTATCACGTAAAATGAGATTTTATATATAACATTTAATGAGTTTCCCTAGAGTAAGGTACACCAATTAATATCGACTGCTTTATATCGACATAATTTTGTACGCGAAGAAGTATTCGTAGCTGTTGGTGATCATACACAGGTTCCCGTTCTAAAATGTGATCAATATTATTTAAAACTTTTGGTGGCAATATTTTTAAAGTTTCTGTTATGATAGTAAAGTAAATATTTTTTCATTATCAAAGTTTTCACTTCAAATCTTGGAATTTTTTTTTATGGATAAATTTCCAATAGCATTCATTAATTTTGTCTTTTCATCATCAAATCATTATCCTTAGAAAATATGAAGATATATAAGTAGATTTATATATCTTCTTATGTAATTGATTAATTATACATAATGTGTCAACACACACACATTATATACTTCTAATATATATTTTAATATGTTTATGACAAATATTAAAACTGTCAATTTCTTACTTGTGAAAACTGCGACTATAGTCGAAAGGAATAGTTTCTTTTTTATATACAATGCATTTGTCATATTATGGGCTCAATATAAGATCTAGAAATTATAATTATAGTATATAATTTTGTATAACATTTACTCAAATTTGATCTCACACGTTAAAATATTAGGTTACCTTTCAGCATTGCAGTAAAAATGACCATTGGTCACTCAATTTCTATCAATCACGTGTCGCAAAACAATAATATAGAGACAAATTTCGGTCTACCTATCTCTTTTAAGTTTGATCGAACATTTTAGGCTGGCTTCCCTAATCTACGTATAATGACTCTATGGATTTTGTACTATTCATTCTGATTAGGATTTGTACGCTGTTATAGTACAAACCGAAGTTGTTCGTTGTATAGCCAAGCGAGAAATCCTTATAAATGTACATACATAATATTTAAATACTTATATTTAAGTAAATATAAGTATATTATTACACCTATTTCCTTTTTTTTTTAATTAGTCAAATCAATATATTGTTTCCCCTACTATTTTAACTGAGGTATAGTTATATTAGCAGCGAATCCCCAAAAGGGGATTTTGGAGTAAATCTCCATTTAGCATTGTGGGCTCCCCTGCTATATATAAACCATTATCAAGTATTTTGGATAAAAATAATACCTATTGGAGAGGAGGGACTCTTTAATAAAACGTAGAATTTTGTAAGACAAATGTTTTCTCGGTTTATTTAGATAATTATATTGAGAATTAACAAAGAAAAATCTAGTTAGTAATATTTTTTTTAAATTCGTCGAATCATCCTCGTTTCCCACATAAGCTACATGTACCAAAAAAAATAATGAAAAATGTTAGGCGTCTCATCAAAATGAAGCTACTCATGAAAAATCAGCTTGTTACTAATAAATGATGAAACCCATTTTCAGGGATTCCGTACGTAGTAAAAAGAGAAAACTTTTACGTTAATTTTTTTTTTACAAGAATACTATTTAGTTAATTAAGTTACTAGAAAGTATATTTGAACTTTCCTGCATTTTTTTTTATTTTATTTACTTATATTCCATTAATTTTGTCATATTAGTAACTTCTTAACACAATGAAGAAGGTTCTTGGGCCACTTAAATTAATTAGATATCCTTGATTTTTTTGTTTTAGGTAATACGTAGTTATACATTGCGGGGGCCCTAAATTTTTTACCTCTCATGTGTCTCCTCTTTTTTTTGACGTAGTAGTAGAGTATTCACAAGATTTTTTTCACTGCTTGAATAGTTTTGCTGATGCTGGAGTATAGTGATGAATCCAAGTTTTATTGATTGGAATCTGTTATAAAAATTTTGTGTATATTCTTCAAATACTTTCACAATTAAAAAAAAATTTAAAAGTAACCTGAGAGACCTATCTGAAATTTGAAAAAAGCTAAGGCGAAAACGTGTTTGTTCTTATAAGGTGGTTTGCCATACCCGTAATAGACTAAATACATTCATACTTACCCACAGAATTTTACGATGTTTCCTTCCTTCGTAAACATCGACGTGCCGGATTTTCAATCACAATAGTATTATTAGTGCATTTCATTTACAGGATCACATTAAGATGATTTTTTTTAATTTTTAATACTATAAAATATGTTTTGATTGTTTTGTTTGCTCTGATCATTGCATCGTTTTGATAGTAAATGCGCATCATCCTATTTGGTCTCAAAATGTATAAGGAACCTAGAAGTAATATTATTTGAGAAGGCAACCTGACTGGATTCTACACCAGAAGATTTGTAACATCTATATTTCTTGGATTATAAAAAGAAAAAAAAAATATATTTTTTTTTTCATTTAATCATATTTCATAAAACACAATTTGCATTTTTTTTGGAGACAATAATAAGTTTGTTATCTTTATTAAAAATAAATGTAGGTAAACAATTATGCGTAGCTTATATATTTTTTGATAATCATCTTGATATACAATATGTAATAAGTACCTACCTAATAACATAAACATTCTCAATCTTACTCACCTATATATAGCCTGACTCATCCTTATTAATGGAGATCGAGAGAGAGATACGTTTTTATACAAGGTACATGATGGAACGAAATATAATATTTTTATAGATATATTTAAAATTTGGTTAAATTACGTACATACATTATTTATGCATTGAGAAAATAAACTTATCGTATAATTAAAAAGTTGTTAGAACATGTTCGTTTCCTTGCTTTTTATTTTGTTATAAAAAAAATTGGTATAAAAAGATGACAGTGTATTTGGAAGCTGCTAATAACTTCTTTCAAATCTTAACAATTATCATCACTGAGTCCAAAGATTGATATTACCCGTGGATTTAATCTTAATGTTCAATTATATATTCGCACAATTTTTTAGACAATGGCTTGTTATTTTTTAATCTGGTGCATAAATAAGATATAGAAATACACAAGATATATAAACAAGATACAGAAATACTTCTTTTGTCAGTTGTACTCTTTACACATAATTAAATTTAATAACTATCCGGAATATTTAAACGGTGAATAAATAAGAAGTTAGTTTTTTACAGTTTTTTATAGAATATATGAAAGTTAGTTTTTAAAAATACATAGGTATAAGTATAAATATTTCATTCATAATATTATCTCGGGATTGACAAATACAAATTATTAAAACTCATAAATCATAAAAAAATAATATTTTGTAAGTAAATTTTATAATAAAAATACTAACAAAGCAAACAGCACCTGTGACTTGGAGTTGGTGATTTTCAAAATAAAATACATATATAATATAACAATCAACGAACAAAGCAAGCTAAAATTCTAAACAATAAAGAAATACAATATTATATTTCTATGCCCATTTTTACACACACATTTTTTTATAT
Organism: Napeogenes sylphis; assembly: GCA_959347405.1. Taxonomy (NCBI): domain Eukaryota; kingdom Metazoa; phylum Arthropoda; class Insecta; order Lepidoptera; family Nymphalidae; genus Napeogenes; species Napeogenes sylphis. Next base: position 28,255,075 of record OY365784.1, read on the forward strand.
ACACACTACGCTTTTTCAGTGACTTCTCTTAACATCATGACAAAAACTATTAAAAAATAAGAATATAAAATTTCTATCGTTGCTTTTATTCTATACTATCTGTTCCCTGTGACTGACAGAGTGTTCATTGACAAACTATGTTCTCATCTTTCTAAATCTTAACTAACTGCTAAAAAAAATAATAATAAAAAGTATCCCATGTTAATTCTAATAACTCCAAAAGTATGTGTACAAAGTTTCATAATGATCGGTTACTTAACGGATATAGTTAGTTTTCGCGTTAAACTACATAGTTTTCGCGTGAAAGCGTAACAAACAAACACACATTGGCATTAATAATATTAGTAGGATACTTCATAGTAAGATAATGTGAACAGTTTTGATGAGCATAATAGCAATGTACAGATTATTAGATTCTTATGTAATAAAATTTTATTACAAGCAAAATTAAGCAACGAAAACTAAAAACTAACATATATATTAGTTTTTAGTTTTTGTTGCTTAATTTTGCTTGTAATAATTTTTTTTCAAATATATTAATAGTACTATAGTTAAACTAAAGTTATAGTTAAACTAGCTAACTCAAAGTCACATAATATAGAAGTGTCTTATATGAATACTTCTCCTTATAGTTAGCTAAATATTATTGGCATTGGCTGCATTTTATTTTGTCGGCGTTTTAACGCAATGTACAATGTCCTTAATGTTATTTTTTAAATTAACTTAAATATAAACTAATGTTAAGTCTTAATTGTCATATTAGAAAAAGAAATACTGATATTCTTTTTTTAGCTTCGGTGGTTTTATTTTATTTTTCTAATGCATTTATTTGTAAGGGGCCATAGGTAAATCTTGTCTTAATTATTTTCAGAATAACTTCGTTTCACGAAGATTCTTGTATATTAATAATAAGCTAATGTGAACCGATTTCATGAGCATAATAAGTATGTACAAATGATTAGTTTCTTATGTAATAAGAATTTTCTTTACGCAAAATTTAAAAACGGAAACTATAACAATAATAAATAAATCTTATTTAATAAACAGTATGTTAAAACTATCTAATTCAATGTTACATATTTTAGGGTCGACCTCATTTTTCGGCGTTATAACGCAATGTACAATATACTTACTTAATAATATTTCTTATATTAAGTTAAATTTAGTTAATTACAGAGAATATCGGTTACCATAAAAATATTATTTATAAATGTGGTAGTAAAAAATAATATTTTAATTGAACTTATGTATATTAATAAAAACTCAATGTTTTCTGTTTTCAAATCAAGAAATGGTTTTAAAAGTAACGAGTTTGAGAACCGGTACTTATACACATAAAATAAGTTATATTTTGATCAGTGTTTACAATACCTACTGACAATTGATTTTTCAATCTTCTGGAAGATATAGGAAATCTGAAGAAATTTATATTTTTAAATGTTGATTAAATTTCATTTCTCGTCTAAGAATTGTTTACATAACTACAAGTCCATATCCATCAAAATTACAATCTGATATCGTAAAACGTTATAATGTTTTAAAATATTAGATTTTTTTACTAGATACAGCGATTACATTTCTACCATTATTTTAATTTTATATACACACTACATTTTCCTTGGGGACTTCTTTTGACTTAATTTTATATATGACTACCTTATAGGTATATAAAGAGAGAGCTAAAACGCTAACCTAAGGGGGATATAAACTTTCTTCGAGTCGAGTCGAGTCGATACCAAAGTTTTAATTAAAACTTTGTTCACACACTCATTTTGCTGCGTGTAATGATTACTTGTTTGTATGTATAACGGTCAAAAAATGTTGAGTGTGTGTGTTTTAAGTTTGGGAATTGAATTCAGATTTTATTTTATTTAGACAGTCGTCCAGCTACTATTTCTTAACAAATATTGACAATGGTGCAATACTGACAATGATGATAAGCAAGGTCAAAGTTAACGCTAATTACAAAAAGCTAGATAAATATGTCTTGAAGATACAATTCTTGTGTTGTTATTCTGTTAACTTTTCCTGAAATGCGTTTTTAAAAACTGTTGTATTTTTTAAGTATATAAAATACAATAAAAAATGTTAATTTGTACCGAAATTGTTTGACAACGTATTACGACATAAAAAAATTATAGGCAGCTTAACTGAGATATTTTTTTTCTTCGTGAACATGAAACTAAAACAAAACACACGATATTTATAATATTAAAGTATACAATAGAATACAAGGCATGAAATATAATAAAGTAAGGAAACTTATATCAAATTTCACTTGTAGGTAACTGACATAAAAATAGAAATATTAATAATCATTATTTTCTGTTTTCTTATTTCCTACCATAGTACTTTATATTATTTTAAGAAAAACTTTAAGTTTTAAATTTATATTACAACAAATTACCCGATACTACTATAATAAATTTCAGCATAACCTTACTTCTTAAAACTTTTTACATTATTCTATGTGGTACAAATCTTTCAATACTCGCAGTGACAATGTACAAATTTCTTAATATTATTTCTTATATTTAGTAATGCTTAGAAGTTTAAGAGTGTGTTTGTAACTTTCAAATTATTTGTTTTCTTTTTTCAATACTTAGGATGCTTGTAGATAAAGTTGATAACGTGTTCGAGAACTGGGAACTTACATACTCAAAAATAATAACATCTTCATCAGAATTTGTATCTTTTAGATTTCTTTAGAATGAAATTAAAATATTGGTAAGTTTTACAATGTTATGAGTCATAAGAGAATCATGAATAACATAAACTATTAGATATATCAAAAGCTTCTTAAATGTTGATTAAATTTATTTTTTGTCTTAAAATTGTCTGCATATTTCAATTGAAATGGTGATAATATGATATAGTGATAAGCCTAACTGTGATACGACGATACCATACAAGTATGGGCAACCTCTAAGTTTAACGTTATCTACTTCTACTAATTAAGCTAATTATGTCTTAAATTAAATTAATTTAATAATTATAATGAAATTTAGTTCTGTTTTCAAAATTTTCTAACGTTATTTTCTATTTTCTAAAACTAATGAAATAAGACAAATAATAAGACTTCACAAGGGATTTTTTTGTTCTTGAAATGATGATACTATAAAAAAAAATATTATTTACATAGAAGAAATTAGTTAAGTTAGAACTTGTGCAGATTAAATAAAGAAGACACGAAAGTCGTGAATTCGGATAATATCGTTAAAAAAGTTTCAGGAGTCTGGGGGATAATATCTGAACATATTAGATGTATTCGCCAAAAGTGTTTGGCATAGAATGAGGATGTTCCATCATATATTGGAGGATTAAAGACACTAAGTATCTATATCAATCTAACTTCGAATCACGAAGTATCTTTTATTTAAACTATGCTATCGTGAGCCTTTATTTTATACATGTAAGCATATAGCCTAAAATGAAATGCACTAATTTCTTAATGTTATATCTAATAGGTAGTTAACTAATTATTTTATTACGGAAAGAAGTAGGTCCTTTTTAATAAATTTGCATCTTAATAGAAAAAAGAAAGAAAATATTGATGAAATAAATAATAAATCCTAATTTATCATTTACCTTGGCGTAGATTGGTTAATGAACTTTGTAAAGTGCCGAGACACTGATGTTATTTTTTAGCTTCGGTCATTTTATTTTCAAATTTTCAAATTTTGTAGGGTGATAGGTAACTCTAGTTTGAATTATTCTTAGAATAACTTCGATACTCGAAGATTCTAATTTCTTTATAATAGGCAAATGTGAACAGTTTTAATAAGCATAACAGCAATATAAAGATTATTAGATTATATTGAATAACAAATGAACCCTTTTAAATAAATGTGTAATATGTTAAAACTAGCTAACTTAACCTCTTCTCATATTGAAGTTTTTTATATGTATACTTCTTCATATATATCTCTAATTAATACTCACCTCATTATATTTTTATAGGCGTTTGAACGCAATGTACAACTTCCTTAATATGATTTCTTATATTAAGTTAAATTTATTTAATTGCAAAGAATATCAGTAAGCATACAAAATACAATTATCAATACATACATAAGAACAATTTTATTATATGATTAAACTTACGCACTTACTTTATGATTGATAAAAAATATTTTCGGAGGAATGATATAAAAAAATATATAAATTTGTTTTGATTTGAGAATATTTATGACAACCTTATACAACGCCAACCCAATCAAGAACTAAATTTTAAATCTCTACTACCAAACGACTTATTTTTTATATTTCGAATAAAATAAAATTTTAAGAGACTGTTAGTTATTTCCAAAGAAGATGAATTTCTAGTGCATTTTCTTAAATACATATATAATTTGGAAATAGTTATATCTTTATTCCATCATGTACCAACCTTAACGTTTACATACTAAATTATATATAAAATGATCATTATATAATTAATTAAATAATTATAAAAAAAAATATTTTAAGTTTATTTAAAGTTTATTTTTTTCTTATGTATCATAAATATCAGTCAATGTTATTTATGTGTTAAAGGAGTTGCAAAATCAAGACCACAAAGAAATGTGAAAAGGGTTCCACCACTCACTCCATCAGACACGTTAATTAGGTGTCTTGTCGCCTCTTATTATATTTGGTAAAATATAATTATGTGCCGTGACTGTCTGCAGCATTTTTGAGTTAATATTTTCTTTATAAAACAAATAAGAGTCCGGCCACTCTTCGTCACTTCTAGTAACCCTCACCTGTAAGTGACAGAATAATACAATTTTAAAGTAGTACTTTATAGTCTACAATAGGTAATACAAAGTGATGCCAGCTATATAAATACGCAGGTGGGTCAAAAAGTTCGCGGAATGGATTGTAAAAAGTAAGAAATAAAACACAAAATTATTTTTCCTTCTCAACGTATTCCCCCTTAACTCTAATACATTTATTAGACCTATCAATTAATTTATTAATACCATCGAAAAAAAATGATTTCTCTTTGTCGTCAAAATAGGCCGAAATAGCGCTCTTCACTTCTTCATCACTGGAAAATATCGTCCCTCGAAGCTCTTTTTTCATTTTTGGGAACAAATAAAAGTCACTAGGGGCTAGATCTGAGATATAGGGAGGATGTCCTAAGATTTCGAAGCCCATTCTTTGAACAGCAGCCATCGCAACTTTGGCCTTGTGCACAGGTGCATTGTTGTGCAAAAGGAGAACACCTTGGGTCAATTTTCCCCGTCCTTTCTCCCTCACAGCAACTCGCAGACGTTCTAATAATGTAGCGTAGTACTTCCCAGTACACCCTTTTCTTTATAATCAATAAGGAGGATTCCTTTTGAATCCCAGAAAACAGAAGCCATTGGTTTTCCAGCCGACGGAGACACTTTAAATTTCTTCGGGGGTGGTGTGCCCTTTTTGTGCCACTGCATGGAGTCTTGTTTAGACTCAGACTCATAATGATGAACCCAAGTTTCATCGCCAGTCACAATTCAGTTCAAAACTTCATCCTTTTGATCACCACAGAGCGCCATAAACTCGCGACAACACTCAACTCGCCGCTGCTTCTGGTGTGGCGTGAGCATTCTCGGCACCCACCTTGCACATACCTTTGACATGCCAAGATGGTCGTGTAGGATGTTCAAAATGATTGAAGCCGATACTCCAATCATTTCTGCAAGCTGCTTCTTCTTTAAACGGGCATCTTCTAATATGTTTTTTCAAGTTTTTCGACGTTTTCTGCCGTAGTTGCCTCGACGGGCCGACCCGGCTTTGGATCATCTTCAATCGAATCCCTGCCTTGCTTAAACAGGTTGTGCCACTTGTAAACCATGGTTTTACCAGGGCAAGAGTCCCCGTAAACAGAAGACATCTCTTCCAAAATAGTCTGGGGAGGTTTTCCTTGCTTGGTTAGGAATTTGATGACGGCGCGAAACTCAATTTTCTCCATGTAGCAAAAAATCTTCCGGATTGACTTGTTGATTGACGTGTAGCTCAGTGAATTATGACCTAATTGTTTTGAAACTTAGTATTTATACTCTTGATGAGTGTCACAACTAGTGCAGGTAGTAAAAAGTTTCCCCCTCCATACCCCTCATTCCGCGAACTTTTTGACCCACCCTCGTATATAGTGATGTCTGCTTATAAATTATCGCAACTTTTGTTTTTTTCCTAAAACTAATTATTTGGTCTTGTTTAGTCTTATTTAGTCTTCGTCAATAGTCAGTTCGTAAGTTAGTTAGTATCTTAGCGTCGTCCTTTCTGTGCTTCTTGAGTTTCGGGAACAAGAAAAAGTTACAAGAGGCTATATCGGGGACAAACGGTGACTGCGGCATTGTAAGTGTATTTGGTTTGGCATAAAAACTGCACACAATCTTCTTAATTTAATAATAGAATTAGGAAGTACCATAAACTCATGATTCATCACCGGTTATGACCCTCTGAAACAAAGTTGAGTAAGCGCGTAAAGAGTTTAACAGCTCATTAGCAATGGTATTGCGCTGCTGTTTTAGATCTACATTGGATAGCATTGGTACTAAAATCGCGGCGACCCGTCTCCAGCCCAAATCATTAATAAAATCGAGTGGCCAATCCATTAAGATAATCGAAAATTTCTCTTGTGATGGTTCGACGATTGAACAAAACTATTTCTTCACTTCATCAATGTTTTAAGGCTTCTCCATGAGCCACAGTTTTGGGCATGCGCACTAAATGTCGTTTAAAACACAAAATTTAATACAGAACAATTGAAGACAAACCAAATGCGATGCGATGCGATGCGATTTCTACTCCATCGCACAATCCCATATTCTCCTCTACTTAAATTCTTTCAGCTGTCAGAGATTCTCTTAGCAATAAGACCGCCTTTATTATACTATTTTAATTGTTACATGTTCTTATTTTATTTTATTTTATTTTGTGTTTGCTATAAAGTGCTTATCTATCTATCTAATAGGTTTAATACTTTAATAGACATTTGTGATAATCAAAATACTCACCATATTCTTATAAGAGTACTCTTCGGGATGCTGAACGACCCGTAGCGTGTTCGACGGATTCATAATGATGTTGGAACTCTGTAGTTTCGTAGCGGGCAGCGTGTTCGTGCTTTGAGGACTCTACACCACCATATATTGCTTAATACAATCTGAAATAAGCAAAATCAAAGAGTTAATTGGTAACTTGTTTTGTAACTTATTACTAACTTATTCACGGTTTCTATCAAATGTATTAATTATAAAAAGATAGAACTTAAATTGCCTAATAATTACCTGGCAGGATTAAAGTGAAGCCCCGGCAACACCTGTGGAGTCTCTGAGCTCTCTCTCGGTTTGTATTAACTCATAATATCGACAAGTGCAGCAGACATGCGCTGATCAATATTGATGTTCCGTTGCACCGGAAATGTTTTCACGCATGTCATTTAAGAAATGTTGGAAAATAGTTGTCAATACTATGCAGTGCCTATAATATTTTATTTTCGTAGCAATTATAACGTCATGTCCATGGTCAAAAGTTAATTTAAATTCATTTATTTTACTTTCATTATAATTATCGTCCTGTTTTCTATTTTTTAGACTAAATTCTGCTTTTTACTCTTTCCATGAAGTTAGATTGTTTTGTATATTTTATTATTTTTTATTTTTGATTGTCACAAATCAGAAAATACCTATATAATTGAGTAATATGTTTTCTAAGGTAATCAGAAATATTTTATTATTTGTGGTAATTATTCCTTATTTTAGCTAGCAAACCAGTTTTATGTGTGTTTTTAAAGATAATCAAAAAACAAGTTATGTCAAAACAAAAACTTTGACAATTTTATAATTCAATAGCTATCGAGGTCTTAATTTCTTTAAATGCTTAATATAACTCAGCAAGCCTATCGTTTAGTACCATTTCGCTTTGTTTATTATACCAGACAAAATGCTCTTATTTCAAATTTATTGATTCTCTGTTTATGACTTGGGAACAGTTTTTATTTATAAATGTCTTCGAATCTTCTCTGTCTAGTGCAAAAGTTGTTCATCATTTACGGTATAGATGTCACTTTCTCAATCTCAAAATTTTTAAAACTAGATTGGATGCCTGTAATTTTGAGATATTTCTTAAATTAATTTCAATCAATGAAAACAATATTAACAGTGTATTAAGGAATAATTCATAAACAAAATTAAACAAAACAACAACAATAATCTAAGTATTTAACGTAGATTTAATCAACGGTAAACTCGTATATTACAGCTAAGAATAAGCCCGTAGACTGCCCCGTTGGTCGAGTGGTTAGCGTAGACGCCTAACGTGTCACGGCACAATGGGGCCCGGGTTCGATTCCCAGCAGAGACAGGCATTATGTGATGAGCATAGATGTCTGTGTTTCTGGGTTTGGTTGTTCATTAAATATATTCTCAGTATTTATATGTGTATTTCTAAGTATTTGTATCGTTGTCTAACACCCTTAACACACGCAAATAATTTGCTTACTTAGGGGTTAGATCAATGTGTGTGATTTGTCCTGATTTTCTTATTATTATTATTACTATTATATAGAAATTAGGTTAAAAATTAGCATCATAGAAAGGTAATAAAATAAGTGAACCAAAATTAAGCATGGACTATACTAATATAAAAATTATATGTATAAAAAAAACACTGTTGAGGGGTTCAGAAAAAATCTTTTAATTATTCATTTTTAAAGACGACAACAATATTACTTGTTTTTGTTTAGAAAGATTCTATTTATTTTAATAAAACATTCTATATAAAATAAATGGCATACTGCTATAATATAAAAAAATACAATTTTACATTCCTATTCCCTGTCTTTATTCCTAAAAAATATTATTTTTTTCTACTAAGGTGTGGTACATGATGGAATGAAATATATCATTTTCTATCAATATATTACATTAATTTTATTTACGTATCAACGTTTCAACTGTTACATTCATTATACATTTAGAAAATAAACCATATTAAGAGAATGTAGATAAGATCAAATCAATGCAGTTTCTCACAGCATTGGATACAGATTCATTCTCAATATCCCTCCTCATGAAATCCATCTATATTTCTTTGAATATTCTTAAAAATGTTAGGGTTCATGAATATTGATTAATATACTTAAAATTTTGGTTGCAGAAATATAAAATTATTAAAAGTTAGAACTTAACTATAATAAAATAATAATACTCATTTTATATTATATATACATATACAAGCAAACAATAAGGATGTTTATATGAATATATAGCAAACAACAAACTAAGCAAGCTAAAATCCTAAACAATGATGAAATATGTAAATTACATTTTTATGTCTATTTTTACATTATACACTCACTACCCTTTTTTGGTGACATTCTCCCTTGACAGTCTAAAACTATTATAAAATTAGAAGATAACATTTCTATCGTTACTTTTATTTCATATACTTCAAGATAATAAATTTCAAGCTAATTATCTTTTTTACTTATATACTTCACGTTAACCCAAACGAGAACTTAACTTTTTTCTAAAATAAGTCGTCTGGTAAGTGTCATTAAAGCTTTGTCCACACTTATACCTTTGGGTGTATCAGATCTCCGAAGTTTTTCCTCATCGTATCATGATAACTTGTTTGCATGTATAACGATCAAAAGATGTTAAAGTGTCTAAATATGAAAGGCAGCACTACTTTGTTTTAGGTTTAGGAATTGAATTCAGATTCCATTTTTACTATTTCTTACCAACATTGACAATGCTGATTAAGATATTTTTGAACACTCATAAATTATTAAATAAGGTTACCAAAGGATTATTTATCTGATAGATACGCCAGCAATTTGTAGTGTGGGTTACAAGTTGGTCGAGGGTTTCGTACCCAAGATGGTGATGGATGTAATAGAATACGGTTGAAATAAGCGTCAACATTTTGGTCACTAACACTCAGTACTATTCTGCACAATTTTGATACGGCTTTACAATATAAGTGTGGGCAAGTTCGAAGTTAACGCTAATTACAATAAGCTAGCTTCATATGTCTTAAAATTACATTTACAGTTTCAACTATGTATTTTGTTGTTATTCAGTTAACTTTTCCTGAAGTGCTACTTATCCTGTTTTGTCTTTCACAACTAATGTAAACCACTTAACAAAATATATTTTTTAACTATAGAATACAATAAATAATATAAATATGTTCCGAAATTGTTTGAAAAACTTAGAACGAAATGAAAGAATATATCTATATTCTTTCATATATTTATATTCTTTCATTTTGCGAACTAAAACGAAACACACGAAGTTTATGGTATTAAAGTAGAATACAAGGCATTACATATAATGAAGGATATAAACTTATATTAAATTTCCTATAAATAGGTATATAGACCTAAAAATATAAAAAAATAGAATTATTATTTTCTTGTAGATTCTGTTCTTTTATTTCTTAACATAGTTCTGTTGTTGTTTTTAAAAAAGACTTTTGTCGAAGAGGAATAAGACGAAAAGAGTTTTTAAAGGTTTTGTTAAGTGTCGAAATACTGATATGTATTCTTTTTTTAGCTTCGGTGGTTTTTTTTTTTCTAATGTATTTGTTTTGTAGGGGGATAAAGTCTTAGTTAATTTTAGAATAACTTCGGTTCATGAAGATTCTTGTATATGTATAATAAGCTAATGTGAACCGATTTCATGAGCATAATAGCAATGTACAGATTATTAGATTCTTATGTAATAAAATTTTATTACAAGCAAAATTAAGCAACGAAAACTAAAAACTAATATATATATTAGTTATTAGTTTTTATTGCTTAATTTTGCTTGTAACATTTTTTTTTCATATATATTAATAGTACTATAGTGAAACTAAAGTTATAGTTAAACTAGCTAACTCAAAGTCACATAATATAGAAGTGTCTTATATGAATACTTCTCCTTATAGTTAGCTAAATACGGCTGCATCATATTTTGTCGGCGTTTTAACGCAATGTACAATGTCCTTAATGTTATTTTTTAAATTAACTTCAATATATTAATAGTACTATAGTTAAACTAAAGTTATAGTTAAACTAGCTAACTCAAAGTCACATAATATAGAAGTGTCTTATATGAATACTTCTCCTTATAGTTAGTTAAATATCATTGGCTGCATTTTATTTTGTCGGCGTTTTAACGCAATGTACAATGTCCTTAATGTTATTTTTTAAATTAACTTAAATATAGCTATTTACAGAGAAAATCGGTTAACATAAAAATAAACTATAATAGTACAAATTTATAACATTTTACGATTACGATACTTACTGAGAACTGATTTTTCAATCTTGTCAGTAGATTTATGACTTTGAATAAATTTAAGTATATTGTTCTCAGATTTCTTTTGAATGCTAATTAAATTAAATATAAACTAATGTTAAGTCTTAATTGTCATATTAGAAAAAGAAATACTGATATTCTTTTTTTAGCTTCGGTGGTTTTATTTTATTTTTCTAATGCATTTATTTGTAAGGGGCCATAGGTAAATCTTGTCTTAATTATTGACAGAATAACTTCGTTTCACGAAGATTCTTGTATATTAATAATAAGCTAATGTGAACCGATTTCATGAGCATAATAAGTATGTACAAATGATTAGTTTCTTAAGTAATAAGAATTTTCTTTAAGCAAAATTAAAAAACGGAAACTATAACAATAATAAATAAATCTTATTTAATAAACAGTATGTTAAAACTATCTAATTCAATGTTACATATTTTAGGGTCGACCTCTTTTTTCGGCGTTATAACGCAATGTACAATATACTTACTTAATATTATTGCTTATATTAAGTTTAATTTAGTTAATTACAGAGAATATCGGTTACCATAAAAATATTATTTATAAATGTGCTAGTATAAAATAATATTTTAATTGAACTTATGTATATTAATAAAAACTCAATGTTTTCTGTTTTCAAATCAAGAAATGGTTTTAAAAGTAACGAGTTTGAGAACCGGTTCTTATACACATAAAATAAGTTATATTTTGATCAGTGCTTACAATACCTACTGACAATTGATTTTTCAATCTTCTGGAAGATATAGGAAATCTGAAGAAATTTATATTTTTAAATGTTGATTAAATTTCATTTCTCGTCTAAGAATTGTTTACTACAAGTCCATATCCATCAAAATTACAATCTGATATCGTAAAACGTTATAATGTTTTAAAATATTAGATTTTTTTACTAGATACAGCGATTACATTTCTACCATTATTTTAATTTTATATACACACTACATTTTCCTTGGGGACTTCTTTTGACTTAATTTTATATATGACTACCTTATATATAAAGAGAGAGCTAAAACGCTAACCTAAGGGGGATATAAACTTTCTTCGAGTCGAGTCGAGTCGATACCAAAGTTTTAATTAAAACTTTGTTCACACACTCATTTCGCTGCGTGTCATGATTACTTGTTTGTATGTATAACGGTCAAAAACTGTTGAGTGTGTGTGTTTTAAGTTTGGGAATTGAATTCAGATTTTATTTTATTTAGACAGCCGTCCAGCTACTATTTCTTAACAAATATTGACAATGGTGCAATACTGACAATGATGATAAGCAAGGTCAAAGTTAACGCTAATTACAAAAAGCTAGATAAATATGTCTTGAAGATACAATTCTTGTGTTGTTATTCTGTTAACTTTTCCTGAAATGCGTTTTTGAAAACTGTTGTATTTTTTAAGTATATAAAATACAATAAAAAATGTTAATTTGTACCGAAATTGTTTGACAACGTATTACGACATAAAAAAATTATAGGCAGCTTAACTGAGATATTTTTTTTCTTCGTGAACATGAAACTAAAACAAAACACACGATATTTATAATATTAAAGTATACAATAGAATACAAGGCATGAAATATAATAAAGTAAGGAAACTTATATCAAATTTCACTTGTAGGTAACTGACATAAAAATATAAATATTAATAATCATTATTTTCTGTTCTTTTATTTCCTACCATATTTATTTATATTATTTTAAGAAAGACTTTAAGTTTTAGATTTAAATTACAAAAAATTACCCAATACTAAAGTAATTAATTTCAGCATAACCTTACTTCTTAAAACTTTTTACATTATTCTATTTGGTAGAAATCTTTCAATACTCGCAGTGACAATGTACAAATTTCTTAATATTATTTCTTATATTTAGTAATGCTTAGAAGTTTAAGAGTGTGTTTGTAACTTTCAAATTATTTGTTTTCTTTTTTCAATACTTAGGATACTTGTTGATAAAGTTGATAAGGTGTTCGAGAATTTTTGTATCTTTTAGATTTCTTTAGAATGAAATTAAAATATTGGTAAGTTTTACAATGTTATGAGTCATAAGAGAATCATGAACAAGATAAGCTATTACAAATATCAAAAGCTTCTTAAATGTTGATTAAATTTATTTTTTGTCTTAAAATTGTCTGCATATTTCAATTGAAATGGTGATAATATGATATAGTGATAAGCCTAACTGTGATACGACGATACCATACAAGTATGGGCAACCTCTAAGTTTAACGTTATCTACTTCTACTAATTAAGCTAATTATGTCTTAAATTAAATTAATTTAATAATTATAATGAAATTTAGTTCTGTTTTCAAAATTTTCTAACGTTATTTTCTATTTTCTAAAACTAATGAAATAAGACAAATAATAAGACTTCACAAGGGATTTTTTTGTTCTTGAAATGATGATACTATAAAAAAAAATATTATTTACATAGAAGAAATTAGTTAAGTTAGAACTTGTGCAGATTAAATAAAGAAGACACGAAAGTCGTGAATTCGGATAATATCGTTAAAAAAGTTTCAGGAGTCTGGGGGATAATATCTGAACATATTAGATGTATTCGCCAAAAGTGTTTGGCATAGAATGAGGATGTTCCATCATATATTGGAGGATTAAAGACACTAAGTATCTATATCAATCTAACTTCGAATCACGAAGTATCTTTTATTTAAACTATGCTATCGTGAGCCTTTATTTTATACATGTAAGCATATAGCCTAAAATGAAATGCACTAATTTCTTAATGTTATATCTAATAGGTAGTTAACTAATTATTTTATTACGGAAAGAAGTAGGTCCTTTTTAATAAATTTGCATCTTAATAGAAAAAAGAAAGAAAATATTGATGAAATAAATAATAAATCCTAATTTATCATTTACCTTGGCGTAGATTGGTTAATGAACTTTGTAAAGTGCCGAGACACTGATGTTATTTTTTAGCTTCGGTCATTTTATTTTCAAATTTTCAAATTTTGTAGGGTGATAGGTAACTCTAGTTTGAATTATTCTTAGAATAACTTCGATACTCGAAGATTCTAATTTCTTTATAATAGGCAAATGTGAACAGTTTTAATAAGCATAACAGCAATATAAAGATTATTAGATTATATTGAATAACAAATGAACCCTTTTAAATAAATGTGTAATATGTTAAAACTAGCTAACTTAACCTCTTCTCATATTGAAGTTTTTTATATGTATACTTCTTCATATATATCTCTAATTAATACTCACCTCATTATATTTTTATAGGCGTTTGAACGCAATGTACAACTTCCTTAATATGATTTCTTATATTAAGTTAAATTTATTTAATTGCAAAGAATATCAGTAAGCATACAAAATACAATTATCAATACATACATAAGAACAATTTTATTATATGATTAAACTTACGCACTTACTTTATGATTGATAAAAAATATTTTCGGAGGAATGATATAAAAAAATATATAAATTTGTTTTGATTTGAGAATATTTATGACAACCTTATACAACGCCAACCCAATCAAGAACTAAATTTTAAATCTCTACTACCAAACGACTTATTTTTTATATTTCGAATAAAATAAAATTTTAAGAGACTGTTAGTTATTTCCAAAGAAGATGAATTTCTAGTGCATTTTCTTAAATACATATATAATTTGGAAATAGTTATATCTTTATTCCATCATGTACCAACCTTAACGTTTACATACTAAATTATATATAAAATGATCATTATATAATTAATTAAATAATTATAAAAAAAAATATTTTAAGTTTATTTAAAGTTTATTTTTTTCTTATGTATCATAAATATCAGTCAATGTTATTTATGTGTTAAAGGAGTTGCAAAATCAAGACCACAAAGAAATGTGAAAAGGGTTCCACCACTCACTCCATCAGACACGTTAATTAGGTGTCTTGTCGCCTCTTATTATATTTGGTAAAATATAATTATGTGCCGTGGCTGTCTGCAGCATTTTTGAGTTAATATTTTCTTTATAAAACAAATAAGAGTCCGGCCACTCTTCGTCACTTCTAGTAACCCTCACCTGTAAGTGACAGAATAATACAATTTTAAAGTAGTACTTTATAGTCTACAATAGGTAATACAAAGTGATGCCAGCTATATAAATACGCAGGTGGGTCAAAAAGTTCGCGGAATGGATTGTAAAAAGTAAGAAATAAAACACAAAATTATTTTTCCTTCTCAACGTATTCCCCCTTAACTCTAATACATTTATTAGACCTATCAATTAATTTGTTAATACCATCGAAAAAAAATGATTTCTCTTTGTCGTCAAAATAGGCCGAAATAGCGCTCTTCACTTCTTCATCACTGGAAAATATCGTCCCTCGAAGCTCTTTTTTCATTTTTGGGAACAAATAAAAGTCACTAGGGGCTAGATCTGAGATATAGGGAGGATGTCCTAAGATTTCGAAGCCCATTCTTTGAACAGCAGCCATCGCAACTTTGGCCTTGTGCACAGGTGCATTGTTGTGCAAAAGGAGAACACCTTGGGTCAATTTTCCCCGTCCTTTCTCCCTCACAGCAACTCGCAGACGTTCTAATAATGTAGCGTAGTACTTCCCAGTACACCCTTTTCTTTATAATCAATAAGGAGGATTCCTTTTGAATCCCAGAAAACAGAAGCCATTGGTTTTCCAGCCGACGGAGACACTTTAAATTTCTTCGGGGGTGGTGTGCCCTTTTTGTGCCACTGCATGGAGTCTTGTTTAGACTCAGACTCATAATGATGAACCCAAGTTTCATCGCCAGTCACAATTCAGTTCAAAACTTCATCCTTTTGATCACCACAGAGCGCCATAAACTCGCGACAACACTCAACTCGCCGCTGCTTCTGGTGTGGCGTGAGCATTCTCGGCACCCACCTTGCACATACCTTTGACATGCCAAGATGGTCGTGTAGGATGTTCAAAATGATTGAAGCCGATACTCCAATCATTTCTGCAAGCTGCTTCTTCTTTAAACGGGCATCTTCTAATATGTTTTTTCAAGTTTTTCGACGTTTTCTGCCGTAGTTGCCTCGACGGGCCGACCCGGCTTTGGATCATCTTCAATCGAATCCCTGCCTTGCTTAAACAGGTTGTGCCACTTGTAAACCATGGTTTTACCAGGGCAAGAGTCCCCGTAAACAGAAGACATCTCTTCCAAAATAGTCTGGGGAGGTTTTCCTTGCTTGGTTAGGAATTTGATGACGGCGCGAAACTCAATTTTCTCCATGTAGCAAAAAATCTTCCGGATTGACTTGTTGATTGACGTGTAGCTCAGTGAATTATGACCTAATTGTTTTGAAACTTAGTATTTATACTCTTGATGAGTGTCACAACTAGTGCAGGTAGTAAAAAGTTTCCCCCTCCATACCCCTCATTCCGCGAACTTTTTGACCCACCCTCGTATATAGTGATGTCTGCTTATAAATTATCGCAACTTTTGTTTTTTTCCTAAAACTAATTATTTGGTCTTGTTTAGTCTTATTTAGTCTTCGTCAATAGTCAGTTCGTAAGTTAGTTAGTATCTTAGCGTCGTCCTTTCTGTGCTTCTTGAGTTTCGGGAACAAGAAAAAGTTACAAGAGGCTATATCGGGGACAAACGGTGACTGCGGCATTGTAAGTGTATTTGGTTTGGCATAAAAACTGCACACAATCTTCTTAATTTAATAATAGAATTAGGAAGTACCATAAACTCATGATTCATCACCGGTTATGACCCTCTGAAACAAAGTTGAGTAAGCGCGTAAAGAGTTTAACAGCTCATTAGCAATGGTATTGCGCTGCTGTTTTAGATCTACATTGGATAGCATTGGTACTAAAATCGCGGCGACCCGTCTCCAGCCCAAATCATTAATAAAATCGAGTGGCCAATCCATTAAGATAATCGAAAATTTCTCTTGTGATAGTTCGACGATTGAACAAAACTATTTCTTCACTTCATCAATGTTTTAAGGCTTCTCCATGAGCCACAGTTTTGGGCATGCGCACTAAATGTCGTTTAAAACACAAAATTTAATACAGAACAATTGAAGACAAACCAAATGCGATGCGATGCGATGCGATTTCTACTCCATCGCACAATCCCATATTCTCCTCTACTTAAATTCTTTCAGCTGTCAGAGATTCTCTTAGCAATAAGACCGCCTTTATTATACTATTTTAATTGTTACATGTTCTTATTTTATTTTATTTTATTTTGTGTTTGCTATAAAGTGCTTATCTATCTATCTAATAGGTTTAATACTTTAATAGACATTTGTGATAATCAAAATACTCACCATATTCTTATAAGAGTACTCTTCGGGATGCTGAACGACCCGTAGCGTGTTCGACGGATTCATAATGATGTTGGAACTCTGTAGTTTCGTAGCGGGCAGCGTGTTCGTGCTTTGAGGACTCTACACCACCATATATTGCTTAATACAATCTGAAATAAGCAAAATCAAAGAGTTAATTGGTAACTTGTTTTGTAACTTATTACTAACTTATTCACGGTTTCTATCAAATGTATTAATTATAAAAAGATAGAACTTAAATTGCCTAATAATTACCTGGCAGGATTAAAGTGAAGCCCCGGCAACACCTGTGGAGTCTCTGAGCTCTCTCTCGGTTTGTATTAACTCATAATATCGACAAGTGCAGCAGACATGCGCTGATCAATATTGATGTTCCGTTGCACCGGAAATGTTTTCACGCATGTCATTTAAGAAATGTTGGAAAATAGTTGTCAATACTATGCAGTGCCTATAATATTTTATTTTCGTAGCAATTATAACGTCATGTCCATGGTCAAAAGTTAATTTAAATTCATTTATTTTACTTTCATTATAATTATCGTCCTGTTTTCTATTTTTTAGACTAAATTCTGCTTTTTACTCTTTCCATGAAGTTAGATTGTTTTGTATATTTTATTATTTTTTATTTTTGATTGTCACAAATCAGAAAATACCTATATAATTGAGTAATATGTTTTCTAAGGTAATCAGAAATATTTTATTATTTGTGGTAATTATTCCTTATTTTAGCTAGCAAACCAGTTTTATGTGTGTTTTTAAAGATAATCAAAAAACAAGTTATGTCAAAACAAAAACTTTGACAATTTTATAATTCAATAGCTATCGAGGTCTTAATTTCTTTAAATGCTTAATATAACTCAGCAAGCCTATCGTTTAGTACCATTTCGCTTTGTTTATTATACCAGACAAAATGCTCTTATTTCAAATTTATTGATTCTCTGTTTATGACTTGGGAACAGTTTTTATTTATAAATGTCTTCGAATCTTCTCTGTCTAGTGCAAAAGTTGTTCATCATTTACGGTATAGATGTCACTTTCTCAATCTCAAAATTTTTAAAACTAGATTGGATGCCTGTAATTTTGAGATATTTCTTAAATTAATTTCAATCAATGAAAACAATATTAACAGTGTATTAAGGAATAATTCATAAACAAAATTAAACAAAACAACAACAATAATCTAAGTATTTAACGTAGATTTAATCAACGGTAAACTCGTATATTACAGCTAAGAATAAGCCCGTAGACTGCCCCGTTGGTCGAGTGGTTAGCGTAGACGCCTAACGTGTCACGGCACAATGGGGCCCGGGTTCGATTCCCAGCAGAGACAGGCATTATGTGATGAGCATAGATGTCTGTGTTTCTGGGTTTGGTTGTTCATTAAATATATTCTCAGTATTTATATGTGTATTTCTAAGTATTTGTATCGTTGTCTAACACCCTTAACACACGCAAATAATTTGCTTACTTAGGGGTTAGATCAATGTGTGTGATTTGTCCTGATTTTCTTATTATTATTATTACTATTATATAGAAATTAGGTTAAAAATTAGCATCATAGAAAGGTAATAAAATAAGTGAACCAAAATTAAGCATGGACTATACTAATATAAAAATTATATGTATAAAAAAAACACTGTTGAGGGGTTCAGAAAAAATCTTTTAATTATTCATTTTTAAAGACGACAACAATATTACTTGTTTTTGTTTAGAAAGATTCTATTTATTTTAATAAAACATTCTATATAAAATAAATGGCATACTGCTATAATATAAAAAAATACAATTTTACATTCCTATTCCCTGTCTTTATTCCTAAAAAATATTATTTTTTTCTACTAAGGTGTGGTACATGATGGAATGAAATATATCATTTTCTATCAATATATTTCATTAATTTTATTTACGTATCAACGTTTCAACTGTTACATTCATTATACATTTAGAAAATAAACCATATCAAGAGAATGTAGATAAGATCAAATCAATGCAGTTTCTCACAGCATTGGATACAGATTCATTCTCAATATCCCTCCTCATGAAATCCATCTATATTTCTTTGAATATTCTTAAAAATGTTAGGGTTCATGAATATTGATTAATATACTTAAAATTTTGGTTGCAGAAATATAAAATTATTAAAAGTTAGAACTTAACTATAATAAAATAATAATACTCATTTTATATTATATATACATATACAAGCAAACAATAAGGATGTTTATATGAATATATAGCAAACAACAAACTAAGCAAGCTAAAATCCTAAACAATGATGAAATATGTAAATTACATTTTTATGTCTATTTTTACATTATACACTCACTACCCTTTTTTGGTGACATTCTCCCTTGACAGTCTAAAACTATTATAAAATTAGAAGATAACATTTCTATCGTTACTTTTATTTCATATACTTCAAGATAATAAATTTCAAGCTAATTATCTTTTTTACTTATATACTTCACGTTAACCCAAACGAGAACTTAACTTTTTTCTAAAATAAGTCGTCTGGTAAGTGTCATTAAAGCTTTGTCCACACTTATACCTTTGGGTGTATCAGATCTCCGAAGTTTTTCCTCATCGTATCATGATAACTTGTTTGCATGTATAACGATCAAAAGATGTTAAAGTGTCTAAATATGAAAGGCAGCACTACTTTGTTTTAGGTTTAGGAATTGAATTCAGATTCCATTTTTACTATTTCTTACCAACATTGACAATGCTGATTAAGATATTTTTGAACACTCATAAATTATTAAATAAGGTTACCAAAGGATTATTTATCTGATAGATACGCCAGCAATTTGTAGTGTGGGTTACAAGTTGGTCGAGGGTTTCGTACCCAAGATGGTGATGGATGTAATAGAATACGGTTGAAATAAGCGTCAACATTTTGGTCACTAACACTCAGTACTATTCTGCACAATTTTGATACGGCTTTACAATATAAGTGTGGGCAAGTTCGAAGTTAACGCTAATTACAATAAGCTAGCTTCATATGTCTTAAAATTACATTTACAGTTTCAACTATGTATTTTGTTGTTATTCAGTTAACTTTTCCTGAAGTGCTACTTATCCTGTTTTGTCTTTCACAACTAATGTAAACCACTTAACAAAATATATTTTTTAACTATAGAATACAATAAATAATATAAATATGTTCCGAAATTGTTTGAAAAACTTAGAACGAAATGAAAGAATATATCTATATTCTTTCATATATTTATATTCTTTCATTTTGCGAACTAAAACGAAACACACGAAGTTTATGGTATTAAAGTAGAATACAAGGCATTACATATAATGAAGGATATAAACTTATATTAAATTTCCTATAAATAGGTATATAGACCTAAAAATATAAAAAAATAGAATTATTATTTTCTTGTAGATTCTGTTCTTTTATTTCTTAACATAGTTCTGTTGTTGTTTTTAAAAAAGACTTTTGTCGAAGAGGAATAAGACGAAAAGAGTTTTTAAAGGTTTTGTTAAGTGTCGAAATACTGATATGTATTCTTTTTTTAGCTTCGGTGGTTTTTTTTTTTCTAATGTATTTGTTTTGTAGGGGGATAAAGTCTTAGTTAATTTTAGAATAACTTCGGTTCATGAAGATTCTTGTATATGTATAATAAGCTAATGTGAACCGATTTCATGAGCATAATAGCAATGTACAGATTATTAGATTCTTATGTAATAAAATTTTATTACAAGCAAAATTAAGCAACGAAAACTAAAAACTAATATATATATTAGTTATTAGTTTTTATTGCTTAATTTTGCTTGTAACATTTTTTTTTCATATATATTAATAGTACTATAGTGAAACTAAAGTTATAGTTAAACTAGCTAACTCAAAGTCACATAATATAGAAGTGTCTTATATGAATACTTCTCCTTATAGTTAGCTAAATACGGCTGCATCATATTTTGTCGGCGTTTTAACGCAATGTACAATGTCCTTAATGTTATTTTTTAAATTAACTTCAATATATTAATAGTACTATAGTTAAACTAAAGTTATAGTTAAACTAGCTAACTCAAAGTCACATAATATAGAAGTGTCTTATATGAATACTTCTCCTTATAGTTAGTTAAATATCATTGGCTGCATTTTATTTTGTCGGCGTTTTAACGCAATGTACAATGTCCTTAATGTTATTTTTTAAATTAACTTAAATATAGCTATTTACAGAGAAAATCGGTTAACATAAAAATAAACTATAATAGTACAAATTTATAACATTTTACGATTACGATACTTACTGAGAACTGATTTTTCAATCTTGTCAGTAGATTTATGACTTTGAATAAATTTAAGTATATTGTTCTCAGATTTCTTTTGAATGCTAATTAAATTAAATATAAACTAATGTTAAGTCTTAATTGTCATATTAGAAAAAGAAATACTGATATTCTTTTTTTAGCTTCGGTGGTTTTATTTTATTTTTCTAATGCATTTATTTGTAAGGGGCCATAGGTAAATCTTGTCTTAATTATTGACAGAATAACTTCGTTTCACGAAGATTCTTGTATATTAATAATAAGCTAATGTGAACCGATTTCATGAGCATAATAAGTATGTACAAATGATTAGTTTCTTAAGTAATAAGAATTTTCTTTAAGCAAAATTAAAAAACGGAAACTATAACAATAATAAATAAATCTTATTTAATAAACAGTATGTTAAAACTATCTAATTCAATGTTACATATTTTAGGGTCGACCTCTTTTTTCGGCGTTATAACGCAATGTACAATATACTTACTTAATATTATTGCTTATATTAAGTTTAATTTAGTTAATTACAGAGAATATCGGTTACCATAAAAATATTATTTATAAATGTGCTAGTATAAAATAATATTTTAATTGAACTTATGTATATTAATAAAAACTCAATGTTTTCTGTTTTCAAATCAAGAAATGGTTTTAAAAGTAACGAGTTTGAGAACCGGTTCTTATACACATAAAATAAGTTATATTTTGATCAGTGCTTACAATACCTACTGACAATTGATTTTTCAATCTTCTGGAAGATATAGGAAATCTGAAGAAATTTATATTTTTAAATGTTGATTAAATTTCATTTCTCGTCTAAGAATTGTTTACTACAAGTCCATATCCATCAAAATTACAATCTGATATCGTAAAACGTTATAATGTTTTAAAATATTAGATTTTTTTACTAGATACAGCGATTACATTTCTACCATTATTTTAATTTTATATACACACTACATTTTCCTTGGGGACTTCTTTTGACTTAATTTTATATATGACTACCTTATATATAAAGAGAGAGCTAAAACGCTAACCTAAGGGGGATATAAACTTTCTTCGAGTCGAGTCGAGTCGATACCAAAGTTTTAATTAAAACTTTGTTCACACACTCATTTCGCTGCGTGTCATGATTACTTGTTTGTATGTATAACGGTCAAAAACTGTTGAGTGTGTGTGTTTTAAGTTTGGGAATTGAATTCAGATTTTATTTTATTTAGACAGTCGTCCAGCTACTATTTCTTAACAAATATTGACAATGGTGCAATACTGACAATGATGATAAGCAAGGTCAAAGTTAACGCTAATTACAAAAAGCTAGATAAATATGTCTTGAAGATACAATTCTTGTGTTGTTATTCTGTTAACTTTTCCTGAAATGCGTTTTTGAAAACTGTTGTATTTTTTAAGTATATAAAATACAATAAAAAATGTTAATTTGTACCGAAATTGTTTGACAACGTATTACGACATAAAAAAATTATAGGCAGCTTAACTGAGATATTTTTTTTCTTCGTGAACATGAAACTAAAACAAAACACACGATATTTATAATATTAAAGTATACAATAGAATACAAGGCATGAAATATAATAAAGTAAGGAAACTTATATCAAATTTCACTTGTAGGTAACTGACATAAAAATATAAATATTAATAATCATTATTTTCTGTTCTTTTATTTCCTACCATATTTATTTATATTATTTTAAGAAAGACTTTAAGTTTTAGATTTAAATTACAAAAAATTACCCAATACTAAAGTAATTAATTTCAGCATAACCTTACTTCTTAAAACTTTTTACATTATTCTATTTGGAAGAAATCTTTCAATACTCGCAGTGACAATGTACAAATTTCTTAATATTATTTCTTATATTTAGTAATGCTTAGAAGTTTAAGAGTGTGTTTGTAACTTTCAAATTATTTGTTTTCTTTTTTCAATACTTAGGATACTTGTTGATAAAGTTGATAAGGTGTTCGAGAATTTTTGTATCTTTTAGATTTCTTTAGAATGAAATTAAAATATTGGTAAGTTTTACAATGTTATGAGTCATAAGAGAATCATGAACAAGATAAGTTATTACAAATATCAAAAGCTTCTTAAATGTTGATTAAATTTATTTTTTGTCTTAAAATTGTCTGCATATTTCAATTGAAATGGTGATAATATGATATAGTGATAAGCCTAACTGTGATACGACGATACCATACAAGTATGGGCAACCTCTAAGTTTAACGTTATCTACTTCTACTAATTAAGCTAATTATGTCTTAAATTAAATTAATTTAATAATTATAATGAAATTTAGTTCTGTTTTCAAAATTTTCTAACGTTATTTTCTATTTTCTAAAACTAATGAAATAAGACAAATAATAAGACTTCACAAGGGATTTTTTTGTTCTTGAAATGATGATACTATAAAAAAAAATATTATTTACATAGAAGAAATTAGTTAAGTTAGAACTTGTGCAGATTAAATAAAGAAGACACGAAAGTCGTGAATTCGGATAATATCGTTAAAAAAGTTTCAGGAGTCTGGGGGATAATATCTGAACATATTAGATGTATTCGCCAAAAGTGTTTGGCATAGAATGAGGATGTTCCATCATATATTGGAGGATTAAAGACACTAAGTATCTATATTTATTTATTTATTTATTTATATCTTTTCCACTTAGAATCATAATCAGTGATCACTTGTGTACGTCAACATGGAAGTGTCAGGAGGGCCTATTACGATACTAGATTTATCGTAATAAGCCCTTCTGAAAAAGCACTTTCCATCTTAATGTTAAAGCTATGAGGGTTCCAAACGCGTCCTGGTCTGAGAAGAACCACACAACAAACTCAGCCGGATATATTTTTTGTTATTGTGATCACTGTTTCACAAACGTCAAACTTAAATGCAAATTTAGAACAACTAGAACCGTCGCAATCAATCGGAAAAGAAGCCTAATGATTTCAGGCAACGAAAATTAAATAATAATAACAGAAAAAATATATATATATAAATCTTCGGCCTGCCACACAACCAGTCACCGCAAGCAGCACCCGTTCACGAGCATAACACAAGAGCCAGCCATCACCCCCTTCGCACATATTTGAGGGAGGGAGGCAACCCGACTCCCGATGCTACCGCAAGTAGTGACTTCTAAGGAATCGGTGTGATGCAGAAGGTCGATAAAGCAAAATTAATTTACAACAA
Source organism: Napeogenes sylphis (assembly GCA_959347405.1). Taxonomy (NCBI): domain Eukaryota; kingdom Metazoa; phylum Arthropoda; class Insecta; order Lepidoptera; family Nymphalidae; genus Napeogenes; species Napeogenes sylphis. Next base: position 28,280,158 of record OY365784.1, read on the forward strand.
AAAACAAATTGCGGAGATTACTAGCTATTCGCAATACAATACAGATTCATTCCCAGGCCATACCGTCGTCGATGTAATCCTTTACACTATAGTAGGATTTTTTTATTAAATTATTTTTAACATATAATTTAAATTTATTTAATGAGAGGCTTAAGGCTTCATTTGGGAGCTTATTATAAAAACGTATACAATTACCCTTAAAGGATTTACCTATTTTATGGAGCCTAGTGCCGGGCATAGTGAGTTTATTTTTATTTCTTGTATTAATTTTATGTAAATCACAATTTTTCTTGAACTTTGAAATATTTTTATGAACGTAAATTAAATTTTCATAAATATATTGATTGTAAACAGTCATAATTTTAAATTCTTTAAATTTATTTCTTAACGAGTCTCTTGGTCTCATATTATATATTGCGCGAACAGCCCTCTTCTGTAATGTAAATATGGTATCAATGTCAGTCGCATTGCCCCATAAGAGTATACCGTATGACATTAAGCTATGAAAGTAACTAAAGTAAACTAATCGAGCAGTTTCCATATTTGTTAAACGACGCATTTTTTTAACCGCGTATGCAGCAGAACTTAGTCTGCTTGACAAATCAAATATATGAGGACCCCATTGCAATTTTTCATCTAAAGTAATGCCCAAGAAAGTAGTAGATTTGACCAAGTCCAAATCCTCATTATTTAATTGTACATTGGTTCTAACATTTTTAACATTTGGTAAACTAAATTTGACACATTTTGTCTTTTTTTTATTAAGCAACAAATTATTGGCGTTAAACCAATGTACAACATCTGAGAGAGCATTGTTTACATCGTCAATAACAGATTGCCGTCTATTAACTTTAAAAGTAAGAGAAGTATCATCAGCAAACAACACTATCCCATGTTTTTCCCTCACTAGGTGAGGTAAGTCATTTATGTAAATGAGGAACAAGAAAGGCCCTAATATAGAGCCCTGTGGCACACCTATTTTTACCAAAGAACCAGGGGAACGTTTTCCATTTACATCAACTTTTTGAATTCTATCATTAAGATATGAACTAATTAAATCTAGGGACTTATTTTTAACTCCATAATGTTCTAACTTTTTCACAAGGATTTCATGTTGAACGCAGTCAAACGCCTTAGATAGATCACAGAAAATGCCAAGTGCATCCTGTGATCCTTCCCAGGCTTCAAATATGTTTAGTAATAGCTCTACACCAGCATCTGTTGTAGAGCGACCGGCACTGAAACCAAACTGGTTTTTGTGTAAGAGATTGTTTTTACTGAAATATGCCACAAGTTGATTAAGAATTATTTTCTCAAAAATCTTACTAAAAGTGGGTAAGACTGAAATAGGTCTATAGTTACTAGGATCTAATGAACAGCCGGATTTGAATAATGGAGTTATTTTACTTTGTTTCATTAGATCAGGAAATATACCATATTCTAAACAATTATTAAATATTAATGCTAAGTCTGGCGCTACAATGTCAATTATGGACTTAAGTATGTCAACAGAAAACCCCCAAAGATCACTAGTCTTTTTAACGGTAATTGATCTAAATACTTTGATTACTTCTTGAGCATTAACTTTTTCAAACTTAAAACTACTAACACATTGATCTACATTCTCTCTAAGTAAAGCCATAGCTGCAGCGGTAGAAGAATTTAAAGATAACGTTGTAGTCACTGGAATATTAGTAAAAAAGGTTTCAAAAGCAGTAGCAACCTCGAGGTCAGACGTGACATATTTATTATCTATATTTAATTTATAGTCGATCCTCTGGGATTTAGCTCTTCCAGTTTCCTCATTAATTATTTTCCAAGTTGTTTTTATTTTATTAATGCTATTTCCTATTTTATTTTGAATATGTTGATTTTTTGCTATTTTACATTGTTTTTTAAAAGATTTGGAAAATAATTTTACCTCATCCCTAAACTCATCACTAGTATTAAACATCAATTCCGCATACATATTATATAATTTTTCTCTATTTTTGTGTAACTCAGCAGATGCCCAATCACTAAACACTAATTTATCATTAACAACCACTGTTTTAGGAGTAAATATAGAGTTAAATAATTTAGTGAAAGTACTAAAAAAGTCATTATACATAATATTGGGGTTTGAATTTTTCATCAAAGGCAAATAGCGTACTAACCCATTTTTAATTTGTTCGATACGTTCTACAGTCACTGGTATAAAACTTATTTTCTGTTTTGATTTTTCTTTCTTGCTACAACTGAATTTAATAAATTGGCCATAGTGGTCAGAATCTAATGTATTGAATAAACATTTAAAATTTGGAATAACACTTGTAAAAATGTTATCAATACAAGTGGCACTAGTGGTTGTGACTCTAGTAGGCTCCATAAACATGTGTAAAAGATTATAAGATTTGAACAAATTTAAAAACTTTATACTTATTGAATTTTGTTCAAGAATATTAATATTGAAGTCTCCACAAATAATTACCTTTTTACTAGAATGTGATAATTTATACAATACCTCATCCATAATCTTTTCAAAATGTTCAAAGTTAGATGACGGTGGCCTATAAACATTTACAATTATGAACTCTTCTAATTCAACTGAAGCAAGTTCAGTTGTCCGCTCAACAGAGTGGCTCACTATGTCCTTGCGTTCTTTGAATTTTATCTGTTTATTTAAAATAATTAAAGAGCCACCATGTATGGAATTTACTCTGTTGAACGAACTACCAACCTGGTGGTTATTGAAATTAAATATTAATTCATCATTCTTAAGCCAATGCTCAGTGACACAAAAAATATTAATATTAAAAGTATTTAAAAACAATTCAATTTCTAATTCCTTATTTCTAATACACTGAATGTTCTGATGCACCAGGTTGATACAGTTTATGTTATGGTTTCTATTATTTATTTTAACAATTTTTGTATTTCTGTAATCATCATTAATATCATTATTTGATATCTTAATTATTTGGCTAGAGGATATCTCTACTGTCTTAGAAAACTGTTTTTGTTTGTTTTAAACAATTTTTATAGGCGTTTGAACGCAATGTACAACTTCCTTAATATGATTTCTTATATTAAGTTAAATTTATTTAATTGCAAAGAATATCAGTAAGCATACAAAATACAATTATCAATACATACATAAGAACAATTTTATTATATGATTAAACTTACGCACTTACTTTATGATTGATAAAAAATATTTTCGGAGGAATGATATAAAAAAATATATAAATTTGTTTTGATTTGAGAATATTTATGACAACCTTATACAACGCCAACCCAATCAAGAACTAAATTTTAAATCTCTACTACCAAACGACTTATTTTTTATATTTCGAATAAAATAAAATTTTAAGAGACTGTTAGTTATTTCCAAAGAAGATGAATTTCTAGTGCATTTTCTTAAATACATATATAATTTGGAAATAGTTATATCTTTATTCCATCATGTACCAACCTTAACGTTTACATACTAAATTATATATAAAATGATCATTATATAATTAATTAAATAATTATAAAAAAAAATATTTTAAGTTTATTTAAAGTTTATTTTTTTCTTATGTATCATAAATATCAGTCAAGTGGGTGTTATTTATGTGTTAAAGGAGTTGCAAAATCAAGACCACAAAGAAATGTGAAAAGGGTTCCACCACTCACTCCATCAGACACGTTAATTAGGTGTCTTGTCGCCTCTTATTATATTTGGTAAAATATAATTATGTGCCGTGACTGTCTGCAGCATTTTTGAGTTAATATTTTCTTTATAAAACAAATAAGAGTCCGGCCACTCTTCGTCACTTCTAGTAACCCTCACCTGTAAGTGACAGAATAATACAATTTTAAAGTAGTACTTTATAGTCTACAATAGGTAATACAAAGTGATGCCAGCTATATAAATACGCAGGTGGGTCAAAAAGTTCGCGGAATGGAGGGTAAAAAGTAAGAAATAAAACACAAAATTATTTTTCCTTCTCAACGTATTCCGCCTTAACTCTAATACATTTATTAGACCTATCAATTAATTTATTAATACCATCGAAAAAAAATGATTTCTCTTTGTCGTCAAAATAGGCCGAAATAGCACTCTTGACTTCTTCATCACTGGAAAATATCGTCCCTCGAAGCTCTTTTTTCATTTTTGGGAACAAATAAAAGTCACTAGGGGCTAGATCTGAGATATAGGGAGGATGTCCTAAGATTTCGAAGCCCATTCTTTGAACAGCAGCCATCGCAACTTTGGCCTTGTGCACAGGTGCATTGTTGTGCAAAAGGAGAACACCTTGGGTCAATTTTCCCCGTCCTTTCTCCCTCACAGCAACTCGCAGACGTTCTAATAATGTAGCGTAGTACTTCCCAGTACACCCTTTTCTTTATAATCAATAAGGAGGATTCCTTTTGAATCCCAGAAAATAGAAGCCATTGGTTTTCCAGCCGACGGAGACACTTTAAATTTCTTCGGGGGTGGTGTGCCCTTTTTGTGCCACTGCATGGAGTCTTGTTTAGACTCAGACTCATAATGATGAACCCAAGTTTCATCGCCAGTCACAATTCAGTTCAAAACTTCATCCTTTTGATCACCACAGAGCGCCAAAAACTCGCGACAACACTCAACTCGCCGCTGCTTCTGGTGTGGCGTGAGCATTCTCGGCACCCACCTTGCACATACCTTTGACATGCCAAGATGGTCGTGTAGGATGTTCAAAATGATTGAAGCCGATACTCCAATCATTTCTGCAAGCTGCTTCTTCTTTAAACGGGCATCTTCTAATATGATTTTTCAAGTTATTCGACGTTTTCTGCCGTAGTTGCCTCGACGGGCCGCCCCGGCTTTGGATCATCTTCAATCGAATCCCTGCCTTGCTTAAACAGGTTGTGCCACTTGTAAACCATGGTTTTACCAGGGCAAGAGTCCCCGTAAACAGAAGACATCTCTTCCAAAATAGTCTGGGGAGGTTTTCCTTGCTTGGTTAGGAATTTGATGACGGCGCGAAACTCAATTTTCTCCATGTAGCAAAAAATCTTCCGGATTGACTTGTTGATTGACGTGTAGCTCAGTGAATTATGACCTAATTGTTTTGAAACTTAGTATTTATACTCTTGATGAGTGTCACAACTAGTGCAGGTAGTAAAAAGTTGCCTTTTCCCCCTCCATACCCCTCATTCCGCGAACTTTTTGACCCACCCTCGTATATAGTGATGTCTGCTTATAAATTATCGCAACTTTTGTTTTTTTCCTAAAACTAATTATTTGGTCTTGTTTAGTCTTATTTAGTCTTCGTCAATAGTCAGTTCGTAAGTTAGTTAGTATCTTAGCGTCGTCCTTTCTGTGCTTCTTGAGTTTCGGGAACAAGAAAAAGTTACAAGAGGCTATATCGGGGACAAACGGTGACTGCGGCATTGTAAGTGTATTTGGTTTGGCATAAAAACTGCACACAATCTTCTTAATTTAATAATAGAATTAGGAAGTACCATAAACTCATGATTCATCACCGGTTATGACCCTCTGAAACAAAGTTGAGTAAGCGCGTAAAGAGTTTAACAGCTCATTAGCAATGGTATTGCGCTGCTGTTTTAGATCTACATTGGATAGCATTGGTACTAAAATCGCGGCGACCCGTCTCCAGCCCCAATCATTAATAAAATCGAGTGGCCAATCCATTAAGATAATCGAAAATTTCTCTTATGATGGTTCGATTAAACAAAACGATTTCTTCACTTCATCAATGTTTTAAGGCTTCTCCATGAGCCACAGTTTTGGGCATGCGCACTAAATGTCGTTTAAAACACAAAATTTAATACAGAACAATTGAAGACAAACCAAATGCGATGCGATGCGATACGATTTCTACTCAATCGCATAATCCCATATTCTCCTCTACTTAAGTTCTTTCACCTAAAGGTTGTCTGTCAGAGATTCTCTTAGCAATAAAACCGCCTTTGTATACTATTTTAATTGTTACATGTTGTTAATTTTTTTATTTTGTGTTTGCTATAAAGTGCTTATCTTTCTATCTAATAGGTTTAATACTTTAATAGACATTTGTGATAATCAAAATACTCACCATATTCTTATAAGAGTACTCTTCGGGATGCTGAACGACCCGTAGCGTGTTCGACGGATTCATAATGATGTTGGAACTCTGTAGTTTCGTAGCGGGCAGCGTGTTCGTGCTTTGAGGACTCTACACCACCATATATTGCTTAATACAATCTGAAATAAGCAAAATCAAAGAGTTAATTGGTAACTTGTTTTGTAACTTATTACTAACTTATTCACGGTTTCTATCAAATGTATTAATTATAAAAAGATAGAACTTAAATTGCCTAATAATTACCTGGCAGGATTAAAGTGAAGCCCCGGCAACACCTGTGGAGTCTCTGAGCTCTCTCTCGGTTTGTATTAACTCATAATATCGACAAGTGCAGCAGACATGCGCTGATCAATATTGATGTTCCGTTGCACCGGAAATGTTTTCACGCATGTCATTTAAGAAATGTTGGAAAATAGTTGTCAATACTATGCAGTGCCTATAATATTTTATTTTCGTAGCAATTATAACGTCATGTCCATGGTCAAAAGTTAATTTAAATTAATTTATTTTTATTTCATTATAATTATCGTCCTGTTTTCTATCTTTTAGACTAAATTCTGCTTTTTACTCTTTCCATGAAGTTAGATTGTTTTGTATATTTTATTATTTTTTATATTTGAATCTCAAAATTTTTAAAACTAGATTGGATGCCTGTAATTTTGAGATATTTCTTAAATTAATTTCAATCAATGAAAACAATATTAACAGTGTATTAAGGAATAATTCATAAACAAAATTAAACAAAACAACATCAATAATCTAAGAATTTAACGTAGATTTAATCAACGGTAAACTCGTATATTACAGCTAAGAATAAGCCCGTAGACCGCCCCGTTGGTCGAGTGGTTAGCGTAGACGCCTAACGTGTCACGGCACAATGGGGCCCGGGTTCGATTCCCAGCAGAGACAGGCATTATGTGATGAGCATAGATGTCTGTGTTTCTGGGTTTGGTTGTTCATTAAATATATTCTCAGTATTTATATGTGTATTTCTAAGTATTTGTATCGTTGTCTAACACCCTTAACACACGCAAATAATTTGCTTACTTAGGGGTTAGATCAATGTGTGTGATTTGTCCTGATTTTATTATTATTATTATTACTATTATATAGAAATTAGGTTAAAAATTAGCATCATAGAAAGGTAATAAAATAAGTGAACCAAAATTAAGCATTGACTATACTAATATAAAAATTATATGTATAAAAAAAACACTGTTGAGGGGTTCAGAAAAAATCTTTTAATTATTCATTTTTAAAGACGACAACAATATTACTTGTTTTTGTTTAGAAAGATTCTATTTATTTTAATAAAACATTCTATATAAAATAAATAGCATACTGCTATAATATAAAAAAATACAATTTTACATTCCTATTCCCTGTCTTTATTCCTAAAAAATATTAATTTTTTCTACTAAGGTGTGGTACATGATGGAATGAAATATATCATTTTCTATCAATATATTTCATTAATTTTATTTACGTATCAACGTTTCAACTGTTACATTCATTAAACATTTAGAAAATAAACCATATTAAGAGAATGTAGATAAGATCAAATCAATGCAGTTTCTCACAGCATTGGATACAGATTCATTCTCAATATCCCTCCTCATGACATCCATCTATATTTCTTTGAGTATTCTTAAAAATGTTAGGGTTCATGAATATTGATTAATATACTTAAAATTTTGGTTGCAGAAATATAAAATTATTAAAAGTTAGAACTTAACTATAATAAAATAATAATACTCATTTTATATTATATATACATATACAAGCAAACAATAAGGATGTTTATATGAATATATAGCAAACAACAAACTAAGCAAGCTAAAATCCTAAACAATGATGAAATATGTAAATTACATTTTTATGCCTATTTTTACATTATACACTCACTACCCTTTTTTGGTGACATTCTCCCTTGACAGTCTAAATTATTATAAAATTAGAAGATAACATTTCTATCGTTACTTTTATTTCATATACTTCAAGATAATAAATTTCAAGCTAATTATCTTTTTTACTTATATACTTCACGTTAACCCAAACGAGAACTTAGCTTTTTTCTAAAATAAGTCGTCTGGTAAGTTTCATTAAAGCTTTGTCCACACTTATACCTTTGAGTGTATCAGATCTCCGAAGTTTTTCCTCATCGTATCATGATAACTTGTTTGCATGTATAACGATCAAAAGATGTTAAAGTGTCTAAATATGAAAGGCAACACTACTTTGTTTTAGGTTTAGGAATTGAATTCAGATTCCATTTTTACTATTTCTTACCAACATTGACAATGCTGATTAAGATATTTTTGAACACTCATAAATTATTAAATAAGGTTACCAAAGGATTATTTATCTGATAGATACGCCAGCAATTTGTAGTGTGGGTTACCAGTTTGGTCGAGGGTTTCGTACCCAAGATGGTGATGGATGTAATAGAATACGGTTGAAATAAGCGTCAACATTTTGGTCACTAACACTCAGTACTATTCTGCACAACTTTGATACGGCTTTACAATATAATTGTGGGCAAGTTCGAAGTTAACGCTAATTACAATAAGCTAGCTTCATATGTCTTAAAATTACATTTACACTTTCAACTATGTATTTTGTTGTTATTCAGTTAACTTTTCTTGAAGTGCTACTTATCCTGTTTTGTCTTTCACAACTAATGTAAACCACTTAACAAAATATATTTTTTAACTATAGAATACAATAAATAATATAAATATGTTCCGAAATTGTTTGAAAAACTTAGAACGAAATGAAAGAATATATCTATATTCTTTCATATATTTATATTCTTATATTTTGCGAACTAAAACGAAACACACGAAGTTTATGATATTAAAGTAGAATACAAGGCATTACATATAATGAAGGATATAAACTTATATTAAATTTCCTATAAATATATAGACCTACATGTATAAAAAAATATAATTATTATTTTCTTGTAGATTCTGTTCTTTTATTTCTTACCATAGTTCTGTTGTTGATTTAAAAAAGACTTTTGTCGAAGAGGAATTAGACGAAAAGAGTTTTTAAAGGTTTTGTTAAGTGTCGAAATGCTGATATTCTTTTTTTAACTTCGGTGGTTTTATTTTTTTTTATAATGTATTTGTTTTGTATGGGGATATAGGTAAGTCTAGTCTTAGTTAATTTTAGAATAACTTCGGTTCATGAAGATTCTTGTATATTTATAATAAGCTAATGTGAACCGATTTCATCAGCATAATAACTATGTACAAATTATTAGATTCTTATGTAATAATAATTTTCTATGAGCAAAATTTAAAAACGGAAACTATAACAATAATAAATAAATCTTATTTTATAAACAGTATGTTAAAACTATCTATTTCAATGTTACAAATTATAGGGTACGTAGTCCTCGAATCGGCGTTATAACGCAATGTACAATATAGTTACTTAATATTATTGCTTATATTAAGTTAAATTAAGTTAATTACAGAGAATATCGGTTACCATAAAAATATTATTTATAAATGTGAAAGTAAAAAATAATATTTTAATTAAACTTATATATAATAATAAAAATTTAATGTTTCTTGTTTTCAAATCAAGAAAACGGTGTTAATTTTAACCAGTTTGGGAACCGGTACTTATACACAACTTATACTGACTACTTATTTTTCAATCTTCGGGGAAGATATAAGAAATCTGAAGAAATTTATATTTTTAAATGTTGATTAAGTTTCATTTCTCGTCTAAGAATTGTTTACATAACTACAAGTCCATGTCCATCAAAATTACAATCTGATATCGTAAAACGTTATAATGTTTTACAATATTAGATTTTTTTACAAGATACAGCGATTACATTTCTACCATTATTTTAATTTTATATACACACTACTTTTTCTTTGGTAACTTCTTTTGACTTAATTTTATATATGACTACCTCATATATAAAGAGCGCTAAAACGCTAACCTAAAGGGGATATAAACTTTCTTCGAATATAAGTCGATACCATAGTTTTAATTAAAACTTTGTTCACACACTCATTTCGCTGCGTGTCATGATTACTTGTTTGTATGTATAACGGTCAAAAAATGTTGAGTGTGTTTGTTTTAAGTTTGGGAATTGAATTCAGATTTTATTTTATTTAGACAGTCGTCCAGCTACTATTTCTTAACAAATATTGACAATGGTGCAATACTGACAATGATGATTAAGATATTTTTGAGTAAATCATGAATGATTAGTTGAGGTTACATTATTTAGCTGATTAATACACATTGTAGTGTGAGCTATTAGTTTGGATGTGGGTGTTACACCCAAAATGGTAATAATAGAATACGGTTGAAAAGAGTGTGAATATTTTGGAAACGAATACTCAGTAAAATTTTGCACAACTTTGATACGGCTTTGCAATACAAGCATAAGCAAGGTCAAAGTTAGCGCTAATTAAAAAAGCTAGCTGAATATGTCTTGAAGATACAATTCTTGTGTATGTAGTTGATATTTTGTTAACTTTTCCTGAAGTGCTACTTATCCTGTTTTGTCTTTCACAACTAATGTAAACCACTTAACAAAATATATTTTTTAACTATAGAATACAATAAATAATATAAATATGTTCCGAAATTGTTTGAAAAACTTAGAACGAAATGAAAGAATATATCTATATTCTTTCATATATTTATATTCTTTCACTTTGCGAACTAAAACGAAACACACGAAGTTTATGATATTAAAGTAGAATACAAGGCATTACATATAATGAAGGATATAAACTTATATTAAATTTCCTATAAATAGGTATATAGACCTAAAAATATAAAAAAATATAATTATTATTTTCTTGTAGATTCTGTTCTTTTATTTCTTAACATAGTTCTGTTGTTGTTTTTAAAAAAGACTTTTGTCGAAGAGGAATAAGACGAAAAGAGTTTTTAAAGGTTTTGTTAAGTGTCGAAATACTGATATGTATTCTTTTTTTAGCTTCGGTGGTTTTTTTTTCTAATGTATTTGTTTTGTAGGGGGATAAAGGTAAATCTAGTCTTAGTTAATTTTAGAATAACTTCGGTTCATGAAGATTCTTGTATATGTATAATAAGCTAATGTGAACCGATTTCATGAGCATAATAGCAATGTACAGATTATTAGATTCTTATGTAATAAAATTTTATTACAAGCAAAATTAAGCAACGAAAACTAAAAACTAATATATAGGTATATTAGTTATTAGTTTTTATTGCTTAATTTTGCTTGTAATATTTTTTTTTCATATATATTAATAGTACTATAGTGAAACTAAAGTTATAGTTAAACTAGCTAACTCAAAGTCACATAATATAGAAGTGTCTTATATGAATACTTCTCCTTATAGTTAGCTAAATACGGCTGCATCATATTTTGTCGGCGTTTTAACGCAATGTACAATGTCCTTAATGTTATTTTTTAAATTAACTTCAATATATTAATAGTACTATAGTTAAACTAAAGTTATAGTTAAACTAGCTAACTCAAAGTCACATAATATAGAAGTGTCTTATATGAATACTTCTCCTTATAGTTAGTTAAATATCATTGGCTGCATTTTATTTTGTCGGCGTTTTAACGCAATGTACAATGTCCTTAATGTTATTTTTTAAATTAACTTAAATATAGCTATTTACAGAGAAAATCGGTTAACATAAAAATAAACTATAATAGTACAAATTTATAACATTTTACGATTACGATACTTACTGAGAACTGATTTTTCAATCTTGTCAGTAGATTTATGACTTTGAATAAATTTAAGTATATTGTTCTCAGATTTCTTTTGAATGCTAATTAAATTAAATATAAACTAATGTTAAGTCTTAATTGTCATATTAGAAAAAGAAATACTGATATTCTTTTTTTAGCTTCGGTGGTTTTATTTTATTTTTCTAATGCATTTATTTGTAAGGGGCCATAGGTAAATCTTGTCTTAATTATTTTCAGAATAACTTCGTTTCACGAAGATTCTTGTATATTAATAATAAGCTAATGTGAACCGATTTCATGAGCATAATAAGCATAATAAGTATTTACAAATGATTAGTTTCTTATGTAATAAGAATTTTCTTTAAGCAAAATTTAAAAACGGAAACTATAACAATAATAAATAAATCTTATTTAATAAACAGTATGTTAAAACTATCTAATTCAATGTTACATATTATAGGGTTGACCTCTAATCTTTTTTCGGCGTTATAACGCAATGTACAATTTACTTTCTTAATATTATTGCTTATATTAAGTTAAATTTAGTTAATTACAGAGAATAACGGTTACCATAAAAATATTATTTATAAATGTGGTAGTAAAAAATAATATTTTAATTAAACTTATATATATTAAAAAAAAATTAATGTTTCTTGTTTTCAAATCAAGAAAACGGTGTTAATATTAACGAGTTTGGGAACCGGTACTTATACACAACTTATACTGACTACTTATTTTTCAATCTTCGGGGAAGATATAAGAAATCTGAAGAAATTTATATTTTTAAATGTTGATTAAGTTTCATTTCTCGTCTAAGAATTGTTTACATAACTACAAGTCCATGTCCATCAAAATTACAATCTGATATCGTAAAACGTTATAATGTTTTACAATATTAGATTTTTTTACAAGATACAGCGATTACATTTCTACCATTATTTTAATTTTATATACACACTACTTTTTCTTTGGTAACTTCTTTTGACTTAATTTTATATATGACTACCTTATATATAAAGAGCGCTAAAACGCTAACCTAAAGGGGATATAAACTTTCTTCGAATATAAGTCGATACCAAAGTTTTAATTAAAACTTTGTTCACACACTCATTTCGCTGCGTGTCATGATTACTTGTTTGTATGTATAACGGTCAAAAAATGTTGAGTGTGTTTGTTTTAAGTTTGGGAATTGAATTCAGATTTTATTTTATTTAGACAGTCGTCCAGCTACTATTTCTTAACAAATATTGACAATGGTGCAATACTGACAATGACTAAGATATTTTTGAGTAAATCATGAATGATTAGTTGAGGTTACATTATTTAGCTGATTAATACACATTGTAGTGTGAGTTATTAGTTTGGATGTGGGTGTTACACCCAAAATGGTAATAATAGAATATGGTTGAAAAGAGTGTGAATATTTTGGAAACGAATACTCAGTAAAATTTTGCACAACTTTGATACGGCTTTGCAATACAAGTATAAGCAAGGTCAAAGTTAGCACTAATTACAAAAAGCTTGCTGAATATGTCTTGAAGATACAATTCTTGTGTATGTAGTTGATATTTTGTTAACTTTTCCTGAAGTGCGTTTTTGAAAACTGTTGTAAGCCACCTAACAAGATGTATCTTTTAAGTATATAAAATACAATAAAAAATGTTAATTTGTACCGAAATAGTTTGACAACGTATTACAACATAAAAAAATTATAGGAAACTTAACTTAGATATTTTTTATCTTTGTGAACATGAAACTAAAACAAAACACACGATATTTATAATATTAAAGTATACAATAGAATACAAGGCATGAAATATAGTAAAGGAAAGAAACTATCTATAACTAATATAGAAGTATCAAATTTCACTTGTAGGTAACTGACATAAAAATATAAATATTAATAATCATTATTTTCTGTTTTCTTATTTCCTATCATAGTTCTTTATTTTATTTTAAGAAAGACTTTAAGCTTCAGATTTTAATTACAACAAATTACCCAATACTAGGATAATAAATTTTAGCATAACCTTACTTCTTAAAAGTTTTTACATTATTCTATTTGGTACAAATCTTTCAATAATCGCAGTGACAATGTACAAATTTCTTAATATTATTTCTTATATTATTTAGTAATGCTTAGAAGTTTAAGAGTGTGTTTGTAACTTTAAAATTATTTTCTTTTTTCAATACTTAAGATGCTTGTTGATAAAGTTGATAACGTGTTCGAGAACTGGGAACTTACATATTTAAAAATAACATCTTCATCAGAATTTACAATACTTCTTATCGAAAACTGATTTTACAATCCTCTCCGAAGATTTAAACTACGAATGAATTTAATAATAATGAATGAAATGAATGAAACTAAAATTTAGGTAAGTTTTACAATGTTATGAGTCATAAGAGAATCATGAACAAGATAAGCTATTACAAATATCAAAAGCTTCTTAAATGTTGATTAAATTTATTTTTTGTCTTAAAATTGTCTGCATGTTTCAATTGAAATGGTGATAATATGATATAGTGATAAGCCTAACTGTGATATGACGATACAATACAAATATGGGCGACCTCTAAGTTTAACGTTATCTACTACTACTAATTAAGATAGTTATGTCTTAAATTAAATTAATTTAATAATTATATTAAAATTTAGTTCTTTTATTCAAAATTTTCTGGCTTTTATATTTTCTAAAACTAATGAAATATGACAATAATAAGACTTCACAAGGGTTTTTTTTGTTCTAGAAATTATGATACTGTCAAAAAAAAACTAAATTGAAACAGAAAAAGAAGGCACAAGCTTCTAAAACAAAATACAAAATATTATTTACCTAGAAGAAATTAATTAAGTTAGAACTTTTTCAAATAAAGAAGAAACGGAAGTCGTGAATTCGGATAATATCGTTAAAAAAGTTTCGGGAGTCTGGGAGATAATATCTGAATATATTAGATGTATTCGCCCAAAGGGTTTTGCATACAATGAGGATGTTCCATCATATATTGGAGGATTAAAGACACTAAGTATCTATATCAATTTAACTTCGAATCACGAAGTGTCTTTTATTTAAACTATGCTATCGTGAGCCTTTATTTTATACATATAAGCCTATTTTATACATATAAGCATATAGACTATAATGAAATGCACTAATTTCTTAATATTATGTCTAATAGTTAACTAATTATTTTATTACGGAAAGAAGTAGGTCCTATTTAATAAATTTGCATCTTAATAGACAAAAGAAAGAAAATATTGATGAAATAAATAATAAATCCTAATTTATCATAACCTTGACGTAGATTGGTTAATGAAAAAAAATTGTAAAGTGCCGAGACACTGATGTTATTTTTTAGCTTCGGTCATTTTATTTTCAAATTTCAAATTTTGTAGGGTGATAGGTAACTCTAGTTTGAATTATTCTTAGAATAACTTCGATACTCGAAGATTCTTATATCTTTATAATAGGCAAATGTGAACAGTTTTAATAAGCATAACAGCAATGTAAAGATTATTAGATTATATTGAATAACAAATGAACCCTTTTAAATAAATGTGTAATATGTTAAAACTAGCTAACTCAACCTCTCATATTGAAGTTTTTTATATAAGTATCTCTAATTATTACACATCATTATATTTTTATAGGCGTTTGAACGCAATGTACAATATCCTTAATATTATTGCTTATACCTATTAAGTTAAATTTACTTAATTACAGAGAATATCAGTGAACATAATTTAATACAATTATCGATAAATATATAAGAACAACTTTATAATATAATTAAACTTGCACACTTACTTTATAGTTGATAAAATATATTTTCGGAGGAATGATATAAAAAATATATATAAATTTGTTTTGATTAGAGAATATTTATGACTATTGTATAAGGTACAACGGTAACCCAATCAAGAACTAAACTTTAAATCTCTACTACCAAAAGACTTATTTCTTATATTTCGAATAAAATAAAATTTTAAGAGACTGACATTAGTTATTCTAGTGCATTTTCTTAAATATATAATTTGGAAATAGTGATATCTTTATTCGATCATGTACCAACCTTAACGTTTAAATACTAAATTATATAAAAAAGGATCATTATGTTATTATATATATATATATATATATATATATATATATATATATATATATATATATATATATATATATATATATATATATATATATATATATATATATATATATAAAATCATTATATAAAAAAATAGTTTTAATTTATTTTTTTCTTAGGCCTCATAAATATCAGTGAAGTAGGTATTATTTATCTGTTAAAGGAGTTTCAAAATCAAGACTATAAAGAAATTTGATAAGCGTTCAACCACACCATCAGCCATGTTAATTAGGTGTCTTTTCGCCTCTTATTATATTTGGTAAAATATAATGATGTGCCGTGACTGTCTGCAGCATTTTTGAGTTAAAATTTTCTGTATAAAACAAATAAGAGTCCGGCCACTCTTCGTCACTTCTAGGAACCCTTACCTGTAAGTGACAGAATAATACAATTTTAAAGTAGTACTTTATAGTCTACAATAGGTAATACAAAGTGATGCCAGCTATAATGTCTGTTTTTAAAATATCGCAACTTTTGGTTTTTTCCTAAAACTAATTATTTGGTCTTTTTTTAGTCTCATTTAGTCTTCGTCAATAGTCAGTTCGTAATAGTATCTTAGAGTCGTCCTTTCTGGGCTTCTTGAGTTTCGGGAACAAGAAAAAGTTACAAGAAGCTAGATCGGGGACATACGGTGACTTTTTTTTTTTTTTTTTTATGTGATCTAGGGCAATGCTTGACTACATTCCACCTGATGATAAGTGGAATGTAGTCTTAGATGGTAAGTCACATTGCCCTAGTAACCTATTCACTCCTCTCTTGAAGACAACCACATTATATTTGGCCGGAAATACCAACGCAGGCAAATTGTTCCAGTCCTTCGCTGTACGCACTAAAAATGAGGAAGCAAAGCGCTTCGTTCGGACAGGTGAGATGAGATGAGATGAGACTTTGCGGCACCAGCAAATATGTGTCCACAGTACTCTACACACGAACGGATCTGTGCTTTGTATAAAACAAGAAGCTGTCCCGGTGTAAAGTACTGCCGAACCTTAGCAAAAACGGCAAGCTTTGCTGCTGCTGCTCTTGCTCTGGACTCAATGAACCGACCAAAGTTGAGGTTCGAGGAAATCTCTAAGCCTAACAACTGAAGCCGGTCACTGTATTCCAAGGATACATTCTGGAAAGTAGGAGCCAAGGTGAAAGGGCTCCTTTTGGCGGTGAATAGACACGTCTGCGTTTTGGTGGCGTTGAACTTGACAAGATTGGCATTGCTCCATGCGGAGACTGCCTGAAGTTTGTCATTCAAACGTTGTACCATGGCTTCTCTTTCAGACTGTACTTGATCTCGACTAGCCCGAGTACTCGGCAGATATCTTTCTACAACTGTGCTGTCGTCTGCATACCCATAGATACCGGGCTTCAACAGATCATTAATGTGCAGCAAAAACAGAGTTGCAGAAAGAACGGACCCCTGAGGCACTCCGGCATTTATTGTCAAGGGTTCCGAGGAACACCCGTCGACAACTACTCGGAGAGATCTGTGGCTCAGAACGTCCGTTACCCAGCCGATCAGACCAGGAGATATACCGTACGCTGAAAGCTTGCATATAAGGCTCGCATGCCAGACCCTGTCAAATGCCCTCGAGACGTCCAGAGAGACGGCGACCGCTTCTCCGTTTTTCTCGATGGCCTCGCCTAAAATGTGAGTAGCATACACTGGGAGGTCCCCAGTAGACCTATTACGGCGAAACCCGTACTGTCGGTCACTGAGGAGATCGTTACCTTCTAGGTATGCTAGTAGGCGCGAGTTCAATACACGCTCCATAATCTTGCAGAGTATGGAGGTGATTGAAATCGGTCTGTAATTGACAGGGTCGGCACGGCTGCCTTTTTTGGGCACGGGTTGCACATTAGCAAGCTTCCAGGATTTCGGCACTATTCCAGTCTTGAAAGAGAGGCTATACAGACGTGTCAGTACAGGAGACAACTCAGCTGCGCATGTCTTGAGCAGAATAGCTGGTATACCATCAGGACCACTGGCTTTATTCACATCTAAACGACACAATGTTCTCCATACCTCTTTGTTAGTGATGCGGATTTCAGGCATCGAAATACCGCAGTGAGGAAGATGTGCTGGAGAAGCATTGCCAGTGTCTAGATGCGAATTATCAGCAAACAGAGAAGCAAATACATTCGCTTTCTCTGTTGCTGTGTGGGCCAGGGATCCATCCGGCTTCAGCAGAGCAGGCAGTGAGGGTTGGCAGAAATTCGACTCGATCGCTTTCGCAAGAGACCAGAAAGCTCGACTGCCAGTTGGTCTGACAGAGAGCTTTTCGCCATTCTTAGCGATTCGTTCGAGACGAGCCTTCCGCAATGCCTTTTTGTAGGACTTGGCAGCTTGATTAAAGGCTCTCTTCTTCAAACTTACATCCGGAGTTTTGCAGGTTCGAGCATCAGCCCAAATGAGATATGCCGAATGTTTTCGGTCTTGAGCATGACCACATTCGGCATTAAAACATGGGCGAGCTTTGCCACCGATGGGTACGTCAGCAAAAGGAATAAAATACTCCATTGCCTGATGCACCACATCGGTTATAGCATCCGCGCAACTCGACGGATCCAAAGAAGAGAAGCAGACCTGCCGCCAAGGATAAGACGCAAAAAAGTGTCGTATCTCATCCCAATCTGCTGACTTGTATTTCCATACTCGCCTAACACCATGAGGTTCGAAAGCTGGTGGGGAATATGTAAACACAGATTTCACCATACAGTGATCGGAGGTTCCCAAGGGGGAGGTGACTTCTACACGATACCTGTCCGGATCAGTTGTCAACAGAAGGTCCAGGCAATTGGCTGTATGGCCTACCACATCTGGTACCCTTGTCGCTTGCCTCACCAGCTGAAAGAGGTCCAAGGACAACGCAAATTTCCGCGCTTCTCTTCCAGCATGGTCGGTCTTCTGGTACGGGAACAGCCAGTCCTGATGACAGGCATTAAAGTCCCCCAGAAAGACGAGCTGCGCCGAAGGGTACTGATACAGAGCCATATCTGCAGCCTCACTGAGATACTCAAATAAACGAGTTGTCTCCTGGTCACCGCTGTGCGAACGGTAGACACAGGAATACAGGATTTTTTCGTTTCCTGTGTCTACTAAAACCCATAGGGAAGAAAAAGTGGGGTCTTCAAGGTGACGGAGACGCTGAATACAGAGGTCGTTCCGCGCGTACATACTGACTCCGGCCCGTGAGCGAAAGTTGTGCTCCAACGAGTAACCGGGATAATCCAAGTATGTAGCGCTCAAAGGACATTGTATCTGCGTCTCCGTCAAAAAGAGCAAGTGCGGCTGCTCTGTCTCCAGGTGGTGGTGGACAGCTAAAAGATTTGAGTGCAAACCCCTTATATTATTACTCTCTTATTATTTCTCTATACTCTCAGATATTCTCTTAGCAATAAGACCGCCTTTGTATACTATTTTAATTGTTACATGTTCTTATTTAATTTTATTTTGTGTTTGCTATAAAGTGCTTATCTATCTATCTAATAGGTTTAATATTTAACTAAACATGTGATAATCAAAATACTCACCATATTCTTATAAGAGTACTCTTCGGGATGCTGAACGACCCGTAGCGTGATCGACGGATTCATAATGATGCTGGAATCCTGCAGTTTCGTGGCGGGCAGCGTGTTCGTGCTTTGAGGACTCTACACCACCATATATTGCGTAATACAATCTGAAATAAGCAAAATCAAAGAGTTCAATGGTAACTTGTTTTGTAACTAATTACTAAATTGCTCAAGGTTTCTATCAAATGTATAAATTATAAAAAAAAAATTAAATAGCCTAATAATTACCTAACTGGACTAAACTGAAGCTCCGGCCACACCTGTGGAGTCTCTGAGCTCTCTCTCGGTTCGTAATAACTCATAACATCGACAAGTGCAGCAGACATGCGCTGATCAATATTGATATTCCGGTGCACCGGAAATGTTTTCGCGCATGTCATTTAAGAAATGTTGGAAAATAGTTGTGAATATTCACAACTTTCCAGTGCCTATAATATTTTATTTTCGTAGCAATTATAACGTCATGTCCATGGTCAAAAGTTAATTTAATTTAATTTTATTTATTTTACTTTAATTATAATTATCGTCCTGTTTTCTATCTTTTAGACTGAATTTTGCTTTTTACTCTTTCCATGAAGTTAGATTTGTTTTGTATATTTTATTATTTTTTATTGTTGATTGTCACAAATCAGAAAATACCTAGATTATTGATGTTTTCTAAGGTAATTAGAAATATTTTATTATTTGTCGTTTTTAATTATTCCTTATTTTAGCTAGTAGACCAGTTTTATGTGTGTTTTTAAAGATAATCAAAAAACAAGTTATGGGCAAACAAAAACTTTGACGATTTTATAATTCAATAGCTATCGAGATCTTAATTTCTTTAAACGCTTAATATAACTCAGCAAGCCTATCGTTTAGTACCATTTCGCTTTGTTTAGTATACCAGACAAAATGACAATGACATATCTCGAATTTATTGATCCTCTGACTTGGGAACAGTTTATATTTATAAAATTTCTTCGAATCTTCTCTGTCTCGTGCAAAAGTTGTTTATCGTTTACGGTATAGATGTCTCTTTCTCAATCTCAAAATGTTTAAAACTAGATTGAATGCCGGTAATTTTGGGATATTTCTTAAATTAATTACAATCAATGAAAACAATATTAACAGTGTATTAAAGAACAATTCATAAACAAAATTAAACAACACTAGATTAGTAGAATAAATCAATGGTAAATTCTTATGTTACAGCTAAGATATAGAAATTGGGTTGAAAATTGGAATCATAGAAAGGTTATAATGAATACTAAGCACAGACTATAATAATATAAAAATTATATAAATAAAACACGGTTGAGGGGTTCAAAAAAATCTTTTAATTATTTATTTTTAAAGTTTACTACAATATTACTTGTTTTTGTTTAGAAAGATTATATTCAATTTAATAAAACATTCTATATAAAATAAATGGCATACTGCTATAATATAAAAAAATACAATTTTACATTCCTATTCCCTGTCTTTATTCCTAAAATATATTAATTTTTTCTACTAAGGTGTGGTACATGATGGAATGAAATATATCATTTTCTATCAATATATTTCATTAATTTTATTTACGTATCAACGTATCAACTGTTACATTCATTATACATTTAGAAAATAAACCATATTAAGAGAATGTAGAAAAGATCAAATCAATGCTAAACAGCATTGATACAGGCTCACAGGCTTGGATACAAATTCATTCTCAATATACCTCCTTATGACATCAATCTATATTTACTGGAGTCTTCTTCAAAATTATAGGGTTCATGAACATGGATTCATCAATTATATTATAATAGAATTGCTGAATGTAAAATTGTTAAAAATATTCCATTTTAAAATTTATATGCAGATATGAATACGAATTACTTATATATATGACCAATACGAATTATTAATATATTTAAATGTTGGATGCAGAAATTATTAAAAGTTAGAACTTAACTATAATAAAATATTGATATTCATTTTATATTATTTATACATATATAAATATATATATATATATATATATATATATATATAGCAAACAACAAACTAAGCAAGCTACAATCCTAAACAATGAGAAAATATGTAAATTACATTTTTATGCCTATTTTTACATTATACACTCACTACGTCTTTGGTGACATTCTCACTTTGGCAGTCTAAAACTATTATAAAATTAGAAGATAACATTTCTATCGTTACTTTTATTTCATATACTTCAAGCTAATAATTTTCAAACTAATTATCTTTTTTACTTATATACTTCACGTTAACCCAAACGGGAACTTAACTTTTTTCTAAAATAAGTCGTCTGGTAAGTTTCATTAAAGCTTTGTCCACACTTATACCTTTGGGTGTATCAGATCTCCGAACTTTTTCCTCATCGTATCATGATTACTTGTTTACATGTATAACGATCAAAAGATGTTAAGGTATCTAAATATTAAAGACAACACTACTTTGTTTTAGGTTTAGGAATTAAATTCAGATTCCATTTTTACTATTTCTTAACAACATTAACAATGCTGATTAAGATATTTTTGAAAACTTATAAATTATTAAATAAGGTTACTAAAGGATTATTTATCTGATAGATACGCCATCAAATTGTAGTGTGGGTTACAAGTTTGTTCGTAGGTTTTGTACCCATGATGGTGATGAATGTAATAGAATACGGTTGAAATGAACGTCAACATTTTGGTCACTAACACTCAGTATCATTTTGCACAACTTTGATACGGCTTTACAATATAAGTGTGGGCAAGGTCGGTTGTTAACGCTAATTACAATAAGCTGGCTAAATATGTCTTAAAATTACATTCACAGTTGCAACTATGTATTTTATTGTTATTCAGTTAACTTTTCCTGAAGTGCTACTTATCCTGTTTTGTCTTTCACAACTAATGTAAACCACTTAACAAAATATATTTTTCAACTATAGAATACAATAAAAAATATAAATATGTTCCGAAATTGTTTGAGAAACTTAGAACGAAATGAAAGAATATATCTATATTCTTTCATATATCTATACTCTTTCATTTCGCGAACTAAAACGAAACACACGAAGTTTATGATATTAAAGTAGAATACAAGGCAATAGATATAATGAAGGATATAAACTTATATTAAATTTCCTATAAATATGTAGACCTAAAAATATAAAAAAATAGAATTATTATTTTCTTGTAGATTCTGTTCTTTTATTTCTTAACATAGTTCTGTTGTTGATTTTAAAAAAGACTTTTGTCGAAGAGGAATTAGACGAAAAGAGTTTTTAAAGGTTTTGTTAAGTGTCGAAATACTGATATTCTTTTTTTAACTTCGGTGGTTTTATTTTTTTTTATAATGTATTTGTTTTGTAGGGGGATATAGGTAAATCTAGTCTTAGTTAATTTTAGAATAACTTCGGTTCATGAAGATTCTTGTATATTTATAATAAGCTAATGTGAACTGATTTCATCAGCATAATAACTATGTACAAATTATTAGATTCTTATGTAATAATAATTTTCTATGAGCAAAATTTAAAAACGGAAACTATAACAATAATAAATAAATCTTATTTTATAAACAGTATGTTAAAACTATCTATTTCAATGTTACAAATTATAGGGAAGGTAGTCTTCTTTTTTCGGCGTTATAACGCAATGTACAATATACTTACTTAATATTATTGCTTATATTAAGTTAAATTTAGTTAATTACAGAGAATAACGGTTACCATAAAAATATTATTTATAAATGTAGTAGTAAAATTTATATTTTAATGAAACTTATGTATATTAATAAAAACACAATGTTTTCGGTTTTCAAATCAAGAAATCGGTGTTAAAAGTAACGAGTTTGGGAACTGGTACTTATACACATAATATAAGTTATATTTTGATCAGTGTTTACAATGTCTACTGACAACTGATTTTTTAATCTTCTGGGAAGATATAGGAAATCTGAAGAAATTTATATTAATAAAAGTTTATTAAATTTCATTTCTCGTCTAAGAATTGTTTACATAACTACTAGTCCATGTCCATCAAAATTACAATCAATTACGGATACAATTACGGATATCGTAAAACGTTATAATGTTTTACAATATTAGATTTTAGTACTGGATACAGCGAATACATTTCTACCATTATTTTTATTTTATATACACACTACATTTCTCTCTGAGGATTTCTTTTGACTTAATTTTATATATGACTACCTTAACGCTTAACGCTAACCTAAGGGGTTTATAAACTTTCTTCGAATATAAGTCAATAGCAAAGTTTTAATTAAAACTTTGTCCACACACAATTCTTTGAGTGTATCAAATCTCCGAACTCATTTCGCTGCGTGTAATGAATTCTTGTTTGTATGTATAACGGTCAATAGGTTTGTTTTAAGTTTGGGAATTGAATTCAGATTTTATTTTATTTAGACAGTCGTTCGGCTACTATTTTTTAACAAATATTGACAATGGTGCAATACTGACAAATGACGATGATTAAGATATTTTTGAGAAAATCATGAATGATTAATTGAGGTTACATTATTTAACTGATTAATACTCCAGCACATTGTAGTGTGAGTTATTAGTATGGATGTGGGTGTTGCACCAAGATGGTAATAATAGAATATTGTTGAAAAGAGTGTGAATATTTTGGAAACGAATACTCTTACAATACAAGTATAAGCAAGGTCAAAGTTAGTTCTAATTACAAAAAGCTAGCTGAATATATCTTGAAATTGTGTCTTGTGTATGTTTTTCAAAACTGTTGTAAGCTACTTAACATAATGTATTTTTTAAGTATATAAAATACATAAAAATTGTTAATATGTTCCGAAACTGTTTGACAACGTATTACGACATAAAAAAATTATAGGTGGATAACTTAGATATTTTTTATTTTTGTGAACATGAAACTAAAACAAAACACACGATATTTATAATACATATTAAAGTATTCAATAGAATGCAAGGCATGAAATATAATAAAGTAAAGAAACTTATATCAAATTTCACTTGTAGGTAACTGACATAAAAATATAAATATTAATAATCATTATTTTCTGTTCTTTTATTTCCTACCATATTTATTTATATTATTTTAAGAAAGACTTTAAGTTTTAGATTTAAATTACAAAAAATTACCCAATACTAAAGTAATTAATTTCAGCATAACCTTACTTCTTAAAACTTTTTACATTATTCTATTTGGTAGAAATCTTTCAATAATCGCAGTGACAATGTACAAATTTCTTAATATTATTTCTTATATTTAGTAATGCTTAGAAGTTTAAGAGTGTGTTTGTAACTTTCAAATTATTTGTTTTCTTTTTTCAATACTTGGGATGCTTGTTGATAAAGTTGATAACTTGTTCGAGAACTGGGAACTTACATACTCAAAAATAATAACATCTTCTTCAGAATTTGTATCTTTTAGATTTCTTTAGAATTAAACTAAAATTTAGGTAAGTTTTACAATGTTATTACAATTTTACAATTAAGAGAGTCATGAACAAGATAAGCTATTACAAATATCAAAAGCTTCTTAAATGTTGATTAAATTTATTTTTTGTCTTAAAATTGTCTGCATATTTCAATTGAAATGGTGATAATATGATATAGTGATAAGCCTAACTGTGATACGACGATACAATACAAGTATGGGCAACCTCTAAGTTTAACGTTATCTACTATTACTAATTAAGCTAATTATGTCATAAATCATATTTATTTGATAATTGTAATAAAATTTAGGTCTTTTTTTCAAAATTTTCTAACATTCTTTTCTATTTTCTAAAACTAATGAAATAAGACAAATAATAAAACTTCACAAGGGATTTTTTTGTTCTTGAAATGATGATACTATAAAAAAATATATAATTTACATAGAAGAAATTAAATTAGAACTTGTGCAGATTAAATAAAGAAGAAACGAAAGTCGTGAATTCGGCAAAATATCGATAAAAAGAAAGTTACGGGTGTCTCGGGGATAATATCGGAATATATTAGTTGCATTCGCCAAAAGGGCTTAACATAGAATGACGATGTAACGTCATACATTGGGCCATTAAAGACACTAAGTATCTTACTTCGAATCACGAAGTATCTTTTATTTAAAATATGCTATCGCGAGTCTTTAACTTACACATATATTTTAATTTGCAACCAACCCAATACTATACTAATTAATTTTATCCTAACCCTACTTCTTCTAACTTTTTACATTGCAGTAGGTACGTTTAAATAATTGAAATGACAATGTACAAAATTCTTAATATTATTTCCTATATTTAGAGTTGTTTAAGAGTGTCAAAAGAGTATTAGTTGTACATAAAATCTAACTTTTATTTTTTAAATTCATTGTTTCCTTTTTTTTTAATTTGGAGATGCGTGTAGATTACGTTGATGACGTGTACGAGAAATCGAAACTTACACACTTAAAAATAATAAATTTTTCATCATAATTTACAATACTTCTTACTTAGTTTTTAATTGTCTTTAAAGATTTAAACTGCGAATAAATTTGTAATTTTCTCAGATTTCTTTAGAATTGTCGTTAAAAATTAGCAATGTACAGTTTTGAAGATTTTTGTGTTATTAAAATTGATTACAATCAAAATCAAGCAACGAAACCTGTAGTAATAATAATAATAATTTTAAATAAATTATATGTGAAAACTAGATATTTCAACATCTTATATTTATTATTTATTAGTTTTGGCGTCGCTTTTGTGCCCTAAAAGGTAATAATTGTATAAAGTTGAAAAGAGCATCAACGTTTTGGTCACTAATACTCAGTACAATTTTGCACAACTTTTATACGGCTACAAGTGTGGGCAAGGTCGAAATTAACGCTGATTACAATAAGCTATTAAGTTATTGAGTTAACTTTCCTGAAGTGTTACTTATCATGTTTCGTTTTTTCAAAAATATTGTAAACTACTTAACAAAATGTATTTTTCGGTATAAAAAAATACAATAAAAAATAAAAATATGTTCCGAAATTGTTTGATACCTTAGCACTAAATGAAAGAAAATAGACAGCATAGATATTCTTTCATTTTGTGAAAATGAAACTAAAATGAAACACACGAAGTCTATGATATTAAAGTAGAATACAAGGCATTAGATATGATAAAAAAAAACTCATAACAATATTCATTTGCAGGTAATTTACCTAAAAATATAAAAATTTATAATCATTATTTTCTAGCAGATTCTGTTCTTTCAATACCATAGTTCTGTTTTTGATTTTAAGAAAGACTTTAAGTTTTAGATTTTAATTACAACAAACTACCCAATACTATAGTAAATTATTTTAGCACCTTACTTCTTAAAACTTTTTACATTATTCTATATGGCACCAACCCTTTAATATTCGCAGTGACAATGTACAAATTTCTTAATATTATTTCTTATATTTAGTAATGCTTAGAAGTTTAAGAGCGTGTTTGTAACTTTCAAATTATTTGTTTTCTTTTTTCAATACACAGATGCTCGTTGATAAAGTTGATAACGTATACGAGAACTGGGACTTACATACTTAAAATTAATAACAATACTTCTTATTAAGAATTGGTTTTTCAATTCTCTCCGAAGATTTAAACTGCTAATAGATTTGTATTTTTCTCAGATTACTTTAGAATGCTCGTTTAAATTAAAGTATTGGTAAGTTTTGCAATGTCATGAGTTATAAGAGAGTCATGAACACCATAATTTAGTATATGTAAATATGTCAAAAGCTAAAAATGTTGATTAAATTTCATTTTTCTTTTATATTTGTTTACATATCTATAACTTCATGTGCAAAATCACAATCAGATATCGTAAAACATTATGATATTTAACTGTTACATTTCTACCGGTATTCTATATAAATAATAATATTCCAATTTAATAAAAAAATAAAAAAATCAATATCAAATGCAAACTGTATCAGTGTGTTACTTGCCAGTTTTCTGAATTATAAATTAATGTATAGGCAACCGAAGCAATAGACATAATAATATAATATGGTAGAAACATCATATTTGAAATTGAAAATACCTTTTCTTAAATATGTATAGGTAATTGTGATATCGTTATTCCATCATGTACCCACCTTAGGGTTTATATAACAAGTTATATAAAAATGGTTAAATTAAATGTATCCTTTTCTTTTCTTCTGCATCAAAAATAAATTAACTCTGTAAATTTTTAGTCAAGTAGTTGTTATTCATGTTAGAGAGAGAGTATAGAGAATTTCAAAATCAAGATTATAAAGTAATTGGGAAAGGGTTTCATCGATCCTACTGACATGATAGTATAGTATCTTGTCTTAATATGTTTGGTAAAATCTAATGATCTGCTGTGAGCATCTGTAGTATTTTTAAGTTAAAAGTTTCTTTATAAAACGAATCTGGACCCGGCCATTCCTCGTCACTTTTAGGAACCCTGTCCTGTAAAAAACAAAAAAAAAAATTAAGAATGGTGCTCTACAGTGTAGAATAGGCAATATAGTTAGCCCAACTATGTCTGTTCAACAATGTCAACAATATATGTTCAAAAAATATCGCGACTTTTTTTACGAAAACTATTTTTTGTACATCAATTTCAATTTTGGTCCCATTCAAAGTTATCGTCATTCGATGTTATACATTTGTGCCAACGTTTCTTCCAATCCTCAAAGCACTTCAGAAATTAGTTTTTTTTGTGATGTTGGTCAACGCCCCCTTCGATATCATCATTATCTCGTTAAAAGTAGCGTAGCGTCGTCCTTTTAGTCTTATTCATTTACGTGAATAAGAAAAATTCACGAGGGGCTGGAAAAGCTACTACTACTACTACTAAAGCTGAGGAAGAAATTTGTCATTTGACAAGAAAGCACTTGTGTTTGTTTTGGCCAGATACCGCGCACAAGTAACTATGTGAGAGCACAGGCATTGTCGTGGTGTCAAATCCAATGTGTGTTCCTCTCCCAAATCCTGGCGTTTATGGTACTGGTTTTCACTTAAATTGCCGATAATATTCTTTATTAACAGTTCTACTGTATGGTAAAAGTTAATGATGCACCACACTTCTGGATTTGAAGAAAGCAATGAACAAATCTTTCGCTTTTGACCGAACTTGGTTCCGACTTGGCTTGACAGAGTTTTTACGATCTTGGCTCTTACGGCACCATACATTGGGATATTTGAAGATTGAGGTTTGGTTTCGACATCATAACCATAAACCCATAATTCGTTACCGGTTATGACTCCCTGAAGCAAAACTTTAGGTCATTACTGACAAAGCCCAACAACTCATTAGCCGCTGTTTTTAGTCGAGCTATTGAGCGATTTCGGTTATGCAAATTTTTGTGACCAATTTCGCAGCGACCCATCTCAGGGCAATTCATTGGTAAAAATCAAACGGCAAGAGCCAGTCTATATGTTCACGTCCTCCCTACGCATCTTCTCTTATAGTGATTCGATGATTAGCCAACACTATTTTCCAAAATTCTTCAATATTTTCGTCTGTTATTAATGTGCTCGGGTGTTCAGCAGGCTAATCGTCATTCGAATTTTCGCGGCTCTCTGAGAAGTTTTTGTGCCACCGATAAAAGGTTGTCTTTGTGCAAGATAGCTTCTCCACAGTCAATATTGGGAATGCGTACTAAATTTCTTTTTTAAGAAAAAAAATTATACAGATCTTTTTTCCCCGTTTTTGTGGACCAACTTTGTGCCAATAGTGTCGTGACATTTGCAAGCAAATCAGCTATCAACAATAAACTGAACATTAAAAATAGCTTAATTGTTGAAATACGAGAGAGACATGTGCACCAATATAACGCCCAAAAAAGTAAAAAAAACGCATTGTATACTTAACTGAAACTATAAGGTTACTGAAATTATAAGGTCGCGATATTTTTCTAACAGACCTCGTTTTTGTGTTATTTAATGTTCAAGTATTGGATTTTATATTGTAATTTCTATATAAGAT
This sequence comes from Napeogenes sylphis, assembly GCA_959347405.1. NCBI lineage: Eukaryota > Metazoa > Arthropoda > Insecta > Lepidoptera > Nymphalidae > Napeogenes > Napeogenes sylphis. Next base: position 28,309,628 of record OY365784.1, read on the forward strand.
ATCACTATTTACCAATATATGCCATGAAATATGCCAAGAAATATGCCAGTGATAAAGAATTCATTGTAATTAATGAGCCACCTCTTGCAGGCAACCTCTCTTTAGTTTTACGACTTTTTACAAATTTTGATAAATAACACAATAAAACGAAACAAAAAAATGTTTGCACCCTCGGTTATTTAATACTCTGTATTTATTTAGTGCCAAATCTATGATCAGAGTTAATGCCAAAACAAAGGCAAAAAAAAAATAATTATAAAAAGTCCTTGATCAAAAATTGTTGGGAATGATGTATTGAGGCTGCCTGCAAAAGGTGGGCCATTGATTACAATTAACCCTGTATATTATATAATAGAAATTCTTAATCTAATTGGTGTTTCCAATAACGTGTGTCTTTGCGATCTACTTAATATGAGTTAGAAACAGGATGTGTGTAAGATGATAGTTTGATCGGTAAAAATAAATTATTTCTTGCAATACCATAAGCTATATTTTAAAATCAAAATATGTACCAAAATAATAAATCTATATTTTTTTTGGAAATCTACTTTAGAAACTAACTCACGTAGTAAACTGGAGCAGTTTGAACTGAACCTAATATTGCAGAGCAATGTGAAATTAAAAAAAATAACTAATTAAACAAACATTACATACTACTATTTAATATACTAGTATAGTAAATAAATTTCGACGGGATGATATCCCTGACTTTTAGTTTAGTAAAACTTAAATTTTAAGACAACTACTACATGCCTATGTAAGGTATTACTTAATTCTCTAATTAGGCGACTTTACTAGAAATTTGTGATAGTCAAATTACTCACCACATTCTCATAATAGTAACCTTCAAGATGCTGCAGAACCAGTAGTACGTTGGATGGTACCACTATCATGTTCCAATCCCGCAGTTTCGTTGCGGGCATGATTGAGCTTTTGGTCTTGCTTTTAGTAATAAAATCTGCGATGGATAAAACAAAATATTTAATTTTCCGTTTAAAAAATTACCAACAACATTTAAAGAAGGAATATAGGTACATCAATTTTCTGCTCTACCGACACATTCACTTTAAGGTTGACTAATTACTATCTCATTCAGTTTTTATAAGAAATGTATAAATATAATTGAAAACATATTTTAATTGCCTAATAATTACCTGGCAGGACTAAACTGAAGCACCGGCAACACCTGTGGAGTCTCTGAGCTTTCTCTCGGTTCGTAATAACTCATAATATCGACAAGTGCAGCAGACATGCGCTGATCAATATTGATATTCCGGTGCACCGAGTGTTTTCACGCATGTCATTTGAGATGGGTTGGAATATAGGTAGTTATGAATATTATATAAATGTCTAATGGCTGTATTATTTTATCTATAACATAAAAATACAAAACATATAAAACTGAACAATTAACGTCATGTTTTTGTTTACTTTTCCTGCTTCTCATTCTTTCCGATGAGAATGATTTTATATATTATTATTTTTTATTGAGAAAATCAATTCTTTAAATATTATAATTATGATAATTTGGATTTGAGTTATCATTTATTATAAACATGTTTTTTGTATACATATTATTTTATTATATACATATTATTGTATATGTATAATATTATATGTGTAAAATATTTTAATAGTTCTTTTCGAAACGATTCTCAAATGAATATTTAATAAATATACAAGTCCATGAACGTAACAAATAATATTTTAATACTTAACTACTTGCACCTGACGTTTTGGGTTAATTTCAATTTAATAATGAATGACTGGACATAAATTTTCTGAATTAATATACTTTAGATTTTATTAACTGGACTAATATTGGACTTAGATTAACTGGACTAATATTGGCAACAAAGAATATACGGGGCGTAGAATTAATAAAACGTAACCCTAACTCTTTTAGTTTCATTTGATAATTTAAACATCCTTATTTAGAAAAAGAGTTTCATTTAACATTTGAGGTTCACATGACATATATATGTCAGGAATTAAATGTAACATTTATCTACATATTCACTGTTTTTACTCTTAAATATATAAATTTTATTCTATTTTATTAGTCCCTAAATTAACTGGAGCCGGATAATACTTGTGGCGTCTTTGAGATCTCTCTCGGCGTGTATCAAGTCAAAATATAAATATAATAAGTGTAGCAGACGTGCGCCGGTCAATAATTGACTTCCGATGCATCGAGTGGTTCCGCGCATGTCATTTAGGTACTATGTGCTAGGAAAGAGTTATAAATTTCGTGGGCAAGCCAATATCTATAACATTTTATCTTCATCATAGCAAGTATAATATTATACAGATGAAAACGGCTAATAGTTTAACTTTTGTTTATTTCTTGAAATATTCAAATTTCTCGTTTTTTTTATATGTTAGAGACTGTTATTTTTTTTCCTAACATCCCCTAACTAGCTAGATAAATATTATATATGAATATTTTTATTTCTTTTACATTTAAAAATTACAATCAATATAACTTTGCAGTAATCAAAACGTTCAAAATCTTTGTAATCGTCTAACCTGTCTCGATTTTATTAAAAAATAAATCTTGTCCTTACTTGATACCTTACATTTGTATGTATGTTACAACATTTTGTACATAAGAAAACTATTAAGATAAAACAATTTGTTTTTCCTATTCTGATAATAATTTCAATAAGACGTTTTCAAAACTTAACACAAATTCTTTATTATTCAACTCGCTTGACTTGAAATCTAATAACTAAATGTTCTTAAAACAATCTCTTTGACACGATATTCATGGTTCGGGAAATATATTATATGTTAAAATTTGATATGTAATATATAAAAATTAATTAAATAAATGGACCGTAACCGAAGCCTAGACTATAAATTCCGTAATATGGACATTTTCTTGTATTAACTTAAATATGAAGAAAAAGTCTATAGTATTTCAGAATGTTAAAAAACATGACAATACAAAACAAACAATACAAATTATTTTTAAAAAGCTTTGTATATTTTTTTGTTTATTACCCTCTGTCGTTCACAAAATAAATCTGTAATATGAATAAATCGCAGTTTTTCTACTACAATTCGATCAATATTAAACTGTCATGACAGCGACTACAGCTCTTACAAGTTATAGACAAACATATTGTGCAAGAAGAAATAAAAAATAAATAGTGTAGATACCTAAAAATAGTTTATATAAAAAATTAAAAAGGGATTGATGTATATTACTGGGGAAAGGACTATGAGAGAGATATTTTGACTAAACCCAGAAAAGAAAATTGGATTCAGCGATTTCGACTGGTACCTATTTATCAGGGCGAGGAAAGTTATTTGCAAACAATATTTATTACTCTCGAGCTACAGGAATCAAGGGAAGAATTGTAATGAAGTATATCTGGATTTAAAAAAGCCTTTAATATAATTTATTTACCATTAAGCAAGAAAATCTAGAAATACGGAGAAAATATGAAGGTATATATGATAACGTACGACAATCCCTAAAACCTTTCTATAGAGTCCTCTCTAATAGTTATTAAAAAGTAATAAGACTATGAAATCTTAAAACAAGAAAATATTATTAAGGGTTTAATGAAACACATCAAAATATTAAGATTTGTTATATTTATTTAAAATAAAAATATATAAATATTTATAATTAATGTTTTCAAATCTTCTACACCAAGAATTTCAGGTACATGATGGAACAAGATATAATACTTCTAATTAGTTTTGTTTTGCAAATGTTGCATATATAAAAAAATAATTGCGGAAAAATGAGTTATGCGCTGTGTGCCATATATCTTGTTTCACTTACTTTAGGTACTCGATTTTGACTTTAAGTAGTCAGATCCTATTGGAACATTAAAAATTGTAAAAAACAATTGACTGTACAATAACAAGGTAAGATTAATTCATTATCCTCGTTAAGATCACCTGAGTTAATAATTTTTACACATACCTACTTTGAGTGAGAATAAAATAAAGTTCGTAAATCATGATGAATCTATTAATTCGAAATTAACAATTATATTCATTTCTAAAAATAGAGTAAAATTTATTTGAAAATCCATTTTTAAAATATTCAAACACATCATTTACTTTGACAGTTACTTATGACATATTCTTAAAACTAGTTATAAATATACAAAGCTTGATACAGTATTATCGTGGTGTTGGTAGCACTTGTTAAACATAATATAAATGAAAAACCAACATAATTACAAAACCAAAATCACAACATGTCAATTTTATCAGAACTCAATCATCAGCTAATAAACAGGTTGGGCTGAGATACGTGTATCACGTGAAACGATTGGTAGGATTTTGACATTCCAGTAGAAACGGCGTTCTACTGATTCGTTTGAATATTATATAGGTAAATATTTAAATGTGGCCTTTGTACATAAGATAGTGATAATATGACATGCTTAAAATGAATGCCACGATATTCGAAAGTAATTCGATATGGTTTACTTAACTGTGATACGGCGGTACAATACAAGTATGGACAAAGCCTAAGTTTGACGCTCTCTACAAAAGGTGTGCTTAATATGTCTTAAAATAAGTTTATTAAAAATTATAATATAATTAAGAAAACTTTTCACAAATTTTGTCTTACGATATATTTTCCGAAACTTATTTAATGTAAGCCGTTTATCCAGAATATTTTTGTTGTAATTTTAAGTTTTTTATTTTTTCATTTTAGTTTGACTTACTTATATAAAAAAATACAACAGCGATAGAAGTCACAAAAATCTAAAACGAAATTATTAAATTGTGCTTCGTACATATATTGGTTATAAAAGAGTTGCAGAAGTCTTAACGTTACGATAATATTATCAAAATATACATTTGCATATTCCTTCAAAAGGTTTGGAATAGATTCAGGATGTTCCGTTCCATATGAACGCATCTTAGCGACTACACTAACCTAACTTAGAATGCTAAAGTACCTTATATTGAAAATGTTACAATTTAAGACTTTTGTGGGCGTTATAACGCAATGTACAAATTTCTTAATACTATATCATATATTTAATTATTTCTAAGTTGCGGAAAACATTAGTAGACAAGTGTCAAAAAATTATAAAACAAAAAGTAAATAAAGATTATCCTTATTTTTCATATTTTTTTCTTAAAGAAGTTAAATTAATATAAATCTAAGAAATGCTTTTGTAAAGTATCTGTAAATTCATATTCATTATTTTTTCAGTATGGAGGATTTGTTTTCTTATTTGTAATGAATTTTGCAGAGGCATATAGTAACTCAAGTTTGGATGTATATTTCTACATCTGTAAAATAAGGTAAAGCAAAGATTTCTCATAAACTTAATAGCAACATTTGCTACAAATTATTAGATTTTTGTGTACTTAGCGGTTAATAAAAGAAAATATATTAATAAATCCAAACTCATAAATGAACCCTTTTAAATAAATTGAATGTTAGCTAGCTAACTCAACCTCTTATATTAAACTTTCTTATGTGTATATTTCTTCTTAGACATATTTTAATAATATAGGCATCATTTATACCTTTATGGACGTCGTAACGCAATGTACAAAATCCTTATCATTATTTATAATATTTTGTTAACTATAGATAATTACAGAAAATATCTATCAGAATAAAAATAAAATTATTAATAAATATATAAGTATAATTTAATCAATTAATAACATATACTTGTTAATTGTTTTATAAAATATTTAGTAAATAAATCAACTGATTATGAAAAAGAGAAAGTGATTTATGATTAATTAGCTGAATTGAGAAATGGTCCCTGCCGTGTACACATCAAAGGGTTTTCCAAGAAAGTTAGAAAGAAGCTTGAGGTAGAGATGAAATTAAACGTCAACTTTATCAACTTTGGAGTTTTACTGAGGTCATTCAGGAAATGTCAGAGACCCTTTATTAAAAACCGTAATAAAGTCTAAAAGGGAAGGAGTAAAACCGTCACTATGCCAAAACTACCCCGTGGTATAAAGAGCATTGAAAGTATATATAATCAGGATAAAAAAAAAAAATACTAGTTCAGGTTTATCAGAGTTGTGGGAATGACAAATGGAAAGGATAAATTGATAAAACAAATTACAAGCAATGTTCTTACGTATTGTAAATGTAATAAAATATTATTGTAAACTAATTTAACAACTACCGAATTTAAAGTGTATTAGCAATTTACAGAAAAACTAAGAACATAGACTTTAATGAATAAACCATCTATTTGAATAATCTGAATGTTATATTTAATTACTAAGTATCTATTTTCATAATATTTATCATTATCGTAACGTAACTTCGAAGTGCGAAGTATCTTATATTTATATTATGCTAACGTGAACCATTTGCTTTTGACGGCGTTATATCGCAATGTACAATTTTCTTAATATTATATAATCTGAATGCTACATTAAATTACTAAATATCTTTTTTCATAATATTTATCATTATTGTAACCTAACTTCGAAGTGCGAAGTATCTTACATTTATACTATGCTAATATGAACCATTTACTTTTGACGGCGTTATATCGCAATGTACAGTTTTCTTAATATTATTTCTTATATTTAGTGTTTCTTAAGATTAGCCAAAGAACTATTGTATACGTTTTTTTAAGTCATTGTTTTCTTTTTGTTGATGGTAACGTGTTTTTGTTAATAGTAACGTGTCCGAGAACTCGGTATTTACACCCTTGAATTTTATTATATTTTCATCAGTGTTTTTAATACTTCTTACTAATAACTGAATCTTTATTATCTCACAAGATTTGAACCGTAAATAAATCAGTACTTTACCCGAGATCTTTATAATGATTGTTCAAATTCATTTGGTTAGTTTTGCAATGTTATGAGTTAAGAATTCAATTTTAATTATAAAGATAAGTATTGAATAAATTTATTTTTTCTTTGTAGTATTATCTACAATTCCATATTAAACAAAATCACAATCCGATACAGTAGAAAGAAAATTATGATTTCGTACACATATTCGTTAAAAAAGAGTTGCACAAGTCTTAGACTTACATGAAAAATATCAGAATATTCATTTGAACTTCAAAAGGTTTGGAATAGATTCAGGATGTTCCGTTCCATATGAACGCATCTTAGCGACTACACTAACCTAACTTAGAATGCTAAAGTACCTTATATCTTATATGAAAATGCTCCAATTTTAGACTTTTGTGGGCGTTATAACGCAATGTACAAATTTCTTAATACTATATCATATATTAAATTATTTCTAAGTTGCGGAAAACATTAGTAGACAAGTGTCAAAAAATTATAAAACAAAAAGTAAATAAAGATTATCCTTATTTTTCATATTTTTTTCTTAAAGAAGTTAAATTAATATAAATCTAAGAAATGCTTTTGTAAAGTATCTGTAAATTCATATTCATTATTTTTTCAGTATGGAGGATTTGTTTTCTTATTTGTAATGAATTTTGCAGAGGCATATAGTAACTCAAGTTTGGATGTATATTTCTACATCTGTAAAATAAGCTAAAGCAAAGATTTCTCATAAACTTAATAGCAACATTTGCTACAAATTATTAGATTTTTGTGTAATTAGCGGTTAATAAAAGAAAATATAGTAACAAATCCAAACTCATAAATAAATGAAAGAACCAATAAAAATAAAATTATTAATAAAGATATAAGTATAATTTTATCAATTCATAACAGATACTTGTTAATTGTTTTATAAAATATTTAGGAAATAAATCAACTGATTATGAAAAAGAGAAAGTGATTTATGCTTAATTAGCTGAATTGAGAAATGGTCCCTGCCGTGTACACATCAAAGGGTTTTCCAAGAAAGTTAGAAAGAAGCTTGAGGTAGAGATGGAATTAAACGTCAACTTTATCAACTTTGGAGTTTTACTGAGGTCATACAGGAAATGTCAGAGACCCATTATTAAGAATCGTAATAAAGTCTAAAAGAGAAGGAGTAAAACCGTTACTATGGCAAAACTACCCCGTGGTATAAAGAACATTAAAAGTATATATAATCAGGATAAAAAAAATAATACTTCTTCAGGTTTATCAGAGTTGTGGGAATGACATATGGAAAGGATAAATTGATAAAAAAAAATACAAGCAATGTTCTTACGTATTGTAAATGTAATAAAATATTATTGTAAACTAATTTAACAACTACCGAATTTAAAGTGTATTAGCAATTTACAGAAAAACTAAGAACATAGACTTTAATGAATAAACTATCTATTTGAATAATCTGAATGTTATATTTAATTACTAAGTATCTATTTTCATAATATTTATCATTATTGTAACCTAACTTCGAAGTGCGAAGTATCTTATATTTATATTATGCTAATGTGAACCATTTTATTTTGACGGCGTTATATCGCAATGTACAGTTTTCTTAATATTATTTCTTATATTTAGTGTTCCTTAAGATTAGCCAAAGAACTATTGTATACATTTTTTTTAAGTCATTGTTTTCCTTTTTTTTTTGTTGATGGTAACGTGTTTTTGAAGTGAAACTTCTTTATAGGGGTTGGAAAAAAATGTAGTGTAACATTTTTTCGTTACGCGTCACATTTTTCCGTTACGCGCCATCTTTTTGAAGTGAAACATCTTTATCGGCGGATGGGAGGAATTTTATAGCAATGTAAAAAAATTGTAACGTTTTTCTGTTACGCGCCATCTTTATTTTTAAAGTCACATTTTTCCGTTACGCGCCATATTTATTTGTATGCATGTCTATGATAATAAACAGCGTTAATTGAATACCAAATGATTTTTTTTTGCTTAAACTTTATCTAATTTAGCTTTATTTAACCAATTCCTGTAAAGTTATAAATGGTGGATTATTTTTCGGAAAAATTGTGTTATAAAGAAGTTTCACTTTTTACGTGTGTACCTACACTAATACACACACACATTTTTATATTTTGTTAATAGTAACGTGTCCGAGAACTCGGTATTTACACCCTTGAATTTTATTATATTTTCATCAGTGTTTTTAATACTTCTTACTAATAACTGAATCTTTATTATCTCACAAGATTTGAACCGTAAATAAATCAGTACTTTACCCGAGATCTTTATAATGCTTGTTCAAATTGATTTGGTAAGTTTTGCAATGTTATGAGTTAAGAATTCAATTTTAATTATAAAGATAAGTATTGAATAAATTTATTTTTTCTTTGTAGTATTATCTACAATTCCATATTGAACAAAATCACAATCCGATACAGTAGAAAGAAAATTATGATTTCGTACACATATTGGTTAAAAAAGAGTTGCACAAGTCTTAGACTTACATGAAAAATATCAGAATATTCATTTGAACTTCAAAAGGTTTGGAATAGATTCAGGATGTTCCGTTCCATATGAACGCATCTTAGCGACTACACTAACCTAACTTAGAATGCTAAAGTACCTTATATCTTATATGAAAATGCTCCAATTTTAGACTTTTGTCGGCGTTATAACGCAATGTACAAATTTCTTAATACTATATCATATATTTAATTATTTCTAAGTTTCGAAAAACATTAGTAGACAAGTGTCAAAAAATTATAAAACAAAAAGTAAATAAAGATTATCCTTATTTTTCATATTTTTTTCTTAAAGAAGTTAAATTAATATAAATCTAAGAAATGCTTTTGTAAAGTATCTGTAAATTCATATTCATTATTTTTTCAGTATGGAGGATTTGTTTTCTTATTTGTAATGAATTTTGCAGAGGCATATAGTAACTCAAGTTTGGATGTATATTTCTACATCTGTAAAATAAGCTAAAGCAAAGATTTCTCATAAACTTAATAGCAACATTTGCTACAAATTATTAGATTTTTTTATTAAAACCGTTACTATGGCAAAACTACCCCGTGGTATAAAGAACATTAAAAGTATATATAATCAGGATAAAAAAAATAATACTTCTTCAGGTTTATCAGAGTTGTGGGAATGACATATGGAAAGGATAAATTGATAAAAAAAAATACAAGCAATGTTCTTACGTATTGTAAATGTAATAAAATATTATTGTAAACTAATTTAACAACTACCGAATTTAAAGTGTATTAGCAATTTACAGAAAAACTAAGAACATAGACTTTAATGAATAAACCATCTATTTGAATAATCTGAATGTTATATTTAATTACTAAGTATCTATTTTCATAATATTTATCATTATTGTAACCTAACTTCGAAGTGCGAAGTATCTTATATTTATATTATGCTAATGTGAACCATTTTATTTTGACGGCGTTATATCGCAATGTACAGTTTTCTTAATATTATTTCTTATATTTAGTGTTCCTTAAGATTAGCCAAAGAACTATTGTATACATTTTTTTTAAGTCATTGTTTTCCTTTTTTTTTTTGTTGATGGTAACGTGTTTTTGAAGTGAAACTTCTTTATAGGGGTTGGAAAAAAATGTAGTGTAACATTTTTTCGTTACGCGTCACATTTTTCCGTTACGCGCCATCTTTTTGAAGTGAAACATCTTTATCGGCGGATGGGAGGAATTTTATAGCAATGTAAAAAAATTGTAACGTTTTTCTGTTACGCGCCATCTTTATTTTTAAAGTCACATTTTTCCGTTACGCGCCATATTTATTTGTATGCATGTCTATGATAATAAACAGCGTTAATTGAATACCAAATGATTTTTTTTTGCTTAAACTTTATCTAATTTAGCTTTATTTAACCAATTCCTGTAAAGTTATAAATGGTGGATTATTTTTCGGAAAAATTGTGTTATAAAGAAGTTTCACTTTTTACGTGTGTACCTACACTAATACACACACACATTTTTATATTTTGTTAATAGTAACGTGTCCGAGAACTCGGTATTTACACCCTTGAATTTTATTATATTTTCATCAGTGTTTTTAATACTTCTTACTAATAACTGAATCTTTATTATCTCACAAGATTTGAACCGTAAATAAATCAGTACTTTACCCGAGATCTTTATAATGCTTGTTCAAATTGATTTGGTAAGTTTTGCAATGTTATGAGTTAAGAATTCAATTTTAATTATAAAGATAAGTATTGAATAAATTTATTTTTTCTTTGTAGTATTATCTACAATTCCATATTGAACAAAATCACAATCCGATACAGTAGAAAGAAAATTATGATTTCGTACACATATTGGTTAAAAAAGAGTTGCACAAGTCTTAGACTTACATGAAAAATATCAGAATATTCATTTGAACTTCAAAAGGTTTGGAATAGATTCAGGATGTTCCGTTCCATATGAACGCATCTTAGCGACTACACTAACCTAACTTAGAATGCTAAAGTACCTTATATCTTATATGAAAATGCTCCAATTTTAGACTTTTGTCGGCGTTATAACGCAATGTACAAATTTCTTAATACTATATCATATATTTAATTATTTCTAAGTTTCGAAAAACATTAGTAGACAAGTGTCAAAAAATTATAAAACAAAAAGTAAATAAAGATTATCCTTATTTTTCATATTTTTTTCTTAAAGAAGTTAAATTAATATAAATCTAAGAAATGCTTTTGTAAAGTATCTGTAAATTCATATTCATTATTTTTTCAGTATGGAGGATTTGTTTTCTTATTTGTAATGAATTTTGCAGAGGCATATAGTAACTCAAGTTTGGATGTATATTTCTACATCTGTAAAATAAGCTAAAGCAAAGATTTCTCATAAACTTAATAGCAACATTTGCTACAAATTATTAGATTTTTGTGTAATTAGCGGTTAATAAAAGAAAATATAGTAACAAATCCAAACTCATAAATAAATGAACCAACCAATAAAAATAAAATTATTTATAAAGATATAAGTATAATTTTATCAATTAATAACAGATACTTGTTAATTGTTTTATTAAATATTTAGGAAATAAATCAACTGATTATGAAAAAGAGAAAGTGATTTATGATTAATTAGCTGAATTGAGAAATGGTCCCTGCCGTGTACACATCAAAGGGTTTTCCAAGAAAGTTAGAAAGAAGCTTGAGGTAGAGATGGAATTAAACGTCAACTTTATCAACTTTGGAGTTTTACTGAGGTCATACAGGAAATGTCAGAGACCCATTATTAAGAATCGTAATAAAGTCTAAAAGGGAAGGAGTAAAACCGTTACTATGGCAAAACTACCCCGTGGTATAAAGAACATTAAAAGTATATATAATCAGGATAAAAAAAATAATACTTCTTCAGGTTTATCAGAGTTGTGGGAATGACATATGGAAAGGATAAATTGATAAAAAAAATTACAAGCAATGTTCTTACGTATTGTAAATGTAATAAAATATTATTGTAAACTAATTTAACAACTACCGAATTTAAAGTGTATTAGCAATTTACAGAAAAACTAAGAACATAGACTTTAATGAATAAACCATCTATTTGAATAATCTGAATGTTATATTTAATTACTAAGTATCTATTTTCATAATATTTATCATTATTGTAACCTAACTTCGAAGTGCGAAGTATCTTATATTTATATTATGCTAATGTAAACCATTTTATTTTGACGGCGTTATATCGCAATGTACAGTTTTCTTAATATTATTTCTTATATTTAGTGTTCTTTAAGATTAGCCAAAGAACTATTGTATACATTTTTTTTAAGTCATTGTTTTCTGTTTTTTGTTGATGGTAACGTGTTTTTGAAGTGAAACTTCTTTATAGGGGTTGGAAAAAAATGTAGTGAACATTTTTTCGTTACGCGTCACATTTTTCCGTTACGCGCCATCTTTTTGAAGTGAAACATCTTTATCGGCGGATGGGAGGAATTTTATAGCAATGTAAAAAAATTGTAACGTTTTTCTGTTACGCGCCATCTTTATTTTTAAAGTCACATTTTTCCGTTACGCGCCATATTTATTTGTATGCATGTCTATGATAATAAACAGCGTTAATTGAATACCAAATGATTTTTTTTTGCTTAAACTTTATCTAATTTAGCTTTATTTAACCAATTCCTGTAAAGTTATAAATGGTGGATTATTTTTCGGAAAAATTGTGTTATAAAGAAGTTTCACTTTTTACGTGTGTACCTACACTAATACACACACACATTTTTATATTTTGTTAATAGTAACGTGTCCGAGAACTCGGTATTTACACCCTTGAATTTTATTATATTTTCATCAGTGTTTTTAATACTTCTTACTAATAACTGAATCTTTATTATCTCACAAGATTTGAACCGTAAATAAATCAGTACTTTACCCGAGATCTTTATAATGCTTGTTCAAATTGATTTTTTAAGTTTTGCAATGTTATGAGTTAAGAATTCAATTTTAATTATAAAGATAAGTATTGAATAAATTTATTTTTTCTTTGTAGTATTATCTACAATTCCATATTGAACAAAATCACAATCCGATACAGTAGAAAGAAAATTATGATTTCGTACACATATTGGTTAAAAAAGAGTTGCACAAGTCTTAGACTTACATGAAAAATATCAGAATATTCATTTGAACTTCAAAAGGTTTGGAATAGATTCAGGATGTTCCGTTCCATATGAACGCATCTTAGCGACTACACTAACCTAACTTAGAATGCTAAAGTACCTTATATCTTATATGAAAATGTTCCAATTTTAGACTTTTGTGGGCGTTATAACGCAATGTACAAATTTCTTAATACTATATCATATATTCAATTATTTCTAAGTTGCGGAAAACATTAGTAGACAAGTGTCAAAAAATTATAAAACAAAAAGTAAATAAAGATTATCCTTATTTTTCATATTTTTTTCTTAAAGAAGTTAAATTAATATAAATCTAAGAAATGCTTTTGTAAAGTATCTGTAAATTCATATTCATTATTTTTTCAGTATGGAGGATTTGTTTTCTTATTTGTAATGAATTTTGCAGAGGCATATAGTAACTCAAGTTTGGATGTATATTTCTACATCTGTAAAATAAGCTAAAGCAAAGATTTCTCATAAACTTAATAGCAACATTTGCTACAAATTATTAGATTTTTGTGTAATTAGCGGTTAATAAAAGAAAATATAGTAACAAATCCAAACTCATAAATAAATGAACCAACCAATAAAAATAAAATTATTTATAAAGATATAAGTATAATTTTATCAATTAATAACAGATACTTGTTAATTGTTTTATTAAATATTTAGGAAATAAATCAACTGATTATGAAAAAGAGAAAGTGATTTAAGATTAATTAGCTGAATTGAGAAATGGTCCCTGCCGTGTACACATCAAAGGGTTTTCCAAGAAAGTTAGAAAGAAGCTTGAGGTAGAGATGGAATTAAACGTCAACTTTATCAACTTTGGAGTTTTACTGAGGTCATACAGGAAATGTCAGAGACCCATTATTAAGAATCGTAATAAAGTCTAAAAGGGAAGGAGTAAAACCGTTACTATGGCAAAACTACCCCGTGGTATAAAGAACATTAAAAGTATATATAATCAGGATAAAAAAAATAATACTTCTTCAGGTTTATCAGAGTTGTGGGAATGACATATGGAAAGGATAAATTGATAAAAAAAATTACAAGCAATGTTCTTACGTATTGTAAATGTAATAAAATATTATTGTAAACTAATTTAACAACTACCGAATTTAAAGTGTATTAGCAATTTACAGAAAAACTAAGAACATAGACTTTAATGAATAAACCATCTATTTGAATAATCTGAATGTTATATTTAATTACTAAGTATCTATTTTCATAATATTTATCATTATTGTAACCTAACTTCGAAGTGCGAAGTATCTTATATTTATATTATGCTAATGTAAACCATTTTATTTTGACGGCGTTATATCGCAATGTACAGTTTTCTTAATATTATTTCTTATATTTAGTGTTCTTTAAGATTAGCCAAAGAACTATTGTATACATTTTTTTTAAGTCATTGTTTTCTGTTTTTTGTTGATGGTAACGTGTTTTTGAAGTGAAACTTCTTTATAGGGGTTGGAAAAAAATGTAGTGAACATTTTTTCGTTACGCGTCACATTTTTCCGTTACGCGCCATCTTTTTGAAGTGAAACATGTTTATCGGCGGATGGGAGGAATTTTATAGCAATGTAAAAAAATTGTAACGTTTTTCTGTTACGCGCCATATTTATTTTTAAAGTCACATTTTTCCGTTACGCGCCATATTTATTTGTATGCATGTCTATGATAATAAACAGCGTTAATTGAATACCAAATGATTTTTTTTTGCTTAAACTTTTTCTAATTTAGCTTTATTTAACCAATTCCTGTAAAGTTATAAATGGTGGATTATTTTTCGGAAAAATTGTGTTATAAAGAAGTTTCACTTTTTACGTGTGTACCTACACTAATACACACACACATTTTTATATTTTGTTAATAGTAACGTGTCCGAGAACTCGGTATTTACACCCTTGAATTTTATTATATTTTCATCAGTGTTTTTAATACTTCTTACTAATAAGTGAATCTTTATTATCTCACAAGATTTGAACCGTAAATAAATCAGTACTTTACCCGAGATCTTTATAATGCTTGTTCAAATTGATTTGGTATTTTTTGCAATGTTATGAGTTAAGAATTCAATTTTAATTATAAAGATAAGCATTGAATAAATTTATTTTTTCTTTGTAGTATTATCTACAATTCCATATTGAACAAAATCACAATCCGATACAGTGGAAAGAAAATTATGATTTCGTACACATATTGGTTAAAAAAGAGTTGCACAAGTCTTAGACTTACATGAAAAATATCAGAATATTCATTTGAACTTCAAAAGGTTTGGAATAGATTCAGGATGTTACGTTCCATATGAACGCATCTTAGCGACTACACTAACCTAACTTAGAATGCTAAAGTACCTTATATCTTATATGAAAATGTTTCAATTTTATACTTTTGTGGGCGTTATAACGCAATGTACAAATTTCTTAATACTATTTCATATATTTAATTATTTCTAAGTTGCGGAAAACATTAGTAGACAAGTGTCAAAAAATTATAAAACAAAAAGTAAATAAAGATTATCCTTATTTTTCATATTTTTTTCTTAAAGAAGTTAAATTAATATAAATCTAAGAAATGCTTTTGTAAAATATCTATAAATTCATATTCATTATTTTTTCAGTATGGAGGATTTGTTTTCTTATTTCTAATGAATTTTGCAGGGGCATATAGTATCTCAAGTTTGTGTATATTCTTTTATCTGTAAAACAAGCTAAAGCAATGATTTCTCATAAACTTAATAGCAACATTGCTACAGATTATTAGATTTTTGTGTAATTGAGGGTTATTAAAAGAAAATATATTAATAAATCCAAACTCATAAATAAATGAACCCTTTTAAATAAATTGAATGTTACCTAGCTAACTCAACCTCTTATATTAAACTTTCTTATGTGTATATTTCTTCTTAGACATATTTTAATAATATAGGCATCATTTATACCTTTATGCACGTCGTAACGCAATGTACAAAATCCTTATCATTATTTATAATATTTTGTTAAATATAGATAATTACAGAAAATATCTATCAGAATATAAATAAAATTATTTATAAATATAGAAGTATAATTTTATCAATGAAAATTTTTCCCCCGGTAACGCTGTAATAGCCAATAGGGCTAACAATATAGACAAACAAAAAAAAATTTAAAAAAAATTAAAAATTCTTGTAATCATTAATAACAAAACAATTTATTATTCCCCGAATTATTTTTTAAAATATCTGAAGAATAAGTCAACTGATTATGAAAAAGGGAAAGTGAGTTATGATTAATTAGCAGAATTGAGAAATGGTCGCTGGCGTGTATAATTAAAAGAGTTTTCCAAGATAGTTAGAAAACTTAAGGTAGAACGGAAATGAAAAGATCAACTTTATCAAGTCAGACGTTGGAGTTTTACTTACGACATATAGGAGATGTCAAAAACCCATTATTAAGAATCGTAAATAAAGTCTAAAAGGGAAGGAGTAAAACCGTCACTAAGGCAATACTTCCACGTGGTATAAAGGGTAAAAGTGTACATAAACAAGACAAAAAAAAATTAATACTACTTCAGGTTTATCAGAGTTGTGGGAATGACATATAGAAAGGATAAATAAATACCTAACTTCGTATCTTACAATTATACTATGCTAATACTGAACCATTTACCTTGACGGCGTTATATCGCAATGTACAAATTTCTTAATACTATTTCTTACATTAAATTATAATGTTCTAATAAAAAACAAGAAATATAATAATAAAATCATTACAGTTAGAAAATAAATATCAGAAATCGGTTTTTGATGTTAAAAAGGTCAAGGTATTACATTTTATAAAACATCTATTTCAATAATCTGAATGGTAAATTTAATTAACCTAAGTATCTATTTTGATATTATTTATCATTATTGTAACCTAACTTCGTATCTTTTATTTATATTATGCTAATAAAGGGTCATGTATTTTGACGGCGTTATATCGCAATGTACAAATTTCTTAATACTATTTTTTACATTAAATTATATTGTCCTAATAAAAACAGAATCATTACTGTTTGAAAATAAATATCAGAAATCGGTTTTTGATGTTAAAAAGGTCAAGGTATTACATTTTATAAAACATCTATGTCAATAATCTGAATGGTAAATTTAATTAACCTAAGTATCTATTTTGATATTATTTATCATTATTGTAACCTAACTTCGTATCTTTTATTTATACTATGTTAATAAAGGGTCATGTATTTTGACGGCGTTATATCGCAATGTACAAATTTCTTAATACTATTTTTTACATTAAATTATATTGTCCTAATAAAAACAGAATCATTACTGTTTGAAAATAAATATCAGAAATCGGTTTTTGATGTTAAAAAGGTCAAGGTATTACATTTTATAAAACATCTATTGCAATAATCTGAATGGTAAATTTAATTAACCTAAGTATCTATTTTGATATTATTTATCATTATTGTAACCTAACTTCGTATCTTTTATTTATACTATGCTAATAATGGGTCATGTATTTTGACGGCGTTATATCGCAATGTACAAATTTCTTAATACTATTTTTTACATTAAATTATATTGTCCTAATAAAAACAGAATCATTACTGTTTGAAAATAAATATCAGAAATCGGTTTTTGATGTTAAAAAGGTCAAGGTATTACATTTTATAAAACATCTATTTCAATAATCTGAATGGTAAATTTAATTAACCTAAGTATCTATTTTGATATTATTTATCATTATTGTAACCTAACTTCGTATCTTTTATTTATACTATGCTAATAAAGGGCCATGTATTTTGACGGCGTTATATCGCAATGTACAAATTTCTTAATACTATTTCTTACTTTAAATTATAATGTCCTAATAAAAAACAAGAAATATAATAATAAAATCATTACTTTTTGAAAATAAAAAGCAGAAATCGGTTTTTGATGTTAAAAAGGTCAAGGTATTAAAAATTACGTATTTTACACTGTCGCTAGTCATCCTCTGATATAATACTGGGTACTTTCTTATTCATTCGATTGTCAAATTAATATTTCAAAGACTTGATGTTAATAAAGAAAAGAAACAAATATCAAAATTCCTAAAAACCTAAAAATATAATAATTAATAATTATGATTACTCAAAATCTATTATATACAGAAAATAATTATATTTGATAGCGATACGGTAGCTCAGTTGGTAGAGCGACGGGACGGTTTCCCAGTAGTCGCGAGTTCGAATCCCTGCCCGAATCAGTTTATTTTTATTCCATATTTATATAAATTTAATTATATTTTTATAATCATTGATTTATTTGTTCTGTTGAAGGTAACGTGTCTGAGAACTCGGTATTTACATACTTGAATTTTATTATATTTTGATCAGTGTTTGGAATGCTATTAATACTTTATACATATTATATTAATAACTGATTTTTCTTTTATCTTAAAAGATTTGAACAAAAAATAATTTAGCATTTTCTTAGACATCTTTAAAATGTTTGTTTAAATTGATTTTGTAAATTTTGCAATGTTATAAGATAAGATAGAGTTAGGAATTCAATTTAAATTATAAAGATAAATGTTGAACAATTTTATTTTTTCTTTGTAGTATTGTTTTCATATCTGCAATTCCATATTGATCAAAATCACCATCAGATACCGTAGAACGAAAATTGAGATTATATTAGTTAAAAAAAGAGTTGCAGAAATCTTATCGTTACGAGAATAATATCAGAATATACATTTGCGTATGCCTTCAAAAGGTTTGGAATAGATTCAGGATGTTCCATATGAACGCATTTTAGCGACTATATTAACCTAACTTAGAATGCTGAAGTATCTTATATTGATCACCGTAATTTAGACTTTTATGGGCGTTATAACGCAATGTACAAATTCCTTAATCCTATTTCTTACATTAGTAACATTGTCCTAATAAAAATCAAATATTACAATATAAAAGCATTACTGTTTAAAAATAAATATCAGAATCGGTAAGATGTCAAGGTATTACAATTTAAGTATTTTACACTGTCGTTAGGGATCCGCTAATATAATATTGGGTACTTTCTCATTAATGCGATCGTCAAGTGAATATTTAAGACTGAATGTGATCAAAGGGAATAAACAGATATCGAATCTCCTATTATTATTTTCTAGCAGAATCTGTTCTTTTCTTTCCTACTATAATTCTCTTTTATAATTTGTAGAAAGACTTTAAGATTTAAATTTAAATTTACGAGAAAGAACCTAATGGTGTACACGAATAAATATTAGCTCAACTTTACTTTCTAAAACTTTTTTACATTTGGAGCACATTTCTCATCATAATCGAATCGACAATGTTCAAATTTCTTAATATTATTTTTTATATTTAGTGTCCCTTAAGATTATCCAAAAATCTATTGTATACTAAAGAAAAGTTTAAATTATTTTGATTCAATATTTTTTGTTTTCAAATTCAGAAATGCTTCATTTTTTTGATAAATTTTGTAATGTTACGAGTCAAGACAGAGTTATGAATTCAATTTCAATTATAAAGATATCAACATTTTCGTAAATATTGAAGAAATTATATATATTTTTTAGTATTGTTTACACATCTACCACTCCATATCGAACGATATCATAATCAGATATCGTATAACATTATAAAATATTCCTAACGATTACATTTCTATCTCTATTTATACTTTAACTTTATATACACACTACTTTTTAAATGTTGTTCTTTTGATTTAAGTTTATTTATACTACCTTACATAACGCTAACCCAATTGGGAACTAAACTTTCTTTTATTTTTTATTTATTTTTTGTTTTTTTTTACGATAATTTTAATCAAAGCTTTGTCCACACTTGTATCTTATGAGTGCATCAGATATCCTCAATGTTAACGCAGCGTATCAGGGTTACTAGTGTTGATGCAAAATGGTAAAAAAAAAATATCTAAACGTGAAATTGTTCATATGCTATTTGATTGAAACATATTTAACTTGATCAAATTATAATGATTATTGTATGTATTGACTTCTTATCATTATTTAAATTGTCATTGATGTTACAAATAAAAAAAAGGTTTTTAGTAATAATTACATAAATATATATTTATGAACAGAACAAAATACATATTTATATAATTTTTAATCATCTGGCTATAATAAATATTCATTACTATATTTCATTTTTGTTTATTATTAGAAATATAAACAAAAATGAAATATTAACCAGAAAACAAAAATTAAACATTAACAAAAAACTTTAATAAACTTAATTAAAAACGAATAATAATAAATCATTTAATACGATGGTGTATTATTCTGTAGTAATTAAAATTCTTATTCAAAATGCATAATTTATACATTAGCAAAGTATAGACGGACTGCTCAATTAATTGCGCCCGTAAATACATAGAATTGTTAAAATAATGTCTATCTTTATTGATGTTAAGATTATTATTATAGTTTTATTTGAACTGATTATTTATACTTCCTATTATTATTATTTATTATTTTATTTTCCTATTGTATTTGGAATATAATTAAGAAGATATAATTATTAATAAAATGTATGAATATAAAAATTTTATATTTAATAATTAAAATAAATTCTTCCCCTTTGCTTTTGGACAAATCTCTAACAGCAATAGATTTTTTAAATAAAATGGTATTTCGAATCAAATAAAATATCATGAGAGTGTGTTAATTTCAAAGAAGATGATTTTTTGTGACTTTTTTAGATATATAGAAGAAGAAGAAGAAAGGAGAAGAAGTAGAAGAATGTAATAATAGTAGTAGTAGTAGTAGTAGTAGTAGTAGTAGTAGTAGTATATGTAGAAGTTAGTAATATCAATGTTCCATCATGTACTTACTTTTACGATTACGCAATAAATTATAAGTATAAAATAATTATACAATTAAAAATATTCATTGAAAATTTAACATTACCCTAACAATGTTTTTATTTTCAATTAATAAAAAATACTATAATAAAATTTTAAATAATAATATTTTAAGTGATTTTTGCTTGAATTGAATTTCTTTTGCTTCAACTTGAATTTGTAATTGAAATAAAGAAATAAAATTTAAGGTAAAGGATTCAGGTTATACATTCTAGTTAGGCGCCTTTATACCTCTTAATATGTCTGGTAATCTGTGATGATCTGCCATTACCGCCTGCAGTGTTTTAAAGCTAAAGGTGTCCTTATAAAACAAATTAGGACCTGGCCACTGCTCGCCATTCTTAGGAACCCCCGTCTGTGAAAGACAAAATAAAACTATTGGAAACAACACGAATAAATGTAGATGAAATATACGGATAGTTTATTTTATATACGAGTATCCAAAATGTAAATGTAAACGTCATACAAAATCATACATACTACTAATAGAGTAGTAGAAAATTCACGTCGTTTGGTCTCGTTTAAGAATTTGGCCACCCCTTGTACCCCCAGGTATTGTAAGAGGCTATTAAAAGTCCAACATGTGGTACAATCACCTTGCGGTCTCCTGACCGCAGCGTGAATGGGCTAATTCGATCACACTATCACTAAAGACCGACGTCATGCAGTGGCCTAGTGCCATTATGTTTCCCATAGGTACATGTCGACGCCTGGCGCCTAACTAGCCCATCCCAGTATGTGATTGCGGTTCTTAAAAAGATTTTAATGCGGGAGAGTTTTGGATCCATAGAAACTGGAGAATCCCTCCCCGAGCCAACTTGTTCAGGACGCCCTTCGTATTCTGGGAGGGCACAGAGCCGCTAATTGTCAAGGGCAAACGAGGCCTACACTCCTCGGTGCCCCGCCACTCCACTTTGAATGTAGACTTTTGCAATGTCAGGGAACACTAACACTTTCGCACACTAACCTTAACGTTCAGACGGCGCAACCTGCCTTATTGTTTTTAAAGAAGACACAGATATCTCAATCAAGCGACACAGCGTAATTATCACACTCCGGATGATAACTTTTAGATCCCTTTTGATCTCATACCGGGATATCTGTGTTCGTAAAGGACGATATCTGCAGTCACCTTGGCAGTTTTAAAGGGACCTGTCAACACTCCGGCTATGCGTAGACATGGTTGACCTTGTGAGAGATTATACACACCATAGCGATAGGCTTGGGTCACATGCTATGCAAGGAAATCTATATTTGACTTTGCCACAGCTAATGGTCTATCCCAATTGGTTGAGACTTCTACTCGTCTCCAGGATGTGGATAACCATTTGCCCTCTTTGGATCTTCCGCTGACAACACATCCCGAGAACTACCAAACTACCAGGTAATTATTGACGCGCCTCTAGGTTCCTTGAACCTTTGATTGTAGTGCTTCGAACATGTGCTCCTGGACTGACTCCTGTACTAACTCCTATTTAAAAGACGTTGTCCCAAATTTATAGAAGACCACTCTGGTTGGTCCATCCGATCCGAAAAAGGCAAGAAATCTGACTATTATAAGCAGCCAGCTGCTGACTTACCTTAAACATCGTTATTTAGTCGGTGACCGTGCAATATGGCTTTTGTGTGTTTTTGTGCAAAATCTTCGATCAGCGGGCGATCTTCTGGTGTAACACACTGATGGGTAGCGGTTATTGGAAAATAAGGAAGAGGGCCTGGCAGTTATTTTGGATATGTCGAAAGCCTTTGATTGTGTATGGCGCTTATTTGATTGTGTATGGGCTTATTATTAGACGGAGCATACAAGTCGTCACCATTCACTCAACATTTATTGCTATGTTTTATATTTCGGCCGTGCAGGACTCTTTCGGGAAGATATCGATGAGTTCCGAAAGAAACTTGTGTCTTCTGTTGAGACTTCGTTAGAAAAGGTTTCAGAGTGGGGTAAACTGAACCTTATTCAGTTTAATTCCCAGAAAACACAAGTTTGCGCGTTTACCACTAAAAATAACCCATTCGTCGTATCTCCTCTCTCGAGGACACTCCCCTTAATGCCTTGCTAAGTGTCGGAGAATTGGGCCTAGATATATCGATTATCAATTTTACGGTCACCTGGAGAGCAAGGACAAATTTGCCTAAAAGAAACTTGGAGTGATCAACAGAGCTGTGCAGTACTTCTAGAGTGTTCCTAAGAAAGTTGTCCTGTGCAGTTCTCAAAGTGATTTCTACCACAAACCATTAAAATCTGTAATCTCCTTCGGATCTTCCTCCTGCATATCGATACGACATGAGTACCTTCAAAACAAGCGCCTACTCTTGTGATTCCTCGGACCCACAGGCTCGTTTGCCCTCCTTATATGATAAATAAAAAGAATAAAAAAACATACTAACGGGATTTAAATCCTGGATAGAAGTATGTTTCTATTTTCTACATTTTATATTTGATTATTGTCAAATATAAAATGTGTGTCAAATATTATGTGCCTATTTAAGGTATTATCTCCTAGCCTTGTTGAATACTTTTCGAATAATAATTATAATGTAACTAAATATATGATGTTGTTTTTTGATAGTCGAAATACTCACCACGTTCTTATGATAGTAGTCTTCAAGATGCTGAAGGACCAGCAACATGTTCGACGGAGTCATTACGATGTTAGACACCTGCAGTTTGGTTGCGGGCGTCATCGTCGTGCTTTTACGACTCTAGATGACTACGTATTGCGACATAAAGACTGAAATGAGCAGAATTTGATATGGTTATCTCTTTCATAAAATCACTACATACCATTAAAAAATAAACTTTATTAAGCCTAAATATTTTTCTGATTGACTTGTTATTTTTTTGTTAGAAATTAAATCTAACGTTGATATAATTTTATACTTTTTTTTAAATAGACTAGTAAATAAAACTAAATTAATTTATATATAAACTAATCATTACCTGGCAGAGGTGAACCGGCAAAAGCTGTGGCGTCTCTCAGCGCTCTCCCGACGCCTAATAAATGTTCAAATAAGTGCATCAGACATGCGCTGATCAATACTGACCGTCCGGTGTACCGTGCGGTTCCGCGCATGTCATTTACAATATGTTTTGATATACTTACAAATATAAGTATAACAAATATAACCAATACCTTTAATGTTGTATCGATAATATAACAAATATAATATTATATAAAAAGGGCAAAAAGTTGAGTTTCAGTGTTATTTGTAATGGAAATGAAATATTTTTATTAATAGATATTTATTCTCCTAATTCTCTATTAATTCTCCTAGTCTTTGGGATTAGATAGATATTATAAATCTTTAATATTTACTATATACACAGGAACAACAACTATATAAATGTATATTATATATATTCCATTTGGAAATATCCTACAATATCTCTGAACTATAAAGTTTCATGTCTCAAAGCTATTAAGAATTAGTCCTTGTTTTAACTGTACTGTTCTGTAACTTTATCATTTCAATCTATGTCCCAAAATACAGACAAATAAAATATATGAAAATTAATGTATGTTTCTTTATTTTTTAAACCCTTATATAATTCCGGCAAATACTTTATTAGCAAAAAAGTACTAGCAGGCCTTAAATAAAACTTTTTAAAATCACGTTACCGGATTAGTATGATTCAGGAAATGTTATTTTTATAAAATTATGACCAATCTTCAGTGGTCTCAGTAGAAGCAATTAAATCTTTTAAGGAGTAGGTGTCTGCTACCCATAATTAAAATTTTGATGTAACAATATAGTTTGAGAAGTTTATTTAACTTTGTACCAGTCATTTTGTAATGTTTTTATTTCTTTATATTTATTGTAATAAAAAGCAAAGCAAATGATGTAAACAGTCTTTCTATTGACCGGTAAATAATAAACGTCAAAATATAAAAGACCATATTAATAACAAATGTATTGTGAATTTTCGCATTATTTTATGAATTTTATTCGCTTGCGTATTGAACAATATTACTAATGATTATTTGAATATTAACTTTCTCTAGAATTGGTGTAAAAGATCTAAAGTTGCGTAAAAAGCCTAAAATTCAATAAATCTTTATTATCTTATCTTAATGAAATAAATAAGAGTAAAAAGTGTTCAAGAAGTAAAGGCGGGCTAAAAAACTACCTATGATATGTTTCGGTGAAAAGTAAAAAAACACGATTAAGGTAATAAAAAACGTGGTTTTTCTATTTTATTGAAGGTTGATTAATTATTATATTTATTCATGTCAAAATAATTTTACAAATCAATTATACTTATAAGACATAAACATTAACAAGTTTTTCGATATATAACAAAAAATATCTCTAGTCCCTGGAATTTCGAACAATTGTACAAAGAAGTGATACATGATGGAATAGTATTTAATAAATTTCCTATATTTCAATAATTAGGATTCTACAATGCTATATTATTTAGAAAAACAACGTTAAATCCTCGGATGTTGCAAGAGTTCATGGGCGGCGGTGATCACAAGTCATCTGTGACCCGCCAGCTCGTTTGCCCTCCTCTTACATTAAAAAAAAAAATAATACAATTTAAAGGTAATTTAAGTTGACATACATTTTTCTGTTCAATAACATTTATTAGAATTACATATTAACATTTTTAATACTAATTACCTTTTCTATTATAGAAAGAAGATGATTTTATGAAAGACTTATAGAAATTAAAACAAATTTTTAAAGGTATTACCTTGAAAACTATTACCTTGATTATGTTTAACGGTAATATTTCTAATAACCAAGACGGGCAGCGATACGGTGGCTCAGTTGGTAGAGCGACGGGACGGTTTCCCAGTAGTCGCGGGTTCGAATCCCTGCCCGTATCTGTTTATTTTTCATTCTTTATTTATATAAATTTAAATAAGCTTAACATGGCTATACATGTTTAAAGATATTTTCTACCCTTTCTTGTTTTAAAAATATTTAAAAATAATGTTGTAATCTTAACAATCACCATCACTAGATTCATGGAGTATTTCATATTATACCATGACGTGGAATTATAATTAACATAATATAGTATTTCCGTTATTTTACAAAATATATTCTAAAACTAGTCTTAAAACTGTAAAGGAATAAAAGGGTACTTGATGTCTTTTGTACCTTTTACATACGATGTAAATTTCATTTCTAATAAATAAATTTCATTTCATTTCTAAGATGTTTATAAAGATCTGGTCACAATAACATTCATGACGTCATCCATCCGTCTTATTTTGAAAATACTTCTACTTGAAGCATTTCATGTTGTTATGAAGAGTAGGAAAAAGTAATTTTCCTTTACATAACCAAGATATAAAGAGCCTTAGAAAGATACGAACTATTAATTGTTTAATTATCTTTATAATACTACAATTACATTTCTATTAACATTATTATTATGATTTCATTTTATAAAACACCCAGATTTTAAAATATTATTTTATTTTTATACTTAGAATATATTTTAACGATATAATAAAATGAGTAGAAATGAAAATTATACTATAGCAGAAGCAAATAAAAACAACTTTGGTTAAATAGAAAAAAAAAATAGATATACCAAATAATAAAATAATATATTTTTAACCTATATCTACACAAATAAACTATGTACAATTAATTATTAATTCAAATATCAACATATATAACAAAGCAATGTAATAGATAAATAATATTTAATTATTTAATAGTCAACTAAGATATAACTAGGTAATAATACTTTAATCTAACTTCTGTTTAAGAAGTATCTTATTTTCTAACTATGTTAATGTGAACTAATCCATGTAGGCGTATTACGCAATGTACAACTTCCTAACATTAAAACCTAATAATAATAATATCAGGACAAATTACACACATTGATCTAACTAAAGGGTGTTAGACAACGATACAAATACATAGAAATACACATATAAACACTGAGAATATATTAAATAAACGGCCAAACCCAGAAACACAGATATCGATGCTCATCACATAAATGCCTGTCATAATCGGTTCTCGAAACACAGAGAAACACAGATATCGATGCTCATCACATAAATGCCTGTCATAATCTGTTGTTTGTTTCGTCATAATCGGTTAAGGGAAAAATAAGTTATGGTCAATTGAAAATTTACTTCAAGCACCGTTTCAAAACTTTTAATTTTTTTTAATTGAATGCGGTTTACATAAACGTATTTAATTTCGATAAAGCTAGAAAATATACTTTGTTTAATCTGAATTTAAATAAAATAACAAAAGGAAATTAGAATTTTAAATTTAATTATATAAAATCTCAATAGATGGATGACTTTTTTTAGAGCTCGCTATGGTTATGTTTGTTTGTCAATACTAATATCCTGGCATATAATTCGTTTCTGTCATTTCTTGACTACGTTCGTTTTTTTTAACACCCAGTTAAATTTATAACATATTATCTTTTAATATTTTCTTTTTTTTTGTATATACACAAGTAGTTAATGTGCACTTAAAATCTATTAGTGGTAAAGAATGGGTAGATCTAAGTGAATAGGTAGATCTAAATGAATAGGTAGATCAAAGTGAATAGATAGACATACGTGAATAATTAGATCTAAGTGAATTGGTAGATCTAAGTGAATAGATAGATAGATCTAAATGAATTATATGTAGATCTAAGTGCACATTAGCTAATTGTACAAGGAACTTGTTCAATGGTATAAAGATAACTAGAAACAAGTTATGTTTTCTAAACAATAAATATTCCACATCAGATAATTATTTTAAAAGTGTTACACAAAAATATACATTATTATATTTCTTAAAAGTATTATAACTACAGCTATAAAATAATGAAGTAATTATAAGAAACATTTTAATTCTTAATATAAAGAAAATTAAACATCTTCTACTTAAACTTACACTCCGATTAATAAGTAAACTACTTACTTATTTGTAAATTAATATTCATTTTTGATAGATAGCCAATCAGAACTCTTTACCAATGTCTAGAACTGCAATCAGTTAAATGACTTTTACTTTAATCATCTTCCAAATAACAGACCGTTTTTACAAATAACGACTCTACTTGTAACTTCGCATCTTAATCAAAGCTATCTAAATGTAATATTAACAATTTCGCCCTGAGCATTAATTACGATACAGAATACTTATTCTTAATTGTAATAAATAAATATAAAACTTGAAGTCTTATTCTTATTAAATTTTATTAAAATAGCATTGTATGTTTTATTCAAAACAGTAAAATAAGTCGCAATAAGTAATAAGTAATATTATTTAAAAATTCGCAAACTACTTCATATTTTGCAATTCAAACATAATATATACATGCAATTCAAAAATCACAATATTACGAGAATTCAATATTAACTAAAAATACATTTAGGTATGTATATTATATGTTATATCTAGTTCCATCATGTACCTATTTTTAACTAAACCTTAAACGAATGCGAAACAAATTATTATAATTTATATATATATATATATATATATATATATATATATATATATATATATATATATATATATATATATATATATATATATATATATATATGATTATTACATTTTAAATGTGTATTTTAAGACGCCTCTTTGAAATGCGTGATATCTTCAGCATCCAACTCCTGTGGAACACAATGAAAATATTAAAATTTCTCTTGTAATTTAATTTCTAGCTTAATGTTCTTTCACTAACGAATTGACACTAAGTTTGTGAAAAGAATTGAAGAAGATTCTAAATCTAAATCTTTAAAGATAATATTCTTGATTGTCCGTATTTTTGTTAATCTGTCTAACATAACGTTAGATATATATGAAAACATGACAAACTAATAAGATTATAAGAATGGAGAACCTAATGGAGAACCATGGAACTACTTTTACACGTTGTTGAAAATGATCAGAGATGATTATATTACTTAATATAAATATTTAAATATACAATCGCCTTACTCTTAATACTCACCATGATAGTGTCGGATTTGAATTTAAGGGCTTTAAGAAACAAGAACTGTAGCCAGGGTGGTATTAACTCGATGCTGTACACCTGGAGCTGCGACTCCTGCATCTTGCCAGTATTAGGTTCCCTGAGCCGTGGTCATAAAATTAACAAAATAATATATATTTTATTATCGTGTACACCTTTAAAACTTAATTCTTACATTATTTCAAGATTTGTAACATATTATATTTACCTTTAAATTGAGTTATAATTTTAAGTAAATCTGACTAGATTTCTATTTATAAGGTACAGTTACATTCGTTGCTAGCACTTCCATAGCCGTCAAAACAGCAGGTAAAATGAAGTACCATGAAATATTTTGTAGGAGAAAGTAAAGGGCGCGCAGAGCGCATGTGCGCTGAGATCTGGTGCAACAATAAATCTATAATCCATATTAAATTTATGTTAGATATATTTAAGTATATATTGTCTATTACAACTAATGTAAAACTAATATTTAATACACTTGTGACTTCTGATGGTTCAAAACGTTTTGCACACTTTTTTAATACTATTCCATAATTTAATGAAATTAAAAATTGTTATATTACTCACATATTGTTTTGTAAGAAAATATATTTTTCTGAATTGACCTACTTGTGGTTTAATTATAAGGCATATTGATCACTATGTCTAAAATCTAAAAGTGTTAATCAGTACTTACTGATTAACACTTTTGACAAGTAGCTTGTCTGGTTTTAGACTACCAGTGGTAGATAATCAATTAAATTTTGGTTGAAGTGTTACTAATAAGTATTGTGCTATATTGCACAGTTGTAGAAAGATATGTACCAAGTCTCGGGCTAGTAGAGAACAAGTACAGTCTGAACGAGAATCCATGGTGTAGCGTTGGAGTGACGAACTTCAGGCATTCTTCGAATGGAGCAATGCCAATCTTGTCAAATTCAACGCCACCAAAATGTAGACGTGTCTGTTCACCGCCAAAAGGAACCCCTTTCACCGTGGCTCCTACTTTCCAGAATGTATCCTTGGAAAACAGTGACCGGCTTCAGTTTTTGGGCTTAGAGATTTCCTCGAACCTAAACTTTGGTCAGTTCATTGAAGCTAGAGCAAGAGGAGCAGCAGCAAAGCTTGCCGTTCTTGCGAAGGTTCGGCAGTACTTTACACCGGGACAGCTTCTTGTTTTATACAAAGCACAGATCCGGTCATGTGTGAAGTACTGTGGTCACATATTTGCTGGTGACGCAAAGTCTCATCTTGCGGTTCTGGACTCATTTGAGAGGCGAGCGAAGAGTCTTATAGGCGATCTCGAATTGGTCAAAGCCAACCTCCACAGCCTTGAACACAGGCGTAGAATTGATAGCCTCTCAGTATTCTATAGGACACATTTTGGTGAGTGTGTGCAGGAATTACATGATCTAATTCCCCCGTCCCCCTTTCATCACCGGACGTTCCGACGCAGGGCAGGTATCCATCCTTTTGTTGTGGACATTCCACCTGTCCTAACGAAGTGCTTTGCTTCGTCTTTTTTACTTCGTACAGCAAAGGATTGGAAAAGTTTGCCTGCGTCGGTATTTCCGGCCGTATACAATGTGGATACATTCAAGAGAAGAGTGAATAGGTTGCTAGGGTAATGCGCCTTACCACCTAAGAATACATTCCACTTACCATCAGGTGGAATGTAGTCCAGCATTGCCATAGATTATATATAAAGAATAAAAAATTTTAAAAAAGACGCAAAGAGGTTTGTTTAACTTATGGCAATATTTACTACGACAATCATACATGGGAATTAACCAAAAATGTCACAAACAGAAAACATAAAATAACAGTTAAATAATCTACTTCAACTTATTTAAAAACATTCCTGTATAATTCTGTTGTGATAATGTTTTAAGGATAGTATCGATATCTTCTTTATTATATTTGTAGCTCAAAACAAAGAAACTATCACTAACTATCATCACATATTTTCTCATAATAATTATTTGTTTAGTATTCAACATCTCTATCGAAAATATATCTTACATAGCCACATAGCATTTTTCTTACATTTAAAGATTGATTAAAGGAATCCCAGGGATGAAACCTAAAAGAAATGTAGTTTCTTGTTTTTTTTTTCAATTTACATACACTACATTGATTCACAGTATAGAGAACTGGTTTCAAATATTTTTATTTTGTCTTTCACCGAAGAAGATTCTATAATACCGTTTATTTGTTTTATAAGGACATTTTTAATAAGGACCTAATTTGTATTATAAGGACACTTAGCTTTGAAACACTGCAATCTAGACATATTAGACACTAGACATATTAAGAGACGTCTAACTAGAATCTATAAGGACCTGTCGATTTCAACTCCTATGTTTATATGATTACTAACTATCAGAAAATGAAAATTAGAAATAGAAACTAAAAACATGTGAGGTGAAACTTTGCTTTAAATTTGTGTTAAGTGATGTTATTTTATATTTACAATTTATTATGTAACAGTTTAAGTAGGGAGTGATAATCCAATTTACCAAACATTTAAGAAAGCTAGAAATATTTATTTTTTAGTTTATTAAAATATTGCTGTTAATATATATATTTTTAATTAGTTATAAGTAGATTATCTTAAAACTATTGTTGTATAAGATTCTTATAAATGAAACTTAGTACCTACTTAAACAATATAAATAAATACCTTTTTTCAGTTCTCATTGTATGTAAAATTAATATTATGCATAAAGAAGAGGGGAGCTTAAATCTAATTAAAAAAATTAGAATTACATCCGGATAAAGCTTAATTTAATATTCAAGATATGTATTTAGTTTCTAACCGTGACTTTAATCTTCTAGTGTGTTTAAAATGTAATTATTTAATAATTCAGTTCACATTGTGCAGCAAGAAACTTTGAGTTTTTACAATTTTATAGTACCGGTTACTATAATCTTCAAACTATTGAAGAACTAAGGATTATGTTCATCACATAAAAATACAGAGCAAGATTCAAACCGAAACCATGCACTTCGATGATTTACAAATCTTTAAGATCAAGTCTATAAACATTATAATTTAGTTGATCAAATCAACATCTTGTATACTCTTATATCTAACTACTTTGAGTAACTTTTGGTTTTAAAACATTATTACTTGAAACAAGTAGAACAAACATATGTAAGCTGCAGATTTCTGTTTCTTGTTTAATATTTTTATTACCAATCATAAGATTATATCTCGTTAAATGGGGATAAGATATAAGTATTTAAATACTTTATAATGTTAAGTATAATTCCATACGATATGGTATAATAAGTATGAATTTAGGGACCCACAATGATAATTATTAAGATTATTACTTGTAATATCAAATGCAACCAGAAAAGGTAGTCCGAAAGAACTGTTAGATAAAATAAGATGTCAAAGATCAAGGTCATGATAGTACCTTGAAAGAGAAGTCTTCTTAAAGGTATCATTATTACCTTGACTACTTAGTATGAAGGAATAAGAGATACTATATTTATTACATATAATGTTTAATATTATATGCAATCAAACGATCTTCTATCAGATTTTTAATAAAATATCTTTCTTTTCAAATTCTAAGTTTATAAATATTATATACTGTAATTGTAAAAAAAAATATTTACATACAAAAATACTAAAAATAAACTGATCCATGTATTCATTGGTTTTTTGTACAAGCATTCTCTTATTTGAAAAGGACTTGTTAATTTGCTTTGTAATATTTTTTTATTTAGAATATACTTTCTATAAATATATTAATAAACAATACCAGTGATTCTGTTGTTGTAGTTGTTGTCTGTGGCTTTTTGTACTGCGGTATATGATTCGCAATAAACCAGTGATTTTATTAAAGACTATCTATTTTCTTTTACTAAATCCTTTTTATAAAACTAACTTAAACATTGGGTAGTAAAATAAGGATTAATTGAGGATTAATGTGCTTACGTATTGCGATAGATTGAAAAGTTAGGGATGCTTACAAGATTTTTTTTTTGTGGTGGTGTTGATGGTTTTATAATATCATCATCATAAGACACATAATTATACCATACCGAACTCAATTATAAACTTCGCAAACGCTAATCATTTCATTGGATATTTTTTTTAATTCGCAATCTTTTAAGAAATGTTTTACTTAGTTTTTCGCAAAAAAAAGAAGACAATATAATAACGAAAATCCACGAAGGACGTTTTTCCAAATGTGTGAGTTTCCAGTTACAATTATTATGTTCAAGCCATTGAGTGTCTCTCAGCTGAAAATTCTTAACACAATAGCATAAGGTTTTAAACGTTTTCATCGGCATCAATGGTGTCTTTACCAATGGTCTCCAACATTAGCAGTCATTTTAACTTTAACATAAGAGGGAAGAAGGCACCTTCGATAAAAAAACAAAACAGTTAAGATAGACGAACGTCGTTTCCGAAATGTAAATAAAAATGTTAATCTGTTAACCTGAAAATTAAGTATCTTACCGTATTTCAAATGTAGTCCTTATTCTTTTAAAATTTGACAAATTATATAAAGTATTAAATAAAAACACAGGACTTATTCATCCAATTTTTAGGCAGTTTAATTAATGTCAGTTTCTTTTATTAAAAACATAATCAATTTATGAATGTCAATAGTTACAAAATTTAAGCATAAACACAAATTATTATTTTTAAACAAAATGTTAGTTGTCTTCCTAAATAACAAAACCTTATATATGTCATTAAACTTTTCAATAGGAAAGTCAAATCATTTTAGGAACATTTAAACTTAACTTATAAAAGAGAGTAGATTTATTACATTTATTAGTACTGTATAAGTCATATCCAAAATTACTTAGTTTTTGAAAATTTACTTTTTAATATAAAATTAAGTTCAATCATTTTAAATGTATATTTTAAGTTAAGAGTAGAGCCCAATAGTCTAAAGCGATAATACTTATGTAAATATGAGCTTATAACTCAACACTTAAAAATTAGGGACTTGATATTTAAAATGTCTATCAAATACATTAGTTAGGGGTTTGAACGCCTATTAAAATGTCTGATAGAATATGGTCTACCATGACCTCCTGCCACACCCTGACGTTACAAGTGTCATTGTAAAATAAATTAATGCGATGAGGCAGGTCCTTGTTGTCTTTAGGGTCCAAGCTCTGTAAATACACATAAAACATTTTAACAATTATATCTTTACACTAATGTATAAAAAGTAAAAGAGTGATTTAAATATGGACCTAACCCTTATTTATTTTTTGTATTTAAAACAATTATTATGTCTTTTGTTTACTAATTGTCTTAATATTAGGTTCATTGGTTTTTTTTTCTTATTTTTTTGCGAAAACAAAGAATTCTTTCTTTTCACAACGTATATAATGAACTGAAATGTTGAATAACTACGTTCTGGAAGCTATAAAACCAGTTAAAATTCTCAGACAAATTAATAGAAAAAACTGCTTTGATAATGTAATTTTGTCGTAGGATCATCAGAATACTCACCATATTAATATCAGGATAATCTTCCAGTGCCTGGAGCACTCTGAAATTTCCAGATGGGGTCTTGACTACGATGTTAAATACTCGCAACTTGACTGCCGGCACCATTCTTAAGACCTTAGGAACTGTCAAGGTGCTGTAATCTTGTACTGAGATAAATAAGATCTGGAACCATTGAAATAAATATGTGGAAAACAATCTATCAAAATAACTCACTTAAAAGACTTCTAAAGGATTAAAATTTAATATCACAACTATTCAATTTTAAAATAATATGAGTAAACATTATTTTGATAACATACAGTCAATATTATTACTAAACAAATATAAAGGTAACCTGGCTTAGGAGTGCAAGTAATTCTAACACGTCGAAGCCTAGCAGGTCTCTGAGCTGTAGGCTGCAACGGCTCTGATAAATAAGTGCATCAGACATGCGCTGATCAATAATGGTACTTCGGACCTAGATGAGGTTCCGCGCCTGACATTTAGGATATGTATGGTATAAATTTTATTTATCCATTTTTCATTACCAATCATCAAGTTTCAAAACGTTGTATACATGAAGTACATTTTTCGTACCAATATACAGATGAATAAATAGCATACTACATTTTAGCATATTGTAAAAACTAATTAGTAATAAAAACTCTTAATTTCCAATAAATGTTGTACTAATTAAAAGTTTCTTAGTAGTGGCGATATGTTGATTGTGATTATGTATGAAATAATTAATCACAATCTAATTTCTAATATTACTAAAAGACTCGACTAATAATCAGAGATAACAATATATAAGACACTATTTTCATACATTTTTCATTAGCAAAGAAACAAAATTAAAATAGATTATTTTATCATATACAACTTTCATGTA
The DNA here is from genome assembly GCA_959347405.1 of Napeogenes sylphis. Lineage (NCBI taxonomy): Eukaryota > Metazoa > Arthropoda > Insecta > Lepidoptera > Nymphalidae > Napeogenes > Napeogenes sylphis. The sequence goes on from OY365784.1 coordinate 28,345,272, forward strand.
GAAAATTTAACTTTTTTTTCTTTATTTGATTTTATTTTCCGTTTTATTTTATAGTCTATTTATTTTTTTTAAACTCTAATTTATTTTATTTGCTCTTTATAAGTAAGTACAATCGATTAATAATCAAATTACTATAGTTGTTTATCACTTACTAATTTATAAATTATTTAAGTTTTATGTATGCTACAATGAAAATAAAAGAACTGTATAAATTTACTTATAATAAGAAACGTAACAAATTCATTAGAACTTCTTTAGTAATTATATATATATTTTATACCATAGTAGCCAAATTGTATAACAAATAGGATAGAACTTAGCATCAAAAAAGGTAAAATTTATTAAAAACTACGATTTACACACTGGTGTACTGGTGTACTGGTTAGTGTGTTGGTACTGAAAAAGAAGCAACTTTAAATTTGCTTTATTTTACATTACTATGCTATTAAAAACAATTAAGTGCTTAATAAAATAATTAATAAAAATGATAATGCTAAAAAGCTACAGTTAAGTCTACTATGCTTATCTAAAAAAAAATAACCTAAGATAATTTTAAATGTAAAATAAATAAGTATTAATAAAACACAATGTTTATCAAAGTAATTTATTAAATAAAACAATGGTGACTTTTACAATTATGTATATTTAATGCGATACACGATGTCATTACTCACTAGAACGAAAAAAAAAATAATTGTACACAGGAAAAAAATATAAAAAGATTATTAAAATACATTATACATCTATTTTTGTCTTTATATTGGACTTAGACTAAATAATTCGTTTATATTTTATAATTATCAAAAATAGAGACAATGTAATTTCACAAGTTTTTAGTTGAGTATATAGCTAGGGTATTTTTTGTTTTTAATTATATGTTTGAATTAAATTTAAGAATACAATTTTTTGCAAAGTGAGGCCAAAATACATGGTTCCTATTGTCTTCCTGTCTCCACTTTTGAAGGACTTAATTTTGACCTTTACATATTTTTCAAATCGTTAGAAAAATAACCTATTTTCTTATCGCTGGTATAAAGTTTTAAAGGTTTTTATTTCAGAATTTGACAAAATTACTGTGTAATTTGTAGAATCAATCTTTTGGAATATAAATAAAATTAACTTAAAGTTCGATCAACTGATAATTCTCTATTCGCTCCTGCACGATACTATGATCGTGAACCTAGAGTTCATATTTCTATACATACTTTTGCTGAAGAATATTTTTCATCTAGTACAGAAGTAATTATAATAAAATTCCCTTATACAATTGTAAAACTATGTCTTACTTTTAGAAGACTACAACAAAACACAGCTGTTTAGATTTGTCAAAATATAGGTATATATAAACCTAAACATTTTAATAATTAATAAATCATTTCACAAACGCACTGAATAATAAAGAGATAAATACCAATAACGAGATAACACTGAACAAAAAAGAGAAAAATATTAAAGAAAAGAATAAAGTTAATGTAATTTTTAAATGTTTCTTTTAATGTAAAGAAAGTAGGGTTTTTTAAAAACAAATCAATGCTTTGATGATACTCAATAATATAAAAACTAGACTAGAAATAGAAATAAAATTAAAAACCATGGTACATTTCCAATATTAAGACATTTTTTTTTTTCTTTTTTTTTTTTTTTTTTTTTGTCTATGCTGTTAGCCCTGTTGGCTAATTCAGCGTCACAGGGGGAGCGGGTGGGTCACTTATTTACTGGACTTAGGTGATTCACTATTATAACTTTCTTAATAATAATAATAACTGGCTTTCAAATTATAAAACCAGTTATTATCATTATCTTATCTATATTTTTTTTCTTAAAACTAACATCGACCTTCACTTGCTCCATGGAGTCCACATCAGGTTATTCCATGGGCCGTGGAATTAAGACTATCTTATAATTAATAGATCCGCCTTTTTCGTATTTTGACATACTTAGTTACTAAAGTTAATTATGACAACAAAGATTTTACATTAGATGGGTACCCACTGCATTTATTATTAATATATTAATCTTAATCTAAATGGGGAGTTTAAAATGAAGAATAATTAACAAATTATTATCAGTAATTGCAAGACAGTATGGACACATCAGAAAATTAAAAACTTCTACTGTAATACTTACTAAATTTAATAATAACCTATTTTCTTATCGCTGGTATAGTGTTAAAGGTTTTTATTTCAGTATTTGACAAAATTACTGTGTAATTTGTAAAATCAATCTTTTGGAATATAAATAAAATTAACTAAAAGTTCGATCAACTGATAATTCTCTATTCTCTTCTGCACGATACTATGATAGTGAACCCATTCATATGTCTATACATATTTTTGCTGGAGAATATTTTTTATCTAGAACATGAGTAATTATAATAAAATAGTTCCTTTATACAATTGTAAAACTACTGTCTGTCTGTCTGTCTGTCTTACTTTTAGAAGACTACAACAAAACACAGCTGTTAAGATTTGTCAGAATGTAACATTTTATACTTCACATTTGATTACTATATAAATCTAAACATTTTATTAATTAATAAATCATTTCACAAACGCACTGAACAATAAAGAGATAAATACCAATAACGAGATAACACTGAACAATAAGGACATAAACATTAAAGAAAAGGATAAAGTTAATGTAATTTTTAAATGTTTCTTTTAATGTAAAGAAAGTAGGGTTTTTAAAAACAAATCAATGCTTTGATGATACTCAATAATATAAAAACTAAACTAGAAATAGAAATAAAATTAAAAACCATGATACATTTCCAATATTAAAAGACTATTTAAACATAACTACTACTGTGTATCTATAAAACCTAATCTAGCACAAATAATTTTATATGTCAACACTATTTCGCAAAAAAAAAAACATATAGTCTGACTATTAATAAATCCTACTAAAATACCTACTAAAACTACTACAAGTACCTACACTTATATACTGAACTTAAGTGATTCACTATTATAACTTTCTTAATAATAATAATAACTGGCTTTCAAATTATAAAACCAGTTATTATCATTATCTTATCTATATTTTTTTTCTTAAAACTAACATCGACCTTCACTTGCTCCATGGAGTCCACATCAGGGTATTCCATGGGCCGTGGAACTAAGACTATCTTATCATTAGTATAGCCGCTTTCTCGTATTTTGATTTAGTTACTAAAGTTAATTATGACTACAAAGATTTTACATTAGATGGGTACTGCATCTATTATTAATACATTAATCTTAATCTAAATGGGGAGTTTAAAATGAAGAATAATTAACAAATTATTATCAGTAATTGCAAGACAGTATGGACACATCAGAAAATTAAAAACTTCTACTGTAATACTTACTACATTTAACAAATTAAAATACAAAAAATATATAATAATTCGATTAAAAGAAATTTCTTACAAGAGTAACATTACCAACTATACAATTTATAATATTAATGAGTATTTTTATTCAATTACACTATTTTATTATCTATATTATTTCCATTAAGAAACAATATCATTAAACTAGTTACACCTATTACACTTTTAAATAAAAACAAACTTAAGTCCAACTTAAACAACTTATATAATATAATAGTACTAAGTCGTTTTAACTAAAGTGTCGTTTTAAAATATATTATTTGAAAACCAATTCACATCGTGTATCGCATATTTCAACAGATAGTAATCATGAAAACAACTTTAATCCAAACAAGGTTTACAGATTTTATAAAGGATACCATGATTTAATGACGAAGAGTTTCGGTGAAGAAAACAGGGAGGATAATAATATATTTTCATTTCAGTAAATACTGCTGATAACCAAAATTAGTTATGAAGAAGTTGGAACCGATGTCTTTAAGCCATTAGTAGTAAAGTCGGTCTGAAAAATATATGATAAATTTACATCTAACTAAAAAACTTATGAAATCAGATTGCAATAACGGTTTTTGCTTAAAATGTTCAAGTTTAGGTGACAATGATTTTCAGAACTATCCATATTATGAAATCTTCAAACTCCTTCTCAGTTATCTTATACTTGCATATATAGAAATTACTTGTATGATTGAGCAATATTTTCTGTAGTAAAAATAATAAAGCTTACCATTCACTAATGTGAGACCCTAGGCCTCTCTGCTGGTAAACAGCCGCAGCTGCTTCATTGGGCTGTGGAACCTTAACTTCATCATAACGAGTATCTTCCGGCTGGTGGGGGCTCTCTAGAATAACCAATATTTATTTATTTCTTATGTGTTTGTGATAAAAAAATAAGATACCTATCATTCGTAAGAATATTACAATAATAATAATACGAAATTTGTTGATTTGAAATGCGCGATCAAACAAACAGTTCAACCGGGAGATAAATAAAAAACCTTTTGTAATGAATTCTGTATCATGTATATATAACAATTAGTTTTCATAATAAATATTTAATCTACAGATTGGGTATTATTTTATTACTACTATATTAATTACTTATGATACCATTTTTTCTCTAAATAAGTAACTACCAGAACTTATATATTTTTTCTGTAATTTGATTTAATAACCAACTATGCAAATGAGGTTTCAGTTTCAGTTTTCAGCTGTTATTAAAACTTAATTCAATTTCAATTGTAAGAATTATAGCTTGAAATATAAATATTTTAGTTACATACCATGTTATTAGATGCCGTGGTTATATTATGCTGTGTGACGTCCGCTCTAGAGGACGTCCAGCAGATAAAGGAAAGAGTTCTGATGCTGGAAAATATAAAAAAATTAAACGCGCATGCGCCACAGCGTCATCAGATCGATAGTTTAGGACTTACAAAGGCTGTTTATGAGCATGCGTACATTAGGCTCACTTCCTATTCGTTTAAAGAGAAAGAGCGCTTTAATTAAATTGTATTAACGTTCTGATAATGTTAGTGAAAATTTGATGTTTTTGTCATTTTATCTTTAGTTTACATTATACTTATTGTAAAACAAAATTTCCGTGCTGAACTAGCCGGTCTGTCTGTCTAATATAAAAAGATTTTTATATATTTTTTGCAGTTTTTTACTGAAAAATAGAAGTGAATAATTCTTTAAGGTTTTCCTAAATTTACTTTAACACTATGATTCATTTGTGTGTGAATTAAAAACTATAATGTATGATTGTTTTCTATATTTTATCAATATTGAATAAGTTAAGAAATAATTTTGACAAGTTTGTTTACGTTTTACATATTTTTTCTTTTTAATAAACATTTTATAAGGCAGAGACTTCACCGTTTCCATTCATAAAATTTCAATGTAACCCACATATTACATAAAAACGAATGTGCGCATAGTGTATTAATACTATTACTTCAAAGTATTTAATATTTCTTTTATGATCTCTACTTAATTGATGAAAATTATTCATAATGCCGCGAATACTAAATATAATTAATTAATTACAGTATAAGATGAATGTAACACAGATCATTTTTATTAATTGACTCCAAAAACATCATAAACAAACACCTTATTCGCCAATGTAATAAGGAGAACCATATAATATGCTTAAATATTGTTCAGAGATTAGATATTGATTAATTGTTCAAAATAACTTAAATATTATTTTCTCAAATCCACTGTCCTCAACTGTCCAGGGAAACCTTGTATTGGTATGAACTTTTTCTTCAAATTAATCTGTAACCAAATTTCTTCATAACAACTTCCTTGTCTTATTGCAAAAGTCTGATCAAAATCATTTCAACCGATTAGATGGTTAAACTATTTATTATGATTGTTTGTATTTTGATAATAGGATTTAACTAAAAGATTAAATACCAAATAAAGCAGTGGTGATACAGAATCCACTTACAAATTGTCTATAGATGTATATAGACATTATCCCTACTGTTACGTCCTTATTTAATAATACCATTACAATGTGTGAATTTCCTTCCTGTTGGAAAGATGCCTTTATTGTTCCTCTTCCCAAAAAAAGTAACCCTTCTTCTTCCTCAGATTTTCATCCTATATCGATCCTTCCCTTTTTATCAAAAATTCTTGAGAGACTAGTACACTTCCAACTGAGCGGTCATAGTACGACTACGGCCTTGATTAAAATTACCGAGGATATCAGGTCAGGCATGGAAAACCGTCAGGTCACAGTATTGGCATTGCTGGACTTCAGTAATGCGTTTAATACTGTAGACTTTGATATCTTACTCACGGTATTGGGTAAGCTCAACATATCTCCATAGGAAATTGACTGGTTTCATTGTTACTTGCGTGGGTGTCGGCAACGTGTACCGTTAAATGATCTGTACTCTGGCTGAAGCGTGGTCAGCGCTGGTGTCCCGCAAGGTGGCGTATTGTCTCCTTTACTATTTTCAGTGTTTATTAACACTATTTGCTCTCATATCAATTCTTTCTACCACTTGTATGCAGACGATCTTCAAATTTACCGCCAGTCAAGTATTGATGACCTTGCAATTACTATATTGCAAGTCAATCAAGATCTGGCGCGTATCTCAAATTGGAGCAAGAGTTTTGGCCTTAAAATAAATACTTCCAAAACGCAGGTCATTAACATTGGTAGTTCTAGGCTTATCGCGCGTACTTCCGATAATCAGCTACCTCATATTATTTTTGAAGGCGAAGTTATTCCATATAGTTCTAAAGTCAAAAATCTTAGGGTCATATTTGACCAAACTTTGTCATGGAATTCGCAGATTAGTGAGGTGAGCAGAAAGATGTTTTCTGCCATAGGATCTATGAGAAGATTACGTAATTTTTTCACAATCTCTACCTAGTTGTTTTAGCTCAATCCTTACTCTTTCCAATTTTAGATTATACTGATGCCTGCTATCCTGATTTAAGAGAGGATCAGTTAAATAAACTTGAGCGCCTTCAAATCCTCTGCATAAGGTTCATATTTGGACTTCGCAAATATGACCATATTTCTCACTTTCACAGTAAACTTAAGTGGCTCTCAATTTGTTCCCGCAGGAATATTCATATGCTTGGCCTTCTATACTGTCTACTTCTCAACTCTTCTACACCGTCCTACTTAAAAGAACGTTTTGAGTTTTTGAGTAGCTCATATAACCGTTCTCTCCGTTCCAATCAAAACCTTATCCTTAAAGTTCCTTCCCATTCATCTTCCTTTTACTCCTTCACTGTGCAGACTATAAGACGGAGGAATGATCTTCCCCTGAAGATTAAACGTGCACGTGCGATTTGTTTAAACGCCGCCTTAAAGTTAACTTTTTAAATTTATAGCGTGTTTGTCGTTTGTATTGTTATTTGTGTATGTGTATGTTTATTTATAAGCGTATGTATGTATGTATGTATATATTTATATATGTGTATGTATCTATATACGTACGTATTGTATGCAATGCTTTCTTTTTGTTTTATCTTTTTTTTACTATTTAAACAACATCCACACTATGTCTTCTGTATCTATATTCCTCCAACTGATTGGTTGCCTGGAAGAGATTGCTCTTTAGCGATAAGGCCGCCAAATTTGTACATTTTTCTGTTTTATTATTTTTTTTGTTATTGTTTTATCTGGGTGTACAATAAAGAGTATTTATTATTATTATTATTTATTATAATATTTTGTATCTTTCAATGTTAAAGAGTTTCAACACTTATTATTTTAAGATACATACCATGTAAATAGACTCCATTTTATTATACTAAACTCTAAGACTCCATAATATTAAACAAGTAATTTTTTTATTTTTGTTTTTATTTAAAAAAAAAAAATAATTTTCAACATTACTTTCGGTATTGAAAACTTCATCTTCTTCAAGTGGTGGGTGATTATATTATCCATAGCATGATTGGTGTTAATAATTCGTGGATCAATTTTCTTTTCTACTGTATTTTCCTGTTTTATGATGTTTGCATAACAAGAATGATGGTATCTTGCACTTACAGATCTTAAATCATTTACAGAATTGATCCTCAAAAGAAGAGATCGAGAGAACTCATCTCTTGTATTTTTTATGGCATTAATTAATTTTTGTTTTGTATGATAAGAAGTAACAGCTGATATATTTTGACGCTGTTTAACTTTCTTTTGTTCAAATAATAGTTGACTACAAATAAAACAATTGTGATTCCAATCAAAAGAGGGATCTGAAGATCTTCTCAACTTCAATTTAGGTGGGCTGAGCGATAATTTTTCACAAAATTCCATTCGTTTTATTTCAGCTGAAACAGTTTTACTCTCAGTAAATCGTTTCCGACAACTCGAATGAACAAATACTTTTCTTCCACTATTAAGGAAACCCACGAGCTGATTATTTTTTAAATCGATAGCAACTGCTTTCAAATTTGGCAGTCCCCGAGTCACTTCCGTTAATTTTTCTTTAACTTGAGTTGAAGTACTAGCAGCATTAATATTTCCACCTTCTTGACAGATGCAACATACATTCTCTGTCGAATCTACGTCACTTTCTTCGTGGTCCTATAACATATGAGGATTGAAACAATTACTAATTGAAGTAATTTGTAAAGAAGAAAGTACTGTGTCTGACAATGTTTAAATATAATGGCATAAAAATTTCAAAATATTTTAAATATTATTAAAATAATTTACTATACCCTATCCATTATACGAAAAAATAAAAGGTAAACAAAGAAACCTATGGTTCTTAAACTTTTTTCGTAAACCGATTACACTTTCAAAGAGGTATATTGTGTGGGCGTTTTATGAGGGAATTAATTGAAAATAGTTATTTTATCTACATATTATGTTCTGTTATTTCTTTGACAATAAGAAATAAGTAAAAAATTAAACAAGTAGATATTTTATTAAAAAATACTTATTCAGTCTCCTTGTCCACGGAATGCATCACTGTCCTCTTAGACCGCTTTTTCTTCGGCGAAGTAAAAGTGCAAATATTGCTCGGACCAGCTTCACTCATGTTACAAAAATAACAACAACACGAGTAACAGAACAGACAATTTTAACAAAAACAACTACTTTAACGAATAACAATTAAAACGCAATGATGAATACTGAGCGACGTGAGCGGTAAAAACAGGAAGGCTCCGAACATCTGGCGTTAGACCTTGCATTCTTTTACCAGGTAGAGAGTACCCAAACAAGAAAACAATTAAATATAAATAAAGATGGTGCGTAACAGAAAAACGTTACAAATTTTTGACATTGCTATAAAATTTCTCCCATCCGTCGATAAAAAAGTTTCACTTCAAATATGGCGCGAAACGGAAAAATGTGACTTAGAAATAAAGATGGCGCGTAACAGAAAAACGTCATAATTTTTTGACATTGCTATAAAATTTTATCCCATCTGTCGATAAAGAAGTTTCACTTCAAAAAGATGGCGCGTAACGGAAAAATGTGACGCGTAACGAAAAAATGTTACACTAAATTCAGCCCCGATAAAGAAGTTTCACTTCAAAAATAAGTTAGTCAACCACCTCTATTTTTAAAGCTGCATAACACACCAGAAAAACGTCCAGCAGCCAAAAGAGAGGCTCTTGGTAGTGGAAGAAATAGGAAAATTTATGACGCATGTGCCAGATCCCTAATGTATCCATAGCTTCATTTAACAGAGGCTTGAAACGCTTATGAGTGGACAACTTATATACCAACACATTCATATAAACTAAAGGAGCAGTATCTAAGAGCTATATAGGTATATAAAAAAATCTAGCTCGAACTATACAGCCTAAAACCATAACCATAACTATTATAAGTATAATAAATTAGATTTTCATCGATCTCACGAATAATTTATTTACTTTAATCGATTTTTTACGAAGGTTATTATATTGCCCTTTTCCTAGAAAGGAGTATGGAGTTTGTAATTTTCCAGGATTTTATTAACGAAATTCCATAAACCAAACAGAAACCCAGTTTCAAAACATAACACAACGTATGATAACATTCCTAAAAAAAAAAAAAAAAAAAAAAAAAAAAAAAAAAAAAAAAAAAAAAAAAAAAAAAGGAAAAAAAAAAAAAAAAAAAAATAACATGTCGGAAGAAATGTCAATTTCAATGTTATACAGCATGATGAAACAGGACATGGAGAAACAAGCAAACCTAATCACTGCTAATACAGAAAAGATTATGCTGTCTATTGATGAGAAACTAATACCATTAGTACAAGAAAACAATAATCTTAAAAAGGAAATTGAAGTACTCAATCAGAAAATTAATACTTTAGAGGAAATGAATAAAAAGAACAACATCGTAATACACGGGTTGAAAGAAACAGACGCTAATTACTTACAATTATACAACAATGTCAAACAATTACTCCAGAAAATAGATGTGAATGTAGAAAACTTTGATATCAACAGAATGTACAGAATTGGGAAAAAGACAACAGAAAAAGTAAGACCAGTGTTGATCTCTTTTACAACCTACAACAAGAAGATTGAAGTACTCAAAAACAAGAAAAAAACTACTGAGAACACTTATATAACTGAGGATTATTCCAAGGAAACATTAAAGAAACGCAAAGAATTACTACCACAACTTAAGGAGGAAAGGGAAAAGGGAAACGAGGCCTACATTAGAAATAATAAACTTATTGTAAAATCAAAAGAGAACGAGAAAAGAAAAAGAGGCAACTCAACATCTCCCAGTACAGGGTCACAACAACAAGAGAAGGCGAAAACTATTTTAGCTCCAGCTAAACTCCAAAGAAAAGACCCATCCGCGTATATTCGTTCCAGATCGCACTCCTTAACGGAAAAAAACACCTCCAATCTATAGGAATCAGAAGACACCGGTAATCAAGGAAAAAAGCAAAGTTAAAAAGAACCTCCCCAATCCGGCCGGTCACCGTGGGGTCAGAGACCAAAACCCCCCCAATTCTCTAGGAAACAAAATACTTAAAGAGGAACGTATTAAATATAAAACCAACAATATCTTCATTGCAACATTGAACACAAGGACACTAAAAACACAGGAAAGACTATACGAATTAGACAATGCACTACAACGAATAAAATGGGACATCTTGGGCTTATCCGAGATTAGAAGATCAGGAGAACAAATTCAAGAATATGATGACTATATATTTTACTCTAAAAACGCAACTCCTGGACTTTACAGAGTCGGTTTTATAATAAAAAATACCTAAAAGATAATATCCTGGAATTCATTGGTATTTCGGACAGAATATCAATTCTAAATATAAAACTATCCGAATTTGAGCAACCCATTTCGATAGTGCAAGTTTATGCTCCAACAGAAAACGCGGAAGAACTACAAAAGGACATATTTTACCACGAACTTAAGCTAGTCATGGAACAAACCTATAAAACAGTAATTATAATAGGAGATCTAAACGCCCAAATAGGTAAACGAAACAGAAACGAAAGCAACTACATAGGACCCTATTCATCAGGATAGCGAACGACAACGGACAGAGGCTAATAGAATTTGTCCAGGAGTATAACTTAAAAGTCATGAATAGCTGTTTCAACAAAAAGTTTAGTAGAAAATGGACGTGGATGTCACCAAATTGAAAGGTACAAAATGAAATAGACTTTATAATCACAAATAGATTCAAGTTATTTACTGATATCAATGTTATAAATCAACTAGACTTCAGCTCAGACCACAGAATGCTTCGTGGAACAATGACTATATGTCATACAAAAAAATCAAGAAGACCCTGGAAAAACAGAGGACAACCAATGCAACTTCCCCTACCGGATACGATCTTATCTCCTGTAAAATTAACGCTAGAAACTAAACTTAAACAAATTGATACAATACAAGGAAAATACGAAATACTAGAAAAACAATTAAAATCTATCGAAAACAATATCCAAACAACAAAGACTACAAAAGATAAAATTGGAAAACAAGCGAACGAATTAATAAAATTGAGACATAGTATAAGACAACAAAGACCAATAGATAGAAAGGAATTAGCAAAAGTAAGCAAACAAATAAACTTATGCATTAGAAAACATAGAGAAGAAAATAGGCTAGATCGAATAATGTTTCACATAGAATCTACCGGCGGAATAAAAAAAGCATGGAAAGAACTACAAGGTTTTACAAACTGGATTCCAGAAATGAATAACCAAAAGGACCATAGTAACAAAACGAAACGCACTGAAATACTGGACATAGCTACAGACTTCTATCGAAACCTCTACAATGATAAAACTTTAACACCGTCAGTAGACCTGAATTACGCATACAATGAAGAAGACATACCAATAATGACCAAAAACGAAATAGCTAAAGCCATCCAATCACAGAAAAATAGGAAAGCTTCGGGGGAAGATGGAATCTCCAACGAAGTTTTGAAAGGTACCTCAGATACCATAATTGATACACTGTACGACATATTTAACTCCATTCTAAGACAAGAGACAATACCAACCCAATGGACTACATCAACAATAGTATTGCTCCATAAAAAAGGCAGAAGAGAAGACATCAATAATTATAGACCCATAAGCCTTATGTCCAACCTCTATAAGATATTTTCGAAAATAATACTCGATCGAATCACTAAAGTCCTGGATGAGAATCAACCAAAAGAGCAGGCAGGTTTCCGTAGCGGGTTTTCCACGATAGATCACATATTCACAATCAAACAGATTACGGAAAAATATAAGGAATACAGGTTACCCTATTACCTAGTCTTTGTTGACTATCACAAAGCATTCGATTCACTAAAACACGACAAAATCTGGGAAGCCCTGACACGCCAAGGAGTACTCACAAAGTAGTAAAGTATTCGTCTTATAACTAAAATATACGAAAACATGACTGGTAAAATAAAAACTAAAAGACTTGGAGAAACATTCGCCATTAAGAAAGGCGTAAGGCAGGGAGATCCACTATCTCCGAAATTATTTTCGGCAACTTTAGAACACGTCTTCCGAAAACTTGAATGGTCAAACTATGGAATAAGAATAAATGGCGAAATGCTAAATCACCTTCGATTTGCGGACGACCTCATACTAATATCCGACAACCCAGACCAACTACAAACTATGCTCAATCAACTAGTAAAGGAAAGCCGAGAAGTAGGCCTGAAAATGAATCTGACAAAAACCAAGCTGTTGACAAACCGTGCAAGAATACCCATACTAGTCAACAATGATCCAATCGAATACGTAGACGAACTTGGACAGACAATATCTCCATCAAAAGACACATCAAAAGAAATACAAAATAGAATAAACGTAGCTTGGAAACGATATTGGGCTCTAAAGGAAATAACTAAAAACCAATCAATACCAATGAAGATAAAATGCAAAGTATTTAACTCGTGCATACTTCCTACCATGACTTACGGCTGCCAAACATGGGCCGCAACGCTACAAAATATAAAGAGACTACAAACATGTCAACACGGCGTGGAAAGAAGTATGCTCAATATCAAGAGACGAGACAAAATCAATTTAAAAGTTATCCGTCAAAAAACTAAAACTATAGAAGTATCTTACACCATCAAGAGGCTTAAATTGAAATGGGCGGGCCATTTAATCAGAGACAAAACAAACAAATGGGCAAAACAAGTAGTCGAATGGTACCCTAGAGAGGGAAAGAGAAAGAGAGGAAGACCAACAAAAAGATGGGATAAAGACTTAAGAGCGGCCGCAGGTACAATGTGGAAGAGGAAAACCTACGATCGGGACTTATGGAAAGACTTGGGGAAGGCCTATGCTAAGGCAAAACAATCATTATCGGTGTCATAATTGAAAACTCTGTATACAATATTTATGTTAGATTGTTAATAAAGGCTATTACTATTATTATTATCATTTATTTCATATTAATCTTATTATTTACATTTATACATATAACATTAAAAAAAAACAACATTATAAATATAAATATAAAAAGCAGTATCCCGCCGACGTGGGCCTTACAACCAGTCCGTCGGTGGTTAGGGCGACAGCGAAAGAAACTTCCTCACAATGCGTGCCGTACCCAAAACTGCTGCTCTTTGCATCCGACCCTTGATCCAGTTTTTTAGTGAGAGCCTCTTGAGATGATGATCGAGACTCTTCGCTATAAGACCATTGACGGAAACTACCATCGGGACAATTATTGTTGAGTCAACATCCCACATGTCGGTAATCTCGTGAGCTAAGTCCAAGTATTTTGACAGTTTGTCCTTCTCAGCTTTCACAAGATTAGCGTCACACGGGACACTGATATCAACAAGAAATGCCCGGCGCTCTAACCGATCTACCAGCACGATATCAGGCTTATTGGCTACAATAGTCCTGTCCGTTATGATAGATCGGTCCCAATAGAGCTTAGCATGACCATTTTCCAAAACTGGCTCCGGTGAGTACTTATAATATGGCACTTCAAAAGGTACCAGACCGTATTGAAGAGCAAGTTCTTGGTGGATAATCTTGGCTACTTGGTTGTGCCTGTGCAAATACTCTCCATTGGCAAGACGACAACAACCGGAAATAACATGTCTGATGGATTCCCCAGGTTGGTGGCACGCACGACATATATCAACAGTGCCATCCTTTATTATGTATTTCCGATAGTTGTTCGTCTTGACAACTTCGTCAGCAATTGCACAAGCAAAACCTTCGGTTTCTCCAAAGAGATCACCGAATCGTAGCCAAGCCACGGACGCTAGAAGGTCTACATCAGGCCCATAGAGTGCCTGGTGGAACCGTCCATGAAGCTCCTTACTCTTCCATATATTTATACGGTCGTCAGTGCTAAGTACTACCGGTTTATGCCAGTTGTCTTTGGCTAAGGAGAGCGGTGTGAGGCCTTTATCTACTGCAACAATGTCCCGATGCATTCCACACTCAGCATGAAGGAAATATTCTCTAAGATTGCATACCTCACGGTTGTGTAAGTTTTTGGCATTAAGGAAGCCGCGACCCCCACACTTCCGTGGAATATACAATCTCATCACTGATGAGCGCGGATGATGCATGCGATACATTGTCAATAGTTTTCGGGCCTTTCGGTCCAGGGCATCTAATTCGGTCTGAGTCCACCTTAATATGCCGAAAGTATACATCAGCAGGGGCATTACCCAACTGTTGAATGCACGCACTTTGTTACCTCCTGACAAAAGACTTTTTAGGACTTTTGTCAAGCGGTTAAAGAAGCGTTCCTTCACTAGCTGTTTTATGTCCCCACTTAGTATGCCTAAGCATTCCGACATACCAAGGTATTTGTAGGATTCGGTTTCAGAGAGGGATCTGAGGGACATTGTCTCCGAGAGTTGTAAATATTCGCTATTTACAACTCGGCCATTCTGCACATGTGCAACCGCACATTTATCTACACCAAACTCCATCCTAATGTCATTACTAAACGTTTGCGTAACGCTTAGTAATGATACCAGATCTGCTTTATTTGGTGCAAATAATTTGAGATCGTCCATGTACAAAAGATGTGAAATGATCTCACCCCCTCTGCGAAAGCGAAATCCCAGTTTTGAATCCCTAAGCAACGTGCTTAAGGGGTTCAAAGCCAGGCAAAACCACAAAGGACTCAAGCTATCACCCTGGAAAATACCTCGCTCAATCCTTACAGGTTCGGAAGTAAGAAGACTTCCTCCGCCCCCTGGAAGACAAAGGACCGTTGTCCATTGCCTCATACATGAATCAAGAAAAGCGCATAGATCTGTGTCAATCTTATACACTTCTAGTACTTT
Organism: Napeogenes sylphis; assembly: GCA_959347405.1. NCBI lineage: Eukaryota > Metazoa > Arthropoda > Insecta > Lepidoptera > Nymphalidae > Napeogenes > Napeogenes sylphis. Next base: position 28,360,890 of record OY365784.1, read on the forward strand.
TCTCAACCATGTATGAGGCACCGAATCATAGGCCTTTTTATAATCAATCCAGGCGGCGGAGAGACCCTTCTTACCTCGGCGAACCTTTTCATTAATGGCCATGTCAATAAGGAGGAGCTCCTTAGTACCACGAGACCCAATCTTACATCCATTTTGAGCGGGATCTAAAATGCTGTTTGCATACAAATGTGTGTTTAATTTTGAAGTCAAAATGGATGTAAGAAGCTTATAAATTGTTGGTAAGCACGTGATAGGTCGTTATTATTATTATTATTATTATTATTATTATTATTATTATTAGAGAATAAAACAAAAAATACATTTTTTATTATTTATTAACGCATGGTGACATTAAATACTGATTTCCACATTAGTGACGGGACTACAACCAAATTTATATGCGCATATACTTCTACTCGGATGTTAACAATAACTTATCTTTTGTTGGTAGTAATCCGTCACTGACGTGATTACAATATATTAAATACTTAGTTTACAATAATACGACATTAAACCTTGAGAAAATTTTATATATGGTGGGAATATGAAATTTAGGTATTTAGCAAGTTTTTTATTATGTCAATATTATTATTTTTTTATTCGGCGAAGTTAGACACATTATAAATGTTACAAAAGTGATGAAAATTGCTGGTTAGCTAAAGTTAAAAAATGTGTAATACATAGGCAATTATCATAATGACCGCCGTATGAAAATAGTTACTTTTAGAATCATTGGTTGTATTGTCTTTTTTTCTAAAATTACATAAAAGCACATTGTGCGCCGATGGCGTAACTGACTAGAAAGGAATGTATTAATGTAGAACTACAATTAGTATCAAGGCTGCAAATAGGATATGAAGATAAAAATCCTTACGAGTTCTAACATTAAGTCCAATAAATATTGAGTATTAACTAATAGTAAAATAGTTTGTAAAATACTACATTTGATTTACATAGTTCAAACATTACGACCAGAAGGTACTTAGAACATAAAGCTACCAATCACTTATAATTAGTTAGACCTTTGATGTTATTTTCACAAACCATAAAGCCTTAAACTGCATTAAATGCCTCAAAAGCTATAAAACTAAAATATGACGTTCATAACGATTTTGGAATATAAACTTAATTGATTCTAAATAGAAGCAATTTACAATTAAACTTAGGCTGCGCTTTTGGAAAGTCAAAGTTTTTAAAACTATTTTAAAATAAACGCAACTCTATAAGTAGAGTAGCCTACAGTGCCGGGAGTGATTTTTTTTAAATACTTAAAAATATTAAACTTGGTTTTGGTATTATCTTATGAGATCTTGATATTTGTACTTTAGCGCTTTTTCACTATGAGATCAAAAATATATCGTAAAACACAGAAAAGAAAATATACTCAAGTTGATTAACCACAGTTTACAAAACATTTCAAAGACATATAAAGCGAAAATATTCTAACATTGAGCCCCTAAGTAGTGTTCAAAGCGATAGTACTATTCAATAACGTGGCTAAAATAACATGTCCTACGACAAAAGGTAACCTACACTATGACATAATGAATACTACAAGCTAAATTCAACTTTATAACAATTAGATATATGAGTAATACTGGAATGTGTCATTAAAATTTTATTCAAATTATAAATTCAACTGATTCCATTCTGATATGATCCTTTCCAAACTGTTCCAATCAAGGTGTTTCGTTTTCTCATATTGTTAAACATTTCATGTTTATTCCATTTACAATATTGTTTTTATTTCTATTGGTTATCAAGAAATATGATGGCAGTGTCTGAATATATTCATTGGTATTCTATTAAAAGATATTCTATTAAAAGATATTATTAAAACTGGTGAAAAAATCGTGATATCCTAATGGAAACTTATCTGTAAATATACATCTTATATTACGTTTTTAGATAATGTATTACGTTACATTGAATTTAGTAATTACATACTTTACTGGTGTGTAATAATTTAAAAACCATTCACCCAAGAAAATATTTTTCCTAGGGGAAGGGGAGAAAATAAAAAATAGTTGGGTGATTGAGAGAAAGTTTTTAAAAAGTATTACAGAAAAATCCATGTGAAAGAAAGAATGATGTAAAAAAGACGTGTTCAACAAATAGTATCTTAAAATCTAATAAATGTAATGAAATGTATTTTTAAATTTACAATAGTCCTTTACTGCAAAATTCACTTCAAAATTAGTAGTTCATCACTTCATTCAACAACCCATTCCACCAACACTATGCTGTCACTTCAACTCGTCACTAAACGCAGTTGAGACAAAAAAACTACTCATACTTGGGATATCATAACCTCAATCATCTTAAATACGACCATAAAGATAATTAATTATTGAGAATAAGTGTATAAAAAACAATTAATCATTAAAATGAAGCCAATTACAAATCTAGCGCGATACATGGTGGTACAGTTATTATAAATGTTCATAATTATGCTCGTTTACACAAAACCGTCGATCGCAGTTTAAATCTAAATAACTAAATCTACTTAATGCATAATATTATGTACTACTATATAATATTATGTACCACTATTTAATTTTATGTGCTATTATATAATATTATGTACTTCTATATAATATTACGTAATACTTAATATATAATCTTTGATGTAAAGTTTTGGTTGTCTGTTTTTTCTGCCACTACCCACCGGATGGTCTGGATCAATGCAAGGACACATGGATAGCTGGGAAGCGACTTTGATCTACCACAATTCCGGGAATTAACCCTATACGTGAGAGCAAGATAGAGAGAAGACCAAGATAGAAGTATTTATAATCGTGAAAAGATAAATTAACTTAATATTAAGACAAGACAAAAGATTAATTATGCTAAATAATTAATATAAATAAAATGGATCGCCATTTTGTGGTACATACTCCCTTAATCCTATTCTTATATTTTATTGATAGAATATTTCAAAATAAAGCAGAAATCACACCAATGACTCGTATGCCGTTGAAATTAGCCAGATAGTCAAGAATAAGAGAGACAAATATAATCTTAAAATATAAAAAGATTAGTAAGAATAAGAAGATTCTAAAAATATTAAATATAGTATCAGTGTCATCGGTGTGCTTTCGTCTTAAGATTTCTGTTAGCAAAGGCACGATGTGTTGAGCACGGATGACAAAAATATTATATATGCAAAACCTATTAGACATGCAGTGTTACTGTTGATTATGTTCGTCTGCTGTAAAACCTGTTACACCTACCCTTAACTAACATCGACCATCACTGGGTCCATGGCCAGCGTACACCGCACCATGGCTCGTGGAACTACTCCTATTCTTATTTTATGTTTATAATTTTCTGGATTTAGTGTTCTTATCATAGATACTAGAGCTTGGCGTCTTATCTTAACCTATACAAGATTTGAAAATACATGAACACAAAAAAATATTAAAATATATTTATGGCATTCCTAAAAGTGCAAATTTTGGTTATAAATTAATTTAATAACTACTGATGAGAAACAAACAGTAAAGCTAACAATTTTAAACATACTAGTAATTAAGTGGTTAATGTTGTCGATTGTTTTTATATTTACAATAATATAAATAATACACAGATTAAAAACTTACGTACGTTTTAATTTAAGATACTGCCTAATAACAGAGCACGTCGATATCGATGCTATGCTCTGTGTCTAACTATCGCTACCGAATAATCTGCCTTCTTTAGTTCTTTTTTCTGTACTTAATATCTAATTTAAATCTAATACGTCGTTCGTATGTTATTCTAATCAATCCATTGTTCTATTAAGTAGATGAATGATAAAAATAAATATAAACACTTATAAGAAAATGAAAATGATAAAATAAAATAAAAAAATGTTTTGATAAAGATTATATAAATGAATAGAATTATGAAATGATAAAAATGGATAAATTAATGTTGTAAAAAAAATATTTGAAAAGAGTAATGAAGTTATGATTAGGAATATGAAGACTATGAATATGAAACTTATATTTATTAATTCTTTTAGTCCTTATATTATTCAAATTTACACATTTAGCATTTGATGTATCTGTATATATAGATATTATTCATAACAATAGTTTCAGGCTTAAACGCCGTGTAAGCAGCAAATGCAAAATGTTTAAATATATATTTTTTTAATTTTTATTTTTTTATAAATATATATCTTTCGAAACAACTGAATCTTAATATTAAGTACTCGTCGCTTTCTTAGAGCTACTTATATTATATGTTATAGGATGTATTTACGTCTCCTCTTTGACCTACATATCTTAAATCTCGAATAGTCTCCTACATCAACACTTTACGAGGTCAATCGCTTGGAACTCAAAAATGACCTCAGGATAAGAAATAAAAAATCGCGCGTTCGCGAGACGTAACTTAGCCTAAATACTATCTAATAAATGGGTAGACCTGGATGTTTGATGTTCTCGTGATTTTAGAGTACCTTCAGATACTACCCCTATTTCAAATAGCATACCATACCCAAAATAAGCAGATTGCAAAAAAAAAATTGAAAATAGAAAGCTTATTTTTTTTTTGTTTTGTGTTTTTCTTATAAAACGTTTTAGAACCATAGGTATGGCACACTATGAATGCATCACAGCTTACAGTTTACTGGAGCATTATTTACCCTAACACTTAACTATTAAGAAATCGATAAAAAATAGCGATAAAAAAGAGAAGATATTTTCGAACCTCTTCAAGTACTAAAACTGTTGCGTTTCTTTCGAATTTGAGTATAAAAAATAAATACTAAATAAAAGAATTAGATAATTAAAACAGAATATAGAACCTCGATTATAGATGTCGACAAATCAAGGGAATATATAATCTAACACTATATTAAGGCAGGCGGGGACATGACATAATAAATCTTTTAAAATAAAAAAAACAAAGACAATAAAAAAGACACATACCACAAGAACAAAAACTTATCATCTAACATTTAACTAATATTTACAGCTACTCATGTTTCGAAATCGTTTCATTTTTGTTCTTTTGCTTTTTCAGCCGTAACAATATAATATACCTATCAACTAATATATGCCAGTTATCTAGCTTTTCTTATTCTAATTATAAAAATATATACTATGAAGCATCTACCTACTTCTACGCGTAATGGATATATATATATATATATATATATATTGTTATATATATAATTATTGTTTATAATAATTATATATATATAATTATTATAAACGAAATGTCATATACCGTGCCGGTTGGGACAGACGAAATGAATAAAAATTTAAAAGTAATGCAAATTCTGAGAAAAAAACATTGTAATTATCAACATACTTGTTAATCAGCTTATAGAAATTATCAAAATAAAATTAATGCGATTCTAAAAAAAAAGTTAATCAAATTATTGTAATTATAAATAGAATATGTAATTTAACTCAAGTCATTAAGGACATACTTCCCACCGATACGGTATTTCACAACCTGTCAAAAATCGCCGACATATTGACGGTAAACTTTTAATAGCAAAACGAATTTGTATATTAAAAATTTGGCCGACAGTCTGTCGATTATTGGAGACAGGTGAAGTGCGTCACAGGTAACCCTGGAGCACTCGGTGGCATCCCTCATACGCAATCACTGGGATATAAAATTAATAATTAAAAAACAATATCTAATAACACGCGCTAATAAAGTGACTAAATAACAACAGAACAGACATTCAAATCATTTTGTTATATATAAAATATAAACTAAAGAATTCTATATATATCAAATAAATTCAAATACAAACCCATACACTACTCATTTTTCCACTTTGTTATAGTTTTGTCAATGTACATCTTATCTAAAGTTTAAGCTATTGTTGAAAATTTTCGTCCTTTTAAATGTACATCTTATTTGCCTAAAATATACATTTAATAAATATACTATGATCGACGGTTTCGTTTACGAATGCAAGATTAAATATATTATACATTACTAGAATGTGATTAAACTTTATATGATCGCCTTTATGGAGGTTAAGAGTTTATAGGTAATGTTTGAATGTTGGAAGGTTATCAATTTTAATTATAAGTGGTATAACCCAGTTGTAACCATTTGACTGATACTCGTGAGAGCTGGCTAAACTAAGAACACCACTCGATCAGATAAGATAGTCGTAATGCACCCATTGTAGGTACATTTTGTATAGTGAGAAAGAGAACCGGATGCCCAAACACCCACCCTTTCTGTCCCTCCCCATTAATCAAGGGTGGCAACGCATTCGCATGAGCGACAGCATCACTTACTACTTATACGTTGGCCACCCTGTTAAGATATCGTCGGAATATGTTGGACTGTCCTGGTTAAGATTCGTCGGAATAGGTCGGACTAGCTCTATTAAGATATCGTCGGAATATGTCGGACTATATAATGAAATTTTTGGTAAACTGCTGTTATTATTATATATCTCAGTTATTATACAATGACCATCATGTATCGCTATCTATTCTAATCGTTCTTTAAATTTGCAAGCACTCGTTGCCTAATGCTAAACTATTATTTCTTATATTGCTGTGTTTACAATTAGCCGGGACTTTAGACCCAAAATGTCTCATCGAATAAAATATAAACCACACACTTATACTATAACTACGATTCGCAAATACAATAAATAAGCATTATTAAAGTATATATTTAAAATATTTTGTTACATAAATCACTGAACTTATGTATTTGGGAAGACCTACTGATTTAAACCATAGAAGCTATACGGACTTATTTTCTTTATTATTATGAGGCACGTGACGTTCTAATACTTCTTATATAATTTAATTAATGGAGTTTTTTTGGTACAGACAGTCCAATGTTCTATGTAACATTTTATTGTAAAATTTGGAATATATTAGTAAAAAATGTAATTAATAATGGAATATATTTATAATGAACATATCTATCGTTCACAATGAGGTATTGTGATTTTAATATAATGTAAATATTTTACATTTACGGGTATGATTCGCAAATGTTTGCTGCGTTAACCGTTACATAACTATATAAAATAATTACATCTAGACACATACTTATACATATACTTACTTAAAAATAACAGTGAATATTAGAGGCACATATATAGACATACAGGTACACCCCGCGCGGGTGTTGCTAACATACACATTAATAACCTATTACACCTATAAGGGCACACAAATTACACCTAAACATCAATAACACCGATATATACATATTTACATACATCGAAAAATACAAAAAAATCGCTGGGCAAAATTAGGATTACATAAAATTATATAAAATAATGACTTAATAGAAATAGAAAACATTAATAAATTGGACTATAATTGGGCTATAGGTAACAACAGACACATCACTGCACCCACGGAGCCGGCACCCACAGCGGCTCTGACTGCACCCGCCACGCTGTACGCAGCAGCTGTGTCAGAGCGACCGCCAGATCCGCATTCACTATCTCCTCATCAAACATATACCCATACAAAAAGTTTATCCGATTCGACGACCTTATTATTTCAGCAAACTCTTCTTCCTATTTATTAAAGAAATAATGTTTATTATTTTTTATTTTTGTAATGTGTATAAATTGTAAATTATTGTACTAAATTACTCACCGTAAACGCCCTAGAGCTTTCCTTGTCAAATGTTGAGCGAGCACTTGCCGCGGTTCGTGTTTCGGTAAGCCTCTGGAGTGGGGGAGGCTTAATAAATACTATATAAGGACGCAACCGCGGCGTACGCAACATCTTCAGGGCCTGCCAGTGGGGGCTCAAGACACAGACACGCCCTAAAAAGAATTAAGAAATATATAAATAAAGAACACACAAACCTACCGCAGTATGCACCCGAAATTTAACTTAAATTTATATGAGATATTTATTATTTATATAAATACTTAATAATGAATAATAATAAATTAAAATAACATTTGTTCGCCTATTTGAAATGCGCAAAAATGAAAAACTGTGCGAGCTTGAGCAAGCACATGCGCAAGCAAATGGGCAAACACATGCTACTGCAAGTGCGAAGCACATAAACATGCACATGTGCAAGCATATGCGATGCACATACGGCAACCCAACACATGCGAATCACATACGCAAGCACATGCCCAGGCTCCCGCGGACAAATATGACGTATGAGCAAACACAGTGCTTAAATAAACGAAGCCCTTACGAATGGTAATGCATGCATAATGAATGCACAATTTCTACTCATTTATTTAAATGCAACTAAAATAGAAGGAACTATCTCACTAACCGATTAAATAATATTTATTAACAAGTAATTTACACTTAAAATAAAAATAAACCATATCTGTTCTAACCAGAAAATAGTATTTTGATAATTAACTTTATGATATGATGATACAATATTAATAAGTTACTTTTAATGCGTTTTTAAGGTTTAAAGATTGTGGATAGAAGTATCGCACATGGCTGCGCATGTGCGCAATTGCATACGCACATTACATGAAAACGCAGCATTGCTTCCACGCATGCATACAATCGCTTACGCATGCGCATATATGATCACGCATGCGCACTTGCATTTACCTACATATGCGCAGTTTGAAAAATCATTAAATTCGCGCATGCCTAGTCAGAGTAATAATCCAGTTTCCGCCTTATAAATATGTCTCTTAGTATCGAAACAAGCTAACAAATTTAATAAAAAAAAATCTTTGTACAGTAAATAAAATGTAACTAATGAGTACGATCTTAATTATATAAATTAAAATAAAATAATTTTCCTTATTTCTAGCACTACTAAAGAAAACCTGAAAATTTACATTAATTTCCGAAAACTTCCTACTACTTTATTTATACGAACGCAAACTAACAAAATATATAATTTATTATAGATATTAAAATTCATACATATACTGTTCATAAAGAAAAACTAACTCACCTGAATTAATAATCGTTTCCACACTTTCTGCAGATGTTCCGTACAAATTCCCCTTGTACTCGCCGTGCTCTATGAACCTGCCTTCAGCAATATTCTGTTCCATTTTTTCACGCGCCACAAACACATACTCCTTTCCATTCTGTTCACTTGGTTTTTGCGCGCGAGAAGTGTCTGAGTTTTGGAAAATAATAAAGTTATATGAATTAAATTAAAACAAAGACTTGGGGAATGAACAAAAAATACGAGCGAACTGAAGGAAAACCGAACTGAAAATGAGCCCTGGGAATTTCAGAATTCACTACGAGGGTGGCTGACTAACTGCGTAATAGGTCATTCGCGCTTGCGTCGAGTTAACGATTGTGGTAATGAGCTGCTAGGATTGGCCCAGGTCAGGTGAAGGAGGGTGAGATTATCGATTTTCACAAGAGGCCACGCCCAATGTCAAGGCTATAGCCACAGTGTAAGGGCCATAAATCATTCCTTTGTTCATAAAATTAGATAATCACGTTTTATTTTCATTTAACTTACGCTAGCCCTCATGTTTCAATTCATTCAATGATTCTTCTTTTAAATAACCAACATTTTGTATTGCACAATATTTTGCAATAATTAAATTAATGCCATTATATTAAAAGCAAGAGATAGGTATTTGTAGTTATTGATATAATTAATTTATATATTGATATAATTGATATAATTAATTATTAATATAATTTCAAATTTCTAGTAAGACTTCTGGTGTGTACAATTTTTTTTCTATAATATATAATATATATTACGCAAAATGTAACTAATAATAATCGATCGGTATTTAAAATAATATACATTGATGTATAAATTGATATTAAATATACAGATCAATACATAATTTATTAAAATACCTGATATTCAATCAAAGCATTTAAATGTAAAGTAAAAATATATCTAGACAGAAATAAAATGGAGGATACACCCAAAACATTCTAGAAGTTTCCTGGCTACAATCAATAAATGCATATAGCTTTCTCTTTTATTACCGTTAGTACTCTAGCCACCCCAGGACGCCTACGATCTAGATGCAACAGACATGCGCAACCTGGATATCCTGGACAAAGCTACATATATCGCACCATTTTGATTTACATATTAACAAAAAGTAAATTGAATTAAATATATTTCAAATATACTCCATTAAATAAATTTCAAATATATTATTAATACCAATAATATATAACAAATTAAAAATAACAAAAAAAAAGTAATTTTCGTTCCCACTGGCGCCCAAACAAACGAGCCGTTGGCATTCCGCTTGGGGTAGGCAAGACAAGACAAATGTACAAAGGTCAATATTCATTCGCTACAAGTTCAAGTTCAAGAGACGTTGTAACGGGAATACGTAAACATGGAATTAGGATTTTACTTGTATGGATATTTAAATGCGTTTAGTAATATGAATAGTTTTTAATTATCATTATAGAAATATGATTATTAAATATTATATTAATAATCATATTAATACATAAGACACTACAGAATTATATTAATATGATTATTAGTTTTGGTTTTAAAATATATTTTATTAAATTTAAATAATAATAATAATATTTAAAACAATTTGAAATAACGAATAAATAAATTAATTACTGTCATAATAATAAGTAACAGCGACATATTTATTTATTTAGGAATATCGAAGAAGTGAAATTTAACAAGAAAGATATTTATGAACCTTTAGGGAGCTTAATCGAATGAGATGTTATTGCGGGAGAACATATAATTGACATGTTTATGTATATACATATATGTGCCCTATGGCACAGCGGAACCAATGCTTATGTTTTTCAGTGCGGTCCCGAGTTCGATATACTCCTATACATCGCAAAAAAAATCCCCATGAGATCTGAAGTTTATATACTCTTATGAAAAATTCTAAAAAGTCGCGGATAAAATATAATACTTTTATATATATTTAATGCATAATATTTTGCAAAGGTAATATAAATATTTTTATTTATTTATAAACTCTTTATTCTGTCGGTTTTTTCTATAGTTTTATGTATGTACTTATATGGCAATAGTATAACGAAAATAATCCCATTTTGAATGTGAATACAAAAAAATAATAATTTAATATTATTTTGGCAAGAACCAAAACCCATATGTAGCTACTTGTAATTTTAGGATTGATCGGCATTTATAGTGTTTTAAGAGTATGTTAAAAACCTAAAGCATATTTGTATATATAAAACTAATGAAGAAAACAATTATACATAGTAGGGTATGATGAAACTATTTCTGTATAATTTAAAACGCATATCGGGCAAGGTGGACGAGGATGGGATATTAATCAATACACCATAATAATCGTTTTTCTCGCTCAGGTTATGTTCTCCTTATCTAGCTCTCTGAAAGACCTAACTGAACTGAGCATGCGCGTTTCTAGAATATTCCTCTAGAAAGGTATTAAAACTTATGTGTACAGAACATATTCTGTGGAACGGCAAACACCTTGCCCTTAACCAATAATTAATATGAATGACCAAAACCTATGAATAGTTTTTTTACATTGCTTTATTTTTATAACTCCTATTACAAAAAACTTCTTTAGATATCAAACATATAAGAGCCTAGCGCTTCATAAATGCAATGCATGCCTTTTTATAATTATGTATTTTTTTTTAAATATACATGTGATTGCAACAAATATAACATTGTGATTGCCTTGGTTTATTCTATATATTTGTGTATATATCATTGATTCTGATGCATGTTTACTAGAGACCGCGTACATCTCAAGTTTTTTTAAATATTATAATTTTTATATACAACTGCTTCGACACCAATCTTTTCTTTTTATAACATAATTTTAATATTTAATTTTTATACAACAATTTTAAAATACCTAATTTATTTAAATGCCGAAATAGCTTCAGTTAAATAACCGTGTTAATTTTTAATCTGATTTATTTAATCTGAAGAAATAAAACTTAATAATAAAACCAAATTCTTTAATAAAAAAAAATAAATATCTGTAATGTATATTTGTAGTTCTATGATAAAACTAAAAAATTAAGTACCTATGTTGTCTTTCCCTCCCCTTATTTCTACGACTACGTAGCAAATCATACAGGAATAGAAAATTCCAGACCCCAGATAAAGTTAAATATAGCTATCTAGATTGTAATCAATATTTGCATAGCATCCTCTCTCTCACTCAGGACATGCTTTTTAGCAACCTTTACGTGATACATTTAAATACATAATAGAGCTATCTAGATTGCAATCAATACCTGCATATCAAGTCGTCTCTTTCACTCAGGACATGCGTTTCAGCACCGGAGAATCTGGGAGTGGTCTAGATAAGATATCATATCTGACATATCTTTTACATATTCATATTAACTATAAGGAAGCGATTCGCCCTTATAAAGATAATTTCTTTACTGAAAACCTCACTGACTTTATATTAATGTATATCTAACCAAGATTAAATTAAATAATATAGTTAAATTAAATATTAGAATTTGTTTAAATAAATATAGAAAGAAAAATAAACCGATACGGGCAAGGATTCCAACTCGCGACCTCTGTGATCGTCCCGTCGCTCTACCAATTGAGTTATCGTATCGCTAAAAATAAACCGATACGAACGCATTTGCATATACGCATACCTGGTTTTTGCTTATAGCTCGAAAATCCAAATAACAATTTGCCTTTGGATTAGGAATAACCGGGTTCGATTCCCAGCAGTGACAGATAACACAAGATTTTTGTGTGACTAATATTCATGAGAATGCTGTCTTTTACTGAACATAGTTTCGAATCCACATATATTGCAAGGGATTCTATGATATGTATAATTTATATAATTAAAATATCGTTAAACATTCTACGTAAATCATACGGCGTGAACGCAAGACCACCATAATTCAAGGTCATGAATAAGAGCCCGAATAGGTTCAAAACTTTTATATAATTACAATTGGTACATATAATATTTGAATATTCTTACAGCCTAAGCAGGTAATCTTGTAGCATCTTGTGGTTGTATTATTAATACGAGTTTATAACATAATTATCTTTTAAGTCATTAATACAATTAAATATTAACTATAATTATATATTAACATCATTAGTATCATTTCAATTGTACTAAATCAACTCGTCAAAAAGAACAGTGGTTAAAAATATTATAGCAAGGTTCGTCCATTTATTTATTTAATCCTATCATACATTTCCTCAACAAACTTTAATACTGTTAAATATATTAATTACTCCAGTCAAAATGTGATTAGGTTAGATTTTCAAACTGATAATAAATTGAATATATGCAATAACAGATTAAAAACGGTTAAATGCTTTTGATTAATCAGTATCATTGTTAGCTTCTTCACAATTAAGTCATGTTAAATAAGTAATTAAAACGCATACACCATCAATAATTACTTTTCAATTATTAAGCCCCCTGTTATATTTAATCAAAATAAAACATCGTTTAAGCAATATTATACTTACGTTCAGTCTTCTCACGTGTGGTGCAAATCGTGTGGGAAAGATATTAGTTCTGATTAAGTCATTTAGAAAGATGTTTACTGCCTATCATAGCTATTTGAACTTTGGTACTTTTGGCACTTTCTTTTTCAAGGTGAGAAAAATACGATTAGTTAAGTATCCATGAACGTATTAAGAGTATTTTAATTCGTTCTATTTTAAGTTTTGCTTAATCTCTTTTGATGAAATTATGTATCTAGTATCTTATTTTTATATATGTATTTACTAGTACTAGATATCATTCCAGAAATATTTTATACCAATAATTTAAAGATTAACTATAAAAGATAAATTGATTAAAATATTTAGACGTTCTATTTTATGTTTAAAATAGTTACTTAACATAAACGCATGTAAAGAGCAGCATGTTATTGTGAATAATCAATAACTGCATAATTTCTAGAAGCATGCGTCGTAGCTGCGTGTCCTGGGGGAAGATCAAAAGGACACAGGATGCAATGTGAAATATATAAATATTGGCAAAGTTGAAATATATTTATCTCATAACACATATGATGAAACTTATTTCAAAATGTTAATACTTACTGTTGAGTTATTTAAAAGTTAAGTCAAAATCATAATGGTAGTGCGGTGCATATGTTTATAAACAAAATCGTTTTATAATCCAAATGTCTTTCACATGTATAGAAAATTTGACATTTTATTTACCGGAAGGAAAATGTTTAGTTTATCTTGTAAAAAAGGTTTTAAATGTTTTAATTGTACCTGTTTTTTCTTTTTTAATTTTTAAATGTTATACACATTTAAATTTCTAAGCCATTAAATTTAAGGTTGCTTAAATATATGACTTTTTAACTGATCCAAGATTGCTAGGATTCTTAAGAAATCCTATTCACTAGCCAATGTTAAACAATTATTTTAGCTGATCTCTAACTTAAGATTTACAAGTTAAGCCTGAGCCATATTAATGATAGAAAAAACATTACCAACGAAACGATTAAAATAATTATTTGATTAGAAATTGATCTTTAAAATTTATATGTTAAGAATTTTTGCTAAAGTTTTCTTGACTTTTTTAACTCTCGTAATATAATCATCAGTATTCACTTCACTTTATAATTTCATCATTGACGAGCTTAGAACAGGCTTCACTCTTCACCTTAAATAGCTTATCTTGAATTGTAATATGTTTCAATTTTAAGTTTTCTCAATATTTTTTGGACATCAAGATGAAGAACACCTTTTGAAATTTTGTAATAACGATAATTCTATTTTCAAATAAAACACCTTACTTAAATTTTTCGTAAATAATTAATTATAATCTAACGGTTTTTTATTATAATCTAACGGTTTTGTAAGTTTTTTATTTGGTATTTAGGTTAGAATATTTTTGACGTCGAACCAAATAAAAAATCGTTATCCACAATACTAGCGACTCGCCTCGGCTTCGCACGGGTGCAATGTAGACAATAATATGAGGCATTGAAGATTTATTGATATTGAGTTTATAATACAGGATGTATTTGTATACAATATTTACGCTGTGCCTCCGCTTTATTAATCTCTGATATGTTCTAAAATATACACTTTATTGAAATGCTAGGGTAGGTAGGTAGGTAGGGTAGTATGGATGTACATGAAATGTACTACTACATATGTAATACGTTTAATTGGATAAAGAAATAATGTATTTATGAGTATTGTATAAAATAACACATTATTTTGTAATATATAAAAAAGGTTATCCTTTATAGAAAATCATAAAGCATTGTGACCTTTCATATAAATATCTTTCTTGAATCACTCAATCTATTGAACAAAACCACATCCCAATCCGTTGGGTAGTTTTAAAGATCTAAGCATACATAGGGACAGACAGCGGGAAGTGACTTTGCTTTATACTATGTAAAGATGAATTATGTGATTCAGAATATCGGCTTTTAGCAGGGAGATAGTTAATTAGGTATATATTAGTTTGTTTTATTTAAAAACTACTCTCGCATTAGAAATTATATTATTCTTGTCGTGGGCGTTTCCCAAGGGTATAAATAACGGACACAAAGTATTCCCAAACTCGGAACCACATTCTGTGGATCACACAAAGAATTGTCACATGTGGTAATCGAACCCACAACCTTTGATTCAGCAGCAATTTTGATTTGTATATTTCCTCAACAAAAGTATTGTACTGTTATTGTATTTAATAAATATAAAATTCATTTTCATCGCATATTTTTTACTTGTAGCGAAAAGAATTACAACGTCTAGCCAATAAATGATTACATATCTAGATAACAAAATATATAACAACATATATATGACACAATACATTACAACAGATCACTCATGTAAGGGCGATTGCATCCGATGAGTATAAATAAAACAAAATGTGGTAATGTTTATTAATTTTAAGTATTGTTATCATGTAAGTGACAATCATTGTTTTAGAAATAAAGTTTTTTATACCTACCTGTATGGTATACATCATGCGCGTCATGATGCCAGTAAAACTTTATAAAATTGATCTACAACATTTTTCAAAGCTATATAATATGTATAGATATTCTAATAATATAAATCTCTTCATAGAGTTCAACTCTTGATCTGGATAATTTCAAAAGCATCAACGGACTCTTAAATTATCTACACAAAAGCCCTGCACTTAAGAGCAAATCAGCTTAACCACACCAGCTTAGGTATACGTTACGTACGTACGAATACGTTCACTTTATTGGAGAACACCGTTGGTGAAAAGATCGTCTATACATACTGGCTCTTTTACGATTGAGAATAGACGATATTGCTATTTATACTAGTAATAATAGCACACTCATTACAACCACTTGAATAATTGTAATCTGAAGTTGAAACAGCTAATAAGTAACGGACAATCTATATGGTTTGCAGTGCAGGTACTGATAATTTTCTAGATCACTGAGTCAACTTACTGCACAAACTGTTTAATATTAAAAAAAAAGTATTTTATAAAACCTATAACATTTGTCGTTATGGAGATGATTGTCTTAGATGATAATTATTCCTTACCTTGTAAAAGCTATCAAAAGGAATTTTGCGACTCTGAGGCAAAACATACCTGGAGCTTTGGGGTGAAGTAAGGCTTACAGAATTTTGAATGTTTACCATAAATCAACTACATACTATCAATTATTTGCAAATAATTAATATTAACGTGTGGAAAACATTTCGAATTAGGAATCTTGATCATTTGGAATTCAAAGCAGTCATGTCATAAATTAAAGTACTTGTACTTCACAGATCTCTGGTCTATGAGATAAGTATGAAGAAATTTTAAGATATGAATACTTGAAAATTTATGTTACATCAAATTTGTAATGATTGAAAAGAGAACAAGAACATATGCGCATATTGACATATGTTCTTGTTATCTTGTTAATTCTTGAAGAATGCGAAGAAGAAAATAAAGTTTATATACTAAATATGATTTGTAAATAGGGAAAATAGGCATTCTTTTGGGGATAGCTGTCCATAAACTTTTTCTCATTAATGTTTCGAATATCACAATTAAGTGTTGAGTTAAAATTAATATTAAATACGAAGTATATGGTTCCTTAGGGCTGTAAATAGATACAGCCTTTTATGTTACGTATTTCTTTTTTTACATAAAAATGTTCATTATTTATTGTGATTACAAAACTATATTTGCAATTGAAAGAGTGATGTTAACAAACATCCATATATAGAAGAATTGGATTTTACTTTCAGTTCAATTTACCCTTCCATTTCATCCTCCAATTATGATGATTGTACTAAAATTTTCGGAGTTGATTTCCATGATGGCTGAAGAACTCACATATAAGTTTGAACTTTCAGTTTTTTTATTACTTTAATAATATTATAAAAGGCGTTGATAATGCATGCATGGCATGTATAAAAATAAATATGATTGCCTTGACTATTAACAACCACTACGCAATACGGATTTCCGATTCCGAACTGGGATGAGTATAACAGACGCTAATAATAATAATATAATAATAATAAATCAGGATAAATTACACACATTGATCTAACTCCTAAGTAAGCAAATTATTTGCTTTAGACAACGATACAAATACACATATAAATACTGAGAATATATTTAATAAACGACCAAACCCAGAAACACAGACATCTATGTTCATCACATAAATGCCTGTCTCTGCCGGGAATCGAACCCGAGCCCCATTACGCCGTGACACGTTAGACGCTGTATCTAAACCTTATTATACAACGTAGTTGTTATTCAGTTATCCAAAAGGTATGACCTCTTGGATCTAGCAAAGACCTGTGACGCTCTATCTTTTCCAATTATTTTAAATAAAATGAGAACGAGTTGAACTTATCAAATTTAACTACTTTTTAACCAACAGATCTAAGGTGGTGGTGATTAATATTATGTAGTAAATGTCCATAGTGTTCAGATATACTTTTAAAAACGATTACATTCAACGTATATTGATAACCTACGAGATTTTCCTATAAGAAATGTGAAGTCTTAATTTTAAAAAAATTATATATTATATATCGTTCTCAAACTTTACGCCTGTATACGGGATACATCGTAAAATTATTCAGTCAAATTATAAATTATTCAATTTTTAAAATGCTGTGCCGTAGCAGCAAACCGTCACGATTACTGTTTTTACAAACATTTTAATATAATTAATAAGTATGTTCTTAAGAAAAACATATATTCCTATTAATTAATAACAAGCACATAAAGGAAACTTTATATTCAAAGTTTAAATTGTGTTATTGGTTTATCAAAAGGCATATAACGAATAAATAAAATGATATTATTATTTCAAAAAATAATATTTCCGAATAGATAAAGTAATATTTAGTACCTTAGAATGAGAGATTGCTACAAGAGTGCTCTGTGGTTTATTGTAAAATACAAACCACATGCGATTCTTAGAAGGATTATTATTGTCAGTGCCCTTTTCTTTTGTATGTTTTTTTATTTATTTATATCTTTTCCACTTAGAATCATAACCAGTGATCACTTGTGTACGTCAACATGGAAGTGTCAGGAGGGCCTATTACGATACTAGATTTATCGTAATAAGCCCTTCTGAAAAAGCACTTTCTATCTTAATGTTAAAGCTATGAGGGTTCCAAACGCGTCCTGGTCTGAGAAGAACCACACAACAAACTCAGCCGGATATATTTTTTGTTATTGTGATCACTGTTTCACAAACGTCAAACTTAAATGCAAATTTGGAACAACTAGAACCGTCGCAATCAATCGGAAAAGAAGCCTAATGATTTCAGGCAACGAAAATTAAATAATAATAACAGAAAATATATATATATATAAATCTTCGGCCTGCCACACAACCAGTCACCGCAAGCAGCACCCGTTCACGAGCATAACACAAGAGACAGCCATCACCCCCTTCGCACATATTTGAGGGAGGGAGGCAACCCGACTCCCGATGCTACCGCAAGTAGTGACTTCTAAGGAATCGGTGTGATGCAGAAGGTCGATAAAGCAAAATAATTTACAACAAAAAACAAATTGCGGAGATTACTAGCTATTCCCAATACAATACAGATTCATTCCCAGGCCATACCGTCGTCGATGTAATCCTTTACACTATAGTAGGATTTTTATATTAAATTATTTTTAGCATATAATTTAAATTTATTTAATGATAGGCTTAAGGCTTCATTTGGGAGCTTATTATAAAAACGTATACAATTACCCTTAAAGGATTTACCTATTTTATGGAGCCTAGTGCCCCGGGCATAGCGAGTTAATTTTTTAGTCTTGTATTAATTTTATGTAAATCACAATTTTTCTTGAACTTTGAAATATTTTTATGAACGTAAATAAAATTTTCATAAATATATTGATTGTAAACAGTCATAATTTTAAATTCTTTAAATTTGTTTCTTAAATATTATATGCTATTATAGTTTAAGAATTATAATCGTTCCATATGTATTAAAAAGTCCTTTAAATGTAATTCATTAAATGGAACGTTAAAAACAATTGCATATCCGTCCAAGTTAAATATTATATGACCTTCGACAAATAATAACTAGATAAAGAAATAACAAAATCCATTAGTTTTGTTATTCCTTCAAAGAAATAACAAAACTAATGCTAAAAACTGCATTCAAGATGGGTTTTCCATTACCAATTCAAATTCTTGAATAAGTAAATATGTAAATTGTATGTATGTATTGTATGTAAACTCTGGAATAAGTTATAATGACCCAAAGAGCATCTAGCTAATTTGAATTAATAAAGATGCAAAAACAACGGGCTCTACAAATAAAATACAAATCGACGTCGATAACTACATTTTGAATATTTGTACCAGATTCGTATTCTGAATTAAAAAAGGTTTCTTGTCGAATTATTTCAGTATTCGGAACATACATATGTGAATCATTTTATTCCACCTCAAAATTCGTTAAATCCAAACTACGATCAGTATTATCTCACAAATGTGTTTAATTTTTTTATATTTATTTTAAATAAAATATGAGTACCTACTTTATTTAGTTTCAATAAATGTAAGTTCTCTATTAAAAATAATAATACCTTCTTCGCATACATTAAAAAAAGGGATTTATCTCAACATTTTGTATGAATATTTATTTTTTAGTGTTTTAATTTCTATCTTTGCCTAAAATATTTAAATACAGGCTATAATAATACGTTTCATACAAGAATTAAGAAGAATTATTGGATACATCATCAGAGGGTTCAATATTGCAATGCCATAGCAATAAAATAAAATCGCTTAAATCATATATCAACAAATAACTATAATACCCTTAATTTTTCTCGCGATTTCTTCACCGTCAAATAAAACATGGCTGACTTTTAGCATTTATGAGAAGATAGATACACATAATTTTAGTATTAATCTTTAGCATAGATCATTTATGGCAATCTAATAGTTATAACTGTAAAGCCTTATCGAAATCGGTTCAGCTGTTTCTAAGATTATAATGATAAAATGTATTTTATATAAATAGAAAATTAAACAAATAAATTCGTTCAGTAATTTAAGCTAGTATCAAAGTATATAAACAGTAAATTTGCATTGCAAAAACTTATTTAGAAGCAACAAATCAGATCACTTTGATTACTTTGACTGGTTATTTTAGTCAACTAGTTAATTTACTTTAGTTTTAGTCAAGGATTTTTATTGCATATAACGTAAGATTCTCTTTACATGGTTTCAAAGTGTAGATGTAGCTAAGAAAGAAACTCCATAAATACTCTTTTAACTTATTTATATAGATATATTTTTTATAGTATTGACTATTGAGTTATGAATACGTGAGAACAAATCACATTTCTAGTAGAGCGTGCTACAGAATAAGAAATAACTAACGCAACTGCTAGTTTTTTAATTTGTTCTGGCGTTTTTCATTCTAACATTTTCGCAATGCGTACTATCGCTTCTTCATTCGCAACATACATTTATGACTAAAAATATATAAGATATAATTGCAGTCGGCTCAAATAAAAAATAAAAAAGAAATCAAATTATATGAAACTTATATGATTAAATAAGCAAAAAAAACCTTTGCATTGAACAAGTATCAAGAATCATTGCATCGCACTATACTCACATGGTACAGGAGTGACGTATTTCTCTGGATCAGTTGCGATGAGTCTTCGTCTTAACTCGTTACGACCCACTCCTGGCGCTCCAACCAACACTATTGGTCTAACAAATCCAGGTCTTGGATACAATCTCGCTACCTCCTCGTATGTGGGTATCATTTCTCTATCGAAATCGTCATTTTCCTTTATGTCGTATATAATTTTCTTGACTTTCGGCGTTGACTTGCACGGCAATAGGGCAGCTGCATTTGGAGTCGGAGAGCAAGGTGTTTTTGGTCCACATTCAGAATTTGTAGCTGACGGACTGCATAGTGCTGGCTTACCTGTAAAATTAAAAGCAATTGTAAGTTAAGAAAATTGAGACAATTAGTAATAGTAGAAAATAAGACTCTCAAATGTCAAAATAATTTATTAAATACAACTGTATTCTAGAGATTAAAGCGTTGAAAAAAAAACTTCTTATAAGTATATCACTTAAAAAAATAAGTAGTTTAACAACTTTTGAACTATCTAAATAATTAGTATTCCAGAAATTAAATAAGTTACATTTTTATGGTTATGTAAAAAGAAGAGATGACGATCATGTAGCGAGAAGAAAGAAGATTTAAGTATGAATGAGGATGGCTATATAAGATACTAGATACAGCTGATACCATGTTACTACCAGAAACGTTGGATACAACGCCATTTTTCTCGTCTATATTTTGCGATTTTATACTTAAGCATACAATTTAATCACAAATATAAACTACTTATATATACGGAAAAATAACTAAGTAACGATGTTTCCTCTGACATTATTGAGAAATGTAGACATTTCGACTGAAAAATATTTCTCCATGTCTATTATTAATATAATAGTAATATTAATATAAATAGTTATGGTTTTATCGAGTGAGTCAAGTCAAAAACATCAAGACAAGTAACAACACGATAGCTCAGTTACTAGAGCAAAAAGAGACGAACTCCCAGTGGTCTAAAGTTCGAATCCTGCTCATATTAATGACCTTCTAATTATATACTTAAAAATATAGGTAATCATAAATTTATTACATGTTATAAACCATATAACATATTTTTAAAAGTGTTTTGAAAACATTATCAATGCGCTAGCTTCAGCTATGTGATGAAGGTAGAAGTATAAATTTTTATGAGTTATAGAGTATTTAATTGTATTGATCGTTACTGACCGTCCAGTGTCTGTGGATCAGCCTGTCTCTCGTGTATGATGCGACCCTCCTGCAGCGCTCTGGACGGTATCAGTCCAGCTCGCATCACTCTGTCGCCTTCACGACGAGCTTGCCACCTGGAATTACATTCCAAATCAAAGTTTTTATTTTAATAAGGCTATATAAAGTCAGATCTCCATAGAGAAGAACCAACAACAAACTCCAAAGATAATCTTTGAAATACTGCATTTATATTAAATAATTATAATGATATGGAAATCAATAATATGAATATAGTTTTTACATCCGAATGAGGAAATTAATACAACTATACAACTAAATCAACGTTTAATATAAAAATTCTACAATTTATAAGTAATGCTAAACTTTTAATTGTACAAAATAATAACCGATTCTTTTGTCATCAAGTATAAAATATATAAATATAAGTATATACTTTCTATCAAATTTTCATTTACAATAATAGAAAGAAGGACCTGACTTATTAATATTATATAACTTTTTAATATTACTTTAATTAAAACAACATAATCTTTAGTTTTACGAGTATAAGCCGTTTAAGTTTAATAAGCCGTCGGATAGTTTGTTCTCGGATAAGTTTATAATAGATTTTGACAGTTTATTGTGAAGTCAAATGCTGTTGTGAAAGACAAAAATAGAAATATATTTTTGCCAATCTATATTTAGAAACTAGCTGTGCCTGCGACTGCGACGCGTAGGTTTCGATTTTGATAAAACGTACCCTTTGTACCAATGTATGTAAAAAGTATAGACCTTCAAACTGGTGGCTTCAAGCAGCAATGGTACGACAATAAGAGATTATTAACTTCATTATTTGTTAACCGATTGTTAAAAAAAAACAAAATATGAAGACTAAATATTCCCGAAAACTGCATCCAAATCGATTAATCAGTTTCTGAGACTAGCGTGGACTAACATACAGACATACAGACGAACAGACAAAATGAAAAAACATTGTTTTGGGTTCTCTTACTTATATAATGGTCCCCCTGTATGAATTTTTGAACATATTTTTTTTCGTGTTGTATGCACAACTAAAAGACAAACAGATAAACTAACAAAGATTTTAAAAATGCTAAAACTGGATATTGTTAGTTATCATTTCACATCCGCTACTTACAAGTCGCTAGAGTGCCCTGAAGGCCAAAACGACTATTTAAATTAGCTAAAGCACGGCAGAAGAATGCGAGAGATATTTCACATATTAAGTGCATAAAAGACGATAGTGGAAGGGTATTGATGAATGGTGAGGAGATAAAAGATCGCTGGAAGGGATACTTCGAAAGGCTGATGAATGAAGAAAATGATTGGGACAGAGTATTAGAAGATCCGCCGTTAAACATAGGTCTGGTAAGGGAAATTTGTGAGGAAGAAGTGAAAATGGCCGTAAAGAGTATGAAGAATGGAAGAGCGGTGGGACCAGATGAAATACCAGTCGAAGTGTGGAAATTGTGTGATGCGGATGGAAGGAGGTGGCTGACTTTGTTCTTTGGTAAGTTGCTGCACGAGAACACGATACCGGATGAATGGTGCAGTAGTACGCTAGTGCCCATCTTTAAAAACAAGGGTGATGTTCAGGACTGCAATAACTACCGAGGCATAAAGCTTATGTCACATACGATGAAAGTGTGGGAAAAAATACTTGAGAAAAGAATAAGAGAAGAGAGTGAAATTACCCAAAACCAATTCGGGTTCAGGCCGGGCCGAAAGACTACGGATGCCACTTTCGCTCTTCGCCAATTATGCGAAAAATACAGACGGGTTCACAAAAACTTGCATATGGTGTTCATAGACTTAGAAAAGGCATACGACCGTGATGGATTGTGTGATGAATGACATGTGTTTGAAAGGCGTGGGTGAGTTGAGTGAAAAATACATACTGCGCCGACCCCAAATAATGGGAACAGGGTAGGAGGATGATGATCATTTCATATCCTGGTATATTTTTTTAAATGTTTTCAATGTACGAAGACTACTCCTCTACAGATTTATTACATGTATAGAATAAGATTTACATGGTACCTATCACGTGATTGACATATATTGACATAACTATATTATTTCTTAACCGATTTAGATTAAATAAACACTAAATGTTAAGTGAAGACTGTTATAATATATTCTTAAAAACCGCATTCAAATTGGTTAAGCCGTTTCTGAGATTAGTGTACACAAACATACAGACATACAGACAAGTAGACAAACTGAAAAACCATTTTTTTGTTTTGTTTTGGGTTCTCTTGCTCTTATAAAGCCCCCTATGATGTTTTTTTAATATTATCCACGTAGAGAAATGGATCAGTGACAATTTTATTATATGTAAAGATATCGGTATCATTTTTATCATTTGTACATTTTATAAAACAGCGTAATATAATATTAAGTTATGGAAGCCAGGTTTATTAGTCTTTAAAACAATTTTTTAGGACACACTAATCGGGGAGCTCATTTTTGGTATAGTATAAAAATACATGGAATTCTTAAAAACAAAATCAAAAAGCATTAATAAATATATGGTATGCAAAGTTAACAAATTTCTAGTGTAAATTTCGGTCAGCTGTCTAATTATTCTTACCGAATTAACCGCTTAACTGAAACGTTTAGCTAGTTTTTTGAAATGGGATCTACATTACAGCTATTTTGAAGCTGTGTAGAATTTGGGCCAACTTCGAACACATTAGAAAAGAAAACTTGGGTTAATATTTAGCAAAATATTAAAAACAGAACCGCAGAACCATTAGAAAGACACTACAATGTTATATGTCACTTGTCTCATTTTTTCCTGTTTACTTTGAAAATAATCTTTGTATATCTTTCCTGTTTACTTTGGAAATAGTCTTCACATATCATCCCTGTTTACTTTGGAAACAGCCTAATTGTCACCGTCAAACTAAATATCAACGATAAATATAAAGTTCACTCGAAAATATCTTTTACATAAGTCTAGAATAAAAGGTACCAAGAACTACTACTAAGCCTTGAGAAACTCCATTTTTTACGTGTTCCCTGAAAAAATATAAGCGTTTACACTAACAATCCTTTATGATAAAAAAAAGCTACCGGCAACCATCTGTATGATAAAAAAGCTACGCGCAACCTTTTTCTTGTTGTTAATACGATCAATGGCCTCAGAAATATCACAAAGCACTCCAAAAGCAACTTGAGGGTCGGAATTCAAATAAGAAATCAAATAAGAACTGTCGTCTAATTATTCATACAAATAAAAGTAATATGACCCAATTTAAAGGGCAAAGGTAAAATTATTCTTAATCTGATCTAAGAATTTTTGTCTTATCATTGTTTCGAATGTCTTGCAGAGCACTATAAATAACCATAAAAAATATATCATATATATATATATATTTTCTAATTAATTATAGTTAAAAATTATTTATTTTGCAATTAATTTATTATAATTTCTTAGATTAGTCGATTTGTGATTTAATGATTACATAAACTTACCAGTAAGCGTCATCCTGAGACACAATATGAAGGATATCGCCCTTTTTGAAATTAAGACCGGCTTCTTTACATGGTATGTATGGATCCTCAGAAGAGCTATAGTTGAAGAGAGCCCTCACCCTCACTTTGCTTTCTCTTGAACCACCTTTACCATAGGATGGAACAAGCTTAAATGTTATAGTTCCTTCAGAATTTTGCTGAAAATGGTCGTTCAACATTAATGTTACTATTTACTTTTAAAAAGAATATGTATATGTATTTATATTTTATCGTATATATAAGTAATTATGAGAATCATAAATTAAGTATAAATAATTTATACATAACGAAATAGAAAGTAACAAAGCAAAACTTGTACATTAAGTTTTTTTTTTTTAAAGTAATGGCTGCGTGTTTCGTACGTGACAGAAATAAAAACAATAGTTTTATTTTTGGTATTCCGTTTGTTCGGACACTTATGTTAAAGAATTTTAATAAAATTCGATGTGCGGGCTTACTATCCTAATCAAAATACATGATCTCATAAAAAGTTACTAAATACCACAATGATCATAACTGATTTAAGTCATATTTACAATACAACTGCGCACCTGAACGGACGTAGTATTAGACTATTATCTGATTCAACATACTACGAGATGCTCTTATTTCGAAAAACTCATAGAGAAAGTTGAGGCTAAAAATACGTTTTAATTAATAGAAGACTGCAGAGTGAGAGCAAGCGCAAAGTTAAGGATACCGCTAGTTTAAAATAAAATGTACGCTATATTTGCTATAATTACTAATATCAAACTAAAACTGTATAATGAATAAATAACTTATTAATTTATAATGAAACTTAAATATCTTTAAAAATCAAGTAGGTAAATTTAATATATATTTAATATAACTACTGTAAACTATGCTTAGAGTGTAAGAAAGTGTTACATGCCTAAAGAACTATCGTTCGAGTGTTCGGCCTTTGTCGATGAAAATAGGCCGACGTGTCAACCGTTATGCAGTATATAGAAGGAGTTTGTTTCAACCAATCGATAACTTTGTATAAGCCTTCCGAATTTGGGTCAATATAAGATAATCAAGCGGAAACACCTACCATGTAAGCATGATTAGTTTTAAACACGAACAATTTGTCAAAACTGGAAGTATAACTTTAAAAATATTTTTAAAGTATAAATTTATGACATAAATCCCGTAATTTTAAACTGTATTTTAAAGAGCTTACTTTTCATAAGTAGCACTAAAGACGTTGGATGACACTTTTATGAGGTTTTAAGATTATGCTAAATATTTTATAACAATTATAAATTTTCTATTAGTATTTATAACCTAAAATATATACCAATTTGAATATTTTATATACTCCTTCCTATAGAGAGATTTTCATCACAATCACATACATCATCATAGAAAATTTTAAGCAAATGTTGTTTAACATGTTGTAGCAAAATTAATAATATTTTAATACTACACAGAAATTAAGGGACTTTTTACTATATACTCAAAGGAATATCTATAACAAAAGGAGCAATATGTCACTCACCAATATTGTTAGCACGTCAGCAGGTGTCTTACTCTCCACGCTAATTCCATTGACCTCTATGACCTCATCACCAGCGTGGATAAGACCTGACCTGTCAGCAGCACCACCATGCATCACCCGAGCTATTACGATCTTACCGGTGTCTTCATCGGTTTTTATTGTAGCACCCTAAAAAACAAATATTTTACTACTTTTCGTTTGTAATTACAGTGGCATGAATAAAATAAATTTTAAATTAATATAATTATTATCATTTAAAGCAACATAGTATAATAGTAAATGAGAACAATTTATTTTTATTTCATTTACCAGAACACTAAGCATATTTCTATGCTGTAAGATATTTTGGTAAAATGTTTGAAAATCTATAAATCCGCTCGTTCTAAATTAATATATCTTATATTATTTAAAATTTTGGTATAAGACTTGAATAAAAACCCGTAAACCAATGAAATAAAAAAAATATTCCAATTAATTGATATTAATATTTATTATAAAAACAATATTTCATTATTTTGGACTATCACATAAACGTGAAAGAGATTCAAAATTCTTAAAAAGATATTGTATACACTTCAAACAGCTCAATTAAATCTTTAATAAAACTAAATTAAATTCTGTAAAGATCAACACATTAATGTGAGTGACCCTCAGCGAAATCCAATAAATACATAATAAGCTACCAAGGTACTCAGTTAATATCAGATAAAAGAACTTTGCACACACTTGAATATGCACATTCAAAAAAAGAAAGAGATATTTCACGAATGTCACTTCCACAAAGGAATAGAGCTAACATCACACAATCAAAAGATTTAGGAGATCTATTTTGTCACGTTCCACTTTTCTGTTACATATAAAAACCTAACAACTATTCAGACTTAAATATTAATAAACACTTGTTTCTCCTATTCCTATATCAATGATATGATCTGGGGAAGATTTGTTAGTTTCCAGTGAACTAATATAGGAAGCTTAGAGAGCCTGAATTCTTTACCCAACGTGCGTTCTTCGTGGCCGCTAAAGTTTTTCGGGACTGAATTCCTTAACCAACGTCTAATAGTTTTGCTTAAGGTCCGGGGCTACAAAATATCGATAGTAAGACCGGATCTAACACAAGAACTTCCAGTAGCATAAAAAAAACGTAAGCACACACTTGGATGAAGACACTTAAAGTATTTCATGGAGTGATGCGTTATAAGGATGTTGGGAAACTAAAATTCAACATAATTATTTTAAATCAATAAGCCCTGACAATATTGCCTGATATCCTGCTACTCGTTCCAATGAGATATAAGTATCTTGGAGACCATTACTTTTATTTCCACTGAGTATAGCTAAGAACTATCCCTACAGACGAGGCTACCAATTAAGAAAGATTGCACTCACATTGGTTAATCTGTTTGGGAGCTATGATACTCTAGACTAACACATATATAACATATATTTATTTGTGAATAATCTATGTGTAATAGGTTAAACTTATAACACTCAACAATGAACCCTTCGTTTTTGCTTTTGTACTTAAAAATCCAACAATATTATAACATAATATTATAACATCAATCAAGAACAACCTCAAGATGAATGACTGCAGTCAACAAAGGTATTTTGTTAAGATGATCTTAAACAAACCAGATCAATTTACACCAATATCTCCTTGTGGACGAAAGTAAAACAGAAATATCCCAATATATCAAGAAATCAAATACGCAATGGTTAATGAAAAACGCATTTCAGATGACCTCAGTAGATCAGACAACTCACCATAATAATATTAAAATTGTATCTGGAATTACTATTAATCTGAGTACAGGTAATATTATGCATTTTTAATCTACTCTTAACAACATATTTGCAAGAGAAATATATATAAAAGTGTTAGAAATCAAAATTAAAGGCATGGAAGGTAACAATCAGTCCCAATACAATACATATAAAAGTCATCTAGAGATAGCAGCTAGTAAATAGAAACATAATATGGAGAAATATAATAAATAAACATAAAACGAATTGTGTTCTAACATACATTTTCAAATAACTATTTTGGTTTAATATATAAATATCTGGCTATTTGCTTCAAAATATAGTTCAGTAGAACACAATTTAAAAATATACTACATACTTTTTCTTGGGAATAGGAGTTGTGATAATTTGAATAATAAAGATAAAAAATATCAATTAAAGCACATTTAAAAAGTCTAAATACACTCACCACTATAGGCTCGGCACCCTGAGCTCCTCCCTTTTAATAAAAAATCAGTACTTGAATAAAATTTTCATTATCCTTACATAAATATTATATTATACAAAATAAATAAAAATACCTTAATCTTTTCAGATGAAAGCATCTAAGCATAAATAACATATTTTAATACTTTGATAGATATATAATAACATAAATGTAGCTGCTATTTCTAAATGAAAATTAAATTAGTAAATATATTATAAATATTTAAGAGAGTTTGTAAAATTTTACACACCAATGGTTCATCACTTTTAACAAGTTGGACTATCTTAACAGTTTCCTCTTCATCATCAGCATCTGTAGGTACATCTGGTAAGTGTGGATAGTAGTCTTTCTGTGCTACTGCATCATGTGTACATAATATAGCCTGCAGCACATAGTTTAAATTAAATCATCTTAGAATGTTAATTAATTGCTTTTTTGCTTCATAAGTACAAACCTGAAAATGTGGTTTTTGTAGGAGACCTAACAGCTCTTCATATTCTTTAGAGAATGTTACTACATCAACAAACAT
Source organism: Napeogenes sylphis (assembly GCA_959347405.1). NCBI lineage: Eukaryota > Metazoa > Arthropoda > Insecta > Lepidoptera > Nymphalidae > Napeogenes > Napeogenes sylphis. The sequence goes on from OY365784.1 coordinate 28,390,863, forward strand.
TTCTAAAACTTCTAAAGTGACTTGCATAGCATTAGACAACAAGGGATAGAATTTATCATCCTTGCATTGAGTTGCAACAATCTTATTGTGCACTTGCACTAGCGCATGAAGCTGCTTTGACTGAAGAAGCTCATTGAGGAAAGCCACATCTTCACCACCAGATTGTACATCTTTTAATGAGGACAGTAAGCGGGTAAGAGCTAAAATAATAAATAATTCTTACTGCTGGTTGTAATAGAAAAGACAAATTATATTATAGAATTTAAATAAATTCTTAGATGCATAAAACGGTATATGGAGATATTAATAAACTCACCAGGATCCCAGTTCTCAGTTGACCCATCCATATTTTGAAATTGCGATAAAAACCAGTCAGTAGTGCTGTTTACACCGCGTGAAACATGATAACAATGATTTACTAAATATTTAGTCACTTACATAATATAACTGCTATTTGATTTATTCAGTATTTCTTATATTTTACAATGAAATATTTTATTTCGCTTTTCAGGTTACTTATTAATGTAATTGTACCCTTGTAAACCTTTATTTAAAATAGCATGCCCATAAAAAAAATATTGTGCATTTTGTGCACCGATTTATAACCTGACAGCAATGGGCATTGGGCAATATTCAATCCAGATCACAGATTAGAGACTAGTTACTACGTAAATCCAGATCTAAAAATGCTATAACAATATTATAGGCCATATATGTATACAATACTATGCACTCTGTGGCATTTGCTATCTGTAAAAAGATTATTAAGTACTCTGTGGTGGATAGTTGGATATCTACATTCTAGTGACAGAACAATACTCAGTGGCAGATATTGCATTTTTGTATATTCTGTGGTACAAATAAAATCTTTGAATAATTATTAAAAAAAAAGTCCTTATCGAACTAAATTTAATCGAACAATCAAGAACAAACGACGAACATTCGATTTAGCAAAAAAAAATGCAAAAATTTACGTTTCCACGCTAACTTAAGAGAGGTCACCAAAACCACATCGAAATTTTACCGCATAGTGGATGCTATTGTAACATAGCTCTGATAGAAAAAAAGATGCACTCGGTTGATTTATAAACTTTTTTATAAAAATGTATTATAATTATAAAATTTTTGCAGTTCTTTAAAAATTAAGAACATGTTTCATTTTTTAATAAATTTTTAAAATTAGGAAGAACATTGATTGAACATTGATTGAATGATTTGAGACGTAAATGGAGCTGTAATGTATAAGATAGTTAAGTACTTATACAACTTTAAATGTAATTTCTTATACGAGATTAACATTATGGCAAAATCTTTATAAAATACTCTTGATTAGTTATATGTTTCAGATTGATGTCTACAAAATTTGTTTATTGTTAAAATTTAATTTGTTTATAAATCTCTTAAAACATTAGCATTATTATGTTTTTACTTGTGCGTTTATTTAAAGTAGCATTAAATTTTTGTTGCGCAGGCGTAAGGGTCTTAGAAAGAGACAAAAGTCTTGTTTAGACCGGCAGACAAATTTGTTGGGTATTGGTTTTAAATCTTATAAAGGTAAGCAAATAACAATGAATAAGTTTTTTTATATTCATAAATATTTTTAATGCACTCGTGTAATCTGAATTTGGCATATAAAAGTGTAAATCAAATATAAATCCTTGTATGGCTTATTGTGTATGTCATAATAATGGCGCTAGTGACGATCGATCGGCAAGTGGCAACTTGGTCAGTTTTTAGCTATAGAGAAATGCGCTTATTATAGAATTAATAGAATCAGTTTATTAACTACAATTCTGACATCTAATTAAAAAAATATCATAAAACTGTGTTTCTGTGTTTTTAAATATACATTTATTGAATAGTTTGGTGCGGAATTTATAAGGAGACAAGCAATATACAAAATACTATTGGATTCTTTTTGGTATGTCACGAGAATCAATTCACATAATATTGCTTTATAGAATAATGAAAAAAATATGTAAACTTTTAAATATTGCTATTTTTAGCGCATGTGAGTAGTAAATTAATTAAAAACATTACGGCATTGAACGGCAAACCATATTTAGAAAATTAAATTTATTGATATTTGCTTTTCATATTAGCCTACTTTTTCTTAATAGAAATCGTCATAAGGATCTTTTGATTTTTTAAAAAAAAGCTTACTACATAGCAAAGATGTGTATGATGTCATAATTTAATTATATTTGCAGCAGACAATAGACACATGTTATGAATATAAATGTGATATTGAATGTAAATAATATTATATATTTTACATACACATCATTCACACTTGAGATGTACAACTACAATTATCATATTGTCAAATTGAACTGAATAAATGCAATACATTTCCTCAAAAAATATTTTTGTAATTATTTTATTACTGATATTTACTTTATTTAATTTTTAAATATTTAAGTACAAGTTACAGTGTTGAAGTAAGTATATTGCTTTTTTTTTATGTTTATGTTGAAGAGTATGTTCTTAAATTATTACTGTTAAGCTGACCAATACCAAAGATTTTCAATTAATCTTAGTGTGTCTTGTATTATAACAGAATCCAAAATTTCAATCACAATATTTTTGCTCAACATACTTATAAGAAAACAAGGTGACTTTTTTTTCACTGAATCTAAATATTTAAATTACTTGTGGATCAGTCATACTTCCTAAATGGCAATTTATTGTTTTTGGCACCAGTCTTGGCATTTTTGGATTGTCCATTATTTAAGCATGGAACATCTTTTACATAAAAATAACTAAGTGTATTCTTGAAGAAAAGGGTATCAGTCATGAACATTTGCGTAACATGAAAAAAAATCAGTTATTTACAATTTACGGATATTCTTCTGACCAAGATTTTATTGCACACTTAGAGAAAAATTGGGTTTCTAAGATGGGGTTTCATATAAACTACCTCTGACACACTTTTCTTTAAGATTGAGGTGTTTACAATATTTTATGATTGAATATTAGATTATGAAATGACTAATATTTATTTATTTGAAAGAAATCTTTTTAAATAGTTATAAAGTGATATATAATAAAATATGATTTGGTATTTATAGCTCAATACTTTATTGACTTTAGGTTTTAATCAGTTCTTTATTAAATTCATAAAAAAGTTGCTTGCATGCACATGCTGGAATTTCTTCTAAGCTAATATGTACTAAACTACATAAAATTTACACTTCATTATATTGGCTGTCTTCTCATCTAAATTTAATAATGGTATTTTATAAAACTGTTCAAATAAAATTTTATGTTGTTTGCCTTGAAACACTCTTGTTAATATTTGAGTGAGGATAAATGAAAAGACAGAGTCCACCTATAAAGGATAATATGTTGTTACTGTTTATACATAGCAGAAAAATAGATAAAGCATAGCTAATTCAACTTATTTATGTCTTATAAATAGAGAACTGGGGTTTTAGATCTGAAATCTGCTTTTCTGTACCAAGCCCAAGTCTGCTTATATACTCTGTACAGTTCTTACCTTTCGCCTTGTGCTCGCCAATCCCAACTACTTCACTATACTCATTTCCAGGCTAGCAAATATCAATGATGATCTAAAACCCCTGGCTTGTCTAAAGGATTTCAGGTCCCTTTATGCATACAGTAATTTTTACTTGAATCAAAATGTTTTAATCCACTAATGGTTTGACATGGCCTTCATGTTTATTGTACAAGGAATTTATATCATTCAAAATCATCTGAATGCTTTTCACTGTGGAAGATATGAATTTTTATTCCACTTAGAATTTACTTGAGTTTTAAAGCAACCGGCCTTATGTTGCAGCTGCACTAAGGTAACAATACTACTTACCATACATAGACTTTAGATACTACATAAAAAATAATTGAAGTATAAACTATATGTATTCTCACTCCTGGTGGTATGTAGTCATTTTTGCCAGACGCATCAGCAACATGACAGTTTTTTTATATCATGACCTTAGCAGCTCAATGATTTATAGCTTATTGCTAGTAATGCTGCCAAATAAGTTAACCTGAGTTTGATATTAGTTTTATTTCGGCAAGATGTTGTAGCTCTAATAGGCGTTTATTCCGCTTACTAATTACTGCCTACACATGTGTAATTTCTCGATTCTTTAACTGGTTCTGTGCATGTTATTTGGTTATAACATGGAAAAGGAAAACTAATAAATTTTGGTTACAACATTCTGAATTTAGTAAGACTGATGATGTTTTAATACCCTAAATATATATTTGTAATTCTCAAATTTATTAACTTTTTTATCTCTATTTTATTTTCATATCCTATGTTTTCTTCTTAGAAAGTGTAAGAAATGCTTGATGCCGGACTCGAGGGGTAAGCCTGCAAATGATTGCTCTGCATCAGATGAAGCATCAAAGTTGGATTTGTATCTCCAGAGACAGCTTGAAGAGGATGTAGCAAGGTATGTAATGTTATTAATAATATTTTAAAGATTGACATTTTTTTATCAAAGTGTAATTTGAAATAACTCTATCTGAATAGTTTTATTTAAAAGAATCTTTGTAAAGATACATTATATAATTCAAATGTTTATAACAGGAACCCAGATAATGTTATTATGTTAATAAAAATATTGAATGTAAATAATCACACTAATCACTGTATATGTAATATAATTTGGTTATGCATGTTCCTGCTGCACTATTTGTAAATTAATATACTAACTCAAGTCTATGGGAATTGTCAAATTCGTCTAGAATATCCTATGGATTCTTTCATGGGTACTAATCTATCCTTCACTGAATGTAATTTTGCCTGAATAATAACTACTGTATCTTAATTATGGTTACCCTAAAAGTTCTATCTGAACTGTTTGCTTGTTCGCAGGATATTTGATGAATCCATTTATTCTGATCTAGAAGTGGTTTGCGGCAAACTAAAAATACTAACTCATTCTTGTATACTCAAAGCACGCACAAATAAATTTTATAGTAAGCTTGAAGCTATTTTGCATGTCAATATAGGAAGAGATACTTTTGATGAAATATATTCATTTATAAGGTAATTGAATTATTTTGGTGTCACTTAATAGCGTTACCACGCACACATTGATGTAAAATATTTAAATTAATATATTTATTTTTCAGCGATGCGTATACTGAATGCGATATCAAAAACCAAGAAAATGAAATACTCATTTTTCTAAAAAGAAACCATCTTGCTAAAAGTAATTTATTTGATTCTAATAAAATAAAAGAAGAAATAGAAGATATTGATGTATATTTAACCCCAAATACAAGTCCTTGTCCAGAAAAAATACTACAACAAATTTCTTGTCTTAGCCCAAGTACAGAACTAACAAAAGAGTATTACGCTTTAGTACCCATAGACGGAAACTTGCTAGAACAAGAGCTTTTTGAACAAGACGCATTATCTAATGCTTTTCACACTATTATAAAAGGACAAGAAAACGATTCTAACAAAGTTTCCCAACGTAACAAACCCACTACTTTATCTTTGGTATCTAGTCATACACCTAAAACCATAAAACATTCCATAAATTGTGATATATATAATAAACTTGTTCACGAACATCAAAACTTAGGAAACGGGAAAGAGGTAGACAATAAAACTAACAATAATAATCAGTGTCCAAAAGCTTACAGCTCAAATCGATTCGAATCTAAACCAAATCAGACAAATTCAAACGACTCAGTTTTGAGTGACAAATATTTTGACCCTGCTTTCTCTCCTGATAGTTTAATTACTGACGACCCCAGTTCTTCTTCAGACTATTTATCTGCCGCATATGCTTGTTCTCCTGCTGTAGCCGGTTCAGGTTGCTTGCGTCAATCTCATGTTGAGGATTACATCAGTAAAATGGAAAATATTTTCACTTCTTCTGATTCTGGATTGGAAAACACTGGCATGCTGGAGAGCCTGAGTAGCCATAAAGATATAACTTTAACAGATTTATCCTTGACTGAAAGTACACTTCACGACTTTATTACTGACGAAACAAACAATTCGAACGGATCCTTATCAAGTCCAATATCTGATAAAAATCAAGTTTGTAAATTGAAAATTTTCTCCCCTCGTACTGATACAGCATCATTGGGTGGCACTTCAGATGAATGGAACGGTCAAAGAATAAATATGCAGACTAAACCAATAGATTTTACACATTCTAACTCTTCTAAAGAAGAAAAGCAGAGGCAGAATGAAGAAATCGTAATTTTAGAGTCATCTTCTGTGTCATCCGAGACTGGATCATGGGAGTCAGTTTTCCCACCAAAAATAGCAGATAAAGATGTATGTGAAAAATTTATAAATACTGAACGCCACCATATTGACAAGAATGTCGTGTCAAGACATAATAACCCCTCATCTTTGACAGATATTCTGAATTCAGAAAAGTCTTTAAAATCAACACCGTGCTTTATTGACGCAGCTAGTCTAGTAGATGAAGAACAGGAACATCAGGTTTCTGACGATTTATTAGGGCCTCGAGAGAAAGAAGTTGAAAATCCTTCTTCAGATCATAACGCTCTTCCTAGTCAACCAGTACCTTGTTCTAAAGTAAATAAACTTGATCATAGCCCAGGTGATTGGTCCGAAAGTATTGAAAATGAAGATTCCTTAGAACAAGGAGACAATAAAGATTCTGATTCAATTCAAAAGGACTTATCGCCAACAATTTTTGAAATGACACCTATAGCCGAAGATTCTTTAGTTTTAAATACCTTTCCACGTAACACTAGCGCTAAAATAGACAAAGAATCTTTTGACGCAAATGCTTTGTCTAGTTGTGAAACGGAAAAGGCTGTTTCTATTTCTTCAAGTACAGTTTATATAGGTACAACGCCCCACAATTCAATTATGTCGTTAAAAACTTCATCTATCAAGCAATACGAATCTGAAGAAAGTGAAAGCGACACCATTCATATGAGTAAAGAGAGTCTAACAAATTTGAGACAAAGTAGGTATAATGAATCATCCCCTATAGTTTCAGGCGGTGCGTCAATAGAAGATGTTCGATCACCAAAGTTAGGAGCTCAAAGCAGTAGTCCTTTAATACGAAGAAAAATTGAAAATACGCCGATAGTGACTGGAGCATGCTATTCAACTAAAGACAATACTGAATTTGTTCCGAAATCGCCAAAACCCAATAGTGCATCGGCTTGGATAGTTGATATGTCATTGAGTCCCAATGTAAACGAATCAAATATTAATTCGCTAAACTTAAATCCAAAAAAACCTAACGACAGAATTTGTGAAAACTTAAAAAGTGAATCAAAAGCAAGTAGTAGTGACAGTTGTAATAAAAGTAGATGTTCTGTTGACTCTGATAGTAGTGAAAAATCTGGCCATAAATTTTATATAGATTTATCAACTTTACCCGATCCTTTACCTCCAGAAAAGCCCAGTGTTATAGATAACAATATTGAAAAAAAGAATATATTTTCTATGTTTATAGATTTAGGAGAAAAATCTACTCTCAAAGAAATGCCTTCCCGTTTATCTTCATCTCTAAATAATCAAAAACAGGCTAATGATAACAAAACGTCTACGAAGATTTGCAAGAGTCAGAAAACAGTAACCAGTGAAAAAAGCTTAGATGCTATTCCCAAAACGCATGATCAAAGTATAAGTACAACCACTTTCGAAAGATACGAATTCTTGTGCAACGATCCCAACATAAGTATTTCCGAAATAATAGCTATCCCTGAGGCTCCTTGTTTAAAAGTTAACGAAGAAGTCAACGAAATGGTGAGCGTTAAAAATGATAAACTTGTCCGGCGAATTAATGGAGATAAATCTTTTAATACATATGTGATTCACGAAGAGTCCGCATTTGAGCCTTCCGATTTATTTGTTAAATTATCTGATTTGGATAAACCAATCCAAAAATCTGAAATTTTTGAAAGAGATACTTTCGAAACTAGAATGACTAGATCGATTCCAGAAAACAAATGGACGGAACAAAATATTGGAGGATCATCTAGATCTAGCGAAGTTATTAGTTCTTTTCACTCAGAGAACGCATTGAGTTTAAACAGGCTGTTTCCTCATTTAAAAAACGAGTTCAGTAAGAGCATGCCGATATCTCTCTCAGTGAGAACACGATCTCCCTTGAGGCCTGGAGCCTCATCAAGCGTTGGTGAGATAGACGAGCAGGTTTCTGATGTATCTGAAATTAGTAGCGTACAAAGCAGTATGTGCCGTTCTGTAGTAGGTAAGATATTCATCGTTAGATTGATTGCAACCGAATGAATTATGTTAGCATTAGTTATATTCATGATATGTTTGTAGAAAACAGTACAACGGAAGAAACTAGTCAAACCTCGAGTCTAATAGGTAACTGTCAGTCTCGATTAGGGCAAGACTTGCTTCGAATGTTTTTAGAGGAAATAGCACCAGATGTTGTAGTCGAAGTTTCTGGAAAGCGTATTAAGGCACACAAATGTATATTATCTTCAAGGTAAATCTATTTGATCGTTGACTTTTATAAGTACTAAAATTTTGTGATTATAACTTATGGTTTGAATGTTTAATTTCAGATGTCAATATTTTGCGGGGATTTTAAGTGGTGGTTGGGTGGAAAGTGCTGGAAACGTGATCATTTTACCGCCGTAAGATAATTATGTTCCTCTTTCTTTCATTTGGTTTTCATCCTTTGATCAAAACAAAAAAATAACTTATTTAGACTTCCTAACTGATCTAGATGTATGCTGTCACTGTTCAATGAAAAAAAAATGTGTCCTTAAGAATGGTTTATATTTTAGATTTTCCTTTAATGTGGTACATTTCGCTCTGTGTCATATATACTCTGGTTTGTCGACTATTCCCGATTCGATAAGTATCGTGGAACTAGCGACGATTGCGGATATGCTTGGATTGGAAGGGCTGAAGGAGGCAATCATGTTTACCTTAAAAGCTAAATATTGCCATCACTTTCATAGGGTAATTATTGCTGTTTAGTTTTTATTAACTGTTATAGCAATGGCTAATGGTACCCTTATGTTCTAGCCCTGTCAAGTTTGTACGGCGGGAGTACTCGAATGTTTTCCCTTATCTTCTGTTTACGGATTAGATGATTTATATCGCAAATGTCTTAGATGGATCACGAAATATTTTTCAAAGGTGTGGCCAACAAAAGCTTTTGCCACACTACCCAAGGAGCTTCTTGAAAAATGTTATCAAGAGCACATTGTGAATCTTTCATTGGAGAACTTTATTGATACCGTATATGGATGTGGCACTACAGGTACGCAAATAGATCCTTAAATAATAAGACAAACTTTAAATATATCTCATAAACTAAAAAGTGTATGATTAATATGAAAATTAAATTAAATTCCAGTGGCATCACTCCAAAACAGTCGTTGGGCTGAGAGTGTAGCTCGGATGTGCAGACGTCTGGTGAATGCATCAGCACATTTCGCGGCTCCCAGACTTCCGGACGTATTGGAACTAATATCATTTGCTCCTGATGCCCCACAGACAGCCAAGCAGGCGCTAGACGACTGTCTTGCCGCCGCCATAGAATGGGCTCCTCCCGATGAAACTTGTCGCGCTTACTCCTATCTCTCCAACCTCGTCAAAAATATTAGAAATCAACACTTGGCCAAACCAGACCTCATAGCCAACGGGAATCAAATGAAGGTGCCAGAAGCTAGCAACCTTTTGTACATTCATGCTAGTAGTTGGAGGTTGCAATGTGAGGTAGCCCTGGTTCGAGCAGCCCCCAGAGTTGTTGGTACGCAAGCTTTTAAAGATCTGCCTTCTGATCTTCGTAAACGTCTTCGAGAACTGGGTTGTATTATGTATGGGCCGCAAGCCATACCGCCTACCACGTCTCCTCTTCAAGACAGAAAATGTAAAAGCACATATCACAGTAAATCCACTAAACCTATCAATTCTTCGACTACTCGAAGTTTAGATATGGAAAAGGTTCGGAACTCTTTTGTTCCATACAAACCTAAACCGATCACAATGATGGGATCAAAAGATAACATAAAAAGCACCAGTGAGCTACGTGACTTAAAAAAATTGACTAAACCAACTGTTCCTAAAGTACGAACAACTAAAGCGCAAGAAGAAAGAGCAAAATTCAATCAATCCAAAACGGTAACTTCACAAGACCGGTCGTTGAACAAATCCGGCACACGACTTCATCCATTTGAAAACACAAAGCCGAGGTATTTGCAGCCTCGAATCAAAGATAATGAAAAGAAATCACCTCAAAAGAAGCTAGTTAATAAAATTGTTTCATCCAGTGAGTCTTCAAGGAATTCGAGTCCTATCCAGGCTCGTAACTTGCGGTCTAGTCGCCTTGCGACCACGCAGGTCTGCGAACACAGAACGCATATGTCCCAAGACAGTCTAGCGACTTCTTCTCGGCCTCGCACTGCGGAACCCTCCACCGATTCTCTCAGCGAATCGCAGAACAGCAACAAATACGCAACGTACACCAAAACAAAACACACCAAACAAGGGTCCGTTGAATGTGAGTGTGCTGAAACATGCTTTTAGTAACTTTTTATTTATTGTACATTTTTTATAGTTTAAAAAACTTACAGCACTATTACCTTACATTACATATGGGATTTAAATTCGAATAATAATGAATTATTTTTATTTACAGCAATAATATCTGCAAAATGTCAAGGTCTCTCCCCCTCGTCGTTGTTGAACTCTTCAGTCAGAACAAAGATACCGGTGTACTTGAACCAAAATTCGACAGCAATCAACAATAAACGATTATCGTCAAGTAAGAACTCAAGACCGAATTCAGCTAGCGTAGCACCAGCAGCCTCAAAGGACAAGCGAAAAACTACCGAACGGAAAGTCTCCGGCTCTCTAATGAATGCTACAAAATCAAGTTCAGCTAAAATGGTACCAAAAATAACAAAAGAATCACAACCACAGACAGCGAGGCCCTGCAAACACACAAAACCATTAACAAAAAATGCTAACAGGCGAGAAGATCATGAACGACAGGAAATACCATTAATGGAACGTTCTGGTACGTTTTTGAAAGATGAACCCACATTTGGCGATAAGACAACTGATATTGATATAGATTACTAGCTTAAAGCAAAATATTTTTAATAAATCTGCATGTAAAAACTTACATCTCATAATAAGGCCTATTTCACACAGACTTGGCGGCAAGTCGTACGAAGATGGTGCATGAAGAAACATCAACAAGTTAATTAAAAATGACGCTTATGAATCAGGAAAAAAAATACAAATATCCTGGTGTACCGGTTATTATTCACCCGTCAGTCTTTTTGACTCGATGGCAATAGTGAATAACACTTAAAATTAACAAGACTTATTGATTTTGTATGTTATAATAAAACTACCGCCGCAGGGTATGTGCGAAAAAGGTCTGTTACTAGCTTAAATTAATAGAGCTTTATATTTTGCATGATTTTATTCTGGCAAGATATTCTTTATTAGTTAATTTATATGAGTTTATGTATATATATCTTTATATACACTTTATGTATTTAAAAAATGATAAAAATATATTCTTGAAAACAAAAATATCATTCAAAGGAAGATGTTAATCAACAAAATGAAAAATACTTCAAATCTACATATTTACTAAATTCAGGAGTTGGCAACCTTCTGTTTTTGTTTATATTCTGACAACCAACGATTTAACTGTACAGTCTATCTTCTCGAGCTGAGTAATATGAACATTATTCATATTTTATAGTCATTATATCATTGTAATATAGTCGTGACGGAATATTATTCTCTACGACAGAACTCATTTTTTCTTTTTGTATATATATGAAGAATATTGATGTGCAATATCACAAATTATTTGACTCCTTATTTATAGTTTATTGAAATTTGAATATAATTTATAAGTCATAAATTTATGTAAATATTGTTTTACGTTTAAGACGTGATATTATAGCATTTTTAGTTGTATTACTATTAATAAGCTTAATATAATTTCGGAAACTTTGTTGATAATTTATAACCGACTTCAAAAATTAATTTTTATTTACGCTTTCTATATTATGAACTAATTATTTAAATAATTAATTATATTATAGATTTATTCTTTTTCATCTTTTAGGTATTACAATAATTGTTTTTTAAAATTAATGTTAAAACACACGATTTTGTGTTGGGTGTTAAAACAAAATGATACTTAATTCTAAATGCTTCAAAAAAAAAACAGAACAATGCAACTATTGTATAATAAAAAGTACTTAAAATCTATTGTTAAAGACCGTAAAGACTAAAACAACCCCATCTTATATCGGTGCTAGATCATGCTTTTCTTAAATAGAGTAAATAATTTCTTGTAACTAATGCGGTCATTGCTTGGAATAAAATATAATTTACAATTAATAAGTAGGTACTTATAACATGTTTTATTTTTAAGACTGTGTTTGTCGCATAATTCATTTATTATTCTCGATGTCTACTAGTCTATGATATATAGTATTATTATTACTTAGTTTAGAAGGATTGATGTCAATATAGTGGTATACCTATAGCTTTCGCAAATTTCTGCTGACATTAACATTTGTAGTGAATATATTTCCAGTATCTTTATTGTGAATAGAAATTTAATTAAATGTAATATTATCTAAATCAATGTTATAATAATGTTCTCAAAAGATACTATATGCAGTACTTAGTGCTTGAAACTTGTATTTCTTATAACATTACAAAAGATACGTGTAAATAATATAAATAGGATTTTATTTGTATAAGTTGTTTATGTGTAGTGAACAGTATTTATAATAATGCTTAAATATATTGAGCAGATATGTTAAACAATCCTTTCAAAACATGATCTCAATGATGCTCTCAGTATTCGATTTTCTTTTCAGGTTTGCATCAGCCATAGTTTGTAAGATATTAAGTAGGCCATCATTTTATTTACTTTATTTATAAGATATTTTTAAATATTATATAAAATTGATTATTATAACTCTTCAGTTTATTGTTTACAAATGTATTATACTGTATCAATGCAATTCTTTTTTCTATTAATATCGAAGTTGAAAGCTTACCACCGGTACATTAATTGGTGTGTTTTAGAAAAATGTATTTTTCTTAATTCACTTATATTTTAATGGTTTTAATTAATTGTGAATTGATGGTTGATTTTTTGACTTTTGAAATACTAAATACAATAATATCTTATTAATTATTTATAATAAACCAGATCTTAAAATAAATCAAACGAAAACTGTATAAAATAAAAATAATAGTGTTTGATAAAGATCTGTGTGAAAATGGTTGTTCTTATGTTATTCAATTTAATAAATATGTAAAATAGTTTTACACAGCTTAAGAAAAAAATCGCATTTCATTCTCGTTGTAGAAAAAATAAGAGCGCACTATAATTTGTGAAATTAAAGACAACATTACAAGTAGGTGTAGGAATTTTGTTGACTTTTACGTCGTAGGTGCTCTTAAATCAAAAACTGGAAAAAAAATGGGAGAGTGCTAAAACGAAAGAAGTTTCAGGCGAGGAGCATGACTTCGCCTTTAACCATTCGCCGTACTCTGAGAACGATACCCATGATACAGTACAATGTTGAAGTCTTAAATCCACACATTTTTGTAACCAACTTGTACCAACGCTACGTAGTACTAGAACGCCATTTGTGATTATCCTCTTCTAGAGATTGTCTGTATTATGTAAAATTTGTTGCTAGATAAAAATAATTAATGAGATCAATAATAACCACGCAATTTTTTTTCAAAGTTTAATTAAATACAAATTAATGTGTATTACAAATATTTTATTGGTTTTTTATTAGTATTAGAGTTTATTTAAATGTGAATATGAATTGTTAGTTTTAATATTGTTTAAAAAATTACTAAGTATTTTATTTTAAATATAGTAATGTGCATTTAATCTGGTTATTTTTTTTACCATTATCAATCACCTCACAACAAGAGGAATATTTTTAAAATTCATTTTAAATGCAGTATTTTGTCTATTTTGTTATATGAAATTGTAGATTATTCGTTTTATCATTTAATGTTTCACAACAGTGTTTTATATAATTATAAACGGATGTAGATAAGCAATAGTGTGTCAACCCACAAAAAATGATTTTTGGAGATATTTTGTATTCTTATAATGAGTCAAATATTCTACATTAAACAAAACTACTTTCAAGTCATTTAAATTTAAAAGTACCAATAAAATGTATTTTTATTACACATTACATTAAATTCTTTAACACATTCGTCAATCAAATTAGTACCATCTATTATCAAGTTATGATACTTGACATTTTATTTCGAAATATCATTCAGTGGTTCAGTGAGTGCAGAGTTGCAAGAAACAAACTTCCAAAAGAAAGAAAATAACTTTGTAGATATTTTTCAAACAATTTATTTAAAATTCTTGTCAAATCTTTAGACACGATTTTCTCAAAACTAAGTGTTTGTGGATTGACACACTATTGCTTATCAGCATCCAAACATCCGGAATTAATCAATACCCAATAATTGTAGAGAGAACGAGTTATATGGCGTGAGTGCACTCTTACAGATAGCTTACACTACTGATACTTACAGCTGGCGCTAGTACAGTCTTCTGCATCCAGTCGGTTCTTTCCCCTGGACTTACCAAGAGTTGGATGCTGCAGTGAGCGCAGACTTTCTTATATTTATATATTACAAAATGTTTAGTCTGTCTAGTTCGATACTTCTGTGTTTATGTCCGAGTCCCTTTTAACCAATCAACTGCATTAATGTTTTTATTATTTGCCTACATATCACTGAAATGTATAACGTATAGCATCAGATAAAGCAGATCCTTGCAGTATAATGACGTAACTGGACCCTATTTGAGGAATGGTAATCTATACTAACAATAAGAAAGATTAATATAACCCTGAATGCAGTATGTTAGCTTTGCAATTAAACCTAATCAGAGTCTACCATGTTACTGTGCCAATATTTTAGAGGCAAATATACATTAAAAAATCTTTAAAAGAAAGATCTAGAACTTTCGACTGTAGTTAGTTAAACATCTGATGGCTATTAAAACAGCATCCGGCACTTGCTACCTCTTGCACCAAGTTTAAAATGCTTAGTTTTTTCTGGAAGAAAAGAACTTAAATTGCCACGTCTGGTTTGTCTACATGCAACACTTCATACATAGCCATACATTACTTTTTGCGTGAGTCGAGGGGATGGATGTTCGCAAAATTCTACATTTATAATCCTAATATGATAACAATCAAAATTTTATTTTAGATCCTTAGGTTTAATAAAACATTTGTATGATAAATTTACATGATTAGTGTGGTCTTAAAATAAAATCATCGTAAAGAAATCTGCATATTAAGAAAAAAACTGTGTAATTAGGCTTGCCATCATGTTTAGCTTTTTCAGCTCGTGTCCTTTTAAATGTTTGTAAGCCCGGCCGTTACGGAAACTATTTCTTAGATGTACACATTGTGTAATTTAAAAATCACATGTCAAGAATTTTATAAAATGATTTCCAAAGAAAATTGTCCACTTAAAAATAACGCACGTGAATTCTGCTTTTAGAACAAGAGATGAGAGAGATTTTTATTTTAGAAGATGGCAACCCACATAGGTAACCGTATAAGGTGTTCAATAAGTAATAATACAATGATAAATAATTCCAAATAAATTAAGTCATTTATTTCGGAAAACGATACAATATAGCATAATAGATTAATATAACAATAAAGAAATGGCATTTTCCCGATACATCATTTCTGTAAGATAGTTCATTTGACACCACCAAAAAAAGAATATTATTACCACAAGAGGCGCTTATAATACTATAATATTTTTTTTTCAAAAGCTATTTTCTCACTTGTAGCCAACATAGTATGCATTTTCTTCACACGTGGCCAACTTATTATGAAATTTTATGTGGAAAAAATGAATGCAATTCTATATGGTAAAAATATACAATAAAAAACCTAACCATCATTAAAACCGACACTATCCGTACATAGATTACAAGGAAACTACGATGATAAAAAAGGATTAAATCCTTAATTCATATAAGAACTAGATAACAAATAATAAACAATTTGAAGGCCAAAGGGATAAAAAAAGCTATCAGATCTCGTCACCTCTGAGTTGGTGTAAAAAAGTATAAAAGAAATAATTTAGTTTTAAAATAACAAATTATAAATAATGTACACTTTAATATTGGTTTTATTATGTAGTTAATTATTATGCAGCTAATAAAAAGTATACGCCTCTGATGGTTTTTTTTTTCAAATAATAACTCTCCCTAGTAGAACGGTAGAGATGTCTGAAAAAGACCACGCGAATATAAGTAACACAAACCTAATTTATTTAGACGGCGAGGCAGACTAACGTTAATGCTATATAAACCGCGCGTTACATCTAGATAATATTTATATCTTCGACAATCGCTTTGTAACTAATCTAATATATAGCTAACATAGAAAACGGTTGTTTCTACATTTATTTGCGCCGGATGCATTATCTACTCGTATTTCTATCAAAATGACATGGAATATACAGTACATTGTTGATGGCAGTGCTCTTCAAATGAACGTTATGATTCTTCGTAGAATAATTGAGATAGATATTACCATTATCCTAGTAAAATAATAATCTGACTCAAGGGTTGTCATGTTCAGATAGTTTTACATACTATCATAATTTTGACGTCACAATCACCATTTTTTTTAAATTAAATTTTTGTCATGGATATTATTTTATAAATTTACAAAGCCGTCTTAGCATATTAGGTAATTATGCTATGTATTTTTTCTTGGGATAGATTTGAATTGTTACCTCATACCTACATCGTTGACCGTCTTTTTCATCACCTCGTAAATACCATAAAGGGACCAATTATTATTTCATGAGGATAAAGATACCTACAATTTAATTATTCCACGACATTTACTTTAATTTGGAATAAAATACAATACAAATTAACCAATTACTAAATTTAAATATAATAATTTTCTTTATATATTTGGAAGTATACCAGTGTTTTCTTTTGGGAACCCAGGCCTTATCAAGATTAGTTAGTTGAAACTTAACTGAATACAAACAAAAAATAAAAATAATAATTTAAACAAAATAATCACTTTTAATAATGGATTTAATGAATGATTTTAAATATGGATTTTTTAATTGTAGTGAAATGTCACAATTAGTATAACAATTATTTACTAACGCGACGTAACGGTTCGTAACGCTATGAAATGAAATAGTTACACACAACAAATAATTAATTTATATATAAAATAATGTAGAGCCAAGATTAACGAACCGAGTGTCCAGCGTCAAAACAAGTCACATTTATTTATTAATTCGAATGATATTGTCAAATATAAATATAATCAGCAGGCGTCTATTTTAATAGAATTCAAGACATCCCTATCGCATTTAACAATTACCAATCGCTTACATAAATTATCTTTACTTTTTATAGATAACTAAACCTCTAGAGTTCGGGCCAAGGTAAGTAGCTAAGAATTTTAAAAAGTATTGTTCGTTTGTGTATATTGGTATAAATATTGGTAACTCTGAATGGTTTTATGTTTGTTATTTTTATTTTCTTTGCAGTCTCGATGTCTGTCTTTTACTTAACCGAAGCCCGGTCTCTGAGAGGTCATGACAGCATGCATGTCGCAGTCGTTTAAGATGTAAAATTTTGGATTTAGGTACATTAAGTAAATTAGGAAATTACTATTATTATGGCAGTTTAATTAAGCTGTATCGTTTTATAAATACTTAACAATACTATTGTTGTCAGAGATCATTTTATGTTAAATAATTTTTTAATACAACATCTAAATATTTGAAAATCCAGTTTCAACGTCTACAGTCACAAATAATTTAGTTTAACATATCTAAGGTTTCTTTTTGAATTCTACGCGACTTAATATTATTTACTATTAAAAAGCAATTGTCCTAAAGCAAGCGCAAAATGATGTTATTCTCCCACACATCCTAGTTCATATTAGATCTGAAACGATTGCGACATTACAATAACACTATGGTATAGACATGAGTTGCTTAAAAGTTTACATATCGAGTCTTAAATACATGAAAAATTTACACGTTTGAAGAATTCCTTTTATAAATATAATAAATACACTAATAAGGTGTTCGTAACGACAATATACCGTTGTCTGTATGCGACATTATCGCAAACTACGAGAATACAATAAAACGTTTTTTATTTTAAGTATACCAAACTTAAGATTAATGAAAAAAAAGAAGACACAGAACGAAAACTTTAAAACAATCCTTTTTCTATCAAAATACACAGGCAGGGGATACCGGGGAGGGTTGGAACGCCTAAATACAAACAAACTGTCGGGTTTGATCAGATCAGCTACTGTGTCACTCGCTAGTAAGAGAAACGTTAAGCTGCCTTGTGTGAGGATGTGTCGGGGGTGTGTGGTGTTCACATGAGGAACTTGCCGATGATGATGCCGATGACCGCCATGGCGATGGCCGTGGCGACCCAGGCCAGTAGTTGCTCCTGTTCCGTCTTCTTCGGCCCATACGAGTGCCCGCGCGCGCGACCTTCGCCCCCGCCCCCACCACCCTGATGCATACGCAGCAACTCTTCCTGGAACCACCATTCCATTGCTTAGATATTTTTTTATCATGCTAATATATTTCAACTTAAGTATCGTTTTTTGCTTATATTTTTAATTTTATTGATTTCTCTTGTGGATTTTACTTTAATTTCAGTTTATGCCTACATTATTTTAATTATTATTAAAAAAAACAAGAGTCCTTGTCGATAACTTACTACATCTTTGGTATAATATATAAATGTTTACTATTTTAAATAGAAAAATATCTTAGATTAAGATATAAGGAAGTGAAGACGGACATGAAGTTTAATAATTTAATAATCATCGTATTTTTAATATTAATAATATTGGGTTCGAAATGGTTTTAAAGTTTTATTTGCAAATATCATAACCATTTGTGATATCAATATTTTGTTAATTTGTTGGTTTTCATTTATAATTTTATAATAGTTTGGTTTTCAAATAATATTGGTGTTGTGCCAATATTAAGAAATCTTGAGCGCTTAATAATAATATCTTATGGAATTTCTATATTTGTACCGTAAATTTATATGTTAGAAACTATTTTATAATAAATAATTAAAAGTACATATTCAGTGGTATTTTTGGTTTGTTTGAACTGCTTCAGTTTTTGATAGTTCATAAACAAGTTCGCGTTGCATTTTAATAGTCTGGGAGCTTTTTTAGCGGTTTTTTTTTTGGATTCAAATGTAATTTATCGAATATCGAATTCAGAAAATAGAAATGGTCGAAGACTCTTTGACTATTATAGTATAAATTAACATTAGATTACTCAAAATAGCTTGTACATGAATATATAATCTTCCAAGTATGGTGTCATAAGTGAGTTTATTGCCTCTAATAGAATTATATTGACTCAATAATCGTTGTATTTCAACTTACTCAATAGGAACGTCAAGTTCTATTCACATGATACAAAATTTAAATTAGTATAGCATTTACAGAATTGTATGGTATTTCGCAAATAATTTCATACTTAGTTATGTATATATATGTACATATTTATAAGTGAAAACAATTTCATATATTGTTATATACATTAGCTGTTGTTATCGAATTAATCTGTTCAAGTAATAGACCACTTATCACGATATAAAAATTATATAATAGAATTCTTTATTTTATTGCAATTCCTAGATGTTATTTGCGACTTCATTCGCGTATAAGTTAGTTACATTAGAACTATCGATGTAACCAATAATAGTATTTTCCACATTAAAAAATTAAGATTAAACTATATTTTAATAAATCCCTTTCTTATGATGCTGAAAGAATCGTTTAACAACCTTCCTTAACAAATCTTTTATTAATATATATGTATAAAAAAATATATCAATCATTGTAAAATCAAACTGATACATAAAGAGATAAACGTGGTCAAACAAATTGAACTTTATGACCATACTATAGATAACACACATCTGTTTTAGTATAAATGTAGACTAGAATAAAAAAAAAGTCCATCCAGTAGTATCTCAATTGATGTGTGTACACTCAGACAATCTAGTATGAAGTTTTTTAGCAATTGACAAGCAGCGATTACTTAAAAAAAATAAAGAATAGATTCGACCTCGTTACTAATTCATTATATGTATAGATATGTCCATTATATGTAGAGATATGTACATTAATTGTATAGATATGTCAATTATATGTATAGATATGTCATAAGATAGCTGGTTAATTTAATCATAGTATTTCAGCGAGCGATCAATTCACGCTGACGTCAGACATACAATCATCTATATTAATTTGTTTACTTGCGTCCGTCTTGATATGCATTATATTAATATTATAATCGTATTTTTTTTTGTTATTTAAATATACTTTAAAAACAATAATATAATAATAGATATATAATAAATATTTCTAACAACTCAAGTCATTGAGAAAAAGGTAAAAATATATTGGTCGAGTGGTGGAGTGGTTCGATTCCCGACAGAGACAGGCATGTATGTGATGAGCATAAATGTCTGTATTTCTGGGTTATTTTTCATTAGTTTTTACTAACGTATATAAAAAGCATCGCAACAACTGCATTATATAAAGTCGCTAGGCAAGAGGCACATTTAATAAAGTACCGCAGAGCAATTAAACATACAATAAAACATAATAAATAATCATTTCCATGTAAAACATGAAGCCATGAAAATTAACCCTACTGTAAATATAGCAACGTAAGCATACACTGAGTTGTCTTTCACATAGGTGAATGACCTCAAAATGTTTTCATTCACAGAATCAGATTTCTTCTAAAAAAATCCTGTCATAAACAGGATTGAACCCGTTTAAAAGAATTACTTTATTACAATATATGAAAAACATATAATAATTAATAACAGTTTAATTCGCTTGCACAATTAAAAAGAAAAATAATGAAGTTTTTAATTATATTGAAAAACCATTGCTTTATCCGAAACCCGTTTCCGGGTTTCGGTTTTTATACTGACAGACAGATTTATATACTATAGATATGGTGTATTAATGAGAGTGTAATTTAAAATGGTAGGGGAACTATGTTGCAATATAAAAACATAAATGGTTTCTTCCTAATTATAACATGATCTTTCACAATCAAATACACACATTTTTTAAGTTGGTTAATTTATAATCGAAGCCAATAATCGATCCATCGATCCGATTTGAAGTTATTAGTATATATATATATAACCGATTTGTAGATTGAATTTGTACGGAGACTTCGATTTCAATTTCGTTTTGTAGGTCGATAATTTATTTCCGACGCTAGTGTTAACTAATGTTTAGTATTTTTTGAAACTAGTGTTTACATAATATCCAGGTCATTTTAACGATAATAAAGTTACTGCTAGGTACATCTCTCGTTGCTATAGTGACGGAAAAATTAAAGGAGAAAATAACTTCTTATTTTTTATAATCACATTTTTGGGGTTTATTATATATTAATTTTATTTCCGACTTATACCTATTTTATTACCACTGAATATGTTAATATTATTTTTAAATGTTGAACATTTTGTATTATTATTATTATTTTTTTGAAATGGTATTCATTTGTATCGTACATGCAGGGCTCTTTGACAATAACTAAATTTTTAAATACTTTCCAAAATAGCTACTAACATGGATTGTATCAGACATTGGGATCATGCAACGTGTTAAGGATTTTACCTACACATTGTACACATTATTATTTAAATAAACATTTATAAAAGCATATATCAACACCATGCTCGGTCAAGGGACGTTCACAAAAAACACAGCAAAAATAAATTAGTATACCTGTTTTGCCATATCAATAAGTTACATAGTATATCCAGACTATCGGTGAACTTATTGAACTGGCTTTCATATTTTGGTTCCACAACTTACATCAAACGTAAGAAAGTGGATATAATCTTCCAACTCTCAACCCTCCGACCGATGAAAGAAATGATACAAAATAAAAACCCCAAAAAAATAAACTCACTTTTAATCGGAGATTTTCGTGTCTCAATTTGCTTTCCTCCTCCCTCAAATGAATAACTTCATTTGTCGCCTTTTGCAAATCGATTTCGAGATTTTCAGATTTTTGGAAAGCATTCTGGAAATATAAATCATAATAAGGAGATACAGACGGTACTTCTCTACGGTAACAATACAGAGATGCAAATAAAAACAAACATGCATAACAAACAGGCAACATTTACATACTATGTGACCCTATTTTTTCGTGATAATCACGAAAATTATGTTTACCAGTAGTTTACCAGTTGTTTAAGACTAGTTTACCAGTTGTTTACATATCAGAATCAAAAATATGTAAACAACAGCACTGATTGTCTTATAATGGACGTTTACAACACTTATTAAAATGCATAATTTATTGATTCACGGATTTAGTTTTTAATTTTTATTAATATCATGATTCATAAGAAGAATTATTATTTATTTTGTTTATGGCGCGATATGATATTGATGTTTAAACGATATAATAATTATTCTAAATCAATAATGAAATCTTTGGTACCGTTGACTGGATCACCAATGAATCTTCATTCCGGGTGCTGGCTTCATTCTGGATAAGACCTTCTACTGCGTCCTGAAATATATTAAGATGCCAAACATCTACTTACTTTAATAATACTCGGTACTTCAAATAACCTAGGGTTATCTAGAGAGGTAAACAAAAAATAAACCGACACCACTTCAGATCCAGTAAGGTGTAATGGTGGACTCAAACAAACATATATAATAAAATGCCAAGCAGTTCCTTTATAAAGAATACCAACTCCGTAATTATTCAATGCTATCATGGTGGTATGATGTGAAATAATAACTTGATATTTTTTTATCGAGCAACTGAAACTCTAAAAAGCTCTTAAAAACTATGATAATTTATAATAATTCTTCCTATACTTTGAAAAGTCTTTTGTGTTATAATAAATGCGATAATACCTTTGTCGCTGGTTTTGATTCGTCAGCTACGGCTACCCTCTTTTTGGTCACCTCATTGGCAGCGGCGGTGTCTCCGGCATCCTTTAACAATTAACACATAATTTAAAGTTAAAGATACATTTATTTTGCAAATATCATAATGATATGATACAAAATATATATTATTACATTACATAAATAAAATAAAATTTCAGGCATCTACAAGTAAAAATTCAAACAAATCAATTAAACTGCAGTTTATTAAGAAACTGCAGTTTAATATATTATATGTATTATTATGTTGTCTGCCAAAGAAAATAAACAATTAAATTAAAATCACTTTACTCCTATCATGATGTTAAGATATCTGGCAGTTAATTTATATCAGAAAACCTGTATACTTCAATTATATTATGATTTAAATTTAATAATAATAATACTATACTCACATTAGAATTTTTTGGCTGAGGTGTTTCGAAAACACACTTCAATTTGTAGTCCATAAGTTGTTTAGGGCTTATTTCCTTCCACTGCAAAAAAAAATATCAAAAATAATAAAAAATAATGAACTAATTAAAAAAACCGTCTCATATAAGGAACCTACGACTTGATCGATATTTATTTTGCCTTCTGGTGCAATGACGCTTTGCACCATGAACTTGTGTTTATTTTTTTCGTTGGAATCCACATGAACAGGTTGAGGAGTTACTAAAAAAATAATAAACCATTATAGGAAGTTACAAAAAATAACAGTTTCGATTGATAATTAAGAAAATGTATATATATAATGTTGTTGTAAAAAACAATATACTCACTAGCTATATCCACTTTAGCTTTTGGATCCAAGAGTCCGGAATTCGGCCGCACACAATACTTCTTTGGCGCTGTGGTCTTGATTTTAAATAAGACAGTATTTTCCGTGGGGTTTGTCAACCTCATGTAAGTAGTGTACCCCATATCGAAGAAGCCTGAATAATCAACTAGAATAACCAATGATTCACAATAAATATAACAAACTAATTAAATGATTTTCTCGTTCAACAATTTATAATTACGAAAGAAAATTAATATTAATTTATTTATTTTAAACTTTTTGTATTTTTTTTATATTAAGAATATTGTAAAAGAAACCAGACTTCCTGTCCCTTAAGAATACACAAGTACATGCTTTGCGTGTTAACCTGTATCCTAATAAAATAAAACAGAATACAAATGGTGTATTTTATTTCGTGATATCTATTCTTTAGACATACGTAGAGAAGTTACGTGTGAATTGTTTTATATTTTATTTCAAGTGGTTATTTACTTCAGTAAACTATAATAGGAGTAAATGTGTAAAACTTTTAGTGTTGTTCAACTTTTTAGTGATCGCGATTTAAATATTCTGTTTGGTATTTATTGGTTCGTCACATCAGTTAAATGATTAGGTTGGCGGTCTCATATTCATAGCTATGAAAGTAGTGAGTAAAATCATACTTCAAAATAGTTAAAGAATAATTGTGATTGTATATTTTATAATGAACAAATTTTATGTGTTTTCTTGATGTGCTTCTACAGTTCATTAATTTTATTAAGCATAAAATTATAGCACTTTATACAAAGAAATCTCATTCTCTTAAAATATCATTAAAGAAAATATTTATTTCATTTCATTCAATGAGTTTTTACATATATTACATGTAAATTTTTATTTTTATCTATGATGACATTGAACATGCAGGATAGTAATTTAAAATAAATTCTCAAAACAGCTGTCTGTTTCAGTCGTCTATTTCAATTGTCTATGAATTAATATAGATCATAACATAGACAAATTATTTAATTAAAAACACAATAACATCTTGATACAATATCCTAATTACAGTCCAAATTGAAATCTAATCTATTGTGTTATCATTATCATTTTACAATACACCAATAATTTCAAATTTAGGTGTAGTAAAAGCATACATCTCAAACTTAGGTACCCATCTAAAGTTAAGATGACTTATACTTGTAATGACCTTGCTTGTATGTGACAAGAAAACTTAGAATGTTTTATTATCTTAACAGTAACAGAACATAAATTTAGAAATTATATATTTTTTATCATTTCGAATGAGATTACTGAGCATTTGATTCATATGATAATTGTACTAAGTAAATTGATTAATACATTTAAATAAATGTTTATATTTATTCTTCTTTCCCAATACTAGTCAGTTTATTTACCCAATAAACAATATAATAAGAGATAACAATTCAGTTTATATCGTCTTCTGGAAAATACTGTGAATAACTTATAAAAGGAATAAAAAGTAAGCAATATAAAAAGATTTTCTATTTCAAAATGTGTCATAAGCTATCACTATTAATAAATTGAAATAAAAGTTTACTAAAAATAAGTTATTCTAAAAATCTAATTAAAATATATAAACTTCATCTGACAAAAACTAAGATTTATAAATGTATAATATATATGAATTGTACGTATAAACTATAATTGTATGCTAAGAACTGAATTTAATCTTTGGATAATTCTTAAATATCAAATCATTTCTTTATAGTGAAATATGTTCTATAAAAACCAAAATATTAACTTTATTCTTTAAAAAGCTTTGATCCAAAAATCCATTCTAAAATAGGGTTTCTGAAATAGTGTTATTAAATCAATATTATGAGTTATATGCAAATATCATCAACCAGTAATAAAATAGACAATCAGGTAGAAAACAGTTGTTGATTAAATGTTCTTGTCACTTGAAACTTTTAATATAATTAAACAATAATAAATTCCTTTTTATACATTAAAAGTATATACACAAGAGTATTTAATAAGTTTTATTTGTAAGTTCAAATATACAACAAAACATCAAGGGGACCGGCAGTTGTCTAAAAGTAAAAATAATTATTTACTATGTACTATGATGACCTCTCTAATTCAGTTGCATTATATTTGGTATAATCTTAACTATGTTGTACCTAAAACTGAACAAGGCAACACTGTACTGTGAGTTGCAAAGTAAGACAATAACTAGATACACATTCTTAACTGTCTACAAACATTACATGTAACATCCTCTGTAACATATAACATTATCCTGAATATTTTATCACCCATATCTGATATATCTCCTATGACATCCATGTTATGGCCCGTATATACTCTAGTATTTTTTTATTTTGCCATAGGCAAAAAACAAATTGAATTGAAATTGAAACATTGATTGAAAAACATGAATTGAAACATTACAATAATCTATACATATTGTAGTAAGCTTATTCTACTGATTGTTGCACTATTAAAACAACAATAATAGGAATATAGTTGTACCCAAACTAGACAAAATATGAGACACTGAATATACCATCATTACTTGTCTTAAGCATTGGCAATTTGTATTAAATCTAACAAAATATACTAGTATTGGACTAAGAATCAAGAATATACTGTAAAATATGAGCTTGCATGATACATAATTATCTTAAGGACTGTCACATATTATTCTTAAAAGTTATAGCTAAGAGGTAAATTATCTGGAACTATATAAACCAGCTTTAAAGAACATCTAAGTATTTTCATATAACAAGAATGTTGTGTCTGATAATAACTAATTAATAACATTGTAGCTATTACACCCTATGTGTGTAATTAACAAAATACTGATGGTATGATGTAAAAAATAATATTTTTAAAGACACACTTTACTCCTATCATGATGTTACATATTTTTGAGGGTAGACAGTACAATTTACTGTAACTATGTAACTAGCTTTAAAAACACTATATTATTAGTACCATTGTACAATCAAACATAATAGTACCAAATAATGCACAACCGCACCCTTACAAAATGCCGATATCTGGAAATAGAAACTCCATTTGTCAGCAGCTAACACGACCTAGTCGGCCAAGTTGTAATGCAGCGATTGCAGTATCATGTCGAAAGAGAGAAAATCACTCACCTTTAAATTTCAGTTCATTTTGCGGCTCTATAATTAACACTTGGTTAGGCATCTTGTATTAAATAGTGCAAATCCTTTGCAAAATCACAAATTCAAGTAAAAGACAATTATGTCGGCGGAAGCTAACGATGAATGACGAATTCGACTGTGAGCATTGCGCATGCGTTTTCTTTAATTTTGTAAGTACTTTCAGTGCTGCCAACATAAATTTATGAAAATAAATGTAGCGCATAGTTGATCTAAAAATTGTGTACTTCGCTTTATTTACAAAAAATTAATCAAAAATATAAATTTTATAATAATTATCTGATAATTAAATAAAGACGTAAAAATATACAAAGAGCAAGAATTTCATTATTTTAAGAAAATTCTTTGCATTATAGTTCTTGGACTTTTTCTAATGGAATGCGTATTGCATGTTTAATTTAGTAACTATGCGGTTGAGATTAACTAAACTTTGTAAAAAGTGATAAACCTCTTCGATTATACTTCTACTAAAAATGAGTAAAAGACAGAAAGTCCAGTGTGACCAAACCAAACAGAAAATAAAAGGTATATTTTATTATTTCAGGCACTGGAAGAGACTGCGTTGGATTATTGCCGCAGCCCGCACATTTATTTGTAGTGATGATTGTGACGACTTAATTTAACCCATATAATTTGCATGCTAGCAGACTTTATGCATTAATGTATGATTGCTAAGTAACCGATGTGAAATTAGTACTCATCGATTTTGGCTTTCGAATATGCTGTGAATTTTTTTTAGTATGTCGTATTTAAGCTTCTCCATTTTCAATATTGGTGAAACTCACTAAATTCATCTCACAATTTATTATAAATTTTTAATGTTTAGATGAATCATGAACATGAACCGATAGTATTTACAAAAATAACTCAAATTGTTTCCGTCGTACTACACATACATAATCCGTGTGTATTAATTTAGTGCACTTACATTTTACAATGATTAATTTATATAATGTATAATATTTGATAATTAATAATTGAGGATTTTTTTAGTATTACTATTTTTTTTTCATACGTTGTACAGATTTGTAGCATACTTCCCAGATACTTAGAAATATGTATATCTGTGTCCTAGTCTCAAAATGTCATTCCATAATAATAAAATTATAAAATCAAATTAATTAAGCAGTTGAGTTTCCTACGGCTGTATAAGAATTCCTTGCACCTGTAAATTAAATGGCTATGTAAAAAAATTTTTAGGTCTATTTATTTTCGAGGGATGAAATTTAAAAATGACAAATAATATATTTAGTAGATATCTTAATTCTTAGCAGATAATTAACAATAAACTATTTTGTGTAATAGTTTTTAACTAATGTCTGATTGAGTTGGTGATAATTTTGATTGTTCAGTGATTGCATAACATGCCTGTGGAAGTTTTTGTGTAAATATGAATTATTCAAGTCTAAATGTATTGCTAAATACATGTCTAAAAATCGATCGAAATCTTACACAAAACCTATCTCACATATGGCATAAAGGTTATATTTTGGGTAACTCCTATAAATCTGGTTATATTCCAAGAAAGTGCGCTCTCCACACTTCACATGTTTTAAATACACCACAAAAGGATGGTGTCGATGTCCTTTTGTCGCCGCAAGAGGTAAACGAGAAACATTATTTTTATTGATTAAATATTTAGCCAGTTTAATGGTAAAATATTTATGGACCTAATTCCTATGGATTCCTAATTCAACTGCTCTATTCCTCTCTATCTTTATTCAGTCTATATTGTTTGACTATATTAAAAACCAAGTTAACTACCTAAGCGTACACCACAAAAATTTAAACACATTTTAAAAATATTGTAAATTATAGATTGATTGATTATACTACAGACAACTGTCTCTTTATTATAAGAAGTCACTTATCCTGAAGGAATTCTGAAGTTAGTAGTCTGTATGTTGATGAGCCAATAGTTATTATATACAAACGGAGATATATGGTTGACATGATTCTTAACAAAGATACCAAAGATACATTTTAAAATAATATTTAGAAACTGAATGTCAAACATTAGGGATTTTATCAATATGGTGGTAAAGAACTAGATTGTGTTATGTAAATTATGTACCTAAAACTATTTAACAATCTGTTTTAAACTATTATGTTATCATAGAATAAAATCAATATTAAATATTTTTTTTTCTCAGGTATCAGTAATTCTCCGTAAAAATGAATTCAACAAAGACTTCACATATGGGTCTGTAAAGTCATATGATTCTAACCAGTTGCAATCTAATAATCCTATTGAAGACACCAGGAGTGAGGGACAGTGTAAGATGCTACCAGGTACAATTTATTAATACATATTTTATGGTTCTTTTTGCCTCTATCATATTTGAATTCAATGAAGACTTTGTTATCTGGACCTCAGTTAAATCAATTCAAGATTGTCCAGATTGCTAAGCAAGAATAAATCTTTGTACTCAAGAAAGAATATAATATCAAGTAATCATAACCAAACATTTTAAACAAAAATTAATAATTATGACTGTCTTATGTAAATGTTGTAATACTTCTTTATTATTAAAATAACATATTTAAAAAACTTGTGTATGTTTGTCAAAATAATAATCTCTTATATATGGGTAGAGATTGATTTTTCGTGATTTCAATTTATATTCTGATTGTTTTTACACATAATAACTAGTAATAAGAAAAAACAATTGTTATGGTTTTGGTATACACAGAGAACACAATGCAAAACAAAAATAAATAAATCAAATTAGACATGATTTATTATTTAATTTGATTTTCATATTGTTTACACATAATGCAAATACAACTCATTTGGATAAAATTTGATATGGTTATTGCACGGGTCCACACATGGAACACAAAAATAATTTGGACTATAATGAACTCTAGAAATGTTGCATAGGTAGTTTTCGGACTGCTGATTTTATAAATTTCCAGCTCAGATAGATTTTGTTATGAGTAAGTTCTTTTCTCTTTGATATATACTTTTGTATCAATTTAATTTCATTTTTTCTTGCTACGGAATGAAATACAATTATTATTTCTTATTGACATATGGTCTGCAACTGGTCTTTGATAGATTTGCTCCAGAAAATAAACATATTTTTTTAGGACAATAGAGTATATTGACTAAATTAAGAAATTACTTTAATTTTAGTGTTTTTATGTCAGTCTGAGAGATTAGATTAATAATAGGGATTGTTTTGGTTATTTTCTATTATTATTATATTTATATTTAACACTTATATAAAAAAATAGACAAATATGAATAGTTGTTATTGAGAATTAAATAGAAAATTAATCAACTTATTTTAGAAAAGACAAATGTAATGGTGACTATTTAATAACCATCCTTCAATTTATCTTAGGTCAAAGGATGTGAATACCTATAAATAGACAGTGCCTGTTAGTTTAAGTGACTACCAAGACAGTTGAATTAATGAGAATTCTCTTTTCCTGTAGTTCAAAAACATACTAAGATCAGCTACTAAGAGCAGTAGTTAGTAGTAGTCACATAACTGCAGGTTGCATATATGGGTTGGCTCAATGGGGTAGTGCCACTCTCTCACAGAAGAAAGGCTTGCTATATCTATTATAGTTGTTACATCTCGTAAACAAGCTGGCCCAAAACTCATTTCTTTTTTGTATCTCCTCCATTATTCTTCACCATTTCTCAGGCGTGGTAATGGCGCTTTGTAGATTTCCATGTACAAAGGCAGCACTTATCAGGTGGATCACCTATTATTTCATTTAAAAAACTAATTCTTTGAAGAGTTGTATTTGTGGGAAAAAATAATAATTAGGCTGAATGTCACTTGCTATTATTTTTTAAAAGAACATTTGGTAGAGATAATTGAGTATGGTCACAAAACATGTTGGCAATTGCTCTTCCTCATAATTACAATTTGTAAATTCAAAATAAAATCAATATTAATATCGTTTCAGGTTTCCTAGTAGGAGTTTTCGACGGTCATGGAGGTCCCGCTTGTGCACAAGTGATATCTAAGCGGTTATTTAAATACATAGCTGCTTCACTTTTGCCTCCTGAAATCTTACAAAAATATGTTAAACAGGAACAACGAGATCTATTGGTAGAAACATACAATGATAGAGTGAGTGCTGCTATTACTTGAATTTAATTACCAGAAGTTTTATAGTTGTTATAATGCACTTTATTGTACATTTTCAGGCTGAAATTGTACAAGATCTTAAACTCATATATGATAGGAGTTTTGATGAATATTTAAAGAAACTAATTAACAATAACACTACCAATGTTGATGTCAATGCTTCATTAGAAAAGGGAATTTTACAGTTGGATGAGGATTTATCACAAGAAGTATTGGAACCATTTAAGGAAAACCGTACTATAAATAATAAAACACTATCGGTAGCTTTATCTGGTGCTGTAGTTTGTGTTTCATATATAGATGGACCTCATTTGTATGTTGCTAATGTTGGTGACTGCAATGCGGTAGTGGGAACAATGAATGAAGATAATGAATGGATAGCTAAAAAAATAACAAAAGAACACAATACTGAAAACTATGATGAGCTTAAGAGAATATGGAATGAGCATCCAGAGGAAGAAAGAAAAACTGTCATTAGAAGAGATCGGCTCTTAGGTGAATTAGCCCCATTACGCAGCATGGGAGACTATAGATATAAGTGGAAAGCAGAAATATTATCTGATATTGTGGTGCCCTTAATTGGCCAGAAAGCTATACCTGCTAATTATAATACCCCACCATACCTTACAGCGAAACCAGATCTTTATTATCATAGATTAACATCAAAAGACAAATTTATGATACTTGCCTCAGATGGCCTATGGGATATGTTGACTCCACTACAGGCCGTGAAGCTAGTTGGTGAACACATGAAAGGTAAAGTGTTTTTCAATCCACTAAAACTTCCAAAGAAGAATATACAACTGGGTGATATCAATGAACTTCTCTTGCATAGGAAGGAAAGTTTAAAAAGTAAACCGAAAGATAGAAATGCAGCTACTCATCTCATAAGGCATGCTATCGGTGGAACAGAATATGGTGTGGATCATTCAAGATTGGCTCATTTACTGAGTTTGTCGGCTGATGTCTGTCGTATGTTCAGGGATGACATGACTGTTACTGTTGTTTACTTTGACTCGGAATATCTCAGACAATGTCCAGCCTAAATTATTGAATGAACTTTTGTGCATCATCTGCAGTGCCTTGGAAATTTGTGAATGATTCACATGTCATGTTATTAAGAGATTGTTTATGTTCCTCAAGAGATTGATTGACATTTTGAAATTATTGTTTTTTAATCAAGAGTGATGTGTATAATTTATTAAATTGTCTGTAGTGGTTTTTTTTAGTTATTTATTGGAAATGTGTGTTGTATATCAGAAATGTATCAGTGTGGAAAATATAAGATATATGTTTTTTAATTAATATTACATGTGTATTAGTATACTATTCTGTAAAAAAATAATCTTCATACTGTATTCTCATCATTAATTTCTAAACAATATATCCACTATTTGTTATATGTAATTTGAAATTATTAGAAATTTGTATGACAACATGCACAATTTGTAAATCTGTATTAATAATGACTTAAAAATGTTATAATTTTGACCGCATTTAGAAATCTCATAATAGGCAAGGCATGAGAAATAATATTGTACTTAATTATTATTTTTTAATCATAGGCTGTATCGATCGTAGCCAAAATCACAATTTTTTAGTTTAATCTTATTATAAAAAACTTTGAAACTATTCGGTATGTATGAATAATATTAATAATTTTACCTTTCGATCGAATCGACTTGAATGAATACATTTCCTGTACGCTAGGGTTACAAATATATAACAAAAATAGAATATGAAAGTAGTACAACACTATTTTTTATTGTTATTTGCTTTTTTCTTATTATAAATTATGTTTTAGTATTACTTAAATCATAATTCGTGAGAGGTTAAATAGGATCTCCCAATGATATTAGTAGTTTTTATTCTATAATTGAGAACATAAATATTATAATTTATTTTGGCTATCGATAAAATTGTTACCACCTATTTTTGAGATTTTGATTATTAATTTGATTTTAATATTAATTTCTAATTGTGCGTACAGGATACGTTAGGCCTAAGTCTTGAAGGTCAAAATGTTAAATAATAAAATAACATAACTTATTATTATGTATTTTTAATTTTACATTGAAATCTTGTTTTAAAAAAGAAACAATAAATATGCCGGCACTTATTCGAAAAGTTCAGTACTGTATATTTCATATACGTTTGGAAGTGAGAATAAGTTAAGATTGATTGTATTTACCTACTTAAAATTTATTCAATTGAAAAATCTAAAATTTTCTTAATTAAAAAGTTGGTAACCATAATTGTTTTTATTTATTGTTTTATTTTTTAGGAGTATAATAGGTTTTTTAATATCGCCTGTTTACCGATTCTTCTTATTTTCGCCCAAATTATTTATTTATTTGTTTTGGGTAAGATTTTACCTTATAATAAGGTCGAGAAAAAAGTATTTTCGCATGTAGTATTTATGAAGTTGTAAGAAAGAATTCTTTGGCTGTGTTATTTGCATCTGGCTGGTTTTAATGTCATTAGAACAGTTACATTTTAAAAATGGGAACAATTAGGTAAAATATTGTTTGCCGCCATTTTTCATTTGTTTTCTTTGTCAAAATGAGTGAATCTAATAAAGAAATTCAATACATTTTAAATTTTGATGTATGTGTGTTACTTATTTTATCGACAGTCTCATTGCCAGATATAAGGTTATTGCGGATTTTTATATGGATTCAAAGATGTCATTATTTATCTATCTTTATTTATAGTTATCGAAGTGGCCTTAATAAATAAAATTATTAATTTAAGCCATTGAGCTTAAATTATAGTAGGGTTCTCGGAATTTATAAACGATTTAGATTCAGAATATCCGGTACATAAGGGATAGAATCGTCAAGGTCGCAGTAGTATCTAGGTATTTGAAATAAGTTTAGAATAGGCAGATCTGTTTCAGGACTTGGCTTTCGTATTCGTAAGTGAGGCATTTGTTTTGATCACTAGTAGAAAGTTGAGGTTCGATGTCTAGTAAGAGTTTTGACGTTACGAAAACTATACAGTTTACCAAATCGTTAAATCGAAACAGAATTATTTATACATTCTATGAATCAGTATCTATTGAAATATTAAAAAAAATTGGGGATTTGGGATTTGGGTTAGGACCTTCAGTTATGAGCGCTGGAGGAGAAGTAAGAATAATGAGATAAACTCTGCGTACTTGACAAATTTAAAGTATTGAAATCATTACGCATTGTAAGGGCTGATATCTAATGAACCAAGTTCGATCAAGTCAGTATCGGTTAAGTTTTCGAGGTACACAGGATTAACAGGGTACCGAGAGAGCGTCCGCTGCAGGCTTAAATTTTCCTTTTCGATATAGGTATGATTTCGTATTAAAATTGTTGGGAGTTGAAAACTCTAACGTTGTAATTTACTCATCGGATCAGTGTGGTTGAAAAGACATTTTAAAGAACGATGATCTTTTTCGATTGGTTAACACACATCATTAACCCTTCAAGTCGTTGTCGCAGCACTGGTGCCACGGTGGAACTCGTATTCGTAAATACTGCGATATTTTAAGTTTCGTTTCGATTTGTAAACTTGAATGACGGTCAAGGAAACAAAAAGTTTGGAATTCCTTACCAAAGAGGTGTAATTTGTGAGATTAAAGTGGCCAGTACGAAAAACGTCAATTTAATATGTAAGGACTATGATTTTAATATCATACATGCTACATGAAATGTACGAACGATGTTACAGAAGTTAATACTCGCGAAGTGATGAAATTAAGTCTGTAAGATACATTCTGGTATTCTTTGAATACAATACAATATAAGAGCTGAATGAACTTATAATAAAACGCAAATTGATTTCAACCTCTTTATTAGTAATCAATTATATTAAAAGTGAATAGTAGTAGTACCATAATATGTAGTAAAGTAGGCGAATAGTAATTACTATTTACAGTGAGATAACATAGAGATTACTACTTAGTTTAGGGTTTTCGATTGAAATATTTAAAGCAGCGAACTGAAGAAAAATTTTAATAATATTCTAATTTTAAACTAATTATCTCTTATTATAGGCCGATAAACATTATTTTGTTACTTACATGAACAAAATCGTTTTTAATAACTGAATTAATTTGATAACAAAATCATTTTTTTTTTATTTGTTTAATTATTTATTGCAGGATTGAATGCAGAAGAACAGATAATAATTTGAGAAACGTAAATGTTATTTGGCTAAACAAAATAATGTTTATATTACCTAAACACCGAGATAATACACAACAATTATTATCATTGTAATACTACACATTTAAAAATTACTGCTTAAGTGTCTTGTAACGTGTACACTAACATTTAACTACCACTAACTATTATGATAAAGGTAATTTTCTCCTGAATATTGGTGAATAACGGACTAAAAGAAACGACCGAGTAATGGTCTATCTCTCAACATTGAAGCCTATTGGTATACAATATAATTTTATTTCTATACTTTAACAAACTAAAATTAATCTATATAACATCGCCGTATGATATTGGTTTAATTGTGTCCAATTTGCAATAAAAAACAATTTTATTACAATAAATTTGTTTGTCTTTCGAAAGTTATAGTGGAAAATATTTCGCAAATACCAATACTTGACAGTTTTCTGTTTCCTCGTCGTACATCGATGCTGTATAGATGTCAATCTTATCTTTTAATTAGTAAGTATTTTGATTAGAAGGTAATATTCAGTTCGCTGCCACAGGAAAAGTGGATTTGATTGATAAAGTTTTCAAAAGTTTTAATAAATTGAGTCTACTGTTAACTGAATTAAAATTATTAAAATATCTGTTTGTCAACTGTTCGTTAAAGTTGGCTTATGTTTCTTTAACCACCAACTTGTCTTAAATTTGAATACTATGTATTAGAAATAGAACTTTATAAAGTATTTTAGGCTAGTGCAGGCACTGTAAGTACCGAAGCGTCACGGTCACCACAACAGAAATATAAAATCGACGGTTAAAGAATATCTTATGAACAATTAAATGCAATTAAAGATTTTTAATTATAAATCAGGCAAGAAACATAGCATTCCGGTTCCCTTCTGTGTCAAAGCTTACGCAAGATCGAACACTTATACCTAGATGAAATACACAGCCCTAAGAATCCTAACTCCCTTCCTCCTACTCCTACTCTAGTTCATAACGCATTGTACCTTATTGCCTACAAAGTACAAACATTGCCGACAAATTGACTCGCGAAACTACAAATACAACCAACGGTTAACCGTTAATGGCTATTTCTTAACAAGCGAATATGTAAACAAAGGCACAAAAGATTACCAAAATGCGTCGTTGCACAAAAGCGAGTTATATATTTTAAGGTATCACAATAAAGGTACCCGCCTTGGTGAATAACTTCCTAAGTATACCATAAACGTGAAACGAGCTAATGTTCCTGGTATATCTTTGCCGAATCGTAGACAAGGGGAAAAATAAACCGTCTTTACTGTAACGAGAGCGGGTACTTC
The DNA here is from genome assembly GCA_959347405.1 of Napeogenes sylphis. Classification (NCBI taxonomy): domain Eukaryota; kingdom Metazoa; phylum Arthropoda; class Insecta; order Lepidoptera; family Nymphalidae; genus Napeogenes; species Napeogenes sylphis. The sequence continues at coordinate 28,427,376 of OY365784.1, forward strand.
TTTAGGATAATAACATCTTAATATACCGCCAATTAATAGACAAGTGAATTACCATTACTAATCAACTTTTGTTTCGTAGAACGAAATAGGTTTGCATCTTTATAACCAAACGTCTTACCAATTTCCTATTAGAAAAAAAACATTTAAGAAAAATAAAGCTGACAATGAATATCAAGTAATAGCACTTTGCAAAGTAGGTTTTAAGTATCTTTTCAAAGCAATTTCAAATATTACGTAGGTAGGTACTCCACAAAAGTTTTAAAAACATACAAAATAATATTTAATATTATATAATTTACCGAAAATCAATTAGTAGTTAATGTTATAATGAAATTCCCTATTTCATAATTTTAAAATGCTACAGAGATACGAAATATTCAGAAAATTGGTATATAAGGTAATTCGAAGATAAAATTGCTCCGCGCTATTTCTTTTAAAATATATTTTTAATTTCGCAATTAGAAACAGTCAACATTGTATTAAAACGTTAAAAAAATATTAACATGTATCATAAATGCTTAATTGTTGTACGTTCATAATAATTCAGATCTTCATTGTACATTACTTTTATTATTTCGAACATTTAAACATTTGTTTGGGTTATTTTATTACGTTATTTCCAACAATGTTAAGGCGGCCTCAATTACTTTTAATGAACTAAATCTAATATACTATTTTATTAATGTTGTTTATTAAGTATGATTCAAATGACCCATTTTAAGTCTACTCCAATAAGTATTGCTGCTAAACACGCCGTGTTCTCGAACTATTTAGTAACTATTAAGGGCTGTAAAAACCCAAAACTATTACACCCCTTTATTTATTTAATTTTATATTGTCCCAAAATATAAATAACGTTCATATTACCCCTAATGGGGGCGTAAACCTTAAAAACCTAATTTAATTAATTATTCAACAATTAACAATATTTTTATCGTTACATTGTAATAAAGTATTCATTGATTTGGATAAAGTTCGTTATTTTATTATTAAGTTTCTTGACGCCAACAGTTTTGTAGATTTGTGCGTTCGGATTCTGGATTAAAATGGATATTCATTATGCTCTTGTAAAACAATTTGAATATCCATAACTGCAATTTGTTTTGCAAGCTGAGTTCAATAAAAAGACTCGGTTCAAGTAATTACAGAACATGTAATTACTTGCCAGTACAGTAGATGTAAATATTATGTATGTGTATGTAACTTCATGGCATATCTTGGCGGTTCCAGTCGATATCATCTCTTGGGACCTGTTTCTCTTGAGCACATCATGTGATGCCATTACTTTTTCAGTTAACTATATCATCGGTCCAGTCATTTAACTGTTATTGACTCTGGTAGCCAATGCTCTCACACGGATTTTTCTCATTATGAAAAGCAAGAAAATATAAATCATTGTACATACTTATATAATACATTACTTAAATATATGTATATGGTATTTGATATAACGAAATTAGAAGCACGAATAATAATTTAGTATGCATTGCGTAATCTAATAGATTGAAATGCTGAAACATCACACATTATTTTATTTTACAACGTTTATCCGCCATTTTCTCGGATTCCTCTATCCTTTACCTGTATTTCAGACTTTTGTCATCACAAAATACCAATTACTTACTGAATTCACATCACTATTTCCATTAGAGATTCTGCTAAAGATGCCAAATTATACTCAAGCTTAATTGTGTTTGAAAATGTTTTAACTGAACTTTGGCTCATACGTACGTAGACGTAGTGACAGAGGTTTTTGGAAAATAACTTGGCGAAAAGCCCAATTGCATTTTTTGTATAGTAACTTAAACGAGAATAGATTAAGGATTGTTAAATTATTATTTTTCATTTAATATATATCATTACAGAGGGAAACATACAGTCGTATAAATTATATCGATCTCCAAATAAGGACAGTTCTAAAATTACAATCAATAAATTATATCAATACATTGAAAAATCATAACAACGGTGTTTATATATAAAATCCTAATTTGAATATATATGAGAAGAAAATTAGCTTTCAGAGGAAAATGAGAAATCCGGGGAGAGGATGACCGTCGATTAATCGCCTCCGAGGGATAGGGCTTGAACAATGCGGGGGTCAGCCTTGCTACCCTCGCGGAACTCTTCCAGGGTAAGACGATCGTCATGGTTCTTATCCATCTGATCAAATATCTTGTCCACACGCTTCTGTGGGGTGTTCTCGTCCTCCGGCTGAGGGGTTTGACCCTGGAAAATCAATTTATTTAATTAATACATTTTTATTACAGATTATTTCAACTGTTTTAGCTATGACATTTGCGTTAAGCATAATTTTGTAAAGTAAAAAACGTTTTACATCAAGAATAATATTGACAATTGAGGGGTTTGTATTATTTATTTATTCAATTCATTCATTTTTTTAAATAGTATATTGATTTAATTATGATTTTAGGACGTTGTGTAGTAAAAGTTTTTTTTCCATTAGGTAAAGTATAAGATAATATGACAATGAAATCGTACCACCATCTGGTAGATCGCGTCGACTATGTTGTACATTTCGTCTCTTGTTATATATCCGTCGTTATCCACGTCATACAGACGGAATGCCCCTGAAATATTTTAATTATATATTTCAACTCTGAATTGACTTGACTCAGTGTCAAAGCGGATGTTTTTGGTATTTAACTAGCTAAATTGACATTGAATAGCGGATATTAATATTTTCGATCTATTGTTCGCAAATTTTAATTAAAAACGTCCGAACATTAATGTTATATTTTAAACGTGAAAACTGAACCAAAAGGAATTGAAATAATACAATACGCGTTCGGTGTTTCATATGTAAAAATATTTGTCAGGCAAGTAGTTTTTTCTCTATCATTTTCTTTATATATATTTGCTTTTGTATAATTATAAATGTAACAAAACGATTATGACTAAAAACTCACTTAATATTAAAATAACTTACAATGTAACTTTTCATCTAGATTTCCCCGTGACGTCACCGATAAAGCTCGTATGAATTCCTCAAACTCGATCGAACCATCCTTAAAAGATAGATATTATTAATTAAAATATAAAAAATGCCATAAAAATAGACATCGTTTTTATAAGAAAATTATGCAAATATTGGAAAAGATATATGATGATGATATTAAAATATGTTACATAAAAATATTGCAACACCAAAAGCATTTTTTTTATAAATAAATCACTGTAAATTTATAACTTTTATAAATAACAAAATCGCAAGCTATCAATGAAATAAAATCTAAAAGAAAGTAATATGATGATAAAGAACACAATTAGAAAAAGAGTTAGTGTAAACGTAAAAACACTAAATGTCAGTCTTTCCATCCACCCTTTCTCTATAACTGTTTTTGAACATATTTTTAGTCCACTACTTAGCACTCTATCTCTTCCACAACATCATTATATAAGCAATTTATACTTACATTATTTTCATCGAAGACACGAAAGACTAGTGACGCAAACTTACTGGGGTCACCTTGAGGAAAGAACTGTTTGTAGATCTTAATAAAGCCCTGAAAATATAGAACTAGTTTATTATCCTTATATTAATTACATTAACATATTAAGTGATAGAGTTTATGTATAAGGGTTCTTGTATTAAAACATATATCGTTTATGTTATGTTAAACTGTTTTGAACTCGCAAAGTTAAATGTATTGTAACATCGAAATATCGAGCCGTACCTTTTAAAGGTATCAGAACGAAGCCGGTATGTTGTTAGGGACTTACCTGTTCGGTCAGGAGGCCGTTGGGGCAATCTTTCAAAAAGCCTTTGTGCCTATGAAAAGAAATGTAATCAATCAAAAAATAAAAGAATAAAGATAAATAAAAGGAAGATAAAAAAGATAAACAAGTTGAATTTTATTAAAATTTTGGTTATATTAAAACATACCATAGCCGTATTTCTTTCTCGGTAACTGTAACAAACAAAATGATTATTATTAAATTTATTTATTTGAGATCATTCAAAGATAAATTTAAATTTGTTAAAAAGTTATGAAAGTTAATTTTCGATGATACATGAGTATGGATACATGTGCAAAGCCTTATGTAATTATATGTATAATGTAATCAATATTAATACCTTCAAAGTTAAATTTACATATGTTAGAAAATTATAAATAAAAAAAAAAATCTCATAATTATTTATATCTAACGACCTGGTTTATTCATGAGACAATTTATTTACATGAAGTACAGTTATTTAACGACTATTTACGAAATACAGTTTTACGTCAGACATCTTTCATACCGAATGGGAAAAAATATATTTCGTTATTGGCACAAACAAAAACGAATATAATATTTGGAGTGTGTTCACTAACATCTGTTTCCTGTGATTATGATATTAATATTTAAAATATTAAAGATTTGTTATTTCATTCGTGAACGGTGAAAGATCGTGAACGGTTTTTTTAAAACACATTCTGGAAACATCACTGTTTAAGTTTGATTTTAAATTCCAATGTGGTAAAAAAGATCTAGGGCTTTTAAGCTAGCAGCTAACGAGATTTTCAATAAATTTAAAAGTATATAATTTTGGAAAATATTTAATAATTCAATAAAATACGGAACATTGTTTTATTATATGTTCTGATGTGTAGGTATTAAATATAAGTGGAGTTTAATTTAAGTTTGCTTATTTAGTTTAAATAAATATGAAGAAATATCTGCTGTATGAATCATAGTTTTCAATTGTGTAGTATTTTGCTGGTAAATAATTGTTGTTTCCTAGATATCAAACCTACTGTTCTGCCAAAGCAAGTACTCCCTCATTACTTTGCTTTGAAATATTAAAACATACAAAAAACAGAATATTGTACATTTTAATGATTTTCTTTTTTATTGCGGAACTGTAGTTATTCATTAATTTTCATTGGAATAAAGATACATTTGTTGTTATAAATTAATTTATAAACTTTGCCCATAGGTAGGTAGTAGGTACTAAATTAATTAATAATAAAACAAATTTTAATGTATGTAAAAAAGATGAGTGTACAATAAATGTAATTTAATTAAGAATTATATGTATATATAAAAATGATAAAATATTTTTAAAAAAATCAATGGATCATTTTAATGATGTTCGTTTAGAAATATTTATTTATTTAATATTTTATAAAATTATTAATAATAATACATTATAAAGATAATTACAGACAATCAGTATTCTTTTAAAAAATATAAGTGTTTTTGAAGTTTTCAACTTACTGCTATAATATCTTTATTTTGAAATAACTTAGATTCATTTATATTTTATTTAAATTTAATTCTGAATAAAAATAAAATTATCGTTTAAGTAAATAATAAATATTTAAGATTATTCGAGATTATTTTGAATACAAAGCTTAAACTCTTATTGTCGAAGTCTAAATTATTTATTCTGTGGTCATTTTAAAGTTCATAGACTATATACTATGAAGTTTAAAATGACCACACTTCCTGATTTTGATATAACCACATTAATATTATACCTTTTTAATCATCATTCCCTATATCACTATATTTAATTTATATTCTGATCCCAATAATTTTTAAATTCATAGATTATAGATTGACTACTAGGTCAGAGTCAGGAAGTTGGTTTTGATATAACCACATTAATATTATACCTTTTTAATCATCATTCCCTATATCACTATATTTAATTTATATTCTGATCCCAATAATTTTTAAATTCATAGATTATAGATTGACTACTAGGTCAGAGTCAGGAAGTTGGTTTTGATATAACCACATTAATATTATACCTTTTTAATCATCATTCCCTATATCACTATATTTAATTTATATTCTGATCCCAATAATTTTTAAATTCATAGATTATAGATTGACTACTAGGTCAGCATCAGGAAGTTGATTTTGATATAACCACATTAATATTATACCTTTTTAATCATCATTCCCTATATCACTATATTTAATTTATATTCTGATCCCAATAATTTTTAAATTCATAGATTATAGATTGACTACTAGGTCAGAGTCAGGAAGTTGGTTTTGATATAACCACATTAATATTATACCTTTTTAATCATCATTCCCTATATCACTATATTTAATTTATATTCTGATCCCAATAATTTTTAAATTCATAGATTATAGATTGACTACTAGGTCAGCATCAGGAAGTTGATTTTGATATAACCACATTAATATTATACCTTTTTAATCATCATTCCCTATATCACTATATTTAATTTATATTCTGATCCCAATAATTTTTAAATTCATAGATTATAGATTGACTACTAGGTCAGAGTCAGGAAGTTGATTTTGATATAACCACATTAATATTATACCTTTTTAATCATCATTCCCTATATCACTATATTTAATTTATATTCTGATCCCAATAATTTTTAAACTCATAGATTATAGATTGACTACTAGGTCAGAGTCAGGAAGTTGGTTTTGATATAACCACATTAATATTATACCTTTTTAATCATCATTTACTATATCACTATATTTAATTTATATTCTGATCCCAACAATTTTTAAATTCATAGATTATAGATTGACTACTAGGTCAGAGTCAGGAAGTTGATTTTGATATAACCACATTAATATTATACCTTTTTAATCATCATTCACTATATCACTATATTTAATTTATATACTGATCCCAACAATTTTTAAATTCAGAGATTATAGATTGACTACTAGGTCAGCAGCAGGAAGTTGATTTTGATATAACCACATTAATATTATACCTTTTTAATCATCATTTACTATATCACTATATTTAATTTATATTCTGATCCCAATAATTTTTAAATTCATAGATTATAGATTGACTACTAGGTCAGAGTCAGGAAGTTGGTTTTGATATAACCACATTAATATTATACCTTTTTAATCATCATTCCCTATATCACTATATTTAATTTATATTCTGATCCCAATAATTTTTAAATTCATAGATTATAGATTGACTACTAGGTCAGCATCAGGAAGTTGATTTTGATATAACCACATTAATATTATACCTTTTTAATCATCATTCCCTATATCACTATATTTAATTTATATTCTGATCCCAATAATTTTTAAATTCATAGATTATAGATTGACTACTAGGTCAGAGTCAGGAAGTTGATTTTGATATAACCACATTAATATTATACCTTTTTAATCATCATTCCCTATATCACTATATTTAATTTATATTCTGATCCCAATAATTTTTAAACTCATAGATTATAGATTGACTACTAGGTCAGAGTCAGGAAGTTGGTTTTGATATAACCACATTAATATTATACCTTTTTAATCATCATTTACTATATCACTATATTTAATTTATATTCTGATCCCAACAATTTTTAAATTCATAGATTATAGATTGACTACTAGGTCAGAGTCAGGAAGTTGATTTTGATATAACCACATTAATATTATACCTTTTTAATCATCATTCACTATATCACTATATTTAATTTATATACTGATCCCAACAATTTTTAAATTCAGAGATTATAGATTGACTACTAGGTCAGCATCAGGAAGTTGATTTTGATATAACCACATTAATATTATACCTTTTTAATCATCATTTACTATATCACTATATTTAATTTATATTCTGATCCCAACAATTTTTAAATTCATAGATTATAGATTGACTACTAGGTCAGAGTCAGGAAGTTGATTTTGATATAACCACATTAATATTATACCTTTTTAATCATCATTCCCTATATCACTATATTTAATTTATATACTGATCCCAACAATTTTTAAATTCATAGACTATAGATTGACTACTAGATCAGAGTCAGGAAGTTGATTTTGATATAACCACATTAACATTATATCTTTTTAATCATCATTCACTATATCACTATATTTAATGTATATACTGATCCTAACAATGAAGTATTTTATCACACTTAATTTCTAATTTTCTCATTTCAATAATTATTGAACCACCAGTCAATCATAATTTAGTTAGGAATGAGGCCTGAACAAACTTTGGAACACTCGGAACAGAACGACGTTAAGTCAGCAGTTACCAACCAACTTCACCATCGAGTGTACTCCAATTCATCTTAATTGCAGTATGTAACCTAGTTATCAACGTATGCAATAATATTATTATCAAACAATTGAACACATTAATTAAAATAATGTAAATTATTGAAAATGGACTAGCTAATATCTAAAAATAAAGTAAATAATTAAACAAATTGGTAATATTAAAAAAAAGTATCTTATTGAAAAATATTAATATTCAAGTAAATCATCATAAATAGAGAAATTAGTATTAAAATATAAAGTAAATAATATAAAATAATTAAAATAGACTACTAATTGTGTAGTAATCGCCCAACGGCCGAAATTGGACCTAAAGTGTTAATATTTATGAAAGTTTGGATTAAAACCTCTATGCATATTTATTTTTGATTACGACGTCAATAAGTCTATTAACTCTGTGCGACTATTTTACATCAGACAAATATACATTGAACATGTCAACGTTTACGTTAACAACGAAGTTGTGTGTATAATGTTTTTATAATTGATTTAATGTATTAAAAGTGCATCATTATTGAAAACTACTTCGCCCGCGCATTTTCGTAAAAAGGGATCCAAAGTTTTTGCTTCACGTATTTATATATATATATAATAATAACTAATTTCAATTAGACCTAAGTATATAATATTAAGTATATCTGAAAACAAAACAAAATAGAACATATCTTTATTTGTTAACATCAGCAATAAATGTTATTTATTTTATAAGTTAAATATTCCTCACACACCTAAATGTTACATCAGTCATAATACTTGATCATCTGCATTTAGATAATGTCCGCATCCGAATTATAAATTTGAATATATTACCTACTGCTAAATGCATAATTATCAAAGGTGTGGATATTATAGAAGCGATTCGCGTTTTTTCATCTTTATATTATTTGATGTCAAATAAAAGACGAACATTCAATAGAATATTATAATATTTGAAAAAAAAGTAAAGGTAATAATTTATTACCTATTTCGTATTTTATATCATATAAATAAAAAAATCGATATGTTAATATGGCTACTTCATTAATATGAACATAGCTTAATATAAGCGGAAGACCGATTGAATTAGAAACGCCTGCTTTATAAAATTATCAAATATAGAATCTAGTCCCTGGTTGGGGAAAGTTTTTATATATAACCTTAACGAAGATGTCTCATTCTCATTTAGTTCCTCGAAGCATATTGTACAACATGTTTCTATTAACGGTTAGTAGCTGTGAATAAATATTTGCCATTCTAGATATATTGTTTTTAGGTGTGTGTTTATATATAGTTCAATATTTTTTAGGTGGCCAGTATCGTTGTGGCATTGAATAATGTCGAAGGAGGTTATAATTATCCAAGATCAGAACCGCAATTGGAGTTGCGGAATAAAATATTTGTCCCGGGCGTTCAGAGCTTTGCGGAAGGAATACTCAATGAATATAAACATTTGGACCAAAAGAAGATATCTTATTCGTTGCCCAACGGAGATTATGATTTTTTACAAGAACATAAAAATGTAGAAAATACAAATAATTTTCCCGGCTCATTTAATACATTTCCTTACCAAAATAGAAATTTTAACAGGTTCAATTCGAAATCTAATAGCGTGTACGGATCTGCAAAAATAGGGCAAAGACATCATCAGCTAACACATCATCAACAAACACCGGTAGTGGAATATCTCCAAAACAGTGCACCCCAAGAATTTAGAGTAAACAATGTGCAACAGACTTTACACAGATTTGTACCTAATTTAGAGAACGCCAACCCTAATGTACCCTCATACTTAAACTTGCAAAATAGTTTTGCTAAAGTGAATTTCGGACCTCAGCTCAGTAAACATTTTAGGCAACAACCTTTAGTTTTTAATCCTCAAAGTATACCGAATGTACTGGAGACAGAAGATCAAAATATAAAGCCTGTTGCACATTTTCTCGACCTCAAAAATGGGTTTTTATCGGAGAAAACATTTACCCCACAAGCAAATGTAAACGACGCTTCATTCAAAAGTCATAATAATCTCGCTCAACCAATCGTAGAACAAAGCACTGTACCACCTGTGATAACAAAACACATTTACTTCCATGTCCCACCTCCTGATATCGAAGAAGCCTCAGAAGTCAAGCCCACCCCAACCAAGAAATCTTATAAGATCATATTTATAAAAGTGCCGAGCCAAGAGTCTAGAAATATAGAAGAATTAAGGGCGGCTTACAATCGATTGGGAGCTAGTGAAGATAAAACATTGATTTACGTGTTATCCAATAACTCGAAGGATTCGCAACTCGTTGTTCCAGCGTACAAACCTTCAGAACACGAAGTATTATTCGTTAAATATAACGGGGATCAGAGTATCGAGTCGGAAAAAAATCTTTTAGAATCAGAAGATACCAAATATAAACGAGAGGTATTGTAAAAATAATATATTTGATAATTATTTTAAATAATTTATTCAAGTAAGGAAGCACTGCGAACTATTTTATAAGATTTTTTGTTAGGTGTAAATACAGCTAGACTTAGTATAAAATAGATTTGCCGCGTTATTTGGACTTTTATTATAATATTATTAAAATGTTCTAATTAATATTAAAACTAATTAATATTAAAATTAATATTAAAACTTAAAAGATAAATATTAATTTATATTTGATTAGTGAATTGTATTGTAATTTATATTGTATATATAATCTAGTGCACATAAATGTTTTTTTTTATAATATATATATATATGAAAATACTAAAAGGTATATGGTAGAAAGTCAAATACAGAAGCAGACCTCTCAGTTAAATGTGTGTTTCTTGACGATGTCTAAGTAGTTGTTAACAAGTTTTAATATTATATACACCTACATTTCGTTTATTATATAAAAAAATATATAGATGCAGAATATTTAATATTAAAATAATATTCATTCGAAATATTTTTCTTGTTTTCTTAAAACTGCAGTGCAAGTACGTATGAAATAACATTTGAATAATTATTGAAATTCCTTTGATCAAGAGAACGAAGTGATAACTTTGAAACTGCAGGTATCTAGTGCAAATTAATAGATAGTGTAAACTATAACTACGTCTCTTACACAAAGTGTGATCTTTCATTCCCTGATATCAACATTTCACCAAGGATGCATCTAAAATCCTCAAAACAAAAAAAAATATTATACTGCTACAAGAATGATGTGTTATTATGCTTAATTATCTTTTGAATTAAGAATAATTAAAGGCTTTATATATATACTAAACTAAAACTAAGGTTCATTAAATAGACAGCTTTCCAATGTCAACAATGTAGGTATAGTCCCAGAACATTAAGTACTAGATATGCAAAGTTGTCCATCAAAATGTACGTGACGTGAGATGAAGTACCCACGGGAATTCGAACACACTCACATTTGCATTTCTAGATGGTGTAAAGATGTTGTTCCATGTATCTTAGACATGTAGCCATCTTGCAGACACGAAATGTTTTAAAAGATAAGATCCCAAATTTGATGTTGCTAAACATTTTTGTGATTTCAAAAAGGAAAAAAAATCTAACAAAAATTACCCATACTGTACACGCGTCGAGATAATTTACCTAAAAAGGGATTAGCTTTCCAGAGTAATGGGATTCTTTCCCTTAGTTTAAGGTTGTAACATTTTTGACACTGATGAGTTTTTGACCCCTGCTCTACATACAATCTACCCGCATCTAAAAAGCTTTAGAAGAGAATAACCCAATTTAAAACCTTTACACTAATATAAAATAATTAATTTATATTGTAATAATTTATAACAGCTTATTGCACACAAATAGGTATTATAAAGCAGGGTACTTTATTTTTAGGCAACTCTTCAAAAGGTTATAGTAAAAATACAAGGTTAAAGAACCTTGTATTTGCATTGTATGTGAAAAAACCTTTAGCTACAATATTTCACCAGATGATACATAGACCAGACATTGAAACAAACATTATGGCAGTCTGTTTGTTAATTTAGCTTTTAGTTTCGGAGAGTGAAGTCAGGGGTAAAAGCAAGTTATTACAAACATTAAGAAGTACTATATTGGTTTTCACACATTTGCGCCAAATGACGTTCAGTAATTACATTACAATTAATACAGCTACAATTAAATAGGTTTCTCTGACAAAATAATATACTTTCAACAATTTTATTTAATCTCTCTAAATTTTTATTGTTTTTGTAACTTTATCCTGTATTTAATCTGATCACTTAACTTTTTATTTCCTAGTCCTGTCATTAAACTCTTGTTTACGACTAATTTTGATTTTATTTTTAAACCATAGACAAACAACATTTAACACAGAAAGTTTAAATGGTCACTTTTATTATTTTGATGTTAAGTTTGTAATGTTTCTAATCTATATATATATATAGAAGGATGTTTGTATATATGAAATCGATGAACTCAGAAACTATTGGACCGATGATTATGAAAATTGGTATGTATATGTATTTTTCCACGGAGAAGGTTTATATGGTATGCCCATTGATGTAACTCGCCACCGGGCGGCGCTGTCAAATATCGACTTCCGCCCCGTTCAACCGATTTTCATAAAAATTGGTATGACCATGTATTTTTCCTCGAAGAAAACGAATATGCTATGCCCATTGATGTAACTCGCCACCAGGTAAAGTAAGGGTTAGCCCAGCGAAGCGGGCTGGGTTCGCTAGTGGTGTATAATAATCTTTGAAGACGTCCTCACTTTTTTTTTAAATACATAAGTGCTAAAGGCCACAATTTAAAACTACCAAATAAGATATTTATTGTAGGCACTTCATTATATATTTGAGCTTTAAGATCAAATTTAACATTGACTTGATATGACATTTGCTACTTAGCCCGCAATAACATGACATAAAGTTTTGACAGTTGCAATTTAAGCCAATACTGTTAACAGAGAAATTTATCGTTTCCACACTTAACTCTAAAAGATACCGAGCAAGATTAGTTAATCCAGAATCCAAATACTGACATAAGGCAACAACTTAGTATTGTTATATTTTATAAAGGATTTACTCAGACGTTTAAATAATAACTTTGTTACATTCAGCTAGAGGAAGCTATGCTAGTCTCTTGAAATATGCCGCTAATAAGTGAAAACTGCTTTCAAAATTGCTATTTGTGAAAATGGATCATTTATGGGGAGTCTTGGGGTCGTTGATGAATGAATGAATGAATGAATGAATCTGTAAAAGTTAAAATGGATTAAGTAACCACAGACTAAATGATATTGTTATTTTTACAAAACCAAGAAAAGTTTTGATATTTATGTAGATTTTATTGAAAATTTACATTCCAAATGATAAATATATAATAAATAACTTTTCCAACTGGCTACGTAAGGTTTATCAAAATATGATTTACTGAATAAATTTTTTCAACAAAATCGGTCTATCCGTTTTTTATTAAAAGAAGAATATACAGAAAATTAAGAACACATATAAGAAAATGAAGTAAGTCAAAAACATACAATTAATTATTTATCTCTAAATTCTAAACAAAAAAAAAATACTTTGTAAATCCAATAGATTTTTATTACTACATATTTCTGTATAGGTTTGTTTGTTTGCTCTCTATTTCATTTATACAACTTTGGTAAGTTAGCGTCAACCCACCGAGAAAGGTTTTTGAATTACTAAAGGTTTTTCTGCGAATTAGTTCAGAATTTAATTAAAACAGTGACATTTTGATTTCAGGTTTATGTTCAAAAACTTATATACAAACATTTTTCTTTGTTTATGTAGCATTGCAACTATTTGTTAAGACCTTTATGTATATACCAAACACTAGTTAAATAAATAGTTAATTTCAAAACATATTAAAAATATTTCATTACAATAAATAAATAAAATGTTAACCTTTATACCTAAAACCATACAAATAAACAATAACAACGTATTAAAATGAAACCTTAATTCAATCAAATCTTATAAAATAGAGTCATAAAATCTATGCTTTGTTTGTGAGCTGTTTTATTTCATAATAATAGTTAATATAGTGATAAACAGACAATCCAGTACAAACAACGTTCTATTGTAATTTACGTTAACGAGGTAGAGTGAAAACTTTAATGATATCAAACATTCAACATTGAATGTTCGTCGCATGGTTCAGTGATTATAATTTATATTGAAATAAACAACATAACATTGTGTCATTTGGACTTGATGATCCATAGCTGAAGAGAGACATTTCAGAATATGATTATACAACGTTTTTTATATACATACTAGCTGTTGCCCCGACTCGATCCACGTGTTTATTGACAAACAATGTTTTATCTTTCTATTTTTTTTTAATTACCGCTAAAAAATAAATATATATATATATTTTAATAAAAAGTATCTTATGTTACTTCTATTACCTCCAAAAGTATGTGTACAAAGTTTCATAATGATCGTTTGAGTAGTTTTCACGTGAAAGCGTAACAAACAAACTTACATTTATAATATTAGTAGGATATACTAATTGTAATATACATATGTTGTGTATGATTATGTTTACCGAGTGCTGGAATGATAAAATGTTTTGATTATTCTTCTAAACAAATAACTCGTTCAGAATCCATAAAACCTTACATAAACTTTATCAAGTCCATAAAACCCCGTATTAGTTATATTTAAGAAACTCTTGTCTCTGAAAATATATATAAATATTTAGTTATGCATATCTATGGAAGAAATAGGGCAATGTTGGTAATAAACCACTTGGATACAATTGTGTTGTAAATAACTAGAGATATTTATTATCCCTGAAGGTCAGTTCTGTTTCTGTAATAAATTAATTCGTGAAGTTACGTTGTCTCATCTTTTAGTTTAGTTAACAAAATAAAAGCAAATACTAAATATAACTACTTAATAACTGATGTTACAGAGGTTTAGGATCTCATAATGGTTTTTTAATAGTAATTATAATAAACACGTTTAAATTCCAAAAATCACTAACCCAATATGATAATTACAAATTTTACTGAATATCATAAAACTTTTTCCGAGAAATTTATTACTTGTATATAAGATACACTTTTTCACGAGAGGTCTCTCACTTAATATCCGTCTTCTCCCCACTGAGTCTGTTTTTATCTGCAATGAAGGAATACCTAACCATGAATAGAATTTGAATTATCATAATGGAAGTAAGCAAGAAAATTATAATGAAAATAAATTTTAATCATATCATATACTAATCTCTTATATCTCTTCTATACAAATTATATTATCATTAACACTACCAAGAATTAAATGTGAATATACTTGAGTGTGTATGTGTAGGTGTGGTCCACGGCCAACTCAATTACCAAGATCATCAGCGTGTGATAACACTGAGATACAGATGACTTGTAAGTCATCTGTGCTGATCATCTTGTTCATCCATAGTGAGCATCTTCTACCAAATGTTAATATTAAACATTTTAATTAGTATTGCTAATATATATGTTACTGACTTGGGATATTATTCAAATTGAATAAACTGAATTGTTTGAACATCAAATATTTGATAAAAGATTAACAGTTTTTCCGATTTGTAAAGAGTTTCAATCAAATAATATAAATCAATTTGACTGGCATTGTGGATGGAGTGAGTATTTCTGTTGATAAAATTAATTTGCTGGATTATCGTTTATTTGTTACGTTATTATGTATGGTATCAGCTCTCATAATAGTTGATTGAGAAATAAATCAAATTTGTAATATTCAATTGAATAGTTATCGTACGATTGGATTATAATATTAATAATAATAATGTAATATAAATAATAATAATATTATAATATTATAATATAATAATAATATTTAAAGGATGATACAACGTCGCGTCGGTATGAAGCGATCGCTGTCAGCAGACTACTTCAAGATTATAGATTTAAATGTACTTAATACTATGATGAATTTATGTAATTTAGAAATAAAATACTACTACTTAGAAAAATAAAACTGACAATCCCGCTGAGTTTCTGTCGCCAATTCTGCTCAGATCTTTGAAAATTATTTTCCGAGCTGGTGATAGCTTTTGACAATGAAAAAAGTTTTGTAAAAAACTTATTTTCTTTTTGTATTTTATTACATTTGATAAAGGCTAGTATTTTTTTCGAATTCTAAAGCACTTTAAGTATATTAGTTTGAATATGAAAATATAAATCATACATATAGATGCTTAACCATAAAAAAAATTACTGATCTACAAAACCAAAACTTTTATTTTAGTATATTTATTATTTAATAAGGAAATAAGATGATTATTTTAAATAACGATTAAATACAAACGTCATAGTTTGCTACAAGTTACGTATTTGTTGCTGACGTGAACATTGATGAAAAGTGAGTGACGTAAGTTTTTCATACATTTTTCCATCAAAATATTTCTAAACGCCTTTTTGTGTCAAAACGCTTTGAATTCAATCGCTTAACCTTTGTACCTTTAAAGCTGTGTATGAAAAACTTGACAAACCCGCTCTTTATTAAAAAAAAAAAATGTTCTGTTTTTAAAGGTATACTAATCTCAAGTCTATTTTTGATGCAATTTTCAGGTTTCCGGAGCTTTTACAGTTGTTTTCAACATAGTTTTGATAATATTAATTAAGTTTTATTATTAAACAATTAATTAAAAAAGTTATTTTTTTTGTATTATTAATATCCATAATAAAGTATTATTAATAATTAATTAATTGTCGTGCTTACAGCAGGGTTTAAAAAAGTTATCATGGTTCACGAAAGTTTAAATATAATATCATAAGAATTAAGAAGAGATAGAAATTAAATTACATTTATTTAATTAGTAACTAAAAATAAAACGATATTCCTAATAAACTAAATTATTATATTAACACAGCTTTACAAGGAGTATTTACATCCATAAAGAAATAACATATTACAATTACAATATTAATTTGGAGTAACTATTTGCTTTGTGGTCAATTATTATGTTCTAATAATTCTGAGTTAAATTTGCTTAATAATTCTATATTATGTGTCATTAGTATATTAGCAAGTTTGTTAATAATGAGTCGGAACTAACTCTAAATTCTTAATAATGAGAAGAAAGTAACTTTAACATATATTTAATTTCATCTGTATATAAAGTAAAGTAATTAATACAAAGAATATATTAATATAATTGAAAGAATAAAAAACTTACTTCAAAAAATAGTACTTGAAAATTTGTTAATTATATATAATTTTTTGCATGGATTTAATATCTAAGAACGTGTGCTTTTCATCTCGTCACCAGTGATTTTTTTAAAAATAGGTTTACTATATAAATATATCATTTGATTTTAAATTATAATGAACATTGACTCATTGTGGTTTCTTGAAAAGCTCATTCATATAGTATTTATTCGTAAGCAGTAATTCGGAAATATTTCTTAAATATACGAAATTGTATAACAAATTTCTTCAATTTTGTAACATTTGATTTTATTAAATCTTGCGAAACTGCTAAATGAATATAGATGAAATTTCTGCGCAATGTAAGTTTGTTAAGGTATAATAAAATAATGCTTGAAATTATGTTATAACATACAAAAGCTCAAACGGAAATAACCCAGGAAGTGAAGAGCTACAAATGTTTTCTTTAGGAATTTAATAAAATTCGTCATGTAAATTATAATTTTTAATTAGGATATTCTATGAAACATTGAATGGTCTTGGACTTTGACTATAATTAAGTCATTTTATTTGTGTTTTTTTCTTGTGATTTTCAACAATAAATCAGTGCATTTATGGCTAAATAAATCAATTCCGTAACGCCCATTGCCTGTTGTAAATTCAACTTTTAAGGAGAATAACATCTTATGAAAATATTTTGTGTTCATTCCGATATACATACCTAAGCCTGCAGTAAATATTATAGCAATTATACAAAACGCAGAATCAAGATATTTTTGAATGCAACCAAAAATGTTCATTATTGTTATAATGCATTTTTCTCAATTAAACCACAAAGGTTTTAGATAACAGAAGGTTGCTGAGGCACATCGCACAATGATTTAAGCTTCCAATCAGTCTTCATTTTTCTTTGTCAGGTTCTTTAATATTCAAACTGCTATTCCAAAGAGTTTGAATACTTACCCCTGAATAGAAAGGTAGTGGAGCAACAAGTCGCAAGATTGCTCTGATTTTTTTTTATGTAAAATAGATCTATAAAACTATTTATTAATACTATTTACATTCTTAGGTTAAGTTTACAAATATTTTCTTTGATAGTATTATCGTAATATAATATTATTAAAATTAAATATAAGAAAAATAAAGCATGAGTTACAATGCAAGGACCGAGTGGGGTTTATTCCAAAGATACACGAATTGTAAATACTTTATTTCTTTAATTTCGAGACCTGTAACTTTTATAATTTTTAAGGGCAGCAGGATAGAGGGAAGGAGTCCACTCTATAGGAATATAATATATACCTACATAATAATCAGAATTACAAATAGTTTAGTTTATGGGATATTACTGATTAGAATAATATGATATTTATTAATTGTGTAAATTTATGTATATTTATATACATTTCTTTTAATATTTCTCAATAATTTATAATCTGTTGTTTATTGGTCGTTTTTTCATTTTAAATATTGTTAATAAAATAATTTATGTTGATTATTCAGTAAAATAGCATTCACATTTATTTAATGTTAATAATCTAAAATTGTACTTTTAGGCGAGGAACCCGGTTTTACTTACTATTATGGAATTATAATTAAAAAAAACGTAGACGCAAGGTAGGTATTTATTGTAATGAGACGAAAATACATATCTTTAATGGAATTAAATGTTTGATTTGACAGAACTGAAAAACAAAAATTGTATTTTACTAAGAAGTATTTTTAAACTTTGTTACAAATAATATTTTTTATGAAGCACTGCGCCATACCGCGTATGTTCAGTAATTACTACGCCAAAAGGACTAATGGAAGGTAATGAGACTCGTCCTCTGTAAAATATAAATCATACTTGTGTGCAGTGCTACAGCTAACAAAGAATAATTATGTACGTAACACAAAACTAACTTCCACCTTGCATTCTTGTTTTGTGGCTAGAAACTGTGACAGCATATTAAGTATTAAATTTGTGTTAAAATTAGTAAATTATGCAAAAGCTTGCTATTTAAGGTAAAATTAATTTGTAAACCTAATATGTAAATAACACACATATACACGTACAAAATGAGAGCAAGTGAATATTAAATATAAATTATTTAGTCGCAGATGTTATCATTATTACCTACTATAAAAATAATGTTTAACTTTTGTAACATGTGATTTATTATTGCCTTAAAATGTAATATTTCATAACTATGACACGTATATAATATAGCAATGAGTTAAGAGGTCGCTCTTTTATAGGCAATGCTTGACTACATTCCACCTGATGGTAAGTGGATTGTAGTCTTAGGTGGTAAGGCGCATAGAATATATTTAATAGAATAGAATAATATAATTTTATTTGCTAGTTTTATATTTACACAATAAAGAACCATGAAAGCCAAGAAGCATAAATTCTATTCTCCAGCATCAGGGATTTAAATAACTTTAGCGTATATATTGAATTGTAAGAACATGGAGACTGAGAATTTTAAATATATATTAGAATTCTTTAACTTAAACGTACACATAGATTTGTGAGGCTATTTATTAGATAGTTTTATAATATATGTTACAATAAGCTCGAGAGGATAAGTCCAACTTGGTAAATCATTGTTTTTTAAATATTTTTACATTATTAATATTATTATTATACGCTTAATTTTTTGTTTGATTGTAAAGTTTATAAGTGGACTATTTTTAGAAGTTTTTAATTACTCAAAAACTTAACGTATTAAGTAGCATTAGAATTCTAGCGAATTAATTTACTTTATTGTTTTATTAGTAAAGTATAGTCTACAAGATTTACTGACGGTTTCCTATGTAATGAAAAATAATCAACCTAACATTGACCCATATTCACAGCTTACAATATTCAACAACATTTACCATAAATGATGATTAATTAATACCTCTGTAGTATACGGTCTGCTCTGTTCATATCAGTATTTCATCATCATAATCTAACAACCACATAGACACAGACAACATTCATTTCATGTACGCACACATGCAAAACCACTATTCTATTTACTTATTACTATTCTATTTACTTATCTCACTGTAATCACAGAGCAATATTCAGTATCGTATTTTTAATACCGAAATTCTGTGTTGAAGCGCTTAAATGTTACTTGCGATTAAAGTATTAACAGGTTTCAGATAGTTAGGATAACGGTTGCCTTCTCAATATCTTGAGGTTTTGTTGAAACCGACGTGAGGCGTACAATATTAAATATCAGAGGAAACTTTGATAGACGTCACTAACTTTAAGTACTACTGTATTTAGTATTACAAAGTGATATTGTTGGAAGTAGTGCGAAGAGATTTACAAAATAGTGTATTTATTTACTTATGTTGAATTTATGTCATTTTTTTTAAACGTGGACATTTTATTACAATAAATATGAATATAAATATAAGTAAATATAATTAGTTTAAGATTTTTTATATTTTCATTATCCTAACTCTTTTACTTTGTAAGAAAGATAAACTATTTCAATCTGGAAAGACGATTTTATTTAAAGCAGAGTTTTAAGTGATCGGAGTTTAATGGGTCGCTTTTTTAATGACTATGTCTTAAAATCAGTTTTTTTTAAAACAATGTAAGTGAAGTAATAGTTTTGCCTTTTGTTAATAATAGCGTAGTTTTTTTTAATTATAAATAACAACACTGATAATTTAATAATACACTGTGTATAATTATTACATATTTTGAGGCAAATTTTATAAGTCAGGCAATATATTTAATACCAAAACCAATAAATATATGTAATGATTATATATTTAACTTTTTTTTTTAATAGTATTTATTTTTGCAGATTTTAGTAGTGACGGTATCAACCTAATTTGATACCAATATTTTATGCTGCATGCAAATTACTATTGTGTAACTGTAAAAAATACTTTGCGTGTGAAAATAATTTTGACAAAAAATTATCTTATTATAATAATAAAAACCCGAACACACGATCCATTAATTAATATACATAAAAAATTTTAATCGACTACATTTTTGGAGTTACAAAGATTACTTTTGTAACTGGAACTGCATGGATTTATATATCTCCTAAGAGTTTTAATAGAAAATACTTAAGAGAAATAATGATTCTGGATGCACTATTACTTCGATTTGATATTGTGTTGTAATTCATTTGATTTGAATAAGGTACAAAATTTAGAAAGCTGTTGACCTCTAAATAAAACACTTAAAATGTTCCCTTACGCTGTCTTTACCTAGTTGAAATGTATATTTAAAAAATACTTAAATATGTTTAAAATTAATTGTGAAATGAGAGACAGAGAAAGGAGGCACCACAAGTTTTACGTGCCAGGATAATTATTTGATTTATTAATAATTTATGTGTACTCTATTTCCATAAGAGTTTTTCATTATTCCAAATTTATTTTTTTTTTCTTAACTATTAAAAATATTTTTTTAATCTTTAATTATGTTAAGACGATGGTGATTTCTTCAATGACAAGATTAATGACACATTTTGATTTAATGATCAAAATAATTTATTTATTTATACCATGTTGATATATGTCTGGAATTTATATTATTCAATGATTATAAAATGGTATATTATTTAAATATTTTTTTAAATGAAATAGTTTTATAGATATATTTTAATGATAGTATTTTCACGTTAATAACCGGTAGAATAACTAACCGGTGATTCTTATAACTAATTTATTCTTTTTATTTATTTAAGTTGAAAGAGTGTCAGTTACGAGAATCTTATCTTCGTTTCGTTTAGTCTTTTTAAAAATTTCGTTCCAATAAATAAATCATAATAATTATTATTATAATAAATTGAGTATCGTTATTTATTTAAGTTGATAAGTTTCGAACATCGATAGTTCGATGAATCGATATCGATTAGAATAGAATCGATAGTTTTTGAGATTCTTTTTAGAAAAAATTTAAAATGTATAGCATTTGTAAATTAATATTTATATTATTTGCTTTATACATATTCAGAAATATATAATGTATAATTATTTATAACGTCCTGTGTATAATATATGGATTGAATTGTCTAAATGTAAAACTTTAAATGTTTTATGTTACGTGTTCGTGATGGCATACAGACGAGTTGTAGAATAGCCGGCGTGTTTATATTTCCCGATGAAACCATCAAACATCCTTACTCAATATTTTGTGTTTGGTAACAATTCAAACAATGCCTATAGCGTAGTGACTCCTTTTCCGTGACAATGGTAGTTGTTAAATTAGTTTTATTTGGTATACAAGTGGTGTGAGTCGTATTTTCAGTATGCTTTTATGTTCTGTAACTCTTAAACATGTAAGTAAATATCATTCAACCGGAATTCAAGAGATAAACTTAGCTTATATAGACATATCTTTTCAGATTGTTACAATATTTTTTAC
The DNA here is from genome assembly GCA_959347405.1 of Napeogenes sylphis. Classification (NCBI taxonomy): domain Eukaryota; kingdom Metazoa; phylum Arthropoda; class Insecta; order Lepidoptera; family Nymphalidae; genus Napeogenes; species Napeogenes sylphis. The sequence goes on from OY365784.1 coordinate 28,449,901, forward strand.
AAGTCTACTAGGAACTTCCAGTGTGCCGATAAACAATGGATTCAGTTTAAAATTTAATGCTTTATCTCCGAAGGAAGATATAAAAATAAAATCATTTGGTGCGCTTTTTGCTAAAATACCACAACATGCCCCTTCAGTCAAGACCACCCACGAAATTCTTCCAGATGCAATCTTTCCACAGGCCGTGGACTATGAGACGGGATGCTCGAATCAAATTGCTAAAATATTTCCCTCGAAAGCTTTCACTGAAAATAATGACTCTAGATCCTGGGATAAAATGAATTTTCTCAACGTACCCATTGTGGAACAGCCCTTTGATAATTATAAAATTTTAGTGGCAACAGCACCCAAGAACATTAAGATCGGCGGAGATGAAGAAGGACAGCCATTGGTGATTTATATAATCTTTCATGATGACGGCATTGATAATTCTAAGTCCATAAAAATGCCATCAATCTATTTTGTTAGTAAAGCAGAGGGTAACGCAGACTTGAAGCGAAAGGAAAAAGCTGATCCCATATTCATCATCGATAGTAATCGCACCGTAACAGGACTGAAGAGCTCAGAAGTATCCAAGTATATTAAATTTAGAAATAAACTTCGGGATCATTTCAGATATACAGTTGTACCATGAATGACGTATTTTAGAAATAGCATGTATTATAAAACTGTATAAAGTCTTCCTAAAATTACCAAACTATTTATTATTACCAAAACAGCTGCACATTATTTCTATTGGGATTATTTTTTTGGTGTTAATATGTAATACTCGCGGGAACTCATCTTTCCTTTCCTTGATATTAATTCCGATTTTCCTAATATGTTGGAACGAGATTATCGGTTGTTATTAATTGTGTTAATTAGTAATTATGTAATTACTATCTAGACCACTAATTTATTATAGCTATAATAAGTATATTTTGTAGAATATTCACTATTGATATAATTAATATTATTATATATTTTAATATATTAAGCCATATCAACGTTTTTCTTTTTGTTTAAGAAGCTATTATAAAAAAATGCACAAAAAAAGAAATTATAATATTTTTAAAATGTCAATATACAAATGATATTAAATTTTCATTAAATTTTAAGACGTTTTCCAAAACTATATCACAAAAATGGTATTTCAATATAAGCCTTGTTCCTTTAAATAAAATTATATAAACATGTATGTTGAACCTGAAATGGTAGCAAGTTTCCCGACAGCTATTGAAATCCGATATCTACCGATATCCGCTGGAACCAGAAGAGCTCTCGTGTCGGATTACAGATTGAATTATACTTTTTAACATTTCCTGAGTTGTGTTTATTAAATTTAATTCTTCATATTATTCTGTTAACTTTATAACCATATAATAATATTTTGTATTATTTTAGTTATATCTATAACTACGTTTTTCGTTCCTTACGTATTGTTTCTTTTATTTGTTATTTTATAAAAATCGCCTTGTTTTATTTATGTTATAGTATTTTAAATAACGGAATTACAGCGGTTTAACATCAGACAGTTATGTCCGTTGACGGAAATGAAAGGCTATATTTCTAACAAATATTCGGGTTACAGGAATTAAATTGTTGTTTCAATATTTTGGGATTTGTTTATCTGAATATAACAATAAATATTTATCGTACCTTTACAATATACTTGTTTTAAATAATAGACGATAAATATTAATGTTCTGATAGAATTCAATGATGTTACAAATGTGAACTATTTATGATATTTTAATTCCAGTAAAATATTTCAACTTTAGTTATTGGACAATTGTGGTGAGGAATTTCATTTCATAAAGCAGGGTACATACAACCTACATTTGAACATATAGCACTGACGCTTCCATTTACTACATAACTTTGTTTACTGAGTTCCAATAAATTTTATAATAAACATTTCCTGTAATAATTCACCAATAATCCAATTAAGTCTAGTGTGTACATTGCATTAAAATATGTTATATAATGTTGTTACCAAGTATGTTCTAAATGTTATTGATATTTAATGCACAACATAATATTAATATTACATACAAAATATTAATATACACATAATAATACAAATAAAACCTTACAAAAATAAGTATTAATATTTAACGAAAACAAACAGAATCAATAGATAATATTAGAATTGCTATTATTTTTATATTTAAATTGTTTAAATTGAGTCTGGATAGTCTGACGACTCTAAATTAGATAGGGTCATAAAAAACCACTCAATATCCAGAGATTAGTTACGATCTCAGAATAACTAAAACGAAATATAAGAAGTAGTTGGGATCAGGTCCCTTTACGACATTCATTTATGCAACTATAAATATTTAAGACGTGTGTAACTAATACGGCTTGACCTTTCGTTTATTTTAATAACATCTCTAATATAAACGTATCTTTTAACATAACATCATGTAATCTTATATGCTACATCTAAATTTGTACCACTATCTTTAATTAAGTAAAAGTATGTTATATGATAAACTTTAGTTATATGATAAACTTAAATTATAAATGAAATTTACAGAAAAATAATTCTGTAACATCTATTTATCTCATCATCTACTTATATTATAATTAAATGAATTTTAAATAAAAAACATACGCTAATGTACAAATCTTAAAATAAAAACTTAATTACCATACATTCGTATAGTTAATTATTCAATATGTAAAACATACGCTGAACCTCTTTTATACTAGTTTGTTTACGTTGTCTGTGTATAAATATTTGTACATATATTTTACTCCGAAAGCGGTGTCAGGGTCGATAGTAATTAGCTTTGCTAATTATCAAAATGGAGTATGTAGGCATCTAGACCGTTATAATTATATTAAATTCCAGAATAATACATATTAAATAGATTCTATTATGTTTATATAATTTCGAGATTAATATTAATCAAATTATATATTTTTGTTTGCCAACTTTTGCGACACCGTATAAAAAACTTCAATAAGGAAAATATGATTCATTTGCTTGATGAAATGAAATTTTGGCGGATGTTACGAGAGGGAGAGAAATATATATAAAGTATTTTTTGTTTATTTCATAGTTGATGTGAATGTTCTTTATTGAGACCCCATTAGCTTATTATCGTAATATTTAAAGCAATACTGTATTATATTATTACTTGTAATACTTTGAATAATATGATTTACAGGTTTTGTAAAATACAATTATTATAATAAAATATCATAATATTTATAAAATGTATGATGTAGCCTATCCTATAGTCGTAATGAATAATTTGATTGACATAATTGTAAGTAACAAATGATTCATTTTAATATTTCATAACCAATACACAAGGGCAAAGCAGATTAAAGAGCAGTGGTCAGAGTTAATTAATATATTTATCAGCTTAACCCAAATTCCATGGCCTTGTCTATAAAAAGATTCTGAATTCTATATCAATTTTCTATAAAATACTTTAATTTCACAAAGAACACGAAATAACAATAATTGGGCTCTTTAAAGGGCTATATGTGTTCGTCGAGAACTTTAAAACGCTTGCTATGTGCTTACTTTCTCAAGGAAATAGAAGATTTGGCTGTATTTACTATTAAATTTAACCATTAAGTGCTATTTAAAGAAGAGTATAAAAGAAATGTATTAAAATAGTGTCGAACTGTTAGCAATATAAAAACTTATGAATTTTATATATTTATTAAAAACTAATCTACTTAAGAGATTTTAAACAAATAACTACCTCTCTTTTTAAATCTTTTTTACTCACAAAATTTACGAAATTGAATTTCGAATAATCTTATATATAGATTAACTGTGAATGAATGAATTGTTTTCACGATTAAAAAGTTATTATCATCAAACAGAAAACGACAAACATAGCATATCTTAATAATGATTCTATTGTTGACAGTATCAAATAATGGTAGACTATTAGGAAGTTATATTGCTTAAACATTTAATAGCAGATTATGATAGCGCAGTGTCAGCGTTAAATTAACGGCTTCATTACTGAAGGCATCGCCTGAGGCAGACAAAGTTTTCAAATTATGAAATTACGTAATAGCTTAATGCGTTACGTTTTAAGGCTTTTGTTATTTTTACAGATATCATTAAGGATTATCATTAATTACATAAATAATATATTTATTTAATCGGATTCAACATTTATATAATTTTTTGCGATTTAATTTTTTTGTTTATGATCACAGTTTAGGTATAGCTTTACTATTTATTCCTGATATTGATCTCTGTTATTATAAATGTCAATGAATAATTGTAGAACATTTATTTTGTTATGAAAACCTTTATCAACTTTTATATAAAGTAAAAGAAACTTTGTTAATTTCTGTGACCTTAGTCTGCAATTAATTATGTATAAAGGTCGGGTTCAGTTTAATGCAATTATTTTATATTTAGCTTTCCCGATTGATTTAGTGATTATATACAGTGTATTGTCTAGAATAGATTATGTAAATCTGAACGGATTTTGTGTCTGAATAAGATAATTATTAGTAATTATTACTGTCTATTAATATTGTATCATTAATATAATATTTATTATAGAATTATTGAAATACTATTTTATAATTTCAATTATATAATAAAATATTTATTTCTTCTTGTAATAACAGAAAAATACTTGTGTTATAATATTCAATATGAATATGAAACAATTTGAATTATTTATACATTGAATACTTTTAAGAATAAAGTTAAAATCAATGTCAAGGCCCGATTTTCTGACTTTGTTGGAGAATTACGACTTGCGTTGAGTATGCAGCTGATATACTATGTTCTGTATAACACTATTACGCATGTTTTGGCAACGGTGTTCGAAATTACCTAATAAATAACCAAGAATCATAAATTTGTTTACTAATCCTGATTTTCAATTATGTTTAAATTTTATTATTCTATATACAATAAGCTCGTTATTGCCAGCGATTTTCCTTTTCGACTCGAATAATAAAACCTCTCTCATCACTTAATACTTTTGCAAATATATACAATTGTAATATTTTGGTAATTATAGTACCATTTTTTTTTTGTTATATTTATTAAACTTGAAACTTACAACCAGTCAAAGTTTCATTAAAATTTAAAATTAGTTTTTTCTTGATGCGTCATCGGATGTACAGATTTTGCCCGTTACTTAATTATATCTATAGATTATTAAATATATAGGTTTTCTAAATGAATATTTTACATTTGTATCCATAGAGAAAATCTTGATTATTACAATACACTACACTTGCAACAACTTATAGATTTGGTTTTTTTTCCGAGAATAAATTAACATTTCACATCAATATTGTAATATATAAATATATACTTGAGCTGCTCTAATGAGATATTTGAACAGTAGTACAATTTTCTGATCAATAGGTTTACTCAATACCTGTGTTAATTTTAATTGAGCCATCAAGAAACAAATTAAATTCAAAAGAAAACAAATCTATTGATAGATATTTCAATCAGTCCTTGTCAGTTATCAGAAATGGTTCCTAATTAGATTGCAATGACGCGAGACAATGGATTTAACTAACAATGATTACAAGATAGATTAGTTAGATAACTGGATGCTGGGTTAATTTGGATACCAGTCAAGACCTAGAATTAGATTTATATAATAGGATTGAGGATTTTTATGGTATTATAATTGTACTATAGAGTAGGATGTAGTAATTGGTTTTAATGTATCCGTATTTTAAAAACTAGAAAGCTTCTATTTTTAAATTAAGCTCAAGGATTTAAAGTGTTTTAATAGAGATTGTATAAACTATTTCTGTATTTTCTTTTTATTAAAGAATATTTTTTTTTAAAGATGGTTTTATTTATTTTTCTTATAAAAAGTTTAGATATTTAATACCTCTTTGGCAATGGTAGTTAGAGTTTATGATTATTATTGTTTATATTATTATAGTATATTAATAAAATGGTACATATAGAACATTATGACTACCTTATTTTGTATAAATCATTATTTTTAATAGAAGAAGGAAATTCCATGGAATAAAAACAAAAATTAGTTTGTTTCTAACTACTTGGTAGGATTTTTCGTTCTATTCTATTTTGACGATTTTATTTGTACCTTAGATATAAAATATGGGCTATGGTTTTATTGTGCCATATATAAAACAATTTTGTAATAATTGAATGTATATTGTGTTCTACATATGAAACATTTTTTTCATATTTTAATATATTATGTATATATAACGCTTAAGTAAACTTCAAGGCAGAGAACTATGATGTCTGAAAACAATGACTTAACCTGGTTTTTAGTTATAGTTGGACAATACAATGCTACGAATGCAATGCAAAAAAATATAATTACAGTGCGAATAAAAACATTGTTATTAAATAAATCCTATTTTTCAGTCCCTACTTTTATTTTATAACCTAAATATGTCACCTGATGGTCTGGAAAATAACGAATTACGATAACTCATAACTATGCAGGTACATAATATTCAAAGTCAATGATAAATGAAATCGATGTGTTTAATGTTTTTATCTACTGAAATATTTTTTATCTTCATCATCATGTAGCCCCCCTCCCCTTTATTTATATTTTGACTATAGTCTATTTGTGTAGACACAATAGTGCTAACGTTATTATAATTACGGCAAGTTTTTGAGTTTTTTTATGGTTTACGAAACGCAAAGAGAGCAAAGTCATTTGCGGACAATTCTATTATTCGATTCCAACTTACTCCGTTTTGAAACTAAATGCTGAGATATTGCAAGCGATAATATAAATTTGATTTCTGCTCAGACTGGGCTAGTGTTTAAGTGAATGGAAAGTTACGAAATATCTCACAAAGGTTGAACCTAATATCTAATAAGCAAATCCAGATAGACCATCTATTGAATTGCGTCAAAGTACTTCAATATCGGAGTTGTGCAAACCTATTATTAATAATTATAAGTATATTTGTATGTAGTTTTTATATTACTAGCTAATTATCAAAATCTTCACTTTTATAAGTTTTAAACATTCAATAAACAATTTATGTAGTATACATGCAAGCGATCCAGACAATGTCATGAATGAACAATGAATGACTGGTTACGTGAACGCTAATGAACGGTTTTGGAACGAATGAACTCTTGCGCATCATATCTGTGTCCTAAGTGAGTGGTAAATGTAATAAGAACCACGGAATAACATTATTGCCGCTCTGGTTACAACAATGACTTAACTTTTAGCAACAATTTACATTATCTTAATTTTTTTTACTTGTCAGTCATTCGATTTTGCGATTTTCGATTCGATTGTGCTCTATTTATATAATATCTATGGTTATTTTATTATTATGTATTATTATTTTTTAACACTAATACATACATATATATATATATATATATATATATAATATCTTTCTTTATTTCTTTCTTATATTTATATATATATAAAAGATTTTGACGTGGATTTGTCGATTAATTGCTGATATATATATTGTACTAAAAATTAATAAGTATTAAATCAATACACAATTACACATTCATAATATAAGTTTAATTTGTTATCTGAAACACGGGTAATAGTTTAAGTCCTTACATAAATTTTACGATTTGAAGGCAAATTACTGCCATTAAAATATAAGAGATCTAAAGATCGTAAATTTAGATGCGCTAACTTAGATGACTTAAGTGAAAGGGATATCTTTGAACTGTATCATAATATAAATATCATTGGATAAGTCAAGTTATCTTTGATAAATTAAATATTATTTATCTCGTTCTTTTTTAAACCACCTCTTTAGGAAACCTAACCTACCTCTTTCATCTTTCATCTTTCATTTCAAGTCAAGTTCATGGAAGCATTGAATAGTTAAGATATTTTTAATTTTAATTGAAAAAATATGTTGGTGATTTTAAGTAAATACTATAATAATATCAAAGGACAAATTACACAATATGATCTAACCGCTATGTGAGCCAATTATTTGCTTGTGTTAAGGGTGTTATACAAATACATACAAATACACATTATGAATACTGAGAATTTTAAATGACCAAACCTAGATATATAGTCATTTATGCTTATCACATACATGCCCCTGGAACCATTAGGCATCTGCGCTAACCACTCGACCAGCGGGACAGTAAAATATACCTACCTTTTAAATATATGCCGTTTATGACATAATTGCTTAAGTATTAGAAAGTACGAAATCACTAAGGAAACCAATTACTTTAATGCTATCCATTAGAACAAATGCAATTATAGATTTTATTGTTAAAGTCATCTCAACTTTAAAATAAGTTTAGCGTTACATCACTATCGATGGAAGATAGCTGCAACTTTTTGTAATCCCAAAGAATCAATCACGTGATGTGATGTGATATTGTGTGATGAGATGTGATGAAATATTTCGGGAACTACGTTAAATTTGTCTGATACCACCGCTTTATCTAAGATTATAGCAAGCGTAATACTTATTCAGCTATATAAAATTTTGTGGGCCACCCCATTATGGAAAAGCCACCCCATGATCATTTATAGAAAGGTGGAATGGTGGAGATATATTGATTTTTATTTTATATGCGATCACGCACACATCTACAATAATAGGTAACCCCTATTATTGTAAATGTGTGAGTGATCAAAGTTACGGCACTCGGCTTTGTGATCGTATCAGCATTACTAACCGGTCAGACTTGATGACGTCATTTCTCTTCAATCTCTACACTTTGATAAGACAAATATTAATTTCACTATTGTTTATGAACTAACATACTTATTTTAATTAGTAATTTTAATGTCGAATTACAATTTCCTGTTGCGTTATGTACGTACTTCGATTTCCGAATGTCGCTTTAGTTCATTAATTGCTTCATATTATATAAGAAATGTACCAAAAAAACTTTCAAACTAGTTAAATATTAGAAAAACTAATGTTTAAAGCAATTTACTATGCCAGAAGTTAAACCTTAAAATTGAAGCTAATATTTAAATTTATTTAGTTAAATTAAGAATATACAAAAATATCGATATAATAAAACCTCTTTAAAAATTATTTCATGTATGTTTGATGATATCTATTGAGTATAAGCTCCAATCATTATATGACAATGTAAAATGTATTAAATGAGGCCTCAGGCGACCGAGATAACTTTATTGACGTATCAGAGACCAAAAATTGACATTCCAATCAATTGTTACATCATTTAAATATACATATTAAAAGCTGTATATTAAAATTGTATCTAGGTTAACAATAAGATTATGTAAAACATAGTAATAATATGAAACAGTGCAGATCTATCTTACTCTGCTAATTTGGTCTGATTTGCTAATTTGTATATTGTAAGATTTGGTAGTAAAATCTATATGGTGCTATACTGTAGGCCGGGATAATGCTTGGGTCTACTTCGCGTGGGTGATCGTATACAATAAATAATTCGGTTCCCGTGTCCGTTTATTTTTATGTTCATCTATTTAGCTTTGAGAGGGTTTGTGGTAGCTGAAGGTATAAATCTATATTTTTAAAATAACACGTAATAAATATTTATCTTATACCTATATTACAAAATTTTGTTAACTGACTTGTTTTGTTAACTTGTAAAATTATCAATTTTTAACTTTAATTATGAGTTAACGAAGCATTAATTCGATTGGGTATTAAACGTACAATTTTTGATATTTCTCATCAGTTACCAGACATTGTAGGTAACATATATTATACTAGTAATATTATATTTCTATGTTATTACATTAATATAATATTGTGTTTCGGCCTTATAATATTACTCATCGAATTTAAATAAGGAATCAATTACCGTAGTTTCGAAACATTGTATTATCGAATATTCGAGAATTTGCGAGCTTTTATTAGTCATTAATTTTTTTTACCCCCGACTCAAAAAGAGGGGTGTTATAAGATTTACCTGTCGATCTGTGTATCTATGTATCTGTGTATCTGTGTGTCTGTCTGTGGCATTCTAGCAGCTACATGCGTGGATGGATTTGATTGCGGTTATTTTTTATCTAAAGCCTGGTTCGTCGAAAGGTTTGTATCTATGTTTAGTCGAAATAGAAACAGTCGTCTCCAAGATGTTGTGGTTATATTAGTGTGGGTGAAAGGTTCTTATGCAATATTGATAGAAATACTTAAACAAGTGAAAATTAGTGTGTCCGTAGGTTCATTTAATACAATAATGAATGCGGTAACATAACTTTAAACAGCAGAAAAAAATAAATTAATTAAAAATCTCTGATATAAAAAGACCGTTTAATAAAGGAAGAATTTAAAATGCAAGTAAGTTACCAAGGCAAATAAAAAATTACGATGTCGAATCTTATAGTCTAAGTCTTCAATGATTAACTTCGTCAAATAGATACCATCGTCAACGTACGTACAACGGTCCCCCAATGCAACGACTTCAATAATATTATTTTTGTGCCTTTTTGAGGTCTTTTTTTATCGGAGGTTTTTAAAAATTTTAATTTATATTTTTATTATCGTCATTGATTTTTATTTTTTACAATAAATATTTTATCCAAATACAAAGGTTTTCACTAAATTTATTTATTTATACAAATAAGCAAGTAAATTATTATATAAATTTTAATTAGTTATTTTTTTTAATACTATTCATCATTGTTTATTATGCTATATATAAAGTTTATAAATATATATCAAATAAAAATAAATTGCTATTGAATTATTTATCTCGAAATATTCAACTGGAAAGTCGGAAATAACATTCTGATGCAAATTAATTCTGAGGAAAGAATAACAATTGATTTGTTCATGACGATGACATATTGGAACTTAGCCAAATTTAGACATTTGATATAAAATATTATATAAGGCAATTAGTATAAGATAGTCTGTGGTTTGGTTTATGATTGCGCAAAAAACTCGAAAAAAAAATATATATATTCCATTTTTGTAATTTGCCTTGAATTTAAAAATATACTCAATGAAAGTGAAATATGACATTTCGGAATGCGGAATAAGAGAAATTACACACACTGTATTCAATGCAGTTTTTTGTCTGGTTGTTATGTCAAAACTCCTAAATAGGGTTAGTGTGTGGTCGTTCTGAAGACAGCGAAAGTGGATTTGCTACATTCGGTAATTTTTTGGCCGCAATCGGTAACTCTAGTTAAGACACTGCCGTTCACCCGAAGTACGTCACTGTAACTCGTATTTTTTACTTTGCGTAATACGTGGCCAGTGAATGAACATTAAAAATCAAGGATTAAAAGGAATTTATAATAATGATTATAGAATGTAATTTTATATTCTTGTCTGGTCAAATATTTAACGCCAATATATATGGAAAATATTAAATATTGCGAGAGTCATAATAAATAAGAATCATTCACTGAATTATGAGAGATGATATAACTTCTTTCCGGCATGATAACTCATGTTTTTTATCACAATTTGTGGTTTATTTTTTCTATGAGACACATTGTTTTATTTTATTTATTAATCCAATTATTTATTTTTATTAGATACTAAAAATAAAATATACCATAGTTCTTATTTTTATGTAATTTGAATTGTATAAATAAAACCATAAATATATTTTTCTAGTGTGGCATCGAAGCCACAACCACCGACACTATAGCCGGAGTGACACCACTGAGCCTTATAAATAATTGATATATTTGATAATTTAATCTCAATAAATGTATCAGTAACAAAAATATAAAATTTGCGTGCATTAAAATTCATAATATAATAAAGGCTAATAACTTAGAATAATAACCAATCTTTACTAGCACAAGTAATTAATTAAAATGCTAAACAGTCAGACAGTTTAACTATAATAAGACATTTAATATTCTACCAAAAAACGTAAAAAACTGGTCGGTTTAAAATTAGAACATTAAATTCACGAGCTGTGCTGTTACCTAATCTTGATACTTGCATTTCTATTAAAATGCTACATGTGATGTCTTGAAATGTTATGTCTTATAGCAGCGTTCCAATTCACTTGTCACGAGGAACTAAACAACCCGCAATCAATACTACGTCATGGTGGGTTAATTTCTTATTATTTCTCTATTTGTAGAGGAGCTTGGGGACTGGGGACTGTAGGAAAAAAGACGAAAAAGAGAATAATATATAACTATATTTTATCAGCTAATATAAAAAATAATTCATTTTGTTTAATTATATATCTTTTAATAAGTTATAAAAACTTTTTTACCTAATTTATCTTTTAATAAGTTATAAAAACTTTTTTACATTGTTTTACTTAATTTCTTCTAACTTAAAGATATGATCTTATGAAAGATACAATCACTGTACTATTATAGGTCTATCAACAATATACTTTCCAACTCTAGGCTCGTTGGACTTAAGAGTACCTACTTTGAAGGTGTTGGCGAGGGTCAATGGTCTTAGCAAACATCACTGAACAATAGTACGCAAAATACTATCAAAATTGTATATATCATATAATATAAGTATAATATATATAAATAAATTTAAACGGTTGTCAAATTGTCCCAGTTATATCTTTTGTGTCACCTGTGAACATAGATTACTACTTAAAGAGTATACGAAGTGGGTGAAGCTGGAGATGGCTTTATAGTTTCTACGTTAAAGATAGGAAACCCTGACCTAAATACAGGTTTAATAAAAGGGCTTTAAGTATCACAAATCCGCCTCGGCCTCTCTATAGATTTGTGCAGAAATTTTGCTCAGAACTTAAGTTTTAATCAATATTTTTTCCATATTTATAATCTTTTTAAAATACTATTTAAACATATAAAGATTACCTGCCTACAATATTTGTAAAACATTTAAATATATGTAAGAAAACAATTATATTTATTTTATTTTTGAGTATTAATATTAGAGTCATTTTAATTTGAATTAATTAAACAAAATGAAATATTTTTCACCAAAATGAAATATTTTTCACAAATTAAACAAAATGCCGAGGAAATAGAATATGAGATTGAAGATCGCTATTGTTAGCTCTTAATTATAAAATACGGATATTGGAATCCAGTAATTATGACGAATAATAAACACACAATATAATACGAAAAAAAAATCAAATAAAATATTATTATATACAAAATAAATGTTCCTTGAAAATGTATGGACTGATAAGTAAAAATATTAATGTTAATCCGTTACGTAATGTTACGATTGGCGGCTTTTTTTAAGCTCTAATACGTGTACACTTCAAAATAATATTGTCATTAATGAATGAACAGAATGCTTTTCAGGGTTCCGTAGTGAAAGGTTTGAAGCGGAAGCCTTTTGTTGTACCAATGCTGCCTTGACTGTCATAACCGTCTGTGTATATACTTGTTAATAATAAATCATTCTTGATATACAGAACTTATTTACGTATGTTTTTTCATTCAGTGTTTCGGTGACTTGTATGTAATATTATATACATTCACTTAAACATAACAATAATAATATAATAATATCAGGACAATAATAATATCAGAACAAATTACACACATTGATCTAACCCCTCAGTAAGCAAATTATTTGCTTGTGTTAAGGGTGTTAGACAACGATACAAATACTTAGAAATATACATATAAATACTGAGAATATATTTAATAAACGACCAAACCCAGATACACAGACATCTATGCTCATCACATAAATGCCTGTCTCTGCGGGGAATCGAACCCGAACCCCATTCCGCCGTGACACGTTAGGCGTCTGAGCTAACCACTCGACCAACTGGGCGGTTAAATAAAACGGATATAATAAAAACAAATGATACTTGAGATACAAGATGGAAGATTTAAATTTAAGCATTCAGTGATTGGAGAATGTTTTAGAAAGGTCGAGCCAAGGTTCGTTTGAGTTTATTTCGATTAGGCAATTAACTGCACAGTTACAACGTCAGCTAAAAATATCAGTGCGAGGGTCAAGTACTTTTACGTAGGTGGAACTTGCTATTGATATTTCCAGTAAAAATTTGGTTACCAATGTTTTTTTTATTGAAGTATTGAATACAATATATTTAATAATTACTACGTGTATATGTATATTTTATATACCCTTAAAGCAGTTTTAAATTTGATATCAGATTGTTTTTTGTTGTTTAGCTTTTCACGCTAAATTGAACTCATTTTGATGAAATGGTAATTTTTTTTATGCGGATTTTTTTCTGTCTCCAGAAAAAAACCTCAACCGTGTATAAGATATTATTTCAATTAGATTACAAACGGTGTTAAATTTAAAATTATTCTAATTAATAGCCATCTATTCGCTGGAGAAAGGCGGAGCAGATGATATTAACATAAGTCGATTAGAGGGGGACTATGTTAAAATTTGTATAAAGCATAAGTATATCATAATAAACATACAAAGTTCTCAAAGTAAATAAAGAACCCGTTATTTATTATCTTCATAAAACAGCTATAAATTTCATTTTGCTGAGTTAAGATAAGTTTTGTAAGTATAAATAAAGAGTTTCCATCTTGATTCAAAATACTTGAGTTGTAATTCATTATAACGTACTAACGTTGTATTTATTAATAAATAATAACATATTAAATAATAAATACTATACTTCCGTGTATAAATTTAGAATGAAAAATAAACTGCTACGGGCAGGGATTCGACCCCGCGACCTCTGGGAAACCGTCCCGTCGCTCTATCAATTGAGCTACAGTATCGGTTTATTTTTCATTTTATATTTATATAAGTTTACTATACTTTCAATTAACATTATATAAGCTTTCCAAAAATCAATCTGAAAATCTATTATTTAATTAGAACCTAAGCTATGTATTGCAATTTTATTAATTTCTAAATAGCAAATATTAGTACTTAACTTGTTCTTATAAGTTCTGAGCTTAATCATATTAGTTCTTTAAATACTAAAAGTACAACTGTATGTTTTAATTTTATTTGTACAATACGACAATAGTAATATTTGTTTTAATTCATATCAAAACACAACCGTTGAAGCCTTCAATCTTCTATTTTCAATCGTTCATCGGCTTTTACAATTCTATCTATTATTCATTTAATTTTAATGGAGATATTTTGGTTCAAGCTCTATGATTGACATTACCTGCCTGAGGAAAATCTAATTCAGTGCATTTAATGGATAAATCGTGTATATCGTTTTATTTTGTCATTTCAAGAAGATGTTCATTATGGATATATTAAATTTAGATGCGATATGATGAGACAGTTCGATGAATTAATTTAAGTACTGTCAATTTTGAACTTAATTTTTTTTAAGTTATTAAAAAATATCACCAAATTCCAAGTTTTCAGTTATGTAGTCTGATACAAAATATTTATATAGATAATAATTTACACGAAAACTCTTTTATTACAAAAATATAGGTACTACTTTAACATTAATCTGAATGGCGACTATTTCGTGGAATGTAAAAAAAAATATGTAATATACTTTAATAAAAATATATTTTATTAATAGAATTTTGCAATGCACAATGACTTCTTAGCAAATACCAGAAAATATTTATTAATAAAGAAAAAAAAAACATTATCTGGATAACATATTGGTATATTACAATAAGACTAAGCATATATTAAAACGTACAAAAGATGTATAAATTGTTAAACCCGTATAATAAAGTTAGTCTTCATTCTTCGTAAGTAATTAAAACTTCTTACTTACGTAAAATTATTTCATTTATATTAAATTTGAGATTATATATTATAATTTATTACTTTGGTAACATGTACAAACTGAAACTCAGACTCATTATCAACTATACTTCAAAAAGAATAAAGAAAAATATGTAAACTTGGTATTTACAGAAAAAGTAAAAAATACAAAATCATAAATAAAATGTAATGAAGAAAATTAAAAAAAAACATATTATTTTTTTTATAACTCCACATATTCTTATGGTAAAATAGTAAAATCTTTGTAAATAATATTATTTTACATTACAGGTTCTGATTTGTATTTGACAATATATTGTGTCTATATTTCAATTAAAATAAACTATGTAAAGAAATATTTATGCAATATAATATAAAAGTTTTTCTAAATCAATAATAAAAGACTTTTCCTTTGTAGCGTGGTACAAGATCAAGTTCGGCTTGTGTCAACAAAACTTTTACCCGTGAAGTTAAAATCAGCACTCCAAAGTTACATTCGTATTCATATATTCATATTAAGATACAACATGAGATAATATTAATATTATTTATATTAATATTATTATTTAAATAATATTCATGATATTAATATGTTTAAGTCTGATGTTGAGGGTTACTTAATAATATTGAATATATATTTTTGGCTACCAAATTATTGATGTACATCATTTTAAATTTTATAGTAATCTTAGAATAAATATATTAAATGAATAAAAAAACGGAGGTTTCTTAAAGGTTTGCTTCTCTATTTAGTTTAAATTTTAATAAAATTCACCTGATTAAATATCAAAAAGCCAATATAAAGCAAAATCTTTTTTCTAGATTTAATAATAAATAATAATCAATTTTTTTTTATTTTAATAAACAGAATTTCTTTAAATATACTATATTTTTGGTTTGGTATGGGATAAGAGTTTGTGTAATCGGAAGCGGGTGAAGTTGCAGTCAGAAGCTAGCTTAATTATTTAATACAAAACTACAAAATTATAACCCAAAAATGCATATAAGTTATTGCAAAGAAACCCACTAAATAACAAACAAGGTCATTATATACACAAGGTTACTTAAATTTGTATAATTATTATATTTTGGGATGTAACTATCTAACCTTGCTTCTAAGCTAAGATGAGTGTCATTCTTCATAACGGACAAGTTTGTTTCACTTCGACCACGCAATATTGACCTCCGAAATATTGATAAACTGTGATTCCATAACCTTAACGATTATTACACATACATTTAAAACTTCCAATTAATTTGGTTTTACTATTAAAGGTTCTCTATACCCATTATCACATACAGACATTGCTTCATCAAAACACAAACAATTAACAAATGTATGTATAGAAATAGATTATACAAATACGCAATATCTATACAGATTCAATCAAAACTCTTTTGTATACACGAATCTTGACGTAGATATTAATTAAAAAAGATACAGATGACGATTTGTTTCTTAATTTAGAGGCCCGTCATCACTATCAAATTAAGTAAGAATGTACACACACCCGCCCACAACATACACACTAATGTACACGCACTCTACCCATATATACATGCACATTACACACATATACATATCTGGTTATATCCCGATACTTATAGTTGAATACTGTACACGATTAAAATGTATGTATATTTTAATAATATAAATTGATTATAATCATTGATGCCCAAGGTAGTGCTTCTTGATTTAATTAAATGTTTATCTTATTAATATTATTTGCATTGATTTATATGCAACTAGAGATCCTCCAAAAACTGATCTGGGATGTCTGACCTTTTTTAAAATATATTAATTATATTAAAATGTAAAAATTTAAAGTTGCATCTATAATATTTAATATATTATACGTTAATTTTATTACGATAATCCAATCCATCCGTCCAATTACGAAAAACCGATCCAATATTTCTTATTTGAAAAGGTGTGCTATTTGTGAAAAAATAATATAGTAATAGTCAAACAAACTTCACGCTTAAAAGGATTTTCATGTAGTGCAACACCGAACTTTTGAAATTTAAAATAGAAATAGCTGTTTCATTTTCAAGTGTCATCTAACAATTTAGTTTTTAGCAGCTATAAAACAAAAAAAAACAATGTTTGGAATATAGATAAAATTTTAATATATTTATAAAATAACGTATTTTTCAGGAATAAAAGTGTCACCAGAAATAATATAATATGTTCTGTTAAGGTTAAAATATTTTTATGATAAAGTTGTTCGTATACTTAGTGGCGTTTGTGAGCGAAATAATTATTAAAACGGAGCCATCTGCTATGCTTTGACGAGGCCACAGAGAAAAGTTTTTCCCACAAAAACTTTTATTATGAAATCATTATTGTTAACTTATCGTTTAGTTCTCATTTGGGTTTTCATAACACGCTAATTACATATACGTTGTATTGAGATTTCTGAATTATAATTAAAATACTTACGCCGATAAGTATTTTTATATTGTAGGTATAGTTTTAGAGTGTAGGCACTTTTTAAAAACTGGAAATCCAGATATATTGTTAGTCTGGTTATATCATTATACTCTTATTCATTCCAAAACAACATCAACATCAATAGGGTTGTCACTTATAATTTTTCTCCTAAATGTATAATTCATATATATGTATATTTTACACAATTAACTCTTTAGTTTCTTCTAAGCAAATTTACAACATTGTAAAATGCAAATGTAATT
Organism: Napeogenes sylphis; assembly: GCA_959347405.1. NCBI lineage: Eukaryota > Metazoa > Arthropoda > Insecta > Lepidoptera > Nymphalidae > Napeogenes > Napeogenes sylphis. The sequence continues at coordinate 28,468,165 of OY365784.1, forward strand.
TTAGTAACAGTAAAAAATATTTAAAAAAAAAGTATACTAATTATTGATATTTGCTCGGGAAGAATAAATTCAAGAGAATTCTAATTTCTAAAAATATGTATAACTTATTAAAATACTATATATTTCTATTAATAAAATTCGGTACAAATCAATTTAATAAATGATATCGATGTTGCAGTTATGATAAACATGTTAAATTGCAAGCGCAGCGGTTACAAACCAATTATATCTAATGATCTCAGAAGGTAAAGGACGCTAGTACATTCTATAATCGAAAGAAGACCGACTTTAAAAAAAAGTATCGCCGTTTCGACAGTATGGTTTAATAGTGAATGTTTAAGCTAATGTAACCCGTATGGTTATTCGAATGATATTAACGCTGCGAGCACGGGTGTTGGTCGCTAAGGCAGCGTGTCGAATGAGTTGAACAGCTGAGCAGGCCATGGGCAACGACGAAAAGAAAGGAGCGTATACATGTTAAGTGATGACGACGGTTGTTACCAAGTGAAATGTTCGTAGGGTTGAACTGTTCTGACGAGATGAGCATTTTAGTATTTAAGAGCGGGCCGGTGTAGCGAATGTCATCAGTTAACACCAGCTCTCTCAGACAGGAACATCTCCAAAAGTGCACTTTTTTACCAGTGTCTTAAAATATCTCGCATCTGAGAAGCCTTCTTCACAGGAGAGTCAATAGCACCACGCTAGAAATGCGCGCATTCGTGGTAAGTTCGCTTGTGGGTTCAATAATCAAGATATTTTAAACTTCTACTCAATAGTTCTTGGCACATGCGACTTCTGTTCGATATTTTTGTTATAAAGTATTTTAAGTAACAAGTGACAGAAATAAAGTGAAGTGCAGTGAATATATGAAGTGAAAATGGACTGTAGTCAAAATGTGTTCAGTACATTTGAGTAATTAAGTGATTATATTTGTCTCGGGTAGCAAAAGACAAGAAAAGTTCGATCAACATATATATGCTATACTATATTTTAATTTGGCAGTTTTTTTCGCCAAAATCAAATTAAAAATATTTTTAATATTATACAGATATAATAATTATAATCAGTTTTTTCTAATAATAATAATAATTATAAACAGTTAAAATTCAAATCACATTGTTACATATATAAATTTTAAGTTATCGATATATATTCCACACATTTGGTTCAGTTAACTCTTTCGTAACGTCTTACGTTACATTTGAATATTGCACTATTTTAGAAACTTAGTGTTTTTTTATATTATGTGATTTTATAATAGATTACTGTAAACTAAACTTGTAAAATAATTTAAAATTTTAACCCTGTGCCAAGCGATTGTTTAAATTAAATATTTTTTGATTTTTCTATCTCCATTTTAGTGTACCTTTTAAAAATAATGTATATTTATTTCTTTCAAGGTACTCGCCTGTGTGGCTATGGCCTATGGCCGTCCTGAGCCCCCAGTTGGATATAGCTACCCAGCTCCGAGCCAAATCGCCATTCCATCTGGCAGCTACGGAATTCCATCTGTAGGAATTAGTGGTGGTCACTCCAGTGGGCTTTCCGTTGGCAGTCTATCCGAGGGTCACTCATCTGCGGGAATATCCTTCAGCGGTGGTCACTCTTCCGGTGGAATTTCTCTCGGCGGTGGAAGCATTGGCGGTGGATACAGTCGAGGTATTGGCGGTGGACTCAGTGGAGGTATTGGCGGTGGACTCAGTGGAGGTATTGGCGGAGGATTCAGCAGTGGATTTGGCGGTGACTCTGGTTTCGGTGGAAGCGTGGGTAGTGGATTCTCCGGTGCTCTAGTTCAAAAGCATATCTACGTACATGTTCCCCCACCAGAGCCTGAAGAACAGAGAATTCCTCGTATCACTCCAGTAGCCCCACCTCAAAAACACTACAAGATCATCTTTATTAAGGCTCCAACTCCACCTACTCCTGTCGCTCCCATCATCCCTGTTCAACAGCAAAACGAAGAAAAGACTCTCGTTTACGTGCTGGTTAAGAAACCTGAAGAGCAACCTGAAATTGTTATCCCCACAGCAGCTCCCACCCAGCCCTCTAAACCTGAAGTATACTTCATCAAATACCAAACTCAAAAGGAATCTGATGTCGGAGTCAGTGGTGGTATTGGAGGAGGTGTGATTGGTGGTAGTGGATCTTTGGGTGCTCTAGGTGGTTCTATCGGTGGTGCTGATATTGGCAGTATCACTGGTGGATCAGGAATCGACGGTTCCCTGGTCAGCGGGTCCGCTAGCCATTCAGGAGTAGAAATCTCTACTGGCTTTGGTGCTAGCGGTGGTGATGAGAGCGGTTCAGCTAGTGGGCATGCCACGAGCTCCCAATACGGACCTCCTGGTCATGTTGCAGGACCCCTTCACTAATACTAAATCAAAAAATTTCGTTGTCATTAGGTGATAGAATAATATAAATTGTTACTATTCATATTTTGCTGTGCGAAAAATTTTAAAATATTTAAATTATCATAACGATAAATATTTTCGGATTATCACAACATAAAAGAAATTTGTAAATCGGGTTCCAAAGCCTTCGGTAGAACTATCTGTACATAGTCATCTCCGTTCATCCGTTGGCTAAAATTTTAAAAGTTACAGAATGATTGTTATATCACATTAAAGAATATAATTATTACTTGTTATTAGTGCACTGTGTTAATATTGTTCAAATGAAAGTATTTTACTGCGACTGTTATGTTTATGTATTATAAATAGCTTTTTATTTTTTATAATAAAATCTAATTTGCAATTAATTGTAGTTCATAATTCCTAATTCGACATGTGTAACTTAAATTTGATGTTACGTTAACACTGAAAGTAGTTGTGAAAGGTTGTTCTGGTGTGGCCAACCAGGGGCTCCTTTCTCGTCCCCAATAGGATCGATTAAAAATAAATTTCGTTCAAAAAGATACTGGTACTGATTATTACGTAAGTAACTAGAATTGGAGTTGATTTTAATTGAGAGAGAAAGGCTTAGCGAGAGGTTAAATTACCTGTGAGGTAAACCCGACGTGAACTCAAATTTGAAATTGCGTTGAATTGCTTAATATACATCCATATATATATATATATATATATATATATATATATATATATATATATATATCCATATATTGTACATTTTTTTTATTTATTCATGTACTATCGAAAAAAAAATATGTAGTATACATTATAAAATTATGTATGTAAAGGACAGCTTCTCTTTTAGAGGAGTCTGCTAGTTACCCTTTAGTATGAGACACTTTGAAAATATTGCGATATTGTAGAAGTGAAAAAATAATATATTTATAATTTATATACAAAACAACTACTTAACATAAATGATAATACCTCAATATAAATATACACATACAGATTAAAAAACACACCTAAAAGCGATCACTAGTTATAGATATATTTCTGAAGAAAGGTAGTGCTGTTTCACTCTAAGTTTGGAAGAGTTAGGTTAACGGATTACCATCCAGAAAGTCCTGGTGAAGAGATTTTCAACTTCAAGAGCAACGACCGTCAAAGATGTTTTTAGAATATACAGAGAAAAAAAGGCACTCTGCGGAATCTGAATAAGAACTATTATACAATAACAATATTAGTGTTCTAACACAGTCTACCTACTGTAAGATTCCTCTTAGAACTGTTGCTAAGATTTGTAATTAGTAAGTTTAAATATAGTTTCTTGGCCCTAAACTAACAATTACAGATTTTATTAAATCATTACATTTAAATGTTAGTACTGGTTATAAATATTGGTAACCTTCAATATTTAGATACCTATAGATCTAATCATCGGTAATTTTATCAATCTTAAATATACTTACTGAAGTTATAGGTACGCGATATATATTTTTATTATATACCTATTAGTGCCAATAAACGTCAAGCATGTTTTAAAATGGCCACCGAGGCACGGAGATGAAAAATGCAGTTTCACAATAAATGACCGGACTCGAAACGTCGATATAAGAAATACTATAACAAAATAACTTATTGTATTTACACATTTATATATTACAGATATAGATACAAATCATTCTATGAATATTAATATATTAAATCTTACAAATATAATCAAGGAATAAACCGGGATAGTTGTATATATATATATTTTTAATAGATGTTTCTGTTGTGAAAAAAAATTAATTAAAAAGACAAAAGCTATTGCACTTCGAAATAATAATTATCATTTAATCGAATCACAACACCGGGATTCTTTAGACAATGTTTTGATCTTTCCAAAAAGTGATTTTGGGTGTATGCAATAATTTTTTACATTATATATTTCGTTATAATAACAATGTTATACTGGGTTCATAAATATCTACAATCATAAATGGTTTCACATATATTTATAAAATTATGTATAATCTTGAATTAAATTTATTAAGAGATAAGTGTAGGGTTTCATGTACCAAGTAGGAATAATGTTAATTTTATATGTAAAGACGATCTAAACAAAAGTAGTCGTTCATAGTTGTAAGTAGTTATTAAATATAATATATTACAATAGTAATAATATCCAGCATAAACTGATAATGGGACTTAGAGTTTATACTGAAGATTTTTTTACTGCAGAATTTAACTAAGGAGTACGTGGCAAACACAATCTAAATCCTTATATTAATAATATGTGTACGTGAGTATGTTTGTTTGTTTATTAAGCTTTCACGTCTTAACTACTCAACCAATCTTCATAATTTTCCACACATTTTGCCACGAGCTATAATAAAAGAAAAGGATATATTGTATCTCTCATCCAGAAAAACGTACTGCTCCCGAGAGAATAAAAAACTTTTAGATGGCCGTCTGACATAGCACTGTTTTTGTCACGTACCTATGCAGCAAATTAGCTGACAACAGCTAGTATAAATATGGATTAAATAATAAATAATTTTTAATGATAAATAAATATAAATGATAAATAAATATAAATGATAAATGATAAATAAAATATCAAGAAATAACCAATAAAAGTTTATCCTTAAAATAACATACATACATACATTATGCAACATTTTCACTTGATAATTCAAATATAATATATATATATATATATATATATATATATATATATATATATATATATATATATATATATATATATTATATATATATTATATTTGAATTCGCGACATATATATATATATATATGTCGCGGATGGCGACGATGAATACACAATAAGTCAGTGTTTGACAGTCGTAATAGCGATCACTTGGTAGACGCCGTGACGTCACAGATCACGTGGACGGACTCGCGGTGTGGTAGTTGGCGGAGAGCTGCAGACTCCCACACGGGAGCTGGGAGGAAGAACATCTGCAGCGCGAGACGGTCTGTTTACCCGTAGATGCAGATTACAGTTAAATTTGTTTATATTGAGTGACTAATGAATTAATGCTAACGTGATTGTGCTTTGATATTATTAAAGTGTATTGTAAATTGGATATAGCGTTTATCTGTCATGGACTCGTTACCACCTAACCAGAATGATGACGGGCCTATTGCCCCACCATCTGAGAAAGTCTCGACATCAGAAGTGGGATCAGGATCCGATTCACACGGGCGTGCTTTATTTGAGATGCAACAGCGAAATATAATGCAACTGATTGAGGCAATTAGATCACCGCAACCGGTAATCAAATTACCCTACCAGAAATTAATCCGGACTACCCAAATATAATAATACCGTGGATAATTGCTTTGAAGAAAAACTGATGGAAGGCGCGTAACTAATTATAGCGCTCAGTAAAGCTTTAAAAGGCAGCGCCTCGTAATGGCTTTCACAAATTTCACATGCGGGTATGACCTGGAACCTTTTTCGTGATTTATTCCATGCAAGATATGATTCAACGGAAACTCTTGCTGCTACATTTATCAACGCGAATAATAGAAAGCCTTAGGAGGGAGAATGTCTCGCGGCGTATGCAGCCCATTTGATGACGTCCATGTTAGCAAGATGGAAGGATCTGAACCATGAAGAAATTGCAACATCATATGTACGGGCTCATGTTGCTCAGTTTCATTCCCGTTTGTACCGCATGGCATTTACGATTACTACCCGCAAACGATTGTTACAAGAAATAAAAGCAACTGCAAGTTTGAAACAAAAATTCGAGAGGACCGCAAGCTCTATAGGGCGAATGGGTGAACCTGAAGTGAAACGCTTGAAACCACAGGCCTCTACTTCATTTCAGTGCTATAGCTATGCGAAACTAAAGCACAAGGCTAATTGTGGTTTCCGGTCAGTGAAGCCAACTGTGTTCAACTCTGTGAACAAAGCTCCATCAACATCCATTCCTGGCACCAGCAAACAAGTGACCTGCTTTCGGTGTGGAGAAAGCGGACATATATCAACACACTGCCCGCGTTACGCTTCGGTTGGTACGGCTTCGGGGAGTGACACCAACAGCGGCGAAGGTGACGCGGCGTCCAGGCCAGTTGAGCGGCGCCTTGAATCCTGCGAAGTAGCTGGTGTTCGTGGCCGATTGCAACACTCAGGTGATTCGTACAATTTTTATTTCGATTCTGGTGCCGAATGCTCACTTGTCAAACAGTCTACTAGTCAGAATTTTTCGGGTCAAAGTTTTAACACTATAGTCTATATGAAAGGTATTAGCCCTGCTGACGTAGAATGTAGAGAACAGATTCTTTGCGATGTTTTGATTAATGGTCTTTGCTTGTCTATTGTTTTTCACATGCTACCCGGGAATTGTTTAAATTATAGCGTAGTGATTGAAAGGGAAGTTTTAAAACAGGGATTTGCAATTAATATGACTGATATCTCACTAGTCATTTCAAAACAAAAATCCGTTGCTGTTTGTAGTAGTATAACTAGTAGCTTACGTAACTTTGACGAAACCGAAGCAGAAATAAATATTGATGAGACACGAGAACAAGCAGCAACACAATGAAAAATCTAGATTTGACAAGAGTAAAGCTAAATTGGTTAAGTTTGATTTGGTTTTAATACAAAGTGAAGAAAAAAAAAATCAAATTAAGTTGGACCCGAAATACAAAGGTCCTTTTAAAACTGTTGAGGTGCTTGATAGCGATCGCTATCTTTTAAAATCACTTACTGGTAATAGAAGTTATAAATATATTCACGATTGTGTCCGGAAGATGCCTCTAAGTACTATTCCTGATGAGTTTTATTTGTCTGATATTGAAAGTAATGAGGAGAGTACCTCAGCCAAGAAAAAGATCACATACCATGGCTATTTGGTCAAGCTGTACCTCTGGTGTGTAGTCGTAACTGCATCTTTGTGGGATGTTCAGGGGGCGGTGAGCAGCCCGGGGTACAGTGGGGGCCTGGGTCTCAAGATGAGACTACTAGTGTAGTGGGTCTCGGGAGGAGACTAGGTCATGTGTGGACCTGGGAGTCAAGGACTCTATGTGTTGGTCGTATCACCAAAGGTGATAGCGATATGGGTGGCAAAGTGCCACTAGCTGCGGAGGCAGCTGGGCCATGAACGTTATGTCATCTGATTTGAGTGTTTATTAATTTGTTGTACTGGGGCTTACAGACATCTTCCGTTAACTGTGATCAAACAATTTTTAGAGAAGTTTATTTTTTTATTGTTGTTTAAAGGTACTGTATCATGTAATGGTCAGGTTGGCCGAGTATATAGTTGATCCATGTCAGTTTGTCTCCTGCAGATACACACGAGGACGTGTGACCGTCAGGCTGGCCGTGTCGCGGATGGCGACGATGAATACACAATAAGTCAGTGTTTGACAGTCGTAATAGCGATCACTTGGTAGACGCCGTGACGTCACAGATCACGTGGACGGACTCGCGGTGTGGTAGTTGGCGGAGAGCTGCAGACTCCCACACGGGAGCTGGGAGGAAGAACATCTGCAGCGCGAGACGGTCTGTTTACCCGTAGATGCAGATTACAGTTAAATTTGTTTATATTGAGTGACTAATGAATTAATGCTAACGTGATTGTGCTTTGATATTATTAAAGTGTATTGTAAATTGGATATAGCGTTTATCTGTCATGGACTCGTTACCACCTAACCAGAATGATGACGGGCCTATTGCCCCACCATCTGAGAAAGTCTCGACATATATATATATATATATATATATATATATATTATATTTAAGTTTCACAACATCGATTATAGCAGTATGATAAATAAAGTTTAGGTCAAATAAAGTATTTTTATTTACAATATATATTATACATACATATACATTATTAATATGATGATAAATTTAAGCAACATTCCACTGGTTATGTAATCTTAGGTTTAATCTTACTTTCGAAATATCTCAATTTACGTCAGCGTAAAACTGTTAATATGAAATATATTACATACTCATTTTAACCATAAAATGTTTTTTATGTAACTTATTTATATTATTTATACATAATTTACTTTATATATAAAAAATGAATTACTTTAAAAACTTTCAATCTGTTGTCATTAGTAAATATTTGATGTTTAATTTGTGCTATAAAATAAATCTAAATAGTTATAAATTACAAATTTATAAATTAGTATATAATAGAAATTAAATTCAATATGTCATAAAGGCTTCTGCATGGCGTCTTCCAAATCCATTTGCTCATTTAAAAACTTAGGAACATTGCCAATGAGCAAAGTGTTCCTGCAAAGATTGGCACAAAACGTCAAATATATGTTATTTTCGCTCCACCTAATTCTGGTAATGACATTACAGGAAACTTAAGAATTTTATTTACATAGATGTCTGCAACTACACGTGATCGAAATGTTGATTTATTACGTGACCTGAAAATTAATTTGGGGGTTTTATCGAAAGTCATTCGGAAAGGTAGTGCTGCCCATTTTTATTACACGTTAACAGCTATACAAAAATAAAAAAGAAATGGAAAGTGTTTATGTTTTGTATAGTTTATGGTTTTAACTCAGATGTAATATTTTTTTAAGTACTGCTTTTTTGTCTTTTAGATATTAAACATCCAACATTTTTATCTCCAATTATGTTATATGTTCCTTATTTGCATGACATAAAAAATCGAAAAATAAATAACTTACTCACTTCCTCTATAACTTAAAATGTATAATAGAGTGCAAAATATATTCAGTAAAGAAAAAAATATTTTATCTAAATCTATAGACATTATCCAAGCATTTCTTAATTGACCTATAAAGGTGAAAAGTTAAATGCAAATGCTAGTACATATTAAATACTTATCCTTATTGAAATATGTTTATTATCAACATATAGTTTTTTACTGATTTTGCCTGATAACTAATAAAGATTCCGAGAAAATTATCGTGTACACTTTGTGCATATATTTGTAGGATATAGTACGAAAAGTCGAGGTTATTGTAGAACAGTCAGCGTTACAAATAGAAAATAGAAAAATGCCTTTTTGCGTAAGGATAAACAATGTTATGTTTTAGTAGATTAGGTACTAACGCCATTTATAATTTCAAGCATTCAAAGTTTGTCTATTAGGGCAGAATTTATTACTTCAGCTTGCTTAGTCATATGAGGCATAATCGGATACGGGTAAAACACACACATATATACGTATAACAATGTACATATACGTATATATGTGTGTACATACACGTGTGTGTGTGTGTGTATTAAGTGTATTATACAAGTAAGTAAGCAAAGATACTATATGACAAAAATAAAACAATATCATAATTTGAAATAATAGAATTTGGAAGTTAAATAAATATATTTTAACAGATTAGGTATTATTATTGGTATTATTGGGCTATAGATACTAAATACTGTGCAAGAATGTGATTTGGTAAGACCAGTTTACCTTGTTTGTGTATATCTAAAAGTAGTCTTCAAAGCAAAGGTCGATTTGAATTGTAAATGAATACTTAAGCCCTACCATTCGAATAATTTATTTCGTTAGGAACACTAAGGGATACTAAAAGCTACTCATTCAATTGTTATCTCGTTTTATCGGGGTATTGGATTTTCGACATTTTTATTTTTTTAGAGTTGCGATCTGAGAAGGAAAAATGAGTGATCAGATTAAATGATAGTATAATTCAGTGGATCTACAAAGGGAGATTTAGATATAAAAATTACTATAACCTTCTCTTCTCTCTCCGTCTTCTCTCTTCCAGACTCAATGTCAAACCAATTTTCGTATATTTTAAATAAAAAAATAAAGAAAAAGAATAAAATAGTTCCATATATTGCCTTAGACCATACAATATTTTATAAATATTTTTAGTGTATTGTAATTATATCAAAAAAAAATACACAAAATACTGTTTCGTGTCAAAGCAGGTGTATATTTTTGTGAAATACCCTATATGTTGTATTTAATAATAAGCCCAAATGACGCCATTTTTTTTATATAAAAACCATGAAGTAGTTCTGTTTTATTTTTATTGTATCATTTTTTTTTGTTTTCCCATGAAAATGAGTCAATTTTCGGGAGTAAAGAGTGGTCAATGTGTTCACACCCTATAACCGTACAATATTTTATCAAAATAATATAAAGTTTTAAAATAATAATAGACGTGTATCTGTTAAGCTTTTTTTTTTAATAAATAAAGAATGAAAAATATGAATGTAAAACTTGAACGAACCACCGTCACCAACCTAAAAAAATATTTATTATATTATACTTATTCCTTCCAAAAATGTTATATCAGTGAGAATAATTTAATCTTTACTTATAAAACAAAATAAAATATATGACACGTCTAGGTAAAAAAGTTTTATATCCAAGGGTTACACGGCGGGATATCGTAAAATATGAAACCTACGGCAAATGTATTGAGACTTGGAGCACGTAGAGATAGGGATGGGCAACTTTATGATTTTAATATTTTAACCAGTTCAATGTGTAGTCTTGTATATATATTTTATATGTTTAATAAATATAAAATAATAATCTTTCGGTGATCTTTTTGATGCTTTATTATAGAAGTAAATCGTAGGTGTGAGAGTTTGCTACACTAATTTAACATTACTAAAAAAAAATCTAAATCACGATATTTGCATTTAATTTTATCATTAAATAACTTAATTTCTCTAAACCAACTCTAAATGAAATCGTTCTATCGTATTTTCTATATTTCCATTTCATAATTATACATTTATTTTATAAATCAGGCCTACAAATTCTAATCATAGTATTATTAGACCAATAATATAAACAGGGACAGTGTATTTTTATAGATTCCGCCATTTAGCATGAACTTTCAATAAATGTTTTAGTACCATCAAAAAGAATGTTGCAAGCAAACACTACAAATTTAAAGTATATAATTTCAAAACATGTCTGTTTGTTTGATTGATTATAATAGGGTTATTATCTAACCCTCTTATATACATTATTTCTCCTCAACATGTATGTATGTGTATCATGTATGTGTAGAAAGAAAAATTGTGCAAATTTCAAAATTGCTTCCCACACCATACTGTTGGGTTATAAATTGTATGCTTTTGTTTTATTTTTATGTGAGGTTGTTCATTTCGATAAAGTGTATTGCTTTTTAGTTGCTCAGAGGTATAACAAAGAATAAAGCTTAATGTATAAAAACCGCAGATTAGTGTGTGATAAGATTAGTGTGATTTATGCATTAACTTCAAACCATATCATTGAGGTAAGAAATTGAAAATGTTATGTATTTTCATGATTTAGCACAAATTACGATAGAATTTTTTGAATTACATTCCAAAAGTATTAAAACGGTGGATAATAACTTTTATATAAGTTCCTTTTTGATTTAAAAATCAGTGCAGTACGAATTGTCCCATTAAAGATGTAATTTATAAAAGAAAAGTCAATTCTTATGATCGTTAATTGAATTTCTTAATTTTTATTAAGACTGCTCTTAAGTATAAAGAAATTGGCTATTTGTGATAAGGACATTATAAGACTATAATAAAATGCTGACATAGCGACAAGATTCTCTTCACTTATAAAACTTTGATATTTTAAGCGAACCGTCTTTCAAATTTACTGTGTGGTAGAACAGCTACTAGTTTATTGAAAATTGGATAAGTCTTCTTCGTACCTAAAATTACATAGTAGATAGTTAGTTTAATTAAAGACTTTAGTTTAGTAATTTATATTTAAACTTTAGTTAATTTTAATTGCTTCTCCTTTTAAGCTTTGCTGTATATTCTAGTTATATATAGGTTTTCAGTGACAAAGTAAAGGAGAAATAATTATTCATTAGAATATTTATGTTCTATTGCCTAAAAATACTCCTCTATATTTTTTACAAATTTTCAACAGGATACTAAGTATCCTGTAAATATTTTGTTGGTAGATTAAGATCTACCAGAGTGAAAATAATTTTTCATTATTGTGAATCGAAAATAGAATGAAAATGAATAAAAAGTCAAAAGCTTAATTCCCTGTTACACTCGGAAATAATAAAACAGTGAAAAGCAGAAAAAACTAAATCTGTCAGCGTTATTTAAATAGCAAATCCATTTGAATTCTCTGTTTTGCAACGAATATTCGAAAATAACACCAAAAACTGTTTGTATATTGTCACAGGTAACTTTCAAATAGCCCTCAAAATACAATACAATTAGTTATATTGACTTTTGTTCTCTTTTACGTTATTTGATGTGAATTTATTTTTATGTTATTTCAAAACAAAGATTTATTGTTGGTATATTCAAATGAAAATGAATAATATAAATAAATAAATATAGAAAAATCGACACGGACTGAACTCAAACCTGCGACCTCTGAGAAACCGTCCAGGCACTCAGTCAATTGAACTACCGACTCGATGAATCTAGCATCAGCATTATATAATAATTTTTATCAACTTTTAATATGTTTATAGACAATTTCAAACACTAAAATTACTTATTAATTATAAATTTTAACAAAATGGACGAATGAAATTAATTTTCGTTGGGAAAGTATTATTAAATCATAAGAAAAATGCAATATAAGCCTTATTAATGAAAGACGGTTCCTTTTTCGTCCAATTAGCGTCTCAAAACAAAGTTTTTTCATCACAATAGCCACAAAAGACTATTTCGTGAACTCTATTTCGTCATAATTCGATATTTTTAATTAATATAAATGTATACAGTTTTTGTTATTATTGTTTTATATTTTTATGTAGTAGAAATTCAAACTGTAGAAATTAAAACTGAACATCTCTTGAAGTGAAATAACGCAGTAATAAAGATATAAAATTAAAAAGATTTATTTCTGGTCATCTAAATCTATTAGACAATATAGAGATGGAAAAAAATATTACCAGATTCAGAGCTTATTATTTTTTTTCTCATTAAAATAAAAGAATATTGCATTTTTATTGTATAATTTTTTTTTAGACTTACGTGAACCATGTAGATTATTAAATTTATATTTACCAGGCGTTATTCACGTAAATTAATCGAAATTTTGTCCAATAGTTTTGAACCCATCAGGGTTCCTGTTCATAAGCTCGAAGCATGTTGGACTCCCGGAGTGAACCGCCATGTTTTCAGCATACATGGCCAGAACATAGCCGGGTAAATATATATCTAATTATTATTCAATTATATTTTCTTCAATTTACTGGCGACGCTAATGATTTAAGCTCACTGCATTGCACTAAGAAGTTACGACGCGATAGTAGAAAAGTTTCTTAAGCAGGGTCGACTACTATGCATGTACTGACGCAAAAGTTTTACAATGTTAGAGAAATTGCCAGTCTAACTACTTTAAGCTTGAACTGAGGAATGTTTTGGACGTATATACAATTAAACCTTTTAAGTGTAACACTAAATATATATCTCATTTTAATATACAAGTTTTTAACTCAGTTTAAATTTTGTTTATTGTAAAATAATAAACTCATCAAGTTATCTGGCAGGTTATGAGTTAGTAGATCAGTGAGTTAGAAAAAATATTTTTGGGTATATCTCTAACATACCTATTTTATTTATTCTGATATTTATGTTGGGGAAGCAGGTGCCAATAAAGCTCTATTCAATTATTCCATCCACGTGTATCTGTTTCTAAAAATAGCATTTCCTAGTCGAGAACTGACGATACTTCGTCGCTCTTAAATAATAAAGGTTACAGCAGCATCTTACGTAAACTAAATTTATAGCAAATATAAAACCGTTTATAGACTCCTTTTCTAGAACTATAAATAAATTCCTTGCTGTTAAGTTGTATGAATACATTTTTATTTGCAATTCATTCTTATGGAGTGAAACCTGACGAAACCGTTTGTGTGGCAACATATATTCTTGTTAGCTTATTTAAACAAACTCAGTAGGCTTTGAGGGCACAGAAAAAGCTCAAAACCACCTCTGTTAGGTTAAGAATATAAAAGCAAGAGTATAATAGACTGCTGAGGTTTGGTATGTTCATATTTTAAAAATATTTTTCAGGTTTTAAGTCAGTCTTTTTAGATCTCTTTGCTATATGTACACGTACATAAAAACTGAAATACCTTTTGGGACTATTCCAAATTAACTCACAGAATACTGAAACGTTGCAAAGCATTTGAAACTGCCGATTAAAATAAAAATGTAACAAAATTGAATCCTTAAAAGTTTCTAATATAAATTATCTATTACCTTTTAACTATTGGTTTATAAGTTATAAAATAATAAGAGAAAAAATAATATTTTTTTGAAATAAAACTTTAAGAAAGAGATCAATTATATTATTGAAAATGGAGTAGATGGCAGTTTGCCAATATGAAGCAAGTCACTTTAAAATAAAAGGCAAAACGAAGCCAAGCAATTAGAGCAAGGAAATACGACAGGATATTAAATATTCTAACATATGTACATACATCTGTGTGTATAAGTTTCCCGTTTTAAATGGTGTCGACTTGTTCGAGGTCACATTCTAAGATTGATGTTGCCAGCTTTTGTCTTGCGTTATCAGGACATCCTTTTAAATTCGAATTCATTTGTCACAACTTATTTTTAAGATATATTTTTTTTAAATTGGTTATTTGAATTATTCGAAAATAATGGTTGTTCTATAATGGCCATATAATAACTAACATTTCCGAAATTTAATTAACTTTAAACAGTTTTGAGCAAAACATATTTTAAATACATAAATCATCTCATGTTTACGACATTAAGGAAGATATTAACTATATCTTAATTAGTAGATAGTAAAGTTAGTTGGAAACTGCAATTACAAAATATCGTCAATCAGTAAAACATTCAATGTCTTTTGGAGGGAACTTCATCGTTAAGTAAGATTATCTGTCTTGTCAGGACTTCCTAAACTTCGTAATAACTTATAACAGATTGCACTACCTAGGTATGATTTATTTCTTGAAGTACTACCATCTTCACCCAGTATTGGGTATTCCAAAACCTACTTTAAGTTATTTGATAAACTTAATTAATTTAGTTCGAACTACTTACTTACTTTGTTAAATTTATAACTCTAAACTTAGACCGACCTACTTACTTACTTTGTTACGAAACTCTGGATTGTCTAAATATTAATATTTTGATATTAGGAATCTATTAAAATATTTTGTACATAAGGTTTGACTTTTTTTAATTATCTTATTGTGAAGGCCTTGTAATAAACTAGTTTTTGAATATTTAGGTTTGACAGTTTCGGAACGAATCAACAGTGACAGATGCTCAAGTAGTCAAGTCAGACCGCAGTTGTTTCTTTGGGACATCGAACTTTGACATTTCTAAGACGTTATTTTGGATACAAACTACAACTATACTACAATTTTAGTTTTTTTATACTTTACCTTTAGTTGTTTTTAGTATAATTGTTAAGAAATATCTTATGTCATATGCTAACATGGTTTTAAGTAGGTATTTTATTTTCTGCAATAGCTTACAAAGTTTTGGTTAATTTTTTAATTCCCGCGAGATATGTAAGAATATATATGTATATATACGATTGCGTATTGTATATATATCTTTTGTAAGCTATAAATGATATATCAATAAAGATTAATGTACATCTATTCAAACTTTTAAAATATTTTTTAGTATCAAATATGTAGAACGGTAGCATTAGATAAAAAATATTTGTTATTTTTAATTTAGTATCCACCCCAGTACTATCTTCTAATATATTATTACAAGCATATTATTAAAACCTTGAAAATTCCCTTTAGTCATATATTTGATTTAGTCTTATTTTTGAAAGTAAAACTAAAGTTAACATTAGTCTAGTTTAGTTTAGGAGTTACACACAACGTGGTGCAACACACGACTACACTTTGTGATAGTTATATAGTTACAACATCATTGAAATTAAATAATAGTGACACGTTTTTTTAGAATTGATTATTATACAATAAGTATTCAATCCCAATTAGTATATCAATCTAGTTTCTGTTAACTTCGCTGGTAGTAAAAATAATTTTACATTTATAATAGCACTTATACAGACCGCAATAACGCTGGGACCACTGTCTCAAAGTTTTTAGCAAAACAATCGGGTGACTATGCATACACATACTATACCACACACATACACACAAATAGACACACATACCAAACACAAACAAAGTAAACAGTGGCAAAATAAACAGTGCAATCTTATCGACTTCTCCCTGCTTCAGGTTCTCTTTAAGGTGATACATAAACTGTTTGTATGACTGTTTGTTTGTTTTGTTTAATGAAAGTTATTAAAGAATATACTTGGCATTGCAAAAGTTGGCAATAGTGCAACATTAAGCTAACAAATTATCAAAGTGCGAAAGACTGCTTGCTCGAAGTTCTTAAGTTATAGTTTGCTTTTTTTGTACATTATATGTATATGGCTATTTTAATATTATAAATATGTAGTAGGTACTTTGTGAGAGAATATAAATTCAAATACCATTTTATTTCCAGCATTACAGAAATAAATTTATTTTTATTTAATAAAAATAAAATTAAAATATAAAATTTATTTAATAAATAAATTTTCAATGCCACTCAACCAAAAGTATAACAAGACAGCGCCGGAGACATAACTATATTATTTTTAATCTAATTATAATTTGATTTTTATACGTTCTTAACGTATTAATAACAAATTTAAGATATAATTTCTTTTTCTAAAAATATTTATTAGTAAGTATATACAATAAAGGAATATTATAAGCAACAATATCCTTACATATTTCAATATTCCCATATTATTTTTTAATGTTTATTCATTTCGATAAAATCTTGAATAGCTCCGTCGTCACTAATTACTGTTTTTCTTGAAAGGAAAACTACGCAATAGTAAAAAAATATAATTGATACTTATTGGCTTTCTTTGTATTATTTATTGGTTGATAAATTTGTTTACATAAAAATATTGTTTTATAGTGTGGGGTTGTTGTTTTAGTTTATTTAATATTTCAACATATTTTTTACATCAGAAATAAAAACCAAAACAAATTACATTATGTTATGAAGTGGCCTTTCTTGCACAGTAAAATCATGGTATTTAAAAATCAAAATCGTATCTATTATGATGGCGATTTAATTGGATTTAACGCAAGTGTCCGAATCACGCTATAATTAAAACAGTTGTCATAATAACTAACGGCTTAGCTTCCAAAGGTATCCCCAATAAAGGTCTCTCTCTTACACGTCCTTCTTACAGATCGAGAAGTCCAAGGCTAGTCAGAGCGGCGCCGACGAACAAACTTCCTAACTAAATTTCTCCATAAAGCCAACTTCGCCACTTATTTGTGAAGATGCCGCAATTACATGGAATACGGATCGCGCTATCGAATTAACGTCATTTATTGAGCAGTAAATTTTTATTACACAACCCACTTCAATGTATTAGCTAGTAATTAGTAGTGTTGTACAAACATCGTGTGGTTGAAGACTTATAGTTCAAAACCTTTTTATATTAGATTTATTGGTCTATTGACTGTTAAATGAATCGCTCATTTTCGTTTTCTTTATCTGCATTATTTAGAAAATAAGAAAAATATAAGTTTGATTTAATTTTTATAGTGTATAATTAAAACACTATAAGAAAAGATAAACAGTTATATTATACCTAAAATATATCTTGTATATCACATCCTAATAAGGATTATATAAATTTTTAATACAAAAATGTTGTAATATTTATGTTACGCTTTCAAAGTTGATGAAAGAAGGTGTGGTAACAATTGTAGATATTATTGCTGTCAGCACGCACAGGCATTTCATGAATCAGGGTATTTTCATTATTATATTAATTACTTGACAAAGCAAAATCATAAATTATTCGGAGGGTCTTGTAAGCTATTGTTATGTGGAAGCGCCCGCTCAGTTATGACCGAAGTAATCGTAACTCGGTCAGTCTTCACGGAAGTTAATATTTTGTTATTATTTGTTAGCTTAATAATAAACAATGTGACAATAAAATAGTAATCTATCAATCATCTTAACAATATGATACGTCATCCACAACAATAATCAACTTAAAAGGAAACCCAGCAAAAGGATATTAAATTTTCTTAGAGTTATAATATAGAGTGTACTCTACTTTATTGTACATGAAGTATACTCTACTTCATTGTAAATTCATTAACTAGAATGTTTTGTACTGCTTAATTATCATAAGCAAAAATATAACTGTTTGGGAATCGATTTTCACTTATGGCACTTGGTGTAAAGGACGCTTTAGTCAGTTCAAACGCGCAATTATCCAATCCCCACTCTGCGTTTGTAAATGCTACGCAAACGTAATTTCCCCAAGAGATCTATTCCTTACCTTGTCTACAAGTAGGTGATGAATAAGGACAGCTATTTCATAAGAAGACACATAATTTATTAGGCGCTGCGTATTATTTTTCAACATCATAGGAACAAATTATATGAGCAAATAATACGTATAACATCCTGTATTTTTAATTATAATTGCTAAGACAACTTATATTTATATTGAGGCGGTTTTGTTAAAAGAAACAATATTTGTTATAATATAACAATAAGCTCTTATTTTTGAATCCTCTTATAATTTTTAACTACGGATTAACTTTTATACTTAGACAGATAGTCTGTGGAAAATTTGTCACGATATATTTATTCCCTGGTTAAATTTTATCATATTACTGAAAATCGGTGAAAAATCGGTAAAAAAAAAAGTACTTACAGTATGTGGCATTCGTCAAACGGTCAATGGTATCTTGCTTTAGTTTTGAGTTTTTCTTGCCCATTTTCCTGATTCAACTCCTAGCACCAACAGAAGTTGACACCAAATTTTACTGTTGTTTGATGACGTCACTTGCCAGTAACGTATTACATATTACTCAGCCTTTGTTCTGTGTCCACCTGCAAATATACATTTTTATTAAGCACCTTTTCTATTGTGCGTTATCATGTTTTTGGCAGAGCAGTAATATTTATTATCTGCAACCTATTCCATTAAAAAAAATATTGTTGGCGTAATAAGAATAGTAAGAGTGATCAAATTCACACACTATTATATTAAATTAATAATATATTTTTTTGTTGTAGTTATATGGAAAAATGTATGAATTTTAAATACTAAAACGGCAATAGTATTACTTATGACAGTTTTCCTACTTTCCTCTTGTATACGCAAGTCATGCCCGCCTTCCCGGTCGATATAAATTATAGTCGTTTCCCGTCCCCTGTATATCGCAGGACGAAGGAGAATTGTAAACGAAATACTTATTTTGGCATTTCTTTAGCGAAAACAAGCCATTTATAAAATGACGATAAATCAACCGTCCTGTACCGTATCGTTTTATCTTTATATTTTTTTCGCGATATTAAAATGTTTGTTTATTAAAGATTTAAAAAAAGAATGTTTGTTCTTTTTTCAAACTCAAGACACGGTGAGTGTATTTTGTATTAGATTATTTGTAGATTAATATAGTAGTATATATGTAATATACATATGTATATATATATATAAGTAAAGTAAATTGACTAATCATGTTATTATGAAATTTAGGATATCCTATGTTAAATATTGTTACGTCGTATAAAATTAGAATACTCTAATATATACAGGGTCATTTGTAATTTATTGCCCACCCCTTGCAGGCAGCCTCTCTATATCAATCCCAATAACATTTGTTCTATGACTTTTTACAAATCTTGATAAACAACTCAAAACAAACAAATTTTTTGCTCCCTTTTTTACTTATTTCTCTGTATTTTGTAAGAAATATCAACGCCCGGAATTTTAAAAAGTCATAGAACCAATGCTGTTGGGATTAATGTAGAGAGGTTGCCTGCAAGAGGTGGCCAATTAATTACAAATAATAATAAAAAACGATCAAAATATGGCAATGTTTTAAAAACGTAATCTGTATGCATTTGGATAATTTTTAAGTCTTTTAAAACACGTATTTCATTAAACCTAGTAAATATAAAAGAAGCATTTAAAAGGATCGAAAACACAAAAATAAATGTTTTCATAACTGTGGTAATACCCTGAAAGCTTAATCTGAAAGCTTTACAAAACAAAAATCATAGTTTTTAAAAGCAATCCCGTTTCTATTTTCAGAAAATAACAAAATTTATTTTACTATTTAATTTTCTGTTACCTTTACGTAGAGGCAAAAAAAATGACTTTACTATTCAACCCTAACTAATAAACAACAATCGATATTTCAACTTATTAGTAGCGGTAAATAGAAGTCAAAGTCAAGTCACGGAATCCAAAACTGTTATGTATTACCTTATATACTATTTAGACTATCCTCTCCTGGATAAAAAGCACATGCCTCCATCACACTTAACAATAACACTACAATATTTTGCGATATACCCTCAGTATGTAGGTCGAGTATCTGAAACGAGGAAAACATGCTCCGATTATAAAACTAGACAAATAATATTTAAAAAAAAATTCGCATTGCATTTTAGTTGCAAGGGATTAAACCAGTTGTATTTTTATTTTAGATTTAAAGTCCATTTATGTGCAAGTATGATTATGCAATTATTATTCTTAGAGTCATAAAATTCTATGAAATTAAATAATATTTTCGCTCAGCAGACGCAAAACACTTTTGGTTATTCATTGAAGCAATGAAGTTGAGGAATATTTACGTGGCATACTTGGAAATAAAATCTGAGGGAAAATACAAATGCAGATAGAATAATTTATTAAAATGTTACTCATTACTAATAATAAGAGGTTTCAAGACATTTCCTCAATTTCATTAACATATTACCAGGTAAAATACACAAAACAACAAAATTACTATTTATTAAAAGAATGTTGAAAGCATTTACGTTATATGACATTACATTAAATATGTATCATCCACATTAGCCCAAATTTCCTTTTGAACTTTTCAATTTGTGTCGCCGTTGGTCGTTACTATCCATGCTTACGATGTAGGCCAACGGTCCGAGCGGAGAATGATAAATTATCCTAATAAATAGGTAACCGGAAGTTTATTAAAAATATGTAAATAACAAAAGACTCGTTTGTGTTTTCATTTAACAAATTAGTAGTTATATACCTCTGGCTTAATATGAAATTTTACGTTTTAATTAAGAGATTGCCTTTAAATTTCGTAGGTTAAAACCATTATGCCTATAGACGTTATACATGCAGGCAAAATAGTTCCGGGATCCTTAAGTGTCATAGGAATTTACGTCAACGGTTTTCATAATGTAAATAGCAATATACTCCGCAATAAGCCAATGAAATGTGACCGAGTTTACCAACAATGAAGCTTTCTTTGTTATATTCAAATTCCATAATATTTACTTAGACTTTGTAGGAAAAAGAAATAAATTTATTAAATGGTAGCACTAATGTTGCCAGTGTTCAACAGGGCGTTAAAATTATCAAAATGCCTTTCACATTCGTTTGGGCTCTCACCCGCCTTTTCCTTGTTGTGATTTTAAGGTGTTGGTGTGGCCCTCGTTAAATAAACAGAAGAGAACGTAAAGTTTTTATTTTTTAAAAATATTTTAGAATTTTTTAATAATGGCAATTTTTAACAAAATCTAATAATATAAAGATAAATATTTACAGTACAGAGACTCAAAGTATAAAAAAGAAATAATAAAAAAAAACTAACAAATTCTTCCCGGATCTCTTTAGTTGAGATATCTCAAATAACATTTTTATATAACTTTTTAAGCATTTAAATGGAGTATCAGATATACAATGTTTGCATGATACCTTTTATGTTTTTTTATATGCTTTTAGAAAACGAGTAAGTTAAATAAAAAGGTAAAATATATTACGTAACATCTTATTTATCTTATCTGAATTTTAAAAAGGTTCCAAAATGTACATTATTTTAACGACGAAGAGTAATGTGATAGCATTACTAGAGTTTGCTTAAAGTTCATCATAACTTTGAATGTGAGTTGTTGCAGTTTGAGGACGGTTTCCTCATGTTTTAATAAATTTTCCTTAAAATAATGTTATGTAACATGTTACTAAGGTTGAAATGTATATTTTATATATATATATATATATATATATATATATATATATATATATATATATATATATATATATAAAATATACATTTCAAATATACAAGTGAATTTATAATGAGATCTATATATATATGAGATCTATCTATATATTCAAATGTGTTATCTTAATTATATTATATATATTTATATAATATATATAATATAATTAAGATAACACATTTGAATATAAGATGTCATTATAAATTCACTTGTATATTACTCAGTGAGTGTTTGTTTTTGTGCTCCCTCTCCTTCTCCATTTCTACAGCATTTTCAGTTTTCCAATTAGTTTCAAGTGAATTCAAATTGTTTTATCAGTGTAAAAGCGTTGGAACTCATATTCGTAAATAGAGCGATATTATAAAATTTCGTTTTTATGATAAAATTAATTATAAATCAATCAATTCAATCAAGAATACACGAGCCGAAAATTTGAAATAAATTTGAATTTCAAATTCCAAATCAAACGCAAAATATTGGTGAACAAAGTGCTGGCCACTTCATCAAAACGCTAATTTCATATGTAGGTAAGGTTCTATTTATTATCTATACATATAATAAAATTGTCACTGAACGATTTCTGTACATGGATAATATTAGAAAAAAACTTAATGGAGGGCCTTTATAAGTGCAAGTGAACCCAAAACGATGGTTTTTCATTTTGTCTGTTTGTCTGTGCACACTTATCTCAAAAACAGCTGAACCAATTTTTAAGGAATTTTCAGGGATATATTGTCACACTCTTCACTTAAAATTTAGTGTTTATTTCATTTAAATCGGTTAAGAAATAAAAAAAGCTATGTCAATTTATATCAATTACGTAATATGTACCATGTACCATAAATCTATAGAGGAGTAGTCTCTGTACATGGAACATATTTAAAAAATATATATAGCCAGGGTGTGAAGGGATAACTAACAGAATCCATATCTAACATTTTTGAATTTTTTGTCTGTTTATCTGTTTCTCTTTTAGTTCTCTGCACAAAACACGAAAAAAATATTTGCCTATTGTAAATAAGTATTATACAGAGCAATTGAGCGTCACTCTAAGTAACATTTAGTTTTAACTTTCATTGCACACTCGTCACTCTATCAAAAGATATAATTCTTTAAAGTGTTCTAGAAATGTATCCTTATACATATAATAAAACTGTAACTGAACACTGTATCTACTTACATGGAAAATATTTTCAAAAATTCATAATGGAGGACCTGTGTGAGGACCAAGAGAACCCAAAACAGTGTTTTTTCTCAAAAACGGATTATCTCAGAAACGGATTATCTGCTTTGGATGAATTTTTCGGAATATATTGTCATGAGCTTCACTTAACATTTAGTATTTTTATATTTAAATCGGTTAACAAATATAGAAGGTAATAATCTCTTATTTTCATACTATTACGGTAACAATTTTTTTAAATTGAAATAGTAGTTCTCCCTTCAGGGAACAATAGTATCCTTTAAAAAAACATACGAAATTGGACTAAGACCTCTGTAAAAGCAATCTGTAATTAAAAATAAAAGAGTATATAAAAAAAGAGTAGAAATACTCCTAACGAAAAAACTACTTGCCGGAGTTTGATGAAACTATGAACGGGTACGTTTTATCGAAATCGATATCTATGCGTGCGAAGTCGCAGGCACAGCTAGTATCTCGTATAATTGAAGTTCGTTATCATAAGTGAAGTGAAGGTGAGGCTTATACTTGAAGTACCTATTAATATCACCGGTCACCCATGAATATAGTATACAAATCTATTCACACGGACATATGTAATATATAATCATATGCCAAAAACAAATTAAAAAGGAAATATATTATTATTGTCCCCTTCTAAAGTACTTTCTTGGTTACAATCTAGATTGTTCTTTTTACTATTTGAATGCAATTTAACTGAGTGTGAAAGTGGACACTTATTTTTTTATGGCTTTAATTATTGTAAGTTATATTTCTGTAAAGGAATGTTAACTTACTGATGTTTAAAGTTACGTCTAGACAGGTTATTCGTATTGACGTAAAAAATAAAACGTAAAAAATAAAATGTAAACGTAGATTGTTCTTTTTATTTTTTTTACGCATTTTACATTTAATTTGGTTATTGATTTTGTATATTTATATATATATTTATACGAGTAAAGATAGAAGCTTAAAGCTTTCAAATCAATAGATTCGAATATACATAATTATTTTAGACTGCCAAAGTTATGCTAATTTAGTTATAAACGACCTGACCTCATAATAAATGCCAACTATTTTGGAAACTAATTATGTTAAATTTAATGAAAATAGCAAATAATTTTCTCTCCATTTATGTTAAACAAGATTATAGTGACAAAATCATGAAATTAGAGAAACACGAATATAATAGTATGCCGAAAATAATAATAATTTAATACGGTGTGTCGAAAATCTCAAAAGTGGCTTAGAGGATAATTTAAAACTCTTCTTAAGAAATATTAACATACTGTTACTTGTAGCACCGCATTAACTGTTATGATGTTATAATTGTATGTTGATGAAATAAATAAATAATAAATAAATATTAAATGAATAAATAATAAATAAATAAATAATACTGTTCTAATATCTTTCTAATAACTGGAAATCAATTTACAAATAACAACTTACGTGACTTTCAGAAGGTCAATATAAAAATTTATACTGACGTCATCAATCGATCCTAATACTAAAATAGGAATAAAGACGTCACAAAGCTATGGTTAATCTGGTAAGTGTTTTACAATGTTATTGGCAAGTAATATCTTAGTTTGCTTTACGGGGTAATATTACTATGTAAAGGAAACAAAGATATTACTTGCCAATAACATTACAAAGAATGAACTGAATGAAGAATGAATGAAGAATAAACAGAATGTTTATCTGATTAGAATGAACCAAGCATACAAAGTTATTAGTATATGGAGAATTATATGTACCATATATTTTTGGTGTTATTCAAAGATAAATTTTAATAATCCGGTCTGTAACAAGACCCAGGGTACGTGATAGATTGCCATTTTGTAGGCTTTATAGTTTTCTGTGACGAATCAGATAATTTGGCTTGTTACAATTTTACTGGATACAATTAAAAATAATAAGTTGAATATTATTACTGTTTACTTTTAAGCTTGCATACAATTTAAGCGATTAAAAAAAATACATGAGTATTAAGTCAAATATTATTGTAGAGAGTTATATAATCAATAATATAATTTGTATATATTGATTATAAATTATATGTAAAAATACTAAAATATATTGTAATATAAAAAAAATATAAAAATCTTTATTAATGTAGAGGCTTACCTTAGACTTGAGATTCTTTTTATCTTATTAGGAATGTAAAATAAAGCGGTTGTAAAATTGTGTTTCACTTCAAAAGACTTGAGTTATATGAAATGTAAAGAATGCTGTAAATTATGCAATTGTACTGTAAAATAAAACAGGAGAAAGATTTAGGCGCTAGTGGAGCGCACAATCGCCGGAAGTGCTATTTTTAAATAAAAAGGAAATATTTACGTAAGGAAAGATTCATTCAATGTTAGCAGATGAGCATTTCAAATACTATTGTTTTATAAAAACAATTCGAAAGGAGATGTATTTTTAATACAATTAATGCTATAATATTTATTAGAATTGATTAAATATATCTTATTTTATATAATAATACAAAAAAAGATAAATTGACTAACCAAATAAACTTTATATAGTTTCAAATATAGAAAGTTGGTTAAATATGAATAAAAATATGTTTTTTTTTTAATAAAAAATATATATAATTTAAATATAATATATCATATAGAAAAACATTATGTTTAATACAATAAAAAGTATATGATATTTATATTGGTATGGCTATATTAAAATTACAAAAATCTTATTGATATAACAACTAATTACAATAAGTTTTCTTTGTAATTTTAATATTTCAAGTATTGTATTCAAATCAAATCCATTTATCAGTATCCTAGATAAAACTAAAACGTCTTAAGTATTAAGGAAATGTTGTTATGTTTTATTTTCTTACATTAAAAATTAATTATAATTTAATAGATAAGAGAAAAAAACACATACAAAAATGATTTATTCACGAAGCAAGCTCTATGATAACTAAATTTGAATATTGTTTCAATTGCCAATTAGCTGTTTTCAATTGCCTTCAACGTAAAACAAATGCCCTTAAATAAATATTTTCCAGTCATAACTATAAATAACGTTAAATTTAAATAACTTCATAGATGACGTGAAACTACTCTTATTCTCTTATTGAGTCAAATTATAAACTTAATGAGTATTGTTTTGAATTTACCAAATAGATATTTAGTAATATATTAAATAGCTGTAGGAAAAGGAAATAATTGAAATTGAATTGAAAAATATGTAAATTTACAAGGAGTAAAAATAACTATAAAATTTAGTAGGTACCTACTAGTTTAAAAACCATTATGAACAGACAACTCATCAGGGTTTTGTTTCAAGCCGATGAACGCATGAGGGATGAATAACAAACAGTGACGTTGGGAAACAGATATATATATATATATATATAGAATAGAATATATTGATACACTTATATGTGTCAAATAATAATCATGATATAATAATCAAAGTTCTTGTTGTGTTATTGTTTCAAAAATCGAGTCAGAAAGATAAAAAAAGACAATATGATGTGAGAATAATATGATATATCTTTTATATTTCACATGTGTGTCCTAATCCTACATAAGTTGGCCCTAGAATTATTTATTACGTAAGCGTAGTTAGAGTGAGTATGTTGGTATAATCTTATCTGTAAGAATGGCTGTCGAGATAGGTATGAGCTCAGCGTATCAACAATAAGAGTTCAGGAATAAGAAAAGCCTTACGAAAGCTTACGAAAAATAAGAAAATTAACAAACACGCTGTCACTTGAGCTTGTTTTATATTCTGGCATATCGTCGTAATTCTCTCCGCTTTTTAAATTACAGGCGTTTGCTACTTAGCTTCAGAAATTACTGTCATTTATAAAAGTAACGAATTTGTGCAGAAAAGAATAAAACCCCAAAATTTTGTTGAAAATTTGAAATCCCAAAATTTTGAAAGCTTATAACATTTTAGTTTTCATTATTTATTATTAGTATTTTTTATATATATTATTAGTATATAATTAAAAAACTAAAAAAGTTTAATCCAGCACTTGATTTTAGTATTTATATTTTTTTGTACAAATTTTAATTATATTTTCTTTTTTGTATTCATTTGTATAATTATATTGAGTGCAAAAATATACGTTTATTTGTATTAATGTTGGTGTCTAAAATAGGCAAATCACGTCTTTCGTATGGTACTCAAATATATATTTTATTCTGTTTTTAGTATTTGTTGTTATAGCAGCAACATAAAAACATCATTTGTGATAATTTTACCTAGTTAGCTAGTCTAGCTAGCTAATCTAGTCAGTCTAGCTAGCTAGCCAGGGGACAGACAGATAGACAGATAGACATACGGACCGACGGAAAGCGAAACCTTAGTAATAGGGTGCCGGTTTTACCATTTAGGTAAACCCTAAAAAACATATGAATAGTCTTAAAGATAAACCAGTTTAATTTACGATAAGCTTCCACGGCTTTTGTATTCAAAGAACGTTTACCGCAGCTCTTTAACTGACATCTTAGCTAGTAACGTTAAGTTTGCAAACAATTGGTTCGTGACAGAATTGTGGTCAAGCTATCTTGATTTAATAACTCCCTCCAAGTTTTTAAGCTTCGTTTAGGTCTTTATTCAAAACTTAAGCAAAATAGATTACTAACGGTTATTTAAATTTAATTTGTTGTGCTTGTGAAACGCTTGTAACTTATTCCTTTAAAAATTTTGATACTTTATTATATTATTTTTGTTATTTATATGATAATAATAAAGTTTACTATTTTTCTTTCATTCTTATTCTTGCAATTTGAAAAATAAAATTATTGTCTTTTTAAGGCAGAGAAAAAAGTTAATTGAAAAGTAAAGTAAATATTTTTTTGTATCGGTAATAATCATAATATAGTGATTACATTAAAATAATATACTAAATATCGTAGGTGTAATACTGCTTATAGAAAATCGATGAGCACAACACTGTCTAGGGGTTGACTCACAATTTATCAATTAAATTTAACTTATGGGTATAAAATATTTATTATAGAATATATATTTTTAATATAAAAATATTTATCAAGATATTTTTTTCAATAAAAGTTGATATAAATTCGGCATTTTATAGAAAATAAAATTTACATTTGTCATGAAAATAATTTAATGTATAAAATTTTTAAATGTGTGGAATACAACAAAAAAATATATAAGGAAGAAGCTTTTTGATTTACACAGTATGATTTTTTGTCTATAAAACATATTAGATACTTTTGGCTTAACATGTATATTATATATAGTTTCAATAAATATCTTGTAATCATAGCATAGTATATTTGTGAATATACTTCTACTATATTTACTATATAATAATCATGTAATATTTCTAAGGCAGAGAAGCATTAACAAATAAATTGACACACAGTTTTGTAGCATGTTTTTTAATTTAATACATATAAATTTAATTCTAAATTTTATGTTAATATTAAACACATATAAATTAAAAAGAATCCATATTTCATAACAATTGAAATAGGAAAATTGTTTTATATTAATGACTTAAATAATACAATAACAAATCTTAAGTTTGGAATACGAAAAAAAAAAACTTAACTTGCCTAAGCGTTATTATTCAATATTTAATATTATTGCTAATTAATAAGATTATTTTAATGCACGGTAATGAATCCCAAATAATATCTATAAATATTTTAAAAACGCTGCCATTAACTATAAAATATAAAACATATTGACGAGATGCTTCTAGAATACAAACAAAATTGAATTTCCTGTCTCATTACACGAGCTACTAGAATCTACTAAAGGTTATATTCTATGACATGAAACGATTTGTAATTACAAATACTTATTTCATTACCTATAAACCTACCCTTCTCTACCTTACTACCTCTTCAAATTATACCTTTTGCTACAACACTTTTAATGGTTTCCAGTCTTACATTCCATGTGCTGCAACTTTCTTGTAAAATGCTATATCAAGTAATTTGTCCTCAAGATAAATGTTAGCTGGGTTGTTGTTTAAATTCACTGGTCAATATCGTCAATACCGACTTTTATATCTACTTTATATATAGTTACGTGCTTTGGAATATACTGTGGCCTAAATCTAATTCGAATTAAAAATATTCAAAGTTTAATAAACTTAAATTTTTGATTTTTAATTCTTCGTTTTTTTCTTTTAGTTTGAACCTTTTAACATTTTATGTAAAAAATGTTTATATATAATTTCCAAAAAATTTGGTTACGATTAATATATATATAGAAAAACAGATGAGAATATATTCTCATCTGCATCTCTCATAAATTATTAAGAAATACAAACAAATTCTTGCTTAACTATAGATTTTTGTTTTACAATTGCATTATAATTTAGAGCAGGTGTAGTTTTCTCACGACATTCAATCATTTATTACGGTAAAATCAATTGTAGTATCATACCTATTAATATGTTACACTAGCTGTTGTCTGTGACTCCGTTCACGGTACAGAAGTAGTCTTCTTTTTAGTTTAGTTAGTTTAGATATAGTTATAATTTAAGTGGTCTTAAACTATAACTTTATATAAGCAAGAGAACTACAAACAATGTTTAAATGTTCATTTTGTCTGTTCGTCTGTATGTTTGTATATGTTTGTATGTTTGTGCACGCTAATCTCAGAGACGAATTAACCAGTTTAGATGAACTTTTCGAGAATATTTTGTCATGGGCTTCACTTTAAATTTAGTTTTTTTTTTATTTAAATCGGTTAACAAATAAAGAATTTAATAATTTCTTATATTCGTACCATTGTGGTAAAACATTTTTTCAAAATTGAAGTAGTGGTTCTCCTCTCAGGGTTTAATAGTGTCCTTTTCAATAAAAAATATAAAATTAGACTTCCTACTCTATATAGAATAGTTGTGATTAAATATAAAAGATAAATTAAAAAAAAAAAGTTATAATCCTATACGCAAAAACTACTTGCCGGAGTTTGATAAAACTTGGAACGGGTACGTTTTATCGAAATAGAAATTTATGCGTACGAAGTCGCAGGCACAGCTAGTAATTAATATAATGGCATATTATACGCTGTATTTGGAAGCTTCAGTAATTAGCGCATAAAAGTAAAGCTACTTTTTATTATTTGTGTTAAGATTTATCTTAATAAAGCATCTTGCCTCATTACTATTTTATTATGTATAGTTTAATTCCAGTACAAAACCCTTCGAATCCTGTAATCACTTGTAACCAAAAAACACAATCCAGGTTAATGTTTCCCTATGAAGTGAGATAATTATCTGCGGTAAAAAGTATTTTATGTATTGACAAATACTGAATTGACTCAGCAGTAAATTTCGTCATAATGCGTCTTTATTTTGTTATATTGTAATTACACCAAACCAGCCTTTTAGTAAAATAAAACATCAGTTAAAAGTTGTCTTTGTGCATTTAGAAAATAACCGCACAGAGTTTTATCAAAACCTGTTAAATAAGTTATTGCGTGATAACATTCAAGATGAAAATTATTTAAAAAACTATAGTTTAGCGGTCTGTACTATGTATGGTCAAGTAGCTATTCCTACTTTATTATATGTGTAAATAAGTACCTAATTTTCAAGAAACCGACACTAAAATAGGGAAATTATAAACACGATAATCTCCAATATCTACTAGGAGAAAACCGCGTTATCTAGCATTTAATAATTAATATACGTCAACTTGAAGAAAATTAATGATTCTTCTAAAAATATAATGAAATTATTAAACCAATGTGAAATGTATATTTTTTGTGGATTATATTGCTCAAAAGTTTATAATTTGTGATCATAAAATTGAAGAGAACAGCGTTGTTGTATCTTGTTAAAGAAATTTGCATGTTTTTGTTTTATTAGTGTTACTTTCCTTACAATAAAAACCGGAATGCATAAACAACTTCTTATATTTGATGGTTACTTGTTAATATGATGTTAATATATTTTGTTTTATAATTTAACTAACATATCGTTTAAAGTCAATGAAATTAACATGAAAACACATCGGCTATTTTAAAGTCGCATACATTACAAATGTATGTAAATTTCCGAAAACGTTTTCACTAATTTATTAATTTATAGTTGTTAATTTTATGATTGTCTTCAAGATAAAAACAAAATAGACAACAAATACTATACAACAAAATATAATAAATATGGTATTAAAGCTCGCCGCAACGTTTAAATTATTGAGTAAGAACACAACAATAAAATGTCAGGAAGGTAGACATGAAAGGGAATTACAATCGTAGATGGACAACTAAATAATAGAGCAAAGTTTTAGTTGATGAGGTCTGGGTTCGATTATTGCTAATGTATGGAACGTGGAACGGCCTTTATAGACTAGTCCGACGGTATCGCGTGCAGCAACTATATAAGGAAAGGCAGTTTAGACAAAATAATAGATCGAGTTAGACAAAAATATGACGGGTTAATGATGATATTTAATAACTATCACTAGTTTTCATATACTATCACATATATATCTAATATATAAAATGCCATCAATATTGCCAGGTTGTCTTTCGTTGTATCCAGTATTTTCTGAAATGGAGGCAAGCTGAAGCTCATGCTTATCTTAGCTTGCTATCTTTATATACTCTTTATATATTTTAAAGACCTAATGCATTAGTTACTTATAAAAGCCGGTACGTAAGATAATTAATTGTCACACTCAAAACAAACACACGTTGCCTCTTTTCAAAAACAGAACTGAAAATTAAAATAATAAAATACTACTGCTCATGCGGAAACTAAAAAAATGTTTGAAGTATTCTTAGTTGAACAGATTTAAACCTGTTGCTAGATTTCGTTGTTTCGATGTTTTGTACGCGGGTGCATAATGTATAAGACTTTGTGCTCGTAAATACCATTTGAGAACTTTACGATCGGTATTTCAAATCGCTGGTTTTTTCGAATCCCACTAAGCTACTTTGCATCGTAGCATTTGTACAATGAATAAGGGTTAAGGAAAATATACACTAAGGGACTACACGATACATTTACATATTGTGATTACACACTTCGTGTATTCGAAAATGGCTTTGGGCTTGTGATATGGAAAACAAATTTTGAATTTTAATAAATAGATTATATACTAAGTAGGTACATAATACAGATGTTAATAAATACGAAGATGCTAGATGTGTTGTTGATACACATTAAAGGAAATTCTAAAAATAATAGCCTTAATCAAAGTAATATACTTTAGAGACATAATTGTTATAGATTATAAAAAAAAACAATCAAAAATCTGAGCGGGCTTGTTTTAAATCAATTTATAGTCAATATAACTTGAAATTCTCTACAAAGAATACTGATGAGTACAGTCTATACTTCTACTAACCTAATCATGTAATTAAACCAACTCTGACTTATATTGGAATGTAAATAAAAAGCAAACCTTAAAAAATACACTTGACATAAAACGAAACAAATCTCGCCCAATAATGAAGCGGAAGATAATTTTGGCTGCCATAAATTGTTTCTTTTGTTGAACATACAAAGAGTTTTAGTGAGATTGAGTGTCATAGTTATTAATAATATGAATATGGACAATAATTTGATTAAAACAAAGTATAGTGTTTTCTAAGATATTCACGAGTACTACATTGAAATATTTTTACGGATTTAACTCGCGTATAATTAAATTAACATTTTTTAATTTAACTCGACGTTTCGAATTCTTTGTAGTAATCACGGTAAGAGGAGATGGAGGAGTCTGTCAGTAAGTCAGTTAATTAGTCATCTACCTCCCATGGTCGGTACATTGTACATGAGTAGGTTCCAGGTGGCAGAAAGTCTTCAACCATCTTCTCCATTAAAACCTCGCGAACCATTCTTGGAATGTAACGTTGTTCCTTAGCAGGCATTTTAGGTTTATGAAATCTTATATAATGATTGGGCTTATCTATTGTATGTTTACACACTGTTGACATAGAACAAAGTAGGTACATTAGGTCAAATTTTATGCACAAAGAAATAGTTTAAAATACGCATTTGTTGTTTATTTTCATCTATCCAAATATGTTTTTAAAATTTATTTTAAATATCCAAACAACGAGTTGTAGGCAAGTAGGCAGTTGATAAAAAATTTGGTTTAATAAATATATTTGAGTATTTACATTTTAGTAAGATACCACAAGACGACAGTTGATAGAATAATTTAGATTAAAAAGTATGTTTGAAGATTTTAATATAAGCTACAGAATAAGGTTTTAAGTTAAGCTATACTTAACAGAAACTGCTTTATATTATTATTTCACCCCCAATAAAATACAATTAAATACCTACTAATATATCAAGTATGCAGGTTGTATGTATGTACGTCGAGTTTTAAAATCAAATGAAAAATATAACCAACTTGAATCCATTTATTAAATAACTAGCTGTTGCCCGCGGCTCCGCCCGCGTGTATGTCGTTTTTTGCGTAATCTGCGGAAACTACAATTATCCTGACCTATAGTAGACTTATTTTTAATTCTATAGTATCCTATTCCCGTGGCAATTTTATACATATAGGCATTACATTGCTATGAATCAAACTGAAAATAATAACATACACACACATCACACACACACAGCCAGGACATTATGCAGATATACGTAATAAAGCATATGAATACGAAATAATTTTTACCTAATATTACGTCTTTGAGTAATGTTCAATTTAAGAATTTCTAGGTTGCATTCTCCTCCTCTCTCAACCCCGAGGGGGAGAGGGGGAAACAGTGTCAGGGCTTTGTCCTCTTCCTGTGAGCTCTTTCTACGTCTGTTAAGATAGGCGTGGTGTTGGGGTGAGTCGGAGCTCTAGGGAATGTGGAATAGCGATACTGCGGGAGTGAGTTTGAATGTCAACTGGGCGAGTGGCCCAACCGGATGAGACCCCTGGAAAACCAGGGGAGGGCCAATTAAGCGACCAGCGGCCAAGAAGACAGCTAAGGAATGGGAGGGAGGATATCCCGAGGGAGTCTCCTTCTGGAGTCTGGGGGCCGGGTGTGCCATGGTGCGATGTCACGGATATGATGGAAATGCGAGACATCGGCTCATTAGAACATTTGGGCAGCGATTTTTGATGATGTGCGCATCCAGCCGCTCCATGCGCACTCCTCACAAACCAGGGTGCACCGGAGGCACGTCTCAGAGCGGTGGATTCCACTGTCTTCAGTCTGCTAACTTACTGAGGGCTGGCTAGTGAGAACCAAGCTGGCGCGGCATACATAAGGCCTCACCTTATGTATGCCGCGCCAGCTTGGTATGTTGGTCTCACGTATGTTGGTCACGTATGTTGGTCACGTATGTTGGTCTCACGTATGTTTTATAAAGGGCCAGCTTGGTTCTGAGCGGGAGACGAGATCGAAAAACTAGGTTTAACATGCTCAGGGCTGCTCTGGCAGCCGTTATTACTTTGGATACCTGGGCTGCCAATGACAGTCGCCTATCGACGACTACGCCCAGGTAGGTAATGCTTCTGCTCTAGGAAATCTTGACACCGTGGATTGATATCGGAGGAGGATCAGTGCAGCGGCCTAGGAAAACAATGACCTGGGTCTTCGCCACATTCAGCGCGATCCTCCATTTCGCCAGCCAATCCGGGAGAAGGTTGAGAGCTCGTTGGATCTTCAGGGCCGCGTGCTTTCCGAGAGAGCACCTAGAGCTCTATGCATAGAGCGCTAGGGTGGTGTCTTGGCCAATAGGAATGTCATCGGTGTACGTAGTGTAGAGAATCGGTGACAGGTTGCTGCCCTGCGGAACTTCAGCATGTATAGGGTGGCTCTTTGAGATGGCGTTATCGACCCTCACACGGAAGGTCCTGGCGTTTAGGAAATCTGCCAAGACACGAGTAAAGAAGTGAGGGACGCCAGCCCGGATAATCTTGAATAGTAGTCCCGGATACCATAACCTGTCAAAGGTCTTAAAGAATTTCCTTGTGGAATTTCGAACTGCTATAGCAGTTCGAAATTGTTCGGAGTTCATATGGATGCGAAAGCATAATTACAGCGAGTTCTGAAAAAAGTCAGCGCCACCTATTACGATTTTATGTAACTAAATTTAAAATGGACAAATGCTCATATTCAATTTATTATTTTATTAAAATTCAGATAAAACAAAGTAGAAATTCTAGCTTTATCTAAATTAAATACATTTATGAAAACCGCATTCAACTCTGTTTAAATATTTTGAAACAGTGCTTGAAGTAAATTGTCAATTGACTATAATTTTTTTTTTCCCTTAACTGATTTTGACGAAATAAAGTTCTAACAATGCTACAGATTATATATAATCCATTTGTGAACCGCGTTCAAATCTGTGGAGTAGTTTCGACGTTATAACGTACCAGACAAACAGAGAGACAGACAGACAAAAATTCCAAAAATGGATTTTTTGGTTTTTGTTACCCGTCTTCAATTGCCCCCTATCAGTTTGTTGGAAAAATATTTAATGTACAGACACTCGATTTTTACTGTCTTATTATATACTAGCGACCCCAGCCCGCTTCGCTGGGCTAACCCTTACTTTACCTGGTGGCGAGTTACATCAATGGGCATAGCATATTCGTTTTCTTCGAGGAAAAATACATGGTCATACCAATTTTTATGACAATCGGTTGAACGGGGCGGCAGTCGATATTTGACAGCGCCGCCTGGTGGCGAGTTACATCAATGGACATAGCATATTCGTTTTCTTCGAGGAAACATACATGGTCATACCAACTTTTATGACAATCGGTTAAACGGGGCCGAAGTCTATATTTGACAGCGCCGCCTGGTGGCGAGTTACATCAATGGACATACCATATAAACCTTCTCCGTGGAAAAATACATATACATACCAATTTTCATAATCATCGGTCCAATAGTTTCTGAGTTCATCGATTTCATATATACAAACATCCTTCTTTATATATATAGATTTGAGATTTAAGATATTTGAGATTTGATAAATAAAAACTGATGATACTTTAATAAACTTAGACAAAACAAAGAAGTACCTAGATATAGCTTGTTATTGAACCTTTTAAAATAAGTTAAAGTATTAGTATCAAAACATTAATTTATCACATAAATAAGTATTGATTATACAAATATTTGTCACGAAAACGAACCTCTTACTTGACGACACAATTAACATTTGTTTGACTAAACCCAACTAACTCTTATACATCATCATTTTGTTCTTCTATAAAGTTAATTCAAAACCATTTTTAATGTTGTTCCAAAATAGTGTATCCAATTAAAATATCTCATAATACGAATCTTGCTCAAAATATTTCATAATACGAGTCTTGGTCATAGAATCATAGAATCGAGGTTGAAGCATTGAAGAAATTTTCCCTAAAAACATTTTCCCTGGATGTATGAAAGAAATTATTTTGTAATGTAATAAAAAAGATTATTTAGTCCTATTTCAAAGCAGTAATATGTTCCTCCACCATACGACGTAGCACGTCACTTACTATTTATAAAATACGATGTTCATATCTTAAATCTTTTCATGTAAGGTTCTGTTAAATCGAATGTGTAATCTTTCAGCTCTACAGCCTCCGCTCTGTCAGTATTCTGTCTACGCTCAGCACTGTCAGGATGTGTTCAAGTATATTACTTTCAAAACGCATTTCGTCACTCATTTGGTACGTCTGTTATTTATACATGGTGTTTTTAATTAAGGGTAAATGTAAGGGTGAAAGCTTCAAACAATTTAAATATATGAAGTTTAAAAAAAGAACACAAAAAATGTATAAACATAGTATAACAACTAAATAGGAAACCTAAAACAAGCCAGTATAATTTGCAGTAAGGCGTTCAGGCTCCTAACAATAATGATTTTTCAGAATTCTTATAATTGTCCTAATTTTATAATTATACATACTATTTCCTTACTTTTAGTGTCCTATACTATATAAATGACTGTGAGAGTAGGTATACGTAACTGGGAAGAAGGTATTTTGTATAAAGTGACTTCATTAACTATTTATGCTGACACATATATATATAGGTTATTACTAATTAATTAGCCTCCTCTTGCAGGCAGCCTCTCTACATCAATCCCAACAACATTTGTTCTACGACTTTTTACAAGTCTTGATAAACAACACAAAAAAACGGAAGAAAAATAATGTTTGCTTTCTCTTTTACTAATTACTCTGTATTTTCTAAGAAGTACTTAAAGGTCACGCCCGGGCGCCATACCTACTCTCAAGCTAATGTCAGTTCAGAGGCAACAAATAAATTTTGTATGGGAAAACTAAAATTTTAAAAATTATTAAATTTAAAAAGTCGTATAACAAATGTTGTTGGGATTGATGTAGAGCGGCTGCCTGTAAGAGGTGGCCAATTAATTACAAATAACCCTGTTAGAATCTACTGGATATTAAATACATGTATAATATAAAATCATGAATTCATTAAATAATCGAAAATTATTGATATATGTAATACTAATGTTATAAATATATATTTTAAGCGGTAACTCTCTAAATTATGTCTACATTCAAGAAGGTTCATTATTTTATTTGAATCTTACATGAGAATGTAATGTACTTTTCCATTTAAAGGTACTATTTATTTTGTTGTAACAAGCTGACAGGTAAAAAATTGCCCTTAGACAAAAAACATAAAACGACCAACTGTAATCAATCTGAGACGCCTGACATCTAACAGATTTGTGCCAGGTCCAAAAAGATAAGAAAATGAACAGAACCATTACATTTATATATAACCGTTATTAAATTTATATACTTTATAATATCAAATATTTACTAACATAAAAAAACAATAATTACCTACTTTTAATTCTTCTAATAAAACTAGTACAAGTATTTATAGAAAAACTTAATAATACCAGTTACAGTTTTGGTTTATTCAAATATATTTTTTTTAATTATGAGTATAATATAAATAAATTAAAAATAAATTAGACAAGATTATATACATAATATTTACACTTATTATTATAATATGACAAAAAAAAAATATATTCACTCTAGATATCATTTTATTAATTTAGTTGGAAATATTAATAATATATTAATTGCTGACACATTTAAGAACATTATTTATTGTAAATAACCATTAAGTTATGTTTTTGTAATCCAGGAAAGGTATAGAAGAAGTCTTAGGTCTGCGAGATGCTGATAATGGACTAGAATAATGATTCTTGTCATCGAGAATAAATTTGAAAGGATAATAGCGAGTATGGGATAAAAATATGGGTCCAGGAGTGAATATTATATGACGTAATGAC
Source organism: Napeogenes sylphis (assembly GCA_959347405.1). NCBI lineage: Eukaryota > Metazoa > Arthropoda > Insecta > Lepidoptera > Nymphalidae > Napeogenes > Napeogenes sylphis. The sequence goes on from OY365784.1 coordinate 28,506,901, forward strand.
GTTAAATTAATAGCTGATTTAACGTTAAAAATGGACATGTCAAAAAAAAGGGACATATTGGAAAAATCTGTTTAACATTTTGTGTTAAAGAAATAATAAATTATGTTTTCAAGGGTTATCGTTTTATTCAAATTCATATTCGAGTTCAATTCTTATTCAATTGAATTTTACACCAACTTTCAAGCAATTTTCAGCAATGTCACGAATAAATTGGTTTACATGAAAATCGAAGAATATATTTATGTAATGCACGTTCTTATTCGGTTGTTTTAATACTACTTCTTCTCCAAAATAAATAATTTCTATTTGAAAATATCTTTTAACATGTATAGCCATGCTATGCTTCATTACAAAATAAACCGATACGGTCAGGGATTCGAAACCGCGACCTCTGGAAAACCGTCGCTCTACCAATTGAGCTACCGTACAAGAGCGACGGGAAGGTTTCCCAGAGATAGCGCGTTTGAATCCTAGCCCATATTGTTTTAGTTTCCATATTATATATATTTAAAATATAAAATATTCTAGTCAATTAACACAGTATCATAAATCTTCAGTTGATATGTTTCACAATATCAAATAATTCTTCGGAACACTGCTGATTGTGTAGGATAGTTTTACTTAGATAAAAGCGCAGTTTCTGAGTGTTTCAAATGAACAAGCTTCTGTTTACTCCACTTCGATAACCAATTGATTCTTCGAAGTTCCATCTTGGACGGATGTTTGTTCAAAAGGTACTGACTGCTATTCATAGTATATTATTGATTTATAAAATTAAATCTACAAGATAAGCACATACCTATGAAGTTTCCAGACGAATAATAATTTCGTTAATAAATTTCCTTTTCAAAGCTCTGTGTTAATTTAAAAGTTTTCTAAGTTACTCAGACAGACCAATATAATTGAAAATTACTTTATTAACAACCCCATAAGCATAAAAGTTTAAGATAGAATTACAATTTTATTTCTATTTAAATAACATAAAAATTTTTACAAAAACTTTAACAACATATAAACCTGAAGGTAGAACAGTGTGAGAATGTTGACCGCATTTGCTCCTGAAAAAAAAACCCTGCGTCCTTTTATCCAAGAAAGCAATAAGTTATTTATAATAAAAAAGTATTGCATTCTAGCAATTTGAAGCTTGCAATTTATCAATGCAATTTTATACTTGCAATTTATGAATGTACCTAAGCAGTTCACGACATTGGATGGCTGTTGAAGAGATGTAATCATCTCTTCAGCCTCTCTTCATACATGCAGTCATAATGACCTTAATATACCCATTTTTCTCCCAGTTACAGCATCAGCCATCAAAGTATTATTAGCGACTGAACGCTCAATGAGAGCAGCAGTATTGATTATAGCAATATCAGCCCCTTAATAACTTCAATACGCCTAGAGCTATATTACATTTCATTATAAAAGTACTTATAACCCAACTTAAACTATTAAACTAACATATCAAACCACTATGTTTCTTTGTTCTTAATTATTATGAGGTCAAAAGGTCGAAGGGTAAGTTGAAACAAAGCATTATTTCACCCTCGAATATAATAGGCCCATTGTTTTTTATATCATTACGAGGGTTATCTATCCACTAATCTATATAATTTATGTTAAAATGCCCCCTAAGGGGTCGCGTCCCAGAAAACAATCTCAGTTCAACCATTGCTAGTGACATTTGGTAAAGGGGGTTGATCCGCATCCCTCAGTTTATATGTTAATTCAAAACTTTTTATTGTTTTCATGACGTCATTGGGGATTGAAACAAGTACAGCTTGCGCCTGTAATTTTACCTGATATTGTATGTTAAATCTATTATATTATTGTTTTATATCGATGTATTTTTATTTACAAGTTTAGTAACTATATTTTCGTTTATTTTCCTCTTTTAACGTTAATTATCGCCAGGAATGCAAACCCCCCTTAATACCAATAAAAAATGGTAGCCTAATTATAGTATAAGCGTTTCTTTGCCCAATTAATATACTCATGTACGGTAAATAAATATTCTATTAATAAAATTTATTCCTTATTGGACCTCGGTTGACTAATGATGATGTCATCATTAGTCAATCGACATGATTAGCCGTAAATAGAAATTATAAATTATCCTTATTTCATTAAGCTTTAATGGAACCATTTTTTATAATGATTCAAATTTATTTCTATATTCTTTATTTATTGAATATTATTTCTATATTAAAAAAAAAGACGATGAGACTCTCGAAATATATTTTAACATTAAAAAAAATCATAATGCATACTATCTTATAAATTACAGTAAATGAGGTCAACAAACTCTGACACGATAGGGCTGTCGGTTAACGGATTATATTGGTTACATTATCATTTTGTAGTCCTCGTTACTGCCGGCTGAAATCGTTAAAAAATGCTAAATATGTATTTATGAATCTTGCAATATTGGTTCGCCCTTATGGAATTGCAAAGGTCAGACGTGCGACGACAAAAACATATAGAATAAAAAATACTAACATTACTAAGTCGTTGGAGATAAATAAGTTTTTCTGTGATATCAGATAATAAGCTTGATCTAATATATAAATAGCTTTCAAATATATGTATATCGAATTACAATCGAACAATTATTAATATGTAAAACAATACATTTTTATTGTCATAATTATGTATATATTATCCATCATTAATATAAATATTTTATTTTATTCTATAGTGTAAGAAATCTAGTGTTAAATCTACATAAAAAAATATTTTCTACCATCATGGAAAATCTACTGAACGGATTTTGATATAGTTTAGTTAAAGGCGACTAAACATAGAGGATCGTTTTTCTGGATAATTCTGTATTTGAAACTAATATTTAAGGTTGATAAATGGCTAAGGATTTAAAAACAATTGGTAATAAAAAATCTATTTTAAGTTATCACTACAACTTCTATTACTTTTATATCTACTTTGTAAAAGTTTTTATCCCCACAGATCTAATTCTCAGATATGTAAAGCGTGCGTGTTATACAAAGCTATCAAAATACTACATTTGATAACTACTATTTATAAGAAGCGGAAGTACTAAATTACATTTAACTTTACGTAATAATTTAAAGTATGTAAAAATGTGTATAAAAGACATTCGTAATTAAATATTGTAACAACTCATATATTTCTTTTATAAACACCCAATTTAAATTCTAATTAAAAATGACATTACTTGCGTGTAAGTTTTATAATTGCCGTGCATATGCATGTGTATGTTACACACATACATACATTTAAGTTGAAATTATCACGAATATTTTATCCTTTTTTTTATTACATAAAGGACAATGTAAAAAATTGTATCCATTAATAAATATTAGCCTCTAGATCAAACTTCTATATTCGTTTACTTTGGAATTTCATTTTATTCGTAGGCTCTATTTACTAGTTTCAAGAAGCCAGTAAAACTTTTCTAACTTCTTTTAATATGCGATAGAAACTTTAAAACGTTAGCAAACTCTAGAAAACTATATCTATAAAGCACCTCGTTATCAGTCTCTCTTTCTTTTTTAATAATATATTTGAAAACTTTTACATCTTTCAAATATTTCGTGACGAAGAAATGGTCTCTCTGGATTAAATTAAAGTTGTAACTTGTAACATTATTGGTTTTGACATAAAATATTCGATCCCACTGATATTATTTTGGTATATTTTATTAAATTTAAGAAACTAAATATATTGACATGTCATTTTATCCACGAGGATGAAGTTTTTTTTTTGTACTTTAATACTGAAACAGCTTATTTTAATAAAGGATAACTTCAAAAGAATATAAAGTTAGATAAATATTCTTTTGAATTCACGGGCTTGGACGAAAATAATAATAAAGTTTTCCTTATTCAACAAGCCGATGTCAGCTGCGAATCAATTCAATGTGATGACTTATAGCTACCCAATTACATAAAAATATTTCACTTCAGTAACAATAAAAAAAGACCTTCCCTTTATCAAAGATTTAGCCGGTAATAAGTTTCTAAATTAGAATCTGAAAAGTTAATCGGTAATTCATTCTTTCTTTTAGTACAAGTAATTTTAATATTTTCTTGATTTATGAATTGGATATCACCTTTTAGACAACTAAAATCTAAAAGGTTGAGTTAAAAATAAATATTACGTAAAAAATATCTGACAAACTGAAAATCCTTCTTTATTCAAATCTAATAGTTGTATATATTCAACCAATGATTAGTTATAATTACATTACTTATTAAAATTACATTTATTCTCTAATGTATTATTAATTAAATCAAATAAACATTAGGAGAAGGTATTTGTGGATGCTTGTGGCTACAAATAGTCGAATGACTGCAGTTCGTATGAGGGTTGGATCGATCGAACAACACCCTCTCTTGAGAAAGCCAGATGCCCATATCCCCTTCCACCCCATTTCATAAAATTACTCAATGGTATATAAAAAGGTACTGTTTATTTCGACTATGATCTTACTGAATTTTTAAAGGAGCAAAAATCTAATGATAAACTATTTAGTGAATAGTCATAATATACTTAATTGTATGTGTAAAAAATATGTTAAATTCATATTATATACTAGCTTTTGTCCGTTGCTTCGCACGAATTTAATTCGTAGTAAAATAATCCCCTTTCCTTTTTTTGTATTGGCTTCTATATGATTTGTTTTAAGTAATACACTCAAAATTACGACATCGGTAGACATCGCTCACTGTCAAAAATCTATTTAAAGTTTTTAATAAGGATACAATATTAGATACTGTATTTTTATACCTCTCTTGTTTTTACTTAAACATCCATTTAAATACTCTAAATATGTATCATACCTACAGATTTTCACTGAACATAATAAAAAATGACCATGTAAACTTGAGGAATTCTGAACTACACAATCGACGTTATTTTGACCATCAACTTGTCGGTCTGGTTTTATTAAAAAAAAAATCTTTTAAATAATAAAACTATTTTAAATGACATCCAGTTAGCTAAATGCATTAACAAAATTTGCAATACTGAACGTTAACAAATGCCATTTTTAAGACGGTTTGCACGGTTCCATACCATAGTACGCCGGCCGACCGTACCGCCGCAAATGCGATGTCCCTATATTTTAAATCTGTAATATCTTCCAAAATAATCATTTAAATTACATGCGGTAAAGGCCTATTTAGTTCCATATTAAATGTATTTAAGGTATTTAATCCTAAGAGATAAATATATACCATCGCGGACTATCTTGTAAAACTTTTTAAGGTATACAATACTTAGTACATTATTTTTATCTAACTCGTAGAGTTCAGCCAGCGTTTGCAATGTAAGCGCAAAAAAATGTGTTTATTTACGACTTTGCATTAGAAATCTTGAAATTATCGGTGGTCCTCTAATATATTAAGCATGTTATTATTTATACATATAAATAAACCTTTCTCTGGAATCACTCTCTCAATTTAAAAAAAAAATATTGCATCAAAATCCATTGTGTAGTTTTAAAGATATAAGCATACATACAGACATAGGGACAGATGCGAAAAGCGTCTTTGCTTTGTGCTGTCGAATGAAGTTTTAATATATCTGAAACTACCGGTTTTGTTTTATGGAAGTTTCGGTCTAGATACAATAATGGAAGTATTTTTTTGGTTTGTTCATCTGTGCAGACATCACAAAAGAATATATAACCTAACGTATTGCGGATATTAGGCGCAGACGCCTAACGTATAGGGACGCAATGTGGCTCGGGTTCGATTCCCGACAGGGACAGCCATGTATGTCTGTATTTCTGGGTTTGGTCGTATATTAAATATATTCTCAGTATTTATAATGTTTATTTCTATGTATTTGTATCGTTGTCTAACACCCTTAGCACAAGCAAATAATTTGTTTACTATTATCATTTATTTATTTATTATTTTATAATGTATATATATATATATATATATATATATATATAATTAATATTAACTTTATATATATTAGATAATATATTTTTTAAAGTAAAGTAGTTAGTCAGAAATGATACAAAAAGTGTTTGAATCTTTTTTTTTGGCGATATATAGTTTAGTCAGAGGAAGGGAAAGAGCAAACGAAAATGATGTCAATAGCGAGTATACAATATATATGGTTATATAACCAAATAAGAATATTCACATAACCATTTGCGAATCTGGCCACGTGTCTTAATTTGACCCAATTAAAACTCAGGTTGTTAACTATAATTTCTTTGGGTTTATTCAAAGCTATAGAATGGCTACGGCTACTATATGCTTTTAGTTATTTTTAATGTAGGTTAGAAATAAAACGTATATGTATTTAGGTAACTAATCTTAATATTCGTGATTGTAGTTGTCTGTGCCCAATAGGCGTATTTATAGAAAGGAAACTGTCAGAAATAGAGTACATGTCAAAAATAGAGAATGTGTCAAAAGTAGAGAACATAAATTTTATGGCGAAATAAAAATATGTCAAGCAAATAACTGTTAAATAATCCCTCAGTAATATTCCTTGTCACAAAATGTTGACTCTCTTTAAATGTATACATTTCTATACAGGAGTCGTTTTGTCTCAGATTTCTTGCTTTCAAAAGAACTTGGTTACTTTTGAACTGGGTACGTGTCATTCAACTTCATTCTTCTCGATTACAAAAGTTTTCGTGTTGCTGAAGACCTAATTTCAAGCACTTACAAATATAAGTGTTATTGTATTAAATTGCTATTGTTTTAGTGATATTATATTTTCAACATTACATAATGTTCATAACATATATAAGTTTATTTTGTTCATCATTTACAGATTATATTTCCCAAAGAACGTTATTAATATTGAGTTATAGTTTATTTCCCAAGAGATACCCTAGTCGTGTTGAGATTATTAACCAGTGAATATATTCAAAATAACTTTATGAAAATTATTGCTACCTCCATTTATACTATATTTTATTGCTGAGGCAATTATTTAACAACACATACAACTAGAAAATTTTAAGGTTAGTTATATCTTACTATATCAATAATAATATTAGTTGTATATAATATATACTTGACCCCTAAGACAGCACCAGATATTTAAGACAAAACCTTCACGTCACTTTTGTGTAGGTTACTGTTACCTACATAAAACTGACGGAAATAGTAACCTATTTATTGTCTTAATATCTGATAGTAACATTAATGTCTATTATTATAAACAGAATAAGGACACTCAAAATAAAGAACTCTAAACACCAATAAAAATTTGTCTCTAGATTGTATGTCTATCAAGAACACCAATTTTTGAACGAGTTTCTTGCAATTAGGAATTGTATTACAATTTCAGGAAGGATATAATCAAACCTGTTATAAATTAGAGTATCCTCTACACGTTACTTAGAGCTATACCGATTTTAATTAAAAATGAACAGTCTTGGTCTCACTAACACCTGCTCACCGTTTAGTAAACATGAATAATTAATTACTGGGTGAACTACACCAGTGTACCAACTTCCACAGATTACGTGTAAATTCTGAAAGCTATAACTTTTAAGAACATATTGCATCATTACTTATGTATTAGTTATTATTATTTATATATATATATAAAAATATATTAATAGCCATTGTGACATCTTATAGCAGTATTTAGGATACTCAAAATAAGGTATATTATATAGTCTTCCCACTGCACTTGTTATTTCTATCATTTATATTAGTTTGATTAAAATATGTTTAATGGTAGATATATAACAATTTTAATTTCTATCATTCTATCCACTTAAATCATGGTATTTAGTCAAGATTGAAGTTAATAATAAAATGGCAACTAAATAATTTATTTGTGTCTTTATTTATAAAATAAATTTATGTAATATTAAAACATTTATATAGAGATCTTATCAATTTTAGTTTTCTCCATTATTCTTACAATCGAACATTTGATCACAATAGCAGGTCAAATCTTGACAATGACCTATTTCCTTTGTTATTTCCAAAGCTGTTCTCGGTATTAAATCTAGATATTTAGTTAGTTTTGTAAAACTGTTATAAAATCACAAACACGTCACAACTTGTCACATGTCTAGTCAATGAAAATGTTGGAAAATTAACTTTATTACTTTAACAAAGCATCCGTAAAAAAATAAAGCTTAAATATATCCACTTTTAATTAAATGGAATACCTTTGTTTTTTTTCATTAAATTATTATTAAAGTGAGAAATTTGTGGGCACGGAAGAGAAAAGAATTACCTGTTATTATGCGAAACGAAATCACAGTGGAAATTGGAATTAACGATGATATAATTTTTGTTTTAAATTTTTTATGTGTATAAATATGATATTTATAAGAGTTACTTACGATTATTGTGTCCTGATACATTATTAAGGGGTGCTTCCAAGAACAGTACAACTAAATAAGTTAGGTACCACTTAACTGGGCCAGTTTAATTTAGTTTTTAAAGGTAGTACTAGTTTCTAACTGTAGGCATTCCTGTAGGCTGGTTCACTGCATCGTTGGGGCCTCTACTTCAAGAAGACCGGTATGCCGTCACTAGTATAGTTACGTTTCGTACAGTGAGTAAGAACTGTAAAACCAAAACTCGAAGCCTTCCTGCCCTGGTCCTAATCTCCTTAATCACTCCCCATACCTCGAAGTACATACTATAAATAGTATGTATTTTGAAATACTATACTACTATAAATAGTATAAATACTCTAAATAGTGTGTAGGGCTAAATCCAATGTTGCGTTTCATAGTAGGTATTATATTCACGGCATCCATAAAAAAAGCCTATTCATAAATAAATTAAAAAAATACCATTACCTGCATAAAGCCTCTATACTATAGTCAGTTGATAGCTCTAAAAATCTCTTGAAATCAATAAACTTGTACAAAATAGAAATAATCCAGATATTATTATTTATGAACCTGAATCTGACATTGTAACAACAACAAACAACTATGCTACACTATTATAGTTGTTAAACTTATAACGAACAAACTAATTTAGTATCATAGAAAGCGAACAAACAATAGAATTGATTACGAGTACAATGAACGGCTATGGCGTGTCGTGAATCTAACTGGTGTCGCTATTTAGGAGTCTCTAATTCTAAAATATGGATGCGAACATCACGCAATCAAATTGGACAAAGTCACAGTACTATGTTCGTGTTAAGTAGATTTATGAGCTTGTCAGTTTTGGGTCGATAGTAAAATAGCTAAAAGGTGGCAAAGTCCCTGAGCCCTCGAAAGCAAAATTGAGTAGAAAAGGGTTCTTGTTTATTTATATTTAATTTTACAGTTAGACCCCGAACCTAAAAATCCCTATTTTCAAATAAAATATTGTAAACTGTAACATATACGAATAAATAAACCTTTTTATAAATCTTATCTTGAGTTTCTATTCTATTAAATTTAATTCTTTTTAGGATACGTTTTATACTATTTTAAGCAATATTCTGGTGAAGATTACGAAAATATGGGACACACACTAAAATATCTTCTATACATATAATAAAATTGTAACTGATCCGTTTCTGTACATGGAAAATATTAAAAAAAAACATCATAGGGGGCCTTTATAAGAACAGGAGAACCCAAAACAATGGTTTTTCAGTTTGTCTGTCTTTCTGTATGTTTGTGCAAGCTAATCTCAGAAACGGCTTAACTAATTTGTATGCGGTTTTCAGGAATATATTATCACAGTTTTCACTTAACATTTAGTGTTAATTTCATCTAAATCGGTTAAGAAATAAAAAAGTAATGTCAATTTATGTCCGTCACGTAATACCATACAAATGTTATTCTATACATGTAATAAATCTGTAGAGGAGTAGTCTTTGTACATTGAAATTATTTAAAAAAATATACTAGGATATGAAGTGATAACTAACAGAATCCATTTCAGCATTTTAAAAATCTTTGTCTGTTTATCTGTTTGTATTTTAGTAGTGCACACATCACAAAAAAAAAATATTTTTTTATAATTCATACAGGGGGACCGTTATATAAGTAAGAAAACCCAAAACAATGTTTTTTTCATTTTGTCTGTTAGTCTCTATATCTGTATGTTTGTGCACGCTAATCTCAGAAACGGATTAATCGATTTGGATTAATTTTTCGGCAATATATTGTCATGGGAATGACTCTATATTTTGTTTCTTTTTAAGAATCGGTTAACAAATAAAGAAGTTAAAAATCTCTTATTGTCGTACCATTACTGCTTATCAGTTTGAAGTTTTTACATACATTGGTAAGTACAAAGGGTACGTCTTATCAAAATCGAAATCAACGCGTACGAAGTCGCAGGTACAGCTAGTTTGTAATAAAATACAGCTTTATGATAAGCTTAGGTATAACTATGCAATTTAATAATGTAATAATGTTAATATCAAATATTCGTTCAACATTGACAACCATCTTGAGGCCGCCATTTTAAAGATTAAATTCATAGCAGAAAATAAAGTTACATTATAAAGCATCGCTTTTCAGTGTTCAGGCTAATCTTATTTACAGATCAAATCCTCTTCTCGTGTGGAAAGAAAGAGAAACATCTTTGAAAAGATCTCGTTCAGAAAAATGTCATTATAAAATGTATTTAGAAATGAAAAATTCACTTCCACAACATTATCAATACTTAGATTTTCGTAAAGTTTATGCTCTTAAATAGTTGCAATATTATATAATGTAATAAATCTAATTGATTGTGAAAAAAAACTCAAGTTGCACTTACCCGTACTTGAATTTTAATGCAATTCCCGAATATTGAATGCGGTCAAAATATATGCTTTTAAAAGAAAATTATAGTTTAAATAACTCCTGAATATACTCAGATATAATAAAAAAAAACAACACAAAATTTACTTTTATTTCAAAGTGAATTTTAAAAGCACATAAAACTTTATTAGGTTAAATAACCTTAATCCTTCATATAATTTATTACTGAGGTTATTTTAAATTGCTAAGTGTAATGTTTTTTGACCAGATGCTTTCCGGTGCCTTCCAAAGAGTATTTATTGTATTTTACTAACTTTGTCGCCTCATTAAGAGAAAATGTAAGTTTATACTCAAATTACTACATAATTATTTTTCCAAAAATTTACAAAATACTTAAAAAAATTATTAAAATATTTACTAAAGGGGTTATTAAATATTCTTTCACAAAATATTATTTTTTTATTTGTACTCTACTACTGAAACTGAACAGAAAGTTTTTCTTCACATCGTTTCAATCTATTTCCTTTGAGAAGAAAAATATCATGGCGGAAAATATGGCGGCTCAGAGAATTTTGTTTTTTAAGTCCCCGTTGACATTCTTTCTAAAAATAGTTTTGAATTAATCAGAAACCTGAGTTTTTTTAATTATTCGCATGTTGTGTGTGATAATATTTTTTATTAATATAATATATTTTGAATATACTATAGTTTAATATATTAACAGGAGTTTAATGACACAATAATAATGATTTACAAAATAAAATATTTTTAATGCTACTATAATATTACCAAAAATAATACACCTTTATTCTGGTTAAAATCAACAAAACCTTTATTTATTATTTTACATGCACTAAATACACAACGAAAATAAATGTCTCGTTACAAATGAATTATTGTTCGTTATATTATTTTCAATTAAATACTCACTGATTAACAACATTAGGTCTTGACATATGAAATAATAGTTTTCATGAACTGATTAGTGGATCACAAATAATGTCATTCGGTTTAGAATTCCAAACTGAGACTCGTGTTATTTTGTTTTGAATTTAGCGACTCATTAGTTTTCAAACCATTTGTTTTTGTGTCATTTTTTGAAACGTGAAACTTAATATGTCACGTTATTTACGAATACGATTTCCATTGCGTGACCAAAGTTGAAGAAATTGCTCCAAGAATTAATGATGTGTATGGGGAAGCTAATGTTAAATAAAGAACAATACGTTTTTGATTCCAAATGTTCCGTTCTGTAAAGGTTGACTTTAAGAACAAACTTAGTGGACGACCGAAGACTCTAGATGAAGGTGGAAACACAAACCACGTCAAATATAGAGACGGGCTTCGGTGTGAATAATAAAACAATTTGAATCCATTTGAAATAAATTAGAAAGATAAAAAAGATCTAGAAATTGGTACCGCATGAATTGAATGTAAGTGAAACACAACAATAAATACTCAACATTAGAACTAATCAACCATCATAATAACGAAGAAATATTGAATGAGAAATTAAAAAAAATATCCAATTAGATAATAATAAACATTCATCAGAGTTTTCAAACCCGAGAGATTTGGCCAGCCCAAGCGAAGTCAAGGAAGACATTATTGTATATAGTTGACCCCGAAAGAGATGCTGGTGAGTGTCAAGTGTTGTTATTTACTACTCCTTAAGTTCTGGTCAGACGAAAAGTTCTGCAAAAGTTCTACAAACCATATTGGAAAAGCTAACCATTAAACAACATAAAGTGGGCAATTGTACAGCGTAGCTACTTGGGAACAACACTAGACCCCATAAATAGGATGGTTTCAACAAATTACCATTTTTTCGTAATTTAGACAACTTCTTGCAAGGATAAAAAAATCAATTCCGATGAGGCAATCTAAACTTTTTAACCGTCTTCATATATATTGATTATCGTTTCCATATTTTTTCAGGAATGGAATCACCTTTAATATAGAGTCAGTGGTTTCATTATAAAATACGATTTAGCAATATTATCTGAGTTCATATGAAGCTTAATGAGGTTAGTACATAAAGTTTTATTAAGTGAAATGTTTTTAGATTATATTATTTTTTGGATTAGTTTACAAATCTATTTGCTTGTATTGTGTCTCGCTGTTATGGTAATTTTGTGATTCTCATATATTGTCTTAGTTATTTAAGCATTGGGTAATGCAATTAACAGATATTTTGTCCAAATTATGAAAATATTACAAAAGTAAAAGCGTCGTATAGAAAATATACCAAAATAAAAAAACCAATACTGAAAAAAAGTAGTTTAAGTACTAGACTAGTAAACTGCAATTCAGTCTGAAGATAAAGTTGATGCCGTTTATGAAAAGTGGAGCAAGTTGCTTTTATACTATCGTTATTGCTAAAAAACTTGAAAAATTAATAGAAGATTGAAAAATCTGATTTTAAAAAAGTTGATAATTTGGTAGGTACTTGAACTTATTGATGGAACCGGGCTGAATGCAAATATAAAAAAAAAAACAAAAATTTGTATTTATAGCTATGATGTGTGATTTGAGATAATCATTTGAATGCAACTCGTATGAGAGTTAGTTCTAGAGAAAATCGGAGCAAAGAAGGTATTAAAGCTACATTTCGTATAGAGAGCGAGAGGCGGATAAGTAAACAATCCCTCCCTCTCATTTTCGCCGTTTTAGTTTCCTGAACCCCTCCTCCCCCCCAGGGTTTCAATGCATTTAAATTATTTTTTAATTGTAGATGTTTCTGGGCGATATCACGACCTTTAGGGCCATTGTATGCTTCTAAACCCGTATAAGAAAAGATTCCAAAAAATATAACTCACCTCTACTGAAAACCTCACGTAGTTAAATTAAATAAACGAGTGAAATAATTGCGGACTAAGTGGATAACCCACAAAAGCTTACAATGATAACAAGGTTTAATTAAAAGTCTGACTAGAAAATTATTTAACGTACAGGCCTTGAGTTTTGATAGTTTTTTCTATTTTCTTTTATATTCTCTTATATCAGAACTCTTTGAGAGAATGAGGTTAATGGGTTATATATTTTTTTCATTCAATCCAATTCAAAATTCAAATTCATCTTTCAATCAATGTCTTTTATACTCAATATGCTGATTAATAATTTTAAAAATATTGACGTAAGATATGTTTGAACATCTTATTAAAATAGCATCTAAAAGCGTATTAGCAGTGTTGCATAACATTTGTTTTGCTAACTTTAAAGCCGTTGACATTCTTTGAATGTTAAAACTTTGAAAGAGTTCGAAGCCTGGAGCCATGCAGTGCTCAAGACTTTCAATCCGCCATGTTGTATTTATTCTTTTACACGGCCGCTTTGTCAATGGTCAGTGTTCAGCAAAAGGTACCAATTACTGTTAAGGGGCATGTAAATATACCATGTATATCAAGCTTCAACTATTTTCTAAATAGACTGAGCAATTAAGAACAATTTTACATCTCCTCTTACCTACATCCTTTAAAGTTAATAAATAATTTGAGGTAGATAATATCTATATCAAAAACCATTGACAATACTCTTGTAGAATGAAAGTTGTATGTTATATTCACAGTACGTTTTTTTATAAAAGCTAATATTGTTGTAGTCTTTATAATAAATGTATAAACTGAAAGGTTTTTGGGATATAAAGGGAGGTTTTACTGCTTTAGGAAGGATCAAAAGGTCGTTCTGTATATGAAAAAGGAAGAAATCTTATGGCCAGTTTGTTGTAGACGCATTTTATGATGACCGAGTTGTTGTTTTATAAATAAAGTGTAGAGATTTATTGTATAAAACGAAACAAATAAATAATACAAAATAATTAACTTCATACAAAATTGAAATTATATACAAAAAAAAATATACAAAATTAAAATTATTTTGGACAGATCTGATAAATTTGAAACGGAATAGTAAATTCAGAATTAGAGAAAAAGAATTAGAATTCAGGTAAATAGTTTTTTAATAATACAAGCTTCAAATTATTAAAGTGAGAGTCTTACATTCAGAAGTTTTAGTTTTTTTTTAATCAATGAGACTGCCAAAAATGTTTTTTTTTTAAATTTATTAAAACCAATGCCACCAATTAAACCCAGATTAGATATTGATACTTTTGTAGTACATACTCAATATCAACATCAATATTTCATCCAATGCTGTTGTTAACAAAACTGCCACAAAAAGATGGAAATTTAAATAATTTGTTATACTGAACTATATATGACATCTTTGGGCAACATTGACAATTGTCACAAAAAAAATATATCTTATGTATTTAATCAGTTATTGGTAATGTAATTATTAAATAAAAAAAATACAAAATAGCACCGAGTTTTCATGGATTTTGAAGCTTAAAATCCAATTTCCGGAATTATCTTACAGAATTATGATATCCAATAGAAAAATATATTTTTTGTACCAATGCCAGAGTTGACGCGGTACATGTATAGATACGTAATAAATGTAATAGATTAGTATTAAAGTTGACAATAATAATAATATTATATTGACGAATAGAAATATATATAATATAATATTTCTCAAAACAATAGTATTTCTTCCTCTAAGGAAAGCAATTTCTGTCATATAAGGCAAAGTTTCTGAGTGCAATATTTTATGTTTATGCAACCTCAGTGGTTATGTTTAATAAAATAAAACTAAGCTAACGGTAATTTTTTCTATACTTTATTAAAATTCTTGAACAAAGTATAATAAATTCTTGAACAAAGTAGAAGTTAAGTTATGCATTATGAAATTTAGTCATATAATATTAGTGTGTCTGTTCAAATAACAATAACATTTTGATGAAATACAAATACATATAGTTATAATGTTTGTGTTTATATAATGACAAAAGTATAAGTAAATCAGTAATTATATATTAATACTTTAGATTTACTATACTAGATTGGCTCAGCTATAGTTAAATTTTCTTGTATTTAGTTTAAACATAAATCTTTTTTTAAACATTTGCTAATAGTATATTAATATACAGTTTGAAACCGATATTGTTTATAAATAATCTAATAAATAAATAAACCTTCACATTATTATTAACGACAAATAATATATATATAGTAGTAATTTTAACCTGAATCAAAGAATTTATTCCTTTTATGGTTGGAGACCTGTAAGTGTGTCGAAAATCGATTTTGAGTACGTAAGCCGCTGAATTCGTGCCAAATATGCAACATGCACTAAGACTCCCTGCCCGATATATTGTAACTAATCTGGTAGGCGTGGGTGGGCTGACCTTCACTCCATACACGAAAGAACCGTAAAGGTCTTGCAAATTTCCCATCTCTATAATATAAATAAGTATTATTTAAAAGCAGTTATTATTTAAATCATTAAAATCACAAGAAGTCACGTTTGTTCATTCTTAATTCGGTTATTTATTTGAATTATTTCATTTTTATTCATATACAAATCAGAATATCAATAGAAAAATATAAGCAATGCGTACATTGGATGATACAATATAAAATGCAGCATAGAAATAATGTAGAAGTTTAATATAGTTTAATCCAATAAAGATTCATTTAAAAATAAAGTTAATTTGATAAAAACTGTCTTAAAACGTCTTTATGAGATAAATTTGTATGAACTTTATATAATAAAATAGATGATAGACCGAGTCATAAAAGATGGTTGATAGATAATAAGTCATAATAAACGATACGGAACTCTATATTCTATAAATAAATATTCTAAAGACAGTCTTGGTTATTTGAAAAATAAACAAGAATTACACCAAAACCAATCTTTTAAAACTAATAATATTAAATTTTATTTTTAATCATAGTAGAATTTATTTATTTATACGACTTACTTGAACTTTTATTAATCGTTTATCTTCTTTATATTATTTATATATCTTTGATAAATAGTGTAAAAATAATATTAATGCACCTTCACGAAGACCTTGAATAAATCAGTCGAAAATCAGAGAATAAAATGCTTGAACTGTATTAGCATTAAGATATTCGCATATCCTTATCTTGCATGGCCATGTTTTCAGACGAAGGTCAAAATGCCACAGTCGATATAGTTGCACGTCACTTTGAAGCTTATGAGACTTAAACGAATGCCATTAGGTAATTTTCTAAAACAAGTAACTGGAAAAAACATGTACAACCATAATTTTATAATTTACAGTGAATTAATTACAATAGTGATTTAATGATAGCTATTTGAATGTCCTAAAACACGTAAGCCAGTGATAGTGGTTTTGATTAATGAAAAGGGGCTCAATTCTTGAAACATTTATTGATGACGAATCCTTGTTCGCAATGTATCTTTACATATGTACACACACGTACAAAATCTATATTAACTTAGATTTAAATCAAATGTCAATAATTACTATAATTGCATCACACAATCTCAAACACTTTTGATTAATTTTGAAGTGAACAAAAAAAATAGAATTAATAATATTAAAACCTTTTGACACGTTAGAAAATATACAATTTAAGTAAATAAGTTTATGAAGAATTTAATAAGAAACAATAATAATCAAAATACTTTAAACAATGAGTGATAAATGATTCTAAAAAAAATAGATAATATTTATTTATTCCAAGCAACACTTTCGTGGTTTGACCCATGTCAAACAGAAGTTAAAACGTCATGTTTTCTTTTATATTTTCTTCGAGTGAAGTTGCCCAAAGTTATTTCATGTTACTTTCGTATTTTGTGTTTCAATATTCTATAATGTACCTTATAACTACAGATAATACTAATCAAAGTATAGACAGACTATAAACTATAGACAGAGAAAGATAATATATATATATATATATATATATATATATATATATATATATATATGTCAATGTAACATTTATAATTTAGAAAAGAAATCTATCCCCCATATAAAACATGAGAGAAGCCATACAGTACCCTAATTTATCCTCTTTACCCAATTCTTTAGGAATGTTTTAAGCAGAATGAGGTATTAAATTCAAATAAACAAAGCCGAAACCATTATTTGTGATTTGGTTTGGCAAAATTTTTCACGATTGTTTTTTATTTTTGAAAAGAAAATAATAGATAATATTATATAAAAATACGAAACAAGATTATTGTCCAAATAGCTTTTCATATATATATACTGTATTCAAATACAAAGAATCTAAAACAATGATTTATTTTAATAAGAACTTTGTGTTTAAATTGTGTGTGTTTTTTATTATTAAGGTTAGACTAATTTGAGTTTTTAAAGTAATATTATTATTACCACCGTTCGAGATATTTAATGAAAATATTATTCGTACTATTGATATGAAAAGTAAGTAAGATGTAGCTCAGCTTAGCTAAGTAAAAAAAGCGTTTTACAGGATTTATTTGAAATGTGATATTTTGATTAAATTAAAATAAAAAATACTACTGGCAAAAAATGGAAGCCGAATAATTTTAACAGTTATTTTTCAAGGATCCATATTTCTGAAGTACCAGGGCTTCATAAATTAGTAGCAGACATTTATGTCACTAGCAGCTAGGCTTTTAAATGAAAACTTCTACGTGGCAGCAAATTGTTCAGGCATTTTGACGGGAACAGGAACTAAATGCCCTTGTTTTGTGAAAAGGCGAGAAAAGGTAAATAGGCGCCCTCGATTTGCGCTTCTGACTACCACAAAGCTTTATTAGCTTTGTGAAAGATATATAGGATTTAAAACTTTTAAAAGAAGAACTAAGCCAAGAAATAAAAAAAATTTAAATTGAAAATAAAACTATAATAAATATGTGGAATTAGTTAAAAGAAGATGATTCTTAACATTTAAGTTAAGCCATTTAATAAAATGGAAAAAAACGTGGAGAAAAGATATTTATAGTAATCCTATTAGTTTTAAATGAATGCATACTTAATGTAGTAAGAGTTATAACAGTTCTGGGACAACAATGGCAGTCTGGTAATTTATTACTCAGCTACGGACATCAGATATTTTTCGGTAAGTATTTTCTTTGTCCTTGAGCACGTTGACCTCGCTGTTTGAAAGGTTTTCGAATATATTTCAGTTTTTTAGGACTGAATCATGACCGAGGTAAAGTGCCAATGAATGTAGTTGCTGGACAAATTGATAGCATCCATTGCAACAGCAATAAAATGCAAAGAGAATGATCACTCTTTGGAATATATATATATATATATATATATATATATATATATATATATATATATATATATATATATATATATATATATATAACTTTTGCTATATCTATGAACTTCGAAACCCATAGAATGATTTACAAACTCTACACTGATTATAGAATAAAAAATATAAGTAGGTACAATTTCCATAATATCAAGTTACTGCAACCTTTTACACTTTACTGACAAGGAGGAATGTGAACTGATAACTTTATATCACTAAAACTAAGTATAAAAGGAATTCCTTTCTTTTCAAAGATAAACTCCCAGCAAGATAAGGGATTTACTACATATAGTTTTTATGTAACGTTTCCTAAGAGATACAAATCAGTTATAAATGTTCTTTTTTTTTCTAGATAAATTTATAAAATGTTTATTATAAAAGTTTCAAACAGAAATTGTGTAATAGATATACGAGCATTATAATTTTATTATATTTTGTTAAACTGATAAAAAAACATTTAATTTATTAACGAATGTTTTAGACTGCATCATTATTCAGTTTTTTTAATGTCGAGTTCTAGAACATGCTTAAAAGTTATTGTCAAAATATCTTTCTAAAACTGAGCTATCATATGATATGAATAGCTGAACTCAACTAGCGATTATGCAGCTAGCCATAATTTAAATTAAATCCACTTTAACGATTACGTCAGTTCATTACGATGTCTCCTAAACTACATGTCACAATTCAGTGACAAGTTGTCAGCAACGTTTAAGCGATCCGAACAACTAATGCGCTTATAAACGTAAACATTTCTTAATTGCTTATTAACTAAGCTGTTTATTTTAGAGGCTTATGAATTATTGTTCTCACCGATTATTTTTTTCTTGGGATTTTCATCATTTTATATCACTTCTAGTTTATCTCCATATTATGGTATACAAAACAATGCGCCATATTGGATTTAGTGAGACGTCACCATAAGGTTTGTATAATAATTCTATGGATGTCACTCGATCGAAAAATGCATTGTACGAAAAAAGCAGCGACTTTTATAACTTATAAAAATCTACAACACTTAAGATATCTTCAATATTTTTTTCATTTCTCAATGAAAAATCTGTAAAAAGGTATAGATTTATTAATTAAATTCTCTCATCATCATCGAAATATAATAATATTTGTTATTAAAACGTAGTTTTATAAACGTTATTATTATATATATGAAATGAAGTTAGATGTTGCGAAAATGCTGGTCGCATTTCCTCTTTGAATAGCAATGGTTTCCTAATACTCTTACACTGGAAAATGAGCCAAAAAAAGCAGCCAATTCTCATGTCACGTGTGTGACAAAGCAATTTCAAATAAGTGTTTCGACTGCAAAAGGTAACATTGTGTAACCATGCATATATAGAATCGTAACAAGATAAAATTTGTTTTGTTTTTCAATAAAAAGATTTCATTTAAATCCCTCCAGGTTAAATGACCTGGAGGGATTAAAATGTAATTTGAAGTGATATTGGTTTATGATTTAAATCGGTTTAAAATATCGGTACGAATTTATAATAAATCTAACAAGGCATGGATTTGTAAACATTTTATACGATGATATTTGACTTACCATTTAAGTCGGAAAGGACATGGGGAGGAGAGGGGGGATGGTAAGACAAAACCGCTGGCAACAGCTAGTTTCTAATAATCCAATCCCAATTCCCAATTCAGAATTTTTAAGCTGCTCCGGTTCTTATCACTCTATCTCTAAGTTGTGAGATGAAATATGTCAATGCATATTTCAACCATAAAAGCCATTAAATACCTTACCTTGTGGTAAGGTAAGGTAAGGATTGTTCCTTATTGACTGATGTGGGGGCTATGAGAAAAAATGGTTTTTGTTGATTATAAAAGGTAAAAAGAAATTAGCTGTCGAAAAATAAAATATACTAATGTACGAAATTAAATAGTCATTTAAAGATATTTTTATAGCAGCATATGTAGTATTTATTAATGTATCTCTTAAAATTTAAAAAGCTTATTCAGAAAAATACACTTTTTAAAACGAAGAAATGAATTATTGATCTGTTTAATTCAATTAATATAACAAACGCCTAAGACAGGCAAAGTATCCAGAACTCGTAAGACTTTATGCGATCTTATATAAAAGTGACAAGTTTCACTAAAAGAGAATATAAGTCAGAAAAATATAGATGTAAAGTACTATAATATAATAAGTCGTGTAGTGACTTTGACAGATTACAGTTTTTGTTAGCTCACTCAATTCCCGAGACTAAATTATCTTATAAAACTATCTGAAAAACAAATACTTTCATAGACATGTTAGTTTTTTACCACACAGTTTAGATTAGTTAGAATTTTTACTATATAAATTTTAAATATATATAGCGTTTAAATATATAATAGCGTTTTTAATCGTTCATTGCAGGATTCTAATCTCTATAGTGACGTACTGTTTTATTTATGTTCCTATATATTATCCTTTGACCACGAAGAGGATTAAAGTTCAAGCATTTTGCTAATTAAGTTACTTCCCTAGACCTAAATGGGTATTTCTATATATGTTGATGGTTGGAATGGAGTCAGCACTACGTGGAATATTTAGAAAATACCAACATTAACCATTTATTTTTGCATTTCCGGTAAGAGTATTTGACATTGTTTTAATTCCAACTTTTTCATATTTAGTGCGTAATGAAAATAGTTTTTTTTTTATATAATATACTGGTATAGATATACTAATTAAATTTTACTTTACATACATATTGTTACATATATTAATATTATTTAACACTCTCAAACAAGTTTTGTGTACTTCATCCAAGTTGCGATTAGAGACACAAAGACTGATGTTGCCCGAATCAAAAACTATCGTCCTTTCAATTTCCGTAAAGATAAGCCAAAAGGGTTCAGACATCAGAATATGAAATGGCTGACGTGTCATGACCCCTATCCCCAAATTTGAATGAATTCTTCAAACCTACGTCTACCAAGCTGTCTCGTTAAATTTTGGAATTCTATTCGATAGACACAAAAATAATATGTTTTAGCCTTTTTGGTTGAGAAATGAAAAGTATTCTATTATATTTTCTGAAGATTCTTATTTCAGACACATTTGTTAATTTTTGTATTTAAATTTCGTGATTCGTTATGACTTTTATATATACTTAACTATATTTACGTCTTTATATTGGATTTTAACCCGACTAGTTTGAAACCCATTTGAGGTTCTTTGTCACGAAATCGATTCATTGAGATTGTGGCGTGAACTTAGATTTGGTAATTCTAATATTATTAATTCCAATGTTAGTCTATTTGTTTGTCCTTACCTGGTCACAGAAATAGATAGTTTACAACAAAACAAACAAAACAAGTCCATTGATTCCGTGGAATATTATAGTCATTTTGGAAAGCTTATGTCTTCACCATTTATGAAGACTGCTTTTTTACCTACATCGCGGTAGCAAAACTTTCAAAACTTGTGTTTATAAAAAGCATACATACAATAATTTTGAAATAAACTCTACTTTTTACATATTATAGCCATAACCTTTTATTTAGATTACGTTAAAAAAAATATTTACTATCACGATGTTTTTAAAAAAATATATTTTTTTTAATATTTACTGTAATATGCGCTAATTATGTTATCTGTTTATTTATCACCTATATAGTAAATAAACGGATAACTCATAAATAAACAATAATAATAACAATAAACAGGTAAATAAGTATACAATGTCTTAGACAATAGTAATTTTATATGTTAATATATATATACACACACAGACGTCTAACCTCTGTCTGTCACACTATTACATCTATATTTATGATCTATTTGATAAGCATTATCTCAATAGAAAAATTAGTAACTGCAAAACTACTAGACTAGCTAAACTTGTTGTGAAAACTACAAAGTTGTTGTATCACTAACCAACAACTGTTGAAACAAATTAAAACTACTACCACGATGTGAAACATAGCTTTATAACGAACAATGTAAGAGGCAAATTTATAACACTAGCATCAATTTTGTATGTATTTATATATTCAATATTTTATCAGGTTCAATAAATCAATCAAACTATGCTCAACAAATAACATCAAATCATCAAAGAATTAAACTAGAAAGGCCTTCTATTGCTTAAATCTATACCCTGTATTTATTGTAAAATATCTTATATGTAAAAGAATACACTCTTTATATTTTTATTATCAGTTTCTTGGAAATGAAATTGACATTTATTTTAAACACCATAGTGACTATAATCCTCGTAAAGAAAAAAGAATATATAAAATATAATGGAATATAAACTTTATTATTAAAAGTATTATTGGTATAAACCAAATAACCAACACCTTTAGCATAAGCTTTAAAACAATAAAAGCCATATAAATACAAATTTTAAGTCCATGAAATTACGATTAACTTTTGAACGAAATTCATGAAATATTCAAAATGATGTTTGACGCCACCCCACCAGAGTGCGGTTTTATCTCGTTTCCATACACATCAATGTATCAAGAAATATTTATAACATTTTATGAGATGACCACATGTCAAATTTATTCATGGTATATCAATAATATTATTTTTACAATAAATGTCTTGTTTTGTTTTACAAAATCATGGTTTGTGTAAACAATATCCTAATTCGATAGACAACCGTTCCCATAGATCACATTCTCAGGTGAATAGTAGGTACTTAGCAATAATGAACCAGCAATTATTAATAATATGTTGTATTAATAATATTAATGATCTAACAGCTTAATAAGTAAGCACCTCATTATAGGTTTATCGATAATTCTAGTATAATATCCAAATTCTCGAGACGCTACCTGTAGTTTCAGCATTGTACAGGCTTCGTTTACGAGATGAAGCCCGTCTAGCAGATAAGCATCTTCGGTATTAATGGAATAAATGTAGTATAGCTTGTAATGGTTATATTAAATAGGTAGTTATATAAATATTTTCTTTTAATGTAAATTAAGTTGCATTATAACTGCACATGAAGAGAGCGAATAACTGCGAATGGTTCCTATAAAATTCCAAGGAATCAAACCATTGGTATGAGCGTTATAAACAACTGAAAAAAATCTAACTCAGAAACACCGGGGGGGTAAGAGTTAACTAAGTTACAAGGTACACATCTCCTAGATAGAAACCGATATGCACAATCATGCGAATTTCTCTCCCTCTCTCGATTCTCTTTCTAAGTGTGTGTTTGTGACTGAGTATGTGTGTGTACACATGCAAGTATGGTGGTTCGAACAGATCAGAGTAGAGCTAGTCGGTTATATCACCTTAATACTGACACCCTAGTAATATCGTAATCTAGTTATTGGTTTTAATTTAACCAAAGAAATATTGTACGAAATTCTTATATTTACAGAGTGTAAACCTATTCTTTTACCTATTCTTCTTTCTTCTCTATATTATTAGATATACTTTTTAAAAAAATATTATACAAGTTAATATTTTATAGTAGCTGTAAGTCAAATAACTCCCAAAAGACTCCAATTGTTATTCTAGCTGGTACTTAATAGCCTGTATATAACGGCATGATAAAATGCAGTATTTCATATAAATATGACATGTTGGTACATTATGATCTGCGCCTGGAGAGTTCTTTGGACGAGTAACAAACTCAAGTTATTTCCAAGCAATCTACGTTATCATTCGCTTGTTTGTAGTTGGCGAAATAGTTTATTCTAAAGGGATAAAAACAACCTTTCTTTTATATGTTTTCTTCCTTTATGTTTTCTTTCTTCATATATTTAAAACTTATCGACCGCTAGCTAATAAATAAAAAACCACTTTTAAAAAATCGTGAGAATAGTTTTTATTATAAAGTAGAGTATGGTATAAAACCAAATACACAGAGGATGTGTACCGTATATTCTCCCTCTCTCTTTCTCTGTGAATGTGTGTGCGTATGAATATATTTATAAATATACTAGCGGACCCGACAGACGTTGTCTTGTACACGCATCTTTAATTTAAAAAAATCAAACCTTTAAAAAAAAATATATTAAAAAGTTATCACAATGTCTAACGTCATTACATGTACATTTATCATAATTCGACCAATCGATACCGTATGATTTTTTGATTTGAAGATTTTTTTGTTTGAATAAATGAATTTGTTCCAAAATTTCTTTTTTATTTCATTTTTTACGTAGCGAAGCACGTTCCGGGTCGCTAGTACTAAAATATTTTTCTTATTTCTATCGCAACGCCAACTGTCAGGGCAGACTATAATTAAAACATATTATAATTTAATATTTGACATTGCCATGGTAACGCAGTCCGTCGGAACCAATGTGAAACATTCCAGAATCACCACCTACTTACACATTAAAAATTAATCAAAAAATCATTTTCCAGTGGACCAAATTGTGAATCTGAATCTAAACAATTCTCAAGTCCCCTTGAACACACACAAAGAATTTCATAAAAATCGGTCCAGTCGTGTAGGAGGAGTTCAGTGACAAACACACACACACAAGAAATACATGTATATATAAGATATGTATAAGAAATACAAATATATATATATATATATATATATACATGTCAAATATGCGGGCAAATTATACGGTTTAGGTACCGAATATACCCGGTTTGAGTAAGTATTAAAATTTTTCTACTGTCTATGTGTCTACTCGACACAGTAAAGAACTGAATGGTAAAATTAAGATTTATGTCATATAAGAAGTCAAAGAAATCTTATAAATAATGTGTTGAATAAAGCTTAATAATATAAAGCAATTTGGATTCAAATCCACATTTATTTCGAAACATATAAAGTCAACATACTTATTTTATTATTGCTAACCTACAATAGGTATTTATTTAAGTCAACATTTATCATGAAACTTAAATCAGAATTTATTTTTAAGCTTCAAAACAAGCCTTAAACCGCAAATCAAATGGTAAACCGAATAGTTCGGCCGAATATTCAGTTCGGTAAAGGTTAAGCCGAATAATAATCGGTATTCGGTTATTCGGTGAAACCACTATCCGGCGCATCTCTATTTTATATTAAAGAATATGGTTTCTGATACAATAGCTTAGTCCAAACAGGTATATTCAATATATAATCTAACTTCTTAATCCTCCTCTCGATAGCTTCAACACAATAGCACTGCGGTCATATCTACAAATATTCCAGTTATGTATTTAAGACGATATTACAAAGTAATTATTGTTTTTTTTTTGTTAAATCATTGTTGCTGAAAATCATTCCAATAGGCAGACTTCATACTAAAATTTTATCTGGCAGTCAACCCCGAAAAAATTGGGAAGGAAACAATTCATACAAGGGTATAACTAAATAAAAGTTAACAACTAAAATATGAATGTATTCAATTCATAATAAATTTAAAAAGTTTTTGTTAAGTTTTAGTGTTGGTCCTTTTCTATATACCACTGAACTCATGCTACTAAAGTCTGACAGGACAAGTCTAATTCTACTTAAAATATAAAACTTTGACCAAAAATACACATTCATGGGAATGGCCTAAAAAGTAAATTCACTAAAAATAAATAAACGAATAAAATATTACACTTGATATATTATAATATAAGTTTGTAGAGTTCATTAAAAAAGGTTTTTGTTCTAAAAATATTTAATCTAAAGAGTTTTACAGATCATTAAAGAGAGTTAAAGTGATAATTGTGTGTTGAGAGCTTGAATTATTTAATGAGGTTGAGTTGAAAACGAAGAAATAGAGTTGTTATTTGATTGTCTTTAAATTATGTATTGCTATTTCACTAATTAATTTAATTAGTTAGTTCCAACTTACACTAAGATTTAAACACTAATGGTGTCGGAAGGCTTCACCGGAAAAACAGTTATGTTAGAAAATTATTTTTCTATCTCTTGGGAATAATACATTTGTAACATACCCTATGTCTTTTCTTTACCCCTGTCAACAAATGTGCAAAATTTCATGATGATCGGTTGAGAAAATAAAGAAAGCGTGAACGGGTAACAAATAGACATACATACTCCCATTCGTATATATAATAATAGTTAGGATATTTTAAAACATACGAATGTTAAAATAAGTTGTATATATTACTATAAACTCAGTTTTGATGATCTTCTAAAACCGCTTCTAACACCTCTTCCTGAAAGTTTAAGTAATCTAAGTTTCTAAAAGCTTAAGACAGTATTAGTACCTATATCTAAGTATATATAAAAAAATATAACTTCTTGTAATATAGTCATTTGCTAAAAGAACAATTACAACTGAATAATTTAGTTCCGTAGTTAAAAAAATGTTGGAGCATAGCTCACATGCTGGTGGGCGAACGCCGGGAACCTCCTCGTGGTGCTCCCTGGGCAACAACGGTTAATGAGAACCTTCGGGTTTTCCCGTTGGCTAATATCCGGCGCGGTGGGGGTCGGTCATGGGGGTTCGTGCCCCGGCCGCTGATTCTTTCACTGTTGGGGTGCTACTTCCGCACCTCTAGCGGTAGGTGGACCGGCGGCACGGGACGTTCCGCCTTGTACAGATACTCTCGGGGCACGGATGCTTCGGGGGGTATCTGCACAAGGTGGCGAGGAGAGAGGCGACCCCCTGTTGTCACCACTGTGATGAGCCACAGGACTCGGCTCGTCACATCCTGGAGGAGTGTGCGGCGTGGGACCGCCAGCGAGAAGAGCTAGCGGTCGTGGTCGGCAGCAGTGTCTCGCTGTTGAGCGTCATTTCAAAGATGCTGGACTGTGAGGACGTTTGGGTCGCCATGGCCTCCCTCTGCAAACAAGACATTGCCGCAAAGGAGGCCGCGGAGCGGGTCAGGGAGCTAGCCTCTACCGCTGACCCACTCCGTAGGGATAGGCTGGGAAGAAGGAGGCGGGAGTATGCCCGCCGCTTCCTTCACCAGCCGTAGTACCTGGGCGGGAAAGGGGGGTGGCCTGCCTGCGGGGGGGCTCGAGCCTCTTTCCATCGTTTGATAGCGTTGGAAAGTTGACCTGGGCGTCGAGGGTGAGAGGGCGCAGGCCCTCTTTGCCGGGATCGGCTGCGGAATCGCTCCTGGTACTTCTCTGATAGCAGAGTGGACTGTGGAATGGTTCCGTGGCTGTTTGGAGGGGTGCGCGGTGATCGCTATCTTACTGAAGAAGAGGCCGTCTGCGGCGGTTAGGGTTTGGACCTCTTTCCACCAAAACACTTTAGAGAGGGTGCTTGGTGGGGAGACGGTCAGGGACGTTGCCTGGATTAATCGTTGCCAAGTGCGATGCCACAGTTGCTCTTGGTGATGGTTAGTCTGGGTGTGGTGGGTTCCCGACTTATGCCTTTTTTTGATGGTCTCAGACGATCACCGTATTCGGCGGTCAAAGTCTGTCGGATTCGACGTTTGGCCCTTTACGTGAGCGAGCTTTAGTGCGGCCCGGCGCGTGGTTCGCGGTTTGACCAGAGCCCCTTCAGAGGCAGCAAGCCAGCAATATTTCAAGCCTGTGAAAAAGGGATGAGTGCCCGTGCTCGTTGCGGGGTGCCCTCTCCGTGGATCACGTCGGGGCATCGCGGTGAGTGCGAAAGCGATCCCGTGGTGTCCCATTATGACATCGGCGGCAACCGTCAGGTTTAGTGAGTAAGAGTCTCACATAACCACCCCCATCATCCCCTGGATGGAGGCGTGAATCCATGAGGATTCCTAAGGCAAAAAAAAAAAAAAGAGCTCACACGCTGAGTATTCCGTGCCACGACTTATAATACAAAGCAACTCTTTATAATTAAATAGTTATTTAAGTTATTTAATTCTGGAACAAACAAGGACTCCCAGTTGTTACACTAATAAAAAAAAAGACAACTAATAGATTCACTTGCTCTTTCCCCTTATTTATAGCGACCACGACCACGAATGTGCTAGACAGATGGTAAAAGATTTTTAAACATGGTCTATTCATATATTATTATTCTTAAAATACTGCTGCGAGTTCTACAATTCTAGTGATTAAATTCAAATATTTTTCTCCAAACACACTTCAATCTGTACAAGTTAGTTTGCCTGGATATATGGAAAATCTTGTTCTTTCAGACCTGGAAGATACTATATATAGAAAACTAATCATTTAATTTTACTCGCTGAAGGATGTTCTATTTCCAAGAAGAGTTAAAAATAATCTTCGGTTTTTAATAAAAATAATATGATGCAGCATCAAAAGAAAAGCGTTTGGTCCATTTATTACATTTACCTTTATACCTCAAAGGGTCTTTGATATGATAGGAACTTAACAAAAAATTTCAATCAATATTTTCTTTATTATATTACATTGATTTTATAAGATGTATTAACGCTACAAGGATTGTATGGTAATGTTAAAATACCAGCCATAATCCCGTCTTATGTAAAACATCCTTCACAAAATATATATTTTAATCAATGTTTAACCAAGACAAAAGCTATAGGATCTTGATAAATTATTAACCCATACCCCCTTTGACCCCCGGAAGCTAAGTTACGATCCTTGTAATTAGGATGGGGGGACAACGCCTTATTGTCCAATATTCCATCTGAGGGTAGATTTTCTGTGCCAACAATGTTGCTATTAATTTACATTGATGGTTACTTTAGTGGAAACAAGGAAGTAGAGACTAATCAGTTTAGTATCGGTAGAGCAAAATAATGTTGATGGCTATATCTACAAATTTTCATTTTACATAAATATCTCAATTTACAAAATGGATGATATATTTTTAAACAATGTCATATGTTTATAATTTATATATTTTTATTATATTTAACTTTGGAAAATTTTTAAATTTATTTTAACTTTATGTTTACCAACTTTATTTCCAAAGCTTCTATACTAAATAAAGGAACACTCCCATATTGGAAGTATTTTTCATTGCAATGGATAAGAAAAAAAGAAAAAAAAGGTAACTTAGATTAAGTGCAACGGACAGCCTTATCGCTAATGGCGTTCTGTGGACAACCCTTTAAATGGTAGACACAATTCGAATGAGCGGTTATTTTAAGAAATATTGACTTATACTTAATTTATTTAACTCAATTATAAAACATGTATAAAACTATAAAAAAATACAAATAAAACAACGAAATAAGAACAACATACATGATAATTATTAAGAATTGTCATGTTGCTTACCTGACAGCTTCCAAGCTAAAGTATTTAATATATACAGTAGTAAGTATTAAATTTTAACAGATAATCTTAATAAACCATTAATAGATTTATCTATTAATCACAGCATACTGGGTATGGTAATTAATAAACACAGAACAACGAAATAATAATTTAAATTTATTTAACGATATCCTGCTAGGCTTTTTGTTATTACTGTACTTATTGTAACTTCAGTAGGGAGACTTTTGGTAATAATAAGGTGATTCGTATGCAATTCCGTTTGTTTTCGAAGGTCCCCTTAGAAAAGCTCCGCCCACGCTCAGACAGTTTGTTATTTCAGCTTTTGGATAAAGCTTCTTATATAAAGATACTTAAGCCGTTAAGATATTAAGGGTATGGTAATATAATACAAAGTAAATAGAATTTAATTCAATCCGTGATCTAATCTATTCAAATCTCTAAACGTGACAATTCTCTAAACTTTAACGAACTTGAAAGTGATTCCAAAAAGGGAGTACGCAATTCTAAAATTAAATTATTTATAATAAAAAACTCAATGTCATATTTATATTTAATTAGTTATTTCGTCATTGCGTATTTATTTGTATTTTGAATATAATCGTTGAAGGAAACAAGAAATATTAATATGCAACCCGAACCAGCTGTCGGATTCGCATAAAAATTTTACCCATGCTTATTACCCCCTCCCTAAAACTTCTTAACTTTTTAATATTTATCGTTACCC
Source organism: Napeogenes sylphis (assembly GCA_959347405.1). Lineage (NCBI taxonomy): Eukaryota > Metazoa > Arthropoda > Insecta > Lepidoptera > Nymphalidae > Napeogenes > Napeogenes sylphis. The sequence continues at coordinate 28,537,534 of OY365784.1, forward strand.
AAGGCGAATAAAAGAGAATTTATCTTTTCAACACACTATCTATGTACACTCATTGGTTCTCGTATATTTTGACCTACCGTTCATTTGAAAGGTATCGTTTCTTTATTGTCTTCTATTGGGTTTCTTTAAGTAATGTAAAAACGAAATTCCAAAAATTTGAAAAGTTTGAAACGTGTTAATTTAGATAAGAAGGTTCTGTATGGAGTATAGATTAGTAGTATATATATTAAAAACTAACATGATTGTAATAATAACTACCAACTAGCGCTTCATTAGATTAATTTTATTCAAAACTTAATAACGGTATGTTTTATTACGTTATGTATATGGGTTCATTTAGTCAAAACCAACAAAATATCCAAAACATCGGTGGGTGAAACCAGTATAGTGGGGAGAAACATTAAAACCACAAGGACTTAGAGAACATTTGAGATAGTTTACGAGTTTTCAAAGTTATCCTAATCGTATCTCACTAATAACGTAAACAAAATGTGCATTGCTCATCTACATCGATGTTTCCAAATGCCAAAATTAAAGTATTCACGAATTTTACAATTTGTAAGGCCTCAATTAAGAGGTAAAGCTGCACTCTCTAAAACCATAATTAAGAGATAATTAAAATAATGTTGTTTCTTTTATGTTAACTTTAAATATTTGTTAATGTAACCCTAGTTTAAGTGAACATCACTTATTATTTTTATTTTTTTAAATATTGAGCTTTATTGAGATAGAATAATCAAACTACATTTCAATAAAATTCACAGAAACATCAAATTAATTAATTATTTATGATAGCACATGATAAATTTATTGTTATTACTTTTGTATGTAAACATTAACATTGTTTTTGAATGGCTATTAATTAATTCATATAATGAATGTTTGTTAATTTAATTATGTTTCCAAATGCGATAAGTTTATTAATGTAAACGCTGCCTTACACCACTTCGCCGTACCCACTCCGACGGTACTGTGAAAGCGCTCTTAAATTAGAAGGGTTCTTTGAATTATGTGTTTACTAGCTTACCGTCCATTTCTCTACTTGCATACCTAAAAATATATTATATATTTGTAGATTTACTGGTATATATATATTTCTACTTAATGGTAGCCTGTCTTAAGTAATTAGATTAATATGTGAAGCAAAAACTTTGTACTCCTTATATATAAAATATACGAGGATGGAAAAGTTTGAAATTTGGCATAGTTAAAGTTTATATGACGAATAAGTGCAAAAAGCTTTACACACATTATAATGCGAATCCTTACACACACTACTTTATTGCTGACGTTGTCAATGTCAAGTACATGTTAGTCTAATAATTGATTTGATTATCGCCAAGAGTTTATTGAGGTAATAGAATAAAAAACAAAAATTTATATGCACGGAAAGTTTTGCTAAAATACTCACTAGGATTAAAACTTAAAATTACGGTCGACTAACAGCCACTGGCCGACCATTAGTAATGAATAATAACCCTAATCCAAATATTATTTGCCGCATTCGATGAAATGATAAATTTTTAAAATTAATTCAATTCTTCAACATTCAACAAAAATTTTAAAATTATATGCATTTTATTATAAATGTGCTAATCGACAAATCCAATGTATTTCCTCTGTCCGAATACGTGATCATTTACTATAAAAAAATATTTAAAAAACAGTTAATATATTATATTTATTTATTTGTTACTAAAGATAGTTTCGGAAAAATAATTCGTGTACATATTTTTAAATAAAATGTGTATAAAATTTTACCGCCGGTTGTTGAATGATGATTAAAATAAAATTGATTTGGCAGCACTGTCAAGAGCTATGATTGGTTGTCCATCACGCCATAAACCAATCGGAAAGGTTAACGGGGTTTGACAGCAAATTCGTTAATTTTAAACCCGCGAAATAGAGATATTGTCAGTTTAAATTGTGTATTTTTTGTGTCTGTTATTTGACTTACTTACTTTCTTATTTGAAGTTAACCAAATTTTATCTGACCTTTATTTGATAAGTTCTTTGATATGATTTAAGAGGATATTTTCAGTAGCGTATTTATTTATATCTTTTCCACTTTAAATCCATATAGATATAATAATATAGATATAATCCATCCAATTTTCTCAATGTTTATGCCATGAAAGCTTTTACAGGTCTTATCTATTCGAAATTTAATATCTGGTTACTTGGAAAACACAAAAGCTTCTTGCAAATGCAATAATATTTATAAAATACAGCTACAGAATACACGTTAGAGAAAAGTCAAGGACTCGTGTCCCAATTTTCTGTTTGTAAAGCCTGTCGTACGTAAAGTATCTACTGATAATAAATAAATAGTAACGGATATAATATAGAGTTATTGATAATAGTACTACTTTTAAGATTTACCTTAAAGAGAATTACATGAATATATATATAAATATGTGAAGGTTAATTTATTTGAAAGATTCTAATATTGAATTTAAAGATCTCGTCGGTTTTTAGCTAACAATCTAAAACCGAAAACTGCATTACAATTTTCATGTTGGCATTACGTAACGTCAATTGAGACAACAGTCATGCAACCAAAATAATAAAAGGAAAATCTTAACAAGCAGTGTAAATTGTTTTTCTAAACTAGTATACTATATCAAATGTAATTGATAAATATAATTAATGATATATGTTGTCATCTCAATTGTAGATTTACATATATATACAACCTTGTTTTGATTGGATGTCCTTGGAAACTGAAGGTCATTGTATAATATTGTCATCAAATTGTAAAGTAGAATATTATTACTATTAATTCATTACTATGTTATATATTTTAGGGGATAAACAATTTTGAGATATCACTGAGGTTGCAGCCTTGTCGATGATTTTTTCATTCAACATAAAAAAACTACATGGCTTAACACAATTTAAATCTATTTTAGGATTACGTTAATATTATAAATAAAATATTTAATCTGTTTCCCAGAGGATGTTGAGGAAATAAAACGATATAGTAAAATGATTTTTTTAGGTAATTTAATATTCAACACTTATCAATAGAGATTTTAATAAGGGATAATATTGTTAATTTATTTATTTATTTTTGCTAAATATATAGGTGTAAGTTGAAAAATGTAAAGTTGGAACATTGAAGCGGCATCTAGTGATGAGTAACTAAAATAAATTAAGTTAACTTGGTATAAATAAGACATTATAAGTTAACTAGCTCAAAAGCAAAACAATTATTTTCATAAATACATACATGTCAATTTTCAGAAACTTTCTTAATAATAAAGGTGATTCACAAAACCTATTTAAGTATTTATATTTAAATCAATCTAGCGAAATGTAAATTATATGAAAAAAAATCTCTATAGATAATAATTATTATTGCAATTGTTTATTCGTTTTATATTCCTGTTAATTTTTAAAAACATAAAACACATAAAAAACACCACGTTATTAAAAAGAACCTTAAATTAGACCTCATTTAAGGTTAAGTTAATATTTTTTAAATAGATACCAAAAAATATATACTAGCAATGAAAGACTCGTATTATTTACGGATTTTTATAAATAAAGCCGATGCAATATCTATTCCAAATATTTCAATTGCCTGCGAGCTACGAGTATCTCAATATCCGGCTTACCTATATTACAATTGTTTCTACCACAACGAAATATGAGATAAATTCAGATAGATAGATAGATTTAGTTCACAATTTATAGGTAAATGATTAATCTGTATTTTACAGATATTTTATCTACAAATATCCAAACATTAATATTAGCTTCTTATCATAGATATTCGTAATATTTTATCTTTTTTTCGAAATAAAACTTTATAAATAATATTACTCTGCTGTGTAAAAGATAATAAGTGTTTTATTTGCAATAAATATTCAACCGTTTGTTATATTAAAAGCCAAAGAAAAGGTTGATGCAAAATACAAATAACATTTCCAAGTTATGTTTATTTTTAACAACATTTTCTAGTTGCATATGGAGCTTATAATTTACTATTCTCCAGAGTGCGCTGTAGTTTTCCCGTATATTTTCATTAGCATAAAACTTTCAAGGCAAGTTACATACTAACACCATAATAAAGTGTCGCCGCTGCCTATTTCAAATATCACAACTTGTTATGTAATAACTTTCCCTAAAAGTTATGTGTTCAAAACAAACGTTATACGTAAATAAGTTCAAAATAACGTCAAATTAAAGTTCATTCAAATATCCTTGAATTATGTTATAAAAAAGGTATATTATATAAAAATATTTCAGACAAAAACACGTTAAGGTGTATATCCGCTTAATCCTCATGTTAGTAAAAGGTTTTTTCGTTCAAAGTACTTTTTAATCCATGATTATTAACTTTACAAGTGGGTAAAGCCCAAGTCAATTTTCACCTACTTTAATATAAAAATGAATATTTCCTCTTCTTTATACCTATAATATCATATTAAGTACAAAGTATTTAAAGCCATAAATATTAAATGAATATTAAAATTAATATATTAATATGAGTATATATTTCATTGAATTTATCAATATTACAATATATTTTGATGTGGCTGATAAAGCAATAATTCTATAATGTGATTATAACCGAAACCCGTCCTAAATAGCAAGTCATTTGGGAATATATAATGTGCTTACAATAGTGTCAACATGTGTTCATTAACATTAATAATAAATTAAATTTGGAATCTTTTAAAAATTATATATTTTATTTACCAAATACATGATCGTAGATTTGAATAAAATTTCAGGAATATTTAATTCAATATTAATATCACTATAGTAAAAACGACAGGAAAGGCTGTTGTGATTCCTCCGATGTTTCAAGAGTCAGACCGCAGACGACTTAGCACAAGGTTGTCTTCCTGTCTAACACGTTAATATTAGTTTCACGTGTATGTTTGATTGTTTGTTTGCTTATAACCGACTTTTTCGAATGCGATTTTGTCTCATTTCCCACGGACCGATTTGTTCATACTTTATATACACATCAAGGACCGATAGTCAATAATTCGATGAGATTATCTCATTATCCTGATAAGGATCTCCAGGATTAATAATTATCTTAAGCTAATTTGACTTGTTCTTTAGTTTTATTAAACTATATTTATTATATATATAAAAAAATCCTTAGACTCTATAATGTGCGTTTGTACATAATTATAGCTATAAGCGCAGTACAATTTCCTTATTTCCCCCATGGATAAATATAAATACGATTAGATTTATATGTTAGTATACTAGAAGTAACACACTAATCACAATTTTGTATACATTTAACCGTCAAACATTGTATTCAAATAAAAAGATCACTATTCAATCCGTACTTTTTATTCAAGGCTAGACTTCCAACTGCAACTCCACGACTTACCTCTTCAAATAGAATTTAATTAATGGATGCAGTAAGATATATCTTTTATCATTTTCTAAACAAACAGTACTATTATTTTATTTTATAAATAAATCTTGTTTGCTGAAAGAGTTAATTAAATTAAATACATTTTGTGACGCGACAAGCGAGAAGTTTGTAATTGACAGTTCAAGTGGATTTAATTATAGTTTTTAATATGCTATGATGAGAATTATATAAAAAACTAAACTTTTGTCTTGTCTATTAAAGTTAAATTAATTTTACTTGTTGGTACCCGTATTTGAATGTTTACAATTTAGAGAACTGTTTGTTATTAATTAATAATTCCCAATTAAAAGTTCGGATAATAATTTTATATTTGATATTTGATCCTTCATATTTGATAAGTACCTATGTCAGTAGAGAATTTAGCATTCATATTAATTATAACATATAAATGTTTAAGACAGACTTAAACATTTATTTCTTAAAATAAACTCTTTAAAAAGCACATAAGATAAGCTTATACCTAAATTAATATTTTAAAAGATACAAAATTTACATAAATCAAATTATCAGCTTATAAATCTGAATAAACCATAATTATTTTATACAGGTTTCCATTATATATATAAAAAGTATTTATATATTAAAGTTGAAATTTTACTTTGAACTAAGAAACATTCCTTTGAAAACAAATGAATTACCTAAAATACTTTTAGATTAAGATTGTTTCCTTAAATTTCCATAATAATAATAAAATTTAAAAACAGTATTACGATTTCGGTTGGCTTGGGAGATATGGGCATCACTTTTTTTTGTATGTTTATTAATTAAAATGTACATTAAAAAAAAATTAAATAGAATAATAAAAAATATTGTCTCTGCGTTTTTCCAACCACCTATGCCCTTAGTCAATATACTCCAGACTAGAATAGAATGACATTTGATCGCTTTCAGTACTCAAGTATTGTTATATAACTTCATAATAATATATTCTTGCATAATTTTTTCTAATTTGAAACAACTTGTAGATAATGAATTAATTAAATTAAAATTTAGTGATTACATATTATTACCATTATAAATTTTGTATTATTTATTCTAGGTATGTTATGTGAGCAAAATGCGACAGCTGCGTTTCCAATGACATACATGCTGACTCATATAACCTACCCTCCCCTACCTACTCTACAAAATAAAAAATACTTTATAATGAATTTAGAATGGAATTTGATAATAAATTTGCATAAACAAAATATAAAGCGAATAAGATATAAGATACCGAAATTACGTCTTTACTTGGAACATTAATCGCGAAATTCGATCTTCCCTGCGATGTCGTGCAAAAATTATAGCCACTTTATTAGCCCACTACGGCCGCGCCTACGGGCTACGATATTCGTAACACTTCAAACAGGTAAGACATTTCGCGATTCAGTGTAAATCAAAGAAAGATAAGATATTTTAATCAAATACCATACCAACAGATATATTTTTAATATTCAGAAATTTAATAAAAATTAAGTTTGACATTTCAGCAAATGCTTTAGAAAAAAAGTATTACATTTTTTGTTTTATTATTAAAATAACTTTCCATTCAAATTCCATTTTGATTCATTGGGAATTCGACAACAAAAAGCTCAACTCATTATTAAGGGTCTATTAGACTTCAGCGATTGTATTAGCAAGTCTAAATATATCTAATCTAATCTAAAGAACGAGTGAAGCTGCTTTATAAGTGATCTTCATAAGCACAAGATAACTAGAAATTTTAATTCGCATATAAGTGTAATGATATAATGTAAAAAATATAAGTAAGGGCAGGTTTGTCTTCACTATAAACACTTGAACATCAGTTCAAGAAAAAATGACTCACCATAAATTAAAACGTTATTTTTTTTTTCATAAAATAGAATTCCAATTGAAATTTAAATGCAACTGCATTCATTGCAATTCAATAACTATTTAGTATAAGCAAAGTGGAGGTGTAAAATAGGTGGGGGTTCGTACTGACCTCGTATACAAGAATCCAATCGTCAAACAATCTTCATTAGATTTGGTCGAAAAGCAATATTCCAAGCAATATCCATATATTTTTATATGAGGATTACATTTCTATAGTCATAATTTTCGTTGTTATGTATTTTAATTAAATATATATGTTTAGCTATTAATACTCACTTTAAGTGAAAGTGTGTTTGTTTGCCCCTTAACTGTTTTGCTATATAAAATGGCGAGTTATTCTGCGGAAAAAGTCAGCGGGTTACGTTTTTCCGACGGCACACGAAAGTAGTGCGTTAATTCGTTTTGTGAAAATATATTTTTAATATCTAAGAGTTAGCTTTTCTTATGCGAGATTTTCTACGTTCGCGTAGACGGCTAATGTTCGTTATTTTTTTGCTCATAAACTATTAAATGGTAAGTTCAAATATTTAAAATATATTTATTTAAAAACATTATCAGTATATATCAATATATAAGAAACACGCAAGCATTTGAATAATAATAATGTGAATGAAAATCAAAATAGTTTAAAATGGATAACAAAATATAATTTTCATATAATTAATGTAAACAACATTACAATTACGGTCGCAGAGCAGTTCCTGACAAATAAACAAAAACAAAACTATAACAGAAAAACCTAAAAAAAAATGTTATATAACAAATAATTTGTGAACGCATAATAAGAATTAGAATAATCGTAATTATCATCTTACCGCCTTGTGGAGAGAGCAGCAAACAATCAAAGATTTTTTGTAACAAGAGCCAAAGATAAAAATGTGTCCGAGTAGACTGAGCGGAGTCGCGCGTCCAGCGAGCGAGTTGTCGCGACTTGCGGCGTTTGTGCGCCGAGGGTGCGATTGTACAAACACGGGACAGGTCCGCTCGCGAGGGCGGCTCGGGTAGGAATCGCGTCACCCTCAGTCCCTCTAGCAGGGTTACGTAACGCGGAGTAGCGCAGCGCGGTCCGGACCCCGCTCCCCGCTTTTAGGGAAAAGATGAATGAGTAAAGTTTCCTAACGGACGTTAGTCCATGGATCGCGTTCATTTTCGGATCGCCCCGCGGTTATATAAAACAATTCTACACATGCGCGTCTTGGCGCCGCACTATGACGACGCGGCATGCTTTTTTGACGCCGGCGCCGATAGCCTCACAACTTGTTTATCATTTAGGACTGATTACTTTGCAATAAATAGCTTTTATATATACGAAAATATATTATATTTATGTAATAAATTATTAATAACTTCAGTTACTTAGTAGTTAGTTCAGGTCTACAGCTAATATTACGAATATTTAATCAACTCTTAAATAAGTCTTATTAAAAAAACCATAAAATGTATTTGAATTAATTTAATTCAGTTTTGACCGCAGCTGTCAATACTTATTGGAAGAAATCTTTTCGTCCTTTAGAATTCTTAGTAAAAATGACTTATATTATTACAAATTTATAAGTTATAATTTTCTAAGACATATGCGAGGACAGAATTATTAAACAATAAATTTATTCCCACTTTCGTTATAACTGTGTATGTTAATATTACTTTGTCACGCAGAGAACAGAACAATTTGGTAACACATCGATAGAATAGAATCGACAAAAGATAGAATACTTTTATCTTGATACACATCTATGAGGGAGTGAAATAAAATAAAAAAGATATTATTTTCAAAGAGTTGTCCTATAAAGTCCAATGTCACATGTAACTTGTTTTATTATATATTAATGAATATTATAATATAGATGTCAGATAAATTAGAGCCTACAAGATATAAAAATATATATATTTAAAGATATACATTTTTTTTCTTTTCATACTGATCCTTATAATTTATTAGACTGATGTTCTATTCCTGGTGTTAAAGAAAACGCGGTAGGAAAACCTGCATATCCCAATAAAATTTCTCGGCGTTTGCATGTTTGCAAGAGAATCTTATTTATTCTGTATAGATCGCTACCAAGAGATTTTATCCGAATACGCTGAAGCCAAACATAAGGTACCTACAAACATATTGTCTGGTTCCTACTCTGTAGGTAATAAAACAATCACCAAGGATTACCAACATTATCAGTTTATTAAACTACGTTAAATAAATTTGAATATTAAATAGTAGAGAATGCTTCGAGAAATATTAAATTAATAAAATGTACGTACCATTTTTTTTCATTCAGTGTAAATAAAACTATATTTTATTTTTTAATAAATATTCTATCGATACAAATAAAACATACAAACAGTGTCTGGTATATAAAATATTTAACGGTAGAAATTCACGTTTGCTCTTTTGATATTGGATATATTTATTCCGAAGAGTCGTGCTGTGACTGAAATAAAACTTATGTCTCCAGCCTCATTGTTCTGATTATAATAACCCAGACTCCTGTTAATTGTCTTTTTCTATATAAGCAATCATTTTTTGATTAAACGCAGTGAAAAATTGTATTACATTTTCATTTCAATTAAAAATGCAGTAATCTCAATTTTAATAACTATGACTGATACTTGAAGTATTATTGTTATTGAGTTATTATCGATTTATTTAAAGCAATTCCGACTAAGTTATAAGTAATAGTAAAGTTATAACATTACATTACTAATAGAGCAAATTTAAAAACTTAAACCAACGCCAACACAAATAATTATTTTTCGTTGTCTTTTTAATAATAAAACTACCTATAATGGAGTGGATGTAGTTTCCCAGATTACTTAATGTGTTTTAAATATTAAACATAATAAAATATGCTTCATTCGGCTTATTTATATATATAATTAGTAACATCGTGAAGTTATTGATTTTAACTGGTTTATTTATGACTGGTAATATTATAATCATATTTCATTCGCAGGGTGCTTCGCCTCTCTCCCAAACCCTCCCCATAAGTCATCTATCATCAAATCAAATACAATTTGGGCAAAATACAGATCTAGGTATGATTGTAATTAGACCTCACATCAGTTTTGTGTTTTCTCGTTGAAAGTTTTATCCGAAGTAAAAAGCTTCCTACATATTGCTTTTATAGAAATAGCTAATCAGCGTAACCAATTTCAGCAAAATCTTTTCAATTATTTTTTTGCATTATTTGCTGACAAACCACATAAACAGATGAAACCTTAGCGTATGCATTATGTCTATATTTAATATACCTCATTACTATTTTAATATATAGGTTTAGATATATTATTGATTGAAATGTTCATGCTCAATAAAGTATCTGTTCGTCGTAAATGAGAAAAGTTGTTTAATGTACAGCATCATTTATCTCCTTAATTAGAGCTTGTCACTCTGTTTATTGGTGGACGAAACATTCAAACAATGAATGCTGCAAATCCATTCTTTGAACTTGCCGTCAGCTGTTTCAAATATGTTCCAAAATGTATACCTATTTTAGAGTGTTTCGTTTCAATTAGTAGATTTACCGAATTTAAGCTCCAATGATTATCTGGAACACACAAACCTCAGGTATATCTTAGGTATATATTTCAAAAGCTCAATGCAAAATCAATAAAATGTAATAACTCTAAATAATATTAAGATTAAGGCAAAAAATATTTTAGTACATATAATTTTCTGTTTCTTTCTGTTAAAATTAATATACTTTTTCATTAATGAAACACTATCATTGATCTATAATATATTTAAATTGTAGAGTCGATTTTGTTAACAAATCTAATATTTGATATGTCACTTATAACATTAATACATATCGTAATAATTATTCTATAAAGCGGAAGGATTAGCGTTGCATTTTCTTATCGAATAAGGTAAGTAAGAAAACTTTTAAGTTGCCTGTGAATATGTCAACAAATAAGTTTTTCTTAACATAAACTGTTAAAAAATGCGATTCGCATAAAAGTACTTATACTCTTACAAATTCGTTAATTCTTTTTAAAGATTGAGGATGTCAAATTCTCAAATCAAACATCCATTTGAAGCAATCTAAATTTTTCCGAGTTTTTGCCAAAGCGTAATATAGTTCCTTTGGGAAACCCAAAGTAAACTTACATTTACACCACTACTCACACATTGAAATGATGTTTGTCGATATCAAATATAGAACCATTTCCTCGCAAAATTACACACACATCAGTAAGTGATACTTTCATTAATACGAGACAGTATATTCAAATAATGCCAATCGAAATAAATCGTATCACTGGATGTAAAGATCTAAAATTCAAAACGTCAAGTACAGTAACTGCTATCTCTTTCTTTCTTAAGGAACTCTAACCTATATAACCTTAAGACGATGATCACTTGTCTCTATCGATGTTGCTATTCCTTTTAAGCCAGTACCTCACCACTAAACTCTCCAACTACATTGCAAATAAACTTAATGTTTTATATTTTTAAAGACAGTTTTAAAAATATAATTTAAATTGTAGATTATTACTTCAATAGTTTTTATTTGTAAAGCCTTAAGAGTGTTGGAATTCTAATCAAAAGATTTTATTAAATGCGAAAATGTTTATTAGAATTTATTATTTAAAATTATTGGAGTTAGACTAAAAACATGAAATATTTTTCATTCAAAGACTGTCCCTAAAATACTTTCTTTCAAGATAATCTAAGATATAATGTTTTGCTTAAGGTGTTTGGCAAATATAAATTTAATCCATACATAAAATAATACATCAGTTATAATTGAATCAAAGACTATTTCAGAAAATGGTTTATTTTAGGTAATATAAGATATTATGTGCTTTAATTGTAAAAACTGAAATTTAAAAAGTGCTATATTATTAAAAAGTACGTTTTTTTATAATATATTTTATTTTACCAATTTTAATTAAGATAGAATTCTTTCTATGTGATGGTCGAGGCAGTAGTAATACATATTGAATCATTTATTTATATGTGTGAGTAAAATAATAATAGCCTTTCTATCTCTCATGTGGGAATTGTAACCTACTCCTTATATTAAATATTTATTAAGTGTATTAAGCTACCTTAAAATGTACTATAATTTTGATACTTTACAGATACAAGAAAAACCGTTCATTGACATCAGCGTAAACTTACATAAATATCTACTTGACTAATTTATGTTTAAACATATTCAACTAATTTTTCAATGGATAGATATTAAAAATATTTTATTAATCAAATATTTTTCGATAAATGTTAAACAATGCTTTTTCGCTTGACTGCTGAAAATCTCTACAGAAAGGAGATTAAAAATTCAAAAAGTACGAAAAAAGCGTTGAAATAATTATACAACCGCAGGATTTCAAGTAAAAATGTATAACTAAGTATCTTTTTGAAAAATATGTAATAAATGACACTTTATAAAATATAAACCATAATACATTTACATTGAATTTGGCAGCCTCGTATCTGTAAATTATAATTCAGACAAGTTAATTAATTATCATTATTTACGTTAACTAGTAACTTTGTTATTTAACTAACTACTACTCTGGTAATTAAAAATATGTAATAAATTTAACTACTGGTTGCATTTCGAAACATATACCGATAATATATATATATATAAAAAAAAAGGAATGATTTTTAAAATATTGTCGCCCCTATAAAACAAATATATTGTACAATTATAATTTTAATCGCTCCTTTGAGAAATCGAATAAATCAATGACATAAAGAAAGATATTATATTTTAATACATAATAAAATATTAATAAATAGGTGCCCTTCGCACCTATTACTTTTATGATTGATGAAAAAATATAATACCCGTATCTACTAAACTACATATTTATTTTAATATATTAACTTGTCTAGATAGAGCTTTCCTATAAGTACAATAATAGCCAGCTCTTAGCTTATGCGAGTCAGCGGAAGTAATACAATGGTTTTATCATAATAGTACAGATAAAAAAAATATGATACGTATAGTAAAATAAGATAACATAACTCACTCGTAGTATACACGCACGCACACACACACACACACAAACACATATAGAGAAATACATACACACTCTAATACACAACCACACCCATACTCTCATACATAACACACATGCAAGCACACATAAATGCAACAAATGCAAATACACTTACTAACCTTAAACCTAACACGTACATATGAGTAAACAAATACGTAAACACAAATAAGAACGTTACATGTCACTTAACGTAGAATCTAAGTACGCATTATTGTGTGCGACCTCTTTCCTTTGTTTCATTTCAAGCACAACGCTCTATCTTGACAAGTTAATAACCAAAGTCTTTTATTATATAGTATAAAACTGTCGAATCACGCGCGAGTGGTTGTTTGTTTGGGCTAGTGATTAAGTAACCAAGAGGTCATCGATTAAAAACCATAAGTCGGGATATTATAGTGATTTATTTACATTTATAGACTAATTTGTTACAGTTGAGTTTACAGTTACATATAGACTAGTTTGTTGAGCCCGGCATGGCGATAAACTCACCCTTATCACCCTTTATCACGGAATGGAAGAAAGATTACTGAAAAGATGGTGTATACTGTACTCCTATACTCTGTTTATTGGTGGAACATTCAAACAATGAATGCTGTAACACCGTACTTTGAACTTGCCGTCAGCTGTTTCAAATATGTTCCATAATTTATACCTATTTTAGAGTGTTTAGTCCCAGTTAGTAGATTTAAGCTCCAATGATTATCTGGAACACACAAACCTCAGGTATATCTTAGATATACCTGAGGTTTAAAGTGAGTGTGTCAAAAGTTCAATGCTATATCAATAAAATGAAATGAATTAATCAAATAAATTATAACTGCCTGTATATTTTTATCTAAAAAGAGTTAGTTAAACTTTTTAAGTTGGACGCTTCTTCCTCTTACTTCCTTCCTTTTTCCTTTTAAAAATTAATATATTTTTTCAAGAAAAAAATAGATTTACTTAGAATAATCTAAGGTATATTATGTTTATATAAACCGAAACGGGCAGGTATTTGAACCCGTGACTACTGGGAAACCGTCCCGTCGCTCTACAAACTGAGCTACCGTATCGCTGTCCGCCTCGGTGAATTAAGCATTCTACATGTTATCGTCTTTATTAGGACGGTGGTTATGTTATCTATAACTTGGATATGAAAGTGTTCTGTAATATGTTTCAAAATATAGAGTCAAGATAGTTAACGTATTAGTATTTTATTGGTCACTTATAAAATTAATAATTTTATAAAGTGGTAGTTTTCATATAAAGTGAAAGGATTAATATTGCATTCTCTTATTGAATAAGGTAAAAAAGTAAGAAAATTATTAGTCGCTGGTGAATACGGTTGGAGAGTATATTGGAAAAATACTTACAAAAAAGGAATGGCCACATCGATGGAAACAAGTGGGGATCATCTGAAAGTTATTTAGGTTAGAGTTCCTTAAGAGAAAGAGAGATAACAGTTACAACTACTACTGTAATTGTCGTTTTGCATTTTAGTACTTTACTTCTAGACATACAATTTATTTCGATTGGGATTATTTTAATGTACTGTCTCGTATTAATGAAAGTATCATTTACTTATGTGTGTGTAATTTTGCGAGAAAATGTTTATATATTTCATATTGACAAACATCATTTCAATGTATGAGTAGTGGTGTAAATGTAAGTTTACCTTGGGTTTCCCAGAGGAACAATATTCCGCTTTTGTAATAAATCGATAAAACGTAGATTGCTTCAAATGGATGTTTGATTTAGAATTTGACATTCTCAATCTAAAAAAGAATTCCCGAATGCGTCAGAGTATAAGTACTTGAATGCGAATCGAATTCATTAACAGTTTTCTCTGAGAAAATCTTATTTGGTGACATATTCACCGGCAACATATAAGTTTTCTTAGTTTGTTACCTTTTTGGAAAAGAGAATGAAAATCCAATCCTTTCGTTTTAGATAAAATTACCACTATGTTAAGTAATTAATGTCATAGGTGATAAAATACTAGAATCCAGTAGCAAAATGGACTCTACATTTGGAAATATGTTACAGAGCACTGAATAGCTTTTCATATTCAAGTTCTAGAGTCTAGACAGTATAAATGAACGTCGGTTGTTTTATTTAACACCATTTTAGCCTCGAAAAAATATATAAATTTTTAAACGAAGAAGGAAGGAAGTATAAGGAAAAAGAAGACCAACTTGAAAAGTTTAACTTACTTTTTTTTAATAAATACATTTTGAGCCACAAAAACCCTTTTCTTTAGTAACAAATATTAAAAAATATATAAGTACTAAAATATTTATTAACTAAACATAAATACTATCATTATTTAGAGTTATTTCATTTTATCGATTTTGCATTGAGCTTTTGAAATATATACCAAAGATATACCTGAGGTTTGTGTGTTCCAGATAATCATTGGAACTTAAATTCGGTTAATCTACTAATTGAAACGAAACACTCTAAAATTGGTATACATTTTGGAACATATTTGAAACAGCTGACGGCAAGTTCAAAGAATGGATTTGCAGCATTCATTGTTTGAATGTTTCGTCCACCAATAAACAGAGTGACAATCTCTAAATAAGGAGATAAATGATGCTGTACATTAAACAACTTTTCTCATTTACGACGAACAGATACTTTATTGAGCTTTTGTTCAATTGTTCATGAACATTTCAATCAATTATATATCTAAACCCATTTATTAAAATAGTGACGAGGTATAATAGATACTACTTATAATTTATCTTATAAACATAATGGAGACATTAAGATTTTATCTGTTTATCTGTTGGTTTGTTCACACATAATGCAAAAACTGATTTGAACGGATTTTGCTGAAATTTAGTGTTGTGATTCTCTATTTCTCGGAAACAATATGTAGAATGCTTTTTACTTTGGGTAAAGCTTTCAACGTGAAAGCACATAACTGATCTGAGCTCTAATTACAATCAAAATCCAGATCAGCATTTTGTGTTTGATTTGATGACTGATGACTTATGACAAGGGAGACGTAAAAGAGGGGAGGAAGCATCTTAGAAATAATATATTATTACCAGTAATTATTACTGACTATTACCAGTAATGTATAAACCACTTAAAATCAATATTCTTACAAAGTTAATAATTACGCAAACATATAAGCCCAATAAAGTATGTTTTATTATATTTCATATCTTTCTTTTATAACTACTTTTATTATTACTTTTATTTTAATTTTTAAAAAGAAAAATATTAATTTGTGTTTGCGTTGGTTTAAGTTTTTAAATTTGCTCTATTAGTAATGTAATTTCTTTTGTAATTCACTTGCTTATAACTTAGTCGAAATTGCTTTAAATAAAACGATAATAACTCAATAACAATAATATTTCAAGTATCACAGTTATTGAAATTGAGGTTACTGCATTTTTAATTGAAATGAAAATGTAATACAATTTTTCACTGCGTTTAATCAAAAAATGATTGCTTATGTAGAAAAAGACAATTAACAGGAGTCTGGGTTATTATAATCAGAACAATGAGGCTGGAGACATAAGTTTTATTTCAGTCACAGCACGACTCTTCGGAATAAATATATCCAATATCAAAAGAGCAAACGTGAATTTTCTACCGTTAAATATTTTATATACCAGACACTGTTTGTATGTTTTATTTGTATCGATAAAATATTTATTAAAAAATAAAATATAGTTTTATTTACACTGAATGAAAAAAAATGGTACGTACATTTTATTAATTTAATATTTCTCGAAGCATTCTCTACTATTTAATATTCAAATTTAATTAACGTAGTTTAATAAAATGATAATGTTGGTAATCCTTGGTGATTGTTTTATTACCTGCAGAGTAGGAACCAGACAATATGTTTGTAGGTATTTTATGTTTGGCTTCAGCGTATTCGAATAAAATCTCTTGGTAGCGATCTATACAGAATAAATAAGAATCTCTCGAAGATATGCAAAATTGTATTGTGATATGTAGGTTTCCCTGCGGGGTTCTCTGTACCAACAGGTATAGAACCACTGACAAATAAATCCTAAGGCACATTAGAATAAGAATACATTTTATAAATGTGTGAATTTGAATTGTAACCATTGATCTTCTTAAAGTTTCTTATATTATATCTTTACGTTTTATTATATTTTTTTAAATTATATCTTTTAGCTACAATTTTTCTAACTTTATTGTGTTTTCTATAAAATAAAGGCTACGAAGAAGTGTTAGATATTTTTCTTTGAATATTATTGTTATTCTGTGATAGAGGCTATATACACCATCTTTTCACTATCTTCCGTTCCATGACCAAATAAGGGCTGAGTTCATTGTCATGCTGGGTGTAGCATCTAACCCTTTTAACTTTAAAAGACGATTAAAGAGTAATGTCTCTAACCGTAAATAAATAACTTAAAATATCCCAATTTGGGGTTCAAATCGATGAGCTCTCGGTTATCTAACCACCAACCGAAACAAACAACCACTTGCGCGTCATTCGACTGTTTTATAGTATATAATAAAATAAAAGACTTTGGTTATTAACTTGTCAAGATAGAGCGTTGTGCTTGAGATGAAACAAAGGAAAGAGGTCGGACACAATAATGCGTAACTTACATTGTCACGTTAAGTGACATATAACGTTCTTATTTGTGTTTGGGTATATATTTATGTACGTGGTAGTGTTACCTAATGTATAAGTTTGTGTGTTTTTGTGTGCGCGTATGTTTGTGTGTGTGTGTTTGTTTGTGGGTCTGTGTGTGCATTTGTTCGTTTGTGTGTGCGTGTGTATTTTTCGGCGGGTATTGGTGTGTCTGTATTTCTGTACGTGTGTGTGCGTGTACTACGAGTGAGTGATGTTCATTTTTTTACTATACGTAGCGTATGTCTTTTATCCGTACTTTCATAATAAAACTATTGGTTCACTTCAGCTGAGCCTCATAATCTAAGCTAAGATCTGGTACAAGGTAATTATAAAACAACGATGTGGTTTGGTAGATCTTATCTTCTTGCACTTATCACAAAAGTAATATTTGCTTTTCATCGATACTATTTTATAAAATTAATTAGAATTCTACAAAAATATTTTTTCCTTGCGACTTTCTTAATTACTCATAAGATTACGAAAATACTATATGTGTTTTTGTATTGAATGTGTGTTGAATGAGAATGCTCTGAAGAAATAACTTGAAATAATCATTTATTTCAATTATTAAAAATTAGACGAAAATCACACAGGCAATAATTCTTTTAAAAGGTTATTTTTAATTCTCAAATAAACAATAAACAACTCAATAAACAATTACAGAGTAATAACTTAAATGTTAAGGGTGCTCAGAATATTTAAAAAATATGTACCGTGTAATACTTATCTGATATTTGTATGCCTATTCTTGGAATTTACTTATTCTTTTATTGTATATTTATTTATGTATTGTAAATTTATTTATCTATTGTATATTTATTTTTTGTATATTATGTGGAATGTATAGAAATTTCGAGTAAAACACAAACTAAAAACTGAAACTGAATATCTTAATCATAGATTACTAAAATGGTTAAGATTCACAAAATTATAATTAATTAACATTTATAACCTGAATATCGTTCTATATGAGAGCTCTTGAGGTGTTAACAATAATACCTTCCAAATAATTCTCAACCTATTTTAGGGTCAAAAACCAAGAATGTTCAATATCTTAACGCAGATTTACAGATTATGGCCTCTATCTACTTAATGTGAAGGTTAATTTCTATAACTTAATAATCATTGAGGTACCTACATAGTATGCAATGTAAATATTTGGATAAGGACATGGAGTTATATACAAATTTTAAATCAGACAAAAATATATAAATATCTTCCAAATATGTATAACTCCATTCCTCTCAGAAATGTCTCTTAAACCAAGTTGGAGTGGACACAGTTTAAGATTCTAACTTCATTTTATGTTATTGACTAGTATTTAAAATTCTCATGAAGATTATTAATTCTCTCAATTTAATCATATATGTATTGACTTAATTACAACAACTTGGTTACGATTAATTTGAAATATTCCTTGTAGATTATATGTCTAATGATTTTTATACAAATAATTCCATATTTGTGAGAATAATGAAAGCTATTTAAGTTACATTGATAATTTAAAAGCGACATATTTTTAGTACATTGGGTTTTCGGAAACTAGGTTGGTATTGATTCCTAAATATTCTATTATATAGTAAAATAAAATATCTTCTTGTATAGAATAGATTTTTAGCAGCGACAATATTTTAAAAACCATCTCAAATTTTTATTTTTTTCCATATTTTAGATAAATGTTTCTGGTAACAACACGTAGTTAATTTAATTACTGTTTTTAACTACACGAGAACTGGTTAGTTAAATAACATAGTTACTAGTTGACGTTAAACAATTTTAATTAATAAACTTGTCTGAAATGTTGTAATATACACACCGACCTGAATATTTCAATGTAAAAATAATTATTACTATTAGGTACATGTAGTTTTTAAGTATTATTTATTATATCTTTTTACAACTATTTAGTAATATATTTTTACTTGAAATCGTTATGTAACGAATTTTTTTATGGATTTTTTTTCAAACTTTTAAGGTTCTCTAAACCTCTAAAGGAAAAAAACTGAAAACACTTTGATGTCCGTCCGTGCGTTCGTCTATCAAAACCCTTTTTCTCGGGAACGCGTAGAGGTTCAAGCTGAAATTTATATGTAATAATTTTTACGGTCTCTCAGAGCTGTGAGACAATCAAATTTCTAAGCCAAAGCAGTCATAAGATACAGCCGTTTACACCGCCAAACTCCACAAATTTTCAAACCCCCAAATAGAATCAAAACCTACAGGAAGAAGGGTCTCGTGAACTCAGACTCTTTAAATTTGGTACAAATCAACGTCTTACAGCACAGATAAAGGAAAAATTGCAAAAACTGTAAATTATTAGTTACATCACATATATTCTTTTTAATACCATAATTATGACTCGATTGTCGTGATGAGTGAACTTTTACTGTACCTACAAGGTTGTACAGAACACTTGGTGCGCGAGTCCAACTGGCACTTGGCCGGTTTTTTATTATTGTTCTATTTGAATCTCCTTTATGTGATTATCAGCATTCATGCGAAAAGGAATTGTTCAACATTTATCGCAAAATACTTGAATATTTTTTTTCTTAATGAAATCCCTTAAAATATTAATTGAAAAAAAAATTACATTTGTTTTAAAAATAAATGACTCTGGTAGACATCTTTTAAAGTTTACGCTAATATTAATGAGCGGGTTTTCTGGTATTTTATAGTAAAGAAAATACCAATTCAGTGTTCTATATGTTTACAAACTTGAAACTGAGAACATTAACAAACAGCACACAGATATAGAGGTTGTGTATGAAAAAATAAAGAGGTTTTCAGACACGGGTGGTTGGAGTAAAGTATCAAAATTATACATTTTAAGGTACTAAATAAATATATAATATAAGGAGTACGTTTCAATTCCCACATGAGACATTGAAAGACTCGGTGTTTATTAATAAAAATATTATTACTTCTTTTACTTACACATACAAAAATACTATACAATATGTAGGCACCTACTACTACGTTGATCACGAGAAAACTCTTTAATAAAATTTATAAAATAAAATGTTTTATAAAAAATAACTCACTTCTGTATTTACTTCATAATGCATGTTAATAATAATAATGCACTAGATATCTTATACCTATCACCTAACATAAATCATTTTAAAAAATTGTATTGGATTCAAAGATTATTGATGTTTTAGTCCATTTCTATTAATTAAAACAAAAATATAAACAAAAACATAAAAAATACTTAGGTTATATGCTTGCGGTACATAATATATTAAAAGGTAAAATATTAATATCACTTTAATACCTCACAAACACACAAAAACACACTTACACATACACACACACACACACACCCACACACACACACACCCACACACACACACACACACACACACACACACCACACACACACACACACACACACCACACACACATACACACACCACACCCACACACCACACACACACACCACACACACACACCACACACACACACCACACACACACACCACACACACACACCACACACACACACCACACACACACACCACACACACACACCACACACACACACCACACACACACACCACACACACACACACACCACACACATACTCACACCACACACACACACCACACACATACACACACCACACACACACACACGCACACGCACGCACGCACAAACGCACTAATACGTACAAAAAACCGAAACCAAACACAAACACATGCACTAACATAAATAAGAATGTTGTATGTCACTTAACGTAGAACAATGTTAGTTACGCGTTTTTGTAGACGACCCCTTTCCTTTGTTTCGTTTCAAGTACTCTATAATCTATATTGACAGGTTAATAACCAAAGTCTTTTATTAGGTATATAATTTAAAACTGTTGAATCACACGCGAGCAGTTGCTTGTTTTGACTAGAGCTTAAGTAACCAAGAGGTCATCGATTTTAACCCTAGGTTGGGTTCTTTTTGAGTGATTTTTTAACAGTTATAGACTTATAAGTTGTAAGGGTCAGATACTATACCATTCACCCCTTATTTTATGATAGAATGGAAGTTAGATAAGAGCAAAGAACACAATACAGCGTATACAGACACAGTACTCCTCTATCAGCTTCTGAATGATTCCATTTTTATGAAACGAAAAACAATTATCATCAAGGAAATATGTTATACTTCTATATAGTCTTTTTTTATACATAACACATCTTCACCATCATCATTACATCATCATCCAAATATTGCTTAGTTCTACAATCAAAATAAAATTTAGGTATTTTTTTATATATACTTTTCATTTAATAACTAGCAAAAAACCCACTCATCGATCCTTGTTTCTTAAAATAGCCTAATGAATGACTGGCTTTTAATTTTTTTTTAAATTCCCAGAAAATGCATCAATAATTCAAATAAAACTTCGAACATAACGTATACAATGTTAATACAGAATGAACCGACACCTACATACAAGACAGCATTTATACAATACTTTGTCCTCTCTCAGCGCCATCTACTGTGGCTTGCTAAATACGAGCAAGTAATCAAAAGGCCACATTAACTATTCTATATATAAGAGATATTTCAACTCTTTCCTAGATGGCTCCACATAATATATATTTAAAAATATATTGTATCGTAAAGCTTAAAAATTAACACATTACTGCTTCCGTACGTGTGATACAGATTAAATTTCAGAAATAATAATAATAAATTTATTATTATTAATACGTACAAAAAAAATATTTTTAAACCTTATATAAACCTTCTTCAAAATAATATTCATAAAATAAAGACCTTTTAACAAAAGCAAAAAAAATATATTAATACTAGTAGCTAAATCTTATTAATCTATGATTTCTTTTAAACTAAACCAAGTATTGTGATAAGCTTGGCAAGTTTTGACGTTGCGAAAACTATGACAGTTACCAAATAGTACCTAAAATCGAAACACATAATTATTAAACACTCTATGCATCACAATATATAAAAATAATGATAAAATCTGTTGAAAATTGTATCATTAAGGATAATTTATGGATGATCCTAAATAACTAAAGATAAATATATTTTTTAAACAAATTATCTCAAATATTTCAATAAATCTTGTTTCCTAGAGTGTATAATAAATATCCGTTTTTTCTATTTGGTAAACTGTCATAGTTTTTGTAACGTCCAAACAGGGTGTCTCAGGTAAAATGAAGCTTTGTGATTTCTTCTAAACCGCCCTCCAAACCTTACCTCACCCAGATGCAGATCAAAATGAACCTATCCCAACATTTCTGTAACTTCTTTAAAATCGTGAGCGTACACTTTGAAATTTTGATTATTGAAGTAATTTTAATTTCTTGGAAATGTAAAGTAATGGAAAATAAGCTATAATTAAACCACTTTTCTTTAAATTCTTAAATGGTTTCGGACTAATACTAGAACAAAAAAATAATTGAAATAAACAAAAACTTAACAAATGATTATTAGCAAATAGTTATTTAAACATCTCATGAGCATTGGATTGGAAAATAGTGGGTCAGCAAATCTAATTTCGCTTCAAATTACTACATCTTCCAAAACAATAATTATCAAAACATTCTCATCTTACCCAAAGGCAATTCAAAATAAAACAATTCATATTACACATACATTTATTATTCTAAAACACATGAACATAGAATACAGGGAATCAAAATTATTTGGTGTTCAGGGACTCTCATGACATGTCATGGCTTTACCATTACTGCTGAATGAGGAGATATATTAAAAAGAGATAGAAATACAATGTTGTCTCTTTTCCAATTTGCAGTTCATATTCTTTGCTCATGAAAAAATATAATATTCAACTAATAAACATTCGAAATCTTAAATACGTCAATAGAATATAAGGAAAGAATTACAACATTTAAAATTATAAAAAAATATTAGCATATGTGTACAAACATTGAAACATCTGAAGAATATTAGTAATAATAAATATAGGATATCTTATCTTATCTAAGGATATCTTATAACTATACGCTTATATCAAGAATATATAAATGGGTACCAATGGCCTTGAAAGGTCCAAATACTTTTGCTGCATTTGTTAGTTAAAAATATATTTTCGGTGATAAATGTCACAAGTAGATTACATATATAATTGAGCTATCACTCCAGTCTCTAAATTACCGAAAATTCGTAAACCTTTTTATATTATTTGATATTTATATTCGATATAATAATTTTGTGATGAATTTTATTTTACGGAAGTAAGATAGATTTTTCTATAAACGTAACAATATAAAAATATCTTAATATTTTTTTTGGCCGAAATATATGTTGGTTTTTTTTTTAAATTATATAAACTGATATTGCAGGCCCGTAAGTACCCATTTGTGAGTAAATAGACACAAATTATTAATTTCTAAAATATTATCAAATACTTCTTTAGGAAATAAATGTATCGACTATTGTGTTGAATATTCTATATAGATAACTGTAATTTCCCCAAACTACGCCTTACAATTTGTGTGTCCGCAGCGTAGCATATGCCTATGCGTATATATGTAAACGAACGCATAGACATTTTTTTATCAACTTACAGCAATCTATATAGAAAATAAGCCTAGACAAATGGTAGCAACAAGCGGGGCCAAGAAAGGGCAGATATTTTATTTTATCTTGAGCATGGTGTGATTAGAACTCCCCATTATTTAACCAAGTAGTATTGTCTTTTAAAACTATCAACCACACCCGGCTTCAAGATAATAAAACCTATAAAAATCGGCAAAAAGTTTAAAAAGATAATCAAAAGTAATGTAGGTAAACAATATTGTAAATGAATTAATAAAGAAAATGTCTTGTAATGTGACATGATATCTAACCTCAAATTGTTTAAATATCTTGACCATTCCCTCTTATAAATAAATTCATGTTCAAAGATTATCAAACATACGAAGCAATACAGCATTTCCGAGTTTTGCCATAAAATATCTCTTATACACAAGTCACAAGTGCTGAGATGGTAAAAGATAAACAAATGAAAAAAACTATTAAATATATGTTTACCTGGCTATGTTTATATAAATTAATCGAAATTTGGCCCACTAGTTTCGAACCCATTCGGGGTTCCTACCCATCAGCTCGAAGCATGGCGGCTGCGCTGCCTGAACTATGTGCAACAGCTCGGTGGTAGTGTCGCGACGGTGGTAGTAGGTTGGAAGCTAACCTCTTGAATAGGAACCCTGAATGGGTTCGAAAGTTGTCAGGCAAAATTCCCATTAATTTACGTTCACATAGCCGGATAAATATATTTAGGTAATAATCATCATGGTACACGAAAGTTAATAACAAAAAAGATTTAAAAACATTTGTAAAATGAACCACAATATTCAACAGTAAATAAGAAGATGGGATTCAAAATACCCTCATTGTATCAACCTATTTCGTGTTACAGAATAGCATACAGCGAGGGTATACAAACAAAAAAGGTTGAAAATACAGAAAATTCAAGTTCTGACTAATCTACTCGTATTGCTTTTGTATACCGCTGTGAAATCCGTTTAGGAATTTCATTTATCTTAAAATTACTTACATTTATGATCTTCAATTCATTACATACTATATTGAATTGTATTAGAACGTACCATTTTGAAGGATTATTCGTCTCCATAGTCATTCATAATAGTAGGTGTTACAATATCTTAATATATATTTTTTTGCTGTTTTGTCATTATTTTTACCTTATGGGTAGGAAAATTATATAATTTTAAATATTAGTATACACTAATAGAATTATTATTTTAAAACACAAATATACAAAATATAATGCGACAATTAATATGGAATTTAATTTAATAAATGTCAATTTAATAATAAAAAATATAATTTTAATATGAAAATATTTAAAATGAAGTAAACAAGTAACCCTTAAATATTAATTATTTCTTTAATTATTAATTAAGAGGTATCCCTGGGACTTACATTTAGAATTATAACCTTACTCTATAAACAGATCAATGATTAACCTTTTGTTTTCTATATTTTTTACAAAAACGTTTCAAAATTTGCAACTCATAGAACCATGTAGAATAATCCAAAATGGCGATTCGAAGCTTTAATCAAACCAATAATTTATGCTAAATTCTTCTTAAGTATACTTTATATCTTATTTCCTTAATACTATTTCTATTATATATTTAAATTGGAATATATCTTGAGAACAAGAGACATTTTAATGGCAAAACAGCTACAATCTGACTCTCTTACTTCTATCATGTCACTTTACATAATTAATTATGGATATAAAATGTATAACAAAACATATCTTGTGTTTATAAAATAAATAAGTGGATCATAGCATGACATCGAAATTTATTCTAAAAGCTACAATGTTCCTTATTTTATACATATGCAATAGTATCTTACTTATGTATAAAAAAATACAATCAGATGAGTAATGGATACAAAGGTGGAATGACGAATATTTGATTTAATATTTAATTAGACAGCGAGGACGAGTCGTCATCTGATGATAATTCGAAGGATTCATCGTCCATTTCATCCGACTTCCATCCTTCGTCCTGAAATTATACAAAAAAAAATAAAAAAGTGTTTTTTTTTAATATTTAGCAGTGTAAGACTTTTAGAACCTACCTGTGTATCTCCGCTGTCGGTACCGATGAATACATCCAGATTGGCATAGCAGCTCAGTCCCAGCATCGGATTCTCGTAAAGTGATCTCGGCTTGGAGAGTATCTGCTAGATTTAGAAAAAAAAATAAATGATATATATTTATATATGTATTATAGTTGATTGTTTATCCTAACCATATTATCCAAAGCTTTGCCAAGTATGTCGATGCAGTCTTCATCATCTTCCTCATCAGAAGAGTCTTTCTCCATCTCTGACTCATCTTCTGATGTCTCCACGGGTACTATAAAATTACATTTTTTATGTATTTATATACTTAGTATTTTTTTTTTCTTTAAACCAGGTGTGCGTACATACGTTCTGCTTTTTCTTCAACACTCTCGTTGTACATCGTCAATTTGTAAAGCGCCTCCACTTCACTCCACTCTTCTGCAATAAGACAAATGATTAAAAAAACTTAACAAAGTGTTATTTTAATTCTACTTCCATTTGGACTTACTAAAATAATACTGGCTGAAATTCACCAGCCCGTCGTCTTCGTCAGAGTCTGGTACGTTCAGGTAGCTCTCGCTTAAGTCGTTAGCCATGATTACGAACTAAAACAAAAATTATAAATATGATTTAGTTTTAAATATCAAAACAACCGCCATGCAAAATGAAATAATAATTTACGGTGTATCTCCAAAACTTTATGGATGATTATTGATTTCAGTCAGATAACTAGCCGCAACTATAACAAAGATATTAAAATTTGTAAATTAAAAAAATCGCAATTAGCTTTAAAATAAATGCTTTGCAGAATATTTTATTCTATTAAAAAAAATCACTCTAACAGACCTCGTATAGTAAGTGTAAGTTTAAAACTTTTTTATATATAAGTCTTAAAATCGCAAAAGCTATATTCACATATATATATTATATATATAACAGTAGTAGTAGACGCGACGTAACCGCTAAGAATCATAATATTATTGTTCATAGTAATACTTACTTTTTTCGTAACCGCTTGTTGTCAAAGATTTGTTGGAAAACTTATTACACCAATCTAGAATAATTAATTGCACAATACGTGATGTTAGTGCAAACACTGAAAGTAGAATACCTAGGTTTTGTCCGGGCAGAGCTAGAACCAGATTTCCTGCGCATGTCTGAAAGGTGGGCGGTGTAATGAGCTGGCTTGGGGGTGGGTGAAATAGGTGTGGGCAAATATGGGAAGTGGGCTGTGTGGGACGGGGTTTAATTATTGTCGACTATAACACATCTGTGAACCCTTAGAATCTATATGTTTCTATGAATTGTATATATTCTATGTAATGACATTGATGATAATTAATTAAGCTGTTATTGGACTTTGAATGCAGCTACGATGTTTTTAAAACTTCTGTGAACTGCTGTTTTGTTTCTCATGTATTTATATTAAATTTATGAATTAAATACTTTATGGTTAAACAAAGATTATCACTAAATAAGTAATTTTTACTTTTCACCGCATAATGTGATTATACTATGTTTTTCGCACCGTTCTATAGCTAATATGTACATCCACCAAACCGCAGTAAAAGAGCATGGCGGGTCAATCCCGCACCCTTTTCATAATCTGAAAGACTTTGCCCAAGAATCAGACTTACGGGTGAATGTTATATGTATTTATCGTGCACATAATATATTTTATAACACCTTTTTTATAAATTATTATATAACACCATATAAAGTAATAACTGGCACTCGTAGGTAAAGTGACTAAAATATGCTATGCCTCACAAGACAGAAGTACTGAGTTCGGATTCCAGGTCAGTTAATGCTATTTAGTTATTTTCGGCATCCAGAAGGCTTTGCCAGGGACCAACATTATCCTCAGCATTGCAAGAGCCTCACCCCATCACAATACGGGGTGGGAAGTGGGTGCATTGAGTGCACCTCTGCCTCCCTCTTCCCAGGAAATATCCGCTAGTTTTATAGTAGATTATACCTATAAATAAAAAAAAAAACTGTAGCTGTACATCGTAATAGTTGTAGAGTCACAGATGTTCGACACCAATAAAAAGTTTACGTCTGCCAATCAAAAACTGACTCCAAATAGTCAAATATTCAAATAGTTTTAAGTATTACAAAAATCAAAATAGTTGGCGGCTTGAAACCTAATCTTTTATTAATTATAATCATGAGATATTATACATTTAGATAAACTTATTGAATTCTAATCCGTATTCATCTGACTAAGCTTAAAATAAAATGACTCAGAGATGATTCGTTTTTTTTTATTTAATGATTTTTATTTTATTTCTTAGGCTATTTTTTTTTTGTTTTTCATTTAAAAACAAAATCACTTTAAACAAGTCAACTTTCTGAAACCAGTGGTTGCTATTTTGATATATAGGTTTGTCAGTTTTTCTACATAACTGTTTGCAGGTGTTTGTATACCTTAACTGTAAATATATCTTAAGTAATAAAAGTATACTGGAATTATATACGAATAAACAGACAGTTAATTACAACTTTAAATTGACTATCAAATATCACTTATAGATTATATATTTATATATCTATAAATTATAATACGCAATTCAGTAGGTACAAAGACAAGTAGGACGGATAAGTTCTTAACACGCAGAAGTTCCTGTCGTTTAGCCAACTTGACTTCAATAGTTATATTTTTAGAAAAAATTACAATTGCTTAGAAAATACTTTAACGTTACTATAATATTTCGTAATTATAACAAAGGAATAGACAATTTGTAGCCAAGTTCATGAATTCTTAATTCGTTAATTATGATTGATTGCCGATCGCATTGTACATTACTATTGATTGCGAAATTCCATAGCAATACTCTCTAGGCGTGAGTATAATTCACCATAGACAAAATTAACCCTTCATTCTCCGAAGCCTAGATGAAAATTATCAGAATTTTTCATTTGTTATAAACTATTCCTTTTCCTCCCTTATAAACATTTTCCTCCCCCAACACCACATAGGTAAGACATCAGGACTTTATGGAGTGAGTTTTCTTATTAAAAATAAACTAACTGATAGGATTATCGAGATTAAAGGAGTAACTGAAAGAATAGCTGTCCTTAATATAACACTGCCTGTAAACAAAGAAGAAAAATGGTCTATCATCCAAGCATATTCGCCACCAGAATCGATCAACAAAGAAGATATAGCCAAAATAGAAAATATTTACCTACAAACAGATCATAGTGATGTGAGATTTTAATGATCAGATAGGAATATATGATAACCCAGGTAAAGAATACACAATAGGCAAATATGGGCATGGTAAAAGAACGAAGAATGGCGCAAGGCTAGTTTCATTTGCTCTACAAAATAAACTTAGTATTCTTAATAGCTTTTTTAAGAAAAAGGAAACAAAGAGATGGACATGGATCTCTCCAAATGGTGTCTATAAAAATGAAATAGATTTTATCTTGTCCAATAACATCAAAACATTTAAAAACGTCTCTATTGTACAGAACCTGAATTTCAATTCAGATCACAGAATGGTTCGTGCTACATTGACATGGGAATAGCGACATGCTTATAAACAACTTAACAGCATTATAAGTGAAGTTATGAAGGACAGGACCATGCCAACTAAAGCAAAAAGATCTACTTTTAACTATTGAGCTTGGGTACGATGAGTTTTATAGCTCCTATCTTCATAAATGATATGTAAATTCACATTCAACAAATTTAAATTTTATAATATAACATATAAGTCCAATTAGACGTCGGATCCAGAGTAATATCCATAAAAATATTTTTAATAAAGAACTCCTAAAAATTTAAGTAAATACTAGATATTACGTATACTATTTATCGAAATGTTGAACCAAATGATTTTATATAATTTCTCGGAAGATAATAATGAATCAGTGTTTCTGTTTAATCCGTTGTAAGTAGAAAAACAAAATAATTAATTGTAACTTAATACGCTTTAGTTCTTGTTAGATATTCGATCTGAAAAACCCAAGTTTAAAAAATGAAGTTATAAAATTGTTCTGTTCTAAATGATCTAAAAATGTAATATTTTCTCTAACTTTATAACGAATGGGAGTGTAAAGTAAAGCTGTAGGTATAATGTCTATAATTTTAATCTCCCAAAGACCGGTGTATTGTGTATGTCTCACAAACTTTATTAGGTACAAACTAGATATTCTCAACGGATTCGCCCGTGCTATATAACAAAAAAAAGCCTTGTTATGTAAGACAAAAGGATTTTACACTTACTTACTCAGGTAAAGTACTTTATTAGGGATAGCTGTTGCCTGTGACTGCTTCTACGTAGACAGTGAAATATATATTTATATGGCTATGTTCATAGCCGTAAAGAATCACGGGCAACACCTAGTGATAACATAAATAATATTAAACCTTCACGCGGATCCTTATTTTTTCTTATTAAATATAGCCTATGTTCATTAGGGACAATGTAGAATTCTAATTGTAAAATATTTTTTAAATCGGTCCAATATTTTCGAAGCCTATTCAATTCAAACAAACCAATAATCAAATCTTTCCTCTTTATAATATTAGTAATGATGATGATGATGATGATGATTAAATATAGCCTGCGTTCATCAAGGATAATGTAGGATTCCAATGGTAAAAGATTTTTTTAATCGGTTCAGTAGTTTCGGTGCCTATTCAATTCTAACAAACAAACATGACTGACTGACTTTGTCAGAACATTTTAACTGATTCAACTTACCCATCTCTCAATTTTAAAGTTAAATGACAAATTTATATATTTTTAATTTTATAGTAATTTAATATACGCCATACCAAACTTTTTTTTGTATGGTTCCGTGATAATAAATATTTTTTTCCGGTTCAAAAGAATCTTAAAAATAAACAGACAGCATTAATTTAGAAGTAAGATTAAAAATAAGATTAAAAATAACCGGTCCAGCAAATGTTGCGTGATATGAACTAATAAACTGTTAAGAAACAAACAGTCTACGAATTTCAAAACTATGTTTTTGAGATCTTTCATCATGTAGTTACTACACCCGGGATTTAAAAAAAAACATAGATATGTTAATTTTTCTTTCCTCATAAACAACAATTTGTAAGTTTTGAGACTCCTACTATCAAATGTATTAATTTTAATAAAATTGATTGGTGGGAAGAGAATAAAATAAAAACCACATTAATACATTTATTAATATAAAGTTTTTACAGAATGTGTAACATAGCTTAATGGAAATAAAATTTTATTAGATAATTATTACTTGAATACACAATTTTCAAGAGAAATTAATATTAAAAACACAATTTATAATTATTACATTTATAATACAGAACTGTTACAAAATAGTAAAATAGACTCTTTAAGTATATAAATAATATTAAATTAAAATAACTAACTGCTTAAACATATGTTAAATCTAAATAATCCTAGCGAATAAATATATCTCAATCCTAAAAGAAATTCGTACCAAAAAGGGTAAATAATTTTCGAATATTAACACCCTCATTTCGCTGAATCCATTCTTTCTATCTTTATCCATGTCTTATACATCAAAGTTACATTATATATAATCGTAAGTCTGTCTCGTCAGCGTATTCACCCAGCTGGTCTTAACAATCGCTTATGGTCTAACCTATCGAACCAACTTTTTTATTTCAAAACATTTCTACTCACCAATAAAACATTACAGAGTAAATTAGTTAAATTGTAATTATATAAAACAGTTTGGTCTCAACTACCACCAATGTGTTTTTTTTTCAAATAATTTCAACTGAACGATTAAAATTATAAAATAAAATTGTGGAATTATAAATAAATTATGAAAATACAAAATAAAACGTATTTGGTACCGACTTGAGATTATATAGACAATTAACAGAGAGTCATCAGACCTACAAGAAACTTACACCTATACACAGACACGAATACTAACAGAAGAATTAACACCAAAGGGACCTTTCAAGACGATATAACGAGATGAGATTCTTAAGACATAGTCTTATTGAAGTATCGACATGTTTGTCAGTTCATAATTACGTCCATCATCAAGGAAAAGCCTTACATAGAGAGACACAGAGCGAAGCAGGCCGGGTGCGGATATTAACTAAATATACTCACTACAAACAATACACATTGATACATCGAAACATTAACATTCTTATGACTATTTGTAGGAAGTAAGGGTTAGGTTAGGGATAAAAAAAATATAATTAAGAATAACATTAAAAAAAATGCATTGAAATTATTGTTAATAATGACAAACTATTAATAATAATTATAAATTCACAACGAACAATATGTAAAAGAAACAAAGAAAAAATATTTAAAAATAATGTGAACTTTAATTCATATTTGGAAGTAGATAGATAAAATAGGTGGAAAGATAAAAAGGATTAAACAAAGATGGGAAAGTAGGATAACTGGCTCTCCTTTTACTCTGTACATGATGTTAAAACATCGATTTTGGTACAGGCTTATTTAGGAGGGTGGTTCTTCCCCAGTCGAGATAAGCATCTCTCCCACCTTCAATGATCTTCACCTATCCGCGCAACCATATTCATACATTTCTTCTGTTATCTGTACGGTCCTTTTACTACCTCAACGAACATACTACGTTCTCCGCGTATGAAAATCAAATTTAAAAAACAGTATTTAATAAAAGTATCCCGAGTTAATCCGATATGAAATATGTATCTTTTTATCTGTTTTTGTTTCTGGAACTTTAGCAATAAAAAAAGTATTTTTTATTTTTTATCCAATTAAATTAGATTTTTTTTTATAACAATGTTTTTCTAATGCGTATAATAATTTAAAAATAAGTCAAACGCGTCGCGTTGATTGTGTCTTCTGTGTTTACGCAATTTGTGTTTGTGTTTATGTTTGTGTGTGTTTATGTGTGTTTATGTAGATGTGTGTGTGTGTGTATATATGTTTTGTGTGTATGTTTTTTGTATTTTTAAATTACATTGTTTTTTTAATTATTTAACTTAAATTATTAAAACAGCCATTCATTTTTTGAAAGAGTATTTTGACGCATATATTTTACAATATATAATATATTGCATTTAACAATGTATTTTAAAAATCTAGGACACTATGAATTTCGTATATTGTGAATCTCGTTCAATTATATATCTAATATTTAATTATATCTAACATTATTAAAATTATTATGTCCAACATAGTTGCCACTACTATTGCTTCCGCTCCCACAGATCTTTAATATTAACAATCGCTGTCATTGATTAAAAACTTGCCGCCATTTTAACGTTGACTAGACAGGTGCCAGATATCAATAATTTTAACAATTCATGCAGTCCAAACCTATTATTATTTAGAATTTTTACTACTAAAAAGGATGTGAATTCCTAAGCCAACCATTTGCAGTATTGCCATTTCGATATTATTACATATACTTTCTTGTATTTCTCCATGCCATAAAGGTTATAAGAATTTTAAAATTTTGTTATAACATAAATGTATATCGAAAAAAAATCCAGTCTTCACGCGGGTGTTATCTGGGTGTTCGATGGTTAAAAGTGGTCATTACTATCTATATGTACGTTAATAAAATATAATTACAATAAATTAACGCGGTTCTACCTTGCATTGCAGTGGGAATTATCATCTAAGTGTGAGCAATTGTGTGTGTGTTTGTAACCATATTCTTAAGATTAAATTATCTTGTTATACTTGTATTTAATCTAATTTCGATAACAAACTGTTCCTTAATACCTAACCAATCTCGAACCACGCTTAATTCATTTCGATTTAAGCGTTGGCATGGAGATTGAAGAACTTGTGCGTACTTGTTCTTTCTGGACTTAAGATGGTAGTTTGAAGACAATGTTTATATACAAATGAATTGTCTTGTTCAAACTATTGTAACTTAACACTAAAATTACACTAGAGCAAAGCCTATAATGATGACAATGACCTAATGTTCAAATGAAAGGCAGTTTGGTGACGCAGAATCCTTTTAAGATTCTTGTCTCTCTACCTATATAACCTAACTAGATTAGCAATGTAGCGACAGTTTAAAATCTTATATACACAATAACAAACATTACAAAAACAGAGTTAGTAAATGTAGTACCTTTATCTAAAACAGTATTTACATAAAATATATATAATTACCTTGGTTAGGATATTGTTATCCTAACCATTCTCAGCTGAACTAATCTAGCTGGTTATTAACGTACCTATTTTTAATATCCTCACTGTTTTTCACTCAATGTACAATCCTTAGAACTTAACTTATTATCTATTATGAATAATGACATTAACAAGAGACAATTTTGCAACTCTCAGATAAAAATAATCCACCAGTGAATAAGTTTGATGTTTTGGTAAGTTTTCTGTAGAAACAACCGCCAAAATATGAGAGGTATTCCATAGTTGACAGTTATCTGAGTATCAAAAAAAACCTATAAAAACATCTCGCAACATAATAATGTTTTTAAATGAACAATATAACATAGCGAAATCCAAAAAATCTATGAGAATAAAATATTTCAGAATGACTATAACCTAATCTATCCTATTTGAAAAATACATCCACAAGTCTGTGGCAAAAAGTCTACAGATTAAAAAATACAGCCGAAAGATTTTTTTTGGGATGTGCTTGTGCCAAATCACCATCATACTAATTACTAGACGAAGGACCCACAAAGACCATCTGGTCTATTACTATTTGTTGTTAGATTAAGATAATTTTTTATAATAATACAGGAGTTTTTTTAATCTAGACGAAAACAAACTAAGATGGAATTGAAAATGTGAACTAATTACAACAAATTTGTGTAAAAAGGATAGTAACTAAAGAAACCAACGACATTTTCACTCCCAAAAAACGTAAAGAAATAGAGTAGGCGAAAATCTGTAATTACTTATTCTACCTAATACATAATATATATACTAGAGCACTCTTGCGAATATTAAACTTATTTCTAATAATTCTTTATTAATTTTTAAATTACATTTCATAATAATTTGTCCTGTTCCTAAACTAACACTAAACCTAACACTAAAACTATTTTAACTATACTATTTTATGTACATACGTTTGGCTTATGCCCGTTGAGGTTACATTTTTAAGTATCAGTATCAGAAATGGAGCTAACCAACATGTCCATGTCTATGGATCATCTTTGAAAATATATTATTGCTTTAGTTGCATGGGGAATCTCAAAAACACCGTTATTTTTTTAATTATCAAAATAATTATCCACTTTTTTTAATTAGATGAAAATTATGAGTTTATATTTGGTTGTCATTGTTTTTCGTAAAGTGGAAAATGTATATACCCAATATTTGATTTTTTTACTAGATTTATTTTCACCATTGCAACTAAAGTAATATTATATTATAATAACATATTACTAGTATCATAAGTGACCTAAATGCCCCAAGTGATATATCTTACTCTAATTCTTCTGATAAATCTAATAATTCTTCTGACTTCATATAGCCGCTTTTAAATCAGTTAATTTAAAAATATATAAAAAATTTAGGTAATCATTTTACAAAAACTAATTTGCGCTCTTGCTTACAATCTAATACATCCAACCAATATCATACAGACAGAATTACCGAACGGGAGATAGTGTTAAAAATAATTGCGACTACGGAGTAACTGAAGAAGTTCTTTCACCCATCTCAAATCTCAATATGATATATGTATTTTTTTTTTGATATTTTATTAGTATCTTTAATAATAAAAACAATTATTTTGCACTTTTAACATCGGGCGCTTAGTTCGATTAACCTACAAAGATGTTTAATTGTGATAAATATTGAAATAAATTAAAGTTACTTATCCGTAGTCATGATTCGGTTGAAATATTGGTTAGAAACAAAAAATAGTCAATAATCTAGATTTATAATTCTTCATTATTATATATTCTAATCGAATTATTTTATACAAGAGCAATTCGTTCGATATATTTAAAAGTTTTTTTTGAAAATCAAGAAAATTATTCAAGACTAATGGAATAAAGAAATGTTTTATGTACTGAGGTCGGTTGTTGTATCATTACACATTTTAATTCGATATTTTTATGAATGTATAAAAAATACTGATCTTTACTTAAACGACTCATAGAAAATGACAATAGATATTATTGCGGTTAAGATCAAGCAATTTTTTTCGTCTTTTCATTATTTATATAATTTTTATTACTTTATGTTTTTGTTGAAAAATATATACTTTTAACAACTATACTTAACGGGAAGCATCAACAGTTTTTTTTTGTTAAATTTTACTTTTTTGTATTTTTTTGTAATTTTAATATTTTTTTATTGTTATTTTTTTTCTTTTTATTTTTTATGTTTTTTATATTTATTTATTTTTGTATTTTTTATATATATTTTTTTGCTTTAATAAATAATGAAAAACGATTCGGAAATTAGATTTTATGCAATCTCTTTGGTACTTTCTCTTATTATTAATCCAAGAATTTCTTTCAGGATAGGGGATCTGCCTGCCTTGAAAACTGTGTTCATTCTGTAAAAGAAGATACAGTTATGTAAAGAATACCTACCATAAAGACGTAACTTTAAAATTACAAACAAGTTAGAAAAACGGGTTTTGAAAAAACGTGTGGGTGAATATTTTACTTTTTTTATCAATATAGGTATATATATATATCGAACCTACCTTTATAAATTATGATTTTCTTTCTTAATAGTTTGGTTGAAATTGGTACAGGTTGCGTCACCTCTTGCATGTCAGTAGATTAGTTCCAAAACTGATTGTAATTATCAAAAAATCTGCAATGATTAATTATAAAGTTAAAATAATTATTAATTTGTTATATTTCAGGGATATTTGTTTGATTTTAGTTATGCGATGAGACACTTACTATGCCGTGAGAGGCAACGATTCTCCATCAATTGTAATAATGACATTTTCACGTTATGGCTTAAACAGCTTAAATCCTGAAAAAATCGAAAGTTATAACTTTTTTATATATTGTGTATGTTGCGCGTGCTCAGCTCAAATGACTGCCGATACCTAGCACATTTCCACCATCAATCACAAAATTGCGATGGATTAATCCAAAATGGCGGATCACACCACATTTTGCGCATCCCCGAGAACGATCACAGAATAACCAAAATGGAGGATATACCTACATATTGCGCATGTCCTAAATAGATAGTAGAATATAAAATGGCGGACGTAACCAAACCCAAATGATTGACGAAATCTTGTGCATTTCCTCAATCAATCGCAAAATAGTCAAAATGGCGGACTTGTATCATCTTGTGCACCTTAAATCGATCGCAGACTATTCAAAATAACGGCTCTACCTATATCTTGAGCATGCCGGAGATCAGTCAGAGAATAATCTAAAATGACGGATCGCCACACATCTTGCGCCTGCTCGAGATTGGTTAAAGAATAATCCAAAATGGCGAATTGCGTCACATTTTGCTAATGCCCGAGATCGATCACTGAATAATCAAAATGGCCAATTTGTCTACACATTGCGCATGTCCAAAATAGATATAAGAATAATTAAAATGGCGGACATATCTTGCGCATGTCTGAATTCAGAAATCAATTGCAAAACTAATTAAAATGGCGGATCTATTCACATCTTGCGCATGACCGAGATCCGATCCCAGAGTTACCGAAATGGTGGATTATTTAGTTGCAACAAAATGGCAAATCTATTTCTCAAGCAACGAGCTAAATGATTATTGTAGTTCCGAAACTGTAGAATCTCAGATTTGATAGCTGAATAATTCACGAGCGAAATGGTGATACAAAATGGTTGTACCAAAATGGCGATATTGCCCTATGGAGCCTTCCCGTAGACAGACACGTCTGCACGCATGCGTAAATTTTATCAATCAATAATTAGTTGGGCTAAATTTTCCAGACGCAAAAAATGTTGGATACGTTTGTAGCGCTATATTTTTTTGAATTGGTTGCTTTACTAAACACATCGCATAATTATAAATTATTATTGTTTCGCTTTATTTAACTATAAAATGTATATTTTTAAGGTATACACTACCATTCGCAAAAATTATGAAGGATTAAATCGCGGTGCAGTTAATGTTATTGACTATAAAAAATAGATACTTAATATAATAAAAAAAAAATCTTACCATTTCCCAATCGTTATTCAACCACTTATAACAAATTCAACACTTATTATACATTACATAGAAATTAACGCTAATAATTCGGTAAAATAAGAACATCTAAATTAGTTCCCGAATTTCACAATATACGTCTTCATAGTGTCAGTGCTGAAGACACAATGCCTAGATTTAGCCCGGACAGAGCTAGACCCAGGCAACTTGCGCATGCCTGAATTACGGGAGGTACCAACCCTTGTCAGGGTGGACGTCGGATCCGATAGCGGAAGCATGGGTTTGGGGGTGTTCGGTGGGTATCGTCCAACCCACGGTTAGCCTGTGTGCACTCGATGCATTTATATGTGTACCCCCTAGATATTTCTCAGTATTACTTTCGTAATAGAGTTTTCGTTCTCAGTAATAGAGGTACGTGACTAACTTTACTTACAACAGTACTTTACTTACAACTTTACATACAAATTCATATTACTTATTGAAAACATACATGGGTATGTATGTTTTCAATAAGTAATGGATAATATATAATAATAATATATAATAATTCAATAAATAATATATGGATATTTATGTAATTAAGATCCGAAAATGGAATTTGCCAAAATAAAATATCAAAAGTTTAATCTATAATTTATAGCATTTATCTAGTATGAATATAAAGAGTTACACAAAAATATTATTTTAATAATTATTTACTATATTTAAGATATTTATGGTCACCAACTATTTATAATGCTTGGCAACTATTGATAATTCATTGAATACAATTTATTAGATATGTCTTTCGTCACTAGCAATATAACACATATGTACATAATTAATAAAACAATCGATCTTTTACATTCACCGGTCATTCCAGTGTTACCATCTATTAACATCCCAAAGCTCTGAAAATTTAATTTTCAAAATATAGTTTACATAAATAAATATTCAGATAAAACTTATGCTCCCGCGTTCGAGCAATAGTTCTAAATTTATATTCAAACTTTTTGCTAAAAATTAAAACCAGATTGGATTTTTTCTATGAATGTCAATATAGCGAATGTCTACACATCATCATTGTCAGTTGCGAATAGAAATATAAGAAATATAAAGAAGAATAGTAAAATAAAGAAAGAAATTTCGTGGATAAAAGAAAAGTCTTGAGATATAAACTGTTTTTTCTTAAATAGTCCAGAGTTTTTCTGTCCGTTCTAAATTGGTGTTTCTATTCCTCAGACGGCAACATTACATTTAATTACAGATCGTAATTCTTAAGGGTTAAAGAATTATTAGATAATCGTTAACAATTTAGCAAATAAGTTTTAATAATACCTAATATTTACCTAAAGTATCAATGATAACCACTTGAATTCTAGATCTCCTCACACGGGAGTCAGGTTGCTTGTTGTATGACTTCTACCCAGTAAACACGGGACAATAATTGGACATCACACATAGATAATACCATAGATTTACTTTTAAGTGACAGCATACTGATGTAAAATTTGTGTCTTTCATGTTACGTTTATCATAGGTAATAGGTATCATATATTTTACTAATATCTAACTGTTACGTTACTTGTATTATGATATCCAACTGCAATGTTATTATTAAATACCTATAACGAAATGGAATATAAAATATTACGAAATAGTACCTAAATACTATAGATACATCAAATATTGTTGTGAAAAACAACTATTTACTTTAGATTTTGGGGTCTCGTTTATTATACAACTGATAGAAAATGGTATTAATTTACTAATTATTATGGTACCTACTAAATATTTGCTACTTCTTACAAACACACTCAAAAATTGTTTGAGGCTATAATTAAATTAAGAAACTACTTGACTTTTATTTTTTAACTATAGTTTGGTTAATGGCTCTTTCAAAATATATATAATTCTAGAAAAGTTAACCCACCCTTCATAGGCTTGTACGTACGCAGCATATAATAAAGCGAAAAAATATATCTTAGATCTTTCTTTTCTTGGTTTTAAATCTTAAATTAAAAGTATATTATTAAATAAATCTAATTATAACATGTAAGAGTTTCTGGTTGATCGAAATTCGATGTGTGGAACTTGGGTCATTGACTCATTATCAGGGTTGATGTTAAAGTCAAACTTTGGTAATTTTCATTTAATTAAAGCAACTGTTGAGTTTCTGGCCAGCTCTTCTTAGCAGAGCAGCATTTCGAACTGTTGTTAGCTAACCATGGACTTACTATACTGACCAATTTAATGTAATCATTGATTCAAAAGTGCGTGCAAATGCCTACTTGAACAAAGATTTTTTGAATTTGAATTTAAATTCCTCCTGTTACGCGTGAAATCGCAGTAACTAAACACTAAACTCTGCGCTAACTACCGCCCCGTTGGTCGAGTGGTTAGCGCAGACGCCTAACGTGTCACGGCGCAATGGGGCTCGGGTTCGATTCCCGGCAGAGACAGGCATTTATGTGATGAGCATAGATGTCTGTGTTTCTGGGTTTGGTCGTTTATTAAATATATTCTCAGTATTTATATGTGTATTTCTATGTATTTGTATCGTTGTCTAACACCCTTAACACAAGCAAATAATTTGCTTACTTAGGGGTTAGATCAATGTGTGTAATTTGTCCTGATATTATTATTATTATTATTATTACTAACAATACTGATTTGTGATATTTTTAAGTGATAATAAATTCATGATTTAATCGGGAGCGAGAAAAATGTCAAGGAAATCACGTGACATTATAATATTTAGGAGATTCTGAATCGCGCGATCCAATTTTTCTACGAATATTTAAAGCTGGAATATACAGAGTATACATACGATGCACCGCAAACTTGTGATTAATATAGCTTAAAGCTTGACCTACAAAATGTCAAAAAGTTTCCTTTACAAAAGATGCAAAAAATGTTGTTAATCTTCCTTCTATTATAATTTTTATTGACCCCACATATGAGGAGATATTTATTTTTTTTTTTATGTTTTTGTATACTTCTGATAGGTGATTTTTTGTTTTTTTTTACGATCCTTCTCTACTCCGGTTTGCCAAGTGGAAAACTATGTAGGTACGGGAATAATATTAAACATTTGTTTAAAATAAAGTAAAATGAAAATTTAAAATAGATACTTGAAAATAGATATATACCTAAACATAAAGCCCTGTTAGGCTTATTTCAAACATTAATTTCGGTTGTGGCATTTTTTCTACTTTATTCTATACTGCATAGTTAAATACATTGGTTAGAATTTCCGACAGCCACGATTAGGTTCGTCCTCACCGTCCTGACAAAGACGTCGACTATAAAATGCTTAAATCACCGAAGCGTTTAGTGGTACGGTGGCTCAATTGTTAGGTCAACGTGACGGTTTCCTAAAGGTCACGGCTTTTAATCCCTGCCCGTATTGGTAGTATTTTTTAATATACGTATTTATTGACAAAAATTAAAGGGATACAACACTGCTTAATAAGAAATTAAAATATAACCATTAG
Organism: Napeogenes sylphis; assembly: GCA_959347405.1. Taxonomy (NCBI): domain Eukaryota; kingdom Metazoa; phylum Arthropoda; class Insecta; order Lepidoptera; family Nymphalidae; genus Napeogenes; species Napeogenes sylphis. Next base: position 28,579,567 of record OY365784.1, read on the forward strand.
TGACAAAACAGTAAATTAAGAACCAAATAATATTATCTTCAATTTTCAAAATGGACAATAAGGGCTTAAGGCTTAAGGGCGCTGGAGTTTTCCAAGTCGGTGCAGGGTTATGATGAAATTGGTTAACGATGACATGATTTGGGGAAGGTAGAAATATGTATTAATTTATACGAGTATGTTACTAAATAATTAAATTAAAATTCTGGCTAAGGTAGCTGAACTTTTTGATTTCAAAAATAAATACTTCATCATGTCTTTTATAGATAACCCTGATAACCCTATAGTAATCAACTTCATATAATATTTACAAGTTTGTATAAACAAAGTAGTTGCAAAACTATATCCGGCTGTTATACCAATGCTTGTTCTGACCTGTGCCGGACATACCTATTGCATCACATGGGATAATCGAGTGTCCATGTTTGACAAATTCGTAACGATACGCGATATATCATCGCGATATTTCATCCCAAAATGAAAGAGAGTGTTACATATGTTTTTTTTTCTTCTATTTTGTTTTTAATCGTTAACAAGTCAGAAGAAGTCCGAAATCACATACCATTTCAGCAATAAGCCTCAGTGTCCCGAGTTTTTTTGTATAAAAAATACAATATAATAAAATAAAATAAAAAAAATAAGAAAATACATTCTGTTCTTTGGAATTATTGGTTTTATTACATTAAGTTTGATTTTGTTACAATATGTATCGAAAACTTGATTATTTTCAACCTAAGTGTAAAGGCACCCTTAAAGGAGAAAGAGGAATAATTTGATAAAGGAGCAATCTTCAAAAGGATATAAAATTATGAACGTTTTACTCAATTTGTTAGTTTATTAGTTTTAGCTTGTTTGTCCGCTAATTCAGTTTAAGTAGTGTAGATCTTGAAATAAGACTATTTTTACGGATTTAACTCGTGTATATTGAATTAAATTTTAAATTTACATTTTAAATCTAACCCGACGTTTCGAATGCTTATTCGAAAATAATAGACGAACACGACATTATATTGACACCTCCATCTCGTCTTACCGTGAACACGATTGCTGTAAAGCATTCGAAACGTCGGGTTAGATTTAAAATGTAGATTTAAAATTTAATTCAATATACGCGAGTTAAATCCGTAAAAATAGTTTTGTTTCAATTTGTAGTACTCGTGAAAAGATTAGAAAACATTAGTGTAGACCGGGAAATCCTAACTAAATATAATAATTTTAAAGTGAAACGTCACTCTGGTCACTTAAACTTCACACAAGTTAGTCAAACTGCACAATGTAATTAAATCTGTTGGATGAGTTCTTCTCACCAAGTAATGAAGAATTGTTATCGGTGATACTAATTCAACAGCTGTTTCATTCAAAATATTATCAAAAACTTTAACTGACTGAAACAACCCTTTAAAAGATTATTTATTTAATCAGCTTTATATTGCTAATGTCAAAGATTTACACCGTTCGTTATTTTAAAAGTAAGTTTGTTGGCTATCATAAGGTACCTGTTTGATTCGACTTTTTACGCGCCTTCATCTGCTTGTGTATTTGTGAATTTCAAGCTGAATATTAAATCTCAAAATGTTAGCTTCTAATATTTGTTTTAATTCTTAAGACTTAACCAATATCAAAAGCTTGTGATATTGGTTAAGTCTTAAGAATTAAAGTTAACAATTGGGCTCACATAAATATTTTCACGTAAAAGGCCTTAATCAAATAAAGAATAAAAAATCATAATGAAGAAATGCGTTGACCCTTGATAGACATGTATAAACAATATATTGATTTCAATTTCCAAACTTAAGGTGATATAGCTTGATTCATATAAATAAAAAAGGTTAGCCAAACTCTATTTCCCTATTTTCCATAAGTTCTTCGCACCGATAAGTTCCATAAGCCCTAGTTTCCATAAATTCTTTGAAGGATTTCAACAACATCGAATTTCTTGCTTAACGCCAACATTGGGAAAATCTTTACCTCGGTTTTAATGATTTAATTTAATTTAATGATTCCAAATTAAAATAATTAAGCTATCAAACTGGGTGCTAGGTTATTTAGGTCATCCCGTGGCGTCCCACTAAGGCGATGAGGTCAACCGTTGCTTTTTAGTGGGCAGCCTTAAAAATGGCAGCGTCTTCTATGCTGCCGGGTAGTCCCACATACCTCCTCGGCCTCCTGGCCTCTGGGATGATGCGTAACAAATTTTTCCAACGATTTAAAAAAAAAAGGTTATTTAGGTCATCTAGCTTAAACAAGTTCGATGTTAGTATTAAAATTGGAAAACTGACAACGAACGAGGAAATAAAAGTGAATTTTAAAACTGGCTGGAAAAGTTTTGGCTACAAAAACTAATCCAACAATTGTTGATAGTATTCCGAGTATCGTGTTTGAGGATCGGGGATTAGCGCTGTACCAATACTGTCGGCAACATATCGATTTGTTTGCCCCCCAAGCAGCGATTTAAACCCGATTGATTTATCGGCTAACTTAGTAGATAGATACTTTATTATGATGCGGGTGGTGGTGAAATATGAATTCTTTATACCTATTTAGTTTAATTTGATATCTTCTAAATATTATTTTGCTTATTAAAAGAGTTTTTTTAAACTAGCGGGCCTGACCTTTATTAGAATCACTATTGTTTTCCCTTCAACGGAACGAGGTTAGTGTCTATTCAATTACTAACTATATTTATTCCGAGTCTCGCCTTGATTCGCACAGTAGCCGTAAAAAAATAAAAAATAATAAAAAGCCGTAAAAAGCTATCTATAATGATTATTTAATAATTATAGATGTTCAAAATTAATTTATGTTCATAGCTATTCCTACATATAAAAATCAATTACTGTTCGTTAGATTAAAATTTGAAAACGGCGCCTGGACGCTTTAGTTTCCAAATAAGAACAGATAGAAGGTGCTTCCACTGGGTTCTAAGTCTTTTTTTTTGTTTTAAGATCTACGATCTAAGATCTTTGTAAGTCGTCAACAGATGGCGTTGCAATATAACTTCTATATCGTTTAATTAATGAAATTTAATGATGATAATGTGTTCCACTAGATTTCGGCTACGGCGACTACTTTAAGATCAATGCCTCTCTTGCGCTCAAATATGGCTGACGTAGCCAATCATTTTAGAGAAGATCATCGCACATGGCAGGCATGTCAGCGCACCATTCCTAAAGTTGTAGCTGATAGCCTCAGGTTTTCGGTGTATCTACTCGTAGCGCTTTGCGTCACGTTCAGCGCAGCCTCAAGCTTCGTAGTCTAAAACTCGGTTCTGGACATGGGTTTTCCATTTCGAAAAATTTGAAGCCTGCTCTGTCTATTTGTATGTTCAGGCATGGCAAAAAAGCTGCTCTAAGATTTAAAAATTATTTATGACTGTTGGACAGCAATTCCAAAGCAGGCTATTATTTACATCCAAATCCAACGAGAAGTCCATTACAAAACTATTTTCTATGCCACACATTCGTGTTAATGAAATCGTTACCAAATTTACTTTAATTATGAATTACAAAAACAAAATATTGTCGAGGTAAATTTACACAGACTTGTAGTTCAGTAGATGGTATTCATACGTAACGTAAATCAAGCTCTCATTGTGATGCAATTTTCAATTATTATAGATATCGACACTCTCAGACTTTGAACTAAACTAATGGTCCTATGGTCTGTTATCCGTGGTGACCTGGTGTGGTACATGTTTTAGGTACTTTAGGAGACCTGGTATGGTACCTGTAGATCTATTTAATTATTGTAGACAGTCTTTATAACAGTATTTCTAAAACAAAATATTTTTTTATTGAACTTTCATAGATTGGGAATTAGTCTATTATTAGATTAGAATTAATTAACAATTTTTAATCTATTTGGTACTTAGCAGGCAAAGCAACTGGCAAGAGTTATAGAGCAGGGCATGATTATAATTAAAAAGAACCTATTTGTTTTTTGAATGCTGCTAATGTTTAGTCGGATTTGAAGAATTCTTATAATCTTCATCTACCTTTATCCCAATTATTTGGAATCGACACAATTATCAATTTATTCTATACTCGAGCCATATAATCTTTCATGGTTCGCTTTTCTTACTTACATCCACATCCTTTTATTTCTTCAGATTTAGTGAAATCACGACAAACCATTACTTACACTATAATACAAGTGGATGTGTACGGTGAAGTGGCAATGCCACAAACGTACGTGCCTAAAAAGGTTTGACAGTAGTCTGGAGACCCAATCCTTAAAACTTTTAGGTAAATCCCTTTGTAATATGCCAGAAAGACAAATGTATGAGAATGGAGCAAAGACGCATCCCGCAGGCGAAGTGCAGAGGCAGCAAGCACGTGACTAAGTAGGTAATTATATTTACATTTTATGATAATGCCCTCTTAACACTTGAGATTTACAATCACTGATGGAAAACTAGAATGAGAATTCTTGATTCGAAGAATAGTACAATACTAAATAGAATCATTGTTTTTTATTTAAGTGTAGTTGTAAAATAATTTTGAATAATAAAGTTGTGTGCTAGAATTACATATAAAAATGTTTATGTTATGTCAAGTATAAAAAAAATATTAATAAAAGACGCAATTTCAATAATTTAAATTGATAATATTAGTACTGACACTGTAGTTTAAAAAACTGTGTCGACGACCTCTACGAAAAATGTCGAATATGCAAAACAAAAGGTTTGTCGTCATTTATTGCTTACACGTGTTTTCTAGTTCAACTTCTAACATGAAAATAAGTGTTCATTATGTGTTTCTTTAAATCTCTGTTCAGGAAACATCACTGTTCCTTTTCCCATAATCATAAGTGATCTAACAAAAACATCTATGACTACTACTAATAATAACTCTTAGTTACCTACATAAGTAAGACAAATATTAAAGTGTAATATAAAAAAATATATACTCGTTTTAATTGTATTTGTATATAATATATATGATCAATTTTTTTATATCGAGTAGTATTGATTGATTTGTAAATAATAATGCAGTATATATTTTTTGTATTTTATATATCTTTATATTTGTTAGCTTACTAGAAGGCAGGTAGTACGTAGTAATATGTAGCCTCTACGTATTTTTGTTTCTAGCATCTAAAATTTTCAGGAATTTATTGAATATTAGGATAATAAATAACAGAATTGTCCATTCAACATATTTATTGCAGCGACAGTTCACTTAACCAAATCAAATCTTAATGTAAAATAAAATCTTATATCAATAATAATACTCATTTACAATAATTACAAAACAAGAATTAAATAAACTTATGATACATTTGTATGGTCCAACTTAAATACAAAACAGTTACAAAGTTAATATCTAAAAATAATTAAAAATCATTAAGTTTCTATCATGGCAAATCTAGTTATTAGAATCTTAAAAAAATATTTTATTATACAAAAGTGTCGGTAGGAGTAACATAGTTTGTTTATATAGAAATAGTTATTTATTGAATTAACAAGAATAGGAAGCACAACTATATTACACAATTTAAAACCTTTGTTACAAACAATGGTCCATTTCTAAATCCTTAAAAGATATTCAATGTTTATCATTTAAACATATCAATAAAACAATTCATAAAGAACATATCCGAAAAAAAGATAAGATATAATACAAATGATGTTGTGAAGCAAAATGTCATTATAATAAATATGATCTAAACACTTAAACATCGATATCATATCCACATCAACTATGATATATAACTGAGCTGATATATAACCTAGAAGTATTGAACTCAAACCAAAATTAACATTAAATTTTATTTTTTTTTGGACTTCAGTGTTAAGCTGTAATATATTGATTTTAGTTACATTTACATTCTATTCCTTATTCCAACTTTACTGTATGTCAATACAAAATATATACTCTCCTATAGCATTGATAAGTCTAATTCATATCACTGCATCTCTGCAACCTAAGACTTTTGAGTAGCAACCGAGTTCACGACCAATATACGGGGTATAATTGACAATTCTTATATTTCAATGAATCGAACACAAAATATTCGTATTCGTATATCGTATCGTAACATTGCAATCAGATAAATAACATTAAAAACTTTTATTAGGTATAAGTATTAGTTGTATAAATATGTAGAAACGCAAAAGTAATTTATATAAGTAACATAGAATTTCCAAAGTAAAACCATTGACTTATATTGTAGTACAAACTATAAGTCGCAAATTAGCTGGTCAGGCTAGAAATTGGAATATAATTGGAGACAAGGTAAATAGACCGCCCCGCGCATAATCAAATATTTAACCTTTACAAAGAATATTTAATATTATTTATTTATATATAATGGAAATAACAATTTGAACCACTACTCTAACATCAACACGAATATATATATAACATGAAATATCATAGCACAATACTTATACTATAGTCTACGACATCAAACACCCCTCTAACCTATAGGTTGAGATGGGTAATACTACAGTATTAACTTATTATTCAGATTATTTTAATCAAAAGAATACATGTTAAAAAAAAGTTAAATATTTAAAATTATATAGAATACATATTTAAAAAAATATAGTCTATAAATGTAGGAATTATTATATTTTTATTAGGTCATAGTGGATCTTTTTTTTTAATAAGCATATCAGAAAAATGGCAGCCTGATATAAATTGTGCGTAGTTTTCTGTAGAAATTATCTTATATGTAATAAAATTGTATAACGAGCTTTTTTAAATATACAATATTAATTGTATTTTATATAAACATTGCTTTATTGTGCGTAGATATAGTTTTAAAAACACTTAATGTATCGAATTTATATTTTTATCAATAAGGTACCTATTGAACACTGTTAAAACAAGTCCAAATTTCCGCGGTACCTTAAAAAATCAACAATAATTTTTTTTGGTGTCCCTTAACCAACTTGTATACAAAAATAATATATAGATTACATTTTACGAATATAGAGTATATATTTTAACAGATTGAAAAAGGTTACACTATTCCCGAAAGTTGACAGACTCTCATTTAAAGCTTTTAAAAAGTTCAAGTTATTAATATGGTATGTTTGGATTACAATCCCATTTTAAATATTTACATTGCTATAATTGGAGACAAAGTATGCACTGTTCAAACATTCGCGATAAATTTGGTTAAGTTATAAAGTTCATATCCATATTTAAAATCCTAACATCCGCTGGGCACTCGATCCAAATCCTTACCTTTTTTGAATATTAATACCATCCAAGGACATAAATCCTGTTCCAATCAATCCAAAGATAGATGTAAGACACCATTCCTAACTTAAACATAAACTCAATCCCAGCATTTGTTGTATGAAAGACTTTCTTATATACACTGTCTTATATATTGTGTAGGTTATAAGTTACTTATATACGTACAAGTTATTTCGCTTTGATATATATTTCTACTTACATTTTTGGTAGATCGGTTGTATAGTTTTCAAGATTGTTTATATATAGTGAGTATTCTTTATAATTATTGTGCTTATAAGTTTAATATTATTACGTTTTTAAAATATTTATTATATACTTGTGATGACATTTACAAGTCAATCACCAGTCCAGAATGAAGTATAGTTATACATATATATAATATATACAGGGTTTTTTGTAATTAATTGGCCACCTCTTGCAGGTATCAATACCAACATTTATTCTACGACTTTTTACTAATCTTGATAAACAACACAAATAAACTAAACAAAAAAATGTTTGCTACCTCTTTTACTTATTACTCTGTATTTTGTAAAAAGTACTTAAAAAGTCAACGCCCGGGTGCCAAACTTACATTCAGAATTAATGAATGGTCAGAGGGAACAAATACGTTTTGTTTGGGTAAACTTACATTTTAAAAACTATTCATTTAAAAACGTTGTTGTCAAATGTTGTAGGAATTGATGTAAAGAGGCTGCCTGTAAGAGGTGGCCATTTAATTACAAATGACCCTGTATATACATTTCATATTGTATATTATACAATTAGACAATATAATAAATTATGTATTATTTTTAAATTGAAAGTAATGTATAAAAGTTTATTAAAATAATTAGGTTACTGAATTTATATAGAAATAATAAAAAATAATTTACAAGTTTCAGTTAGAATACATATAAGTATTATTACAGGTAAGTTAGTATCTTATTATTGTCGAATAATTTGTGATACATGGTTATCAAATAATTTATGTAATTTACATTTAGGTATTTTTAAGCCAAGAATTATGAATGGCTTACAATGGCAGAAAAATTGCGACCGAATTTTATAAACGACCTTGATCCAAAATAACAATCTATTTCTCGATTTATCATTCTTAATAACCGATCTGTAGTTGTGGATTGTGCTTTTACAATGTCAGATGGATATCAATCTCAGATCATAGATCGATAAATCATTTAATCAACCATGTCACAATTATTCAATAGTATAATTATTTTTATGACACACTATTTTATACTTGGATATAATTATACATTACACACTACAAATATATATCTACCCTTCATTCCTTATGAGGGTAGTTATGAAATTCTCATAAAATACTGATTTCACATATAATATTATACATAATTATTTATAATTATATATCGCAAAAGAAATTTGAAAAAAGCTGAAAAGATACGTTGCAAAGAATTAAAAAAGCATTATTCGATTATATTTTTTGTAACAAATTACAACGAATGAGAGATACAATATTAAATCAATTATCTTCAGGTCCAATACAGAGTGGACAGACGTACATACATACGAACGTCTGTATGTACGTATGTATGTATCTCCTCCCTTGGTCACATCAACACTTGTAGGAATATTTTTATCAACAATTCCTCTGAAACAATTTCCTCAATTGACTTATTTACCAATTGATGTGATCGTACCATGTGCCGTTAAACATGGTTTATACGACTGTCAATTCCGGGATACGTGTGAGTGAGAGCAATATTCAGTCCACAATTCACAAACACATGTCATATCCGTGTCATAACTATGTCATAGCACAAACTTTGCAGTGTCATTTTAGAGTCATATAACTATTTACATGTTTATTTATTTTACTATAGGTACACTGTACAATGGTAACTCTGGCTTTTTCTTTTATGTATAGTTCATATGTACTTATCCTCTTGATGTGATCTTATAATGCATTATTTACTAATTGGAAAACCATTATCCCTAGATATTAAATTGCACGCTATACAGTTCGACATACGTACATATATAAGGTATAAACACACGAATATACATATGTACATACATACGTACAAACACACATACATACATAAGTGAATATACATAGGTACATACTTAATCAACAAAGAGTTTAAACTTTTTGATTTTATAAATAGTTATATAAATATCGATAATAAGCTATAAAAATAATTTTATTTAAATGAAAATTAATACGTAAAAATAAAAGAAAATTGATTCAGACCTTTCAGAAAAAACTTTAGATACATGGATACCGTTATCGTTTTAAAATTGTCAAAATTTTCCAATTAGTAGAAAAATATTGAGCATTTAACAACAAAATTTTATATCATAATTACAATTAAAGATAATTATTGTTAAATATAAAATCAATAATCCATTCATTCATAACAGGCATTGATATTACAAAAAGCAATCGGTATCTTACAGTGCGTTTCAGAACTCGTGGACTGAGTCAGGAAAAGAATTCTTAATTAAGTCCTAATTCGCTTACGGCCTCATAAAAGTCCGTGTCAATATTTTAGTAGCAAACAAATTACGAAATACCATCCACTCTCAATATTTTGTAGAAAAGCTCGAAATTATCTAAAAGGCCCCTTTAAAGTCTTAATGGGAAACTAAAGATTTATTTTATTATAAATGTATAATTCGTTAGATGTTTATGTCAATATTAAAATTTTGTTAAATACCACCTAGACCCTGTTGCCCGAAACGAAGAACAAAAACTATCAGTATATATATACTGCAATAAAACCCCTGAAAAAGAACACTTACACACAAACAAAATACGTTGATTTTTCAGCTGGTATATAAAGCACCGTTCACACTAATAATATTTTGGTTCAACTGTCTTTTATGACCGATTTATTCTATAAAAAGATCGTCGGGGTTTATACACTGTTTGTACACCTTTCTATATATCGGGTTTAATCATTGTTGCACACTTCTAGAAGCTTCTGCGTCTTGGAGGGTGCTGTTGAAGGCCTCAGTCTTTACGAAGTCGACAGTTTTGTAGGCGCACTCATCTGAGGCTGACTTACCGTGAACGAGAGACGTCGCGCCGTCAGACGACTGTTGATTTTTTTTATATGTATATTTTTTCAAATATTACTTTAATAATAATTAATTAATAACAACAGTATAAAAAAACTAAAGCTATTTTATATAATAATAAATAACATATACATAGAATGGAATACTTAACGACTTAATAGCTCAGTGATCGAAATTTCGCTATTATGTGATGGCCATGGGTTCGATACCAAGATTTAAAAAAATATTGGAAATAAAAATTTCATCTAATAATATTTTTTTTTAGGATTTGGATGATTTTAATATGTTTGTATTATTATATGTATGTATTTATGAAAAAAATAATAGTTTGTTTGTTTATCAGTTGTCAGCCTATCGTACAAGCTTAACTAAGTTTTGGGCCTAGATTAGGGCTTCCAATCCCGGAATACCGAGATCTCGGTATTGCGGGATCCCGCGTCATGTTTTAATCCCGCATGATGCGGGATTACGGGTGCGGGAACCCGCGGGATTTGCGGGACTGAAAAGCCCGAAGAAACCGAAAGGGCCTTTTCTGGTGCCGGCTATATTGTCTCCAAAATACGCAATAGTATGGCAGGCGACACTTTAGATTTATATTGTTTTTCCTTCCCAAATAATTTCAATTGAAAGCTGACCAAATGGCCGAACTAAGTAATTATAAAGATTTAAATAATTATCATGGTCTTCAGTTAAAAATGGGTTTTGTTTGATTTTTTAAATATTTTTTTGTTATTGTTTTTTTTCTAAAGGATAGATTTTTTTTGGTTTTTCCAGTATTAATTATTGATTTTTATTAATCTCATACTAATAGTACCTAATGCCTAATTAAATATGAAGTTAGTAGATTAATTATTTTTTTTGTTTGCCTTACATAAGTATAAATATTTTTAATATGCGGGATCCCGTAAATACCAAGATCCCGCGGGATTGAAAATTTGTAGTCCCGCAAATACCGAGATTGGATGCAAGCTGCGGGATTGGAAGCCCTAGCCTAGATTGACCTGTGTGGAATTGGCCGAATATTTATTATTATTATTTTAATATATAATTGTGTGTAATCATACCTTATACGATGAACTAGGTTCGGGTAGATCGAGATCCAAGTACTGCAGTTTCTCGGGCTTGATTTCGTCACCGGTTTTGCTGCATTGTGGCTTCTATGGACAAACATAAATGTTAGTATATTAAGTATGTATAATAAATAATTAAGTAAAGTAATAATAACGTACCGGTCCAGCGCTGCTAAGATTACCCAAGCTATGAATAGACAGTCGCGGCTTCAGTGCACGGTCCACAGCCGGTGGTATCGGTGCTACATTGCAGTAGTGCATCGACTGGCATCAGATTATTAATGTTATATTATATTTAATTTATTTAAAATACATGTTTTATAAAATAAATAAAAAATAATTTTAAAAAAGTAAATAAATTGCAAAAAAAAAACATAATCACATGTCCCATAGAGGCTTCATCCTCATCATCAGTTCGCACATGACTTATGAGTGGTCTTCCGGGAGAGGTGGGAGCACCTTGAGACATGCGACGAGGCAAACGCACCCAGGGGAAGGGTGACTACAAAAAAAAACAATTTCAAATCAAAATACAATTAAAAAAAATAAAATTCAAATAAATAACCAACATACATAAAATTCGTGAATATCAACATTTTCCTGAAATTGTGTTCCGAGACATTCCCTTAGGTGCACGACGTCCCTGTTCTTAGGGAAAGTCTTTGGCGGACGAGGTGGGACTGGAGGTCCTATTTAGAATAGTATTATATTAATAATACTGTCAATATAAAAACAATGTATATAATACATTGAATATTACCATCAGAATTAAAGCCGTCTTGCACAGAGAGCCTTTTGAAGGACTTAGCACACAACAAAGTAGAATCTCCTGAAATATATAAAACGTTACCTCCGGAACCCAAAAAATGGTCAAAAAAATCATTGACCTCTGCTTCTGCTTACCCATAGATAGAGAAGCATCGAGTGACCGACACTCTTCCTCACTCAAATCAGACTCATCTTCAGAACCTTGGGGTTCATTAATTGTATTTTTTGGTTGAATAACATTTACAGTATAGCTTTTTGTAACTCTGATTTCAGTGGCCCTGCTGACCAATATGTTTTTGGGATCAAAAGTAAATGCTGTTTGGGTGTCCTAAAAAAAATAACTTGTGTCTTTATACTGTTACTAATAAATTAAAAAATATAAGTAAATAAAAATTAGTGTAAAGTGATTGATTCTTATATCCGTGGTCGTCAAACATACAAAGGTCCAACACAACATAAGACAAGAAGTCCAATACAGATACATTTATTCGAGTGCTCATCTTAATTCCTTGCTCCTCCGTGAATTTTAACAAAAAAATCTAAGAAGATGACTAAAGATAGATCACAGAAATAATGAAATAATTCCCCAGAAACAGAAGAACAAACAAAAACGAACAAATTATAAAATAGGACCTTTCCTGACGGTTTTACCGGTCATGTGTGTCCTTTTCACACGTTGTGGACAATCACCAGTATGTTCAAGCACCAGCATTCCCTTGACCCTGACTCGAAGCGCGCAATGACAACCAATGGTGGGTATTTATATTTTTTTTGTGGCTCGGGAAATATTTGTAAAATTGTGACGACTAGGACGGATTTTTGTCAGCCAGGTAATATATTAAATGTCCTGTTTATCTTTACTTGAAGGTCCAATTACATATAAAGAGCTGATAAAAGCCAGTTTAATTTATTATTTATTATTACCCTAAAATCTTTTATTACAACTACAGAAGAATAACAATATTTTATTATTTACATCAAATTTTATCAGGAATGGAGATGTAACCTTTGGCATTCAAATTAAATTAATTAATTAGTAAATCACGTGAATTGAAAATAGTCACAACCGTTTGAACTCCCACACACTCTACGAAGTACTGATTTCAAGAGTAACATTAATACGAAAATCATTATAGGTGAATTTATTATTGATTATATACTTATTAATGGCACATACAAAAATAATAAACTAATACAGAAGTCCTTAATATGAAAATATTTTATCCGAAATTTAAGAATAAAGTACCATATACGTTCTAGAGATTTTCTACCCCTATATAACTAAATGTTATAGAAGTACTGTGTTAAAAATATCATATCATAATCATCTCGAAAGTTTATCTAATTATTGTTCAATGTAATATATATATTTTTTTAATATACTATTTATCAATCTCTCTTAAGGAGATACAACGTAAGTTTTTCCATCTTCAAACCTACGTCAATATATTTACGATTATGTAAAATACTTGTTTATCTGCCGATGAGTTTTCCTAAAAAGCTGATCTCTGATTACAAAATTACGTACATCAAAACCTTTAATTAATATCGGCGATCATTTTTATATAACGTGTGCTAAAAGTGGAGACATGCAATATCAAAGAAAGGATGTCTACTAAGGGCGGCAGTGTCACAATACCTGGAACCTGGCTTGATAATATAAGGCAAAGCATAATACAAGCATCAATTTTCAGATGAACCTATCACGAACGTAAGAGGACACTTTGATTTTGCTGCAAAGAGGAATTCCAAAGAGATTTTATATTTATAATCTAGTAGACATTTATAATATCGTAAGGCTAGAATTATAAATTATCAAGGAATTTTTTAAGAAATTGCAAGTAACTTACTCCTTGACTTAAATATTCATAAATTATAAATATTTATATATATTCATGATATAAATATAAACAATGGCAAAAAAATGTCATAATGACAATTCATTAGAGTTGTAAAATGTATACACCGCCACTTATTCAATTAATTTCTCTTATAAGTTTGACAACCACTGATATAAAAATCCAGAAGCAAAAAGTAATATATCAATAACACTTATATTATATAAAATAACCTGTGTTCGAACTCCAGTGATACATTCAGATATTGGTATATATGGGCCAGTGCCTGCAAGAGTGGGGTAACTACGAGTAGATGTCATTGGACTTGGAACCTGCCTCTCAGGGGGTGACTTCTTTAAGACTGACTTCAATTTAACTTTGCCTCTTGACGAGGAAGACTTGCCATTTTTAAAAGTTACGGTGTGTGTCCGTTTCCTTGCACCCCCTGTGACATTGGAATCATTCATTACTTTTGTTCCAATATTTTCAAGGTCATTTAGTGTTGTGTTTTGATATATTCCTAGAACATTAATGATTTTCTTTAAATCTAGTCAGTTTAAAAAAAAAAGCAATAGTACACAATGCAAATTATACAAAAGTACATTTCAGCCAAAATAAAATATTATTGCATTGCTTTCATTCCTTAAATAATGATATCATTGTTTAAAAACTAAACTAAATTAAAAACATCCACATGACAAATATTTAGATTATTAAAGTATTTCGCAATGCAATAAAACAAATGAGACACATAAGCAATTCTAAATGGTAAACTTACAAGATCATCAGATTGCATTTAGTTAACTCAAAATGTTTATTTATTCATGTCTAATATTTGATAAAAAGAAATAGATTTGCAGGTACTAGTAAGATTACAAACAAACAAACATTTCCTGTGGCTGGGTCTGTAAAGTTCTTTACAAATAGAACATACTTACTAGAAATGTTAAGTATATGTATACAATTGGGTTTAAGAAGACGTTAATTTTAGACATAGCATAGAATATCTTTTCCATTAAACAAGAATTATCTAGCAACTTGTAACCAATGTTAGTGAAGGTGTTAGCAAAAGCTGGTAGGGAATACATCAAACTTTTGCCTCACATTGTGCTACAGCATGTACCATTATCATAATAACTATTTCATCAAATTAACACAAACAGTATATTATAAGCATTTTTATTGTATGTCTATAAATTTTTCTGCTATATATAAATTATAAACTGAATATGTTAATAAAATAACATATGGCCTAGAATAAGTTTTATAAAAATGATGTAAAAAGTTTTTTTAATGCTATTGTAATATATATATATATATAAATATATATATATAAATATATATATATATAAATATATATATATAAATATATATATATAAATATATATATATAAATATATATACTCACCAGTGTTATTTGATGAGTTGTCGGACGACTTCAGTCCACATACTCGGCAAATGGTATCTACCCACTTCCCCATTTCTTCTTCTGAGTCAGCTTCTAAGTGGTAAGTCCGGATATTTGTCTGGATAGTAAAAACACAGCCTCGGAGTTTGCTATTTAATGAACCGTTGTTGTCTCTTTCCATATGCAATCCAGCATCAACCTATTGTATATTGAATATTAACTTATATTCAGCAACATTCATTTATTATACTTATGTGTCTACAGGTCATAAAAAATATTTAACTCTGAACATGTATTATACTTTATGTGCATTGAAATTACAGTTATTAAATTCTTATAACTACCTGATCACAGCAGTCCAAGTCGATAGATCCCTTTAACCTCCTGCAGTGACGGTCGGAGTAGTAGTCAAGAAAATATTGTCCTGGAAGCTCGCCTGACTGTCGCAAGGCAAACCACCTTCTACGCCATTTCTGAGACAAATAGGATATGTCTAAAAACTTAACATTTCAATTCGTAGTTTTATATTATATTACTGTTATTATTCTTTAGTAAATTCTTTGAATATTACCGCAAGTAGCCAATAAAGTACAAAATAAAGTCAGTCAACAAACTCAAACAAAAAGAGGAATGTTAAATTTACTTACAGTTCTCCATATACGCTTTGAGGGTGGTGATTTAGTAAGCCATCCTTCATACACGATATTTTTGGACATTATATGCCTTATTGAAAGTTTATCCTCAATATATTATGAGTCAATATTTTTTGAGTCCAGCACTGATAACGCACACACGCGAACCGCTCCGCTTGCGAATCCAGACTGAGCGGGGTTCTCATAGATAATAAATGAGAGGTATCGACTATCGGCTCGGAGGATATATAAAATTAAAAGTAGGCGAGCTATGAATTTATTGATCTTATTACTGATACTTAAGGATACTTACAGAACTTATTAAATAGTATTCAAAAGAATTATTTATAAGATACTTTGTATTTAAAGATATATAAGGTATACAAGAAAATATTATTGCATTTGTTACATTGAATACTCGTTTAATTTAGCAAATATAATTATTTATACTCAATAAGTACTACTAAACAACAACAACTTAATATATATTTTTTTATTATTGAAGTTTAGGTAGTACACAGAGGAAGCCAATTGTGTTGCCATGTCACGGCATACGGATTTACATGACAGAAGAATTGAAGTATCTTTTTATAGTCCATTTTATTTTTTTGTAACTATTTATTAAGAGTAAAATATTTATGATTTCAAATTTTTGATTTGCTGATTTATGTTAATTAAAAAAATATTAAATGTGATCCTTAAGAAAATAATCTCAAAAAATATAATGGCAACAATTTTTGACACCTAACAAGCCATTTTATAAATTTTTGGCTCTCATATTTAAAATAGCTAAATATGGTTGGAAATATTTCTTAAAATGCCTCATCCAAAATTTCCCCAGAGCAATGTATCCAAATTTAGCGGATACCATCCCGATAAGTAAACAATTTAAATATTAATATCCTTTTCCTATTAACTTTTTTTCACACGAAGAATGTATTATTTATCCATATGGTAATATTTGTATTACTTTCTCTAATAGCAAATTTAAAATAGCTAAGTATTGCTATGCCGCTGATTAAAGTTATTACGTTTTAAATATTTAACAACCCGTAATACTGAGACCTCTCAGCTATGCATCTTTTAATTTTAAGTTTAAATCTATAGATTTATTTTATCTTTGTGAATTTGTAAGATACGCACTAGACGAGGTATCGCCAACAGAAAAAACCGATGAGTGCTTAACACCCAACCGACCACCTTGTTTAACCCAGCAGACAATCAGCAAGTTCTTACAACCTCTAACTCGAGAGTTACTTGAAGTACAACCCAGGTTTGAAATAAATAATATAATCGCATTTGTTATTTTTTTTTACTCAAACTCTAAATTAATACAATAGACCTACAATTGATGAATTGCCCGATGAAGTAATAGATAATATGGTGCAGAAAGACAAAGCTTTCTGGGTTGACAAACCTGGTTTAAATGCCTATACACTTCACGATGCTTATTATAATTATGGCATGAGTTCTGAAAAACTGTTACCTAGTGAGTATTATATTGCAACTTAATAGTGGACTACCTTCATGGACCGTCTAAAATCCTTATTCTATTCCTTTATCACAGATAAGTAATATTGATTTGAAATTCGAAAATGGTGTTATTCTTTGTAATATATACCTAATTAATATCTTTAACTGGTAACAGCACATCAAGACGTGTTTCCTCGGTCATATCAGTATGATCTTGATTGTGTTAAATATAGACGTCAACACGCATGTGATGGATTGAAAGAAGACGGAAGCGTTGTAAAGGTGCATTCATTAAACAATTTTTTTCGAAGATCTATCTCTTTACATACAAGTACATTAATTACATTTAAATACATTTATATGCCACACCAAATGAATTATAAAATTTCATTTCTTTCGACCGTTTTCGTTATGGACGTTACAGGTTTGCATATTTGTATATGGAATGTTTAGATATCAATATTTTTATCAGAAACCCTTGGAAGAATATTGTAAAGTATGCACCAAGGGACCCACAGTAAAACCAACACATGGGTTTGGATCAGAATCAACTCAGAAACGTTGGAGATATTATCCGGATGTGACAACTGTTCTTCCACCCGAACAAATACGAAAAAGAATGGCGGAGTAATCATTTGCTTAAGTTGTACTTAAGCCAAGCAGTTAGAATATACAAGGTTATTTATAATTAGTTGCCCAACTCTTGCAGGCAGTCTCTCTACATCAATCCCAACAACATTTGTTCTACGACTTTTTGCAAATCTTTATAAACAACACAAAAAAAAACGAAACAAAAAAAATTTGCGCCCTCTTTGACTTATTACTCTGTATTTTGTAAGAACCACTTAAAAGGTTAACGCCCGAGCGCCATACCTATGCTCAAAGTTAATGCCAGTTCAGAGGCAACAAATAAATTTTGTATGGGAAAACTAAAAATTTAAAAACTATTAATTTAAAAAATCGTAAAACAAATGTTGTTGGGAGTGATGTACAGAGACTGACTGCAAGAGGTGGTCAACTAATTACAAATAACCCTGTATAAATAGCATACTGCATAACCTTAGGAAAACTTAAATTTAATAAATTCTCACAACAAACAATATTTATCTTCTTACAAAACAGCTGTCTTTTTAAATGTTTCGTTAAATACTTATCGATGATTCAAAAATTTATCACAAGATAATATAAAAGTTTATTTTTTAAATGAACTATTTATTATCTAAAATAACCTAAGTAACTGTATTCATATTATTTCAGTATAATCCTACTATAATAGTAGCAACTAATAAAATCGTTTTTTTTTCGATTCTTATACTAATCGCATCACTATTTAATATTTTTGGCATGACTCATGAGTCAAAAGTAAACTTAGAAAAATTCTTATGCATTCTGATTTTTATTTTTATTCTAGAGTTGGACGACCATTCAAAAATGAAGCTTGTAATTGGTATAACAAACATTATCCGCCCCAAAAATTTAATGGTATTTTGCGAAAATTTTCCAAGTAATTAATACAACTTTTTTATGAACAAGTTAATATTATTAAATATTAATAAAGATTATTGATTCTTTATCTTGTATTATTTTATATTTTCTCCTTGACTTACTAGAATTAAATAGTTATTAGATATTAATAGAAAGATGTAAAGACTGATGAAAAAGTTATTCCCAAATTGCGTCAGCATAAACGTTGATGGAACATAAAGAATTGTTTCATTGTTTCTAAAACTACATTAAGAAATAAATAACCATTAACTAGGCTTTGACGTTGACAAATCAACGTTTTGTCGACGATATTTTATTTTATGTACATAATTTAGGATAGTGTGAAAATAACTTAATATAGGTACATGCTTAATTCTCATATTTGGAATTTGCTAAATAAAATCCTAATTATAATGTTGTATATGACTACCTAGTCCGTGAGTTGGCTTTAGAAAATACTATGAAGAATTTAATTAGATCTTCATGTTACAATAAGGTCAGCTTATAAAGACTGGTCATATTTCATCTTATTTCACTTAGTGTTATAGGTATATTATACAATGTCTATTAGGAGCTTACTTTACTAACAAGTCAGCAATCGTACCTTTATGGATATTCAGAAGGATGACAATTATTTTAAAATAATTATTCTTTTGTTTATATGACAGTCAAAATTTCAGGTATGTCTATTTATATTTATTAAAAAAATATTTTAAAAAATTTAGGTCCCATCCCCATATTTGATAACTATGACGAAGCAGGATGACGGGCTCTTCCTCCTCGAGGTGCTCGTTGATAAAATTGTTTTCGTTAAGAGCCCCTGTTTCTCTGACAAAGATTTTAGAACTTGCGTTAATATAGAATTTCTATCAGTTGAACCGCTAGAAATATGTGATGATGAACCTGGTGCATGTATAGCAAAAAGCAATGGCCCATATATAAAATCATTTAACAATGGCAAATCATGTCTGTTTTCTCTGAAAAAAGGTGATATTAACAAAGCCATGAATAAGTTTCCTTTAAAGGTAACTGTCTATAAATCTTTACCATGTGGTTGTCTACCCACAAAAATAATCATGGGAGAGTGTACAATAGATATGACAAAGGAATTCGTCGAAGCGCGCGCAACCTTTTTGGAAGATCCAACATGTGTCAGTTATCAAGCTCTCAAAGATACATTTTACATTGTTGGTCCAGATGGTACTGACACAGGGGAAATGATTATGTTTTTACGCATATCCTGTTTTGGTAATATGATCATAACAAGGTTCCAGGGCCCTGGTGGTCCACAAAATATTGGTGCTGGGAAAAATTCTATGATTGTAGATAGATCATGCAATCCTAGAAAAGATTTTCAAAGCATGGAGGACCCATGTGTTTGTGGCGCTGCCCGTGGTTTGGGTGGTGGCACTGGTACTGGTGGTGGCACTGGTACTGGTGGTGGTGGCGTTTACCCAGCAGGTATACAATAAAAGTTTTATAATGTAAATAACAATGACACTATACATCACCATATTTTTTCTAGTGGAAAAATCGTAGAAAAAAATTATTCGAATCTGGTTTTTTTTATTATTTTTTAGCTAGAGATTCGTATAATAGGATGCCCTGCGAGGATGCTGATGATCCATGTTATTGTTCCTGTCCTAAACCGCCTCCAAAACAACAGATGGCGTGCCGAAACACTGATCAGTATTGCTTACATGTTCCAAAAGGTTTGCACAATATTATAACTTCTCGAACTTACCTTAGTTTAATTACTCAGACCTCGAAAACATTTCTTTATTATATAAATGATATAGGTAGTAGTATGTCAAATGTGTATTAATATAAAAGGATTGAATGCAAGAATGCCCTTTTAATGGCCAGGTCGCAGTAAGCAATTCGAAGAAATAGGCACTAACCTTGGTGGCAACGAGCTTAAGATTAAAGTTCCTGCCAGTGCCTCTATTATTAAGAAGATAAGTCAGACACATTGTGCAATGCAATGTCCTTTCACAAAAGGAGCGGCTGGCGGCCCTTGTGAGCCTCCTTGTGGAAAAAATCAAATAAGCCTGGCTTTACCAAGTGAAGCCATTTGTTGTCAAGGTCCACAACCTGCTGGCACTGAATTCACTTGCACCACAGAAGGTTGTATTCAAGCTTCAAAACATGGGCAGCAAAACGCTCTCGCACGCGGGGACAATAAACAGACTGCTGCAGCAGAGCTGAACAACCAAGATGTATTTGTACTTAAAGTTGCTAAAACAGCTTTGCAAGGAGACAGAAAATGCAAACTAGAATTAGAACTCGTTACTCCGAAAGGACCTGATAAAAAACAACCTATAAAGAAAACGAATACATGCCTCCAATCTGATCTTGACTGCGAGTGTTTTGTGAGGCGACTGAAAAAACCTAAACCAAAGAAAAAACTTATATAAAGTTCGGAAATGTTGACTTGAATAAATTCTTAAATCGTTGCATGTTGATATGAATTAATTGTTAATCACGTAATAGGGAATATGCATTTAATTCGAGATTTGTATTTATTATATTTATTCTTTCATACACTGATCGTATGTATATATTCCTACTAATCAAATTAAACAAAAAAACTTTCTAGCTATTACGAACCTATTTAATATATGTATATTAATTTCTATACTATGTAACTTAAACTTAAAGTACAAAATATATCAATAGTTGTTTATGAAAAGAACGTGGATATAAAGTTAGACAAGTGTATTTGTTTACGAATTCTGCTTATTAAAAATTTATAGTATTCGTTTAAATAATAGTTAGATAACAATGATAATAATTTTATGTATAATTATATATGCATATTCCCTATTGTGCAGATTGCTGTCCAACGGGCAACAAGGTAGTGTTCCAATTACCTTCGGACACCTGTGAGCAAGGCCACAAACAGCGGGCACATTTTAAATTTACTTCAGACGGGGTTGGTGACTTGGCAAGAGAAGAACAAGGACAGTTGAAACCCACCACTGCGGAAGATTATCCAGGAGTTGTATATGATTTCCCGAAACAAGTTATTAAAATGAGAATCGGTAGAACTATTGAAATGCCTGGGAGAAAATCTAAACTAGAATATCAGTTTATCACACCTGTTTTCACTCAGGAAAAAGTTGTTCCCGTGACAGATACAAGCACTGCTCAGTGTGTTAATATTTGTTCCGGTTGCTGTGCTAGAAGATGTTAATTTACCAAAACATTGTAATATGATCTTGTATTCAATATACTATTTTTAATATATTTAAAACATTGCATTAGTTTTATTTTGTAATTATTGTTCACAAATAACCAGACGAATATTTATAAATAATAAATTATCCACTTATCGTAGGTACCCTGCCAACATTGCCGTATTACCAAGAATTGACGAATGCACAAAAGATTACTATCAAAACAAAGAGAAGTCTTAAAACAAACATTTCAAAAACATCATCATACTTACGTCGAAACAGTGATGTAAATTGTTGGAAAATAATAAATAGGCATTATCAATTACTCTTAAAACCATATACTGATAAATATATGTTACCGGGTACAACTTCAAATACCACAATAAATGCGGAAGAATGTAAGAAGCGTTCTACTTCTATCTACAACAGAGAAGACAATATAAGAGATTCCTACATATCTGCTAAGATATTAGCAACGCGTAATAATCAAATGTATGCTACTGGTATATATGGCTCCAAAGTAATCTCTGTATACATGACGTTATCGGACAACTTCAATCGGCGTCGCTCCTCTGGTACACAAGCTAGTGCTTCTATAAACAAATGTTTCCAAGTATGTAGTAAATGGACTAAAAGACCACCCAGCACTTCAGCTACATCTTCAGATTTTCATTCCACGTGTACTATGTCAAGTGTCTCTTATACACCGAATCACAGACGTATACCAGAGAATGTACGATATCCTAGGGTATATTTTTTTGGCAGAAAGAAAGAAGAAAAAAAACCGAAGGGGATGGGACCAAGAGGTTCAAGAACAAGACTTCTAAAGACAAGCCAAACTTCAAGCACTGCCATCAGAAGTGACGGATCTAATTCAACGTTAAGGACTCCTTCAAATACTAATGTAACCCAAACTAGTACCTATACAGTAACACAACCAAAAACCACACTCCCTCCAAATCCATCCAAAACTGCAGCAACCTCGGCAGGTACTTCTAAGACAGTCTCTATAAAGGAAGAAAAATCTCAAAGACCATGTCCATCAACTGGAATATCTAAAGGGGACATGGCGGTGAAAGTTTCACATATAAAAATAGGACCTAAAGAATCTTGTCCTGTGCATGGAAATGAACCCTGCCAAGGACCTAAGTGTGTTTTAGCAGCAGCAGCATCTGGAGCAGAACAAGGGCCGGTTAAGATAACTGCAGTAAATAACCCACGAAGAGGTGTTTTTGAAGTAGTAGTCCGTAAACTTACCGGCGCCCCTTTAGCGAAGAATGAATTAATGTTAGAATGGACACCACCTCCATCTCGAGTACCATGTGGTGTACCATGCCCTACGACGTATTTTCCACCTGGCTCTTACCGTGCATCCAAATGCAAATTATTAGTCTGTCGACCTTCACCTTGTCGGCCAAAGAGTTCTACAAAGAAGCGTTGTGTACGAGCACCATGTGGACCTATGCCCTGTAGAAGACGTGGAAAGACTCCATGCTGCGGCAAATCTTGTAAGCCTTGTCCTCCACCAAGATGCCCTTCACCAAGATGTACGCCTTGCTCACGCTGCATTTCAAAATGGAGAAGTCCATGCTCGCCGCCACCTTGCGGTAAACCGCCTTGTAATCCATGCAAGAGTTCTCCTTGCCTACGTCCTTGCTCAATAGGATACAGACGGCCTCGCAGATATCGAAGTCAACCCAGAATTAAATGTCACATAAAAAGAATTTCCCCATGCAGTAATAGCCCAAAGGCGTGTCGAGTAGCTAGATGCCGTAGCGTTGTTGGACCCTGTATCGCCTGCTGCAGTGTCCCCCCATTTTGCTTACCGAGAAAATGCTGTTCAGTATTACCATGTATGCCACCTAAATGCATTCGTAGCTGCTCCTCTTGTTGTGGTTAAAAGACCTATTAAACAACAACTTAAAAGTGTTTTTTTAATTTACAATACAAAGCTTACTAACCATTTCACCATAATAATAAATGACAATGAAAATTACCTCGTTTCCTTTTACCGTAAAATATAGCCAAAGTAGGTATTTAGAATACTCCTGAACAACCTTTTTCAGAATATTTGAATGTAACAAAAAAAAGCCTTTATTGATTTTAGCCCCCGATTAAAAAGTGGGGTGTTATAAGTTTGACCTGTCGATCTATGTATCTGTGTGTCTGTGTATCTGTGTATCTGTTTGTCTGCCTGTGGCAAATTTGCGGCCAAACGCGTGGACGGATTTGAATGCGGTTTTTTTTAATCGACAGCTATGTTCGTCGATATGGTTCTTATCCATGTTTGGTCGAAATAGAAATAGTCGTCTCCAAGATATTGACGTTTTATTCATGCGGGGGAGAGGTTCTTATGCAATAATTAGCTGTTCCCAGCGGCTTCGCCCGCGCTATATAGGAAATAAAGCCTTGTTATGAAGTCCAAAAAGTTTTTACACTTACTTACTCAGGTAAAGTACTTTATTAGGGACAGCTGTTGCTCGTGACTGCGTCACGTAGGCTGTAAAAAATATATTTATATAACTTATGATCATGGTCTTAAAGAATCACGGGCAACAGCTAGTGATAATATAAATCCCTTCACCATAGTGTTATTAGTGAGAGTAATTTATTTTAACTCTAAATGTTTATATTTATTAATATTCGTATATATGAAACCTGCCTATTTACCTACCCATATTAAAAAGTCTTGAATCATGTTATACATTTATAATTTATTACATTGTCGAAACATTCACGCGGATCCTTATTTTATTAAATACTAGCTGTGCCTGCGACTTCGTACGCGTAGATTTCGTATTTGATAAACAGTAGACTTTATACCAATGTATGTAAAAACTTTAATCTTTCAAAATAAGACAATAAGAAATCATTAACTTCTTTATTTGTTAACCAATTGTTAAAAAAAAAACAAAATGTAAAGTGTTTCTGAGATTAGCGTGAACAAACATACAGACATACAAACAAACAGACAAAATGAAAAAAACATTGTTTTGGGTTCTCTTGCTTATATAATGGTCTCACATTTTTTTTTCGTGTTGTGTGCACAACTAAACGACAAACAGATAAACAGACAAAGATTTTAAAAATGCTAAAAATGGATTCGGTTAGTTATCACTTCATATCCTGGTTTATTTTTTTATTTTTTTCAATGTACAAAGATGTATAGAATAAGATTTGCATGGTACTATTACATGATTGACATAAATTGTCATATTTTTTTTATTTCTTAATTGATTTAGATGAAACACACTAAATGTTAAGTGAAGACTGTGATAAAATATTCCTGAAAACCGCATTCAAATTGGTTAAGCCGTTTCTGAGATTAGCTTGCACAAAAATACAGACATACAGACAAACAGACAAACTGAAAACAATTGTTTTGGGTTCTCTTGCCCCCTATGATGTTTTTTTTTTAATCCATGTATATGAATGAATCAGTGACAATTTTAATATATATGTAGATAATATATATATTTCTCGTATTAAATATAGGTAACCTTTGTAAATCAGAGGGATAATGTAGGATACTAAAGGTAAAATGTTTTATTAAATCGGTCCAGTAGTTTCGGAGCCCATTCAATTCAAACTAACAATCAAATCTTTCCTCTTTATAATATTAGTGATGATGATGATGATAATGATGATTATGATGGTTATAAAATATAGCCAATGTTAATCAGAGATAATGTAGGATTCTAATGCTAAAAGATTTTTTTAAATCGGTCCTGTAGCTTCGGAGCCTATTCAATTCAAACAAACAAATCTTTCCTGCTTATAATATTAGGATAGATTAATAGAAATACTTAAATAATTGAAAATTTTGTCCGTAGGTTGATATAGTACAATTCAGAAACCATAAACATAACTTTAAAAAGCCAAAAAAAAAATTATAAATTTAAAAAACCCTCGACACAAAAAGACCTCTAAAAAGAATAAAAATAATATTATTATGTACTTATTGAATTCGTTGCGTCGGGGGACCGTTTAATAAAGGAAGAAATTAAAATGCAAGTAAGTTAACAAGGTAAATAAAGAAATTACGATATCGAATCGTATAGGCTAAATCCTCAATGATAAACTTCGTAAAAAAGACACCATCGTCAGCGTACGTGCAACGGTCCCCCGACGCAACGACTTAAATAAGTAGATAATAATATTATTATTATTCTTTTTAGAGGACTTTTGTATCGGGGTTTTTTTAATTTTTAAATTTAATTCTAAAATAAACATTAGAACGTATCATTACATAGTATAAAGCAAAGTCGCTTTCCGCATTTGCCCCTGTGTTTAAAACTACACAACGGATTTTTATGGAGTTTTTTGAGACTGATGCAAGAGAAAAGTTTATATGTATAAAAACATACTTAATATACTAGAGAACCACTGATAATTTCAAGGTTTCTTCTTTCTTGTTGAAGTCGTAAACAAACACATTGTTTTGCGCTTACAATGCAAACGCTGGCTGAACTCTGCGATATAGATCAAAAAATTGTACTAAGTATTGTATACCTTAAAAAGTTCTACAAGAAAATCCGCGACGGTATATGTTTATCTCTTAGGGATAACCCATAATAGCCTATTTATATCCTTTACTTTTAAGAGAAATAAAGACCTATTCACGAAGCGATTTTAAGAAATACAGCTTTAATCTTTATCTAATAAAGTAACTTAAATACATTCTACATTTAATATTAGACATTTTTTTATTATTATTTATTAGCGGGTGAGTCAGGAGACCTACTCTTAAAAGGGGGGGCCAGATGGGCCCCCATGGGGAACGACGTCCCGACGGCGTCTCAGATTGAGACACGGACCTCGGCTCGGGGCATCGTTAGTCAGGAGGGAAGCTAAGGAAATTTGGACACTAGCGTCCTCCGACGGCAGAACGCCGGAGCAACGGAGCACTTACTCAGTTGGGACCTCGTCTATACCGGTATATACGGTCTGTATGTTGTGTGGTGTCACTTATGCCTAGGCGTACACGTTATTACCTACTGTGAACGCGTCGTAGGGGTCAACGAGTACCGACTTGAGTCTTCTTTTTCTGACTAAAGTAGTCTTACGTGGTCTATACTCTACGGCTTCAGCCACCAGTGGGTTCGGGTGTAGCTCAGCACGTTCAAAGTACTTTTGGGAAAGCCCCTTGAAGTACTGAGCGATGGTTGGACGTCTAAGTCTCTATGGAGATCGATATTGCGTAAGAAACACGGCGTCCCAGTTGCAATCCGTGTAAACCTGTTCTGAAGGGGTTTCAGATAAGCGTGCGCAAAAGCGGGACTCGCATAGGACATGACGGAACGTATGCAAGCTTTGTAAAGTGTCACCTTATTGCGAAGGTACATTTTACTCCGCTTGCCTAACAGCGGATATAAACGACCTAATATGTAGGCCGCTCTGCTACGAACGGTCCTAATATGCGCAGTGAAAACTAATTTTCTATCTAACGTTACTGCTAGGTATTTTGCCTCGTCTTTCCAAGGTATCGGTTTATCAAAGAGTTTGATTCGCGGGAGGATACTTGGGAAGCCCCGTTCGAAGAGAATATAAGACAATATAGCCCGTTACAGCATGTAACTTAAATAAATATTTTCGAAGATATTGCAGATTTAAAATATAGGGTCATCCTGTTTGCAGCGGTACGGTCCGCCGGCGCACTATGGTATGGAACCGTCTCAAAAGTGGCTTTTGAAAATGTTCAGCATATAGCTAACTGAATGTCTAATACATATTATTTAGCATTTTAAATAGGTGTTTTTTATTTTAATAAGACCAGACCTGCCAGTTGATGGTCAAAAAAACGTCGATTGTGTAGCTCAGAATTCCTCAAGTTTACATGGTCATATTTTGATTATGTTCAATGAAAATAATTACAGCACCTAATATTGTATCCTTATTAAAAACTTTAAATATACTTTTGACAGTGAGCGATGTCTGCCGATTTCGTAATTTTGATTGTATCACTTAAAATAAGTCATATAGAAGCCAATGCAAAAAAAAGGGAAAGGGCAATTGTTTTACTACGAATTTAAGGCGTGCGAAGTCGCAGGAAAAAGCTAGTAGATAATAAATCAAAAAATATACCTACTAATGTTTTCATAACAATTAATTTTGAAGTATAAAAACCGGTCAAATGCCGGTTGGACTCGCGCACGACGAGGTCTATAACATTAATTAAACTAATTTAAAAATAACGGCAAAAAACGCATTTGTTGCATCCTTAAATATCTATAAAATGTTAAGTAGGTAGGAATTGTAATAGCGGCAACAGAAATACATTAATGTGAGAATTGAAACTGTCTAGCTATCACGGTTCACGAGATACAGCCTGGGGACAGAAAGAAAGACGGACAACGAAGTCTCAATAACAGGGATTCAATTTAAGTTAAAGCTTAAGTTATTTTCATGGATAACCTTTATTGTTTCATTTTATTTTTTAATAGAATTATAGTATAAAAAGTTTTTATATTGTATGCTGCTAGCTTGACTACAAGTCACATTCTTGATCATTCAAATCAAACCTTTGACATAACAAATCAAATATGTAAATATTTAAAAGGATTAAAATTGTTCGTTCATTTAACATACTAAATTATAAACAGTGGTAAAACATTTGATTTTATTTATTAAAATGGATAACGTAAAGGGTACTCAGGTTCAAAGCAAGCCTAAAAATTGTAAAAAAGCCGCTTGCCCCTGGCTTTGCAACCTCGTACCCACAAATGTACCCGGGCCTGGAGCCACGCAAGCAGTTTTACATCCTGGAAAAGATGTTTTTGTCTTAAAGGTATACCTTATATTTTTTTAATGAATTATTACAATAAATTAATAATTATTATAATTATTAATAATTGAATTATAGATCCAGATCTATAATTCAATTATTAATACATGTATGTTTAAGGTGGCAAAAGTTGGGCCCAAAGGCGACCGACGTTGCAAGATGGAACTGGAGCTGGTGACTCCAAGAAGTCCAGACAAAGCTGCAGTCTTCCGTTACGACACCAGGGACGCCCAGTGCGACCCAGAGCGACCCCCCTGTGTGTCTTGTGCCAAGTCTAAAAAGAAAAGAAAGTAAAACAAACAAGCACTAAAGTAAAAAAATACTACGTCGATAAAATATTTATTTTTTACAATAATAGCAAAAACGAATTTTGTAATCGTACCTTTACACAATAAATAATAATTTGTCAAAAAATCTTGTTTGTATTTATTTATTTCATGCACTTAAGAATATTATTATATTATACCTTATACCTACGTCCTTGGCATTTTCTAATATCAAGGGTGGTAAGAACTAGCTAACTAGTTTTGAAGAAACTGATTTAGACAGCGTAGTTGTAAACATGCTTATCGGTATTTATTCTCTATTGTATTGTATAATTATAAGGACAAGACAGAATTAATCTGGTTTGTTGTATAAACATAAAACCACATATAACCACATTATACTAAAACCTACGTAGCATTACAGTTGAAAATTTACTGAACTAAGCAAAACAATCTAAATTGGATAATTTTTTATTGATCTGTACAATCCTTAGCACAACAATATTAAAGTAAAATCTAATTAGTTGTTTTTATTTCCGATAAATTAAGGAAATATTTCTTACAAGCGACCTTTTTATTTGGTAATGTGACGTTATTTTCTTTTTTTGTAAAAATATATAATATAATTTAAAATAGATATTTTCATTGATCATAACTTATAGCTAAACATTTCTTTGCAATCTGACAGAATAACTATTTTTCTCAACAGTTACCTACACGTAAAGAACAAATCTACCTATTATGACACATAATAAAGAAATAAAGTAGCTAAAGCCATTAGCCATTTTTATATATATAAAATTTGAATGAACTATTAATAATATATTTATAAAATGGAAGGCGCAGCGGGGGGCGCGTCCCCATTCGATGGACAGACGTCTTAGGCGCCGTTAGTCGCTGACCGCTTAAAACCGCCCGTAATGAAGGCACCTGGGGAAAGCTTATGTCCAGCAGTGGATGTCGGTTGACTGATGATGATGTCACCATTTATCGTATATATAGCTGTAACTAACTACATCCATAAAACAATATCATTAAAAATAAGCATCTAATAAGAACTTTCCAAATTTGTAAATTAAATTAAAATTATATTATTAAACAAATCTTATTATAACATTCGAGAATTTTTGGTTGATCGAAATGTGTGGACAGGGTCATTGACTCATCAGCAAGGCTGATGTTATAATGTATAAGTCAAACATTGTTAAATTTCATTTAAAAAGAGCAATTGTTGAGTTTCTGGCCAGCTCTTCTCACCAGAACAGCATTCCGAGCTGTTGGTAGCTTACTCACAGAGTGACTATACTGACCAATTTAGTGTAATTGACGATTCAAAAGTGCGTGTAAATGCCTACTTGACTAAAGATATTATGAATTTTTGAATTGAATTTTGAATTGAAATAAGATATTTAAGACATTAGTTTTAACATTTCAATCTATAGTAGGTAGGTCACCACCAATTCATCTTATCAGCTCATCAATATCTGTCAATACTAACCAATTTATTTTCTTGAAGATATTCTTAACAATATAATAAAACGATTACATTATATTGTTTTTAAAAACTAAGAATTGCTTTCACAAAAGAAACAGAAGCATTTATTTATTATTTTTAAAGTAAGTAGTAATAGTTTCAAGAAAATCATCCTTAACGATTGTGTCAAAAAAAAAATGTAATATCTTATTTATGTTATTTACAAAATATATTTATTCCATAATATGAATATGTAATTTAAAAGTTCAAAACAACAAATGTCTTTAGGACTATATATAAAACCTTAGTACTAATAAAACTAAAAGTCTATGAATTCTTCCATGACAGAAAACTAACATTTTTGGTATATCATTATAAATTTAGGCTCAAAATTTTTGAATGGAATAATAACTTTTATCAAAATGGGCAAACTCGAGGGGAAACCGTATGAAGAGATCGGAGCTATATTTAATGGAAATGAGGTAAAAAAATATATCATCTAGATATATTATGTCTATAGATAATCCTCTGTAGATGATAGATAAATAGATAAAAGAAGGCACTCCATTATTAAGGATTATAGATATTTTTATTTATTTATTTAATTAAGTATATTATATTTATTTACTTAAGCTACTTTATCGTCGGGTTAAATAAAAATGTAAATTTAAATTATACGCAAGTAAAATCCGTAAAAATATGTTTATTTAAATGTAGTACTCGCGAAAGTCTTAGAAAATACTATACTATATACTATACTTTTTAAATCATACACTTTTACAATCCTCATCTGTAGCATTATAAAGTTATTGGTAAAATTTTGATTATCAAAAAACACATTCCTACTAATAAAAAATCGTACATATATTTGGTTTCTCAGATTATTTCTTGTAATTTAACATACGTACATATTGTACTGCTTAAATGTAAGTAAACCGGTGTATTATATATTAACTAAATAAGAAACGAATTATATCTGTTAGGTAAAAATAAGGATACCGAAGAGCATTTCAAAACCTCCGAAATTGACTCCCTCTCAGCTAAAACTACAGAACCAATGCACCTGTGACGACAATCTCTCCGCGTGCTCTGAGACCTGCGGGCTGTGCGGGAAGAAAGATGAAGGACCTGCTAACAGACTCAGCTTCCAGGTCTATTTATCTATTTATGTTCTTCTTCTTGACATTAATGCTATGATGATATCATATACACTAGTATTATTACATTTAGGTTCACCTGTATTATTACATGAACACATGTATTACTACATATACACCTGCATACATTTACATGTAGGATTATTACTTTTTAATAGAATAGTATTAAACCACTCGTTTAAACACAGTTTAATTTTACGTCCTGTTTGTTTGAATGGAATCAGTATGGTTAGTGCGAGTTTTTTACCAGATCAAATGTCTAAAATGTTTAAAAATGTCACTCGAAAGTTTTTTTACCTTCGCAATTAGGGTGACGTTGCTCTTATATATCTTACAAATCGAAGATACTTACTTATACTTACTCTAACGATTGAAGTGGTAAAATATCTCGCACTAGGAACACAGTTAATTATAAGAATGGATCATTGGAATGTCCTAAAAATAACCTTTAATATTTAAATCATAATTCCTCGAATGGTATGTTGTTCTTTTAACAATTATTCTCAACTCGTTCTCAGATCCCAGACGATATATGCGAGTCGCTGACAAACAGGACCCCCCTCAACTCTGAGTTGATTTATAGTAAGAAAGAAGTTTACGATGACCACTGCAATGCCTGCAACATCAC
Source organism: Napeogenes sylphis (assembly GCA_959347405.1). Lineage (NCBI taxonomy): Eukaryota > Metazoa > Arthropoda > Insecta > Lepidoptera > Nymphalidae > Napeogenes > Napeogenes sylphis. Next base: position 28,611,982 of record OY365784.1, read on the forward strand.
ACCTAATGATGCACCGAAAGGCATTATGGCCCAAAAGTTACTGCACCCAGATAAAGATGTATTCTTACTCAAAATCGGGAAGCAAACTGATGAACCCAATCGTACTGGTAACATTGAGGTAAATGACGATTTTTTTTTTATTAATTTTTTTCAAGTTGAATTAGTAACACAAAATTTTATTTTTATTAATATTTATTTAAAATGTTCAGGTTGAACTAGTAACACCACGTGCTCCAGCGAAATTTAAGCCGCCCACACACTCCTGCAAACAGATCCAATGTGAGCAAGAAGACTTACCATGCTGTGTGCCTTGTCGTACTTGCGGAGGTGTTTTTACCAAAAAACAAAAAAGCAGACGTCCCAAGTGTTGTATGTGAACATTCGTTAATAAAAATAAATAACATCAATTCTTAAACTAAACTTTAAACTTATCATTAAACCATGTTAAAAGTAAGGAAATTATAAACAAAGAATAAAGTACAAAATAACAGCCATTTTTCTTCATTGATTTTTATAGTTAAAACAGAATATTGATAATAATTCAAAAATAAACTGTTTATAATTCAAACATTCTTAGAACTAACTCAACATTACATTTTCACAATATATAACAAATTATATATAAAGAAAAACAAAGATATTCTTTAACACGTGTCAGCATTGTGGAAGACAATATTACATACAAACTGACACAATATACAATAGCCTTATCTTGCAACAGACAGCATCTATGACATTGATCTCGAATGAAGTGTCAAGATGTATTTTACTAGAATAGATTAAGATGTATATATAAACATTGTTTGATTTCAGTAACTTTCTTTACTTTTACTTATATATATTATTTGACACAGACTGTGAATATTTTAGTTATAAAGGTCGAATAGAAAAATGTATGTGGTTTAGTCAATATAAATTAAATAATAATAACATTCATTATTTGAGCTTAAATTAAAAATTAAACTAATGTATTAATATTGTTGTAATTTAAAAACAAGAGAAAAGATATTTCACAAAATCGAATGAATATATTAATATAAATAACATATGTTGAAAAGAATAATTTTTAACTCAGACAATGTATCTGTAGTTAGGTACTGCATTGACAGGTTCATTAATTTCACATATTACAATAGTCTGGTATTAATTCAGGTTGAAAAAAATATATAATTTTGAAAAACTCAACCAGATTCGAACAATAAAATAATACGCATCTATTTAAACAGTTGCTAGATATCAAGCACAGTTAAATATAAATTAGCTTAGGTTAGTTCCAAATAATGTAGTTTCACTTCAGTGGTTTAATATGCAAGAAAATTACAAAAGTAATAAAAAGTAAAAATTAAAGTGCTAAAAATTTGCCACCGAACTGTGTCACCGAGGTCACAGGTTCGAGCCTGCTTGTATTGATATCTTTTTCTTTGTATACAATGAAACGTTTAAATAAGAATATCATATATTAAGCTATCAGAATAAGGTACGTATATACATTTAATATTAATTTACTAGAAATTTCATATATCTTATACAAACTTTATACAACATCTAAGGTACCTACTTTTCTGTATTTGAAATAGAATAGAAAATAAACCTCAAAATGTCTAATTAAAAAATATAATATTATATATCATACAAAAATATAATATTATAAATATAATATCATAATAAACATGTTTATTGTTTACATTTAGAAAAATATACAAAATAAGTGGTTTTGAACTGAATATAAGTGACTTATAAAATTAATTAATCATTAGACAAAATAATAAACTAAGGACGAACAAGCACCATAATTATAAATTATAACCGTAATATATTTAATCTTCGACCTTTAAAGCTATAACAGATCTTTTAATAACCGTTAATAAAAAAAAAGACTTAGGTACTTGATTCTATTTTGATCAATATCTTCAAGAATTCAGTTCCCTAAAAAATATTATAACCAAAATATTAGTTATTATCAGAGACAAAATGCAAGTGGATAGTCATACGGTGTGTATAGGTTTAGCCTTGTTTTTTGTCTCTTTCTTTCTCTGTCTTTCTTTCTTTTTTCGTAAAGGGAAATTCTACTAACACTCTCCTAAAGAGGGCTGACGTCTGTCAGGCGGCTCTTAAAACATTTACCAAATTACTTGCAATCTTTTAAAAGATCTATAGACATGTTAAGATTTTGTATTTAATAAATAAAAAATGAAAAATAAAGTGATACGTGCAGGGATTCGAACCCGCGACCTCTGAAAAAACCGTCCCGTCGCTCTACCAATTGAGCTATCGTATTACTACCCGTCTCGATATGCAATGTGTTAAATTTACATATCCAACCCCAAATGGATTGGGGTTGGATATGTTAATTTAACACATTGTATATCTTTAGTATTATCAATATGATTATATAATATGCCTGAGATAATACCTCAATTTTAAAAATGATGTCCTGAAATTTATAGATATTCAAAGTTCATTATTAATACAAATAATATAACATTAAATTATTTCCAAACAGAATGCTTACGTATATACATACATATATATGTGTGTATATATATATATGCCCCCTAGATATTGTTACACGTGTCAGCCTTGTCCTTTAAAATGACCTTCCATAGGAGTAAATCAATACAGCATCCCCTACCTAGCGTACCTGGAAACAGTTCCTAGAAATATCCCGATTGAGTACATCCGGTCAACACCCCATAGTCACTCCACTTTGATAGACAGAGAAATCCGAAAACTATTAACATGTTAAGTTGTATAAGTCTATCTCTTTCTAGTTTCCAGAACATTCTGTGAGTGCAGTTATTGATTTGGACAACCTATTTAATTTTCCCCATTCCCACATCTCGTTGCATCTCCCTCATCGACTACCTAGGCTGGGTGTGGGGGATCAGGGGTGGCATCGCCTCGCACCGTCCTCCAGTTAGTCCACCTCTGATGCACCGACACTTGCCACCCCTAAAATCAATAATATCCGGGCTTGCTAGTTGGAATTTATTCATCCCTATTACGCAATACATTTAATTTAATAAATTTAACAATATTCTCTCTCTTTTTCTCTCTATATCACTTCTCGTCTATAAAAATACTGTTATTGCTTATTTCTTAACGTTTCAAATGCATTACACACAAAAAAAACATTACAGATATAAAAAACAAAGTTAATCTCAATAACCCTTGAAACATTATAAGTAACTGAATATTAAAAATAGTTTATAAGCATTTAAAAATTGAAATATAAATAGTGACAAATATCATTGATATTGCATCATTACTTTAAGTAATAGTTCAAAGCAGTTAGATAATTTTCATGGTTACCTCTAATTGAATGCTGAAGTTGTTTATACAATTGATATAACCAGCATGCTCTATATAGCATACCATCATTCTTAGCAAATTAGCCGCAAAGATTAAATTACACCTAAAAAATCTGCCAAGAAATTACCAAAAAGAAAGACGTTTCCGAAATAGTTTAAAAAAATATATTAATAATTCTGCTAAAATCCTATTTATTTTAGGTCTTATCATGATTATTGTAGAACATGCAACTATTAAATTAAGTAAGGTAAGATTTTGGTCTAATCATATTTTCAGATTTATGAATTGATTTCTGGCTTACACAAAATGGCCCATTGTGTTACCAACGACGCTTCAATAAAATTTTAGCAAAACAAGCATTCTAAGGCGCAAACTAAATTTTTTGTACCAGATAGTAACAAGATATGACCTTCATTATAAAACCAAGTAATTTTAAACATATAGGTATATGTAGATTTAAATTAAGGATATTTTAAATAACTTATTATTATTAATTTCTATTTAATTTTGTTGCACCATTACGTAATATAAACATTTTCAATAATTGTATTCCAGAAATAATATTCAATGTCAGAACAAAAAGAATATTCTTTACTGAAGAAATATTCTATTGGTTCATTCCTTAAGTTTTAAAATTCAGTGATTCAGTACATTATGTTTAAATATTCGTTGTATCCTATTGTCACTTTACAGTGCACATTGGGTTATCGAAATAAATCTAAATAATGTCATATAACACCTCTGGTTCAATATTTAATATATAAAAGTGTCTTGATGAACTTATTATTAGATGTATTTGTATTGAATAACCAAATTATATTTAATAAGCTCTATCTAACGATTTTTTATTATTATATAACTATAAGAATGACAAGCATTCATATGAATAATTAAGAAACCAGGCAAAAAAAACTAAGATGGCTGCTATGAATTTTCTTAATTATGTCAAAAACGTTGTTTCTCACTTGAACGAGAATCGTGAATGCATTAATATATACATTTTTTAAAACAATTTAGTACTCGTCTGTTAAACACTACCTTTGCCAAAATAATTATTAAATAATTAAAATGATTGTATACATATCTGCCAGGTGTTAGTTAAAACAGGAATTCTAGAAAATCCATGGCATTCTAGAAAACCCATTCACCTTATTTCCACGGACATCTTTATTTGTGGTCTTAAGCATTAAGGGATATTAGAAGAGATTGTGGGATGAACCGGCACATAACTGACTTCCTGTTTTAATATATTTTCTATTTTGATCTTCTATATACATACAAAAATATAGAATAATTTAAAAATAATAATACAACGTGAGAAATAAAAAGCTTCCGTAAATTTGAGAAATAATTGTATAATTTATTAAAATGAAAAACAAATATACTCAATAATTTTAATGCTTTTTACAAAACGTGCTCATAATGGGAATATTACATTTGAAGCAAGCTTGGTTATATATAAGAGATCTGAAACAAAAAAATAATATTTAAAAAATGTTAATGTTTCAAAGAAATATGAATTCCAATAACACATTATATAATGGTATTGCAATGACCTTGATTGAAGGTACCATACTAACTACGTAAGTAAAACACACTCACCAAATAAAGCCAACAAATGGTACGGATCATTTTCATGTTGGTACAACGGTGTACATTTACCATGTGGTAGCAACTCGATACTATAATACGACTAATTTCATTTTGCGGATGATGCAATGGCGGTTTAAGTTTCAAACCGTACTTCTTTGTTATAAAACCTCGTTATTTCAGCGAAAATTTAGATATTGAATAGACAAAGGTGATAAATATAACTATACCAATTAAAAATATATTTTGTTTTTTCCTATAAAGACGCGTCTAGAAATTTTTGTATCACTGCTGAGAGACGAACCTAGACCACCGCTCCCTTTCCACCACTGAACTGCAGGGTCTCTGAATATTGTTGCCAGGGTATTAGCACATTCCTTTCAACGCATCTTTAAAAAAATATGTAAAATTATTATCTGATATATACGTAACATGTATGTCTTCCTAATTGTACGTCTACTATCAAAAAAATCCTAACTTGACCGGATAGTTTGATAAAAATAGTTAAAAACTTGAATATGCTAAATTCATAATAGCAGTACCATATTAATGATAATTATAATAATGTTAATCCCTCTTTTGTACTTTGCAAATATTAAAAAAAATAACAGTCTTTATCGTTTAAATCAATCACTTCGGCTTAAATATGTTTTACCTGTCAATAAATGTAATACAATATACCTTTGCGATCTCGCAACCGAAAACATTCGAACATAATCCCTAAGGCAATATTTACATGATTTCTTGTGCAGCCATCTAGCGTTTAATGTAAAAATTACTAAACGTCAAAATCGTTTACAACCCTTACTAAAGGTTCGTACAGAAATCCTCCCTTAAACTTGAGGATATGAAGAAGTAATAATTAATGTTCGCTATATTAGATGGCAGTGTGTTCAAAACATGTATCACACACCATCATTTATTTTTATTTCTATTGCAGCAGAATTTCATTTATTTTTATTTCTATTGCAACAAGATTTTATTTATATTTACTTCTATTGTTTTTAATTTCGTAGAGGTGATATCTGTGAAATTGATAGCAGTAATAAGCCATACCTAGTTTGCTGGCTACTCAGCAGGTATGTCATATTACCATCGATATTTAAGAACATAAGACTAACATTAAATCCTAGTTTAATTATGTTGTTCAGCTATACATTAAATTCTATAATATATTCTATAAGATATACTTGTACCCGTGTATTTTTACGAGTGTATACGAGTATTGCACATGTAATTAAATATTTTTTTAGCATTCTAACTCGTGTATAAAGATAAATCGCGTTTAAAGATAGCTATTTGTTGATTTGCCATGCATATAGTTAGGATATATATAGAACTACTATATCGCTGATAACGGAGTTGGGTATTAAAATGAGGTACCTATTACATTTATTATTAAAAGATTTATGTAAGAAGTAGTTTCACCATCATGTTTATTAAATTTTTAATAAATAAACCAGAGTATTTAAGATATATATGAATTATTTTTTTAATATATGTTCGATCAAAAGGTTCTTCACCTTTGGTCTGGTCTGTCTAATGGCTAACTTGTTCATTAGTTAATTTAAAATATATCTTAAAACAGATAACGTATGCTTGATGTTAATTTCATTCATTCGTCATTGTCAGCCACTTTTCACCCATATTTATATTTGTCTATATCACCCATTTGTAATTTAAAAAATATCTTCGAGAAGCCGGCTAAAATCAAGATTCTGTGCAAGAAATGACTACAGAAGCATTTTTAACTTTAATGATCAAGAAAGATAGGATAGGATAAGATTGGCAATATGAAGGAATACTATAGTTTCCTATCAATGTAATAAAATCTATCGAAATTTGCCAATATCAGATTTTTATTTCAACTTTTCAGAATTCATAGGTTTTTAAATACATATTTAAGATAGTGCATCAGATTAAGTTTTGATATTGCATTAAATTCCTTTTGCGAAATAAATATAAAAACAGCATATAGGGTAACAAATAAAGCGATAAAGATAAAGATAAAATTAAATACCTATTTGGTTTTCTTAAAGTATGATGACTGGTAATATAATATGACCGAAAAAAATATATTTTAAAAAATATAAATATCCCTTAAATACGAAAAAGAACTAATACAATACAGTTAATTAAATCTAAGCGATACATTAGGGAGTTTTGTTAAGTTAACATTTCTTTTTACAAAACTTACATATTAGACCATATATTTCCTAAATCTAATACCAATGTTTCTAGTGTTTCTTTGTGTGATTGTTATATATTTCATCTCAAGTGCCACAATTCAAATTATTAACATACGAATATATGAACTTGGTGAAGATTTGGTTCGCGAAATTACTGAAAAACAGATTTGAATTATCAGAAAACTAAACTAGTAAAACGATATCTTTTATGTGTACGGCTTAACATTTGAGTCAGAAGAAATGACGCTGTCTACACCCAGTTATATTGATATAACCAGTCCAGCTAATACGAGTTTTGACGTTACGAAAACTATGACAGTTTACCAAATCGTAGAATCAAAACATAGAGTTATTATACACTCTATGAATCATAATATATTGACATATTAATATTATTAAACTTTGAATTCGGAAACCGCCCAGTTGGTCGATTGGTTAGCGCAGACGCCTAACGCATAACTGCACCAAGGCGCTCGGGTTCGATTCACGACCGGGATAGTCATGTATGTGATGTGCATAGAGGTCTGTATATCTGGTTTAGATCTATTATTATATAGATTCTCAGTATTTATAATGTGTATTTCTATGTATTTGTACCATTGTCTGACACCCTAAACACACAAGCAAATAATTTATTTAGGGGTTAGATCAATTTGTCTAATTTGTCAATGTTATTATTATTATTACAAGAGGCTAAGTACTTACTCATGTTCTGAATGTTAAAATCAGATAGATCTAATAGTTCTAGTTCTAAGGCAAATTTGGTCAAGGTCTCCGTTATCTATCCTTATCGTATCTACATTCTGATACATATACATATTTACAAAAGTCCAAGGTCGTCGTCCACGTGGGAGTAAAGTTGGTTTTGAAATATTTATTTTTACCAGCACTGACAGACGCTCGTGCAATATAATTTGAATATTGAGATAGAATACTCAGGTTATGTAAGTACGTCATGAGGGTTTTCTTAAATTTTTGTAATCAAAATAAAATAAAAGCTTTTTTTTGTCTGTGACAACACTGCGGTTAACAGCTGATTTAAAATAATACGTGTGTAATATATAAATAGTGATTTACTAAAAATATGAGTGCTAACGTTTTTTGTAATAGTTGAGACATCTCAAAGAATCATCTCAATAAAGTGACAGTTGATAGGTAACGTACTATCTTTAAGTTTTCAAGTAGATATTTATAATAACAAAGTGTGTTATTAGCGCCATTGTTGTAATCTACAACTTTGGTCTGATTTATTAGGAAAGGATTAGTGAGAGTAAATCTAAATGGAAAGCATTCCTTTGGTTTATTTTTCCAAATGGCGTACCACAAGGCTCGATATTAGGGCCCGTTCTACATAAATTATTTTCTTTATGTAAGAAAAACGTGGGATAATATTGTTTGCTGATGATACTTCTCTTATTAAGGTAACAAATAGCAATCAGTAATTGTTGATATAAATAATGCTCTGTCGGATGTTGTATATATATATAATCATATATATATATAATCATATATATATATAAGACTAAAGACAAAATTAACTACCTCCTAGTAATAGATAGTAAGTAGGTAACTCTTTCAAGTTCAATTGCATACGTTTTTAGAATAAACGCCCAAAACAAAGCCTTAGAATAGTCCTTCAATATATTTTATATAAAAAAACTATTAATTGCTATTATATGCAATGGTGCTATTTATTAAAAATGTAAATGGGATTCAAACCCACGAACTCGTATCGTCTCCAAGATATTATATCGACAAGACTGTTTCCCAGATTTCAATTAGTATTGAGCTACCGTATCGCTACCCGCGTACGGTGTATTCTATATACGGTCGTCTCAATCGGGAGGGAGGTTACATCTTTTGAAAAGCCTAGCCTAACTAGCATACGTGTTTTATATTCTAAACTACTTTAAGTACAATGTCACTTGATTTATTTACTAACAGTTCATTTTGAATCGAACAGCGGAAATCATCTTGATTTGACCAATCCGACCGCATTTGGTCGAATTGAAAATGGCGTCGAATTGCAATCTCTACCTGAAATCTAATGTGTTTTTATCACTATGTATATTCTGACGTTTGTGTTGACGTCGCGGATTTAACTTTAAAATATTATTTAAAACATATACATATGTGTGTTATGTTTAACATTATATATTAAAGAATACTTACTGGATTTAAGCTGTCCCTTCAAGATTTCATTCAAACGAGCTATCATCAAAAGTTTGTTCTAACCAATCCTGAAAAAATGGCTTATTCATAAGCAACACATCATTATTTAAAAATAAGTACCTTATCAGATTAAGCAGAAATCGTCAACATGGAACGAATCCCTAGTGACGTCATACTAGTTTTCCACCCCGCCATACTCTTACCCTAGTAACGTATAAATTCTCCTGTAAGCGGGTTACCGGTTGCGTCATCCTAATAAACGCGCTGAAGTGTATCAGAACTCGCCAATGTTTGAATCACTGTGAATATGAATTAGGTATATTTATATCTACTTCATTCGGATAAAGAATTGTTATCAGTGCTATGTTACCGTAACTATAAATATCAGTAAACGTCATTAAAAAAAGTACTTGCCTTTTATTTAATATTTATGTCCATAAAATCACTGTTTAAAATAATTGCATTGCTATATTTGAAGCTAAGAACTCTTTAGTTTATTTAATATAATTTATAATGCAATAGTGTTAAAATATAACAATTATTATTAATTGCTGTATATTTATAGCTACAATAATAATATTTATACGGAAACTGACGTTTGCGTGAATGTGTGGTTTAGGATTAATAGTTCGACTCCACAGTACAAAGGAATTATTTGTAATCATTATTTATTAATACTTTATTATGCATTAAAAATATATATTATTTCTGACATTTGCGTGTTTCCTACTCTACATTTCCTAGGATACATATTATTTTTATAAAAAACGTAAATTATTCAACACTTCATAAATTCCCGAAAGCACGTACAACTTGCTGCCCTCCAAAGCGGAACCTAAACGATTAAAATTTGAAAAAGTCGAGTTTTGCAACGAACCGTTAAAAACAATGTGTTGTGTTAAAAACAACTTGAGCTTCATATAATAGTATCGATGTTCATCGCTGGTCGCTCGCAAATGCACCGCGACACTACGTCACGCTCCTCCCTACTCTTATGACGCAAGAATCCGACTCGCTTTCTTGTACTTCGCGTATTTCGTATCTATACTCGCCTTGGCTTCCACAGAGTACTATAAATTGGCTTCGCTCATTCCGATTTTAACCAGCGCGTTGGCTGGTTCCGCGTTTCTCGCTATTTATAAACCCACGTGGCTCCGTTAGTTCAAGCTATAACCTCATGGTGTTAGACCGTTTCTATATCAGGCGGCAAAAATAAGGTTAGTTTACTGTTAATTACATTTTCTGTGAATTATTTTTTTATATTATCATGGTGATTTAGTTCTATTTAATATATAATGTGAATTACCGAAAAAATTCAAGAAGCTCGTAATTTATAAGGAAAAAATTATTTTACAAACTATAACAATTAACACTATGAAATGTAATTAATTTATGAACGTTGAATTATTTACAAAAATATGCCGGAGCTGTCCCATTGAAAATTGCAATAATATTATTATATTCAATTATGATATATAAAGCATACATATTTTTTATTCAACGACATGGTTTATATGTTCTTGAAGTATTTGAACAAATTTAAATCTATATCCTACGATTTACGGCGAAACAATCCGACCGGTTATGAGGAACCGAACAATATGGTAAAAAGCTGCACATTTACGACCAAATAACAATAGTATTGAACAATGGATCAAGGCTGAAAGGTTTTAAGCTTTTGTCTAAATATATTAGGGGATAACTAGAAATTTATTTATCAAAATTAAAAAAACGAGCCGCGAGTTTTATCACGTGTAATTGTATATTATCAATTGTATTTAACTTAACAAATATAACTAGTTATATACGAAAATACGTCAATACATAAAAATAATATCAGACATCAATTACAAGCTATTCTTTTTTGTATTAACATTGACTTAATAAGTGATTATTCTTTTAGTCTTTTAGTAGGACAATAGCCGAGGTTATTGACATCAGTAGTTCGTTTAATACACACCTTGTAACTAAACTATGTTTTCATTGATTGACTTCATACGACAGTACTTTGACGCTTTAACTATTTAGGTCAGACTGTAATTTGTCAAACATAAACCGTCGTTAATATAGTAAAAACTAGTATCGTAAAGACTAACGGTAAGGTTTTTGCACATTCGTTTTTTGCGTTAGTATTTTTACGTTAGTTTTTTGCACTAGTTTTTGCTTTGTAAAAGTAATAAGCAGTTATAATACTAGTTTACCTTTTCATATTAGACAGACGTGTATAATTATGTTAAAATGTTACAGTTTCGCTTCTTAAAATAAAAAAAAAAAGATATTTTATTTTTATAAAGATATTTTATTTACCTATAGGTTAAGGAAAACTTGATAAATAATTTTTATTTTTTAATTATTAGGTTGCCTATGAATTTACATAATATGTTATATATCTGTGGGTATTGATAAATTAAGTTAAAATTGAACATAAAACTTTGGACATTTTAATGCTTTTTAGCACTGAAAGCTGATTGGTTTATGAAGATGTCAAGACATAAATATTAGGGTCTGTATATACGTATTTATTATAAGGAAATTATTCTACTTAAACATTATACTATTAATTATTGTGTTCAAAATATATGTTTATTAATACGAAAGGAAAGTAATAACCTAAATATAATATGTAATGATAATTATATCAGCTCTTTAGTGATGTGTAAACATTTAATAAAGATCGGAACGAAATCAACAATAGTAATGTTTAACAAATGCACATTAACACGATTATTCAGAAATGGATAACTAATTATGTTATATGAAGATTAAATTTTAAGCTATTTAAGTTTGAAATTAATGCGTAGTTAGTTAACTAGGTATGACAAATTATCGATAATGATTTTGCGTGCAACACTATTTTGACGTAAACGGTATATATACACCACGTGTTGCAATGTTGGCATTTATTGTATTCGTAAACGCGTCACATGTGTATTTTATTAATATTATGTAAGGAATGTTTTTACACCTTTTTAGACGTAGGTTTTATATTTCACATTATTATTATTTTATTTTTAAAATATTTTAAGGATGACACAAACATGTATTGACTTAAAAGTGGCCTTGACTGCTGAGTAAAAGGTCATGGGTTCGATTCTCATTTAGAACAATTCTTCTAGGGGTATAATATTCTTTATTAGCATGATGATAGTTTTTTTATTTAAAAAATATATACAAGTAGTAAGTTACGTAGAAATCTCAGTGAAAAAGAAGTAATATTATTAATGATGCAATGTCACGCTAAAATTTCACCAGTCTTCAGACGTGCTGAACATTATTTATGGCACTCCAAAAATATAAGTAAACTAAAACACGAGCGTGACCTATATAACGATATCTGGAGTAAGAATAGATCGTACCTGGAGATATAATACTAAAATAATTAGTATATATCCTCCATTAATTCTGTTTTTTGTTTATTTCATCTAGTAAACATTGGAGTCATATGCTAGTAATACCGATTAACAATTCACACGTCGGATTCAGTTACGATATTAGTAACGTAACCTTTTATCACTGCGACAGTAACATATAGGTACCTATACCATATTCAGTAACAAAAGATGTATTATAGTTTGCTATTCTTTTTCAATATTATTTATATAGGTAACATAATTAACATTACATTTATTCATATTTTCTATTGAATACCGCATAAAAAACATATAGATTAACAATAAAAAATCAACTACAAAAATATTTTGAATTATGTAAGTAAGTTTAAGTGTAAGTTTTTGGTCTAACAAAAAGCGTTTCGTTTTCTAATTAGGGCGTAAGAATAAGAATAAACAAAACAAGTATTCCTATAATGACATTAAACTATTTTTGCAGAAAACCTTTAAATCTTTGCATATTTGCAATGACATTCACTTTTACTTAGATTCCTGGTTTTGAAGTTAATTTGTACTAACGTGCAAATCATGATCCCGTGATTTGATACTGTCATGTTTTAAAATAAACTTCAAAATATAATTTGGACGTATCATGCTTGACGTAACAAAAATATTATTGATCTTTTATCTACATATATTTTTAAGAGCCAATATTAACGTCAACAATAATATGTATTATGATTATGAATGATATGAAAACAAAGAGATTTTTTTGGTTGAAATAAAACTATTTTTACGGATTTAACTCGCGTATACCTAATTAATAAATTTTTTAATTTACATTTTAAATTTAATCCGACGTTTCGAATGCTTTGCAGCAATCGTGTTCACGGTAAGATGAGATGCAGGTGTTTGTCAGTAAGTCAGTTAATTAGTCATCTACCTCCAACGGTTTCTAAGTTACCGGACGTACAGTTTAATTAATTACACGCGAGTTAAATCCTTAAGAAAGGTTTTATTTCAATGTGTAGTACTCGTGAAGGTCTTGGAAAAATACGAATTTCTTGTTTTTAACAACATTTTTTTGATAAGTATATGTATATAAAGAATAAAAAATTATCGATGCAGGCAGCATTCGAACCCCCGACCTCTGGGAAGCCTGGGTAAGTTTATTTAAATAAGCTTAACGTAGTTGAGCATTTTCATATTGTTCAATTCGAATCATAAATTATCAATCGTTATAAAAAAAAAATGTTTTTTGTGATGTGTGATATGGCATGGTTGTAAATCATATTATTGGTGTTATTATACTGACTGGCGTTGTAATTTCATTTTGTTTTCACGTTTTTCGCTACTAAATAATATATTGACTGCTCTAGTCGGTGACTCTTTCACAAAGTCCGGCTACACCCTGGTTTTATTTATTATTCGTAATGTACCAACATTTATTTGAACATAAATATGAATTATGAATTGAATAGTCAATGCTATAAATAAAAGTAATTTATATAAAAAATTAAAAGAGGTTCTATTTTTAAATCTGACGTTTCGTAACTCGTACCTAAGTGCATTGTACTCCTCAGAACAATATGCTTTAGTTATTATTCTGAGTTGTACTCCTATTTAAGAAAAAAAAAAATATTGCCTTTGACATCTAATTAAATGGATCATATACTTTATAAATATTTTGTTTTCTTTTTCTACTTTTTATATTTTATTATGGAAACATATAACTTATCTCCTTTCATATAAATAAATTAAATATAATAACTAGAATTATATATGATAATAATAATATTACATAAATATTTGCATTGGTCCTTGTAAGGTGTAAAATGATCTTGTTATTATTGACAGATTTTATTATGCTAGATAAATATCGTTGCGTTAAAAACGTAAGGTAAAAAATAACTTATAAATCAAAGATTGTTCGATTTAAAGTTATTGTCATATCAGTGTCAAACAAATTTTGTAAACAAATTTTCAAGAACCTTGTTCTATATTCGTGAGTACTAAGCTTTATTTACTACTTACGACCTATTCAGATTATTTAAAATTTATTAAACGTAATTACAACATTATTTTTTATGATTATTATATTATATATTTTATTTAAGATGTTCTTAATTAATTCCTCAAGACTTTACTTATCTTTTGTTTTATTGTGGCATTGCATATAAAACTGATATGCATATTGACTTAAAACGTTTCTTAATTTAATTTCTGATTCATTGTTAATAAATAAACCCATAAATAATTGTATACAAGAATTAAACAGAATATTAACATTAAAATAATGTGCAAAATATATATAATATTCTAGATAAATTAAATTATAAAATCGGAAAGTTTAATTAAAAGTTTAAATTGAATTAGTCGTGAGTGATTTTATTTTCACAATTATCATTTTAATATCATATAAATATAATGTTTAGTAGTTTTATACTTCTAATTTACAAACATTAAAATAATGTTCACTTAAGCTACAGGTCTTATACAATTATCAGTTTCAATTACAAAAGATTCAAAAATAAAACTCATTTACAAATGAAATTATGAATAGATAGATTCTCAATTACCAAAAGATTTATAAATAAAATTCTTAATTAAAAAATGATTAAAATATATTTTTACAAAAAGATTCAAAATAGTAGGTACTCTTATTTCCAAAAAGATTCAAAAACAACAAATTAAAATCACATCAGTCAAAAATAGCACCAAATACTTATTGATTTTACAAACTCCCGCCAACTACATTTACGCCTAAACATCTCCATATGTCTAAATATGTTCACTTGACTTGGTAATGACATACTTATCTTAATAATTAGCATTTATAATCTGGTCACATTTAACACACAATAAACTTTCAACTACGTGGTAAAATTATTCATTGTAAGATATAATAATATAAAAAATACGCAATTCATCTTTATCATTCAGAAACTAGCTAAAGATAAATTCTATATTAGTTTTAGTTAATACACTTATTTATCAAAGAACAAGCAAAACTTCTAATTTCTTACAAATATAAAAGTTCATAACTTCGTCGAAATGAAGAAAAATGCGTTCTATCAATGTGTCAAGGTCAACTGTCAAATGTCAGTTACAGGTAGGGTTGCCAACCATACTTTATAATAAAGTATTATACTTTATTTTTGGTAATTATACTTTATACTTTTGCATGCATATAAAGTATGTGAAAATACTTTATTTCCAGCCTTTACTGCGATACATAGAACAAAATTCTCATTATGGGTTTTATAGGTATATATTTAACTATTTACCATATGAATTAGAAAAGATGAACAAAACGATTTATAATTAACTAAACTAGATTTTAAATTAGCTAATTTTAAATTAACTAAAGTAGATTTCGATTTTGATAAAACGTACCCTTTGTACTTACCAATGTTTTTTAAATCTATAAATCATCTAACTGCTAAGCAGCAATGGTACGACAATAAAAGATTATTATCTTTTTTATTAGTTAACTGATTGTTAAAAAAAACAAAATGTAAAGTGCATCCCATGACAATATATTCCCGAAAACTGCATCCAAATCGATTAGCGTGAACAAACATACAGACATACAGAAGAACAGACAATATGGAAAACATTGTTTTGGGTTCTCTTGCTTAGGTAAAGGTCCCCCTATATGAATTTTAGAAAATATTGTTTTTGGTGTTGTGTGCACAACTAAAAGACAAACAGACAAAGATTTTAAAAATGCTGAAAATGAATTCTGTTATTTTCAATGTACAAAGACTACTGCCCTACAGATTTATTACATGTATAGAATTTCCATTTCTGTATAAAATTAAAAAAAAAACATCATAGGGGATCTTTATAAGAGCAAGAGATGACCCAAAACAATGGTTTTTCAGTTTGTGTATGTCTGCATGTATGTGCATGCTAATCTCAGAAACGGCTTAACCAATTTGATTGCTGTTTTCAGAAATATATTATCACAGTCTTCATTTAACATTTAGTGTTTGTTTCATCTAAATCGGTTAAGAAATAAAAAGTTATGTCAATTTATGGCAATCACGTAATAAGTACCATTAAAATCTTATTTTATACATGTAATAAATCTGTAGAAAGGTAGTCTTTGTACATTGAAATATTTAAAAAAAATATACCAGGATGTGAAGTGATAACTAACACACACACATTTTCACTTGTTTAAGTATTTCTATCAATATTGCATAAGAGCCCGCACCAATAAAGCCTTAATATCTTGGAGACGACTGTTTCTATCTCGACCAAACCAAGAACCATCTCAAGGAACCAGGCTTTCGATTAAAAAAACCGCAATTAAATCTGACCACGCGTTTGGCTGCTTGAATGCCACAGACGGACACACTGATACACAGATCGACAGGTTAAACTTATAACACACCTTTTTTTTGAGTCGGGAGTTAAAAATGGTTTGGTTTTAGCGAACATAACTGGCTTTCTATACTTCTTAGCATGTCTTTGAAAAATGAAATTGAATTTGAACATTTTTAAAATGGTAATAAATATAATTAGAAACGAATTGTTTATTTATTTAAATTTCAATGTTGATTGTCAAACAAACTTTGAAACATTTAAAAATAGTAATAAATTTGAGCTTGTGGTAAAACCCCATAAAAATACGTTGTTAAGGCAATAAAAGAATAAAATTTTAAAAATACTTTTTTTTTTCATTCAAATACTTTATTTTTTCCTATTCAAACCATTTTATACTTTATTTTCGTCAAAAAAAGTTGGCAACCCTAGTTACAGGTGACAGATGTGCCAATAATTCCAAAGTATTTGTTTTTATTATTTCTCGTAAATAATTATGCTGTGTATATAAACAAGGGCTTCTGTAAGCCGATTACACATATTATGAACTGTAATATTTAAATGCAATTTCTATTTTCTGTACTATTAGATTCGAGTGCAGTAAACAGCTTGTCAATAAAGTTATCTTTCTTTTTTAACCGCAGCTGGTTATGTTTCGATATCAGAAACAATCTTTCAGTATCATTTTACCACTGATTGCGGTAAGACCACAAAATGCCAATGTAACACGAAACTTGAGCACATTTTGCAGCGAATTAAAAATTAAAAAGAATTAATCTTTCATAATTATTACTTACAATAAGAATAAGAAAGAACAAGAACTGTAGTAGCCATAAAAGAATTTGCATAAGAAATTATATTTGATTAAAATAGATGTAAAATAAAGCTTGATATAAATGTAATTACAATTGTTGTACTAAATAAGTTATAAGATATAACTTCAAGTGCGGTAAATAGACAATACAAAAAAAATAGGCTTCTCTTCATAAGGATTGTAAAATTCTTTCAGGAGAATAATATACTTTATCTGTAAGAACACCTAGCATTATGTTTATTTATTTAAAAAACGTATAAAACTGCGTAGTCATAACGATATATGCAGTACCCTTAGTACGAGTTTTGACGTTACGACAACTATGACATTTTTGTACAATTAACACTAAAAGGACACTAAAACAAATATAATTGTGTAGCAATTATAGCTAAAATAAGTTTTCAAATAGGTAAACTTAATATAATTTTCCTTATCAAACATATCTCAAACAAAAAACTATTATCATATTAATTAAAAAAACTTGTTTTCTGTGCTCTGTCACAAGATAAGTTAATTAACACCTAATAAGTGTTTCGTATAGTTCATGACTAGGCATAAAATATGGCTTTTCATTCCCCTTAAGTACTTATCAATAGTGTACCGTTTTGATAAGCATAAATATAAGATACTTATTCAAACCATAATGAATGTATTATTTATTATTCTATTGTCATTTATTCTCGTACTGTCCTTTATTAAATTTAATAGATAATGTTGATGCTTTCCCCTTCTCAATGTCATATTTTATCAGCACTCGCTGGGTAATGTGAGATAACATTATAGCAACAATTATTACAATTTCCTTTTGGGTCTATTCTATTCAAGTATAAACTAAAATATTCTAAGGTTATTAAATACAAATTAAAAGACATTAAGATCAATTCATCAAAATAGTGTGTATAGTTTCTGCATTATTAAAAGAATATATAGAAAAAATGTATGTTCTTATATGTGTTAAATATAGAATGATAATACAATTAATTATTGCAAAAAAATATTGAATTATTTCTTTTTTAGTTCTCATATTAAGACCGCCATCACGATTAGGCAGCCATTTTGAATTTAGACTAACACTGATTAAGTATAATGGCGTCTAATCAGAATTAAAAGTGTGTTCCACATTTTAGCTCAAAACTTGGGACCGGTCAAATCTAACTTACAATAGTTGTAATTTCAATACAATGATTTATTTAAATCATATCATATTTAAGCTTTTTGATTTTAAGATAACAAAAAGATAGGATTTTTTTTAAAACTAATAAATTTTTCGTTATAGTTTTTATATTTTTTATCCTCTTTTGATAACGGCTTAACGATTCATTCGTTACTTAACGTAAGATTCCATTGAAACCCGGTTGAAAATAATATTTATTTCAATAAAAGCCACCGTTGAAACATTTTATTTAAATATGAGACTGACTAGTATAAATATGTCTATTTCAAGGCCTGTTCATGAAATCAATATTATTCAAGTTATCAGACATGTAGACAATATATTCTGTTAGGTTAAAACAAAATAACCGCCATATTTTACGTCAATGTTTTTTATTACTGTTAATTAACAAGGGAAACTCATACTGTATGCCTGCTCGAAAACTATTTAATTATTTTAACTTATATAAAAAATAAAGAGATTTAACTGTATGATAAAACATTTATTTGGTCCATCTCACAAGAGACTAGTACCATGTTGGGACAACTGGGATTATTTCGTCCTATGGGATAAATGACAGTCGTATTTTAGTCCCATCGCAGTTAAGATATTAATCTAGCAGTGCCTTAGGTATATATAGACACGTAATATATGTGGATATACATATGTAAAACAAAATGTTATGTACAAAATATTTTAATATTTTGCCAATGCGACTTTTATGTTATTTATATTTTTAATTTAATGTGCTAATTGTGTGTCACGACTGCTAGGATTACATTTTAAGATTACATTTATGACTTCTTATATCACCGTAGATAATAAAGCAGATTTCTTTAAAGATATAAAAATTAATTCAGATCAGATTCAGATTGTTTGATTTTGTTCTGTTTTTGTTCAATTCATTTGTTCTTTTCTTTAGTATTAGTTGTTTTTTTATTAAAATATCTGACACTGAACTAAATATAGGTAATCTTATTAAATCATATTACACAATACTCGTATTAACGAAAATGGATTATAATGCAATTATATTTTACATGATAAGCATTGATAAAGTAAGATAATCAATTTAATCCCTTAATTTTCAAAATAAAAACTAAATTTAAAGAACATGTAGATCTTATTATTTCCTAGAAAACAAACACCCATATAAACAGACACGTATAATATAAAATAAGTATTACGAGCTGACCAGGAAAAAGGTTTTAAGTTAATTTGTACGCTGTAGAAGTGGAGCGAGAGATAACAGTGAAATGTCTTTATAACCTAGTTAAAGATCTAGGCTTTTCTAGAACTATCATCAGCGTAGTTCTGGAACGTATTTCAAAGACAGCATTGGCAATCATAGTCTAGTTAAACCTGGAGAACAATTCCCAGAAACTTTGCAATTCTCTCTCTACACGACGATGTTCCCGGCCCTGCTCTGTGCTTCCAAGAAATGTTAAGAAGTATCGTCTCAATTCTCATATAATATTATCTTTAGTCAGCGGTATAAGACTTACCGATATTACAACTACAGTGACAGTAGGTACAGCCTATCATTTGTATAATCTACTTTACTATAAGTATTAGTTTTCATCAAGAGAATATTTAATTTTATCGGTTAATATTTATTTTTGTGTGTATGGGATGACAAACAGGCACATAAAAAAAACTTAAAACTAACAAACAAACAAACAAACATAAAAACTTTAAATAAAGAATCATTACATGAATTAAAGGTTATATAGAAGTATTCATTTATTTTTTAAAGATTCATAAATAAAAAATCTTCTTAAAAAATATATATTATACGTATTTATATGTTTGTATTTGTATTTATATATTAAATCGTTCGTTAAAACTATACATGTTTGATTACACTGTACTCAGAGGTTTGTAAATATTATTTTTTCAATTTTCTCAATATCTTGATCATATCTGAAGATATAAATCGTGTTTACTAAGATTATTATCAAATTTCTTATCATCAAAGGAATATTCGAAATTGTGTGCCTTCAACATGAAAAGAGACAACTGATTCTGTGATTATTATTTTAAGTATCATTTAGCTAATTAAGGAAAAGTGTAAATAATTTATGTCCTCAAATATCATGTTTTTTTTTAAACAAACATGTTAATACTTCATCAAAACCTAAAACCCAAGTGTTTAACAAGGTCTTTATATTCAAACATATGGATATTCATTATTTGCGATAATTATATAATATGTATATTTCTACCTTCACATGTCTGTCCACGTGATCACAGACCTGTGACCATGTTTGGTTCACTCGAGGATGAGCTCACCTTCGTCCTTCATCTAACACGAGATCTAATTAAAATGCCTACACATTAAGACTTACTAATTATCATAACATATGTATTAATATATAACTTAGTATTTTATTGTTATTTTACTTCAAAAAATATTTTTATTTATATCCTTTTTTGTGATGTTTTACTCAATAATTATCTTCACGAGACAGAGTATTGAAAGACAGTCAAATACTTTTATACTGACTTATACAAGAAAAGAACATTGTCTATATATTTTAACCTCAATAATTTACACAGTACTTCATGTGTATATTCGTTTTTGTAATGTTAAATGTTCAATCAATAAATATACAGGGTTATTTGTGATTAATTGGTCACCTCTTGCAGGCTATAATCAATAGTTTTTAAAATATAAGTTTTCTCATACAAAATTTTTATTTGTTGTCTCTAAACTGACATAACTCTGAGCGTAGGTATGGCGCCCGGGCGTTGACCTTATAAGTACTTTTTACAAAATACAGAATAATAAGTAAAAGAGGAAGCAACATTTTTTTTGTTTCGTTTTTTATTAAGATTTGTAAAAAGTCGTAGAACAAATGTTCTTGAGATTGATGTAGAGAGGCTGCCTGAAAGAGGTGGCTAATCAATTACAGATAACCCTGTATGTATATCTACACGATGTAATTATAAAATCCCTCAAATATTTTCATATTGACATAAAAAAGAACATTCTATATATATATTATAACCTCAATACATACAGAGTACTTCAGTAACATACAAACAAATTTAATGTATAGAAAAACCACCTACGTCGTCACGTTCCACCGCCAAGATTCCGTTAGGGATTCGTCCTGTAACTATTAGAATACCAATAAGTTAACTAAGTATTCTAACGGCACTTTGCCGTTACGACCCATGATTATATATATACAATAATAACACATTATACCCATTTATTATACGTATACTTATCTGATGTTATCAATACAATCAGTTTAGAAAAGTTAAATAACATCTTTTGTATTACTATACGAGTGAAAATATTTAAATTGCGATAAAAAGATATTGTATTCAATTCATATAAGTTACAATATACATACATACAAATATAAGTTATAACATACTGTAAGTTCTAGTATAACATAGAATTAAATGATCATAAACACGAGCAGAATTTGAACTGACGACCTTTGGTATAGTATCCATAATTATTATCTATTCTATTCTCTATTATTTAAATAACATGATGAATTGATAATTTAAAATAATTATTCAGTAACATTAATTAGATGAGAATTTTATCAGTATTAAAAAAAATTACCCCGTTTATTAAACTAAATTAGGAATAGCTAACTACGAGTATGAACCAAGTAAATGTTTTAAAAATGCAAATAGTTAGATAAAATTACATACAAATGTATATTTTTAATGTTGGTCTCAGATAACGTAAAAGCGACGATAATAAGCCATACAATAGCATAGATCTAATAATCAATACTTTAAATTATATAATGACTAATAGTTTGAGTAGTTTCAGCAGTAGTCTGAATAGAATGGAAACAGTTTCATCATTCGAAAAAACCTTACCACCAAATTCCTTTATCACGCAATAATTAGTTTATATCAAATTGAATTATTTGGGACGTTGTAAGCCTTGTAAAAACTGATTTTCCTTATTGTTATTATAATTTACATTATTTTGTTACAGGTTTTCAATTGTACCTTGAACAAAGAAGAATTTCAGACTCAAAATGGTTATTGTAAGTACATAATATAAAATTAATACATACATAGTACATAGAAACGTTTAAACTACGATCACAAACGTATGTATATTTTTTTAACGTCCCTTCAGGCACAGAGGTATATGTACTTGGAATTGGTATCAGGTTCGGGTTCCGACTGAACAAAAAGTCAATTTCAACCTAAAATTCGTTGATTTACTAAACGGCAGGGGAAATTATTTTAATCCAATTTTATGTTTTATATACAAACAGCAATTTATTATATAAATAATTTAATAATAAATGTATCATGTGTTTTATTCTAAACAGGAGTCAAACGGCGTGCCTCCTCCTCAGGAGTTGGAGACGTTCCTACCACAAGATGAAAAAAAAGAAAAAGTTGAGAGCAAGTGAGTAGAATTATACATAATATATACAAAAGTTCATCTTATTATGTGTTAAAAGCCATAAAAATAGATTAAGTAATAGTTATCTATATAACAGCGCTGATATCTGTACCTACGTTTTGATTGGCTTCTTGGTTATGTATGGATTCATTCCCGTTTACTGAAAACTCACCCTACAATGTGTACTGTGTACTGTACATGGATTAAATTATGTAAAGAATATTTTAATTTTCATTAAAATCTTTGGACTTATCTTACATTAAGATTAATTATCAATTATTTTATCAGTAGCCGTTGCAACTAAATATTCTCGATCACTTCGAAGTCCAAAATTGTTTATTAATTAAACTTACTAACCCAAGGTTAAATAATTTGTTCTTTTCTTTTATCCAAGTTTGACCCTAGGTAATTAATTTAATTAAATAAAGTTTATCTTCTTTTGCGTGCTATACGGACCTACAAATACAAAATATAAGTTTCATGTTCCTAAATACAATAAACTTTTGTTTGCTTAAAATAATTACTTTACTTGCTTTATTTAAAAAAAAAAACGTCAAGACGGTAGACGACTTTTTTTATATTAATAAATAAGTATTTTGAAATTAGTATAATATTTTATTATATTTTAGATATAACTTGAGCAAAGATAAAGATGTCGAGGATGAAGAATTTGATCCCTTCGCGGAAAGAAAGTTGGACAACCCTACTTCGTAAGTATACAAATCATTTTATACCAACTAATTCGATTAAATTACAATTATTCTGTTATAAATGCAACGCGACAAAATATATAAAAAAAAACAATGCGAATGAATAAAATGTATGCTAATTTCATTAATTATAAAAAACACTCTTTTATTATACTTACATTAATAAACTTGACATTTATAAAGAATTTATTTATTTATGAGGGGTATTAGATTGATTGATTTAGACATAAATGAGAGATTGCTCATTATTTATATCAATTATCCTTGCATAATATAATATATACATGTATTTACTGAGGATAAATTAATGATTTATGGTTGAATATTAACAAATAAAATTCAATGTTATCCTGCTTTTATACGAATTATTTCGCAATACATCGATCATTTTTTTTTTGATATGATAAGCAAGAAGATTTATACTAAATACATATAAATTATTTATTTGTTTTTATATATATATAATGTACCAATGCGATATATTAGATTAAGTCAACTATAATATGGTAAATTCCTGTTTGGTTGGACAGGATGATGTTAATTCTAAAAATTATAACAATTTGAAAATATTAATAATTAATATTTTTTCAGGAATATGGACACACTGACTCACTTACTGAAAGCTTCACTGGGTACTGGTATTCTCGCTATGCCCAAAGCATTTCAGTGTTCGGGGATTATAGCTGGAATCTTCTTCACTATTTTGGTAGCTGTAGTTTGCACTCACTGCGCATATGTCCTAGTAAGTGATATATTTAGAACAAGGATGTTATTTTATATATAATATATAATAACTAATAAAATGCTAAGCGATTTATTTATTGTTATGTGCGATAACGAAGGATATTTTTAAACTACATTCATATAGCCAAGCGAATGCGTTGTGATTAACAAATATTTTATTTAAAATTATTTATAACTTATGTACTCTTGATTAATTGCTTAGTTATCATAATAACAAATAATAATAACTGATAAACTCGTTATATCAGTTAACGGCGAAAGGTCATGTTAATATAATAATAAATAATATATAGATATTTTTAGAAGCAAGGTTGACAATCATAGTCTTTGCGTCTGAAAATGAAAGCCGGTGATTTATTATTAAATTATTATTTATTTTCAGATAAAATGCGCCCATGTGCTGTACAGCAAGACCCGGAAGACAACAATGAGCTTTCCAGAAGTCGCAGAGGCCGCACTCGGGAATGGACCGGAGTGGGGCAGAAAATGGGCTAACACTTTTAGGTAAATAATATTCTTGAACACTATTTTAGAAGAACAAAATAATTATATCTTTAAAAATATTATCTATACACGGCCTCTTAAAAACGTCACCACCTCTCCCCATCAATGGTATAATTTAAAAACCTACAACAAATAATCAGTCAATAGTCAATACATATTATCATTAAAATCGATAAATATGTAGTTATTAAGTATTAATGCTATATTTATAGATTTCAATAAATAGTACTTACATACTTCTTTTTATGTAAACTATAGACACATTTTCAACTTTTTTATACATCAATATCAATATGATGTTTGAACATACTAGGTACATATGTACCTAGTATGTTTTTTTTTCCATTTAATTGTCACATATTTAACTCTGTTAACGGAATAAAGACAAACACTATTTATCCGGTAGCTCATCCGGTAACATATTGCGACAACAATGTAAATTATTTTAATAACTACTATAATATTCAGTCAAAAGTAAGTAGTTAATTTAAAACTAGCTGCAGCAAGCAATTTATAAAAATACTGATTAAATGAATGATAATAATGACGATGTAGATGTGGATTCGAATAGTGATTCTGAAATACTTAATAAATGTGAAAAAGTCTTGAAAAAATTATCAAAACAAGATTCTGTTGCGGATACACAATCTGAAAGAAAAACTGTTGAGAAAAGATAGTTAAGAGATGAGGATGAATCGGATGGGGATGATTTTAATACTGTTTCGAGAAGTGCTAAAAGATTAATTAGGAGTAATTCTAAGGATGTAGAAAATAGTCGGCATACACAATCTTCAATAATTACGGACTTTACGAGAGTAGAGGAAAACCAAGCTAGCTCTGGTAAATACCACGAAGTGAGTGTGTCTTATACTCAAAATTTACCGAAGCAAATGGCCTTTGCAAAGTTGTTGAAAGATGCAAATATCAAAAATGTTATCCGGATTAGACTTAAAAGCCCTTTCAAGGTACTTGTTCGTTTTGAAATAAGGAAGATGCGAAAATGGTGATAAATTGCACTAAAATAATTGAATTGGGTTATAAGTTGCAAATGACAAATGAAACAACACTATCTTATTGAATAATTAAGGGTGTGGACTTGGACTTAACAGATGAAGAAATATTAAACATCTTAGAAGCTGATTGTAAGATAATAGCTGTAAAGAGACTTAAAAGAATTGCAGAAAGTGAAACCTGGGTCGATAGTGAAACAGTTAGAGTATGTTTCGAGAGCACTAATTTGCCACCATATGTCCGAGCTTACAACTGTCGATTTAGAGTAGGTCTCTATGTTTTTCCCGTAAGTCAATGTAGCGGCTGTTGGCAATTTGGTCACTTTTTAAAATATTGCCCTTCGAAGAAGAAGATTTGTCCTAAGTGTGGTGATTCCCATGAAAATTGTGATACAAAAGATTACAAATGTTTGAACTGTCGCGGAAATCATTTTGTGTTAGATAAAGAGTGTCCAATGTATGTGAAAGAAAAAAATATTAGAGAAATGATGGCAGAAAGAAATATAACTTATCGTAAAGCATTAGATATAGTAAACTGTGAAAGAAATACAAAAGAACTAAAGATTAAGGTTATTAATATTATTGAAAATCAACCATCAACCTCTAAATCATCACAAAACTTAGTAGCAGAAAAGGAGACATAGTAGTGTAACTAGTGGAACACATCTTGCTATGAAAGAAAAAAAAGTAATCATAAACCTGCACCTAAAAGACAACTTGGAAAGAAAAAAAAAAAGGAGAAGATGAGTTCTTTAGTAGATATATCAATGTCATCACAAGAAGATTCCAACCATGACGATACAGAGGAAACACGCTCTGTGAAAGGATGTCATTACAAATTTGAGTTTAAGAAAATGCTGTTAAAGTTTTATACAATATTGTGGTCTGAAAAAAGTTTTGAAGAGAAAATTGTTGTGTGTAAAGTTGTTTTATGAGGAGGTTAAAGATTTTGTACGTAATTGTTGTGCAAAAGAAGAATTGTTACAAAATTTAATATCATTTTGTAATGGATAGTAGAAGAAAGAGTTCTGTTATAAATATACTTCAATGGAATGCTCAAAGCCTTAAGCCTAAATTGTTGTTTTGATTGGCGTCTTGTCTCCGCAGCGATTGTTTAATAGATTAAGGGTTTTATATGTATGATGGTCACAATGGGGTTGGCATATCCTAACAAGGAAAAAACCCCAAATTTAAAATAAAGATTTAAAAAAAAAACGACTATAATATATAATAAAGAAATATATTGATTACACGAGGTGTAAATGACAGTTTGGTTATAATTAAAATCATATTTTTTGATTCAGGACTTTTGTTTTAATGTAAATTAAACAGTATTAAAAAAAGTTTTTTTACACAGGTCCTTACTATTAAGAATGTCTGAAATGGAATATTTTTAAAAAAATATTTAAATATGTTTTTTTTATTTTTTACAGAATCTTTATCCTCGTCAGTCTGTTCGTGACATACTTCGGCACATGTTCTGTATATGCTGTAATAATCGCAGAAAATATAAAAAAGGTATTATTCTAACTAATAAAAAATCGTTAATAAGTACCGCAGCTCTTAGTTTAATAACAGGCCCTGAGGTTTCTAATAATATGTATAAAGAAAAAACCATTTGTTGTTGATGTTCTGCTTTTAAAGTTTAAATGAATAAGATTCTATTAGATGATCGTAAGATTATTTTTGGGGGTACCCAATTACTTCGAACTATTCCGGACATTGCATATTTCTAGTACCTACACACAAAATGATTGCCAAAATGTAAAAGCAAAGCGAGAACAACGCAGTCTTGTACTGTCTTTGATACAGTAATTAACAGAAGCAGTGTTGGTGGAGACTGGAGCATACATTTTACAGTTAGATATTGCAAGTTATCAAACAGTAATAATTGCTAATAATATTTGAAACAGCACAATAATGAATATTATAAGTTTACTGCATTCGGAATTTTTGTATAATTTAAAAATAGAAACATTTAAGACACTCCAAGGAGACCGGTTTTTTTAGGCATCATGTGTTATAAATTCTTTATAACATTTTCCATTTGACCAGAATAATAATATCTACATCGGACTGAGTCTGAAAGGGTCATTTCATCGTGGCATGAATAACTCTGAGGTTTTAAAATTGTAGTACCAGAACCACAAAACCAATACTGATTTTAGATAAAATCTATTAAGTAAAGCTTTAGAAAGTATTCATGTTCTTAGAATCTGCAAACATATATATATACATACATATATAATAAGATGTATACCTTTTATGTAAAGAAGAAAAATACATTAGTAGTTTGTAAGTAACGCTTAATTAAGAAAAGAACTGTATTCAAATGGTATTTCATCCTTCCATCTTCACCCGTCCTTCCATTCCTAAAAGAAATATAAGATAAATAAATAATATTGACACTTAAATATTCAATAAAGATGAACTTGATTAAAAAGGTCAAATGATAATTACCCGACCTCGAGTGTGTGTATTTTGTTGACAATAATATTGTCATTTCATCCTGACTTACAAAATACAATGCTTATAAATATTTCTGCAACTGTATATTTTCATATTTATACTAAGTTAAAGCATATAATGCTATATTTAAGTAAAATATCACATGTAAGAAGATCTAAAAGTTTGTTCTATGTAATTAAAAGTGGACAAAACTCAATAAAATGAATCGGATCTACTGTAATACGAAATAGCATTCTAATATATCGTAATTATAAGATAAATACGACGTCAGGTCTTTTAAAAGTATTTATTTGGAAAGCTATGTCTTTGATTATTCTGTCTAAAATAATAAGTGTAAAACTAAAAATATTTATACAATATATTGCATATATAAATAAAACTTACTTTTGCAGGTAGTCCATTTCTATTGGGAAAACACACAAGAAGACTTTGGAATACGGATATTTATCCTCTTTCTTCTGCCGCTACTTATTTTTATGGCGTGGATTAAAAATCTGAAATATTTGGCCCCTGTATCCATGATTGCAAATTTATTCATGGCACTTGGCCTCGGGATAACATTTTATTTCCTGGTCGGTACCGCGCCATTAGATTTTGAAAAAGTTCGTGCTGTGAAGCATCCAAGCGAATGGCCTCAATTTTTCTCCCTCACGATCTTTGCCATGGAAGCCATTGGTGTGGTGATGCCTTTAGAGAATGCCATGAAAACTCCACGTTCCATGCTTGGTTTCTGTGGAGTGTTAAACAAGGGAATGTCTGGTGTAACTCTGGTATACATTCTACTTGGATTCTTGGGTTATCTGCGTTACGGAGACCTAGTGGCTGACTCGATCACCCTTAATTTAGAACCGCATCCTGATGACCCCAAAATCTATGAAGTGTAAGTTTTACCATCCTTTTAAAATAAGTAAACTCAAATTTTAACAACATAATTCCATTTTTTTAAATATTTTATCTATGAACTTTTATAAACAAATTGTGTTTATTTTCAGGCTCGCCCAAACTGTAAAAGTATCCATCGCAATTGCCGTGTATTGCACATTTGGACTGCAGTTCTTTGTTTGCGTGGAAATAATGTGGAACTGCATTAAGGACAAGTTCACCCAAAGACCCGACCTTGCAGATTACATTATGCGTACCATACTGGTGACGGTATGCGTGCTGCTCGCTGTGGCTGTGCCCACTATAGCACCCTTCATGGGAGTCATTGGCGCCTTCTGTTTCTCGATCCTCGGACTCATAGCCCCCGCTTTTATCGAAATCATCACCTTTTGGGACATCGGCTTCGGGCCTTACAAGTTCCTTATCTGGAAAAATTTACTTATTCTAATTTTTGGTTTATTTGCACTCATTTTTGGAACCATCGACGCCTTCAAGAGTATAATTGCAGTATACAGCCCACACTAGCAGGACTTAATATCATGTTATGCTAACGCGTGTTCGTCATGCTTTTAAGTTAATTTTAAGGTTTAGACCAATTGAGACGTTTTGATCTTATTGACATCTTACAACGTTTTAAAGTGGTGCTAGTATAATATTAAAAAAATACAACATTTATAAGCGTTGCAATGATGTCTTATACTTTATTGCTGATCCGCTTCTAAGTTATAAGTGTAATGGTTTGATAGATTTCGAATGCATTCCCTCAGCGTGCTGAGTAAATGAATACTTGGAGTTTTGAGTATTAGAATATTGTTTTTTCTCATTATGATCAATGTAACAAGTATATTATAAGCTACAAAACAATTGATTTTGAATAAGGTTTTAAATAACAATGAAACTGTAAAAACACGTATATATGTATTGAAATTAAGATAATATATGCAAATTGTTTTTACTACCAACCTAAGCTTGGTTGACAGAATTATCATAAGTCTGGATGAGAGGCATCAAATGAATGAAACAATCAATCAATTGTATAGGTTACAGTTATAATACAGTTGTTTAACTTGTCTAGACTACATGATACTAAGCTCTCTTACCTAGGGAATGGCTATATGCTTGCTCAAATTTCAGTTTAGTTTTAAAGGCGTCTAAACCAGTTTGCTTATGAAGTTGTGGACAAGATCAGTATATACTTTAAGATTCTAATATGAATTATATTGAAAACATTGTAGCAGTACAAAAGCTTATTTGTGTATGGCATTAATTATAAGTCCTAAATTATGTATTGTTGAATATTAAGGATATATTCACTATGTACTTAATGCCATGGAATTTTATAGATAGATTATTTTTGCATTTAATTTCATTAATGTATAAATGGTACTGTTGTATCAATCAAATCGTAAAATAACATGTGATATACATACATACAACGATATATCAAATGAGGCCTTCTTTACAATAGTTATATATAAAGATTTGTACGCTAAAGTTAAATATTTAGAATAATTATAGAATTGTCTCATTGTGTTAAACAACACTACAGATGTAAATTGAAAAACAAACAAAAACCAGATTTAGATAATCTAATGCTGAATCAACACATCCAATGATATGAAACATCCATTGTAGTTCAGTGTGCTTCACATACACATACACATTGTTTTTCAATTTATATATTAATATAAACATGTCAAGGTTATTCTGGCTTATTTATTAGTTTAAGTGCATATATACTAAACAAACGTTTTAATAAACATGTAGTATTATTTATATTAATGCCAATAAAGTTCCTATACTCTATTTTTTATTGGAATGATATATATTTGTGATTTTGTATTGCAGCACTTTCGTTTAAACATCAAAATTTTTACAATTTTAATTTGTTTTACAAATACAGAACAATTCCACATATTACGTATTATTATTTCTTTGGATATAACCTTTATCAATTACTTTTACTCAATTTATTAAAAGGTTCAATAAAAAATAGGTTAATAAAAAACCAATAATGGAATCCACAATTTATTAAACAGTACACAGCTTTCACATTAAAAAAGCTTAAGAAAATTAGCAGTACTCTTTAAATCTGTAAAAAAAAATTAAAATAAAATATAAAAATAGAAAGTGAGATTGGGATAAAGCTATTACATACCTAACATCATATAACAATCCAAACACACAGCTACATTAGAATACATGTGGTAACTTAATAAATAATAATACAGAGATAATATCTGTTGGTTCATATATTTTAATATACAGAAAAATCTTTGTAGACAACTAAAATATCCAACAGAAATATAAAAGAATATCATAGGATAAAATGAAATACAATAAGTATTGTCGGCATATGATGAGGACATAGTTTTGTGTAAGCTATTTAGTTACAATTGAAACATTTGTTCAGAATCATGTATTAAGTCATATATTTGTTTCTAATTTAAATAATTGTAGTATATTATTAAAATCCATATTTTCCCAAGATAGGTTGAATTAAATTAAATACCTAAATAAAATGTCATTAAATTATTAATTATAATATTGTTTTAGAGATAAGTAACAATATAAATCATTATCTTTTGTATTGAAAAACAACATGTTAAATACATTTGAAATACATTCTTATTTAGTTTAGAATTCTTGGTTACTAAAATGTAGATACCTCATATGTTTAAATCAGAACTACCGAGTGGTTTTACTATTTATAATTACTATAAAATAGAAATATATTTAAATCAGACTGCTATCAATGTAGGTTATAGGCATTCGTATTTACGAATGTCAAAAATTATATTTATAGCTTGATTCAAATGACAAATATAATGTATATATTATGAAATTAAAATAATATGGATAGTGTCTCCGTTAAACAAGTTTAGGCCGCTACGCGCGAACATAATCAGCAATAATTTATATCTAGCACCTTCAACTATCTATAAGAAAGTATCACTATATAATTTTGATACTTTAAAATCTTTGTGATAAACGTATGTACATCTTCAACTTAACCAATAAATAGTTAAATAAGTATTTACAGATAGATCAACTATTATGTGGACTCGAATTATCTAACACTAAAATGTAATACGAACAATAGTTTTGCGAGACTATGACGTTTCAAAAATGTCAACAATTCTAATGTCACTGGAATTTGTAATAATAAAAAATAACTCAGTTATTTGAATAACAAACATTTTATAAACAGTTATTGCTTTCAACTTCTAATGAACCTGAGACTTACATTTTTCTATCGAACACTTATTTAGTTTCATAACCTATGACATGTAACGCTACTCGTACCAAAATTACCAAAAGGATGTTTGTGAAGCGTATCCACCATTTTAATTTTTAAAAAACTATACAGCAGATGCAAAATGTCATATGTCAATACTTGTACTAAACTTGTACCACGTAACGAATTGTACCGTCTAAAATAATACATATAAATATGGATTTCTCTACTTTAAGGAAGGCGTATGAAATGTATATTTATTATTTAATAACAAATCCATTCATTCCTAAACTAATGTTTGGTTACAAAATCAAATAACTTTAAAATATTACTAAGAAAATACACAGCTTACCTATTGACATTAATGAGTACCTAATTTATATACAATAATTTGTGAATTGTGTATCAAGTAAACACAAATCGTGAACTTTAAACTAAAATTACATTTTTATGTAAATAGCTTCAAAAGCCGGGGTTCAATTCTCATATACAGCAAATAATATCATTTACTTACTTCTAGACTCTAGTTCTAATATTAATGAAAATCTTAAAACTGTTTCCATTGCTTGTAGTTCCGGTCTATTTAATATTTTAAACAAACACTTTGAGCATTAATCTATTTAGTCGTATTTAT
This sequence comes from Napeogenes sylphis, assembly GCA_959347405.1. Taxonomy (NCBI): domain Eukaryota; kingdom Metazoa; phylum Arthropoda; class Insecta; order Lepidoptera; family Nymphalidae; genus Napeogenes; species Napeogenes sylphis. Next base: position 28,645,460 of record OY365784.1, read on the forward strand.
TATTTACTTCGATGTGTATGAACTTACAGAAATGTTGCTAAATACGATATATTTATTAGATAATGGAAAACTTTTTAATTGAGACAGAAAGCAATTGGACGGAAATTTTGAATTTATTACCTTTATAATACACAAATTAAAATACTGATAAAAAAACAAAAACACCTAAAAGGAGATATAAATTAGAAACACCTACAATACTGTAGAATGAGGTTTAGGATTTTGATGGATCTTTAAAGATGTTGATGATCCACATAATAATGAGTATTAGGAGACTACTTTGCAATCTCACTATCATTACTTTACAATAAATACTACAATAGCATGGACCCGCAAAATAGATGACAGTGTGTTTGGGGCCTTACTTTTTGTAAGCAGATTTTTCATGAATAAACACTGCAACATATTGAACGGTTTTAGAGTTTAGCAAACTAAATGGAAAATGATTATTTCTAAAATAAACAATACAAATGAATTTATTAATTACATGATGGAATGTTCAAATAAAAACCATTTATATATATGGTTATTTCATATTTTATTTTGTCCTAATTTAAATTCGATGATGCATTTAGGAGGGCAATAAATTCTCTAATTAACGAAGATCTGAAAAACCGTCTTATATTTGCCTTAATTGAGTATACAGAAACATTTACATAAGTGTTTAAAGATAAGTTTCCATAGAACATTGAAATTCACTAATATATATATATATATATATATATATATATATATATATATATATAATGTATCGTATTATTTACCACACGATATCCTATGGGTGAATTACCATATATTTTTTAGTTTTTACATTCCTAATCATCAGTGTATTGCCATTACACTAAATGACATGGCACAAATTTAATTTAATTACTGGCAACTAATCAGATGGTATTTTAATTCACACAGAATAAACCCATTATCAAACAACTTGAAGTTTTATACACTCTTATTGAATATTTCTATTAAATTTATTATTTGACATTATTGCAATTCTCACTGTATTTATAGTATACAGGGTTATTTTTAATTAGTTGACCACCTCTAGAATGCAGCCTCTTTACATCAATCCCCACAACAATTGTTTAACGACTTTTTAAAATTCATTATTTTTATAAATTTTTGCTATTCAAAAATTATTTGTTGTCTCTGAACTGGTATTAACTTTGAGCGTCGTTATGGGTTCCGAGCGTTGACCTTTTAAGTACTTCTTACAAAATACAGAGTAATAAGTAAAAGAGGGAGCAAAATTTTTTTTGTTTCGTTTTTTTTTTGTGTTGTTTATCAAGATTTGTAAAAACTTGTAAAACAAATGTTGTTGGGATTGATGTATGTAGAGGCTGCCTGCAAGAGTTGGTCAACTAATTAAAAATAACCCATATATCAAGACTGTTATAACTATACTACATGGAACAGAACAACAATTGAATTTACATTAATTTATTTTGGTTTGTTATAAAAAATGTTAATATAATTAAAAACGCTACATACATTTATAAATTTACAATTCCATATAAATTTCATTTTGGATCTAGAAGATATAATAATTACAGATGGACAATGGCCCATACAGTTTTAATTAATTTTATTGCTAATAGGGTTATTATATTAGGGTCCAGACCTCACAAGAGATGGAAGCAAAATTGGGAGACATAGATATAATCCACAAAATATAATACATGGAGGTCTATTTTTATATCAATTCCCAAATTCTAATAAATTTTAGAGATATAATACTCACTAGAATGTAAAATATAAATTTAAGATATTTTTTTTACAAAAACTGATCTTTTTTTATTTCCTCACTGAACTTTAAGAAACAATAAAATACTTTGTATTACTATGTAATATAAACTTATTATATTCTACTGTACAGAGAAATACAAACTGAAACTCAAGACTATCTCTCGTCGACCAAAATTAATAATCAAGCTTACTTTTTTTTAAATAAGATTACATAATATATAATATTTTTTCTTAGCTACCAGTTAAATGTACTGTGGATAAGGTCTGTAGGAAGCCATGTCAGGTTATAATCTCGGATAGCAGATCGGTTATTAATTTCGGCTGGAAAACTCTCGTAATATGATTTTAATGTTAGTTTATTGATGAAATGAGTGAAATTTTATTAAAAATAAATTGTACTTTCTCATTTAAAGAATGAGTATCATTATTGATTAAATATTTCGGGTTTAACATTAAATGAGGTTTGAAATACATTTAAAAATAATTTAAATTGGACCGTTTAAAAACCAAGTCAGTGCTTTTCTAACATTTAAAATACTTCAGTTTAAGATCTGTTTATTTTAATGAGATTTCAAAATAATTTGAGATTCTAAGATCACAATCCTTATATCGACGGTTCCTGGGCTATTTAGTCTAGGCGACATTTTTATATAAATTAAATAATTTATATGCATTTGTTTTTGAAATTTTTTCTTTGCATTTTTTTGGATTTTTGGGCTTGATTTTATATTATTGAAAAAAAAATGAATTTGCTCTAATTTTAAACACCTTTATTCCAATCCCCACAAAACTTAAGGTAACTTAGTCCTTTTTAAAAGATATTTCATATAAATTAGATTCAAATAATTTTTAATATTTAAGCATTAAAATAATTCGCCTTTTGTCTTATGTGTGTCGCTAGAAATATTTAAACATTTTTTAGTATATCTTGTAATAACATATTCTCTAGAAGTAAAGATTTCTATTTACCTATTGAAAAAAAATAACATTTCGTTACTAATATAATAGTCTGAAGTTAGAAGAATATTTTTTTGTTAGTTTGTTGACTGTTTCGTAACAATTAAGGGAAGCGTGCCCAAAATGGCAACTGCCTAAAGCGGGCACTCCCTAAAAAATCAAGCTCAACCAACTCTACGCCGATCCCACAGAGTGATTGTAAAATATGGGCCCATAATAAATACACATCATACTCCAGAATTGGGTCATTTTTGAGATTTCGTTAAGAAATTGAACTATTGATTCTTTGTTTCAAAGGAGAAAAATCTATTTATATGGTGATTTCTAATTACGACTGATTAAACAAAATAGACATTTTTAAGGGAGATAAGAATTCAATTTCTTTTATTTAATTTTAAGTTTAATATTCTTATTATATTGTTAAAAAAATAAAATAAAAGACGAAACAAAGCGTTTCGGAATGTCCACAAGGATGGATGGATATCCGCCGTCCGGTGATGGAAGGGGGACGGGTGATTTAACTGGTGTAATTCCAGCGCACACTCACCAAAATGTATCCTACAAATACTGAAAGGCTAGCAATTCTATGCCTTTCTTCAAGGCTGTTAAGAAAGGCTTCAACCTATAAGCCTCTTTGCTCGCCTCTCAATTGAGTCCAGAACCGCAAGATGAGACTTTGCGGAACCAGCAAATATGTGACCACAGTACTCCACACACGACCGGATCTGTAGTTTGTATAAAACAAGAAGCTGTCTCGGTGTAAAGTACTGTCGGACCTTCGCAAGAACAGCAAGCTTACCAGCAGCTGCTCTTGCTCTGGACACAAAATACCGACCAAAGTTGAGGTTCGAGGAAATCTCTATGCCTAACAACTGAAGTCGGTCACTGTATTCCATGGATACAATCTGAAAAATAAGAGCCAAGGAGAAAGGTCACCTTTTGAAATAGAAATTTATGAAAATATGACTGCAATATGTACTTTTTAATTGAGTTTGTTTGAATGCTGTCGTCGACGTAATTCATTTATTGTCAGACTTGTATGAATCGTTTTCCCTTGTTAGGAATCGTTTTATTTCCCCTTATAAATATGAATAATTTTCCGTTGTTCTGTGTTATATTCATACCACCACTTGAACTAACAAGCTTTAAGGTATAAAATAAATCAAAGGTAATTTAGCTTTGTTTATCTTATACAAAAAGCTTTTGGAGACCTGGCATTTGACATGATGTTGATAATTAACATATCCTTTGTAACGCCTATCTCGGAGTACGCTATTAAAATCTGAGAGTCAACATTTTAAGAAAGAAATTTAAATATTGGAGAACGTACAACGTAGACATTGTAGTACAAGACTATATTATGTATTATGTAAAAATCTAAACACCCTTTTTTGAACGTTTCTTTTTTTAATATTTTTTTTACCTTTTTTAATATCGCATAGACCATGTAGCCCTGGTAACCGTATATATTATATATACATTGTATTATTAATTAAAGAAAATATTCCTTTCATAGAAGTTTTTAAAAGACTGTTTACGTTATAAATAAATCTAAGATACACGTTTTCAAATAAGTATACGGAATGCTAATTCATTATGGCAACATTATAAATATATAAGTAATTAAAATTTAACAAAAAGTGACACAAGTTATGAAGGCATTTGACAAATTACCCTCAGATCTATTTATAGTCAAAGATTCCTGGATGGGGTTCTATGTAACGCGGAGTGATGATCCGACCCGAATCTACAACTGGTGTGAGGAGTTCCTCAGACGAAACCTGTATCCTGATTCTGTTGTCCGGAATGTTGGTACCATTGGTGTAGAAGTTCAGGGACATTGGCTTGTGGTGGTCCTCGTAGGGCTTGTATTTGGATGGGCTAACCGGCTGCAAATGCGAAGGGCTGGCGGCTAAAGGGTTGTAGGTAACGTGTATTCTTACCACATCCTCTGAGTGAGGGGAAGCCGAGGGAGGGTGCGGCGTCGCACGCGGTGTTGAATGCGCCGTGGGTACCCACTGCACGCTCAAGCTACAGTTGCCGCACCTGAAACCGTAACACATATCAGTTACAATTATAAAATTATCACTTTTATTACAGCTAGCGAAGATATATGCACTAGCTACGCGGAAGCCACTACCAGTGGTATGATGATACATTTTATGGGTCCTATCTATCTTGAACAAATGCATTTTGAACTAGCATATTGTGACGTCACTATAATAGTGTTCTATATGTTTATTAATTCCCGTTATTAAAATTTATATTCAACTTTCATTATTATAACAATATTTATAACATCATTTACCCAGTTGCCATTGATTGAATAAACTATAATTTCTTTGACATATATTACACCGACTGCTTAAATTTGAGGCCCCAATATTTTTTTATTATACTTCTTTGCAAGTTCGAAAAAAAAATATCAATGATTAAAAGTTTTAATATTAACATGGTATTAACACTCTAACATAAACTTTCTTTAAAAGAAACGAAGACCTATATTTAACCATAACTACTTAACTTTCTACGGCCAGATAAAGTTTGTATAATTAAAGGCCATCCTACTTTCTTGTTGACGCATTTAAATGCGTCAACCTAAATGCGTCAACGTCAATTTATATATCGTCCATATGCGATGTTTGCAACTTAACACAATGTGTTCTGCCGGGTTTGATGGAGCATTACAAAGCAATCAGCGGAGTAAAACGGTCGCTGCGGCATGAGCTGTTATGTCGGACAGGGAGACGACCCACCTTCCTTACCGCTATTGTCGAATAAATTCAGTCTTTTAAACTCCCGGACGAAGCTAAGTATAGGTGTTAGTTTGAGACCGCCAGCTCTGCCACCGGATTGCTCTACTGCGGTCCTTTTGACCCCACCTTAAGTACCGTATATTATTACGAAACATTCAGTTACATATGCATAAAAAAATCCTTCAAGTACTATGTCTGAAATAACCTATGAATATATGACCAAATAAGCTTCAGTGCGTGAATTAAATGCTTAAAATTAAAAGCTTATAGAATGAAGGAAAAGGGTGTGGAGGGAAGATGACATCTATAGTGCATCTACGTATATCTCACCCATCTGACCCAGTGCCGTCGTCGCTGATGTTGCTGTGGGTGTCCAGCGAGTTATCAGGCGCGTGGGAACGCCCGCTCGAGAACACACTGAGGTCAGCGGTGCTGGTGACGCTGGTGTCCGCCAGCGACCGCCGGGATCCCAGCGCGGACACGGAGTCCTCGCACCGCACCCCGCTGGCCACGCCGCTGTGATCTAAAGAACCACTAGTCCATTAACTTAGTGAAATTTATAGATAATTTTGATTCATAATCGTATTATAACTAAGTTAGTGTAAGTTGTATTATAGATAAATGAAAAGAAATTAACATTTTAATAAAGTAAATTAAAAAATATATATTATATAATAAAATGTTAGTATAGATATTTATTTCTTAGGAGAAATGACGCGATGAAAAACACTTATGTTAGGGACAAAAATGTTTTGTTATAATAATTATAGTACAAAATAATGGAAAACTACTTGACACACAAATCAAACTTGGCAAAATAGTGATAGCACACGTGAAAAGATATTTAAAATAAATACATATTCTAGATGTAATAGATTTGAAAATTACAAATGAACCGGTGTGTTATGTAGTGACATATATAATGACAAGTATATCGTAAGATAAAATCTAGAGTGAAAAATAAATTTAAGCATATGGATAATGGAATCTGGCACAAGGTCAGGCAATGCGAGCGGTGGCTGTGCTGGCGATAAAATTTGTACGTGATAAGTATGAAAATATATAAGCATAATATAATTCGACTTCCCTTATAATTCGGCTAATTAAACCTTTGCAAACAATATAATATAGGCTTCTATAAAATTACTATAAACCAGAAGAACGAAAAAGAAGATAGTTACGAATGGTACGAGTAGAACTTATTCAATATAAGATATATTGGAAATAAATCCTCAATAATTTAAAAAATCCAAATAAAAAAAGAATGATCCACTGAGTTGTCGTTAATCAGTATAAATAGGAGTGAATTTTAAGTCGAACTTTTTCTGTACTTTTAGTACTGAGGAATGCATAGGTAGGTACCTCTAACAAACTGGTAAAATTGCTATTATTATTATATTAATCACAGCAGGCAATTACACTTACAGTTCACAAATGACCATTGTTGGTCAATAGAGCAACACATTGTGACGTAGCAGGAACAATTCACAGCGACAGAATAGTCATTCAGTCTAGAATTATCTGAAGCAGTTCTTAAATACCAATTTCCTCACTGATTGGGATATCTGCTTTATATACTCAGCATATAACGATCAAACATGAATTCTTTTTTGGAAGTTATTAATTTCTACATATTTGCAAAATAATCAACGGAAGACAGTTCTTTATGTTTAGGAGCAATCTTGTTATAAATGTCAACACACAAGTTGAAAGTATGGTTTTTAAGAATATAACTATGGGAGTAAATACACAATGAATATTTAGTCCTGGAATGTTTATTACATTCCGAGTGATGGCTTAGTACTTTTCTTACAAGTCCTTACACACTAGTTCAATTTTCTTTCCAGCAGTTTCATATCAAATTCAATACAATGTTAAGGAAATGAAGAGCTATTTATGTGAAAAGATCATACTTCTCCTATAAATCGGTCCTTATCCGGATCCGTTCTCGGATTTGTCAGAGGCAGTTATTTTACCAAGACGAAGAACAATAAAATGTCCACACACAGACAAGTCTACACGCTCCATAAGACACCCAAGTCCCAGGGTGTTACGGTCGAGTGCCATAGCGATTTTTTAAAGACCCACTAAGGCGATGAGGGTAACCGTTTGTATTAGGTCGAAAAAATAGAATCCTCTCTACCGCCGAGTAGTCTCACATAGCCACTTGGTTGGGGTCTAAGGTATTTGAAATGAAGACTAAATGAAGACCACGCCACAATCCACGTGCTAAAAAACCGTCATGCTAACGAATGTGACTATTGTAAAAGTAGATGATTCAATAACAATAAGATAAGTTTATTTCCTAGTAGGTAACTTCGTCTCTCAAAACTGTACGAGAAACTAAGGCATCAATATTTAAAAGTAATTTGACTAAAGAGGACAAAGAACTTCATTAATATTAAAAGGGAAAATGTTTTATCCACGCTTAGCATTATATACTGGAATGGATGACAATCTGGTCTATATTTATATACTCATTATATAAATGGTGGAGCGTATTTTTAATTATGATTATAAATGAATTAAGCAAGATAGTCTGTGGGTAGATTAAATTGCAATAGATAACAAAAGCCACAGCGTTACTATGCACTTCGCCACACATCCCGCCCTTGCACTTGTGGCCAGACTTAAAAATATAAACATGCAAAAAAAAAACACTTACCTCATATAATGGTAGCACGCACACATATCTAAGCAAACAATGTGCCAAAGCACACATGCAAATGTGACAAAAATCTCTGCTCGTAACCTGATAACATTATTTATTTCTTAATAGTTATTTACAATGCAATGGAATACTAAATCAAGTTTTCATTTTTTTCTCCGACGCAATTTGGTACGGTCATTGAGCAGGTAGTTTGGTGTTTCGGTCTTCGATGTGTGGGTAAGGAAAGGATCTTGGAGGATGTTCATCGAGGCTTGGGATGTGCGGAGAGGTACCGCCGTTTCATCTAAACCCAAAACGAATTGTTCTTGAAGTTTATTCAACTTGAAATAATTTAGAAATTGAAGACGTTACTAAAAGGTTTGAACTTCTGTTAAAGGTAGGCATTTACTTCTACATGTAATAATAAACTTATAAGCGAAATAGATACACTGGTGTATCTACTAATGAAATTATTATCTAAGTGGCATCTAAGCAACAATACTTCTAAAACATACCATAAATTAGGTATATTGAAACTACTCTTTCGTGTCTTCAGATCACAATTGGCGGCAATACTAAAAATAAAAAAACACTTTTAAAGTGCCACCTCATTATAAGAAATATCGATAAAATATTAACAAATTCGAGTGTTGCTAATAAAATACGTAAAAATATAAAAAAATAAATTTATTTTTTCATGTCTTCATTTTCTAAATACTACCTAAATAACATTAACACCCTATATAACTTATGACTATTAAAACAATATTAATAATATTAAGCAGACAATATATTTGATGATAGTGGTGGGCTTATGTATCGAAAACAAACACAATCAGGTATGGAGCAGAGATTTAACAAACATTGCGAATATGATAAAACATTTACATCCGTTAGCATTATCATTCACACATTATCTACATGTTATTGTACCCAATGTTATATAAATCTAGAATATATAAGTATTATTCTCCCATAGGGATGCCAAGAATCGAGGAATCCAAATGATTGGGTTAGTATTCAGTTTCCCTCAATCTTAAGCAATTAGTGTTAATTATTGCACATTGTTAATAACATAAACCCACCGCTGTACCACCGTCGTCATGCTGGTGCACGATAATAACTATACTAACGACACGCTATGATATTTGATTGATTGATTGATTGATTGATTTGATACCCGGTTTGATATTTGTCGGCTCATGAACTTTAGTATTAATTGATAAGTCACTACTATGTTTGATTGAGCATATTGCGTTCTTTATTGTCAATAGTGATGTGCGTTCTAAATTACGTTATCCACTAGTTATATACGGTGAAACGAATATTTTTTTTCATATTTTCAAATCGACAGAAATCTTATTGGACTAGGTCAAGTACATATATTAATTACACTATTAATATTACATGTTCAAAGAATATTATTAAATGAAACATCTAAAATAATACGATTATAATTATTATTGTACTTATTAACCATATATATTTAATGAAACTTTTTAATAAGCTATTACTTGTCAAACAAGTTTAATAGTCTTATTATACAAAACTTAGAAATTTCTCGAATTTAATTATATTTTAATCGATAACAAATTGAGATTCACATCACTATTGTGTGTCAAATCAGCCATAATAGCGTGTCGTTAGTACAAATGAAAACATCGACATAGTGCGGGATGGGGAGGACATGTCAATTGCCAAGCAGTGTCGGGTCTGTCCATTTTGACATAACCTTAGCCTACATGACAGCGATTTAAATACAATTGTAATATAACAAAAATCAACATTATTTATGGAAATGCATCATTTTGTAGTGATTGTCCCAATGCTTTAATTATTTTATTGTAGTAGTATTTAATACACTTATTGAATCGATTTAATCCTATTGGCTAACATCGATAAATAGTGGCATAGTAGGAACAAGTTTTTAAATATTACATCACTTGACAAACCTAATTTGGCATACCGTCGACTGGGTCAGGGATTATTTGGCTTTCTAAAGAAATGTGAATATAAAACCTTCATTTGGATGCTAAGAATTTTTATTGCTATTTAACGAGAAAAATAATCAAATTAATTCGTTTAAAAATGGCAAGAATATTTATCAGACAGTAATATATAAATTTTGATACGCACTTGGTGCTGGCAACAATAATGTTTTCTTTTTGTTTATATCATGTTATTTTATATTTATAAGCAAACAAACACAAACACACACTAGTTACTACACACAAACTAGTTACCTGTTTCACCTCAAGCATCTCCTCTTACTTTTTTAATAATAAAAAAGAGGGAGATAAAAATATTTTCTATATTTCAAATGGAAATATTAATATGATCATTATATTTGGTAATAATATTGATTTCATTAATATTAAAAAAAATATTGACCATTAATTATTATTTGTGCACACAATTTTATCATTTTATTTTAAATTTGTATTATTTTGTGAATGTAGTATACATTTTATTTTAAGTGACATTGTTGAATTATACTAGTTTTTTTAAATTATACTTTTAAGAATACTCTCTATTTCTTATATATGTTGTATAATTTGAAATAATATTTAAATATGTTGTTCTATTAAAGATTTAAAAGGTTACCTAATTATAGTTATTATAATACGTAGGACTCTCGAAATGATGTTACGATAATTTGTACTCGAAGGTAAATCACATTCGTATAATAAAACTAAATAACTACATAGCTACAAATGAGAGTATTTTTCAGAAATGGCCAAATCTAAGAAAAAAAAACCTATAAACAGTCACATCGAATCTATGATACAATAACTAAATAAATTTATAAACAAGGCATGCATAGAAATATGATCGCTGATATTTAAAATAATTGGGCGTATCAAGCTGCGGTACTGCCTTCGTTGTATCCACACATTCTGATTTAAATATTGATAAAGAATACAAACTCGCAAATATTCGATCATTTAAAAACACAACTACCCGCAATTCTGTACATTTTAAATATTCCACCAATTTAAAAAAAGAATCAATAAATAAATCAGAAGTGCAACTAGTTCATAAATGCGTGAAGTGATCGGAGAGAGAGTCATCGGAGGACAGCGACGTGTCGTTACCTGAGACCGTGTCGCTTTGAGATACGCGCAGGTCTTGCAGCTCTAGCGCTGCCTTCTCGCGCCTGGAACAACATCACCTATGAACTAACTAACGAATATATCATATTTTTTATATAAATATAAAATGAAAAATATAATCATACGGGCAGGGATTCGAACCCGCGACCTCTAGGAAAACGTCCCGTCGCTCTACCAATTGAGCTACCGTATCGCTACTCGTCCCGGTGAATTAAGCAATCTATATCTGATCGTCGTTATGGGGACGGCGGTGACATCTATTAGGCTGTCGAAAATCCTAACCAATGTTTCTAACTTTGCAGTATAGATAAACATACGAATATGAAAAGATGTCACACTACTTCCCCACAGAGTTATAATGCGGGGTTTACATGCCTCGATTTCCGATTAATCGTGGATTAGATATTTACACAATATGTAAGTCGGGCATACGGATAATAGTTCATAAGCTATGCTATTCTTAATGCTTTACTCGACGCCTGTAATAGATAAATCTTCAAAAAACTTTTCTTAGGATGGACAAAACACTTTCAATTGGATAAACAATAATTTGATAATAAAAATACTCGAATCGAGGCCTACGATACAGATGTAATCTTAGTTACCTAAGATAAAAATAATAAAGATATAAACGACAAAGTGTATAATTCTGATATATAAAAAAATGTCCACAGGGCTTAAAAAAGGTTCAAAATTAGAACATACGCTTTGTTTATTCTTTGTTTCTATATATTTGTTCTTCATTTAAAAACTCCAGAATACATTTAATTCTGGTTTTTACTTTTCGTTAGTTGCAAACCTAAAGCAACTGTTGGTATGCATTACAACTAAATCCTCTCAGTAGAAGTTGAGTAATTAGGAACAAATAAAGGACGTGACCGATTTTCATCAAAATCTGTTAAGTAATGTCAATACCAACATAAAAGCTATTTTTATTTAACACATAATTTAGAAAGAATAATTTCGATAAACTCTCAATATTTTTTTTTCGTTTTTATCCGATTTTGATGTAAGAAAAAATAAAAGTTATACCTTAAGATAACAGTAGCTCTGGCTTGTTTCTCAGTTTCGGAGAAATTTTCAGCACGCTGACCAATTTTGGACTTCTTATCCGGTTCCACAAATAAGCCCAACTGCCGTTGAGGGAGCTCGGAGGGAGGAGGGGGCCCCGGATAATCTATCTTAGCCCTCTTCAACTCCTCCATGGACCGCTCCAAGTGATGGATAACAATATCATCCTCGTAACCAAAATCTTTATGAAGCTTCACCTAAAACATTGTAACCAATGAATCTTTTTTATTTTCAACTGTGGTCTCAAAGAAGTTGTTCAAAATCTACCTGAATATAGTTAACGATGAGATCCATATCATTTAACTTCATTATCGCCTTTTTGTGGAGTTTCAGTATTGTGTAGGCCATGGCAGTGATAACCCGCTCTCCATCGAGAAGATAAATATCCCACACTCTTAAACACAAACTGAATGGCACCCTCTCGACAAAGCACACAAAGAACCATTTGAGAGAATAAAGAATCGCATCAAGGCCGAACTTATCGAAGTGTTGTTTTAATTTTGGCATAAATTTAGTTAATATTTTATCGTGGTGTTCTAAAAATCGAGTTAATTTGGGAAATCCCTCGACATACAATCCATGCATGGCGTATTTTTTATCTGACAACATTATCGCCAGAGCCCAAAATGCGTCCTCCTCGTCCATATACATCAACAAAACCCCAGCCAATCCGGACATGCCTTGGCAGTAACCCACTTCAGAATTGTACATACTATAAGCACAAAGAACATTAAACAACGAGCATTGCTTTTCAGAATATCGTTCTCGGTAGAACTGATGTTCTCGGAACTGTCTGTTTACGTCCGAATCTATCTGCCTCACATCCGTCGACCACTGTTTAGCTAGTCTCAGCATTTCCTGGTATTTCCCAACATTCGATGATTTCATTGAGTTAACATTCAGAAGTTTACACCAGATCTTGATACGAAGTGAATTTGGAATGCCTTTATATATTCGCCTGTGCAATTTCTCTTTAGTGGCAGGAGAATCCCAGGAACCGAGCATCTTAACCCATTTCTTCTCTCTCTCAACTTCCACATTGATCTTCTGCGGTGCTGTCTTGTGCAGCAAACGTTCATCATGAATGAATCCATATCTGAAATAATATATTTTAAATATTGTTATTCCATCCACTTACCTTCGTAATTGTTTATTTATTTAAACATACATAAATTATTTGGTTGTTTAATTATTTATGTAGCATGTTAGTCCAAACACTATTTGTTTTCACAACACACTAATAACATTATACATTAAAAAAAAATTATCATGGTAAATTTTAAACTATACATTAATTTGTTAACAATTTGACGTACTAAAGAGATAAAGATATATTAAAACAATTTAGAAATACATTTTTTTTTTGTCGTTTTGTATTCTAAAAAAAAAATATTAAACAATTTCTAAAAAAATATTTTAATATACGTGGCATTAACAAAGTTACGAATAAATCTTTTGAGATCTTCTACCGTGATATAAAATGTTTTTTAAATTCGCTTCACATTGCATAACATTAGTAAACACTTGGTGCTTTTCACTTAAAATATTCAGAGCTACATTTCAAACAACTTTCTTTAGTGATTCTGCTTATATGTCAGTGTATATGTTGTCATTATATAAACAACACTGTCTGTTTATAAACTCTCACTGGTTTGCTGAAGGCAAATAATAAATTAACATCATTCTGTTAATCCTGAATGACGATGCTGCGGCAATTTCCAAAATATATGTAATTCAAAGTTCTAACATGATGTAATTATGTGACTTTTAGTAAAGGAATTGTATTGTTTCTTCTGACACTATAAAACCTATGAGCATTTATAAATGGACAAAGATATTTCTTTAATCACAAATCATCCAATTTGGCATCAACAGATACACTTTGTTACTGTCATTAAAAAAAGAAGTATACCAACAAGGCCTAGAATAATTTGACTTGGTTATTGTTTTTTTGCTTATGTAATTTTTGATAATTCATACTTCTCAAAGTACAGTTAAAGACTATAACTACAAAGAAGACGCAATAATCTTTGTATTGTATTATCTACAAATACTTTTATAAACAAACAAAATCATAAAAATTTTAAGGTTTTTTAAAGTTTCACTCACCATAAAACAGAAAGATTCAATACTATGCACACATTAAAATTAGTTTTGTCCAACAGATGCTTAGAATTGACTTTTAACAAAGACTACTAATTAATAAATATAGTAAGAAATAATCATATAGGATATGATTGTTTTCATCAATCGCTTAGCTAATAAGTAATTTGATTTACATAAGACAAATGTATGTAGTAAAAAATCATATTAACTACACCAACATTTTTAGTACGGAGTTAACTAAAAATGTTGTTGTCGTACTAACAAGGGACAGTTCCTTGTTAGTATAGGTACAGTAAAGATACAAAAATATTTATCGATATTTGGTTATTGAAATGTATTGTTAGAAATCGCAATGCAACCTTAAATTATCAACCATTACAAAAAATAACACAAATAAGAAAAATATTGACGGTTGCAGGAAAATTTGATCAAAGACATTTTTATGTGACATAGTTATGTACAAATTTGGAATCAGCATTTTTTTCTGATTCCAAATTTGTATAGAATTGAATGTCGATAATAATGTAGCTTAGACCAAATTGCCCTGGAACCATTTATGAACTATTATAAATGAGCTCTTAATAAGAATACAATAAGATTATGACATAATGTAAAACAAATATTTAAGATATATCAAGTTACAAATTTCTTGATTGTGATTCACATTGCAGTATGAAATACAATTGGTTTTCATTCTTTGAATGATCTTAATCTACTCTATTTTTTATAAACAATTAATTACTATCTCTAATAGTGAAACTGGCTATCCTTTACCAAAAAACTGTTTCAAAGAAAATACTTTCCAACAGAGTTGGTCCAAAAACAAACTGTGATTGTCACAAGAGAGTGGATTGAATCTTACTGAATTACCTTCTTACATTCCAAATATATAAACATGGTACAGTAAGAACATCTGTGGCTAACATATATTGCTTTGTATTGGATAGTGAGTTAATTTTTAAAAAAATATAAAACGATAAAAATCTAGTAATGAACTAAAAAATCGCAAGGCATAATTACATGACCAAGGTAAGAACAAATTTATAATATTAAAGACAATTATAATGAACCTTTGTTAAGAATGTACAATTAGTGATCATACAATTAAAAATACTAATAATATAAATAATCTATAATACCTATCTGTTTTGTGGTAATCCTCAAATTCGGGATCCTCCCACGGATCTATTTGCCCGACGAGATTCTCGCGTCCTCTTTCGTATCTTTGAAAGATACGCTCCCGCTCCTCAGAAGCCCGTGCCAACAGAGCCTCCTCATTCATAACACAGCCTGATTGTGCCACATACCGATCGAACACCTACACGACCTACAATCGTTTAACCGATCTGCTGAAGCGCCA
Source organism: Napeogenes sylphis (assembly GCA_959347405.1). NCBI lineage: Eukaryota > Metazoa > Arthropoda > Insecta > Lepidoptera > Nymphalidae > Napeogenes > Napeogenes sylphis. The sequence continues at coordinate 28,661,219 of OY365784.1, forward strand.
CTTGTTCGTCGTAACTATGAATCGAAAAAAAACACGATTACCTACATCTCATTCTAATTACTTTGCCTACCCATCATATTTTGCATCGGGAGCTTTAATAATTCACATAAAAAATCGCAGTCCATAGACGCTTTTCAAATAATTTCAAATCTGAAATCGCAGAACAACTGATCAAGTGTAAAATGTCATATCGCGATTATCAGTTAATTTTAGGTTTATTCAGTACAGACGGTAAAAACATTTCTTGAGTTGATCATTTTACATTTTATATTTCTACCACCATAGAAACTAGTCTACACGTCCCATGGATATTCAAGATATCAAAAATTACTAAATACTACGTACTATTACTTTTGATTATCTGTGCTTTAGCGCAAGTGGCAAATGTAGTCAAGGAAACGCCCCCTTTCATTACTGGACTCAACATATTTACAAAAAATCCATTTTATGAAATCAAACTTTATCCGCATAGATTTTAGATTAATTTATTTACCTACAATAATAGTTTAATTTATGTCAATATGAAATATGTACGTGTGTATGTTATATGTATTTAATAAAACATTAAATTCCATTTAATGTTTTATCTATTTAAGTTATATTAAGTTTTTAGAACAAGTTATTATTATTATTATATTGGCTGCTAAAAAGAATCTATGGCTTACAAATTGTTTGAGGTGCATTAAAATTAATTGAAAACTAAAAAAGGTTTAAAACAATCATCAAGTTTTTCTACATAGGTAAATAATGCTGTTATCAGGCCATTTATTTCTAAAATTAAAATAGGGACATAGATAACTTATTATTCCTGTAAATAGATTAATGGTCAACGAAATATATGGGATATTAAGTGGAAACTCATGTCTTTTGGACAATCTTAAATATGTACTTGGCAACACTAGTTAATGCTGACAAGTAAGTTTGGTTTTTGTATACAAATAAATAAAAAAATACTTTTTATTTACGCTTGTTTATTCTTGTAACAAAATTGTATATATAGTTAGTTCTCCCTGGGTAGGATAAATGTTAAAGGAAACGGGGCATTTAATTTCTGCATTGTTTGGTATACTTTTTGTAGTCAAGAAACTCGTAAATCATAATAAATCATAAATAATGACTGTGCCGTTTTTTCTTACATTATTTTAGACTACGTAAACAGTTGAGATTTTGTATAGTGGTCATTAAAGGAAAAAAATATCTCATCACACACTTCATTGAGTATACAATAGCTAACTGGATCATAGTTTTTTCTACGCTTGCGCTATTGTAGTAGGTACTAGAAACATAACTTTTGCATTATTAGAGCTGCACACTTTTTGAACTTCCTGCCTATATTAGATTGTTAAGACCTTGATATTCAAAACATACCTATATATATTTTTTTCAAATAAGGGACACAGAGTACCTACTATAAAATATAAATGTTCATACATACAGTCCTGAGTCCTGACAGTTGACACTGACAAGTATTGACCACAGTTTATATTATATATGATGGTGATCGCTTTTATCTGTGTTTTATATAAATCCTATAAATACGAAGCACCTGTAGAATGTAGGTGTTGTTGTATCTAGCATTTTCGTGGTTCCTGATATTGGAAGTTATACGAAGCTAGTTTACACTTTTTACTTTTTACAGTACAAAGTCCAGTGGAGACTTTTTATTAAGTTGAAAAAAGTATTTTCAGGTCTAAAATCGTCATGAATCCTCTTACACAAGTAAGTACTTTTTAAGAGTTTTAATTCACTTTTGGTACATTTAAATTAGGAATGTATTCAATTTTTACAATTTATTAACAAAATACACGCGCATATCAAAGAACTAACGTATGTATTTTTGAATATGGACTTCAGTTTATGTAATTATTATTTTTTTACTTACAAAGTCCAAAGTTCAATGTCCTCAGCAAAGATATACAACTGAGTAACATAATAATGTAACTACATTTCCTTTGTTAATATATTATTAATGAATGTTTTAGATATATTTTTCAAATATGAAAAAATATTTAAAAATAATGAGTAATTCAAGTAAAAACTCTAACTTTTTTAATTAGTAAATAATTTTGTATTTTTATCAAAATATTTTTTGTTCTTCAAAGAAAGATGTTCTTGTTATTTTGAAAAATTAAAAACTGCCCTAAAATCTCTAATAGTATAATATATTTATTCTAATGGACTACTTAGAAAAACTTGTGCTAGTAAAAAAGAGTAGAATTATGTTATATATGTATATAATAATCCACTAAAGGCACATTATAGAAGTTGTAATTGTTAAATAAATAAAGAAGGTTAGATATTTATGTGAAGCCTCAAAATATTATGCTTTAGTTGAACAATTAAATAATGTAGACGGACTTTTAAAGTATACAGGAGGTTCAACTATTTAATATCATTTTTCAAACAGTGAAACTCTATTTCAACAAATACTTGTTAGATATGTTTATAATTGCAACCCTCATTATCATAACTAATATAACATAATGTTCATTAAATTTTGATTGTTTTTTAATAATTAGTTGAAAGATGTTTATTAGAATTGCTAATAATTAAAAATTATTTGAATACTTTGAATTTTGAAAATATTGACAATCCTACAGTATAATCTTAACAAATTAGAGCAAGACACAATCTTAAAAAACTAAAAATTTGTGATTTTATTTCAGTTATATTACTAATTATATATTTAATTAAAATATTTGACACTCATTTTAATGTCGAATGCATGTACCCGTAACATGCATTTGGCATTAAATATAACCATGTTAAACAAGTTTGTTTATTGTAATACTATGGAAATTATTGAAGATTGATTATGCTTGTCAGATGAGTGACACATGTTTTGTTAAAATTTAACCATCCTTTTAATAAATATTAATAAAACAAATATTGTACTATTTCTACATTTGTTCTCATGTCACTTTTTTTGTTGTTATGCACAACCTAAATGTGTGATTTTTGTTGAAATTTAATTATTCTATCAATAAAACAAATATACTATTTCTACGTTTGTTCTCTTGTCATATTTTTGCTGTTGTAGGTGTCTTTCTTTTTTTTTTTTTTTTTTTATATGTCTATAATTGTTGTGCATAATAACAAAGATATTAGTCTGTCTGTTTATTATAGTTACATTGATTGCAGGTTATTCGCGCCTCGCGGCCGTTTTACCGCAAGCTGTCAACTACAACAACACTGTCGTCGGCTCCTAAACCTATACCCCCTACTGGTTTATGTTTTGGTTAGTTAAATTTTAACTTTAAAGTTTACTTTTTCTATTCCGTAATTACTCATTGCGTAAATGTATTACTTTCTTAAATAGTATGATTACAATTTAAGAAAGAAAGCTCTGCAAAATTTTTATCGATAATAATAATAATTAATAATTATATATAAATGTATTAAAGTTATTAATACATATAAACTAATTATATCATGCCAGATGCGAAGTTTTAGCTAATTTATATTATAGTGGAATTGTTAACATTTACCAAGACTTCCACACGGTACTATTACCGTTACGCATATGCACCGTTTACGACCCAAATCCGATCCAAGTCCGAGAAATGACGGTGAAATTAAAAAATCTGGATTTGGATCGGGTGCTGTGGATAGGCTCCTTATATCTAACGCTTTGTTGTTTTTTGATTAAGTATCACTTATGCGTGTATCTAATCTATCAAAAATAACTCGAGGATTTTACTTATTATCTTGTTTACGGTGCAAAGTGATAACCACTATAAATTTAATCAATAAATATTATGTAACTTGATAGTTGTAAATTCCATTTTTTTGAATCTAAGCTATAAAAAGTGAATAAATCGATGTCTTAAATAAACATACAATAAAAATTACGTCGATACGAGCAAGATTCGAACCTTTGTTGTCTGGAAATTTGTTCCTCGTTAATACACTTCCATATAATTAAATTAATTTAGATTAGGTTAATGCGAATTGTTATTAAAGGCATAAAAATATATACATTAAAAGTTTTAAAAGTCAAAACCTTATATACCAGCTTATAAAGAACTCGGCGATTGAGAATACGCTGATGTGTTTCTTCTAATATGATAAATTACATATTTGTTAGAAGCGACTATTGAATGCTAACTTTTATTTTTTTCATCATAAAATTTGGAGAAAATATTTCGTCCCAAGTGGACCAATGTACACATTGTACATTAATATACACATTTGGACATGTAAAATGCTGCATGTTTCTTATACTTAGAAGCACTCTACATAATAATATTATTTGCAGAATTGAGTGAAGAACAGAAAGCTCTTCAGGACCTTGCTCGCAAATTCACCAAGGAAGAGATCATCCCCGTGGCTGCACAACACGACAAGACCGGGGAGTATCCATGGCCCATCATCAAGAAGGCTTGGGAAGTCGGCCTGATGAACGGACATATTCCTGAACACTGCGGTAATGATATCCGACGAATTAACATATAATAAAATATATTTGTGTGTTTTATAGACATGTTCTCTGCCGGTTTTTAACATATATCACATAATAACCATACATACATTTTATAACTATGGTTTATTTAACAGCATTGGAAAATTAATTACCAGATTTTTTGATTCGTATTGCTTGATTTTTTCAGTATCATAATTAATTAGTGATTAACAATGTAGGAGAATAACTGGTAAGATAAAACAGGTTAACATAATTTGACAAGTAGAAACAGGTTCGTATAGCTTGAAGGTCCTAATAGTAGTGTAAAAAAAAGTAAATTAATAATAATTTTCACAGGGGGATTAGGATTAGGTGTGTTGGACATAAGTTTAGTCTGTGAAGAATTAGCTTTTGGCTGTTCCGGAATTATGGCTGCAATGTATATCACGGAAGTTGGAGTGAGCATTTTTAGCAGTACAAAATTATTTGCAACCTCATTGCATGTTTGTAACTGGTTACCTATAGCTTTATCTCTTTCGGGTTTTTTAATCTTACGAAACATAACACGAATCGCTAATGATTATTGGTATTTTTTGTTTTTAACGGTTTTGGAAGGGGTTTTTATTTTCTTGATATATATATGTTTATTCGGCGTACATTTTCGAGTTAGGTATATATTATAAACTATTAAACATTTTTCCAATAATAGGTCTAAATCCAAAATAACAAAATATGTATATAAAAAGAAAATTAGTTGAAAGGGATAAATTTCAGGGGGCATGGGAAACTTTGGAGTATTTGACGAGTGTCTTATCGGTGAAGAATTCGCCTTTGGATGCTCTGGAATTGGCACGGCCGTGGGCGGGACGGGTCTGGGAGTAAGTCAGAAGTCTCCGACTTTTTGTATTCACTACATCGTTACTTACTCTTATTACTACGGGTCAAACTGTCTTTAGGATTTATTTTTCGAAATATTATTTGACTAATTCAAACATTTATTGATGAAAAATATGTGGTATTAACGTCGAGGTTATTGAGGCAATTTGGTAGAATTAGAAATTACAATATTATTTATATTTTACCAACAAATTCTTAAGGTTAACAAATAACGTCATATGTATATATTATATAATACAATAGATATATGTATGTATGAATGATAGAATAGATAGTACAAGAAACCCTCTTTTATTCTAAAGTTTAGTTCTAGTAATTAATTTATTAACATTTATTTGTTTTTTCACGGAATGACAAACCAACAATACCTTAGAATTTAGATTTAGGGTGCTTACGCACCGTGTCCGATATAAATCCTATCCTAGTCCGAGAAATGGCGGTCCGAAATAGGCGTATCCGGATTTCTCTAAATCGAAATATAGTAGGAGCTAAAAAAGTTTTTTGCTCATTTATTTATATTATATTGAATTTGTTTTTTTTTTGTTAATATTACTATTGTAATTTACCTATATACAAATAAACAATATTGTTCATTTTATCGTACAGCATGGTTAGGGACAACTTATCTCAGTTCCAATTATTATCTAAACATGATGTTAGGTTATTATCAAAATTATATTTTAGTTACTAGAAGGAAGTATGTACCTAACTACATCAATATATCCTAGATAATTATCTCATCCGAAATTTCATCTTGTAGTCGGACTGGAGTTTGATGAAGATGCGATGAGTAAGGGCTTTTATAAATCTAACGTCAAAAATATTTATCTATTCTAATCGGTACTTAGAATCTACATATATTATTAGACGTTATTAATCAAACGTTGACTAACTCTTATTTATAATACATAATATGTTTAATAAAAGTACACAATTTTTTATGATATAAAATACGGATTGTCAAATCTTAATGATGATTTATAAAGAGTGTTATTTTGTTTATCGGCTTACATGTATATCGGCTTTATTCTGACACACACATAGACAAATTATTTAATATTAATAAACTAAATATAATAACATCTATGAAATAATACATCGACTTGAAATATATATGTGAAGTTAAATAAAGTTCGGAAATTTGTCCACTTCACCTGATACTATCAGTCCTTGATGAGTCTTGTATCGATGTTTGTTTTTTGAACGTGATGGTTTACGCTTTATGTCACCACTATGGTTAATGTTTCGCTTGATCGCACCTGGAAGTAGCAGGCCAATGATGTGGCTTCTTCAGATTGTTTTACATTAACTGCCCTCTCCACTACTTTGTAAGGCATTCAGTTTTTATATCCATTGTTCCATCTTTGTGTACCTTGTTTGGATAATATTTTTTTTTTACAGATCGCAAGTTTGGTTAAAATAAATATATTTCACATCTTGTACTTTTGTTTAGGTTTATCCTCCATTTTTAGTATTAAAAAATGCCTCTAAAATTTCATTACCCTTAGTAATGAATCAAATTACACACACACACATATATATATATATATATATATATATATATATATATATATATATATATATATATATATATATATATATATAGTATATATATAGTATATATGTGATTTTATTCACTTTTAGGTAATGAGTTGTTTTTGTCTACTTCCAATCTGTTTATGTATAATATATAAATGGAATCAATTTGTAAAAAAAAAAACATTACAAATAAAGAAATTATTTTAGAACGTATAATATAAAAAAGAGGATATTCCAGGTGGTATGGACATAGGAGTGTTTGATGGGTGTATGGTGGCCGAAGAACTGGCATTCGGCTGCACTGGTATCATGACAGCAATGGAAGCCAGTGGCCTGGGAGTGAGTGTTGTTTGTTTCGAGTTTGGGCCTTCACTTATTTGTTCACTTTTATTATATACTTCTATTTCACTAACAGATTCTTTACATAATTTTGTTCCCTAGATTCAATAACTACTGCTTAAAAAATAGATCAGCTGTGTGAAGTATAAAATGTTTTCCTGCATATTTTGTAACCTATGTCCCTGCTTAGCTTTTCCAATTGTTTGCACAAGTTTTCAGAGCTTTATAAATCAAAAACTATCTTTATAATATATTTGATGTAAACAATCGATTCTTGCACGATGCTTTGAATTCCCGAACGGAATTGCTTATTTAAATATACATATCATTTAATTTTTAATTAATGCAATTCTACGTTTAATGTTCATAATTCAAATAATAATACTTTTTTAAATAAAGTTTTATCCGGACATGACTTCCGCAAGTACAAGTGCATTCTCAACTTCTTCGTTTTCTTTATTTATAAAGTTGTCTTCGTGATAGATCCGGAATTTCATTCTATAATGGAAGCAGAACCATGTAGTAAAAAGTAATTTCAATATTAAAATTATATGTTATTACCATAAATTCCGCACTGATTTTATTTTTCAACTACACATCATAACATATTTCTACTTCATATTTTTCTATATCTATATCTTTAATCTTTCTTGTCATTATCATACAACACTTATCCCAGAAAATCCTAAATAAGGAATTTTTCACAAATTTTAGCTTTTCGATAACCTGCTGTCAACTCCAATATATGCTTTTATATCTTACATCAACATTTTACATTTCATCTCAAAATTCTACTGATCCTTCGATTCGATTTCGCAGAGAGATCTAAACAATAAACCAACCATCTTGCTTTACCGTCTTATTCTAAAAGATTATGAACATCTCCTGGGTAGACCAGTCTTTTGAGCGTTATCATTCTTCTGTCCTCATTATCTCCAGGTGTGGTCGGTAAAACGTATTCTGTTCCTGTTCCATAAGCTTTTATAATCCATCAGCTCTGACAATTCATACACACACATCTAAAAGTAAACTCTTTTTGAACTCCCTGTAGTCGAGCTTTTATGTATATATAAATAGAGGCGTAAGCTATCTAACAAATAATTTTGAATATCACAAAAACGGTAACTACCAAATTATAAATAAGACTTCAAATATTTTGTTATATTCTTTAAAGACACTTCATTCAAATCTTAAATCGAATGAAATTAAATTTAATCGATTTAAAATTACAAACAATAAATTATTATTAATGATTTAATTTAAAAACGACGAATTCAAAGGTATAAAAGTTTTATTAAACATTAAAACAATCTTGCTGAATACGCATTTTAAATACAATGTAATTAATATCGAAGTGTTGACTTTTCTATAAAATAAACTAATGAACCTAAAACTTATACAAGAATAATAAAATTGAAATGTATTATTTTCTTACAGTTGACAGTTTGATTGACTTAAAAGTTTAGAGTTCTAAAAATAGATACAAAATGTAAAGCTAGTATAAAAATTATACATAAAAAATAAAATTAATTATTATAATAAATATTGTACATAAAATTGACAAATACAAGATTATAGTAGAATTGTCTATTGATATGATAATATTATATAAATATTTAAAGACTAAGCAATTATAGTCAAACAACTGATAGCGCGTTATTTATTATAATTTCAAATTGCGTTAATTATATTGTATATTTTAAATAAAACATATTTATCAATATTAAAAGATTTGTTAAACGCTTGTTCCTAATATATTATATATATGTATAGTAACCAAAAAAAAATCTTACAAATGGTATCTGTTTCAGCAAACCCCTGTTATCATAGCTGGTAATAAGGAGCAACAGAAGAAATATCTCGGCAGACTTATAGATGAACCTCTAGTAGCAGTAAGTTTAACCTAATTTAAATCTATCCATTTCTAATTACAGTATATTTTTTACAATAATTATTTGTTTCGATAATATGAAAGGAAATGATAGTTTTTCGCAATAAAAGTATTATAATTAGAATTCTGACAACAAATTACTGCAATATCCAGCAAATAGCCATACATAACAATTATATTTTAAAGTATAGAAATATTATTTATATTTGTATCAATCACGTTTATTGATTTAAAGCAAAAGCTTAGTTACAAGACTGTTCTTTTAGCAAAATCAATAATAATAATAGGAAATAAATTTTTGTTCAACTAAACTATGGTTCTTTAAATCCAAAATTAATTAAAATCACTATATCTTTTTATTATTAGGCGTACTGTGTAACCGAACCCGGTGCTGGTTCAGACGTAGCTGGTGTCAAAACCAAAGCTGAAAAGAAGGGAGATGAATGGATCCTCAACGGACAGAAGATGTGGATCACCAATGGTGGAGTAGCCAACTGGTAATTACATGTTATTGTAATATATTATTACTAAATAATTCACAATTACCCAGTGGCATAGCGGGCTTAACTTGCTCCCTGGGCACAATACCTTTTTTGGCGTCGCAACCCCCATTTGACCCCCCTTTGTAGCGCCCGAGGTATATACCATATATATACCATAATGCCCTATACCATATATATACCATAATGCAATACATATCATTTACCGAAAGGCAAACCATTAATTCGTAATTTCATAATGGTCCCGCCTTATATTTAATAATGATAACATTATGTATAAATAGATTTGACAATAATTAAATTAGAAAACAGTGTAATATTATAAAAATGTATAACTCAGAAGTCTCGTTATAGTAAAGATGACTTAAAGGTATGATTTTCATTGAACAGGTACTTCGTGCTGGCTCGTACAAACCCTGACCCCAAATGCCCAGCCAGTAAGGCCTTCACCGGCTTCATTGTGGAGAGGGATTGGCCTGGAGTTGTTCCTGGACGTAAAGTGCGTATAGACAGCTTTATATAAACGAAAAAAATATAAATATATTATTTTTACATAATAATTGTAATTTATTGTTTTTTTTTAATCTCAGGAACAAAACATGGGCCAACGCGCTTCTGATACCCGCGGCATCACATTCGAAGATGTTCGCATTCCCAAAGAGAATGTGCTGATCGGAGAGGGAGCTGGATTCAAGATAGCTATGGGTGCCTTTGACAAGACCCGCCCACCGGTACAATTTAAGATTTACATCTATTTAATAGTATACTTTCCTATAATTAACAAATAGCTTTGGAAATTGGAAACTTTTATTACAAATAAGGACTATAAGATAAAAGTTTGCAAAATTTTAAGACCACATCACTAATAACGGAAGTCTTATTCAGTGCGAATTTATTTCCGTTTGTAGTGAAAGTTTGTTAGGTAAGTCTTTTGCTCTATACAAACCATGTGTTAATAAAATCCACTTAATTAAATGGTCTCTCAATCAATAGCTGTCTGTCAGAAATGTGGTTATTTACATGAACTTCATATTGATATTTCTTTAAAAAGCACACATGCTTTTTTATTTCACCATTAGAATACAAATGTCATTGCTGGTTGGATATGCTCTCGTAGAGATTTAAAAAAAATTGCGCGATCTGAACTAAGTTTGGATGTATCTGATACAGGTAGCGGCAGGAGCCACAGGTCTTGCAAATCGCGCGTTTTACGAGGCAACTAAATATTCGCTGGAACGCAAGACCTTCGGCGTCCCCATCGCGCACCATCAAGCTGTGGCCTTCCTTTTAGCTGACATGGCCATTGGTGTGGAAACCTCACGATTGGCTTGGCAGAAAGCGGCGTGGATGGTTGATCATGGTAGACTATTTTAAACTTGATACCTATTCTTTTTTTAATTTTTGATTATTTGCCTGTCTTATATATTGTTTTCTATTTATCGATACAAATTGAAAGGTTAAAAAATAACTTTTTTATATTTCCATGTTTCTTTATATTGTGTCTTCACATATTCATAGTATTTTAAAGACTAAAACCTCATTGTGGAAATGCAATAATATCTATTCAATTTTACTCTCTAGGTCAAAAGAATACTGTATTAGCCTCAGTGGCTAAATGTTTCGCATCTGAAGTAGCCAACAAATCAGCTGCGGATGCAGTTCAAATTTTCGGAGGTAACGGCTTCAATACAGAATATCCTGTAGAAAAACTCATGCGTGATGCCAAGATATACCAGATCTACGAAGGAACTTCTCAGATTCAGAGAATTATTATATCTAGGGAAATACTTACTGCAGCTAAACAAAGCAATGCCTAACTTTTACAATTACTTACTTACTTAGGCAATGGTTTTTTTTCAGTAATTTAATTTGACTGAATGTTTTTCATTAAAAATGTTGTTGCTTAAGTAGATTTTATATTGTTTAGTTTTGTGTGCTATATTGCTGCAGGTAACTTTTGAGAGGGAAGTCTGTGTTGTTGTTGATAATTTGACATAATTCAAAACCATAAAAAGAATCGAATAGAAAAAATATCTAATTAATTACCTAAAAATGTGTACCAGAAAAAACGTGACGTCAAAATATTATATACCTAGTATGTATGAAAAAAAAATTGTATAAAAAATATATTTTTTGATCAATTTAATAATCTCATGGTATAAATATCATAACGTGTTTGTATAAAAATCATTAAAAATAAAATTGATCTTTATAATATTTTTGTTTTGCTAATTTTTATATATGTACTTATATAATTGCATATATATATTTTTGTGTTATTTATAAAGATTTGTAAAAATTCATAGAAATGTTGTTGGGCTTGAAGTAGAGAGGTAGCCTGCAAGAGGTGGCCAATTAATTACAAATAACCCTGTATATTGTATATTTTGGTACAGTAAAGCCAGACAATTCAGAGATTTGTAATATGATAAACATTATTTTGCAATAAAACAATTGCAATAAACATATTTTGATCCTCTTAAATCGCAAAAGATGGCTTAACCTTAAAATATATAGCAAATGAATGTGCAAGTATATTTTTCAAACAGCAATACAAAAGTCCACAGTGGTTTATATTTATCTCTAAAGGATAACCCGAAGTAGCCATTTTTTATAAATTACAAAATAATGTGTTATTTACCAAGCTTTTCAACAATACAGTAATATTTCTCATCCAATTAAATGCATTACATATGTAGTACATTTCATGTAGATCCATAATGCCCTTAACAGCATTTCTTTAAAATATGTATCTAAGAAGATGTTAGAGTTTAATAAAAAGAAAGCACAGAGTAAATTGTATACAAAGATAGGACTACAGGTTACATTTAACAGGCAACAACAATAACCTTGTACACAGTACAGGGATTTATATATATATATCATTCGAAGCTGTTCTATTATAAAATATTCAAGCTTATTTTCATATCTATTCTTTAGCACACAAACATCATAATTATAAACATGAAAATAAGTTATAAAACTTACAAATAATATATATATATATATATATATATATTATAAAATAAACAATTATACATCCACTACAATGCTTGATGATGATTTGATTGTTGTTCTAATCAGAATGTGAAAGAAGTCAGCCTACCCATTATTTAAGATTTCTTTGGTGTTGCTTGAGAAATTCCAGAAGTAAAAGATGAGAATGACAGTGATGTATAAAAAAATTTAGTGTTTACATTGTTATCTACAGTAAGAATATCTTAAATTTTTCTTAAGTGCAAAGTGAACATGTCAGAAATGGCAACAGTAGAATGGATTAGAATAAAATTAAAGCTGCAATGCTAGTGTAAAAGTAGTTAAGGATATATTTTAAATCATCAAATCCTTCGCTTGGGGAAAAATTTATTAATAGGATTATTCGTTAAATAGGAAATTAAGAAAGAAATCACTAAATAACACTTGTCGGGTAAAATCTTTGCGTATTTAATATTCATTAAAAAGTTAATAAATGCAGCGAAACATGAAATAAATATTTCAGATCAAGAAATTCAAGAATAAAAAACATGTAAAGGAGATCACTTTGTTAAAAATCGAAGTTCAATCTTCTTACTTCAGTTCAAACTTCAAGCGAAATTAATTATTTAATTGTCAGATGTCAGTGTCATCTGATGATATGTCAATGATATTTGATTGATATTTAAATTTGCCTATAATATTTTAAATAGTAATTATTACATCAAAATATGAATTCCTGAGTTTTCTGTATACTTTTTATTTATAAAATTATTATTACTGTTCTCCCGGAAATTGCAAAGTGACATCTATCAATTCAAAATGAAACAACTTTAAAAAACAAGCTACAGGTTGTGTTAAAATATTTTTTCGATAGATGGCGGTTTTTCATACCGGATGTTGTAGTCAAATTCATATTATTTAGAAATTCAATGCTTTTTATAGTTAACTTTAATCGTATCCTATAAAAATAAGTGTATAAGACGACCTCTTAACATATTTTATAAGAAGATATAAAAATTATAATAAAAAGCTTATACTTTGTAATCATACTCATACTGATTGACCTACATTCAAAGCCCTTGTGAAAGGATTGTGCAATAGAAACGGTCATTTATTACACAACTTGGCGTATTCATAAGCAAATGTATTCATTTTGCACTATTTAAAATATATTTTTTTAACAAATAAAATCTGTTGAAATATAAGCATTGAAGTACTCTTAAATATTTTTTTCATGTTTACAAGAGTGTATGACACATTTATGAGTGTGAAAATACACAGTTTATCATTTTATTATTAAATATTATTTATTTTTCAAAAATAGGCCATGACACACTTTTTTCGAATTAGGTTAATTTCTCACTGCCCTTTACCGACTTATTTCAATGTCAGTCATGAGTAGAGTAGCTCTATTGAACCCGAGTTATGTCGGAATATCAAAGTGTAAGTGAAGTGGCCTAGAGACCTACATTTTGTGTTTTATAGGGAATTATTGATATTTATGTAAAAAAATTGAGATACAATATTTTTCGAAACGTAGTAGATGACATTTTACTATTCTTGCGAACAGCTAAATTTAGTTGTTTCGCTCAACCGTCCATAAATGATGCACGAAGATTCTCCAAAAATGAGTGTTACGCAGGGTTTGACCGCTTCTACGAGCCAACCAAAGAGTGATATCGTTTTGGAAGGCAATGTGGAATATGAATTGAGTTCTACAGAACCTAAACCAACCGAAAATATACAGATGGACCTAAAAATTGCGTATGTGGATCCCTTGAATGGTACGTACACTTGCTCTAATAATTTCATATTATTAGTTACGTATATCTACATGAACCTATTTATAGTGATGTTGACACAGGCGGATATGAGCATGAATGATGTTGAATTTCACAAAACAACCTAGGACATCATCAAATATTCAAACATAAAATCAACTATTATAATTGGTCATAAATGAAATATACATTTATTGTATTAGATAATATGATTCGTATTGGACTCTACTTAGATTTATTGCACACAAACTAGTTTTAGGACATGAGGCCTCCGGTAATATTTTATGAATACTTATATTCAAAACGGACAAGTGCTGGTTGTATAATAATTACATTGCATTGTGGAGAGTGGAGACTAGAGGCTACCTGCTCGTACATTCGGTCGCACGGTGTGGCAACGTCGCATTGGCTTTTCGCGCTATCCTACAATGGAATGGGTTATGTGAAACGGCGTTTAGATACGAGTTTTTACTCGAATAGTCATAGGAATTACCTAGTTGCTAAATAAAGTAAGTGTCTGAAGTTATAAGTCCACACAGTCACTAAGTGTGTCGTTCCGACACTTGTGGACGCTTGATGGCACTTTGTATGCCGGTGGTGCACTCGTCTGCGAGGCTTCTTGATTTCGTTCGGTGTCAGTAGGGCACGTTTACTGGTTGCGGTCTACAGTGCAGTGTGACTTACGATACACGTTGTTATATGAAATGAAGTAATCGTCTCGACGCGAATGATGCATTGCGCTTATAAGAATATATCTTAAATGTTTTTGAGATTTAGGTTTATTACTATAATATAATTGAATTATATATTTATGTCAGAGAAAGTTAAACAAGGAGAGGTTAAACTACATTTGGAAGGGATTTCCAAATCTTTGTTTATTTGGTTTGGTGTGACTAGTAGTATACTGTAGGCGGAGTAATGATTTTGTTTTATTTTTATACAAGTTTTTTGAATATTTTAAATGCACCTCCACTAGATGGCACTGCTAGTACTTTGGTTTTGAGTAAATTAATGTTACACGAAGTTATTATAAAAATAAACAATTTCCTGTCATTGAATAAATTATTAACCCTTAGTGATGTAATAAATAAGTTTAGAAAAATATTTAAAGCATATTGTTTTTTTTATTATATAAAACACATGAATAATAAAATAATATAAAATAAAATACACTATAAATCATAATATAAACAAAATACTTGTTACATAACATTTTTTCGTTCTTTAGCGGTTTAATTAATTTTAATATATTTAAAATTTCTTATATATTAATATAATTTATGAAATTTGGAATAATTCTGAAGTGACTTCATTTATAAAGAATTCTTCAACATTAAAATGTATTGTTAAAATAATATAAACTCAAATCACATATCATATATCTAATTTTATTTTAAAAATTGATTTAGATGTGCTCTGCAACTTGTGACGATTTAATCATTAAATTTAAACTAATCTTGGGTTGAGAATTACTAATGATAAATGTTAAGAACCTCCAAAGTTAAAATTACGACATCAAAAAATGTGAAAGCTGTTTCAGTATTCATGAAAAGAAACGCGTAAGACAAGAACAAAGCGTCTGGAGTGAGTCCCACGAAAATATAAAAAAATATATGCATTTTTTAATTTATGGTAACTGGTTTGAAAAAATTGTAATGACGCCAAATATGTAAAATAAATATAATTTGAAATTGTTTTTACATTTTATAAAAATGTATAGAATACAAACTTCTGAATTAATTGTATTTTAATTTATTCTTTGTTTGTCGAGACATGGCTATAAGTAGTAAACATATTTTGGTAAATTTTAGTAAAATGATTACTTACCAATATATAGGATTTTGCATTATAAAAGTCGCAGAAAAGTAAAAACTGTTTTAAGCTAAACAATGATACTAAATTGTCTACTAAGTGAAACCAACAGGCGAAGTCGCAGGGGAAAGGTAGTATAAATTAATAAAATTTAAAAGTTTGAGTTTAAAAGAAATTACGTGATAAATATCATGTATTCAACGTACGAAGTATCGATGGACTGAGCGGTTTTTTCTTTAAATACAAAACCGTAGAGTTGGTTGTACAGTACTTTTTTTATACCAGATCCTTGATAAACCTAACCGAACTATCAAACATATAAACGAAGATTTTTTTTAATGTAAAGGTTTTAACAATAAGCAAAATCATGTGTCGTTCCCTTAACACTGGCTCCGATTCGTTTTCATATTCAAGCATTTACAAACATCATTATAATTTTCAGTTTCCACACCAATTTTTTTTCTAAACTATATCTAAATTTTTTGTTAAAATATTAAAGTTGAAGTTTAATAATTCTTGAATTCATTCGACTGAACATACCAGGTTGACAGCCATTCTGACTTAGCTGGGAAAATTTGTTTTTCGGTGATCATTTCTCAAGTATATGACCGATCACTGGTTTTTGTTGCTAAACCATCGATGGTCTATCAAATAAAAGACCCCGATGTCAATCAGTTCAGGAAATAAGTTAAACCTAACGAAAACTATGAAATTTTTATATATAGATTAACATAGTAATAATAATAAGTAGCAGAACGGACTTTTATAGTGACTGATAGTTAGGAAAATAGGATTTGATAATAATTGGAGGATAATATATAGTATATTATATATTTATATTGTACTGTGATTCGTTTATCAGTGCTCTAGTGCGTAAGTGTGGGTTAACTGGAAAAAATCACTTTAGAGATAAAGTCGTCCTTTGTCTTGTATTTTTTCTTTTATATTTCTGTGCCATATTTTTTAAAAGTCATTTAAATATATTAAAACTGGTCCCGCCATTTGTATAAGATTTTAAACTAATATGGAACCGCCTCGCCTTCTCCGGTTGCAATGTAGATAATAATATGGGGCAATGTAGATATATTAATATTCAGATTATGCTACAGGATGTCTTTGTATATAATATTTATACTGCCTCCGCTTTATCAATCTCTGATATCTTCTACGATATCCATTTTAATGAAATGCTGTTAAGGGTAGTATGGTAGTACATGAAATGTACTACATATGTAATGCGTTTAATTAGATAAAAAATACTATACTAATGTAGTATTGTACCTACAAAAAGCTTGGTAAATAACACATTATTTTGTTATGTATAGAAAATGGTTATTTCGTATTATCCTTTAGAGATAAATATAAACCATTGTGGATTTTCATATTGATGTTTGATACACATTTCCGTAGGAACATTAGTTAGGTAAGTACCTACATTAATTTGATAAAAATCTTAAGGTTAAACCATCTTTTTGGATTAGAGTTGTGCTCTGATAATATGTTTGTTGACATCACATTACAAATCTCTGAACTGTCCGACTTTTCTGTACTAAAATATATATGTATTATACATATAAACCTTCCTCTTGAAGCACTCTATCTCTTAAATAAAACCGCATCCAAATCCGTTGGCTAGTTTTAAAGATCTAAGCATACATAGAGACAGACAACGGAAAGCTACTTTGCTTTATACTATGTAAAGATTTAGCATGTATATCTTTTTTATTATTTCCAACATTTTAATTTATTATTAGAAATTAAAAAAATATATCTGTTTTTTATATCTATATATTTCATCTCATCTTTCCAAAATTATGGTAGATACTGACGAAATCTTTCAATCCCAAATAATCAGAAACAAAATTATTACTTAAGTTTTTTTTAATATTTATAGTGGGAACATAAAAAAAGTGAAACTTTGTTCAAATTCGACGGTACAATGAAAAAGATCTAATGTAGAGCAAGGTTAGTCCGTTCGACTAACATTAAAATAGAACTAAATAACTATGAGGCACGCATACTTCAACACGTACATATTTTATATATTATAATAACATTACGATATAAATACAAATATTAATCATTCGAATTGTGTACAAAATTTAGTTTTTCTTATCCTTCTGTTTTACATTTCCACGAACAGACGTTCACGTTAACCAGAGTTCATTAATAATTGTGTGATTATTTATTTCATTGTAAAAAACAATATAGTTTGGGAAACAACTGGTCTGCTATCAGCGGACCTCGTCTGTGACCCAGTGACCCAGTTACGAGTCAGAGTAGCTATCGCTCATGTCCACAAGTACGTAATACTCAATGCTTGATTTTTTATAATAAATGCCATAATGGCCATGGGAAACTCCCGCGTTTCTGCATTATTTATTTATGATGTGTGAATGACACGACCATTGAGGAAAATCTCTATTAATGCCATGTCTAGACTTAAAAAAAGATAACTAAGAAAAACTGCCTTCATGCAAACAGTTAATCAATATTGTTTTATGTTCTATTTAGGACAGGTTATTTAACCTGTAATTCAGGACGTCTGTACCTGAAGGTAATCTTATTTTTAATTAGGACTTCAATGTCTGGTCTATAAAGTATTTGATTATTATTTAAGTAGACATTACCCGAAATAATAATTTGTTGAAATAATCAATGCATCTCTGTAGAATCCGTTACTAATAGTCTGCATGTTTATTTAACTTTCCTAGCAAATGTCTATTTTCTAATTGTAAAAAATAAACACCTATATTTAACAATGCCATTTTTGTTAATTTTGTGTCATTCATATTTTGTTTATAAAACTACTGAAGACAAATATTTTTTTTTATATTATGGCATGAATATGAAATAGTTATATGGCTCATAAAAAAAACAATCTTCATATTTAATTAGGTTAAAAATACATAAAAAAATCCTTTGGAAATATCTATAGATTTGTATTAGTAAAGTAAATAAACATAATAAATATAAGTGATTTTCAATGTAACTCTATTTTAAACTTACCTTAGTGGAACTATTCGAAAGAGGTAGGTACAAAGTCCCATGGATAATGTTTCTATTAAAATATTTCATCTCTTTTGTATTTTGTCATTCGTACAGTATCTATCGAGATAAATAACGGTTATGTATAGTATGTAAAAAAAAAATCAAACAGGAAACATGTGATTAGGACAGTTATTAAAAAAATATATATATTAATATATATTTTAAAGCAATTTGGTAACAAATATTTTTTGTTATAATTATTGCGTAGGTGCCTACCCACATCGGATTATTTAGATCACGTTTTATATTATTTACTATATAATCAATAGCAATCAAAATAATAGATAAAATGTTATTTAGGTATACATAGCCCTAAAAATAAGCACGTACAGAGGGTCTTGCATTGAAATTATTTCCATAAAGGGATTAAATAAGTGATGTATAACAAATATTAATATACAAACATTTTACCATAAATTTTATTACATTCAAAAAAGATAAATAAATCCACACGTAATTGTATATTTTCTTTGTAGAAAAACAATAAATTTCAAATCTTACTCGCTATTTATAACAGCAGCGCTTAAAACTACCTCTTCTAAGGAACAAAAGAAATTGTCTTTCTATGATTTTTTTTAGATTTTTTTACTAATATTTTTTTTGATAAGAACGCTATAGGTACCTACCACAGAATATTTAAAGATACATTATTTAATTTAATATATATGCAACTTTGAGATAATAAGATTTAAATAATAATCAACATAATTTGTGAATATATTTAGACGAGACAATTTGAAAAAATCGTGCCAATAAAAATAATTCGGATGACGCCCAGTCCCATTGACCTGACATACATGCTGTTGCCAACAACTGCGACACACTTACAATGCTAAAAAATTACTTATTTATTTGTACTTACAATTACAAAAATCTTATAAAAAATAATAAACTTTAAAAGATAAGTATCTTGACAATATAGTTCTAATCTTGTTTCTGAACCATTCAGGAAATGGTTTCTCATTGGTTGAATTAACAGTTCATAATGAATTGAAAATAATTAGAAATGTGACTTATTGAGATCTGGATAAAGAAAAAAATGACAAGCAAAAACAACTTTCTAGCAACTTCCTACGTAACTGCTTTATAGGGTTTCTCACTGTTGTGTGATGTCCTTGATATTTTGTAACCAGATACTAATTCAGACAGCAAAGTGCTTAACAGCGAAATTCTCAAACATAACTATATATTTTTTTAATAGTGATTAGTTTTCGAATTAAAAAAAAAACGAAAATTTAATTAGCCTTATACCTACATGTATTGTTTTAAAACGCCACCAGATCTGCTCGGGCTGGTTGTCGTCGTTTCTTCCACTCAAGAGTCACTGTTAGGTAATAATAAGTTGCTAAATAGAATAAACAACGCAACGAGTCGTGCCATATTTTTGTTATATAAATATTTTCTAATTGCAAATGTGGATATTGTCCGAAATCAGCTCATTCCTCAGTTACAGTCCTGGGGAAAACATGTTTAAAGCTATGCGGGCTTACTAACGACTTTTGTTTATACAACTACACGTGTAACTCTTTTATATACATGTGTATATATGTATATACACACAGGCATATATATTTGTCTTTTTTCCTCGTCACCGTCTACCGTTGTTATTTCCTAATTATTATCATTTATTTCATGAAACGAAATGAAAGTCAATTACGTTTTGATTGAATTATACTGACACTGTTGTTCCAGTAAGTAATTAGCAATTAGTTTTAACAAATTACGTCATTATTTCAAAGACAAAATTAATTTACGTCGTCAACTATGTAAGTATAAACTTTATAATAGTTACTTGTCCGGCACAATCGTAAGATATATATCTATTTCTTAATTTTAACCGATTTTTATTTCACGTTCTATGAATTTTATACACCACAATAAAAATAATAACTTCATAATCATTGTTTGAGAATATCTATAAACGTGTATGTTAAGCTTATTTGAATTTATATAAATATAGAATGAAAAATAAACCGATACGGGTGAGATTCGAACCCACGACTACTGGGAAACCGTGCCGTCGCTCTACCAACTGCACTATCGTATCGCTGTCCGTCTCGGTGAATTAAGCATTCTATATGTGATCGTCTTTATCGAGACGTGGTGACATCTATTAGGTTTCTTTCGAAAATCCTAACCAATGTTTCTAACTTTGCAATATAGATAAAAAATGAAAAGATGCCACTACCGAAATTAATGTTTGGTAGCTCAGTTGGTAAAGTGACGGGACGGTTTCCCAGTAGTCGCGGGTTCGAATCCCTGCCCGTATCGGTTTATTTTTCATTCTATATTTATAAAAAATTATAATCATTCTTATTATATTTAAGTTCTACCTTTATCGTAAAAGTCTTTAATGCTTATGAAAAAAGCTCAAGAAAAAATATTGAACTAATTAATATATTTTATCGTGGGCGAGCAGATTAAATAAAAGTATTATAAAATATCCAACAATAAATCCCTTAGTTTATTTGCTTTTATTAGAAACAAATAAATACCTAAACGAGAAAAATATCGTGCAAAATATATATTTTTCAATTTTCTAACTTTAATTATATAAATATCATATTTATTAACTATATTTATCGACATGTTGTGACTATATTACTGAAAAAAAAAAAAATTATTATCGTTATCCTTTTGTCCATACAGTGTTCGAGAATCTGTGTATACATGTGTATGATATATAAGTATATGATATATATGTATCTGATGGTCAGGCCCATCATTGTTCTATACATATAATAGTATTCTCTAAATTAAAATGTTATAACTTCTTATTGCTTAGGTTTAGAGTATTTTTATTGTAGATTGTAATACAATTGAAAAGAAACTTGAAAACATCACGTTTTGTAAATAATAATAAATAACATTTTATTTATCAAGAAAATAAATTAAATCTCACGTATCCATGGTGAACCGAATGCCTTCTTGTTTTTTCAGTTAATTAATTAAATTATTATTGCCAAGCTGTTAAAGTAGGTACAATATTTAAGTGTCAAAGTATTAGTTTACGTAATATTTTGTCCCACTGTATGGTACAGGTACGAAATTACTACCCTAGCCCACACTACGAGGTACAATGCGTTCATGTTATGAAGTAAAATACAAAATAATAAAATAGCATAAACACTAATCGTTTCGAGTAATTGAAAAAACAACGTGACATTGTTAAATTGAAAGCATGACGTAAATAATAACCATCTTACTTATCTAACTAACTATCTTAACTAGATGGCGTTAGTATGAAAAATAGATCACGATATAGTATTTTTTTAATGAATTTAGATCTAGTTGACTTCTAAAATGTCTTTGTGAGGCTTAACATATTTTGTTGTCGTTGATGTCTTATGTGTGGGTATTTGTAATACTGAATCGATTTTGATGGTAGTTTCACTAATTCACAAGTTTTTTGTTGTCGTTGATGTCTTATGTGTGGGTATTTGTAATACTGAATCGATTTTGATGGGAGTTTCACTAACTCACAAGTATTGTAGGCGTTCAAGTCGCTGGCCAAAGCTAGTGTAATAAAAATATCTTAAATGTATATCTGATACTCGATAACAGCTGTTCATCATTATTATTGTATCAATAGCAAAGCCAACACACATTGTAGATTACTATTAACTACGAAGATTATTTATGAAATTATGAAAACTGATAACTATTTATAATCTTCATAATATATTAATCTAGCTGTTGCTGTATCATATGAAATACTGAAATTAAATCAAAATCTCCACATTTTTAGTTTTTTTATAATAATTCCCTAAACTAGTTTTTACTTTACCCTCATAAGTAACAAAAAAATCAAAGTGAATTACATCCCTTTTACCTAAAACAATAAACTACAACCAACCCAAGATTTCATCTAATTCCTTCCAATACGGTTCGTGATATGCAGACGAAAATCAGTTTTAAATGTAAGATTCTGTACATAAAATACAATTGAATTGGATGTAAAGATTGTTACTATTTTATTAATATTATAATGTTTCAAAGTGTTGTAATACTACTTGGATTGTCTTGATTCAAACATATCTTAGATTTAAATGTTATTTTCGAGTTCTCAAAAGTGTAAAACACGAGTCGATTTGAAATAGTGAAGGCAGCAGCAGCGTCCGGTTTTTGTGTATTCAAAACGACAATTTGAGCACTATCTGTGTCAAGGTGTGGATCGACGGTTGCGCAAACCGTTTTTTAATACTACGCTCGCTTGCGAGGTAATTAATTCGATTCGGAGTGTCGCAACAAATAATACTTGCTGTGGTTTTCGTGTGTTTGGATTTTATGCCTCTTGTGAATCGATTTTATATTTGAAGGTTAACATAACATGATGATTGTGAGCTTTTCATCATAATTAATTTAATCGTTTTTTTTGTTATTATTAAATCGTTAAATAATTTAATTATCGATTTCCATACTCTACAGCGAGTATGGAAATGTGCAGCTCGTCTAGTACTTTAAAATACTATATATATCTAGCCTAATATAGTATTAGTATATATATAATTTTAGTCGATTATTATATTAATAAAAATAGGAACTGTTATTCAGAATATACCTCATTAGATCAGATGAATTTAAAGGATAAAAAATACATACACAATATCATTATAAATTAATTTATATCGTAGTCGTTATAGTATTTAATAATAAAACCTAAAAAAAAATATGAGTCAAAAAATCAATAAAATAGCTTAACAATGTCCCCTTAATAGCCTGGTGGCCCTGCTCTCGATAGGTCTCCTTAGATGGCCCACGAGCAGACTAGGTCGAGGAAAACAACTGCTATGTCAGTGTCATAAGTATTTTCTTTTATATAAATAAAATTAAATTCACGCAATGAATGACGGTTTTCGAGCCCATACTTCAAATACGCGAGTACAAAACGCGCAATGTATAACAAAAACGATTCTGAAACTGTATCTTAAGATGGTAAATTGAACGTGGTACGGGGGAAGGCTGTATGGTCAGTAGTTGCATACGTAGCTGGTAATGTATTTATCGGAGTTTGTTGTTGCGTGAGTGGCCTTACATCTCAAGGTGCCGAAAATGTATGCGCATACCATAAATGATACGTAAATTTTAGAAACAATCAATAGTTTTGAGTATACCTATTTGATTACCAAACATTTTTATGTGTGTTTAAGGGCCAAAAATTTTCAGGTTGTAACATCGAAGAGCGAAACGCTACTGAATTTTATGCTTGCTGAGATGATTTTAATAATTCGATCATGAGAATGTTTTATATCTTCAGATATATTTTTATTTAATTGAACAAAATATATTTATCAACCCACTACGTTTTAATATTAGATTAGCCAAGTAATCCTTAGATATTTAAAAAATATGAAAATACAAATTATATAAAAGATAGATCTCTTATTGGCAATAATTTATATGATAATTTTAATAGAATCACAAAGTACAAAATAATAGTACCTAAGCCTAAAAAAAATTGGGCATAATATGAAGTCTGCAAATAATATTATTATTAATGAACATATATTTTCTAAACGATTCCCAATTATATTTATTATTTATAGAATGCATATACCTATACTTCCTTCATAATGTTATAACGCTATTATTTCTTGATATTAAGCATAATTATTATAAATAATAAATTGAAATATACGCCGGGGGCTATTATTGCGATTTTGTATCGTATCTATAGTTTCAAAATCGATATTTTCTATTATTTTCTTTACATGAGGGATGTTGGTAAAATAATATTACATTATTTATTAAAACTTATTGTTTTTTTAATGTTTATAGGATTTTATTGTAATTAGCTATTGTGACTTTGTCATGCAAAGAATGAGAATAGATTAATTATGAATGCTTAAAATTTATAAAAATCGTATTTTTTGGTTTTATAATACACAAACCAGCTTTTTTGTATTTTCTAGTTAAATATATATATATATACATATATATATATCACTGTCTCTGTGAATATCTGTAGTGAATTATATATATTAATCTACCATCACACAAAATTTTATAAAAATCCGTTTAGTAGTTTTGTTTGTATTTATTATAATTTTAGACCAATCTTTTTACCTACTTCTTGTGTGAAAAAGAGATTTTGTTGGAGTTAAGGTATCTCCGACTGACTCTGTTAATATGATATAACCAATACAAAATACATTTACCAGTTTTTGCGTAAGGATAGACAAAAAATAAAAATATGAATAAACTATATTTTGTGTCCAGTGGACACTTATGAAGTAGCAATTATTTACTGGAAATACAAATATTTCTTGTAAAAATTATATAGTAGCTAACATTAAATAAAAATACAATATCAAATATATAAGGATTTATTCATATCAATGCATTGGTAGTTGCGTATCGATATTGCTTCAACAAAATAATCAATAATATCATAGAACGAATTGCCATTTATCGATGTTATTTATATATATTATTATTAATATTATAAGTATGTAAACATGATACAAAAGTAAAAATCTCTATTGTATGATTATCTTACAATACACAATATACATTTAAGTTTTTACGAAAACAAGTCCGTACATTTACCTATCTAGATTTTAATAAGTAGGTATGTCCTTTTAAATTCTATAAACCATTTATTTTAAAATATGATATAAATTGCGATCAGAACAGTGTAATGTTTGATTTAGTTTCCAACAGTCAAAATAAAATCAATTGTCTTTGTTTGCTAATTTTAAATAAGTAATTCCTACACATATTGTTTATACCATGTTGAAACCATTATAACTGTGTGAACCTGTTTCAGGTTATTTTTGCTATTACATTATTATTTTAACTGCTATTGAGCGGAATCAGATAACGGAATCAGATAACTTATTGATAACCGTCCTGGTGATATAACGATAATGTGAATGGAGATATCAAATCCGAATTATAATTAGGTTTATTTTTATTACTCATTCATAAAATTGATATAAAATTGCCAATTTTCATGTTAAACGGAGTGTTAAACACTTATAATTGTATAATTATCAGAACGAGAGGCTTCAGATGGTGTATACCGGCTTATCTCCGTCTCTACGACAACAATGGGGATGGCCTTCGCCTACTTGTGCATTCGTTTGAATCGAGCCTCTCTGAATCTTTTTAAACACATATTTATCTATTCATCTCGTTTCATTTTAAAGTTATTAAATTAAATATTCTTAATTATTTCAAGTGTTACAAAATAGATTATTAAATTTGTTTATTTTAAAACTATATTTAAGTACTTTCATGATACGCGTGTCGTAATTTCATTGATTGTTCTAATTTATTTTATATAGTTGAATATAATTGCAACATGTTTTGTCATTACCAAGTACATACTCAGAACTTAATAATGTCTAAGGTTCAATATTATTTCGATTATAGCTAAAAGAGACAGACTGAAACAAAAATATGTTTTGAATTTTGGCGCCCAAATTTCGAAATAGATTCTTAATAAAACAGTCCATCTTAAAATAGCATTGGAATTTCAAGTATATAATAAATATTGTTATTTACTTTGTCAGTTTTAATATACATTAAGCAATAAATATTATAAGAGTATTATCATTTATTATATACAAACATCTGTAACCTACATAAAATAGTGTCAACTGCAGTTCTGTTATCCTCTGCCCTGAATTAAACGAACTTGACCTAGTTACCGCTATATATGGATGAATAATTTATATAAATAGATTCTCGTTACTACGAATACCACAAGAATATATACGAATACCATAATATAGATAATTACAAGGATACGCCACCATGTACTTTAACGATAATATTGATAATATTCTCTCAAATGTTCATCTAAATATATGAAGGCTTTATTTAATTTCACGTAAGTGTGTACTATGCACAGGTTTTATAATTTGTGGTTTAGTTTCGCTCTGTTATTGTAGTTTTATTTATTCTAAATCGTGCCACCGATTTTGTGATATTATTGTTATTTTTGGTATTTATATATGAAAAAAAAATATTTCATTGTTTTAAAAGTTTCGCTAGGTACATTTTAATATATATTAAATAATGTATTATAATATTTGTTTTTAGGAAAGTACGTTATGGCATGTTATTTCCTACAGTAAGCATTTTTATGATATTAATAAGCATAATAGGTACATATACGGAATCTCAAACCATACTTATTATTTTCCAGTTAAATATTAATAATCTTAGTAATTTAATGTTGATAGAAATTTACTCCTTCATTAATTAAATAAACGAAGCTATCAGATATAGAAATATAAGAGGACCAAGTACTTTTTGTCGTTGAACGAGATTCGGGATTATTTGACTAACATTGTATTAATTCTTATAGATGTATATAATAATATTAATTACACTTTCTTTCATCATATAATTACGTTACGGTAAGAAAAGAGAAAGTATACCCGAACATGTTTATCTAAAATATGAAAATTAATCCATATTTTAGGCAATGTTATATAAAGAATTAAAAAAAACAATATTTCTAAAGTAATTTTGTGTAGTTTTAACAAATGAAAACCTATTAATTATTACAATTCTGTTTTTAAACCTACATTATGATATCAGATTTGCACCCTTATAAAAATAAGAATAAAATATATATATATATATATATATATATATATATATATATATATATATATATATATATATATATATATATATATATATATATATATATATATATATATATATATATATATATATATATATATATATATATATGTATATATATTTAAGAAACAAACCAACATATTATATGACTATTAACTAACGATCTATTAGAGATTGATAATACGTATTAATGTAATACTTTATGAATACACTACAGAGAGCAGCCCCGCCCTTAGCTTGCTGGGATGAATGTAAGTTGTCTCTGTCCCATTTCAACATGATCTTGGCCTTGACCCACTTAATAAAATACACACAATAAAATAAATGTAGTATGCTATTTTGTTTACATTTTAAAAATATTTAACAAATACACCGCTCCGTTGGTAGAGTGGTTAGCGCAGACACATAACATATAGCGACGCCATAGGTCTCGGGTTCGATTTCCGATAGGGACAGGCATGTATGTGATGAGCATAGATGTCTATATTTGTGGGTTTGGTTGCTCATTAAATATTTTCGCTGTATTCATAATGTGTATTTCTATGTATTTGTATCGTTGTTTAACATTTTTAACACAAGCAAATAATTTGCTTACCTAGAGGTTAGATTTTGTCCTGTGCTATTATTATTATTCTATATTATTTAAAAACATGTCTAAATCTACCAGTTGCGTGTTCCAATATTCCACGTCAATTTCGAAACGAGCTATAGAAATATCCGTTTAGGAACGTTTATCTCCCAGTTGTTATCCCCCTGACCCACTTTAGTGAACTTGGGCCATATTCATCTTAACCCTGGATCGTATTCTGAGTCCGTACGTTTATTTGAATTAAATTAATTTAACTGGATTGAGATGTCTTGTCTTGTTATTTTTCAATATCACGAGAGACAATAAATATTCTTCATGGTAAAAGTTATTAACTTACTAACTAATTATTTAATGTATACTAACTAAAATATATTTAATACTAAAACTATTCACTTTACAATATAATTTAATTTCCTCTCGTATAACTTTGCGTACTAAAGTTGAAAATTCATAGTCCAGTTTGCGGAAATAAGTTGGGATATGATTTCAACCCAGTCTTCCTGTGACGTCACGTATATATTATTTTATAACCAAACTAATGTACGTAGTAAAAGAAAGTCCCTTATTATGCCTTGATTCATTTATAATATAATGATAATGAATTTAGTGAATTTTCAAATAGTCAAATTTATCAAAGGAAAATACGTTTATTTTTAATAGTTTAAAAAATTTTAATTAACATTTAGTAGACTATTAAAAATGTATAACAATAACAATTATGTATCATTGAAATGTTCTCTTAATTATGTATTCCGACAATATATTATAATATATTGCCAATGTTTGCCAATTTAGAAATTATGTGCGACTAGCTTTTGCAAGCGACTTCACCCGCGCATTACTGTGCAAGGTCTACCGATACCCATTATTTATAGCATCTCCTTTGCGCAATTATATATTGAGAACCAGACGAAAAAACAAATGTATAATAAAAATAAAGTTTATACATCCATATAGAATTATCTTATATTATAGAGTTCATGTATTATTAATTTTTATGTATGTATGCACGTTTTAAAACAATTTTACCTGATACAAAAATAAATATTTTTTTTATCTAACATTTGCCTGCAGTTTTACTTGTGTCTAAAGAGAGTCTGTTAAAAAAAACACTTACAATACATTTTAGCCCTAATATATTTTTTTTAATAAATCGTCATCCAACCTTGTTTAAGACATAAAAAAATGTAGGTATATATTACTACATTAATAAAAGCGAAATATACCTATACACTGACTAATTCTGAGATCTCAGAAACCAAAAGTTTCTTTTAAGGATATAGATTCTTGATATTAAAGAAACAGGATCTCATTATGAAAAACTTTTCAAATTTAGAAACATAACTAGTAACTTGTTATAATTTAGACTAAACGAAACAACAATATATATAAAAAAGGTTTTAAATAAAACTAAATAACTCAGAGAAAACAGAGGAATTACTTGAGGAAAATGCAAATAGCATCAACAATTGTGTTGAGGTCACAACGATCTTGAAAATAGATCGGCCCTAACAACGCGTAATCATTACAGTTGATAACATTGTACCTTGGTAATTATAACCTTAATTGATATACCTATTCAAGTTTGTAAATATGTATAGCCATATTAAGCTTATTTAAATTTAAACATAGAATTATATGGACAGGGATTCGAACCCGCGTCTGAGTATCGGTTTTTATTCGATATTAATTTAAATATATCTATGTTTTAACTGAATACAACCCACGTGTCTGAGTCATGGGATTTTTTCGACTTTCCCATCCGTATTAAGAAGAATCACTTGCGCAAGTTTGTTTGGCATTACTGATTTCCCCTGGTCTTCATATTTCCTGAGAGACTTCACTTATTAAGGATGTCCTCCTGCTTCATAACTCCTATATGCCAAGGTCATTCAGAAATTCGATATATACGCCCTTTCGCATCCGCTGTTATGTCCCCGAGGATTGGTTCTGATTGCTATATTATTGAGTACATTGTTCACTAATAGAATTTCGATTTTTTTTATTTAATATATATATTAATCTAGAATGTTCGTGGCCTTGAATCTTTTATTATATTCTCTTATTCTTAGCTTATAAGATTTTTTTTTGTTATTTCCTCAAATACGGAATAGTTTTGACATAAATCTGATGTTACAGTATTTAATCACTTTGTTACAGTAATAGAGTATTTTTTCAATTAAATATAATAACAATTAAAATATTTTAATTTACATGATATTCACATATTTATATTTTGCAAGGTTGATATAACTATGTAGATTTTCCTTTCATCTCTACGCAATACTACCTTGACAAAAATATTTCATCAATTAAATTGACGAAACCTTGGGAAAGTTACCGAAACCTTGAGAAATATAATAAATATTTTGTTGGTATATCTTTTTATCTTACATTAAAAAAAAACTGGGAACAATTTTTTTTTTAATAATATTTTGATGAAAATATTTAAGATTCCGTCATTGGCGATATGATACCTACGAGTAAATCGCAATATACGAAATGTTAAAATTTTAAAATTATATATATATATATATATATATATATATATATATATATATATATATATATATATATATATATATATATATATATATATATATATTTAATTTATTTTATCCTAATTATTAAATAAAAAGTTGCAATAAAAGTAGTAAAATATATTTTCAAATTGTCTCCAATTACCGGCCTTATTAAAAATTTATTTATTAACTTATGTAATATTAATATGTATAAGTAATTCAAAATATGATGATACTATGATAGTCCCAAAGTCTATTCAAAAATTGATATTTTTTTGAGTCTGGAATATTTCAGTATCGTAACTTTTAAAATGTCTTTATAGAAAATAATATAATTTTTCCATTCATATTTTGTATAGTTGCGCAATTACCAGAGGCATCAGTCTGATTTGCTCGCGCGTGCAAGTCACGAGACAATCAATTGATAGTTAAATGCTAAATTATGCGCAATGGCATGCCATAGATTAGATAGTTTTTGTTACCTACAATTTAGGCTCTGTATCACATTCACCTATACATTAATAAATTCGAAGTAGAACGCACATTACGATTAACATTTATGTATTGCTGATGAGAATTTCATTAAAATTGTACACTATTAATTGAGACGTTTCAGGATCAAACACTACAGCCTTCCCGTACGTTAGAGTGGCATAAGACTATATATATAATAGCACACGTAGGACGCACCGAGCGACCTCGCCAGACCAAAGCAGTACCACTGTCACTGGGTAAGTGTGTCAGTGTGTCAGTAGGGCGCGCGTCATCTGCGACCATGCCCCCCTCCCCCTCCCCCCGCACCTTACCTCACCGCCCTCTCCCGCCGCACCAAGGTCCCCCAGAGATTGCACATGGGTTTACTAAACAAATCTACATTTTCTTAATAGTACACATAATCATTACACTCTGGTTAAATTCAATAATCATCTAATCAGACAAGTTTTAACAAGTTTTAAATGACACTCGAAAATAGTTAAGTTTTCAATATTGTTTGTATTGCTTTTGTACTCGAATATAAAATAGATACCGTCTCCTTAAATACTTTTGATTATGATACAATTAACAAAAATAATAGCTAGGTTTTCGATTACAGAAAATATTAATCATTTTATAACCCAAGAGGTTTTTCTATAACATAATTAAAAATTTAGTTCGATTTTAATTTGTGGGCTTTTACGTCATTAGTTTATATCATATATACTTAGATTAATCCATATCAAATCTAGATATAGATTAACTAAACGCAGCGGTTTCATCTTACGTCATAGAAGTTACTAGCTTAAAGTTTTCTCATTCAGAAATTACAGTATTACTTCAAGATCACAGACTATTTCTACAATATATGTATAAACGTAAAGCTGTAGCTCTGAAACATCATAAAATAGTAAGGAGGCCAAAACTGTACATTAAATATTATTGATAAAAGTAATTGCTAAGTGATAACTACGTGTCAACCATATTATTATATTTTATATGTTTGTTTGTCCCAGACAATAACTTTAGAAAAACTCACAAATTACGATGAAATTTCGCATGGTTCTATAATATATTATATTGTGCTATATTTAAATTTTGATGAAATTTTATCTGGTTAAAGTTTAGTCTGAGTCAACAAAAGTCAGTAAGTATCGACTTTTTTATGTATTTTATAAATTTTATTTTTATAAGAACATAATTACTTTACTGATGGGTTTCATCGCACAAAAGATGCCCTAGTTTATAATATTGTATAATTACGTCATCTTTTTAAAAAATTCAAACTGAAAATGTATTTTATACACTAAATTTAATTCTGACGTCACCAATTAAAAATTATATCTATAAAAAAAAATACAAAAATGAATCATAAACATAGTAGCATCGATATTTGCAATATATTTATTAGTTCAAGAAAAACAGGTCATGAATTTGCAATCGGCGTTTATCTCTAGATGCTAATAATAACTGAAATACAAACATTGTATGTTAACTAAACCTAGTTTATGTGACCTCTTTATTAATATTATATTTATAATAAATGCACCAATATAGTGACATGACATGAGACTGGCAATGTCGTAGTTACGATTTTAAAAATTACGTCATTTATGACGTTATCATAAAAGTTATAAGAATTTATATAACAAGGTTGTAAGGAGGTTGAGTTTTAATATTTTATTGATTATAGTATTAAACGACTCTTCGTTTACTTATAATATATAATAATAATAGTTTTGATATGTTTTATTTTAATAGATTTATTATGCTTCATTTTGTAATAGTAATATCAAGTATAGTATTAGTAAGCGGTCTCGCGGTAGACCAGATGTTGGGACCCTGGCATTGGCTGAAGGCAAATTCAAACAAAGTTCAAACTAACTTTATCGCGGTTGCTTGCTGATAAGGTATCCGAAACCGTTAAGAAAAATATATCGTTATACCAACAATATTTTTGGGTCAAATTTCATGAAAATTATTTATTATATATTTAGTCTACTTAGATATTCATTTAGGTTATATTTAATCGAATTAGTATTAAATAATAATTTCACAAAATGAAAATGTAAAACAGTAACATGGCAAAGTAATTATTGCAAAATCTATCTCTGTATTAGATATTTTCTCCCTAATTGAACTACACAGAATTTATACATGTATGCATGAATTTACTGGATGTGATTTTGTAAGATTTTTATGTTGATATTATTATAAGATAAGTCTCACAATCGAATATTCTTGTAATATTTGGGGGTCGAAAAAACTCGTAGATCACAGTTACATATTTTACTCAAACAAGAAACTAACATACATTATTGTATGTATTTTTGAATCGATAACAATTATTCCATATAATAATTTATCTAATGATTCTAAAATACGACCTCGTAATTATTTCCATTGTATTGAATATATAATAATGCAAAATACATTTTCAATTCAAATTGCCTTATATTCCACTTTACAATATTGATTTTGCTTTCTAAATAGTAATTTTGGTGAGACTTGGAACAATTTTGAAATGCATATAATTTTCCTCATTATGAATTTATTTTTCATAATTCGCTATCTTTATTTGTGGAAAAATAATAAACAAGATAATTAATTCAGACAAATTTGCATTTTTTTTCTATAAACTTTGTTAATTATAATGATAATTATTATATTTATTATAGCTTTGATGCTGGATTGAAAGCCCTTTAAATTAAGTTTTTTCTTCGATTCGTTACAAAAAAAATCTTTATAAGAATACAGGAGTGGAAGTCGTTGTAGCAAATTAAACGTCACCATCGTTAATAGTATATCGTTAGTAAGATGACATGTTGTATCACGAAGTTCAGCCAACGATCTGGTACTCGGAAACCTGGTTAATTCGTGATCAGCCATGCATTCCATTCAACTATCATTTTATAAACCTGACAATTAATTCCATATCATGACAAACAAGGATTTAATCAGTTATATTAAATACTTATATTAGTTATATATTCAGCCATTTTATTATATTATATTTTGGTCTCATATGAGAAGAGTGTCGAGGGATATCGTCCTTAGATATGCAGATATAGGAATGTGTTGGGTTGAAAATTAGAAAGGGATGCAAGATACTAGGAAAGAGATGGGGATAGTGGGAGATTTGGCTTCCGGTACTCTCAAGTCCATACGAGCTGCAGTCAAGTGACGTCAGCATGACTAACACCTACCTAATAATAATGATAAATACAAGAATATTTTAATGATTATTGTTAACTAATATAAAATATGGTTTCGTAAATTTTGTTTTATATGGTTATAACTAAATAAATTAAATTTAGTTATTCCTGAACATTTTAGAACAAATTAAATTTAGTTCTTTTTAAATATGTATTTTCAAGATATTGTAATTAAATTTTGTTATAATCATATAGTAATTGTAAATAATTATAATGCTTTATTCCAAAAAAAAATATTAATGTTAAATGTTATATAAATTTGTCTACACATATAATATGAAAATGAATACGTAGTTGTTTTTAATTTAAGCACGATTGGCCTTTGCTGAAATTGAAATTCAATTTATCTTTGTAGCTGCGCGAGCGCATTTTGCAATATGAATCTCTAAAATATCATATTGACATGAAAAAATACTTTTCAGCGTCCTCGTATTTTGGAAACATTCTTGTTATTCAAATTTTGTTATACATTTTGACTATAATTGGGTTATGATTTTATATTATTTGTTAACTTTTCATAATTTTTGACAATTGAAATATTGAATTTTAGTTGATTTTACTAAGAACCTCTAAAACTCTTTCTAAAATCATATTGATCGACTTAAATATTATATAATATCACCAATTTTGTTGATTAGAAATTAGATGTAAACATAATAAGTATATTCTTAATAAGTCAACAAACATTCTTTATCATTATATATAGCAGAGGCAGCAAAATACACCTTGGCCTTGACCTTCATAAGTGAAAATTGTTATTGACAGTCCAAAGCAATAATTTGCAGATTTTGATTTAACAAGTAAACATTCTTTTTTGTGCTTACTTAAAATTTTGTGTTCATATTTTTAGCTGAGCTATAAAATATTGACAAGGTCGTTTTCATTCAGACAGTGTCCTAAGGTTTTTGTTTTATTGATTATTACAGAATATTATTTTTTTTTTTTATACACTTTGATAAATTAGCAGGTCGGCCAATTTTACACGATTGCAAACGTTTAGACAGCTTCCGTACGAGTTCAATTCGCAGGTTACTGGCATGGTGACTTAAAAAACATATTGTTATATTTACATATATGTATTAGGATTAATTATAAATATCGGCCGTGAATTTTTCAATAAAATCAAAATGTTTTTGATAATTCATTTTATTTTAATTATTATGCTTCAAGATATTGAAAATTTAATTTTTATCGTGCTACCTTGTTCTATGTGGATAAGTAGAGTCAAAATTGACAAACGGTTCTGAATTTGATAAATTTTTTATTTTTTTTAACAAAAAAAACATGACGTAATTAAAATTAGATTTATCCAAACTAAGTAACTTTCTGGCAAATGATCGGATTCCGTTGTTTCTTTATTGAATCGTGTTTGAGGCGCGCGTCGTTTCTACCAACAGCCTTGTGCTACTTCCACATGTTCGGTAATCGGTGTATTTGTATGTACTGCGCATTATGCGTTGATCGGTATGCATAGATTCTTAAGCGCCCGGTGTCAATAAATCGTAAAAGTGGGGTAAAAATAAGAATCCATGAATATACCTTGGGGTTATTTGGAAATATTTGAGAATGTTGAAATTTTTAGCCAACTTTGGTTCCAGTAAAAAAATATATACGATTGTATGATATATATCATTTGTTAATATGAATAGGTAAAAAGATATTTTAATATTCATAAATATAATTATTTATTATTAATGATCACTTAGCAAATTAATAGCGTAATAAAAGAATACAGCGTTTTTCACACAATTATAAAATTGAAAGTTTCATGTTTCAAAATCGCACTCATTTTTATAGATAATATATATACATTATTTAACATACGTTCTAAAATACATGATGTATCAGCAAAATATTTTTTTAACTAAATTTCTTGTTATATTGCAGTCAGATGTCATGTGGGCCGCATCAGAGTATTTTGTAATACTGCTAAAATCGTGGTAACCAGGCCAAGGCTGTGATTATTTACATACACATGAGAAATAACGCTCCTACTGTATTTTATACTAAACACAAAATCTTTAATATTACTTTCAAAGTAATTAAACTATTACAGAAGGCAAGTTTTATAAATGAATTTCGTAACATTAACGTCTCTTTGAATTGAGTCACAGTTCGCGAAAAATATTCTCAATTCTGTTTTGGGGTCATCTTGCTCAACCAATACGAAAATAGGTACTTGGCCAACCAATCCTTGGATTAAAAATCAAGGAAAACTTTTTTTTTTTTTTTGTAACAAAATTGCACTCGTTTCGTAAGCAATTCTAATATTACCATTAATTGCGAAAGTATTTGTGTCGTCATATCTCCTGAAATGTAGGATCAAATAAATGCACTGAAACTGAAAAATTCAGCTGCTATTATTTGATACGTTGACAACAATTTATTATGAAACGCGATAGTTTATAATATGAATACTATCCATAAAGAATATAATATTTAATATATTGAATAAATATGCACAGAACTCACCGCTAGACAAGCAATTATTTTTGTTTATACTATTTTCTATTTTATTTTACTTTTTAATCTAGTAATAAGTCTTCAATATAATATTAAATACTAGCTGATGCCAGCAACTTCTGCTGCTTTCTGTCTTTCCTCTCCTCCGATTCA
Source organism: Napeogenes sylphis (assembly GCA_959347405.1). Taxonomy (NCBI): domain Eukaryota; kingdom Metazoa; phylum Arthropoda; class Insecta; order Lepidoptera; family Nymphalidae; genus Napeogenes; species Napeogenes sylphis. The sequence continues at coordinate 28,698,424 of OY365784.1, forward strand.
AATAATCAACCATAATTTTAATTATTAATTTAAATCGATTTCTACTTGTATTTTATATAACCAAAGGATTTTCTTCACAAATTTTATTTGAATCCGCTTAACAGTTTTCTGGTGCTGTGAGTAACAAACTGATACACATATAAACAATATAAAATAGTAAAAAAACTTAACATACGTTATATAGCATATACCTCGATAAATAATATATTTCAATGTACATATATATATAAAACTTTATATATGTATAAATTTATCGCAATATTAATGTTTATTATTTATTTATAATAGTCTGACATATTGAAAAGTAGTCTAACGACAGCGTTTTGTAACATGCAGTACATTTGTGTTACTAGCTATATCCCCCGGTTCTATCTGTAAGTGTATCTGTTAGTATCAGATACCTCCAATATTTTGCTATATTTTTTACTATTTATAAAGGCTTTATTAAGATGTTTAATACCCTTATTAATAATGTATAAAATGCAAATTTATTTTTCTAATCCATCTAGTTCCAGGGATTAGCGCGTTCAAATAAAAAATAAACGTCTTAACTTTATTCCAACAGAATAGATAATCTACTTTATAATTAAATATACATTTTCTTTTACGGAGAATTCTTTATAAAATAATAAATAAAACCTATTTGCTATTACTAATAAGAAAAAAGAAATAATCTTTCTTCATAAAACATATTTCTTATAACAATTTTATTTACGAATTAAATAAAAATATCTTTTTCCATAAAACCTTTTTGCTACAACAGCATTATTTATGAATTATGAAAAAAATCTTTTTTCATAAAACCTCTTTGCTGTGACCAGTATAATTAACGAAATAAAAAAAAATTGTCGAATATGAACGTAGGTTTTTAATAATATTTTTCGCATACGAGGAACAGTGCATCGATAGCGTGACGTCACGATGTCTCGTGGTCACGACCTGATTCCCGAAACCTACTTTAAAACATTTTAAATTCGGTATTTATAAACATTGTTTCGCCTTTTGTCTTAACCCAGGTCGAGTGGGATATTTCATAACCGCTCAAAACTAAATGTTACTACGAAAACAAAGACTTTGTTTGGAACAAGGAGTATGATGCGTTAGGTTCTTATATATTAACTATTAAAAATAATATTAAAAAACAGCTGTTAAAATATCTTTGTTTAAGATGTTCCTTCACCTAAATTATAAAACTTGTACTAGTATAACTAAATAAAAAAATAATAAAAAGTTATTCATTTCCAAATCTTACATAAAATATTGCGGTTGAGTCTTCCCAGTGAGTAGTCGTAGATACTCGTTTGAGAAGAATAATATTCAAAAATACCTATATGATAATAAAAGGAAATGTTCATCTATATGTCAGTAATAAGGGCGCTATTAATTGCGCCTGCGCAGCTCTGATCATTGTCATGAGCTTTGATAAAAAAGTAGGTCAACTCCTAATTATAATTCTCAATGTAGCACCTACTAAGATACGTGTTTGTTTGTGATAAATTTATGTTAATTCATGCTACCGTTGCACTCGTTAACTGACTGTTAGCGAGGGTTTCTTTCTTTTTTATTAAACTGCAATTAAATAACTTAACCAGACATACAGAATTACCACCGTTAAGTGTTTTTTACTCCATACTGCCTAACATATAACATTTATTTGATTAAGATGTGAAGAAGATATTTTTAACCTTATAAGTAACGTTGATTCTGTTGGAATTAATTGTTGTTTGTATGAAAAGGTGTCTTAAATTTGATATTATCGTTTTAAGTGTGGTCTTAAAACGATAAAAAAAGTAGAGACAGTTGTTCTGAGTAGACCGCTTGTCGACCTTGAGTACTTTTAACATATTTTTGCGGTGAAATACTGCTCACTGCGGTCCTATTTAAGAAACTACTTTGTCATTAAACAACTGCTTGAATGCCCCTTTGTTTTAAGTGGATTGAACCACCTGTCCAGGGTTATGAGATTTTGGTAAATAATGAGATTTTGGTGAATAACTAAGATAATCCATAACAAAGACTATTTGTTATTTAAAATTTAATTGTTTTTAGTATTCTAAGTTTCATTGTATGTACATAAATATATAATATTATATAAAAACTCTGTTGATTAATATGTCACGAGAAGTTTTAATAAATACAATAATAATATCGCAAACAAAGAACTCGAACGACTTATGTTGGTTAGGAGATTGAAATCGTGTTTGTAATTCTCTTTGTTTTAAGATATATAGGTTGTTTCGGATATATAAGTGGAGTGGGACATACATAATTATGGAGATGCTGATGCAGAACAGGATATCTCATAGTCAAATGAAAACCATGTCAGTCTAAACTGATGTAAGTCAAGATGTTCTTGTGATTTATTCTAGCTCTCGATAAATTAGTAATTTTTTCCTTTCTTAAAGATTAAAAATATATATATATATATAAATATATATTTAATACGATAATTTGCTAATATTTTTTATTACAATAATTCCAAAACCATTTTATTTATTAAACCATTTTACTCAGTAACCAGACGTAATAAAGCTTATAAAAATATTTATCTACCTATAGAGGTTAAAGACCAATAATATCTCCAAAACAAAAATAAATTTTCTATTAAATTTACAGAACAACAAGCCATATTGTATTGCGGTTAGAAATTATCAGACGTATTTAGATGAAACCATTGTAGCATGGATAGGTCTTCTCAACGAAAGTACATTAGGGACCCTTTCCACTACACAGTTAGTGTACAATACCTACTATAATTAGCAAATTGTATACTTCATTGCAATGTGAGTCATATGTTAAATTGTTGGTACAAATAATAACGAATTCTTAGATAGTTACACTACACGTGTTCGGTTTTTTCAAGATATGAATTGTTTTTACGATTGTAAAATATATGAAACACTTTTGTTTTAATTGATTTTGTGCAAATATTTCTCACTTTTCCTTGCATTATTTCTCTTGTTGTAGTCATAAAGAAATTTAGAAATTTAATAAAAAGTTTCTTTGAAGCCTTCTCGATGGTCTAATTGGATTCTTGTGTATATTTAATATATATATATATATATATATATATATTTCGCCCTCCCTAGGTGTTACAAATTTCTTAGTCTATCTAACATACCCTTAATATGCTTATATATTTTTTATTTCAACAACGCTTAGCATCCCGATTTGAAGTTAAATTTGAATAATTAGTTTAATTAAAATTTTAAATATATATATTATGTAATATTAAAATTTTACCCAAACTCTGAGCAATAATTAATCTGGATAACACAAACTGGGGACACAAACACCTTTTTGGGAGTCGAACCTTACACTTTTCGTTCAGCAGTCGGGGTCATTAACCACTAGGCCCAAACCTCATAGGGGGGAAAATTGGAAAGCAATACATATTAATTAATTAATAAATAAAAATATTAATTATTATTAATAATCAAAATAAAGCTTTATTAGGGCATGACACAAGAAAGTTTGGGAGACACTACTAGACCAAGCTCATAAAATATCTGCTGTACCCCGCTGCTATTTAACAAGTTTCTGATTTCTTTGTCGTTCATTGTTTTTGCTTGTATTAAGATGACCTACTTTTAGAAAATTTTAACATTCAATGACTCTAAATTAATAAAATATTAATATACAAAAATTTAAATTTGATAAATTTTAATATACATGACTCCCTCAACTTATCTTGTGTTATAATTGACATTTCAGACCTATTACGTTTTTATTTATTAATTATAATATCTTAATTTTAGGCAATAATAATTAATAAGTATAATAGATATAATAATTATAAAGTTGTATTAGATAATAGGTAATATTTACTTATTATTTTACTAATGATAACTTGGATTATGAATGTTTATGAGGGGCAGGACAAAAAAGTTAAACTTTGTAACCATTGTATATAGTTTTGCCATAAATATTGTAACAAAGAAAAAAAATATTTTTTTTATTGCAAGTAACATTTATTACTTTTACAGTGTGTTAGTTTAATACACAAATATAAAACAATTAAAAATGTGAAAAGCTTATTCGAACTGGCGTCAATTGCTTTGAGCATAAATACTGTCTTTTTGTTTGTTAAAATGTTGCTAAATTGTAAAATTTTTCTCATCTGTAAATATTTTTTTTCTGTGACCTTCCTTTGCGTACCGCTTCAGTAGTTGTTTCGATTTTACCACCCTATTGATCTTTAATTCATCAGCGCGTCTCTTATAAGTGCAGGTCCTAAACCATCTCTTACGCAACATGGGAGTAGGTGCTATCTTCATTTCCCGAGATAAAATCTTTTGCTTTCGAACAGAATTTCGTCGAATTCTTCCTCGTACTGCTTTGACAACCTTTTTCTCTGTCACAGCCAGATCAGACAGACAGACAGCCAGATCTTTCTCTGTAACAAACAGAGGAAGGCTCATTGTACCGGTTGTATTAATAGCCCGGTACACAAACATTTGACTAATACCAAGTGTATGGAGCATTGCATTTGGCTCCATACCTAGTTTGTGTAATGTTCTCTTTATCACCCCACTCCATTTTAATATCGCAAAATATCGTACAATGTATTTGCGCCAAAATGAGAAAACACATTGAACAATTGTATAAAAATGACAGATTCCAAATTCAAATGTAATATATATTTTTTAATTGTAACAGTATTTATGGCCAGGCTAAGTATATACATTTATATGTGTATATATTATGAAATTCTTAATTTACCTATGATTGAATATATATGTATTTTTGATACCTATTAGATATTAATTTTTGCACTTAATATAACTTTAACTTTGGGTGCAATATTTTCTAAAAAAATAAATATTTTTCCTTACGTATTTATATTTATAATAGAAAAACACACCAATTCAATTTTAATGTTAAAATGTACTTACTACTTATGGTTCAAAAATATTTTCAAGTATCAATATATTATGCAAATATTTTATTTTTCGGCGTAAAAATTTTTGAAAACGAATCAAATCTTTTTACTGTAAGACATATTAAAATAAATATATATATATAAATATATACAATATGTGACTTAATAATAAAAATATAAAATTTGATGTTGTAATTAAAAACCACTTTCACAATAAGATATATTGTATAAAATAAATAGAAATCCAAGGTCTGGATAAAGAATCCTTAATTCAGTGACATGCTTTCATATAGGTCAGGTTCAGAAAATTGGGTCACATGAATAGGGGTTTGATATTGGCCTTCAGTTGAACTGTAGTAGGTACTATATAAGGTATATATGTGCATTTCGTTCGATTTTAATCAATCTTTCGAATTATAAAACGATTTAATAATATTATTATAACAAAATAATATATATATATATATATATATATATATATATATATATATATATATATAGTATTGTTTATATACATGTTTAAACAATATTCTGTATTACCAAAATACTCTTAAAACATGACACGAATTTCTAGGTTTTAAATTAGAAATACTTACATATGTATATATAGAGTTCGGTTAAAATTCACGAATCTTCAAATCAAGTGCCTGTTTCTTTGTAACAGAGTTGGGTAATAGTGTTTTGTTATTCCATACATCTATACTGGAGCGAGATATATACCAGCTCTTTGTTCGGTTAAATAGGTGAAAGTGTCTTTGTGGCGAATTAAGATAGTGGTATTTTGACGATTTTATATACATGTATATATATATTTATTATTTTTTAAGTAATCGTATACTTACGTAGGAAAATATTCTCGTAAAATAATTTACAATTCCAATCAAAAACTTTCTTAAAAAAAATCTTTGTGTTTTATATTTAATAAAAGTAATTATTCCATAACTAAATTAATACTTTTCAAACAAAACAATTACCTACAATGCTTTTGTTCTCTGAAATAGTATACTAAGCGTCATAATACTCAGAGGTGGCCTAAATACGGGAAGATGAGCTATCATTGACCCACTGACCCAGTGCACTTGGCTTGAGCACCCTAAATATTCCGCCCAACCCCGCCCAACCCCGCTGAACCCCGCCCTACCCCCGGCCTCTACACCGCCCCACACGCACTTTCCTGTAATCGAATATAATAAATGATTCGTTCTACATACATATTTTAATATTTCAATGGTCTTTCATTATTTTACTTTTATGTTAGTAATATCGTTTGAATTAAAACGATTTAGTTTTTAATTTTTGTTTCTGAACTAAAAAGTAATATAAAGAATATAGCTGTAGTTGTTTCTAGTTACGTATATTTTTTATTTGAAAAGATATGTCATTATATTTCGTCGCATGCCCACAGCCAATCCGATACAGGGTTGACATTTTGTCAATATTGAATAGTGTTGTCTATTTCTAAATTTAAATATTCTTGTCTGGGTCGGATAGATTTGCTTATAGTCTGTTACTTAACATTTAAATAACAATATTTTGTCTTAGAAGTATGCCAAAAAGACTTCGTATTGTTATTTTAATAAATAATATCCAACACTTGCCACCTTCTTTAGATTTGACTAGGTATACAGTCACTCAAAATTATTAAAAATCTTAAGTAATTTTTTATCTTGTATATTCATAAACTGATTGTGTTTGTAATTCTTTATTTTTAGTTTCTTTATCTTACGAGTTTAAAGTTTTGATTATAAAAGTCATAGGTCACGTTAGATCATACTAATACTTTGGAATATATATTTGATTTTTCTTAAATGATTATTGAAAAACGTTTGTACTTAGTACTGCCTTTACAATAGAGGAAATGAAACCTCCTTTCAATTTCAAAATTTCAATCTTTATTCTGACAATATTCGTAATGTCAAACATGAAACTAAAGTGAATAATGAACAGGCCCGCATAAATGTATTGTTTTAGAATATGTTAAATAGCGATAACACAATTGGCGGAGCGCCTATTACTACATAGTTACGATGCGTTACATCCACTTGCGTCAACCGACACGGGGAAAGTGTGACGTCACACGCGCATGCGAAGAAAGCCAAGTTGCGCCTGCGACTGATCCACTCTTGTTTTCGTAGGAGGCCGCGACGTCTGGGCGATAGCGAAAACGGCCATACCTACTGTCACTTTTTTATCCGGTATTCAGGTCTTGATTATGAAATCGAATCTTATTGACTCATTGCTTGTATGCCGTGTGCTTTTCTTGGTTGCGGATATGGAGGGCAAGTCTTTGGTTGTTACGAGACTAAAGTATCTGTTTTTTTTTGTGTGTGTGACATTAAGTCTGTCTCTTATTGGGTAATTTGTATTCGCATAATTTCTATTTAGAGCATACCTAATATATTAATTATTTTTTTTATAAAGCTTTTGACTTTTGTTTCTTTTTTTTCTATCAAGTTATTGTTTCTTCTCTATTTTTAATAATATCGTTAAATGTAGGTGTTTATTACTACATGTGACATGCGTGCTCTGTGGTCGGTGAGTGCATTAGGACTCAGTCAGCACAAGGCTGTCACAGACAGTCACTCGTTCGTGACCCGTTGACTGATTTTAACTAAAACCAGGTCAAGATCTTTAATTTAATTTGCTTTTGGTATTGAGTTTTTCTCTCATTTTACTATTGTTTCGGTAAAATAGATTAATTTTCAAATTTTATGAAAATAGTCTACTATATTATACCGCTTTGGATAGTTTGTCTTGCTCTTCAGTATATGTCCTAATATGTAAAGTAAATCTAAACTAATCTTACTATAAAGTAGTTTATATTAAATAAAGGCTGAAGATTTGCTAATATCGTTACTAAGATCTATTATTTAAAGTAATAAATATTAGTCAATTAGTTTCTGCAAAATTGTAAGGTACCAAGGTGGTCGTGACGACATCACCAGTACAATGTGTAGTTGGTATCGCGCGACATTTAGTGTGCGAACGTAAACATAAGCTCGTTGTTCGCGGCAACCCTGCCCTGCTGTGGCACCGCGCGCAACTGGGTCAGTGGGCCGCCCCCCGCGCCGTCCCCGACCGCGCGGTGGCGCAACCGCGCGAACGCGCACTAACATAGACCTGGATCGCGGGAAAGTGGGTCACCGACTCACTTTCACTTATTACATGGGCTCCTAATCGTTTTCCATTGTACGAACGGGCGGGGGTTCGCGGGTAGCGGCGGGGCGCGCATGCGGGAGGCGCCGGCACGCGCGGCATTATCGCCGGCCGGCCGCCAGTCGATCGCGGAAAGTCTACCGAGCGGCACGTGTGCCGCAACGATACCAACACCGATGCGATCGTAGAGACGCGCGTAATCAACAAATTGTATCTACATTGCCACACCGTTTTCTTTCGTTGTCTCGTGTTTGACATCAGAATAGAATTCTTACAAAAGTAATATAGGAAAAAATGTGCTGGATTTATGTGTCTTTAAGTATAGTGATTGAACAGGTGCAGCCCGCGAGCGGCAGATAGTGTTGCGGTCAGACCGCCAGTGAACTCAGTGACTGTGTGAACGTTGTCGCGGTTGAACGCCGCCGTAGGGATTTGTATAACCAGCCGCTAAGTGCGGCCGAGCATGACGATGGACCAGCAGACAGGCCTCATGTCTCTAAACATGTCCCCGTTCGATCTTAGTCCGGGCCCTGAAGGGTCGGGGTCGGGCAGCGGACCCTCAGGTGCCTCCCAGCAATACGTGCCACAGGGCGCCGCTTACCAATGCACGTCAGACCAACAGCCTTTTGGCTACGCCAACTTGGATGCTTCATATCTATTTCCAACAGGTGCCGGAAGCGAACCTGGAGCTTATTTGCCTGCAGCTGGTACAGTTTGTGACCAGACTGACACAAAAGACGTGATAGAGGAGCTGTGTCCTGTGTGTGGGGACAAAGTGAGTGGTTACCATTATGGGCTGCTCACCTGCGAGTCCTGTAAAGGTTTCTTCAAGAGAACCGTTCAGAACAAGAAAGTATACACCTGCGTTGCAGAACGCGCCTGCCACATTGATAAAACACAGAGGAAACGATGCCCCTTCTGCCGGTTCCAAAAGTGTCTCGATGTCGGCATGAAACTTGAGGGTAAGTTCATCTGTATTTTACTTTAACCATACCAATCATTGAATTTAGTATACTTTCGTGATTCACATGTAGTAGAAGTAGGTCAGGTAGGCGGGCAGCAGCTACCGGTCCGATGGTATTACATCATAAATCTGAAGTAAATTTATTGAGACCCAAAAGTTTGCGTCAGCAAAAAGGCGGTAATGGTCTTTTTTTTAATGTTTCGATTTAATGATCTCCTACAAGTCTTGAAAAATTAAGTAAGTCACGCTTACGAAAACATTCGGCTTACGAAGTCTGGTGATACAACTGTTACGAATTCAAAATTGCTAATAAAACGTCAAAGTTCTATAGATCCCTCAGGGCTGTCAAAACGACTCTAATTACTAAAAGTAATTGGAGTATAACAACATTTTGTAAGCGATTCCTTAGCTTTATAAAAGCTTTTCAATACATATAAAAATTAAGAAGGATGTTTACTAATTAGAATTAGGAATTTCGATGTACTAAAAATGATTTAATTATTAATTTGTATAAAGTATAATATTTAATTGATCCTAATATAAAAACTCCAAACAAAACAGACAGGCTTACTAACTGATTATTTAAATATCTTTAATGTAATAATGAGTTCAAATTTCTCAAATTTAAGTTTTTATTAAATATGTCATACAGAAAATAATGTCTGTATTCTTAAATTACTACTGTCTTTTGGAAAGTGTATAATATATTGTATACATATACAATATAAAATTATATATAAAACCCACAGTAAAATATAGGTTATAGAAGTTAAATATACTGGGCGCGTGATATCAAAATTATTTCTGCAGCTGATCGGCCTACACACCAATTTCCATTTATATCACAAATGGTTGCACAGTACACAGTATGTACTGAGAGCAAACAATATTATAGGAAATACCTATAAATTGAAAAAAACATTTCAGCCTTATCTATCGAATAAAATTATCATGCTTAATATTATGCATGTTTTAAATAACATTTATGAAACACGTAACACTTCCCACAAAACCTATTTGATTATTATACGTTTTATTATATTATTGTTATATCGTATAATTATACTTTATATTATATACCGATTCTTAATTAGCACGTTAATAAGCTCACATAAACAAGTGTGACGTAAGGTTTGTAAGTTTCGATATCAATAGAGTATCGCTTTTGATTAAATTGCTAACTTTAACTACCTAAGTCTATCAATAATTAATTTGATATTCTAGGTTTAAAAGTTACGCAACTATGCTTGCCCTTGCATTTTTATTATATCAAATAAAAATTATGATTATAATAAATATACAAAAATTGCGAAATAAAATTTAAGTAGTTTCTTTGTAGTAATGAATGAATGAAATATGATGATTATGAAAATATAAATCAATGAATTAACAATAATTAATTTGTAGCAATATTTTCGAGGTCAATGCTGGTACTGAAGGAATAGCAACGTGTGTCATTTAATTATAAACATAGTTTGACACACATGTTTGTCCTTTAGTTTAAATAGCATTTGGCAAGTAAAGTAGGTCTCAACAAATACGGCGATTAACAAAGTCATAATTATTATGCGGGTGTATGTTAAAGAAAAGACATAAAGGTGAAGTACAGGTAACAATTTTAAAGGTTAATATGTAGTTAAGCGATCGCAAGGGGCGTAGTATGAAGCGCTGATCGTTCTAAATTTAAAACGCGCGCGGCCGCAGAGCGCCCTGACCTACTTGCGAGCGGGGCCGCGATGCGGCGCGCGCGCTGCTGTGCGTGTATGTACGCAACGCGAGGTTGCCGCTGTGTGCGTGAGCCATTCGCCATTGCTAGTTTCGCCAGATGCTGCGATGTTTGCAACATTCATTACTTGCGCTGAAATTTGAATAAATATTATGATAAAGAATTTGGCCCATCCCATATAATATTTTTATTTATCTGTGTTATTGTATTATATTTCAGGAATATAGAACCTTGAACTAAATTGATATGATAAAAATAAATATACCCGTGTAAGGTTTGTTTATTTAGAAGTTTGTAATCATTTGAGGTCACTTAAAATGAGATCGTAATTAATATCAATGATTGGTTGTAACCTAATTTATATTATATAATAACATTGGTTTAATTTAAAGCCTATATATAGGTTTATTCTACTAGGTGTAGAGCTGGCCTCAAACTTATGCCATACATGGGCCATGGTCGGCAATTATCGTGATGGACAATAGTAAAATAATCGTCCGTCATCGGTAATGTTCGGCTAACGATGCATGGAACTTCAGACGAAATCTATATTTCATAAAAGCTTTGTTTTTTATATTAATATACTTCGTTGCAAGACTCCAAGCCTCTCGAATCTCGAATGTTTGACGTCAGGCTCATGATTACGGAACATTGTGAAGCTTCCAACGCTGTTGTCAATCAGGAGTGTTCATGGGCCATTGTGTAGAGTCGCCTTTATGTTTAGATGATCCCTGAAACGAATTGTTTGAATATACCCGTAATTATACTTTTATCACTAAAATAAACCCATATATTTTAAGCAAACAAACAAGTAATGTTGACATTTATATAGATGAGAACTCGCAGTATCTAAATGAAGATAATTACGTATTATTCATTATTAAGTCTTCTGTATTAGATGAAGTGTGTATTACCTCAAAGTAGTAGTTCCAAACTTTCATTTATTACAAAAACTCATACTTTATAGTTATTAAAATAATAATTGAATGAACGATTAAAAAAATTATATATTTCTGCAAGTATATAGTTCCTAATTTCCTTATCTAAACTGAAAATATCGATTTAATTTTTAGTTAAACATATTTTTTAAATATAGAAAATACAACTAAGCAAGATTATATTTTTTATTATTTAATAATATAATTATGAAATATTTTTTATTTTATTTCTTTAAGTACATTAAATATTACGTAGGTATACATTCTGCTTAAAGAATTTAGTATTCACTGGGATTTACGAAAGATATAATCTTAACGTTTTGATATTTTAAGTACCCTTTAAAGATTAAGCTCCCTTAAGTTATACTTTCTATTATATTACTAATATAATATAAGTACTTTTATATTTAAAAAGCACAAAAGTTTTGGTCAAAACTTTAGTGCTTAATAAATATTATTTTGATTTTAAATCAATGCCAAAATTGTTGTACAAGTACCGGTCACAGTAAATATTACCAATCTTTCGAAATAAGCAATTTTAAAATTCTTTAAAAATAGAATTAAAAGGATTAAAAAATATATTGAGAAATTTAGTTTCTGATATGTAATTCAGAAAGTAGATCACAATTCAAATTATATGTAACGCAATGAAACATATGTAAGATGACACAATTCTCACAAATCGCTCGACCTCAATAACTGTTGCGAGAGGCTCAGTGCCTGGCCGAACTGCACCAAGCCTTGTGCAACCTAAGCGCTGAACGAACAGCGCTAGCTCCTCTACTATAATACTATCACCCACGCAAAAAAAAATTGGTGATTTATTAATCTTGGTACATGCTACCATCTAAAAAAGTCTATTTTATAGGTTTAGGTTTTTTGTATATTTTTTATTAAATATTTATCATATTGATAAATCAATTAAATAAAAATATAATATTTTGTAAATAAATATCTGTATATTTAAAATTATTGAGAAATGATACTTCAGTTACGTAAACGTATTTCAACCAAGAACTCAAAACCTGCTGCGGCTTAAGAAATCTGTATGAAATGGTGTCTTGAGGAACGAATTTCATTTATTTTTAATGATTTAATACTTGAAAATAGATTATGTCAGAGGTCAATTATTAAGAAAAGTACGAAAGGAGAGTCTAATAAGGGTTGTAATGCGCCGGGTGTGCGCTAACTCCAGTTAGTTTCAACACAATTGCGCCGGTGGGGTGCGCTAACTCCGGTGAGTTTCAACACAATTGCGCCGGTGGGGTGCGCTGCGCAAACGCCGTTTCATAAGACGCCTCGCTGTACCTGTCGCAATGGACTACCCAAATGTGACCTGAACACGTATCACATCAGCTCCATGGCTGTACGCGTGGAAAATTTAAATGCCTCCTTACTACGAAATATTTTGTTTATATAAAAGATTGATTTCGGAAATATATATGTTCTATTGATACAATAGTGTGGTGGTTTTGAATGTATGTAAGTTATCAGCTTATAAGCATTCTCTATTGCCGGCTATGTCCAATGATCAAATTGTTGTAACATTGATCTTCAGGAGATCAGTCAAAACAATTAAGATCAGATTCTATTTCATCTGATCTGATTTGTTTGGTATTTGTAGTTTCTCTTGGTGGCTCAGCCAGAGTAGCCACAAAACAACGAGTATTATAATAATAGTTGTTACACGGATCGCTGCTCGCCCTGCGCATGAAACCTTACGTAACACACCGTCATACTCACACAATGCCCGCTCTACCGTTGAATACTTTGTATGATTCCCATGCTTTGATGGCATAAAACTTACATACTTTGCTGTAATATTTATTACCGTGGTAATACTTATTGGAATCTTTTAAGATTACAATATTCCAATAGGAATTACTTCTTGAGATCGTGAAGTGACGTTTCGAATATTTAATTTAGTGATGAGTTTACTTTCATTGTAACTATAAGTACAGTGGTTACTACTCAGAAGTGCAGTTCGGGGTTAATCGATTAAAACTTTAAATTTATATTCGATCCTGATCTAAATACTGTTTACTACTCGAGATATGAGTCACACACCATTTCTTGAATTATTTTCATTTATCGATTCATAAAATTTGTTTCATGGAAGACATCTAAGATGAATTGATATCCACTTCAGATCTCGGATTAGAGATCGGTTATTAATTTCAGTCGTAACGCGCTCGCGAGCGACAGATGTTAGATCACAATAAAAACGCGCGCGCCAGCATACTATTTCGGCGCGCTGCCTTGACCCGAATCGGGTGTTTCGACAGAGCGGCCTCGCACACCAGGCCTTTCTATTTTTTAGGTATTACCTGTCTTATTATTACGACAGACCTAGGGGCGTCGCCATCTTGAAAAGATTTTGGTTCACGGACGTCTTTAATCGCCCCGTAACGCCAAAATTGTACCGTTCTTGTTAGATTCGAATTGTTTGAATACAACACTAGCTTTTATATTATCGCACGTTAGTGTCGACTACAACAATTATGTAACAACATTATCTAGGTCAAATAAGAATCTAGTTTGATTCTCATCAAAGACATCGACTTAAACACATGGATAAGATCTTGACACAGTTCGGTAGATGATCGGTGATGATTTATCTCGGGCCTCGGTGTTGTGTAACGAGCTCTTCGCTATCTAGGCCCGCGATCGTACAGTCGGGAAGGTCTCGTGGCCGCTCGGCTCGCGTCGGAGCCGTCCGTACGGAACGCAAGCGCGGCGCGGGGGACTCTTTCAGCCTTGACCAAGTTTCAGCGACTCGTCGGTACAAGGAGCGATTCCCACCTCCTCCCGTCGTTTCGGAACATACTATTTTTTTATCTCGATGACACGATTACTTCATTTAACGGCCCTGCTTTATCCAAGGTCGAAAATTCATTAATAATTTCGAACCCGAAAGCTTGACGCGCTGATAGAAAACGCTAGAGTTGAGATCAAATTATCCGAGTACGTCGCCTACTTCGACCTTGACCCATCTGCGCCAAGTGGGTCATAGATACGTGTAGATAGGATGTTAGTTAAGCATCTACGTCTATTTCTGGTCTCCGCTTGTTTGTCATAGTGTCGCATATTTTTTGATTTGTAAAAATGACCTTGACCTTGATCTAGTTTAGTCGTGTATTAAACAGCTGACCTCGTTTACAGTATTATCGGCTCCTATCGTGTGCTCATTATAATAACATTAGATAGTCTAACTAGTAAGTCTACCTAATTCCGATTTTAATGATCCCTCAATATTCGATCGATTTCGACGAGCACTTTTATATCAACCTTTTTCCTGTTTACGTCTCTATCTCAGAATATACACTTCTAAAAAAATACTTTAACTAATATTACAACTATATCTAATATTCACTCACTTGGGAAATAAACTTAACTGCAAATAAACTAACTGAATGTACCTATACCAATATAAATTAGTCATAAAACACCTACCTTAGTCACAGTATCCGGTTAACGAGTTAGGAAAATAATACATTTGATTCAAATTTAACTGAAACAGTAAATAGTTTATAGATTTATAAAGAACAAATCATTTATTAAACTTCACCGATATGTTAATGCCATGAAATTAAATTCACAAATTTAAGTATTTATATCAAATATTTCAATAAATATCCATATGTTAATATATTGTAATAATTATAATAATAAAAGTTAAACAGGAACAACCCTATCAAACTTGTTTCTAAAACTGTTTGGAAGTTTTTATACCGGATTCTTCGTTACTCCGTTACACGAACTGTATAAAAAATTTAAATGGGTGTCCATTTCATCCATAATAGAATACACATACAATAATATATAAACAATACATATTTAATAAATAAATTCATTGGCTATATATAAATTAGTTCATGAAACAGTCTGCAATACGAAACTTGTGGAATTGCAAGCACTTAAATTCGTTACGCTCTGTCTCTTTTGGATCCTTAGCTGGGCCCATAAGTGCATCCTTATCGCACCGACCGCGTTGGCTACAATAAAAACTGGTTATTTTTAACTCGTTGGTTGGGCGAGTCACCATTTACTGAAAGCCCCTTTTCCGTTCCTGGTTCAGATAATTATTTACAGTTCGCAATCTAGTTCTTGGTAATTATTTGACGGTTTTATCGATGATTTTGGAACATTGTCCCAATATAAACGTAATTTCACGTTGTATGCAATAACCGAATAGTTATTACTTAGTAATGGAAATAATTATGTTGGGTTTAATAATTATTTGGACTGTTTTCAAGCATCAAATAGTTTTCTTTGAAATATGAATAAACAGAAACTAAATTATCTTCAAGTTGCAATACATTTCAATGTAACTTAGAATTCAAATGTCTTATATCATGCCGTAAAGAATCAAAACGAACGTAAATTGAAGCTATAAGGAACGATTGCTCAAAATTTGGAATTCGGCCAGAATCATAAAGAGCGTTTGTTTGTATGTGTGTGTTATAAGGCCGCTGTCCTAAATATCAAGCCTTGGTTATTAAATATCTATTGAACCAATAACAGTGATGACAGGAACCCGTACACAACTCACCGTCTATCGGTATTTTATCATGTAAACCCTGATAAGGTGTCTATCCCAGCCCCGAGTTAAACGATTTCGGATGTTGATATAATATTTACAGATACGGATTATATTTAACGGTTTCATCATTTCAATATTATACTATATTAAAGTATATATGTTACGTAAGTTTGATTTGTATGTAAATGTTATTTTTCCCTTGTTGCAGCCGTACGTGCAGATCGCATGCGTGGCGGACGGAATAAGTTTGGCCCCATGTACAAACGCGATCGCGCCAGGAAACTGCAAATGATGAGGCAAAGGCAAATTGCAGTTCAAACACTGCGGGGATCCCTCGGCGACAGCGGAATCGTTCTCGGGTTTAATTCACCCTATGCGTCCGTGCCTGTCAAACAGGAAATACAGATCCCGCAGGTGTCGTCGCTGACGTCATCGCCGGAGTCGTCACCGGGGCCTGCGCTCCTGGCAGCCCAGTCCCAAGCTCCGCAACCACCGCCGCCGCCAGCTCACGACAAGTGGGAAACACACTCTCCACACTCGGCGTCGCCCGACGCCTTCGCCTTCGATGCGCCGGCAACCGCGGCGGCCACCCCCTCCAGCACCGCCGAGCCCACTAGCACAGAAACCCTTCGGGTGTCACCAATGATCCGTGAATTCGTTCAGACAATCGACGACAGGGAGTGGCAAAATTCACTGTTCGGACTCTTACAGAGCCAAACCTACAATCAGTGCGAAGTGGATCTCTTCGAGTTAATGTGCAAAGTGCTGGACCAAAACTTGTTCTCACAAGTGGATTGGGCGAGAAACACCGTGTTCTTTAAGTATCTAAAGGTGAATTTCCAGATAAGTATGTAAATCCTGTCCAAATCCCTGAACCTACTCCTCGGTGTACACCATTAGCTGGCGAATGTTGCGATAGTTTGCTATGCGATTTCATTTAAATTTCCAGTATATAAACCTTATTGTTATGTCATTGCGATTTCTTTATGAACCTTTAGCCATATAATAAGTTCCATGTCGCTGGTAAGTAGAGGCGCGTGTGACGCACCAGGCGGTGCGGTGTTAGTAGCAATCGATACCGCGGCACCCGCTCCCCTCTTTACCAACTGGGTCAAGTTCCCACGACAAGCATTCTGCCTACAGTTGCCATCGTTTTATATATTACAAAGGTACTTATAGCGGCCCAACTCATTCTAGATTAATGATAGTTCTGTCAACTGAATTCAAATAGAAATAATTAATGTTCGGTTGCATATTTGTTTTGCCTTTATTAGAAAGCTCTCCTTAGAAATAGCAAATTGGCAGATCGGACCTGGCCAGGAACCAGTAGAGAAGTACGGGCCGTCGACACGGTTCGTATCACGCTTGTTGTACGCTTACGCAAGAGTCGCAGCCTGTCACGTGGACATGCGACGTTGTCGGTCCGTACAACTCGTCGTCTCACTCCGACAGACAACTTCCATTCCACAACTAGCAATTTTCATTTGTTCCAAATGACGCGGCTTGTTTACGACCCATTCTCAGAATTAGGACGACCAATATGCGTACATGAATCTCACGTATATTTACAATCACTTAACCAAAACAAACTAGATTATAATCTTTCTATAGACCTATAATCAGCGGTAATATTGGTCGTAATAGTACAGGAAAGGAGCGACCCGATGTTGATGACCTACGCTTTCTCCAGACGGATGTGATGTAATCGTACGGGACGGCAACGCTGCACTTTCCTCGGCGCACTTGACACATTGCCCGTGGCCGACTTGCCGCGAGAAAGCACTTTTTACCCGCGTAACCAACCGCTAACGCAACTAGTTATGCGTTGCTTTCTCTTACGTAACTTACTATTAAGTACGGGAAGGACCTAACAGACGGACAGAAACATTATTTAATTTACATGGCTTTGTTTATTAATTGAAAGTTGATAGTAATATCTAATATTAAGTATTTTTTACTTGATTGTTGTTAGATAAAGTTATTTGTAGCTTAAGTTATATAAATTTTGTTTGAAAAAATATGACAAATATATAATGAAAACATATACACAAATTAATATTATATTAGCATACATATTTTAGTGAATTAACGCGATACCAATATTATCTGGCACGCGGTTGATCGATGTGACTTTGACCTACATATGGTAACTACGGTAGCGAGTAGCGTCTACCGTGTCCGGCCAAGGGAACGGCAACAACTGTGATGCAACCGCATTATCATATTACGCTTGCAAATCTTTTACTAAAACAAATACCTGTAAGGTCTCCGCGTGTTACGTAGCGATTCAAAATGGTCGAAGTCTGTTACTATAATTACGTATACAACAATAAATACTCACACATTTAGTATAAAAATAAAGTATGTAATTTAATCTTATCTGTGGGTATCGTTTCGATATATTAGGTAGTATTTTGACAGTCCAGTCCCATTCATCGTTGAGCAAGCCACCGATGTGGCAATCTGAGCTCTAAAATTCAGTTGTAACATTTCGTAAACGGCAAATTCAACACCGACACCGCCCCGTGTATTTTAATGCAACTCTGAATGTGGGTCACGGAGCTACGACGACTTGTCAGATAGCAGTTCGGCTCAAGATAACACAGAAATTGCTAATGTAATTGGCACGAACATTTATATTCACTGATACCGTGTGTTACACGGTCTCGTATAAACTAGTACAGACGATTATAGGCAGAATTATTGTTCAACATGAAACTTATTATATACCGTCCCCTATCTTACGATGGTTATTGACGAGTATCGGAGTGGATGATTATTTTTAATGTATTTTAAAAACTAACACTGCAAGGCGAATTTAATTTTTATTTACTTCGATACTCGATAGCTAGCTTGGTCTTAATAAATAATAATGTTCCCAATAAACAAACGTGTAGCGAGCATATAGCAATATTTCGTGTTTTGTTATAGGTTGATGATCAAATGAAGCTGCTGCAGAACTCGTGGTCGGTCATGTTAGTGCTGGATCACCTGCATCAAAGAATGCATAACGGACTGCCGGACGAGACGACCCTGCACAATGGACAGAAGTTCGACCTTCTTTGTCTCGGACTCCTCGGCGTCCCATCACTAGCTGAACACTTCAACGAACTCCAGAACAAACTAGCAGAACTCAAGTTCGACGTGTCCGACTACATCTGCGTCAAATTCTTACTATTGCTTAATCCTGGTTAGTATCTAATGTATTTTCATATCATTATTAGTCTTAAATGCTCAAAATGCGAATGATTTTGTTTTTTTTGTCTTTTCATCTGTTTGCCCTTTTCATGCCCATGTAATATTAAAAACCTAAAATTCAACGTTGTTTGTTTGAAGAGTTATTTTGGGGTTTCAGAGGTTAGAGGTATCGGGAACGTAAAATGCGTACGAGACGGCTACCACACAGTGCAGGCGGCGCTTTTGGACTACACGCTTACCTGCTACCCAGGAATATCGGTACTTATATAATTATTACATTAAATATACGTAACAGAGATAACATCACAGAAAATACGAGAATTAACCGGCTTTGTGTTATAATAGACCTCATTCAATCCAAACACAAACGATTACTTCATCTCGCTCGGCCTCTTACGCTAGTTTCGAATAATTTGGGTCACGTTACAAATAATCAAATTCTAGACGTTGTTATCAAAACTCCTTGGTGATTTTTATTTGTGGTGTATATGATGAAACTTTTTTTTCAGGATAAGTTCGGCAAGTTGGTGATGGTGGTTCCGGAGATCCACGCGCTGGCGGCCCGGGGGGAGGAGTACCTGTATCAGCGGCATTGCGCGGGACAGGCTCCCATGCAGACGCTGCTCATGGAAATGCTGCACGCTAAGCGCAAGTAAGTGTTGTCAAGTACAATTCAGTCGCCTATATAATAGATTTTTTATATATCGATGTGTGATTTTTGATTAGGGATTGACACGTTATTAGCATGGAGAAGTTTCCAAGAGTTAAACTAGGAAAAGGTCAGATTACTGACACCAAAAAAAAAATGACTTTCACTATAAAAGTTGCTCTTGAATATAACTCTGGTTGTTATTGCCTCTGGCTATTTAAATGAGAGTTGCCCAATCTAAAATGCCATGTCAGAATAAAGTCACTATTTGCAATACTTACATTCATAACAGCCTGTAACATTTGACTGAAACAGTGAAAGTATTTTCAGCAGATGCAAATAAATTTAATGATAATTTGTATTGTTTTTCATTATTTCCTTAAGTAATATTTATTTAACTCAATCAATAATTAAATGTTAATTTAAAGTTCAGGTTTTTTTATTTAAAAAATATTATGAATTTATAGTACCAAAAACAATAATTGTATGTAAAATAATGATTGTTGTTTTTTTTTATTTGAATACAAATAGTAATTTAAAATATATAAAAAAACAGTTTTTTATCAAATTATATATCTATTCTCTCCCAATGGATAATTCTTTAGAGAATGGTTTACTATAAGTGCTTAGAAATCATATTTATAAACTGACTTTATAAAAATGCGTTTTATTATTAGTTATTATTTCAACTATTACACAATATAAAATGAAAGTTTTATATTATTACGATATGACTTTGATAGTTGTTGGAGTATAACGTCTTTGAGAATTTAGCACATTTTTTATCTTTTAATAATATTCTGAAAATTTCTATATACAAGACATTTTAAAGTAAACTGTGAACTGAATATTTATACCGTACTATACTTATAAAAAAGTAACATTTCATTGACATTTTAAAGTTGCCAAAATTTAAATAATTATCCCGAATTGTTAAATAACAATATTAAACTCTGATGTTTATATAATAATTAAAATAATATTACACAAGTATTTCCAAGTATAATTAAGATAGTTCTAAGAACAAATTACTTACGCTCTGATAAACATTTAGTAGCTATCATTTAAACATTATTTGTTTCATCTATTTACATAATTTTTCATGATATCTATAATGTAAGGTAGTTTGAAATAAGTCGATATTACATTGAGTGAGAGAGAAATGCTTGCTGTCTCGTTCTAGGCCCAATGTCCCAGAAATGGTTAACCGGAGTGCGGAGCACACGTCGACTCTAGACAGATTGTACGTTATTCTATATAATTATATATGTAACACCTTAATATATAATATTGTTTGGAGATGCCAGCTCAAGTTTTAGTTTAATATTGGTTTCCATTCTTTGCTAAGTACTATATGAAATAACGATAAAATTTTAAATTATATACACAAAGGAAATCCCTATAATCCGTTGCAATGCTCGCCGATCACGGAGAGACAGATTTGAACCACGGATTAATCTTTTATATGTATATTCGAGTTCCGTATTTTGTAGATTTAATATTAATGATATAAAAGTGTCGTTATTTTCTAAGTATCTGGAGCTGGCAACTCGTTAAACATCATTGGCTTTATTAATTTATATTGATGTAAATATTTCTATATAACGCTATACCCACATTAATTATCCTTGCACCCATATTTATCATGGTGTCTATTGATATTTGTTTTTATTTAAATGTTATTTTTTATATATAAGCATGTAGCCTGCACTTTATTTTATTAATGAATATTATTGTTTAACCAAATTATATAAATATTTATATCTATAAACATATATATACATTTTATTGTTGTATTCTTGTTAATGTTTCTAAAATCTATTGGCATGATTTATTAATAATCTCTTTGATTAAGAGTAATCTATTCTATTAGAATACATAAGAGTTGAGAATAAAGTTTCTGAAGCAGGCTACAGTATTATTTATTAATAAATAAAATTAATATTTTTATACAGTTTAGTTAAGAAATATTACGTCAATATTTTCTAAATTTCTTTGCCAGCCTGTCTATATAATCCTATATATATTCATCAGTAAACATATAAACGATTCATTTAATTATATACTTAACAGAATTAAATAACAATGATAATAACTAACGGTTCTCTTACCATTTACGGTCACAGAACACTAGTCAAACATATAAAAGCACAACTGTAGACATTTAGTAAATATTTTTATATATTTATTTATAGTTAGAAGTGAAGTGAAGTGTGTTTGTGTCAGATGCGGTTTCCTGCCTAACGACACGATTCAGCCGCAATCGCCTCTATAGAGCCGAGTAAGCATAGGACTTTTGATATATACCGTACGCACTGTTCTATGTTGGCACATGTATATAGCACATCTAACAAGCTACGGCAAAATAACTCTTAGTTATTGTACATAAGGCATATATTGCAATGCGGCTTAATCGTTAGTTTTGCACCCTCAAGTATTAATTACCAGAAATAATATATACATAGGTATAGCTATAGGTTCACGAAAGCTTTATTCCTAAAGTAGAAGTATAAATAAACATTTAAGGATCTTAAAATATTATTTTTTATAATTTTTTCTAGCACTTTGAAACTAATCGTTCTTAGGAAGTGTACATAATATGGTGACGGTTGTTTTAAATGACACTCATCACGGTTTTTTAACATATATTTTAACCTCTCTAGCGTCGTATTGATGCACAAACATATTAAGTTATATAAATATAGTATAATATATAATTCTTAATTGTTCTTCTTAATTCCAGATCTTGAAATACCAGTGAAGCTTAAGCTGACATGAATGCAAAGTCTCCGATACCACATCAGATGGATTATCATTAAAAATATTACTTATATAGGTTTAGATTTGAATTGGTGTGTGATTAAAAATAATAAGTTATTTAGCGTCGTGCGCCGGCGCCTAGTCCCAAGCAGATAAGACGTTATCTGAATAATCTCTGTAACATATATACAAAAATATTTAACATCTCGTGTAGCTACGATTAATTTATTGAGCCGGCTATAAATGTTTCAAATTTAAATAAGTACCTATCTGTGTTAGATAAAAATAGCTTATCATAACTTGAAGTGTAGCGATGGAAAATATTACAATACATATTTTAGGAAAGCGTCTGTGATTTTAAATGATGAAATTGAACAACCGTTGTTGTTAGGAGCTGATTAAATGTTTAAAATAAGATGTGTATGCGTTACTTATGTGCAGGCGGGTTCAATGCCCGCGTGCTTATTGTAGTTAATGGGCTGAAAATATTTAAGATTTTATTAAAGTTGATATTTGAATATTAAATTTCTTCTATGTATATCACTATATCGTAAGAAAATTAAGCACGATGAAAGTCACGTTAAAATTTACAGTTGTTCCATTAAGATGTTTATCTAAATGTTATTAAAATTGTCTGTATTGATTTTATCGGCCGTACCAGTACAAATAATTATTAAAATTTCTGTAAATATAACTATATATAGAATTTAACAGTGATTTATGCTACTTATAATGTAATTATGTAAAATATTTCTCAAATACGTGCAAGAAGCCTTAAAAATCATAGATTTTTAATAAATATGGGTACTAGCGTCTACAGGTCTATGGCCGGAAAGGACGATGTATTTTTATAAATCATATTGTTCTTTATTAACATATATAATATGTTAACTGAAAGTACATTATTTCGTATTTTTCTAACATAAATATAGTAGTGTACGTATCTAAATATATTGATCAACTTGTGGAGAAGGTTATACATATTGTATTAAAATAATATTATGATATAGTGTTGTCATTGTGTGATACCTGCGTACATATGCGTTACAAATTTGATTTGAGAACGTTTTATTTTTATAACGGTTAGAAGCCAGGCATCGTGCTCTTGGTGATTTCATTTCTCTTGATGAGGCCTTTGTAATTTGGGTACTAAGGTATGATTTAAGTTTATCGAACATGTGATTGGCGGTTTGTGTAAATTGAATGTTTATATATTGTTATTAAATTTTAATTATCATAGAGTATCAGTGCACCAAGTGCGAATGTATAGTTGGTCGCATCAACGAGTAAGTACATGGTAGATTATGAGTGATTTTTTTTATTTTCTAGGCTTGTAAATCAATTATTATTAATAGATATTTGGCACCGTTTTTATTCTGTAAAACCGTCCAGTGAATAATAATTTAAAAGTCATAACATGCATTCATTTCGATTATAAATATTCATGTGAGCAAGTTTTTGGATGCAGGCGGTAGGCGCGAGTGATTGTGACGATAACTGTCGATATTCATACGACACTAGCTAGAGTACCTGGTGTGTCCTAAGTGAAGTCTAAATCACGTCTTATAGTTCCTGGAAATATTGTGGTATCACCCTGTAGATAAATCCGTTCTAATCACTGATGCAATTTTAAATACGTGCTTGATTTGTTAGCTGTTTTTTTAATCATGCTTATATTTTTATAGGTATCATTCGATAACCCCAAGCGTTTTTAAGATGTAACTTTTATTATATGTATATTATGTATGGTGAAGCTGCGGATTGAATGATATAAGTTAATACAAGGTCAATCGGATTTATTTTCAACTTGTAACTGTTATGAAGTTTTTAATCACACGCACAGACAACGCAGCTTCACGAGATATACGTTTTATCGATTGCAAAGCTGATCTGTGATGGTATGACATAGTTAGGTACATAGGCTGTGTGGGTTATACTTGTCCTTTTTTTGGACAGGAATGCAGATTATGACCAATTTTATAGTAAATTCAGATTCCACTTTAATAAATCACTTCTCCCTCGGCACATGAGTGTATGTAACATCTTTATCACAAATACCCAATACTTTTCTCCAAAAATATATTCTCACTCATTACCATGATGTTACCATTTGTTCAGTATTTATATATGTATTTATATTTTAGTAAATTATAATGAGATTTCCAGTATTATAACACTTGTTGAAAATTATCTTGAAGGTATCATTTACTATATATTTAATACCAGTGATGAATTAAATCCGTTACCATTTGTAATTATTTTATAGTTCTTCAATGTTAGTAAATCATGTAATAGTATATTTATATATTGTATCAATGAAATGTATTCATACATAGTGGTGATAAAAATTAAGTCGTGTGCCATTAGTGTATGTACGAGGTGCGTAGCCTGCTGACCTGTGGTATACATTGCTTTTGTGTCAAAATAATTGTTGGTATTGTTTTAATTAAAATAACATAGACAATAACAGCTTTTAAGGTGCCAGTGTTCATTCTATATATTTGATACTTGTCCGTTTGCTACTCTGTGTCACGCGCTTGAATTTTAAAACACGATGAACTATTTATTATGATCGAAATATATATATTGTGTATGCTTAAAATGTAACTACTGTATAGTTTTAAGGTTAGTTTGTAATATACAGAATATGTTGTACTTTAGCTGTCGTGTAAGTAATATACATCTATATTTATGATTAAAAATTATAAGTATTTTAAAGTGGTAGGATACACGCTGAGTGTTCTTTGTAAATTTAATTGATCAGTTCAATTAGGTAAGTGAGGTAGAAGGCGCTCCGCCCACCCGGCTATTGTTTCTTCGCTCAGATTCGTTCTGCCCCGGCCGCGTCTATCTCGGTAGTCTATTATCATCACATCTCATTCGACGGTAGTTTACATTTAACAAGCGATCGGTTATTGGTGCGATTGTATGCGTCACACACATTCCAAAATAACACTAATAGTAACGCTTAGTGACGCACGACGACGCGTTACAATTTTGTAAGTTAACCACTTTGTTGTTCATTAATGATAAGTTAGATTTAATCTCAGTCGATGTTGTTTATTTTAGTCTGTGTATAGTATTCTCTCGATTTAAGTTTATGATGTGTAAGGGTGTGAATTTGAGCGAATCGACAGGCCTAAGCCTGATGGGTTCATGTTAGTTGTAAATTTTAAGTACCTAAGCGATTCTGTTGCACCTAAATTTATTTCGCGAGCCGTGTTAGTTGTATTTTCTTAAGTAATTGTAAATATAGGTAGGGCGAGGTAAACAAAGTTTTCATTTAATCTAAACTATTAATTGTTGAATTTAACATAATGGGGCTGGCAGAAACCAATGCAATGTCGCATTTGCTATTAAATAAATCTAAGTAACACTAAAGTAATATGGCTATTTATGTTTCACTGTTATAAGAGCGATGAGGCCACGAGTCGGAGACGGGCCTCAGGGAGTGTTAGGACGTATCCGAGTCGAGCGTCGCTCTCGGGCCTCGTCCTCGGACGCCCGCGCCCGGCCTCTAGAACGCAAATCGGAACGCGTCCCTCGCATCTTGGTCCAGTGACCTCTATAATTATTATTATAAATTATAGTTCTTACATACTTAAGTACCCCACATAATTTAGCCGCAAAAGTTAAGTGTAATCTACTCCAATATTAACTGAACAAACTAAGATAAGTTTTTTTATTGATTATAAGTGTTTGTTCTAAACAAAGACTTTTATTTCATCATTTGATATTAATGGGTGTAGTTAGTACAATTGTATTATAAAATACTTTTATATTAATTACTATTAACTGCAAGTTTTCAGATTGTTGGTATGAAAATATAATTTTATACAACAAGTTCAGTTAATGGTGGAGTGTTCCAATATTTACCGCAACAACGTTGTGCCGTGTCATTACCTCACGTCTTTTGTACATTGAAAAATAATAAATATCGTTGTCGCTAAAAGCTATAAACTTATTTTTATTGGTCATTTTTTTTAAATGTCATTGAGTTTGAAAGTGTAAGGACAACAACGATCTATTGTAGGCCACTTAGACACATGTATATATGACGACGCTCGTACATCGTCAGTATATTTATTTTCTTTGTGAGACGCACGTACGCGCCGGTGGCGCCGCAGCGCTGCCGACCGTTATTGTAGAAATAAATAATATTTTCGTTTAACCTGTTGTTTGTTTTATACCAGCCACTAATTTAGTTAACTTCTTAAAAAGGACACGTTCGTCCCACATGCGCAAATTATGTTTTGAAGTATACTTTTGTATTTTCTAATATTAAGATATTATTGCACTGTTTTTGTGACATCTTCTCAAACATTACTGATAACCTACACATTAAATACAGGTTATCATTTATTATTTGATCCCATTTAGTGTCACATTTTCATTCTGAATCAATAACATATACGATAATGAAAATATAGTAGTGAGAAAAAAAAAGGCCTAAGAGTATTTAAAATTTATTATTGCATTCTCAAAGAACCATCTAGACGTATAGTTTCGCCGTTGAGCATAGTGTTCTGAATGATACTCTGTACTAACAACGCGAACTCATGGGGGTGACCCAAGCGTGAGGGAAAAGGAACCCCTGCCTCTAACTCGCGCAGTACTTTCTCAGGTAGTAGCTCTACTAGAGGTGTCCTGAACATACCTATAAACAAATAAAAAAAAATAACTATGTAAACTGAAATTATATAGATTTAAAGTTAAGTATTTATGTGATCTTAAGCCCGAGAATGTGTATGCAAAGATTAATATTTACCTAATGGAGATATCACATATCTTTGTAGATAATTTTGAAACCATTAAGTAGGTTACAAAAACGTTTATTTTAAATAAACAGATGTGATAACATATTTCTGGACTGGAAATAATCTAAATCTATGTTAAATTACAGAGCTGAAAATACTTTTCTAAAATGTAAAAAATAAATAAAAATTATGCAAGCTCAAATTTATAATTGAAATTTGAACAGCAATTCTGAATATGATTGATCTTTTACCCCAACATTAACATACATTTATAAACATTATGGACAGAAAAACATAATTAAATATTAATAAATTGTATTTTGACATTGACTAGTTCATTGTTCAAAATGTTAAAAAAATTTTAATATACCTGGTGCGATGGTTACTATTCTGATACCCTGTTTTGCCAGGTCTCTTGCTATTGGTAGCGTCATGCCTACTATACCTGCTTTGGATGCTGAGTAGGCAGCTTGGCCTATCTGCAAAAAAGATATTCTGCACATTTTGTCTAGATGAATGTTTGATATCCGACTATGTTAAATATAACAAAAAAATATCAAATCATCAGAATATATATATGTACTTTCTAAAAAGTAATTGATATATATAATTTTTTTGTAATTTTATATAATAGTAGGTGGTTTATCATTTCATAAATATCAAATTAGTATCAACTCAACATCAAGTTAGTAAAAGAAGTTTGCAATAAGTATTTGTGTCCTTAAATGCATTAGATTATTACACCAATTTAATAAACTACAAACCTGTCCATCAAAAGCGGAAACACTGGCTGTGTTAATAATAACTCCCCTCTGTCCATCTTTATCAGGAGCATTCTTACCAATCAACCCGGCCGCCAGACGGATAACATTAAAGGTACCTATTAAATTGACCTGAAATAATTGGGAGTATTTATTCTATGATATGATTAATAATGTTATGTTGTCATTTTATTCAGTTATTAGTTACATATTTTTCTCAAACCATTTATTCTGATTGTAATGTAAAAAGTTGTTATATCTGAATACACACACCTCTATAGTCTTTTGGAAAACCTTCAGATCAAATGGCTGGTCCTTCTTGAAGTTGTAGACTCTACTCGCCGTTATAATTCCAGCACAGTTTACTGCTACATCCAGTCTGCCAAACTTATCAATGGTAGTTTGTAGAGCATTCTTTACATCTTCCTCTGAGGTAACCTGTAAGCGGGATTTTAATGGTTCATTTATAATACTTTGTATAAAACCTCATAAGAATTCAAGGGCAAACTCCAAATACATTATTTTTTTATTATATAACTGTCATGTTCATGTTATGAACATTAGTATATGTAAGCTATGAAAATTTGTTTTTCTGGCGAGTAGAATAGAAAGTGGTCTATAATATCAATAAGTATAAATTACTAACGTCAACTGGTACGAAAGCGGCATTCCCTGCAAGTTGTTTCGCAGTCTCCTGACCCTTACTATTTGGAAGATCGCAGATGACGACTCTTCCTCCATTCTTTACCAAGTGTTCAGCAGTTCCTCGACCGAGTCCTGACGCGCCTCCAGTTACCAAACCTACAAGACCCTAAAGTAAAATACGATTCGTTCAAAATTATAATAATTGTTAAAACAAACGATACTTTGCAATTTCACATTAAGTTCAATAATAACTTTAACCTACTTTAAACATTTTGATAGAATTACCGCGGGAATACCCTAACTATTTGCAGCAATCAGCAATGATATTAGATGTAATAAAGAAGTTGTACTTTATATCATTGAATTCACGTAGTTCAAATTGTGACGCGGATTGCGTAACTTCCTTCCAAAATTTGATTACAATAAAAAAAACAGTTTAATATACCGTTATCAACATTCTGTTTTAGATAACAATGTTTAAATAATATCACAGTTTACTTACATTTACATATTTTTAAGACCTACAGTTTGATGTGATTAATTAATTGTTTTTGTTTTGACGTATGACATTGATATATTGTTCGAGTGTTGCCAAACTGGGGCTTTTTGTGCTGTACTAATCTTTTGCCAAAGGCTAGTAATTTAAATCAATATTATTATTGTCTGTTGTATTTTATTTTAATTTCATTGTATTCATTTTTATTTTTCCAAGGATTTGTATGATTATTGTTCATGATTATTTTTTATTATTACTTTTTGTATTTAACCTACAAAGTTAAAATACAAAGAAATATACAATAACATAACAAAGTTAAAAAGTTAGTCTTTGTTAATTGATTTGATTGAATGAGTTTATATGCTGATTAAGATGAAATTATATAGAACCACACTAGGACCCTTACAATCAGTACCATAAATTGACTTTTAATAAAATATTAGAATAATGTTACTTATATCCCTGATTTGATCAATAGTTCTGAATAGTTTTTCGTATTTATATGTAAAATATTTATTTATAAAATTCTGTTTCTTTTACAGTTTTTAATGTTTTATTATAATATGTCGTTTTATTTAATAGCAATATCTTATTTCAGTTGAAATTTGTTCTGTTCTCTCTTCTTATTATAAAATCGCAAGAAAGAGAAATAGCTAACATTCTTCTTGCATAGTCAACTGAATTATCTAATAAAATTTACCTAAGCTGATATATGTTATGTTGCGTTCTATAGGCAACCGTTCCCTGTTATACGTGCCTACGTGTAGACTACTAATCGAACACGGACATAAATAGCTTTCTGTCCATATTTGCTATAGGGATTAACTATATGTCTAACTATAGATCAAAGCTCAAAAACTACAGAGACCTTCTAATATAACTCTAAAGTTAAAGTGATAAAAGAAACCCCTGTATATCACTGTGGTATTTATAATTCAGACTTGTTTTGTTGCAGATAAATTAAAAATAAATTTAATAATATCTTAAGTTTCAGCCGAAATAACCATGTGCACAATATATTACGTCATCCCATAAAATCTCTAATAAAGATTGGCACCAATTTAAAATAATTTTACAGACATATACCTACTATATTAATGGATACTTTTTTATTTTTTATATGTGTTACAGAATAATATTCCAATAGTAGTTTGCCTCAGTTATTTATAACAGTCTCACCCACATATTCAACATTTTCTAAATTTTCAGTTTCAGAAAAGATTTTTTTTGTACGAATTAAAATTAGTTATCTTTTTGCTTTTTAAGGACCAATTGTTTAGGACTTAAAGTTATTATTATATATACATACACTTGCGTATCTTAAAACAGATCACACGTCCAATATTTGGATAAGAAATCACAACAATCGAAATTGTATGGGGACCAATGTTTTAAAATAAGTTATCTTCATGTTAAACACCTATTCAGAGACGATCATTATAACGTGTCGCGTGGGAGTAAAAAGACGATTCGAATAAATATAATGAAGACCAGTGCAACTTTAATCTGGATTTCCGTTTACTTTTCTGTCAGTTTTGCTGTGCAGGAATTTACATTTAAACGTAATGATGACGAGGAAACCGAAAGTTACAAGGAGGATAGTGACAGTGGAACAAAGTTTAACATGACTGTACCGACTTCGACGGGGCTTAATATGAAAGGAGATGTCGTAGTAGAAAAATTTGTTGACTCCCTTATGTCCAGTGAAAAATACTTAAAACTTATAGAAACTGTTAAAGATAGATTGAGACACTTAGAGTCAATATTTCATGAAAGATCTAACTCTATTATTAAGTATCTAGTTGAAGTTCTGAGAGTAGTAAAAAATCCACCGTCCGAAGTAATGCAAAAAGCGCTAAAAATGCTTAAAAGTGATTTAGATAGATTGAAGCAATCAATGTCTCAAAAAATGGCAGGGACTCCTAACTTACGAGGTTGGTTGATATTTTGTTTTTCTTTTTTACACATTATTAGATGTGGCAACATAGAATGTTTGTGGTGTTTTATTTAGTAAAATATTTATAAATTGTTGTACCAAATCTCATTAAAGTGAGATATCATGTTTTTAGTGTTGCTTTATTTTATACATTATTTCTTTTCCTCATCGTAAGTGATTCGGATAAAAAAAAAATCTCAAAATTTGGCTAACAAATATGTGAAAGGAATAATCTATTACAGTGATACTCTACCGGAACTTACACTACCTACTGATACTTAGAAAAATGTCATCTTTAGATTTTCTCCTAAAACTGCACTCGTTCCTAAATCCACAATCGACATCTCTCACTTTAAAGAGATAACAGAATTTCATTTCTATTATTATAATATTATGAAGTCAATATTTATTTTACTCATTTTTTACCAACGAATCCAAATCAGTAGTGCTATTCTGTATGAAAATTTTATAATCTCGAAAGCGGAATTCTCGGTGAAATATTAAATTTTTATTCTCAAAAACAAGACAGCTCTCGTAAGCGCCACACTTTTAAGTGTGAACTGTGAACACAGTCTTGTCAACACCTGAATTTTTTATTCCCTAAATGTAATCTCGAAAACATCTAAAAAACCCTAAACTACAAATTCAACAAATAAAATATGTGGATTCTTTACTATCATTTATATTTTACATATTAACCTTAACTTATAACATTCTTCTTGAAATTAAAATGACGTCTTTGAAATTTTAATTTTAATTTAATGTTATTAGTCAAATGTCAATAAACAAAATACGGGTCAACAGTTACAACCTTGTTTGAAAATTATACCGATAATACGTTTTTTTTTTCAAATATTTATCGAAATTTAAAAACCCCTAAACATTTTGTCCCCCTTAAAAAACCCCGGAGCGCTTAATTTCCCCCTAAATTTAGGGGGAAAACCCCTAAATTGGCTACACTTTGTGAACACGAGATTAGGAGATTTAATTATATTTACGTATAAGATTTAAAAGAAATTAATGAGATATTTTGTTAATAAGGCTTGGACAAATTATATTGACATTATCGAATCTCTGGATTAGAAATTCCAAAATGTGAATAGGAGCGTTCGCTTTCGTAGTGAATTTTAACACTCAGTTTAAAAGAGTTTCGAATTTGTGTTCAGTTTTTACAGAATAGCATAGCAGGATACGATAGGAACGAATCAGGGAATAAGAATGGTTTATTAAATAGCCTACTAGATTCACAATTTTCGAAATTAATAATGTTCAAAATCAAATTTCGATTGATTTCAATTTGATGAGTATTTTACTTGGATTGATAATCTTTTAAAGCCTTTAAAAATAATTATAAATATAATTATAAATATATTTTTTACATTTGTTATTAGGAAAAAGGGCATCTGATAACTAACTTTGATGTACAGCTCCTTAAGTCTACTTGATCATAATATTTCGTTATATAGCTATATTTTACATATAACGATAATAATTTTCATAGCTTTGTTCTAATAATGCTACCTCTAAACAAAATAATTAGTATAAATTTAAAGTTTTTACTTATATATTACTCTAGAATGTTAATTTTATAAAAATAATCAATGTTTGGTTCCCAAACTTTGGAGTCTTCACTCGCTCTCGATGCCATCAACAGAAGGAGTAATTGTTTTTATTATTTTACTTTAATAAGATATTTAAAAATATCGAATAAATTACCGAATTATCGAAAAATTATCGAATAATTAGTATATAAAGTTACATCATATTATTGTATTTTCAAAGAAAAACATCATCAAGTCATAGTGTTAGTATTTTTCGAAAATTGACATGGATTTCATTATTTTAATTAAAACTTAATTATTGCAGTAGATAACTAATAGGTTCTATCAATTAATATTTTTATTTATTATATGATTAATATTTATTTGAAATGTCCAATGAATCAAGGGAATTTGTTACATATTTCAGTTTAACTGAAATTATATCAATTTAATTATACGCCTTTTAGAATCACCAAATTTTCCTAATCGGTCCAAGATGAAGCATCCTTTTGGAATAATGACGATTTCTGGGAGAACATTGAAAATTTTAATAAGGTTCTCCAAATCCTAGTACCAATGAATGGTGAGATAAACCTCTAACAACACCATGGTAACTCACCAGTATCGTTGACGGCATGGATATACTTGGCCTATTCCACTTTCACCTACGGCCTTACGGCATACTAGGCCATCTTCCATAGTTTTTGTCCTCTGCAATGTTAATAAAAATAATTGAGAACTACCGAACATAAAATTCTATTGTCATTTACCTGAGAGGTGCGAAGAATATATTTATTCTTCAAATACGTCTAAGTACGTGCGGCAAGAATGGTTTTCTTTGCAATTAAACTGATTTTGTCTAAACTTAACTATTTTAATAATTTAATGACTTGATTGAACTGACTAACATAATTTTGTTTCCTGCTTAGCTATAGAAGTGTTTGTAAATTTTACCTAAAAGGGACATAAGTTCTGTCACAAATAAAAATGCATTTTTTTAATAATTATATATTTACGTTATAGTAAATATAACAGAATAAGAAAAGACTTCATAAAACTTATAAGGTCATAAATATATATAAAATAGAAAATCATAATTATATTTGTAATGGCCTTTGGCTTTGCTACACTTAATCCCACTGTCCATTAATCTATTCATTTAGGTACGATATGTTTGAATATGAAAATTAGCCTCGCTTTAGAGATTTCATAGTCAACCCAATATCAGTACGACGTCTAGGCAGGATGTCCTCTAAAACTGGCAGTTGTAGTCCGAGGAGTTGGGATCTGGACTAGATGAGACCCAGTCTTCTTTTCTAAAGCTCAGTAAATTTTTCTTTGTTTAATTGAGCTCAATACAACAAACGTGACATTGTTTACGCATTCTTTAATATAAACAGAAGTTGCAATAAACAAATAAATTTTAAAGAAAAACAATCATTGTTTTCAATTGTTTAACAAGATAAATAAATGAGAAATAAAATGTGAGAAGTTACAAATTATAAATATTGAGAAAGGTAAAAAAGAGTGGAATTGATTCTGTGATTTGAATCTTATTAAAAAAAATACAAGTGATCAACATTTTCGTCTAGTTTGATGAGAGTGACTATAACATTCAGGTTAAATTAAGATTTTAGGGAGGAAATGTGTTCAGTCGACATAATTGGCAATAATAAATAAAATAAGATAATGAACACTAGCCTAAGTTAAAATATGGACTGTGACAAACTATTAAAAGAAAGATTGTAGCTACTTAAACAAACAGTGTTTGTAAATAAAATGTTCTGTTGATATTATACTTAAATGAGTTATATAAACAATCTCGAGAAAAATCTGTACGAATCATCTGGGAACATGATGCATTTGTATATGGTATCGCATTCAAACGACAATCTCTTCCTTTTAATTTCTTAATTAATTGAAATCTCATAGTGGATAGATTGTGTGTTTTTGTCAGTGACCGGTATCTTATCCATTGAATGTTTCTCACAATGGTTTCAAACTTTAAGTTTTTACCAATCGCGATAATTGTTTCTATTGTATCGGGGGAATTAAATAAAATCGGACATTATAAGCGTAAAAATGAGCATTTGGCAAATTCTTTGTGGAAAAAAGAATACGAAACTGAGTTAACTGATGCTATGATTCAATCAAAAAAGGGAAAGAACAATACTAGAGTTCCTCT
Organism: Napeogenes sylphis; assembly: GCA_959347405.1. Classification (NCBI taxonomy): domain Eukaryota; kingdom Metazoa; phylum Arthropoda; class Insecta; order Lepidoptera; family Nymphalidae; genus Napeogenes; species Napeogenes sylphis. The sequence goes on from OY365784.1 coordinate 28,733,561, forward strand.
ATCAACTGCATCAGATAATGAAGCAGTTATCGAGCGGCTGATGGAAACTATTACTGCTAGCGAAAGATATTTAAAAAAAGTTGAAAGCATCGATTTTCGATTAAATAGGTTAGATATAGAGGTTCATGAAAAGACAAATACAATTTTGAAACGTCTAACTGAAATTGCTAGTGCTGTTCAAACTCAAGGGTATTTTGAAAAGTTGGAAACTTCCTTAGATGTATTAAAGACAGATGTAGGACAACTAAAATATTTTTCTGAAAAGAAACCCAGTTTACCACATAAAGGTGTGGTCGATATGGATAATATTGTTTTAACACTACATGCATTATTTTCTTTAAATAATTATTTATTATGCTATCAGTGATTTAAAACAATTTATTTTTTTTAGTTGAGGATAACAATTGTAACTTAGAAGGATTATTAGATAATCGACTTTCATTTTTGGAAACGCATATGAAATCGATGATGAATAGTGTGGAATCTATAGGTGCAGTCATTTCAGAAGTGAAAAATCGTCAACGAACTCGAACATTTACTAAGTAAGTTGAATTTTAACTACGTAACGTATTTTAAATTCAGTAAAAAAAATGTATATATTTTTTTCTATAAGATGATTCTATAACTGAACTGTATTTAACTAATTTAATATATTTTTTCAAAAAAGAAACGATCAAATTAGTGGGACGGTGGATGCAATGACATTAATAAGTGAATTTAGAAGAACTATGTTGGAGCAAAGACCGAAAAAATGTGAATGCAAGTGAGTATCTGACTAATTAACGGCTTTATTATGGTTCTTAGTTAATTTATAAATATTGTAGGGTTGAGAAATTTTTTTAAATTGTTTCAAATTTAGCTGTGCATCGGATAGTGGGCGAGCATTGATTTAGTAGGTATATACCTAATTCGCACTTGACTCTTAAAGTCCTTTGGAACAAAAATTTTTTTTAGAAAAAAATACATCAAGGACAGCAGAGAACAAGCAATTTCGTTTATGAGTTTTCGGATTTTTCCATGGGTCCTACTTTGCTTGTTGTGACACAAATCAACAAATTACAAAACCTTTGCAATTGCCTTTGTGCTCAGTCAATTAGTTGCAATTGTGTTTTATAATAATTGTAATTTATTTATTTATATCTTTTCCACTTAGAATCATAACCAGTGATCACTTGTGTACGTCAACATGGAAGTGTCAAGAGGGCCTATTACGATACTAGATTTATCGTAATAAGCCCTTCTGAAAAAGCACTTTCCATCTTAATGTTAAAGCTATGAGGGTTCCAAACGCGTCCTGGTCTGAGAAGAACCACACAACAAACTCAGCCGGATATATTTTTTGTTATTGTGATCACTGTTTCACAAACGTCAAACTTAAATGCAATTTTGGAACAACTAGAACCGTCGCAATAAATCAGAAAAGAAGCCTAATGATTTCAGGCAACGAAAATTAAATAATAATAACAGAAAAAATATATATATATAAGTCTTCGGCCTGCCACACAACCAGTCACCGCAAGTAGCTAATGTTTGATCTATTTTCGATACGTAGAATGGGTCGTGTGGATCGGTTGGAGAGGTATCCTTCCGACTGTCAGGAGATTCAAGCACAAGGGTTCAACGTGACCGGCATCTACAAAATAAAGCCTGAAGATATGGATTCATTCTACGTGCTGTGCGACCTTAGCTCATCGGGTGGCGGATGGACGGTAAAATTCTATTTTTTTTGTTTCAGCATATTTTTGTAAATATAGAAGTTATATAAACTGTAAACGCTAAAACATAATACATTGTTAATTAATAACTTATTAGTTGACAATACAGTAATTGCTTTTAGGTAATTCAAAATCGATTCGACGGATCCCAAGATTTTTTGAAAAGCTGGAATGAATACAAGCATGGCTTTGGTAATCTCGCGAGTGAGTTTTGGCTTGGTTTGGAAAAGGTGTATTATCTCACAAATCAAAAATTATATGAGCTGAGGGTTGAAATGGAAACGCAGCACGGTCAGGAAGCATCAGCGACTTTCTCAGTGTTCACTATTGGACCGGAACAAGAAGCGTACAGAATAAGCACGCTTGGAACATTCCGAGGCAATGCCGGTACTTATAATCTGATCTTTTTAAAGTTATGTATCTATCTACTAAGGCTAGGTACACATCGGTAGTAGTAATATTCTTGTTTTAAATGTGAAGAAAGTTGTATTTATTTAATTTTAAGGTGATTCGTTGTCGTATCACGCTGGTCAAAAGTTTTCTACACTTGACGTGGATAATGATGAATGGAAAGATGGTTCCTGCGCCGTCGAGCACGGCGGTGCCTGGTGGTACAAGGAGTGTGATAAAAGGTAATATTATATCTGTCTCGTTAGTCGAGTGGTTAGCGTACGTCTAACGTGTAGGGTCATAAAGGGGTTTGTGTTCGTTTCCCGACAGGGACAGGCATGTACGTAATAAGCATAGATATCTATATTGTATTATGTATATGCATTTGTATCGTTGTCTAACACCCTTAACACAGCAAATAATTTTCTTACTTAGGGATGAAATAAATTTGTACTTGTCCTGGGATATTATTATTTTTATTGTTAAACTACTCATTATAAATCTAATTTAAAAGAAAGATTATTAGTTTTATATAAATATAATTAAAATATTCTAACAAAAAAAGAATGAATTAATTGTAACGAGATATTTATTTCACATCTTTATATATATGTATATTTCTTGTGTGCGTGTTTATGTTACTGAACTCCTCCTAAACGACTGGATCGATTTTTATGGAATGCTTTGTGTGTGTTCAAGGGGACTTGAGAATTGTTTAGATTCACAATTTGGTCCACTGGAAAATGGTTTTTTTGATTAATTTTTAATGTGTAAGTAGGTGGTGATTTTGGAATGTTTCACATTGGTTCCGACGGACTGCGTTACCATGGCAATGTCAAATATTAAATAATATTATATTTTAATTATAGTCTGCCCTGACAGTTGGTGTTGCGATAGAAATAAGAAAAATATTTTAGTACTAGCGGCCCGGAACGTGCTTCGCTACGTAAAAAATGAAATTAAAAAAAAAATTATTGGAACAAATTCATTTATTCAAACAAAAAATCTTTATTTACATATTCATACGGTATCGATTGGTCGAATTATGATAAATGTATATGTAATGACGTTAGACATTGTGATAACTTAATATATATTTTTTTAAAGTTTGAATTTTTAAATTAAAGACGCGTGTACAAGACAAGTCTGTCGGGTCCGCTAGTATCTATATAAAACAGTGATCGCTTTTACTAATTCAAAGTAGATGATTAAATAAAATATAATGTAGGTAGGTATTTATATAATTTAGGATTTAGTAGGTACGTATGACTTTAAAATAAATTACAATTACGCGTGTTTCTATCTCCAAGTTTTATCAGGTCGGTGGCCATTATTTTTCCATCCTGATGGTAGCTTTGACAATAAAAAATGTTTTGTATAAATCTGACTTTCAATAAAGATTTTTATTCACAGCAACCTGAACGGCAAATACTTAACTACAGGAGATGAGAACAACGGACAAGCGATATATTGGATATCGTTCAAAGGTCCAAACGCGCCGCTCTACAAGACCAGAATGATGATAAGACCTCTGCCGGCTAGTCGACCTCTCGAATATTCAGAACAGCCTCGGGTATTATCAACCAAAAGTATTATTAAAAATCCTTTAAGAAATTTAATAAAAAAAAAACTATACATAAAATCTTCACTTTAACCAAGTCTAATAATATTAATAGATATATAAAAGAGCGTTTTTCTCCAGAAAGCCTCAGATAAGTCAAAATTAGATACGAAGAAAGTCCGCGGCAAAGATGTAAAGGTGGCGTACGACGTCGCACGCGCGAGGGCTCCGTACCGGTACGACGACAACGTACACTCAGACGGGTTCTTCCCCAACTACACGTAATTTTACTTAAATACAATAACATTTCAATGCACTATTTTATATCTATTTTTAGTAATGTATGTTCTTTATTATCTTTACTTGCAAGTGTTTTTTCGGTGAATGTAATGAGTGAAAAATAAAATAATCAAATCAGTCTTATTCGCTTTATTTATAGATTAGACGGTCAGCTCCTCACGGAGTTGAGCAATGTGTTCTGGACAAGTAACATTCAAAATTTCAAATACATATTAAATTTATAAATATACGTTAACAAATAGGAATCGTTCCGCGAATGGTTCCTTACTCTAATCGTAGTACGCCTCTATTTACACACGCGACTATCTCCAGGCTTACATATCTCATGGCAGTGCTCAAGCCGTTGTGACACTTATTCAAAATGAATTTAAAAAACGAACATTCTATACATATAATAAACAATGTATTGTTTATGACTAACATACGTATTAAAAGTCTATCCACAGACAAAACTACCTACTTTTATACACCTATATGAGTAGCTCAGAAATAATACTCACAATAGTGAGTCAAGCGATCCCGTCGACACGAAATCCGATGTTTAAGAAATAACAATATATTATCATAAGTTTATCTCTTAAATGTAAATTCGTTTCAATCTCATTAAGATTAATTATATGTGCACAGTATTAGGTTAAATAATTTTGAAATCCAACACGTCTAAGTCATCTGACCTCTGTCACGACATTCGTAGGACACCAAATATATACAATACTTAACGACAAACTATTTTATTCTACTATTACTATTCTTTGATAAACTTACCTTTGTAATGAACATTTTAAGACAGATCTTAATATCAATAATCAATATTTACATTGGTTTATTATATGTCATTCCAATCATTTTAATTTTTCATAATTCAACTAATTATAAATGCGAAAGTTTGTATTTTTGTTACGCATTCATCAAAAACGGCTTCACAGTTTCTCTATTTCACACTTATTTTCGGTATACTAGACTAATTCCTTTTCACGCTCGAGTTCTTTCACATTTATTTTAAAAGCGACAAGTGTCAAAATATAATATTCATAATTTTGATATTTAGAAGAAAACTCTTCTAATATTATTAATTAGACATCATTTAAATATCAACTAACAATACCAAGAAGTCCTTCCAGTCTACTAAAAAATTAAAACCTCGAGCGTGACCTGTACATAACTATCTCTTAATTAGATCCAAGCAGCGTTGGTAAAATTATTTACATACCTTATAAATAAATTACAAATAATTAAACAAATATAAAATTAAACATCTACACGTGAAATACAAGAACTAAATAGCACCATAGATTTAATCTTTATGCCTTTATCGAATATTTGTGAAACATGAAAAACAACTACAGATGCATCACTACACTAACAATTGCACCCGCAACTACTTTTTAACACTAACACTATATCTAATAGTGTATTGACGCCTTATTTAAGGCCAATACACACCAATACATACTTGTATCAATAACTAAACACTTAAAAATTCGTGCTTAAATAAATATACATAAGGTAATAATATCATAATGTAAAAACACTTTAAATAATAAGAAAATTCACAATTAAACCAGTTAAGTATAGAATTAAATGAATTAGATACAATTTTAATTTAATAAATTAGAATATGGCCATAATGGCAATTAATGTGATTAAAAAGTTACGATACTTATTTATTAAAACATATATAATAAAAAAATTAAGAGATTGATAATGTTATATACAAGCAGACAAATAGTCTGTCATATATTGAAAATGACAAGAGCAATATTAAGTAAGGGAGATTCATTACTATCGAGGTAACAAACGGTTAATATTGAATGGGGTTTTACAATCCTCAGATAATACTTAACTATAGAATAGTCAATACATTTTTCATTCTTTATTTACATAAATTCAATACATTACATTTATTTCTCGGTTAAATCTTATCTGAACAATAAAAAAATCAGAATTGTATTTAGATATTTTTGTAAAGTTATGATTTTTGCAAATATAATGAAAGGTTAAAAATCTGTTACCACTTTAGTTTTCTCCAAATATGTAATAATAACCATAAAGGGTATAGCTTAAAATCTAAATAGGCGGAACTTTCGACATATGTCCTAGGTTCACGATTGCATAACAAATATTAAAATAAAATTGCTTCATAATATACGTGGAAAACATTTTTACATTCTGTCTCTGTCTAATTAACAATTATACACCAGTTAGAGAGAGACAAAACGTACACATCAAAAACCACGATTATTAATAACAAATAAAACTTAAAGACAAAATCATATTTTACTATTTGTTCATTTAAAAAAAGGATTTTTCATACTAAATAAGTTGCAAAGTTAAAGTATTAAAATAGCAATTATTTTATGCGTGAAACGGATATCAACTAACAATATATGTTTAATATATTATTAATAATTAAAAGCATATAATTATAATAACGCAATGTTCTCAAAATTCTTATTTGAGTTTAACTCAAATTTTAAAGAAGTTTCAAACTTCCTACTTTTAAAAGCATAATTAAAATAATTATAGATTAACTTATAGAGACAAAGCTTGACATTAATTTACTAAAAACGGTGATATTTTTGACAGGTACTAAGAATGATTATTTAAATGAAATGTAAAACTAAATGTTATATTGTGGTAATTATTGTGATGATATTATAATTTGTGATTTGCATATTTAATATAGAACAATGACTGTATCCCTCACAATGGCTAAAACTAAATATATTAATTGAATGATAAAACTGTTGATGTAAAAAGATCACTTCCCACTACTTTAAGGTTTTTTGTGATACTTTTCATTTACTAAGCTCACAAGACGATGAAATTCCTCGTTATCGTCAACTACGTCACCCACAATGTCATATACTTCCGCGAATGCGCGGAGAACTAACCCTGTAACAAAAATATATTTAATATAAAAAAACATTAAATACATAATAAAATACTTTATGATTTTTATTCCTTGTTTAAAAATCATATCGTAAGTACCTCAGTCAATTTCGTTGGTCTGTTCGCTCTCAGGGCGTAGAGAGTCAATGCAGGCTACAATCTTCAAAGCCGGTCCCAGCTTCATGGACAGAGCCATGACGAGGTGTTCCGGCTTGATGAGGAGTAGGGCCTCTCCATCCACTTCCTGCATGAGGAACTCGTCCGCGTATCCCGCGCAGCCAGGGATGTTGCGGATGAACTCACACACTTCGGCTACCTGGATATAGTTTATGTTTTCAAATAGTTATGCTATGATATTCTTTATTGCACAAAAATATAAAACAAACAAAAAAAAGAAGTACTATTGGCGGCTTTACTATCTTTTCTATTTATATTTGTAAACTTTACATTTTTTTGTAACTTCAGGTTTATTTCCGGACAGTCATATCCAAGTAATTGATTTACGGTCAGTCAGTTAGAATATATTTTGGATCAAAGTTATATAGTTAAGTTCGACATATATTTAATTATTTTATCTGATTTAGTAAGTAGGCAAGAATAATTATAATCAAAATTGATGATATTTTCATAAATATAGGTTTATGAATATACTCACGGTCCATTTATTAGCGTTAGGTATCTTTGGAGGCTCCTCGGCTGGCTCTTCGGGCTCCGCTGGCTGCTCGGGCTTCACGTTCTGTGCGCTATCCCCAGATTCGTTGGTGGATGTTATACGTGGCAGACTACTACCGTTGTCTAGCATCTGCTTTTTACCTGTAGTTTTGATATATTTAGTAAACTATAGCTAATACTATCATTTTTTAAGGCTTCTGACATCGTGATACTTACGGGGCGGTTCATCAGCTGAGGGTAGTTTATTTTCTTTGTCCTGTTCTTTATCAGTACCCCACGAATCACGTAGAGGTCGATTGACCTAGAGAGAACATAAATAAATATATATAAAAAATATGCACATGCTCAAAATATTTTACATAAATATAAAATGAAAAAATAACCAATACCAGCAGGATTTAAACGGTAGTTCAAATAAGGGTCGCAGGTTCAAATATCAATAAATTGTCCTGCTCATATCAATAAATTTTTCGTTCTATATTTATTAAAAAATATAAAACATTATTTAGCTATATTTATCATCATTTGTATAACTATACTTACAGCAAACGGTTCGCCGGCTTCTTGAATAACATAACCCTCTATGACATGGGTCAGAATATTGGGCTTCACCATGGCCTTTGGCAAGCCTTTATCTGAAAGATAATATTCAGGTAAAAATAGAACTGACTAAAGTTTATACACATTCTAGCAGTTACCGGTGAGTCTATTTACTCGTTCGTAGCAAAATGTGATTTACAATTACATCAAATTGTCTGCATTTCATACATTTTTAGTTTTAATGTAATTATAGTCTGTTTTGAAATTTTCCTATATATTGACTTAGACATTAAATTATCACCACACTTCTTTTCAAAATCCGATTAATTCAAGTGGAAACAAACAAACATAAACAGACAAAAGAATCAGCAAAAAATGTGTATAGACTTTTTAGTATTGTATATATTATGTATATAAAATGGTTATACCATGAGCGGCCTGCTGGTTGATGTGTCTCGGGGCGCACTGCGATGGTTTGAAAAGAGAGTTGGTGGTGACGGGGGCGCTGATGGAGGTCGTCATGGTGGCAGAGGAACAGACTGTTGTCATTACCTGGGATACCTTGAGGTTGAGTATCAAGGGAAGTTATTAGAATGCACTCTTTCATATAGTATGTATTTATTAGTGTTTGTGAAGAATGGTGTGCTCTTTCTCTCTCTCTCTTTCTGCCTACCGCAATGTTAGTCTTTATGTGTGTGTATATACACACATACAAGTAATGTAATATTAAATACTAAATTCTAGTTAATATCTGGTACTGACAACTCAGCTTCTTTAAATATATAGTATTAAAGGAATGTAGAGGTAAAGTGTTACCTGTGGGGCCACAGTGGTGGTGTGTGGTGCATTGGTAGTGACGGGTGCGGAGCTGGTGGTGGGAGGCTCCGTTGACTCTCCCTTGGAGGGACTGACTTTCGAGGATTCCGTTGGTGTTTTTGGACCTGGTTGATTAACAGCTATTAGTCAATAAGTCATATTTTTTGGTATTTGTATGGTTATAATATAATTACCCGTGGAGGTGGTGGTAGACACGGCTGCATCTGCGGTGGAAGTGGTAGTGGTCAGACCTGGAGATGTGGCCGTTGGAGACGACTCGCTGGTATCCATGGCCTGCGATACTTGTGGTGCCACCGTACTTTGCTATATGAATTATTAATATTTAACATTTAATATAAAATACTGGTACTATAAAATATTATATACAATACTATTAAAAAGGCAATGTTTGTCTTAATCTGTTATCAATAACTTTTGAAACTCAAGAAGCATTAAAAAGCTTTTTTTTCTCTGATTTACATACGATATTAAAACAGTAATTGAGCTAAAATTACATATTTGTGGATCATGTCAAAAAAGCGCCGATTTATTATTTATTCATTTATTTTATCGGTGTGTTAAGGTTCATTTGTTCCTAAATATACACCTAATAAATAGCTCGAAATCTGTGACAAGTGGTGGTTATAGCCCTGACGGCTTGTTTTTCCAATGGTCAGTTACCCTGACTACTGAGATAAAGGTCGGGGGTTCGATTCTCACACGGAGCAGATATTTGGGGTCGGGTCGATAAACCTTTGTGTCCGTTATTTTTATTAGTGAGAGTTAAAAAATACACACCGACGTCGGCATCTGCTGGTTCTTATCATCTTCGTTCTTAACGTGCAGCAGGGTCTGCGAGAGGGGTAGTACGGAGCCCTGCAGTGGGGCCGCTATGAGACCCACAGTACCTTGCGTCTGTAGCGTCAGTTGGGGAGAGCTCAGGTTGGAACTCAGATTGGAGGTCACCTGGTGGGGGTTATAAGTAAGTCAGATTGATTTGGACCAGGTATTGATAACCTATGTTATATATGCTTGCCAATGTATTTTGATTTTATTTAATAAATTTTCATATTTGACGATAGTATAATTTATATAACCTTTATTATTATGTATTTTTGAAAATAATTTTATTATATAGAGATATGTTAAGCCGAATTAATATAAAGTTAAGGCATTTTAGGCAGCAGTCGTAATAAATAGCAGCCATGTTACAAATACAAAAGATATACATTTAATTACATCAAATATTTAACCTAATTAACATTCATTTATATAAATATTGAGATCAAATCTAAAACAACATACATATTTTTTTGGAAACTAAGCTATTAGGAATAATTTGACTTACATTACATGCATTTGAAACAACTACAATATCTAATTTTATTACAATATTTAAAATTTAAATACATGCGAAATTATTTAATAAAATATAATATATTATATACAAGAATATTATGATCGAAAACGTCAAATATGAAATAGATGATTATACATGGAATAAAATTTATCAATTATAATTTTGTTACAAATGAAGATAATTTATAAAACCTTTACATAGCAACATAAAAACAGTAAGCTTACCGTTTATATCGTAAAAAAAAATAAAGTGTAACATTTAATATATTTTTTTTTTGATAAACAGCCCTCATGCGATATATTGGCTTGCCATAGCCCTATAATAGTATAATATAGTAGTAAAATTAAATCTGTCTTGTATGACAAGCCGATAGTATCTAACAAGCTACCTCGTGATGTAATATCGCCGGTGAGAGAACTAGTGGCGTCAGCAGTGGTCCATCGAGCGTCAGCGGCTGTATCATTACCGATACCAATTACACCATTGGTTTTTAATTTTTATATATAATCATCGATTTTAATCGAAATACTTTTTGTTACGTTTTGACAGAATATACAACCTGTATGTTCTAAATGATTTTATGTTATCGATTTTCGTTGATGATGATGTACGAAAATGTACCACGTGCGTACTCAAAGACTAAAAACTTGTGAGAATTATAAAACTACAGGACTTATCTATAAGAAAATAAAACTTAGATAATACCTATTATTTTATATAAAAAAAAAATAACTAGACAAGTACTGGATCAGACTAAGTTAGTGAACAAATCGTTCATATTGATCATTGTTTAATAATAAGTAGTAAAATATTTGAATACATGCAGCACTAACAGTACCTTATTTAATTAATTTTGTTTATAAATATATAACAAATCCATGAAAAACACACACCCAGTAGTAACTTTATACATTATAGTTACTGGTTTAAGATTGAATCTTACTAATAATCTACTTGATTTAAATTATAAATAACATTTGTTAGTTACTGCATCAGTTAGTATGATGGTACCCACCGTATGCATTTGATTGGAGTGATTCAAGCCTGCTTGTTGTTGAACTGCCATGCCCACTGAGGTTTGTATCAAACCACTGCCTACCAAAGCCTGGAACAAACAGAAAACATTGTTTGTATAATATATACTACTACCATTAACTACCAGAATTAATATTTTATCTACCAAGACTGACTTTACACTAAAAATCCTAGAAACGGATGACAATTAAAAATTTTTTTTAGCAATTGTATCTGGATCGATTTTTTATTTCGTTATAGAATATTAAGTCAGGTGATATGATTATGATGTCAGATTTATGTAAACTATAATTCTAATATAATCTATTTGTACGAGATAGATTTTTAAAAAATATTATTCCCATATTTGTCATTTTGGTTAAATCTATTTTGTATATTGTGTCTTCCTAATATTTTTTTCTAACATTCTTAAATACATCAAAAAGTACCCCGAAAAAAAAAAACATTACCCAATGTAAACCGCATATAAAAGCTATTGTTTATAGGTAAGGTAACAAGATCTTCAGAATTTACTAAAATAAATTTATAAAGAACATGCCATTTTTTTACAAATATTAATTTAAAGAGAACTCTTTGTTAAGAACAATGTCCACAAAATACATTGATAAATAATATAAATTATTGTTATTTTTATATATGTCAGAATATTTGATAAAGTGTATTGCAAAACAAATGCATAATTTGTGACAATTTCTGTTAAAAATATTAAACCAAAACAAATTAATCATTTGACATTGAATTGGGGCAATAATTAGGAAATGGATATGATAGATAGATAGATATTAAAGTCAGAAAAGACAAAAGATAAAAAAAGATAAAACAAAAAGAATAAGAAAGATAAAATTACTTATATACCTGTGGTTGTTGCAGTGTCTGTACCTGCGTGAGAGCGTTTTGCGGCTGGCTGGAGTTGAGTTGGCTCACTAAAGCGCCCGCTTGACTGAGGCCGCCGAGCTGATAACAAACATCATTTGAAAATTTGGTATGAATTTCATCATTTTATAATACAATGTATTTCATCAGTTTATAATACAATGTATTTTTATACTAGATAATGCGTTCCTGTCCATTATTTAAATCGCTTTACGACTGGTAATGTAATATTTCAATCAATCAATCAATAGGACTTTTAAGGTTTTATGTATTTTATATGTCTAGTGGTTTCTTATTTCAATGATATAATTACTATTACTTTGAATGTTTAAACAGATATGACAGTATATAGTATAGTATGACAGTTTCAAGTCTTCTTTTGGTATCACATTTTATTTTAATTCTTATTTGTTCACACATATCAATAAACAATTCTCAACAGTTCAATCATCAACAGTTCTCAACAATGATTACTATGAACAATATTAATGTTATAAATAAACTAGGTTGACAGCCACTTGACTAGTTAGTAATTAGTTGAGCGCAAATTCAATAATTTTAGGACCAATCAATGATTTTTTCGTTGTTAAACTATCAAATAAAAAAACCCGTTGACAATCGGTTCAGTAATTCAGGAAAAGAAGCATCAGGGAGATAACATTAAAGCCGACATGGGCTTCGCTAAATTAAGAGTATGGAAGTTTCTTGTCGGTTCTTCTCCATGGAACTAACCTTTAGAACCATGCAAGTAGAATATGTCGTTCATAAGTTCAATTTATGTATTTGAAATTAATAAAAAATATTTTTACTTTGTAGGACTATCATCTTTTGATTTCTCGACATAAATATTGCATTAATTGTTAAAAAAAATATAAAAAAATAAATAACATTAAGACTGATTCATACTAATTGATTAAGTCCTGTCGTACATTTCTATCATATATTATTTTATAGTCAATATTAATATTTTTAAACGTATTTTTAATATTAAAAATAGTCTTCTAAGGAGGAATATTAGATAAAGTAATATTTTTACATATAATGTATTTCATCAAACGCATATATACAGGCCGTCAACATTAAAAGACTGGTCAAAAAGCGATAAATATAATGGACGAAGATAATGGTTAGTTTTTTTAATAATATATTGAGTGTTTTTGTCTTTTCGTACCGAATGTATTTGTTGAACCATGGAGATAGTTTGAGGCATCCCTGTCATCGGTAGAGTTTGTGACACAGAGCCCACTGGAAGCGTCCCTTGTTGCATCCCTAATGTCATCCCTGTTACAATTTTAAACATCTTAGAGACTTCTAGAATAGTTTATAGTCGTATTAGAAACTTCAAGAATACCCTTTTATCATTTAAGAGAATTCTAGTATATTTTATTATAATTTAAGAGAGCTATAGAATATTTTATTATAGTTTTAAAGACTTCTAGAACATTTTGTTATAATTTTAGAGTATTCATTTGGTACTGTTATTACCTTGTTGTTGGTAATGCTGTACGATCTGTGTTTGCTGTTGCTGTTGGTGTAGCAGTTGCTGCTGCTGTTGTTGTTGTTGTTGCTGGTGCTGTTGTTGTTGTTGCTGATATAACACCAATAAATGTTAATACCCGTAAGTATATAAATAATTGAGTAATCATAATAAAAACAAATATATAAAAACCTGCAAAGACTGCTGTTGTTGCAATATCGCCTGTTGTTGAATGTTCTTATTCAGTGTCTGTTTGTCTGTCACGCTCGCAATTTGGCTCATCGGACCGTTGGCATTCATCACCAGCACTCTGAACATTGGATTAATGTTACATAACAATAAAATACAAAAAAAAGATATTTTTATATGAATGTATATACACGTACTGTTTAGGTTGTTGCATCTGATGCTGCATCTTATTGGTTTGATTGGCGGCATCTTGCTTGGCGGCAGGTGCTGGCGATCGTACACCTGGCTTGCCGCGTTGCTTTGCCTGTTACGCAGATTAATATGTAATCCCACATTTATACACAACACTGGACCTAAATTAGTCAAAGTTTGTACATGTACTAGACCGATATACATGTTTTGACTTGAATATAACCGGCAGAATCAAAATAATTAATTTTTTACTCCTATTAAAGTTTTTCGAAGGTGGAAGTACCAACAAGTCTCTTTGGTTTAGGAAAATTATGTTATATTTTGTTAGGACAGCTCTTATTATAATCTGTGTCTATTTGCGAAGTTTTAATGAAGTACTGTGAAGTAAAATAGAAAATAAGAAACTGCAAAAGAAATTCATTTTTCAAATGTCCTACTTGATTCTGAGCTTGGTTGGTGTTGGTCTGTGTGGAGACAGATGAAGCTGGTCTGATACCACCCGACGGAAGGATGTTGGATAACGGACGTGACGCCTTTGCCATGCCTTCAGTGGAGACCCGGGGCTTTGCTGTGGTCGCCGTCGCACATGCCACACTGACATCTATTGACAAATTATTATTAAGATCTTTGGTATTATTTGGGGAATTGTCTAGTATGGGAAGGGAAACATTTTAAATGATATTCGCTTAAAATCATAAATTCGCATACATATTGCAAAAGCATACGCATCACGTTAGCACATACCATTATAATTAAAACATCAGTCCAAATAATGTTAAACCTATAAAATATAAACTCCAAAAACAAAAGTCAATACTAACTGTTGTGTTGCACATTATTCTGTGGTGAGTGTTGTATGAACATGGAGGGGGTTGAGTCGGGTTGAGTGCCCCTTATGAATATGGGGTTGGAGGCTAAAAGGCCTCCCCCGGGCAGGGTCCCAGCCTGCAAGCCCCCCGCCCACACTTGAGGAAGGGCACCGGATATCTGCCACGGCGCGAACTGCATTTGACCCCCAGCCTGTCACCAAATTATCTCATATTGAAAAATAATTTATATTTATTAAAGATTATTCTAACGAAATTATTGATAATAAGAACCCCATTTGCTAAAAAAAATACTGAATCCATTTTAATTTATGATATATTTTATTATTCAGGTAAAAAACTCCTCGATGCTTCTTCTGTAATCGTAATGCTGACTGGTAAAAAATACCTTTCAACGCTAAGCTCACCTTTGCTTAACCTAAAATAAACTAACAAATAAACAATAGCTCGCAAAATAATAACAAATATGTCGCTTTGCTAGGCATTGCTTTAAAATGTGATATTCGCTCCAAACACTTAAAAATAATAATTAATAAAATGGTACACAATGGTCAATATTAAATATTGTTGTAACCTTTTTATAAACATATGAACATTTTAAATTATGATTTAAAAAAACTAAGTATTATCAATAGACTTGTATAGCATTACACAGTACATATTGAGAACAATATTCAATATTGAAACATTCATATATTTTAAAAATATAATGTTGTTAAAAGAATGGAAAAGGGTATATTAAAGAGTAATTACAGTTTAGAAATAACAATGAACTCATAAAATGCATTAATTTGTTTTAATAGTAAAAAGGACATGAAGTTAGTATTATCCACAAGTTATCATTTTAAAGTCCAGTATGAAGATAAAATTTCCTTTTAAAAAGGCACACAAAAACCAGTCATGTGTAAAATATCAAATATTAATATCTAGGATCAAGATTCAAGATCAGGATGATTTTGATACTAGGACAAAAAAACAGTGAGTATACCTGAAGGGGACTGATGATCTGCGCCTGCTGCTGGCCTAGCACCGGCTGCGACACCTGCACACACTGCTGTACTGGCAACGTGCCTCCTACTTTGCCGGACACCTTGCCGCCGCTCAGCACCTGGAAATGACATGTTTATAATGGCATGCTATAATAGGATATTTTATCCTGGTCACAGCTGGAGTCGACATATTCATGAACTGTCATCTAGTAACAAATACTTATTTTATTCATGTTTGATATTTATATCGAAACATAATATACCTAATGACATTCTTATTAAGTAAATGATGTTTGCTTGAAAAAGTTCCTTCCCCAGTATATAGAAAAAAACCTATTTAAAAGTTAAATTAGATAAATAAGGATCTAACCTATATTTTACTATAGTTAAGTTATTAATAAATTAAATTTAAATATATAATATATGCTAACCTTATGCATTTCTGCAGTCTTCTGTTGCTGTCCGATCCCTGAGACTGTGGGCTGTGAGTGAGCGGGCAGAATGCTGGACTGTGAATTGATCACTCCCAGAGGACTGAACACGAACGTCTGGTTCTGGGTCGTGGGTATCGTCGGGATTGTAGTGTATCCCGGAAACGGTGCTATATAAAAATATAATATTAAAATTGTATAATTTTATTTTATTTTTGTAATACCCGTTCAACTTATCTATTCGTGCTTAATTAATGAATGATTGATGATGAAAATAATAATTTGCGTATATTATAAATTTATATTGCGGTTATAACATATTATTAAAAAACTAAGTAAACGACATTTATTGTCCACAAATTGGAAACGTAATAATACGGCCATGTTTGTGAAATATATTTATTGGTTCTGAATAATCTTATATATACGACTATATATAAAAAAATAATTTTGAATATGATTATGAAATTGCGTGACAAGCTTAAATAAAATATTTCTACTGCCATACTGCTTTCTATAAAGCATCATCTAATCTAAAAAAAACACTATTAAACAAAGCTTCATTTTAATTTATAATTTAATTGCCAATAATAATAAACACAAAATTATCGAGACCCCTAATAAAACCAAGACTGACATTCACGTTCAACGATTATAAAACACGACACTGTAAATAAATACTTAAACCATTGGAAACATTTTATAAACCTTGATCCGGAAACGTAGTGAGACCTGAAAAATTAACTGTAAAACTAAATAGCGATACAGTTCAAAATCCGATTGTTGATCCACGAAACACTTTTAATTTATTTATTTTAATAAAAGGTAAGGTAAGTAAGGTTATTGTAATATATATTCTTTTTAAATTCCTTGTTTAGTACAAAGACAATATATTAATAGAAAATGTACAATATTTTGTTATATAAAAAAAATATATAAGAAAAAGTTATTAAAAAATCGACAATAGAGAATAAAGATTAGAATAATAATAATAAAGAGTATATATAAAGAGGGCTTATAAAAATATATGATAGCTATAAAAATATATATATATAAATAAGCCGCGCCTGAGGCTTTGTCTGTGGTTGGAGGGTATATAATTATACATGTAATAATATATAACTTTCACCCACCGGCCTGTCCTTGGAGAACTTGTTTCCCCTGCGCAGTGAGCATGTGCGGGGCCAGTTGGTTGCCCTGGAACGGCTTGCCGGCCGCTATCACCTGGTACAGATAATTCATTACATATTATCGATATACACCGTTTTTATTTAAATTAATTTTCTGATACAAACTTTAAAGAAATACTGCTAAGAAGTACCACATCTGATGTCTAGTGAAGTAGAAATAAATATAAAACCGTTTCAAAGTAATCATATTCTTGTTTACGTCAATGTAAAGTAAATGAGATGCATAAGTGGGTTGGAGGCAAATGGAATATTTCCATTTCAGTCAAATGTATTGAAACTGAAATCTTTTATGGTTGGTTTGTTTGCGTTCTTACGTATATTTAAATGTTAGATCGGAATGTATCACAATAAATTTTGAGATTCATATTTTAAATTTTTGTTTAAAAATATATATATTTTATTCCCTAATTTTAATGCCCAATTTAATATAAAATGAGGTTACTATTTAGGAAATAAATTAAACTTTTAATTATAACAAACATTCAACATAATTTATCAGAACTTTTATGACAGCATATTCAAAGGTCTATACAAAACATATTTAATACAATATTTTTACCACTACATTCATACTATAATTATTGACCACTAAGAGGCATACCTCAACTTTTGATCTGTTACAACTACAAATAATACTAGGCCAAGTAAAGTTTCTATGAATTCATGGAAAAATCACAATATATGCAGACCTGTATCTGTTGAGAGTTAATCCCAGGGTGCAGTGCAATGTTCCCTGGCATTATCAGCGGTCCTTGGGCGTTGTACAGCTGCTGCAGGTATGTGCTGTTCTGAAGCGGCTGCTGGATCACCTGGACACGGCTGTGGCCCCACTCCGCACTGAGGACATACAATAACATCTTTAACAATGTTTTAACTTTTAGTTATTTTGGTTTTAACTTGAAGATTAAATATAAAAATAGCAAGTTATATATTGCCAAGATTATTAATAAAAAATATATATACTGTTTATAATAATAATATTGTGCTGCTATTCATTACAAAAATTAAATATTACCTAATTTGCTGTGGATGTTGTGTGTTTGGCAGGCTCTGCAGCGGCGGCATAGTTGCTTGCTGCTGAAGACCACCAGAGGACTGCTGTTGCTGCACCTAGAATCAAGCTCACACTGAGTGATACTTTGCAATACATAGAATATATTATCAACTGAATATAAACTGAATATGGTAATACAATTTATGGTTAGGAAACCAGAATACGTTAATATTGGCTGAGGAATCACACTACAACTGAATATGTAATTGATATAGAAACTTCACACAAACAAAATTCAAAGTGTTGTAACATTAATCTAGAATTTTCCAGATTGCTCAAGGATGGATAGTTTTACAATCTGTTTTGATATTGTTTAAATTTGTGAAAAAAATGTATTTTGTTTTGAGAAAGTAAAGATTTAACTTATTTATTTAGCAAATTATTTAGCATTTGGATTCATAATTATATATTTATCAAATACATCTAGTATGTATTTTATAAAAGTAAACAGGGAATCTTAGGAATTTCATTGACATACAATAAAATACTAATACTAACTCTATACTAATTTCATCAAGAAATAATATAGGGGTGCGAAATTTAAGAAATTCTGTATTAGGATCAGGGTTGTGCTAAGTTATAAATACCTGATGAGGCGCCATGCTGCTGCTAGGCATGGAAGACACCACGGTAACAGTCTGGTGGTGCTGCGTGGGTTCGTGCTGTGACATACTGATCTGCTGCTGCACCACTTGCGCTTGACCATCCACTATCTAAAACCGTGGAGCAATTATATATGTGTATGGAAGATTTGAAAACTTGTGGAGTATTCATTTAGTAACAAGTGACTTAGTATGAGAGATGAATGATTATGTTGTAGGGTGACAAAATTACACATATTTCAGTTAACAAGATAAGAAAATTTATAGGCATTGAATAGGCATTTTGTTATTATTTAGTGAAACTGTATATAGATTGTAAGGTAATTTCTTGATCATAATAAATTTATACACACATATCATTGTACACATTGAGGCATATTTTATACTATAGTAAACATCTAATTAGATGAAGTAACAACTTGAATTCAAGCAATTAGCAATAACCATAAATATATCTACATCCTTACAATAAAATAGTTTAAATGTCTTGTGTTGATGGAGTTCTACATAAAGTAACCCAGTTGTAATATTTGTCTATGGTCCCAGTGTGAATGATCTAAGGTCTAAATTTGTAAAGCCTTTAATCAGATTCAATAACATCACTAACATCTGTAGCAATTTCCAATAAATATGTCATCTAAATCTCGTCCTCTTCACTGACCTGCTGCGGCTTTATGTCTCCGCTCATGCCGGTCTTCTGATTTTTGTCGTAAAGGAGATTAACGTTATTTTGTGGCGACGCCAGGAAACTGAGATTGATCTCGCCGATACCTGGTACGTTAAACTGCTGTGTATGTACCGGCTGATTCACAACCTGGCGATAAAGTACATTATTCATAGTCTCGTCTACAACTCCTTGTAACATATAAACTATGAATATATCTAACCAGGAGACTATAAATGTTTATTGACATTTTTCGTCTAGTTCATAATATGTATATAATAAGTATTTGTTTGGGAGCACTGGGACCGGATGTAGTGTGTAATTAAATAATGTTAGTACATAAAATAGAATTAAATAGTTTTGATAAGGTACGCTCTAGAGAAAAAATCTTCCATTTATAAGTTTTGCCCATATGATAACTAGAACTATACCCATTAATTCACTTGGGAACTTACAATATTGACAAGTATTAAGTATATATTATGTATAACCTGAAGGAATTTCTGTTGTTGTAACTCTTGTTGTTGAGATAATTGCTGAATGTCAGTTTTAGGTTGTTGTTGCTGTGTTTGTTGCTGTTGTTGTTGTTGCTGCTGCTGCTGCTGTTGTTGCTGCTGTTGTTGAGCCTGTTGTTGAGCGTGATGTTGTTGCTGTTGAAACTGTTTCTGCAACTACAAAAAATCTAGATTAGAATATGTAATCAAGATTTGAATTATTGCCACTGCTACTCCCATTTTAAGTTATCACCCTCTTCAAAATTAGGGGTTGATCTATAAAAAATATGTTTTAATTGTAAGCTATTTTCTAAGATAAATTATTTAAATTAATATTCACAAAACTTCCTATATGAAAGAATATTTTCGTAAATAGTATAAGAAACCATTAGATTTTTTAATGTTATATAAGCATGTCAAATGTCATACAACTTACCAATTCTTGTTGATCCTGGTGATTTTTAATATGCTGCTGTATTGCCTGGCGCTGTAAGGCCTGTTGCTGAAGCTGTTGCAATTGTTGTTGTTGTAATTGCTGTTGTAGTTGTTGCTGCTGAAGCTGCTGTAGTTGTTGCTGCTGCTGCTGCTGAATTATCTGCTGTTGTATCTGCATGCAAAAAAAAGCATTAGACTTTTAAGTACATATAAGAAGATACTATATATTAGTATCAACTTACTTGTAGTTTGTCATCTTCTTCCTTTTGGTTTCTATATCTGTACTCTTCACCTTGGGTATGATTTTCTGGTTCAGGTTTAGGCTGTTTTATCTCAGGTCTACGGAAAGTATTATTTTGTTTGTCAAGTGCTAACAATGTGTTTGCAGCTTCGTATTTATCCTCAAATGTGATTCCAGCTTTTTCAGCAAGAGTTTCTAAGTATTGCAAAGGCCGCTTTGTAGCTTTTGAATGACCCTTAGATTTCTCACCTTGACCACTACCTGGTGACTGTTTTGGTGCTGTTCTAGTTATAGTAATACTATTTTTGTTTCCTTCATCTTTTTTATCATTTTTAGGCTCCAATGTGAAGTAGTTTTTGGGATAATTATTGTCCTTGTCTTTATCACTGTTGTGATTATTATTTTCTATCAAAGTAATTGTGGTGGAGTTTGCAACTTTTATTGTTTTATCTTTGGAGTCCTCCTTTGACTGAACCGGAGAACCAGAGCCGTGCGAAGGGGATACAAGCTGTGTTGGTACATGCTGAGTCACAGAAACATTTGCATTTTGAACTTCTGAACTGTGTATTTGTTTGTCAACTGGCTTTGCCAATTGCTGCTGAAATCCTGGACTTTGTGGCTGGTCTTTGTCTTGGTCCTTTTTCTTCTGTATGTTATCTAGTATTTCAGACCTAGAAGTAAAAATACAGACATATAGTTTAACACAAGATAATTATTGACTTGACAGTTATTATTGACTTCTGTCACATTTTTACCACTTGACTTCTATGTACCTGCTCTTTTCATCCATTATTTACAATATTTCTTCTATAAGAAAATATAAATAGTGCAGTGACATTCATCAAATACATAAAGACCATATCATTGGAGTAAACTATCGAAGAACTATTTTTATTTACAACAGTAGAAGCACTCGTTAGTTACAAAACAAATAAGACTTGTACTTCTGCTCTAATAAGTAGAAGTAATGTAATATCCGATAAAAATATTTTAAAGGAAATAAGTCTGTCTAACATTTAATCGACAATCAATATAAAAAACATTTTTATAAAATTACGTCAAATGTCAATGTCAAACGTCATTACAGGCGAATGACGACAACATTAAACTATAGAGCACCGTTGCAAACTAAGCTACCAATACGCGATTGCGCAAAAGACTAAACCATTATTACTGAGCTAAAAGTTACTCGTTGCAAACAGTACAATATAATTGCGAGTTGTCTTTGTTACGCTAGCAAAACTAGTAACAATGAATAAAAAAACAGCATAGTAATAATTTTCCACTTTATCGATTTTATGGCACTACACTTTGATATCTTCAAATAATTCATAATAATGTTAAATTCCACATCATGCAAGTTTATATTTTGTTAAAATACTATTTCCTTAATAACAAAACAGTATTAGTGTATTTTCGTACGGTTGTATCATTAGTAACAAACAGACCCATGCCACATTTTTTTTATGAGTATACTTACCATCTCCATTATAAATATAGAGCTATGCAGCTATTTAGGGACAGATACCTAAATGAAAACGGGCCGTCAGGCATTATTTCACAAGGGGAAGCAAAAAATAATGAAAATGAGCGAGTGAGAGGGCCTTATGCAGACGCGTGTGGTGAAGGAAAGAGATTAACGCAGCACACTAAGGGAGTTGGAGGGCGAACCGGTTCTGCATGTGTGCAGACAGACGTTACCCTTCCCCCTCCCCTCGCTAGCCGACCCTCGGCTGCGAGGGCCGTGTATTGTCGGCTTTTCCCCGAAGCGTTGCAATAATAATACCAGCTTACTCCCCTTACTAAACGATTCAAATGCCCTTGCGAAACCGTTTTTTTTTACAAAGACCTTAGTGGTTGATTTATATCAACAATAGCTAATGTGTTTCATTTAATCTAACGAAGTTACACCTTTCCATTTTTCTTCATGCTTATTGAAAGTTAACTTGCAGCCAATGTTGGCACGATCGTTAAAACGCGAGTCACACTGATGACGAATAGATATTTTAGCCCACCATCAAGCCACACGCGACGCATTCAACCACACTGATTCGCAATCATAAAGTAAAAAATAACATAAAATACCTTTTGGTGTAAAAACCATAAGAACAACGTTCCATCGTTTCAAAATAAAGGGTTAACTTAAACGTAAGCGCCGACCCATGCGGCAGTAATTAAAAGAAAAAACAAACAAAAAGGTAAGGATTGAGACATTCGCACAGGTGAAAGTAAACACGACACTTATTATCGACGAAAACGACATACAAACACACTTTATCGATAGTCCGGTTCTCGTCTCATTGTAACAATAACCTTCATTTCGAATGGCGAAACACTACTGTGGAGAATGCGCGCGGTACGAGCTACCACCGACACGCCGCACCCATTCCCCTCACCCCTCGCCACCCCCGCAGCTGAACGCTCTCTTACGTTACGCCCGCTACGAATTCTGGTGTTTCATTGGTCGATTTACTTTACGACCGTTCCACAAACAAAACCGGTTGCCATGAACAGCCCGCAAGGGCGCGAGGAACGGAATTAGCGTTTCTGCATTATTATTATTTTCACTGTTGTTATCTCACTCTTTCTCTTTTTAATGTGTGAGTAGGCTAAAGTTAGATCTAGTTCGCACCATCCAATTTTATAATTTTCTAATTTTCCCCTTTGTTTATAAATTATGGATACGTTACGGTATAAAAGGATAAGTAACTGTTAGTCTTGTTTTTAGTGTTTCAAAATTTATATATAACTTAGAATATTTAATTCTACATGATAACCGTTTCTGAAAGCCTTCCATAGCATCATAAAGACATAATGACACTTCATAATAACTAATCGAAATACATATTATAGTTATTCCACTCAATAAGGTCTAAAATGTCAGAAATATCCCTAGAGTCGTTATGGCTTCATCACCACAAGGGCTTCGCCAGTCCACCCTTATAATCCACGTCTACCTGCATTAGGGTGGCAGCACCCTTCTTTTATGAATGCCCATGTTTCTATAGGTAGGCAACTGCTACATAGATACATGTATATCTATAAATTATTACTTGTAACTAAATATCATACGAGGTATCTATATAAAGTAGTCTATACTAGGTATACCCTTTTTGTTTGCTTTTTTTTATAGATGAACTTTAAGCATTAATAATTTTTAGGTTGGTATTAATATTTTTTTAAATTTTAACGGACGGAATGGACGGAAATCTTATTTTTGCAATACTTTCTCATTGTGAGATTATGTTAAAAAGTAATGGTCAAAATTAATAAGAAACCCCAAAGGGTAGAAACCTTAACCATTTGATAAAATGTTACAAGTCATTTTCCTTTAAAAATAATCTTGAATTTCATAATTTGTATACATCAATTCCAAAATTAGTGTTATAGCATAACTGCGTGATAAAAATTATAATCCAATTAACCAATTATAGCGCCATCTACACATCTTTAAAAAATTAAAAACAGCGCCATCTATGTATAATGTTATAAAGCTATTAGTAAAGTCGTTAAGTCAAGCTTATCAAGTGAAAGTGTTTATGAAAAGTCTACGTAAAGAAGATCAACAAGTAATAAACAAACATCAAACTCTTTTTTTGTAGAAATAAAACGGCAAGAAAATATAACCTGGGACTTCAATGTTACCTATAATTTTCTTTATAGGTACATACGTATAAAACTATTTTGTTGGCTTAATTATTAATTGTAGCTGTTTTTTTTTTTTTAAGGAAGGCAAACGAGCATAAGTCACCTGGTAAGTATTACCGCCGCCCACGGTCTCTTGCAGAGGAATCACAAACCGTTACCGCCATTTATAAGTTAATTGAATTCAACACTTGATTTTCTGCATTCTATTTTGTCATGAAAGCTTGAATAAAGATGGTTTATTTTATTTACTAATTGTCGGAACCAATTGTCTTCATCAATTAGGTACCTATCTGGTTATTTGAGTTTAAAGGGTATATGAATTAGTTATTAAAGTTACTTTTATTTCTAGATTACATTACGTATTAGATTATGTATTCTTATGCAGCTACCACTATATGAAGTTTATGTTCCTATTTATATAGCATATCATATAAAATAAATATAACATCATATTGAAATTTTATTTTAAATGACAGTTTTTTTTATTATCCACGCAATCACAAAATTTGATCTCGTTTTTAAGACCTATGCACATATCACGAAAATTCTAAACTATTACCAATTAAAATAATTATTATAGATGGAGATATAAGAAATAAGTTTAGCCTTTAAGTATATTTTTTGTTTAACAAATTTCAAAATCATGCTAAACAATGTTGGATCTTATTACAATCGATGTAGCGTTTAAAAGGGTTATCTGGATAAATTGCAATTCTACCGCACATTAAACAATAAAATTTTAAAATATTTTTTAAAATGTCAAATCTGTTATCTAATTTACGAGCTGTAATAAAATAAAATAACGTGAACAATATTCTACCTGTAGACGTATTAGGTAGCCCGTAGATCTTATTTATTTCATTTCTTAATAAAGAATGTGTTACAAGCTGTTTTTATGTCAAGCTATTTATCTGAGCGAGTTTGGGGAGGAGCAAAAAATTCAAACAATTTCATCGGCCATATTGGTTCGACCATTTTAAAAGTAGGTGAACAGTATTTGGGTTACGGACGGATATTAAATTATTTTCAAGTTTTTAAGGGTTGTAAAATTATATAAATAATTATGAGATAAATATTACAAACTATTTTCTTAACAGATATATAATACGTATTATAATGTGTTATTGTGTTTAGGTAAAGTTATTTTAGGTTATGTGTCAAAATATAGCAAAATAATATAGTTGTATTATCTGTTCTAAGGTGCCGGTTTAACACGATGTTTTAAAACCGACCAGTAGTTCAGAGTTCCTTTTCATTATTATTCCACACCATACGTAGACTTTTTCTGTTTCTTCCTCCAACCATTATTCTTTTCTTATCTCTTTCACACTAAAGGAGGGTCATTAGTAGTCTCGCTTACTCTAGCGTGGGTGTATGCCCATCGGACAACGACCTCTACAACAGCTGTTTTCGACAAATAATAATAATTATTATAAATATTATACAAGTCTTGGTTTCTTGAATCGCATTCTAAAACAATGTAGAAATCATCTACCTACATTTTGAGTCAATTAAAATCCAGTTTTTTTAAACAACAAATTACGTAGTTTTTTTAATATTAAAAGATCTAAACTTTATTGTTAATATTCGATTGTCATAAAAATAGAAATTTGTATAACGAAACTAAACGAAAGTATATTAAAACAAAGTAAAGTCATTTATTTTTTAATCAAAATACTTTCGAAAACTGTATTGTTATAACCGAAATTTCATAATCATTATTGTGAAACTTAAATTAATTTACTTATTCCCCAACCATATACCTACACATTTAATGAAAGTTTCTTTTAAATACATTAAATTATCACATGGTGAGATCTAATAAGATCCATTAGTAGTAGGTATATTAGTATTTTACTAAATATAAATACAAACATTTTACCTAAATTATTGCTACAAAAAATGTCCATTACAAATATGCTTTTAACGTCTTAATTACTTAAAACGATGATTGAATGTTAAAGTTCATTCATAAATAACAAGTCTATTTGATGAGAATAATCTATACCTGTAAAAGAGAAAGTATGTATGTATGTTCCGGATAAACTCCGAAACGGTTCAACCGATTATAACCAAATTTTCAGAGGATCTTTAGATTGACCCAGGGCGCTGCAGCGGGTAATCCTGTAAAGTTCTGGTGACGATCGGAGCATTTTTTATTGAACTGTCAGTGATAGTTTTTTTACTACATTGTTTTTTACATCAAACTATTTAAGGCCAGTTATAACGCCATGACACTATCCATGTACAAGCTAGAGAAACGAGTAGAAGAAAATGAAATTCAGATTGAATCATAATTATAATCGCGGTGGTTAATTCTAAATAAGTTAATTCTGATATTTAAAATATTTTTTTATTCTGTATTTTGAGTTAATACATGTTTAAAATAAGCCCGGCGAAGCGCGCTGGATATGCCAGAACACTATAAAGAAGTACCTACATTTTTCCGAAATTTTGTTTTTCGGTGATTATTCTTCAAGTAGGTATATGTCCGATCCCTGATTTTTTTGTTGCCAAAATATCGACGATAATACTGCTATTAAATAAATGATTACCACTGAAAATCGGTTCAATAGTTCAGGAGAAGAACCATCTGGTAGATCGGAATGAAACCAAATACCGCGCTAAATGAAACTCTTATAACAAAAAGATACATTCTAAGAAACCTATTATTTAATAGTTAGGTTTCTTAGAATGTATCTTTTTGTTATAAGATACATTCATTCTATTATTTTAATAGTTTACAAAAGACTTAAAAGAGATGCACTTGAGAACACAGACGTTTCGTTTGTCTTCTCACGGGTAAATAAATCTTAAAAGTATTCTAATAAGAGTTTTACAGTTTTAATGTTTCTTCGGATATCAGGCATCTTGAAAATATGTGTAATTGAAACTTCAATACATATTGAATGTTGAAACTTCATTATATAGCCTTATAAATTGCGTACTTTTCTATTCACGTATGAGCCCGGACGCAAGACTCTTGTTATACCTAGTCTTACCATAAATATTGTAACAAAGAAAATATTTTTTTTTATTAATATACAAATATAAACAATTAAAAATATAAAAGCTTCTTCGAAGTGGTGTCCATTGGCTGCAATACAGTTAAAAAGTTGAGTCGTTCCATGGGGAAATTCTTCACTGCCAATCGTATTGATTGTTTTAAGGACTCCAAATTATCATGGCGTTTAGAGCAAGCTGTACTCTCTAAAACTGACCATAAATCATAATTCAGCGGCTTAAGGTCGGGACTAGATGACGGCCAGTCTTCAGCTCTGATGAAATCCGAGGCGTTCGCTTCCAACCAAGACTGCGTGGACCGAGCTTTATGCCCCGGCGCCGAGTCTTGCTGGAAGGACCATACTTGGTTATTGATTAAGGGTCTTAAGTACTATCTCAAGAATAATGTCTTGATATACTTGTGCCGATGTTTTGATACCTTTTCCACAAAGATATGGCTCAGTCACTCCTTCATAGCTAACACCCCACCTAACCATCACTGAAGTCGGATAATGCCCACGTTGGACTTTGTTGACTAATTAGGAAGCTTAGAGCTTAGAACTTTGACCATAAATAGCGTCATTTTGTTTGTTAAAATGTTGCTCAATTGTAAAATAATTCTCATCAGTAAACAAAATTTTTCTGTGACCTCCCTTTGCGTACTGCTTTGCGTATTCCTCTTTAATTTATCAGTTAAGAAATGACCAGTGCGTTTTTTATAGGCTGCAAGTCCTAAGTCATCTCATAAAATACGCGACATGGTTCTAAGTGCTATCTTAATTTCCCGAGATAAAATCTTTTGCTTTCGGACTGGATTTTATCGAATTCTTTCCCTTACTGCTTTGACCACTATTTTCGTACGAACGGACGGACGGCTAGATCTTTCTCTCTCACAGTCAGAGGAAGTCTCATTGTACCTCTTAATAGCCCGATACATAAACATTGGACTAATACCAAGTGTATGGAAAGTTTTTAAAAATTGCATTTGGCTCCATACCTACTTTTTGTAATGCAATCAAAGCGATTCTGTTCTATTTATCACCCCACTCCATTTTAATATCAAAAAATATTGTGCAATATTTTGGCGCCAAAATAAGAAAACACAATGAATAATCGTACATTTACAGCAGCTCACATCAGGGCCTACTCTACCATACAGCACCTACATTGGCGCCACTAGCAAAAAATATTTTTGTGAAAAAAAAGACCTCCTTCTTCTTAAATTGAATTTGCCCTATCCTGAGTTAACCTCTGACTTGTATATGCGATGCCTTGACTGGGGTAGTAATATCCTCTCCGAAGATAGAGGCAAAGTAGGTATCTATTAGAGATAGTTTTCCGATACTGATTGCGAGCAGGATGCTAAATCCCTTCCTTCCTCTTCAGAGTCCTCGTTACCTCTATAATTCCCTAATCTTCATGGGTGGCAACGTATTTGTTAATTTACATTTACTATGAAGTTGTTTTTGCGTACTTACAAGGAATTGAATCGTTTGTTCGTATCCTACAAATTTCCCTTAAAAAATCAAACGTTTTTAGACTACTTAATATAGACTTGTGGACTATTACAGTTCCAATGTCATTAGATTTTATTAAATTAATTCTATACAAAGTATAACATTTATATGAGTCCAGATTAAAATTAGGGTAATGTCTATCTTAAAAACTAATCTTGTTAAATATTTAATCGTAAGTAAATTTTCTTTGATATTTGTATCAAGACATTTCTTATTTTTTTTTAATTACGACTAGACTAAAAAGACTAAAGAGACTTTATATATAAAAGCTAGGTATACCTATATCGACATTGTATGTATCGACATTAACGAAAAGCTCTGAGCGAAATTTGGAGGGGACAACTGCGCATTTGTATTGTCGCGCAAACAATACCTACTTTTGTAACAAATATTTTTTTTCTTTGTTTTAAATAGCAGGTAATGTAATGTAATTACTTAAAAGTCGTATTGTGTTAATTAAAAATTTATATTGTAAAAAATTCTTGATAATTATAGCCTACCTATGGTTTATATTGTATCCAAGATATTACTTATTAAAGTTTATGAGGATTTCGTATAGTAATAAAAAACACTATCAAAATTGATTAATGTTCAAAAACACAAACATACTTAACAAAAATATAAAAAATGATAAAAAAGTCTAAAATAAAAACGTAACAAAAAACAAGAATAAAATATTAATAGCGATAACAATTGTATAGTCGACTGTATACTGAAGTGAGCATGGTGTGGTATCTGTAGGGGGAGGGGGGGGGGGGGGGGGTCACGGCGCTACGTACGCCCGTCCTTCATCCGTCGCAGTCCCCTCAAATACCTTGATTAAGACTTCTGCGCAGTCTAGTCCAAGAACTCTGTTTCATGCCGATACCTATAATAACATTGAAAAATGAACTGCTTCTGGATATCAGTTGAAAATTATCAAAACTCATTTTAGTCTGTGAGAATTAAAATCTCAATTTTGTATCAGAAGCAGAGTAAAAACTATAATGAACATACCTTTTTCAAACCCAATGCGGGTCCAAGCCCAAATAAGGTTTCCTCCAAAAGAACGAAAGGCCTAAATTATTTAATTCGAATACGCTTCGACGATCTGTTGAAAACCTAATTTTGACGCTAATACAATAATAATAATTAAAACAAAGTTTTTGTATAAATAAATATGGTTATAAATTATAATTCTAATACATGTGTGAATTTTAGGAATTGTATTTTATGTTTAAGTAAATATTTAGGGTTCCGTAATCGAAGAGTAAAAAAGTAACTCTATTACTAAGACTTCTCTGTTTGTCCGTCTGTCTGTCTACAGGCTATACCTCTGTGGGTACTGTAGTAATAAATACTAAAATCACAATAAAATGTTTACTTTAGGTTGGCTCCCATACAACAAACATTATTTGTTCGCTCGACATTACTAACGGCAGTAGGCAACATTTGAAATATTTACAGAATATTTGATTATATATTCACTTTAAAAATAAATATTTCAATTAACTAAATATTTAAGGGAGATTCCCATATAATTTTAAAAAAATGCCGTTTTATATGCAATGGTACGGAACCCTTCGCGTGCGAGTCCAACTCGCACTTGGCCGGTTTTTTATCTATGTAGGTAAGGAATTCTTTACAACGTAAGCCGATTCATTAAACAAAGTTTTACAAAAAGACAAAGACCTCGGAGTCTCGAAAGATTTCATGGGATTATTGGAATTTCTCGTATAAACACAAAGAAATCAGCTGGTATTACTTAGGAAAGGAGTGGTCCTGATTCTCAAATTTTAATAATGTTGTAGAATTTATAACAAAAACTAACAGTGACATCTATTGGATTTTTTTAAACAGGTATATTTAAAAAGTTTTAATCAAAATGTTATATTTACAATAAACGTATAACATTTAATATTTCAAAATGTATGTCATCAAGGAGGTTTTATATCACGGATTTATTAAAAAAAATAGTTTGCAAATCAAACAGAATAAGATTATTTTCAGTCTATGATAGATGGCGCTCTATTTCTTGAATTTCAAATAATACTTTATTTCAAATAACAACCAATATTTTAAAAACAAATCAATTATAATTAAAAGTTTAAGTTAAGTACTAGTGGTAATGGCAGGCACATAAGTTATTTCACTTTTTGGCCCTTATTTGTTACATTGTACCTACAAAGCTGTTTACCGCCGGCGCCTACACTAATTGAACGACGATGTTTGTAGAAAAACTCTCAAGAGATGGTAACATCATCTACTTTTTACAATGCCGTACTTGGATAAGAAAATGTAAGATTACACAATCATGAAATAATGGCCATTAATATTATGAAATTGTTTTTTTTTTACTATAAGTTAGTCAGTTAATTTCTGTGTAAATTTACAAAATCAGCTTCTACGGTTAAAGATTGTATATTCTTCAGTGTTTTATAATTGTCAAATAATTTTGTCAATAACTTCTAAGAATAGTACATTGGTGATTTACGCAGTGCACGATTTGTTTAAAAGCCTTAAGTATCAAAAATTCCCTGTTTTGTTGTTTCATAGGTGAAATTAAAATAACAATTCTTCCAAATAATACCTTAGATTCAGTGTTTTACTCTGTGTCTTGCATTGTAATAATATTATTTAATAATTGTGTAAAAATAGACTTGGAAGATTTATTTCCTATTAGAAATAATCCACAGTTATTTAAATCTGACAATTTAAGAAGTATTACAAATTGGCTAATAGGGACATTTGAATACAATATATCAAATTATATTTATTATTATACATTATAATTAGGTTATATATTATTTTACTATTATTAATGTAAACATTAGGAGTAGTAAGAAAGGCTTTTTACTATGATTTATTTATAATAAAAACACATCCCTACCTACTCCTCATGTTTAATCAGATTTGCAATGTGCAGATCTTTGCGGAAATATCTATAAAGTCATCTTGCAAACGCAATGGGGTTCGCTGGGGCAGTAGTGAGCTGGGGAGCAGCTGTATCGATCGGAGGGTGGCCACCCCAGCGAGGGCGCCCCTACAGCGACAGCCGCACCCCCAGCACGTAACAGTTAGCTGGGTATGAAATGACGTAGGAGGACAATGACCGAGGTTACCGACTTTGAAACTTACAACTCTTATTGGTTTGTTTACTTGTGTTAAGTGTTTTTTTGGTTAATTGGGTTTTATTTTGAGCTTCATTTGATTAAAGGTCTTATATAAAATCATTTTTTATATACCAATCTATCTTGATCTAATTATTACGAAAGATGATAACATTACATATTAGTATTTTTTATTTAGAGAGCTTTATAACTATACCTATCTTATAGAAATATATTTGGGAATACCTGATAATATATCTGAGATATTCCTACTATCTACTTCCATTATTTCTTTAAATATTATGTACCTACTTGTTTAAATATATAACGAAAATTATCAAAACTTTATACTTGCTCTACCACTCCAAATTTTTTTTTGGTAGGTTATCGAGCCGTAGTATAACAGGGGGTTTATCACAACAATTATCTCACATACATAGTTATGTATGTCTCGAAATATATAATATTAAATTAAATATTTTTTTTTTGTACTATGTTTTTGTAGTTTAGAAAATTATATGCCAATTAAAAATGTTTTTGCAAAAATATTATTTAAAGTTAAGCCTCAAGTACACAGCTTGGTCTAAGATCTTTGTAAAATATTGTAACGTATGATATTTTTATATTTTTTATCACGATTACAAAACAATAAACACTAATATAAGTTAAAAACACCACAAGAATTATTTTAGCTTGTTACTTGTTGGAACTTTTTGCTACGAAATATTTAATTCTGTCAGCTTAAGAAACCAAAACTTTATTTACTTACCTATTTCAATATTTCTTTAATATTAATTTACCTATAAACCAAATTGGGTATATTGTTTGATTGGAAAAACAGCAACCTATGAAATTATCTGAGGTTCCAAAATGTATTAACTTTTGTTTTTAAAAACATAATCTTGTATTCTAAAAAATAACAAGTCAAAGTGTCTTTATTTGAGATATTCATACATTGCACTTATGAAAGTTAGGTATATGGTTCCATAATGTAGGTTCGTGGAGAAGAACCGTCAAAAAACTCAATGGATACTCTTTTAATTCTTTTTTATAGAGTCAGTCATAAAAATCTGCTGTAATCTGTTTTAAAGCCCATTGTAAGATTTTAAAATCAGACGAGGAATTAAACTTTTGTCTCCTCATTAAATGCTGACAGCTCTTTTATTCTTCTTTCATAAAATCTAGATCTAGCGTTCTTATGAAAGTCTGAAGTAATAACTAACAAACATCTCTTTATGTACCTAATAACATTTTTTTTCTTAAAATATTGTAACAGTCACAATAATTGTTGATAATGATGTCTAGTATATATATTTTGTTTAAGATATTATCACAAATAATTTAGCATCACTTATCGACAGGGTCTATATGTTTGAAGCCAAAGATGTTGTTATTTAAAAAAAAGGGCCACGAATTTAAAACTGTAAAACCATAGTTATAATAGAAAACCAGGTAGAAAGGGACCCATCCGTCCCTCAAGCTCAAATCTAGCCTCTAACAAAATATTTAAAATGCTCAGATGGTTCTAGTTTCTACGATTTGGCAACGTCGCTATACTAGGCGCCCGGGATTGATAAGTGTCGCAACGTCGCATCCAGGATACTTTTTTATCCAATAGTGTATTCGTCATATTGGTGAAAGGAACCCATTCGTCCCCATCACATAAGCTCAAATATAGCCACTAACCAAATATTAAAAAAGCTCTGAGATGGCTCTACTATTTGGCAACGTCGCGATATTAGACGCCCGGGATTGATAAGTGTGGCAACGTCGCATCCAGGATTCAGTTTTATCCAATACTCTATTCGTCATATTGGTGAAAGGAACCCATTCGTCCCCATCACATAAGCTCAAGTCTAGCCACTAACCAAATATTAAAAAAAGTTCTGAGATGGCTCTACGATTTGGCAACGTCGCGATACTAGACGCCCAGGATTGATAAGTGTGGCAACGTCGCATCCAGGATACATTTTAATCCAATAGTCAATTCATGTTGCAGTCCGCAGTTCACACTTGTTCATCCTTGTTCACGTTGTCACAGTAAATGTATTACTTTTGTGATTAGTGCTATTAGGTGGAACGTACATTGAGTATCGTCCGCCTCCATGCTAGTTTTAGTTGGTGTAATATATTGTTTACTTTTACCCAAGCTAAGAGATAAGTGTTTATGTAAATCTAAATGATTTTTGAGTGTGCTTACTTCGTTTGTTTGGTTCTTGGTTTGTGTGGTGTGGAATGTAGCGTGTGATCTACCTTGCTATAGAGCAAGGTAGTAATAGTACTACGTTCAGTTCAATTGTAATCGTACGTTATTTAAATGACTTCCAAATTATAATATTATATAGGAGATGAAGATAAAAAATATATTTTAAGATTTTTTTTTAAAGTAGTTTCAATTTTGTTCTGATTTCAGTTTATTGAAAGTTTCTTTTAACTATATACCTATATTTGGAGTTAGGAAACTTATTTTATTAATATACAGTTAATATTTTAATTCTGAAGTTGACATAAATAACCATAAATAGGTTCCATAACAGTTTTAAATCTTATCTTACCGTCCACTTCATATTTATCTGAATATAACTTTTGGTTGTAATAACGTGGTAAGAAAACTTTAATTTGTTTTAATTAGGCGCATTATAATATTTATTTACTATGTTTAATATCTAATTTTACCAGACTATATTATTAAATAAATTATGAATATTATTTTTTTTAATATAAGTCAATAATATAAAATATGTGATGAATTTAGCAGATTTGACTTGTCTTCTGAGATTTGTATTTTTTTTAAAGTAATTTCTTTAGTAAGCAATATGTTTTAGTTTTTCTTTATCTCTTTATAGGTACCTACCTGTGATAATAATTTGCATTAATAATTTATTATACTATGATATTATAAAGTTATTTAATACTATACGATTTTTATTCGTATAAATCTAGGATATATAATCAAATTACGTATATATAATATTTGTAATATTCTAACAATTCCATATAGGGAAGGTTAGAAATTAATTGGTGAATTGGTATGCAGGTATAAACATCCGTTTTTGATACTTTGTAACTATACAAGAACATAAATATGTAAATATAAAATACATTTAAATATATTTGAAATTTGAAATAAAATGTTATCTACGTATGCAAATTAATTACCATTTTTATTTTGTTCATAAAATGTATGGCCTGCAAACGAGATGAAATTTTTCAGTTTCCATTTGTTGTGATTTTTTCAGATATTTGTCATATTACCTATTTTACCTAAAACCTTATTTTAAAGAGCGCTAAAAATGTTGAAGACATAATAATATTATTAATAAACTAATTAATTTCAATTAGTTAAAAAAAAATTGAACATATTTATTTATAGTCATTAAGTTCATGAAAAATAATAAATCCGTAATAAAAAATACGGGGCCATCTTTCAATATTAAAATTTGTTTGTCTGTTCTGTATTGAAATTACGTCTAATTACCTAAAATAAAAGTAGGTAATTTATTGAATTCTAAAAGAATTTGACACAATGAGTGAACAATAAACATTGTGGAAGAAGTCTGAGGTATAGACTAGTTTATTGTAGTTATAATAGTTTTATCAATGATAGAAAATTACTACTATTACTAATAATGATGCTACAAGTAATTTGTCTTGTTACGGTACCCTTACGAGTTTTGACGTTACGAAAACTATGACAGTTTTCGAACAGATGGATTGCAGTTTTCACAGATTCGTCTAAATTATAAGAGAATGAAAGTGTGTGTTAGTAGTATGGACACTCAGATATAATATTTAGAAGTTCATCTCAAATATCTATATTAACAGGAGAAGCAATTGCAATTTTGGAAGCAATATGGTAAAACAGATAGTTTTTACTATAATCTTAATTCTCTCGGATTTCAAGAGTTGTTTGCAAGCTCTGTTTTTAAAGATAATATTTAACATTTTCATATCAGAACTACAGAACGACAATAAAGGCTATAAACTACATTAGTATCATGTAGATTACGGCTTGGTCATGTATGTTCTTCGGTTTTTTAAGGAAAATCAAGGTGAAGGACTACTTGCTTTCTGAATGTGCTTTTGATGAAGGTTTATAGGATTGCTATTCTATCTATTCTTTCTCTCTTTCTTCTATCTATTCGTTCTAGGAGTATTGTACCCTGATAGTTAAGTACGTATAACTAAAAATTTTAAGTAAATTTTTTTCTTCATTACAATTTTGAGTTACTTTTAGTCGTTATAACTTGTACTCATTTCTAAAACTTTTAAAGACTCCCTACGATTTAATGGTTCGTCAAAGTTTTATCACTTGTGGTGCGAGATCTCATAACGAATT
This sequence comes from Napeogenes sylphis, assembly GCA_959347405.1. NCBI lineage: Eukaryota > Metazoa > Arthropoda > Insecta > Lepidoptera > Nymphalidae > Napeogenes > Napeogenes sylphis. The sequence continues at coordinate 28,770,096 of OY365784.1, forward strand.
TAGAGATGTTATATTCAGATGATTGGAAATGATATAAAAATATACCAGTATATAATATTAAAGGAAAGAAAGTAAAATTTGGCTCTCCCTATTGTTGCAAATGCAAGGTGTTATATTTTTGTTTTAATGTATAGTAATTTTGCTGATATGTTTCTGATTTATTAGAAATAATGCAAATTATTAAAAAATAAATGAAGTTTAATAAACGGAAATAAGACTTCTCTAAAATAAAGTGATATATAATAAACATCAAATCATGTTGGACGTTGAATTATTATTTTAAAAAACCTTTTCTCAAGTAATATTTCTTTTCTTACACTTGTTTAAAGACTTTATTTTTATTTATAAAATAATTAATTTTCCTTAAGTTGTTAGAAAACGAAGCTGTCAATATTTTAGTATCTCATATTGTCAAAAGAATGATAAGATTACTTGTTTATTCTTTAGTTCCACTAAGTAATCTATTCTAATCCTTCCTATCAAAGACCTTTGTCCAGAGGACAGATTATAGAGATAGGTATATATAGAGAAACTTTTCATAAAGGACATAGTTCAAAACACTGAACATAATTTCTTTAATTTAAAATACTACTAGTATTGGGTTTTAAGTTTTGGAAGTATTAAATTTTAATTTTGCCAATGAATCATTCACTAACCGACCGATAAAAACTATTTAATCTTATATTTTGGAATGATACATTTTTACTATTTAGATCTTATAGTACCAGAAAGTAGAGCTTAATTCTGACAATATTAGTTCAATATTAGATAATACCTATAAAAAAACTGCTCCATTCATTGGTTAATTTTATACACAATGATAATGTGGTTATGATGTAGTCTTATGATATCCAATAGTTAAAAAATGGAGTTTAATTCTGACAGTATAATTTAATATAAACGACAGTAATGACAGTATATTTTATTTCTTTAAATCACTCGTTCATTCAATACCTATCGAAAACTAAGTGCTTCAATCAATTTATATCTACACAATGAAAATGTTGTATCGATATAGTTCTTATAGTAAAAACTAAAGAGTTTCATTCTGACAGTATTTGATTTTACTTCTTTATTTTCATTCATTTATTCATTCAATGACATTCAGAAAATAAACCTTCTATTGTTTTAATCTATACACAATGATTAACTTATTAATTATTTGTTACTATACTAGTTCGTATAGTAACAAATAATTAATTATGGGGAATTCTAGATTCGTATATATCAAGGTTTGTGTGTAACAGATGTGAAAATCAGCCCCTAATATGGTTTGGCAAAAATGGCGGAAGTGTTTGGATTAGGGTGCGGGATTGAACAGCCATGTTAGAAACAGATCAGTGTTTTATTTTAATCCAATCTGAATGGATACTAAGTATTTAAACTAGCTGTTGTTCGTGGCTTTGTCAGTTTTCCACCTGACTCATATAATGAAGTCATAAGCCATATATTATTGTATACATTTTATCATAATTTATTTTAGTTTTATTATATTTTTGGCCCAAATACCATATATCATCCAAATCGGACAAGTATTTTTATATAGTAATGATACCTCAAACCAATTTTTGCTATTAAATTTCATTAAAAACCATTAAGTAGTTTTAACGCGATACACAAACAAATTATTGACAAAAACCGACCAAGTTCGAGTCGAGCTTGCACACGATCGGTTCCGTACCATTATATATATTCGTAACTAGGAAATAATCACGTAGGTACATTTTTTTGGGAGCTTCCCAAAATATGAATTTATTGTTTTTATTATAGCGGCAACAGAAGTGCATCATCTGTGAAATTTTCAACTGTCTTCCTATCACATTCACGGTTCACGAGATACAGCCTGGATTCAGACAGACGGAGAACAAAGTCTTAGTAAAAGGGTTTCTTTGGGTACTGAACCCTAATAAAAACTATTATTTTGAGTTATACTACGTGCAAATTTTTTAACAACATATGTATATACAAATTTTGACGCATTATTCTTTTAGTATCAAAATACATATGTTATTATAAATTAGTTTTAATCAACCCTAATCCAGATAATAGTGATAATCTTTGATTATTAACACATTTACTAACTGACGGACGTTGGTCTATCGTAAGCATAGAATTAATATACACATAATATCTCTATGATCGGTTTGCGGTCTTACGCAAAGGGATTTGACATTTCGTTTCTTATTTTTCTGCTTTCCTGAAAAGGGTTCTAAAGAAAAAGGTTTGTCGATGTTGCCGAAAGAATATATAGATATAAAAGACCTATTTATTTACTAGTTGAGTATTAATTCTTCATCTATTAACTCTCAAAAGTCTAAATTGTTCGAAGCTGCTAGAGAGTGTCTTAGTTATATCAGCTGTATCATTGTTTTAATAGCAATTAAAGTATATAAATTTATATGAATTAAAATAAACTAAACATGTCTATACCTACATGTTTAAAGATATTTTCAAACATTAATTTCGGTAGTGGCATTTTTTCAATGTTTATCTATACTGCAAAAGTTAGAAACATTGGTTAGGTTTTTCGAAAGAAACCTAATATGTATATGTCACCACCGTCCCGATAAAGACGATCACATATAGAATGCTTAATTCACCGAGAAGGACAGCGATACGGTAGCTCAATTGGTAGAGCAACGGGACGGTTTCCGAAAGGTCGCGGGCTTGAATAATGTTGGTTTATTTTACATTCTATATTTATATAAATTTGCAATTGAAGATAAATACTTAATTATTTCCTTATGTCTTTTTAGGGCTCCGTACCCAAAGGGTAAAGACTCCTCTGTCCGTTGTCCGTCACACCGTCTGACTGTCTCCAGGCTGTATCTCATGAACCGTGTTATCTAGACAGTTGAAATTTGCACAGATGATTGAATAATATCAAATAACATCAAATGAATAACATAAAAACAGTATAAAATAAATATTTGATTGAACATGATTCTTTGCTTGATTTTAATAATAGCTTGAAATACTCACAGAATATTTATTAACATATTCACTTTAAAAATTAGTCATAAAATAAATATTTAAGGTAGGCTCTAATACTACAAACGTGATTATTTTACGTTTTTTATGGTACCACCCCTTCGTACGCTAACCCGACTAGTATAAAATAAAATTAGGTATTCCTAGTGCAAATAAAATTATTCCGACTGTCATACGTCAACCACAGTACACATTATAAATAACAATGATTAAAGAACCACCTCTCTTTTTGTTTTTCTTTTCTCCTTACCTCTTACTATGATATGTATTCAGTATTCAAGATTCCGTGACCATAACTCTACTCATATAATACCTATTTCTACAAGAACCAAAAAATTTTGTGTTTTGTTACGATTAAAAATGTCACAATAATTCAATTAACTTAAAAGTATATATTAGTTTAATTATCGTAATTTGAAAGAAATAATCAAATAACTTTCCTGGTAACTGTACACAATAATTTTACTGACTATCTTTGATGTGTTTAAATCAACTTGTGGTATAATTTTATTTACGATAAATAAATTGTGACCAAAGTCTTTAATGTAATATAGTTAATAATTAGTACTTTTAAGATCACTGGTACTGATAAAAACGGAGTCTGTGAAACATGTACCTAATCAAAGATGTCAGAAGAGTTATCAAAATCTCTCTTACCACTCTCCTAAACCAATATTACAATAGTCTTATTTTTGATTTTCATAGCATGACATCCTAAACGTAATATTACGTTTATAATGTTTTGATGATGTTGTCTTTAATCATTCGTTCTTTTATCACATAAAATAATTCTAAAACGGTTCTCTCATTCGTTCATATACGTAAGCAGAAATAATAAACACCATATGATCTTACAAAGTTGATGGTACTAATAAAAGTAATATTATTATTACAACAAAATTTCTTAAAACTATAATCGTCTTTAAGAGTTCATGGTAGGTCTGTATGTCTGGTACTCTTCTTTTGTAGTTGGATCTGAAACAGTTTACCTAATAATGTTATTGATTTATTTTATTCTGAGTTTAAAAACAGCTTTCTGAATACTTTAAGACTGACTGTAAAATCCAAATTGTATGCATTCCAATTTTTTTTTTCGTTGTAAAATAGGTTAGTACCTAGTTAATTTATAAAGTAGAGCTTATGAGATAAAAAGTTTTGTTTTAAAATTATCAAATAATTATTATTAACATTTGTTTAGGTTCAAAACTTACAATAATACATTGAATGTTTTATTCTTGTTTTTCGTTGTTAAATACCAGTTAAAATGTAAAGCTTAAAAGATAAATAGTTGTTGAAAAATTATATAATTATTTTTATTAACTGATCTAAACTTATATGAAATACATTTATGATATGGTGATGATATTAAAAGCCATTTATGAAATTAAGACGAAAACATACTACGTGTATGGTGTTGTTCTGTTAAAAAATAGTTGAAATAAGTATCTTCTAACTTGTAACTCTTTGAATGTAGTAAGTATCCTTAAAATTGAGCCCAAACTAAAGTTTTTAAAACCCTACTAGTCTCCTAGACACTACTAGATGAAACATTACTAGACTAAACACTACGACACTACTAAACAGAAGTAACTAGAAATACGCAGAAGCTTTTTCCATTAATTTATTATGAAAGCTCGTATATTGTGTTAATTGTTTTAAGCAGCAATGGTACGACAATAAGAGATTATTAATTTTTTATTTGTTAAAAAAAAATGTAAAGTGAATCCCATGACAATATATTTGCGAAAACTGCATCCAAATCGATTAACCCGTTTCTCAGATTAGTTTTTGAAAATATTTTTTTCGTGTTGTATGCACAACTAAAAGACAAACAGATAAACAGACAAAAATTTTAAAAATGCTGAAATTGGATTATCTTAGTTATCAGTTCACATCCTGGTATATTCTTTTAAATCTTTTCAATGTACAAAGACTACTTGACATAACTTTTTTATTTCTTAACCGATTTAGATGAAATAAACATTAAATGTTAAGTGATAATATATTCTTGAAAACCGCATTCAAATTGGTTAAGCTGTTTCTGAGATTAGCGTGCAAAAACATACAGACAAACAGACAAACTGAAATAGCATTGTTTTGGGTTCTCTTGCTTTTATAAAGGGCCTTTGATGTTTTTGTTTTTGATGTTTTTTTTAAATATTTTCCATGTACAGAAATGAATCAGTGACAATTTTATCACATGTATAGATATAGATTTGATATAAATATTTAAACTGAGAGTTGTTTATAAGATTTCTTAGAACGAATACCTTCTATAGATACGTTTCTAAAGTGCTATTGTTAAGAACTTTATTTTATTTTAAATAAATAATACTCTCTAAATAATATATTTGTTTTTTATTTATATAATTTATTATGTACCTACTCATACTGAATATCTTATAATATATATAATGCAAGTACAAGAACAAGTTTCGACCATGTTCTGCACAATTCCTGAAACTGAAATTTTCATGAAATGTGAAATCTTCATGAAAGCTTAAGATGGCGGCACTGTAAAATATGACAAAAACTTTTACAAGACGTACCTACTAGCATAATGTTATTGTATGCAATACGATTGATGTCTTCATTATATTTTTTTACGAAACTATTATTTACATGAAATACTTTAAATAATAACTTATTACAGTCATTTAAAATCATCCCTGAATATTTCAAAAATAAACAGTTTTTTTTTAGTAATTAAAATATATATTTTCTTAAACAACATAAACAATTGACTCTATAAGTCTTCAATTTTTATTGAATAATGGAATTTTAGAGATGTCTGAAATTTTCATGAAATCATTTCAGACATATCACGTTTACGTTGTAAGTATTTAGAAAGTTTTTATTAGTTCAAAAGTTATAATTCAATAATTCATATATATTAGAAATATTTAATCATGCATTGAATCCCGAAGCGTTAACGAGACGACGAAATTATTTTCAGGTTTTTTTTTTGTAATTATGTACTATTGATTTTATTAAATTTTTGCAATAATGTTTTAATATACCGATAAGTCTATAATATATTTTTAGAGATTTCAGGATGCATTATAAGTTGAAAAAAATAATTCTTGGATGAAAAATTAAACTAATCTAATTTAATAAAGAATCTTAATTTATATGTATTTTAAACTAAGCTCATCCATTTTAAGCAAATATGATGTCGTCATAATAAGCGCGCAGTTTAAAAAAAATACAGATCCGTATTCTTTGTTTCCCACATTGTCCCATCAGTGGGATGTCTTAGACGTGGGGTAGACCGAACTCAACTAGGCTCAACTCAAACATGATTACTTCATTAGTTTAGCTTTGTCCCGACGGTAGATAAACCTGAATATACCACATAAGGATCAGATAACACCCGAAATTAATAATCAATCTGTAATCACAATCCATTTTAAGATGGCTGCAAACTCGATTCTCAGTATAGCGGACTATACTAATGAGATCTGATAACTAAATAAGAGGATATTAATTTCAAGATCAGATACACTATACCTACTATATAGTAAGTACACATTTTGGACTATATATATATATATATATATATATATATATATATATATATATATAACTATTTAGCCAAAAATATAATTTTATTGTAAATAAAATTATATTTATTTATTTTAGGAGATATCTATAATCAGCAAATTCTTGTTGTACTTGAAATTCTTATCAGAGCTCTGTTAAAGATATTTACAGAGATAGAGTAGCATTTCGGAGAATCACTTATGTTTCCGATAAAATATATCCATAAAAGGACAAAGAGTAGGTATATTAAGACATTGTATATAAAAATAATGATCACTGATTTTCTTAATTTATTCCTTTTTCACCATAAATAATAACCACCATATTAAGAAATTATAATATAAATAATAATTAGTTTAACCAAACGTTTAATTAAGTTAGTCATACAGTTTAAGTATTGTAGTGATAATAAACTTGGCAAATTTTATATTGAAAACTATCACTTATTTTATTAAATAATAAAATAAAAAAATAAATAAAAAATAAAAACTCCCGACACAAACACATCTCTAAAAAGAATAAAAATAATATTATTATGTACATATTAAAGTCGGGGACCATTGTACGTACGTTGACGATGGTGTCTATCTTACGAAGTTAATCATTGAGGACTTAGACTATACGATTCTATATCGTAATTTCTTTATTTGCCATGTTAACTTAATTTCATTTTAATTTCTTCCTTTATTAAACGGTCCCCTGACGCAATAACTTCAATAAGTACATAATAATATTATTTTTATTCTTTTTAGAGATCTGTCTGTATCGGGGGTTTTTTAAATTTTTATTTCCTTTTCTGTTTTTTTAAATTATATTACTGGTGTATTAATTGTACTAAATGAACCTACAGACACAAATTTTCAGTTGTTTAAGTATTTCTATTAATCTATCCTAATATTATAAAGAGGAAAGATTTGATTGTTTGTTTGTTTGAATTGAATAGGCTCCGAAACTACTGGATCGATTTAATAAAATATTTTATCTTTAGAATCCTACATTATCCCTGATGTATATAAGTTATATTTAATACGAGAAAAATTAAGGATCCGCCTGAAAAATTCCACACTGTAATAAATTATAAATGTATTAAGTAACATGATTCTGACTTTTTCATATAGAGTTATCTTTTTTTAGATTTAAAATGATTTACAATCACTAATAACACTATGATGAAGGGATTTATATTATCACTAGCTATTGCCCGTGACTCTTTATGACTACCATCATAAGCCATATAAATATATGGTTTACAGTCTACGTGGACGCAGTCATGACCAACAGCTATCCCTAATAAAGTACTTTACCTGAGTAAATAAGTGTAAAAACCTTTTGGCCTACTTAACAAGGCTATTTTCCTATATAGCGCGGTCGAAGACACTGGTAACTGCTAATTATTGCATAAGAACCTTTCACCAATAAAACGTCAATATCTTGGAGACGACTGTTTCTATTTCGACTAAATATAGCTAAGAACCATCTCGACGAACATAGCTGTCGATTAAAAAAAACCGCATTCAAATCCATCCACGCGTTTGGCCACTACATTGCCACAGATAAACACACAGATATACAAAAACACAGATCGACAGGTCAAATTTATAACACCTCTCTTTTTGTCGGGGGTAAAAAACGTATTAGGTAAATACCACCCTCTAAAAGAAATTAATTTAAATCGAAGTGTTAATTCTTTACGAATGATAACAGAAATATATATTTCGCATACAACTGATACAAGATAAAAATCAACATATTTTTGCATCATTCATTAATAATATATGTCAATCAGTCGAAATAAAAAAATCACTTAAAAATACATCCTATAATATATAATATTGTGATTGTTTGTTTGTTTTTTTAATTAAGAGAGCAATATATTCAACACGCATATTAATATTAATAATAATAATAATATAGGGCAAATTACATACATTGATCTAACCCCTAAGTAAGAAAATTATTGGCTTATGTTGAGGGTGTTAGACAACGATACAAATACATAGAAATACACATTACAAATATTGAGAATATTTTTAATAAATATTTAAACCCAGAAATACAGACTTCTATGCGCATCACATAAATGACTGTCCCTGTTGGAAATCGAACCCGAGCCCCATTACGTTGCTATAGGTTATTCGCCTGTGCTAACCACTCGACCAACAGGGCGGATAGATATTAATATTGTTTGATGGCTTTTCAATCAAAGAGCCTGCAATGAAAGATATTCGATAAAATAAAATTAATGAGAAGCTTGGGCGCAACTCTTTGCTAACATTATCTTGGGTTTACGTTCAGTGTTTTCAAGAATAGTTTACATATTTACAAAATTAATAAAGACACAAAAACACATTTATTAGTACATTTTTAACGCATTAAATACTAAATAATTACTTAATTAAATACTACTAAATAAATCTGTCAGCACTTTTTGGTAATGACTTCGTGAACTTTAAAACGAACTAAGTCTTCCCTTTCTCTCTTATTTATATCTCTTTACCCTTCATCAAACATTGGGTACATACATATAAAATACAAAATATGATTTCTATTGTTTCGAAGTTTATTTATTAGATATAGATTTTAATTAATATGTAAGAATATCAATAATTTTTAACTTATATATTTATAATTTATTTATTTATAATGTATTATTGATAAGTTTTTTTTAAATGAAATTTTTCAACATTTCATATAACAGAACCTATCTATGGAAGTTTATGAAATTGTTGCCTCATTTATTGCAAAAGAAAAAAAATCATATTTATACTAAATATGATTTTTATAATTGATTGATGAAAATATAATTTGATTTTATTAAAAAAAAAAACTTTTTTACTATTATAGATATTTTTATTCGCACAACAACAACAGAAAATAAAACCCAAATTGGTGGACTGGTTCACAAATTGTTGTACGTGCGGCAAATGAATTTTATTTATACGAGTATACTTGTACCAAAGATATTCATTATTTTACAGTACATTTCTAATAAACTCAAAAGCTTTTCAACTCTAAATCAAAGACTGAACATATGAGGATCATAACTGTTGTTAATAACTACTTACAACAAACTTCATGGTCCATCAGGACAGGTAACCGCCGAAAGGAAAAAAAAACTACCGTAACATGAAATAGAGATTACTTTAAAATTTGAGATTACTATAAAGTATTTATTATTTAATGACTTTCTTTATATTACTTTTTATCCTGTCCCTGTGTCGCGCTTACTATTTTTTTTAGACTTATTTTTAAACACAAATATATTAATAACGGATATACAACAACAACAATCTGTGGGTCACACAAAGAATTGTCTTGTGTGAGAATCGAACCCGCAATCTTTGGCTCAGCAGTCACTGTCACTAACCACCACACCGAGAAATCATTAAATACAATAATATTTATGTTGTTAAAAGACATATTCGTTATTATTATTAAATAATAAGTATAGTTTTCATCACAGGTTCTTTAATATGGATGAAGAAGAGAGATGAGATGAGGGTGTAAGGTGATTTAAATCAACACAGACACAGCTTCTTAAAACCATCTCACAAGGCTTGAAAGCCAACTGAACTGACCGCATTCGTTATTTTTTATCCTATCTTAAAAAAACAGGCTTGAAATATATTTTTTGATATAAATATTTTTCTTTATTTAAGATTTCTTTTTAAGAATTATTTAATACAAATTTCCTGTATAAATAATTCATTCAAAAGGGCGAAACAAATTAATTCATTTATTTATATTTTATTTAATGTTTTTGCATTATTATTTAACTTTCAAAGTGATAATTTTGTCAAACTAATAAAATAAAAATAGAATAGGTACATCATAGATTAACAATACAATTCATAACTAAATAATGTCTATTTTAGAGGCCATACTTATTAGATACATTAAAACCGTTTTGAGGATAAAGAGCAAAAAGAATACGACATGCAAATGACTCTTTTTTTTTGAGCTGACGCTGAAGCACGCGAAATTTAATACAGCTCAGTAGATTTTTGAGAGCTGTCAAATAACTCGTAAATTAGCATACGAAATACAATATTGCTATTGTATGTATTGTAAAATTTGCAACTTTGTTTTACATTTACAAAGTGGGTGTTAATCCCATTGACCAAACACAGGAAGTGCTTGGTTTACAAATCATAACATCCATGTAGAAAGACTATCCAAGAACAAATTAAAACTCCAATTAAAAAAATACTATGTAATACACGGGTATAACATAGTAAATACTAAATATGTATGTTATCTATATGAATAGAGCAATGGACTTATGACGTAAAAAATAATTAGGGTCCAAAATATCGTTAAAATAAATAGCATATAGAACAGACAATTAGTAATATTGTGATTAAAAGTCAAGTAGAATCAATAACATATCATTACTGCAGAAGTTCATTAATAATTTTCAAGCAGTTGAGTGTATTCTTTTACCTGAACCCTGCACTAAATCAATTACGGGAATACAAAGCAACCGACAGGAACTGACGGATCAGATGACAAAATGTATGAACTATTCCCCTCTCGATAACTTAGTTGCAGGTTTAACTCATAAACATTTACATTCCATTTTATATTTTATAGATAATGTAATAGGATTCTTTTTTGATTACTAGCAAACCAATGATTACAGCGAGTGGTTTATATTAGTACACTGTGATTTATATGACGACAAATTTAAATATATACTATAGGTAAAGTATTTGGTTATAAAACAAATTAAGGCAAATCCTACGGATATTTTGTTTTGTTATATTAAATTGATGTTTACAATCATTTAGTCGTTAACTAATTTCTTTTGATATCAGTTGTTCAGATCGTGACGTCACTACCTCTACATGAAATAATTCTCATTGAGAGAAAATAAACATGATAGAGTCGATAATACAGTTCGTTTTTGAACGAATACCTACTAGTAGGTTAGTGTTTGATGTAAGTTGCTGTAACATTTTAGACTTTATTGTGTATTCAAATGCCTAAATCTAAACCAAAATTTGTGGACTTGTTCAATTTGTAGATTTGGCCTTGTATATGGACCAACATTTTATAGAGTTTATATCTAACTGAATATTTATGTTCAATCTTAAGTTTTCATCATGCTTGCTATATTTTATTCGTTGTGCAGTAATAGTTCACATGTTAAGACGTTCGTATTTATAAACAATAGATTATAGAAGTCTGATTTTTTTTTCAGTAATTGCTTCAAATCATATCATAAATCATTTTAATTCATACGTTAAATCTAAATTACATAGATACATTGCAATACTGAGGCAGTCATTGTAAAAAGTCTTTAAAAATGAATTATTGAATATAGAGGGTAGTTACATATATGTGATTTTTTAGGTTGAGAGTATTTATTATTTATGAAGAACAAAACAAGTGCGATAAAAGATAAAAAGAAATCTTCTGAGCTTGCACCGTACCATTTACACAGACAAATAAAAAAATTGTGACGAGATCAGATATGTATAAATTATATTTTTAATTGTAATTATAATTTGCTAGTTAATTTGATAACTAGCAAATTAGAATATACAAACCAGACCAAACATCAAAATTGAAATTGCTGTCAGTTTTTTTGTACGTCACTCAAAAACTGTTGGACTATTTGTGATGAAGTTTGATGTAGGTTTGGTATTTGGTTAGGTATAGATCAAAAGCAACATATAATGTTTTTTTCCCGCCGAATTCGTTTTTTCTTTCAGAAAAACTCAATACTGATTTTGGCATTGATTACAATAAGACAAAGAAATTGTTCAGAGTTTGGTAAAATTGTATGTCCTATAATCTTTTTTATAGTGTGGAAACATAGAACATTTTTTTAAATGGTTAAAATTGTGTTTAAATTAAATATCAGAATTATGGTAAAATGTTTTTATAACTGATCTAATTACAGTTGAAGATTTCTGTTTTGTCAAATGTTATAAAATGGTTGGGACTCAAAAGTGGTTATATCTAGGTTTCATAAATAAATTTCAATTTTTTTTATTACGTTTGATTTTTAACGGGTCTGAAAAGTACAAAAACTAAAAAAAGAGATTTCCTTTTCGAGTTTAAGCAAAGACAATTAAAAAAATGTATTTAAGATATTGTCGATAGTTCACCACTAGATCTATATAAAGACTAGACAACCTTGAAGAACAAGAACTTTTCATAACTTATATCCTTCTTATAAATTACAACTCAAAGATAAAACTTAACCAGAAAAGACGCTTTTACCTTCAGCCGTCTCTACATAGAGTATAGCTTTAATAAATGACCATATATCTATTATCATTATGATTTTAATTTAAACTTACCATACAAACAACATACAATAAAGTTAAGTTTATTGTTTGTTCATTATTTATTTATGAAATCGTTAAATGAAAACATTAAAATTGATGACAATTACAATAGTTATGAAACTAGAGTAGCGTGTGCTGATTTTTTTTTTAATTTGGAAATATACAAGATTTTATTTTTATTAAATTCATTTATTTAATATATTATTTTATTAACTTTATTTAACTTAGTAAGTAATAACGTAATAAAATATATTTTTATGCTAAATATATAAGAAATTATAAGAAATATATAAGAAATGTATAAGAAAAATATATAAGAAATATATAAGAAATTACAGATTACAGTATTACTACTGAGGAAACAGGTTTTGGAAAATTCATCCATATATTAAAATATAATATATTCTAAAATAAAAATGTAATTGTTTCTGAAAATATTTAATATTATATTATAGAGTTTAAATTTAATGAAATAAATCAATATTATGATTAAAATAATATATATCGGCGAAGATCAAGTGCTTCTTGAGCCAGGGTGGGAAGGCAATTCACTCTCTCCCCTTCCCCCCCTTTATCCGCGCCTGTCACTACCCCCTTAGGAATTCGGAGGGATGCAGGAAACTAATACAGGGTTAAGAAGGGGGGTTGGTATATCCAATGTTTTCAATCAATTCGAATCGATTTTTTGGCAGAAGATGGTATTACCCTGCTCGATCCAGATTCTAAGTATAGTCTTTTAACTGCAGGTGAAAGAAATATTACTAAACACCAAACAACTTCGAAAGCTATCTACGAACACCAGAGCTACCTATTGTAAGGTGTTTTAAAATATATGGTTATATAGTAAGAATAATGTATTAAAGTTGTATAAAATATTACATTTAGACATTCTACAGATCTTGTTAAGAATAGTTCAATGGTAGAATCGAACCCCCAACTCTTAATTTGGCAGTCAAATAATAACTACGTACTAGATAAACGTTAATTTATCTAGATACAGTTATTTAACTTTTGCACCCACCATCATAATTTAACTTAAATAATAATTTCATGGTACAATTTAGATTATCATCTGTCTATTCGTAGTAGTTTAGCTTAAAACGTTATCTCACTTGTATTAGGATACTCTTTGGATTCATATTTCTTTTGAATGATATTTTTAAGGTTATTTTTATCAAAGTCTTATAATTGCAAATATATGTTTTCTCTTTGAGCACATCTATACATATAATAAAATTGTCAGTGATCCATTTCTGTACATGGAAAATATTAAAAAAAACATCCAGCCTTTATAAGAGCAAGAAAACCCAAAACAATGATTTTTCAGTTTGTCTGTATGTCTGGATGTTTTGCACGCTAATCTCAGAATGGGCTTAACCAATTTGAATGTGGTTTTCAGGAATATATTATCAAAGTCTTCACTTTTAGTGTTTATTTCATCTAAATCGGTTAAGAAATAAAAAAGTTATGTCAATTTATGGCAATCACGTAACCATGCTTATCTTATTCTATACATATAATAAATCTGTCTTTGTACATTGAAAATATTTTTAAAAAATATACCACGATGTGAAGTGATAACTAACAGAATCCATTTTCAGCATTTTTATAAAAATATAAAAACAAAAGACTCTATGGTTATTTGCTACTTATTACCTAGATCATTATCTTTAATGAGAGATACAATTGAAGTTATGGTGACAAAAAAACTGTCCGTTTATCCGTCACGGGAGCACCAATGAATGGAGTTTGATTATACTCACAGTTTTATATTTTATATACATAAATATTTAAAAGACAATTACCGCATTATATACTTTATATTATCCTTGTGTCGCGGGACTTTCCAAACATATAAATAACGGATACAAAGTACCTTCACCCAGACTTGGAACAACAATCTGTGAATCACACAAAGAATTGACCCGTGTGGGAATCAAACCCCTGTTTCAGCAATTAGAGTCAGTAACCACTGTTCCAACAGGTAATTTTATGCTTTAGGAACTCGTTATTATAATTTATGACCTATATTTGAATAGTCTTGTAATTGTTGCTAAATAATCAGCAACCGTAGGTAGGTACTTACGCAGAAAAAACCTTGGTATGTAGATTAACGTTTTAATTATACCTAATTAAGTTATCCTATAACTAGTGAATATTAATTATTAACTAATGAATTTAATGATTATTACTAATTGCTTAATACAATTTTTATGACCTTAAAATATATTAGTAAATATTTATTAAATTTATTACATACCTACCTAACTACCTACACCTCAGATAAAATTACCACCACTGTAATAGTATAAATATATCAACATAGCGCAACAAGAAACGCTAAAAATAACAAAAACATACAAAGTAAATGCATCCCCAACCTCTCTTTCTAAAATTTATGCATACGTGCATTGTAGTATAGGATAAAACAGGGATAGATACCGATGTGGGATAAGTGTCTTATTTAAACTTATATAATCTCTCTGTCTGTCCTAAATATGGTACATATTTTTGGATTGCATTAATACTATGGTTTATTTAGTACACAATATAAGTTATTATGTCAGTAATAAATAAAATGATATACATAAAACATTTGATAGCTGCCTGATTTGCGTCTTAAAGATGCCCTTATTGGTGTCTATCCCTCTACACATCTACCTTACTGAATTTTTAATTTATTATTTTTATTATTGATTTTATTGTCCAAACATTGTCTTATGGGTATTTTAATGATGATGATGAGAATAGACGATTCAGGTCACAGAAATAAAGTACCTACCTACCTAGGTAGAGCATGTTCTTTGATTAGGTATTTTTATATGTCATATTAGAAGTATTTTTTTTTCTTTGAGTATCATATTAATTAGCAATGTTTTTTATTGAACCAGGTGAAGAGGTGAAGTAATGACTTTTTAAATATTTTTCTTTTCGGAATGACTACATGACAAAGTTACTAATGAAGGTAATACCTACATTAAAATTGTTAAAGCTCGTTATTTAGTTAATGTTGACTACTTATAGAAAAATAGATAGATAGTTAAAAATAATTATTTTTAGTTTAATTGTATCAACAAAAAAAATCTTTTCTATAGCTAAAACTTAAAGGGGAACCATTTCAATATCTTAAAAACCCAAAAAAGAAAGGATCTTTAATAACATCATCAAAAGACATTACCAATGCATATGTTATGTAAAACATACAATACAAATATAGATAATAACCAGTATGTATTGGAATATTGATTCTCACACGCTCGCTTTCAAGGCATGTATCCCCAGTTTATTCCGTCGTGAATCTCACATCACTATTGAGTATTGATCCTTCCGCAATTTAATATGTGGGGTGTGAATCACCACTAAAATATTGTTACTTACTCAGACCAGAGGTGTAGTTATTAATTTCAATTAGTAAATAGATAAATCATTATTATATATTTGGAACCTCTACATATACGTGTTCTTATCCCACTATTCTTAGAGAATAGGTCTTCATACCACCATACCTTATCCGTCATATCAACCGACCATACCGACCATATCAACAGACCTGTTGTATTTTTTGTCTTGAACCTGTGTTTAAAATCTACCTTCTATATATAAAATTTTATAAATATTTAGATGTAGAAATGATTGTTCATTTCCTTTGTTTGTATGACTTAGGTTTAAAACTCAAGTAGGTTTAATATAGATGAAAAATATAATTAAATAAAAATGAGTAAACAAAGTGTTAAAATTAAAAAAGAACTAACACTAAATGTAAGAAAAGTATCCAAAAATAAAAAATATATACATCTAGTTATGTTGATGGTTACATCAAGAAATAAATACTTATAAGTATTGTGACTAATAAGTAGATTGATCAAAATTACGTAGGTAATGGTTAAGTCCCATAGGAATATGACAAATTACAATATTAGATAACTAATATATGAACGTAAGTCATAATTAGACGTCCTCGATTACGATGTGATCGATGTGACATGTTACACGGGATATTCTATACCTTAGGGTTTTATAAGAATTATTCGATATTACATTATAGTTGTACAAAACTATAATGTGACCTAATAAGTAGTACTCTACTTTCCATGAATTGTCTGTCTCTACATTGTGAAAAGTATTTACATTTATCAGCTGATTCATCATTGAGATATGATCCTAACAAAACCGAAATAACAGTACCTACTGAAACAATAAACAAAAATGTATACACTCCGATAAAGGTCGTCAATAGTCATACAAGCGATCGCATAACAAGCCAGTTCAATGACATGGCTGGCGTAGACATTACAACTAGCGCCATCTCTTATTATTTTTAGGAAACGTATAATATTTTAGCAACTACAACTCACTTGAAGTGTAAGCCTTTGATGGAAACTACAGCTCCTTGCTTTCCCAATTGAATGCACATACACACACAATTAAAAAGGACATTTGTTGATAAACATTCGAATACGCATGCAGATCGCGTCAACGATACAATCGTTAGCAAGGGCCCGGGACGGACTGCGTGCCATGTGAGCATCAAGTGTGATCCCTTTCGTGCTTAGGGCCGGCATACGGGCGATGCTGACATTGGCCGGTCTGTGGACCAATCAGCACGCGCGCTGCTCTTCTCCGTCACTGGCCCAGCGGCGCTGCAGTAAGAGCGGTGGGGAAAATTGACAAAGGAATTCGCCTACGCGATCTAACACTTCTCCCGCCATTCGTTTCACTCATAAATTGCGATCCCAGGCCACACCGCTCTATATAGAGACACCAATCGGCTTCCACCAATTCGTCGGCTTCCGCTGATATCACCTATAAAACTACGACATACAGTCCTGTGATAAATTGCCCACCCCTATGGTACTGTCAAAGAAAGGGATATCTATCAGAGGACAGCAGAGATATCTATAAACCTACCTATAAATATATTTAGGACATATTTGTGCAAGCAAAAATGAGCATAATTCTAGAGGCGTAAATAGTTCTGTTAAAAAAAAAACTTTTATATTTTTATTAAAAAATAGTAATATTAATTATTACACACTAGTGTTTATTCAGTTAATTAAAATAAAAACTAAGAAAAAAAAATTAAAATGTAAAATTAAATGTTGTTATAAGAATTTTTTATCCGATATTAATTACCCAACTTCGAATTTACAAAACCCCTAATAATTAAGTTGCCATTACACTTAAGTGGTTATCGAACTGTATTATTTTATTAATAGACAAAGTTATTTATATGTACCTACCTACTATAGGTACCTAAGTAGGTAAAGGTGACATAACCTCAATGAAGCATTATTATAGGTTGGCTCCTTCATCGTATTAATATATAGGTATGTAGTTAGATAGATAAGAAATAGAGATGCGCTGAATATTCGGTGTATTCGGCATGTGTTTCACTAATCGTATTCGGCTGAATTATTCGGTTTTGGTGTCGAATATATTCGGTTTGAGTATTTCTATTTTTTTGGCTACACGTACCTAACAGTAAATAACTAAACGATAAAACAAACATTTATATCATATTAGAAGTCAATTAAATCTTATAAATAATGTGTGCAATAAAGTTTAATAATATAACGCAATTTAGCTGCAAATCAAAATTTATTTCGAAACTTTTGAAATCAATATAATTATTCATCTAGAAAACTCAGAAGAGTGAAAAAGAGTTTAAAAGTAAGGAACGGTAGACTTCGTTCATCAATTTATCTATCCTTATTTCTAATGAAAAATCCTATGTAAGTATTATCTAGACAGCCAGACTTAAATTGAATTTCAAATATTGTTACTTTATGTAGGTACCTAAAAAAGTACCTACCTAAGTTGAATAACTTAATAAAAAAATATTTTATCTTTTTAATTTTCTCTATATTTTTATTTTGAAACAAGAGGTACAAATCTCTTCCATCACATTTTTCCAACGCAAAGTAGGTTTACTTAACCAAAGACTTTAAAAAGCCTATTTTTTATTTTCGACGGAGGTATTTATTTATTTAAACTTTATTGCACAAAATTATAGATTAGGCGGACTTAATGCTAAAGCATTATCTACCAGTCAACCGAGCCACTATATAAACAAATAAAAACTAAGTACTGGGATAAAATACAGAAAAAAAAATTAAATTCAAAACTATGACTACAAATCTAAAATATTCTACTTAAGTCATAGAGAAAAAATAATATAGGTATATAGGTACCTAAGTATCTGTTTTATGTTACTTTGAAGAGCAAAGTACCTATATTTTACTTTAGTAATAATACTTTGGTACTACACCAACAGATTATTATTTCACAGGGTCACCCCTGACTGCTGAACCAAAAGCGGTGGGTTGATGGTTCACATGGGATAATTCTTTGTTTCATTCACAGATTTTTATGTCACCTGTAAATACGGACCTACCTTATATCCCTTATTTATGTTTGTGAAGTCACCAGCAAAAATGACCTAACCTATAACAGAATCCAAAAGGCGGAAGTTGCTTTTTTAAAAAAAGAAAAAATATATGAGTACTTAAAGGTAGGTATATTTAGCAATTAGTAAGACACTCAGTTTGAAGTTATATTTATTTACTCAAATATTACGTGTGTCGGATTGGAATAAATTAATAGAACATGTTTATGTACAAGATACATCTACGATACGTACCTACATATTAAACTTAGATGGTCATATAATAAGATACATAAATTTTTATATTTTTTTATTTGTGAATTGCTTTCTATTATACACAGCATTTGAGTTGACTCAGACGTTGTGTAGGTACTTGGCCAACCTCATATATCTAGATCACTGAATGAAGTATAAATTAAATACATTACATTTTTTTCCAGGATGACATTATGTACCTACTTACCTACCTTATCTATCAATAGATGTAGGTGTCTTCTCATGACAATTAGTATCAATCATTGTTTGTCAGTGGAAGTCTATACCTACCTGGCAATTGAAATTAGGATACCTAGCTACGTCAATAAGGGCTGTCATAAGTTGTATATGTACTTAATTATAACATAAATTATAACTTCGTCCTTGATGCCATGATAATTAGGTTTTAGAGTTTTTATGAAATATAGTTGATAGTTTAATAAATAAAAAATCAGAAGATATATAGATAGTAGCAATATTTGTTTAATTATAGTTAAAAGTAAGTACCTATTACTTTAAATAACTATGTCAAACAATATTATTTAATTATAGTATATAAGTTTATATACTAATGTCGTGTAGAAAGTAGGAAAACAAAGCGAAAAACAAACAGTAAAAGAGAAAAGCTTTTTAAATAAATAAATAAGTGAAGATCGTGGTTAACACCTCAATCTTATGATAGATGATATATAAAGTTGATGATCACCTCAAAGGCAGATGTCCTAAAACCCATTATAATCACTTTCAATTATTTTAAATTTATTTCATTCAATGTGTTGAATTGGAGGCTGGAGATCTCTGGAGGTGGCCAGTAAGTGACACTTCTCATAAAATAAAAATCCTATCCAAATTTTTATAAAATCTTATCATCTGTACCATCAAATTAATGAGGTTCTAAGAGTTCTGATAATAAATACCTAGTAAGGTCTAGAGCGATTGTTATATGATAAATCTCTCGAAAGCGGATTAATTACACCAACTAAGATTCTCAAGGCTGTTCGGGTGCAGAAGAAGCTTCTTCAGCGCAGACACATTTCATCTTGCGACGTTCAGCTTTGATTACCGCGTTATCTGTGGCATTGTTCATCTCCCACCAGATAGCGCCGCCTAACATATTCCGGAAGTATGGAGGCACACTACCTTCACGTAGCAAATGCCTTTAAAAATATTCCTATTTAATTTTTTTTTTTAATTTAAATTTATTGATAATCAGATTATGTAAGTTGTCTTAGATTATATAAGTTCTTGTCTATATAAATATTTAAGTAATCGTTCTGTTATCATCTAACAGACTTTTACTGACCTATAAAATTGTTCTTCTTTATATTCTTCTTCACGGCGTCGCCAATACCTCTTGAGATTACTAGGCAGCTGCTCAGATGATTCTGCTTCTTTAACTTCAATCTCTCGTTCCTCTTCAAAGAGCTTCAATTCTTCTCGACATTTCGATTCTGTCAATTTATGTTAAGCTCGGTTGGTTTTTTTATCAAATTCAGTTGGGCATTGGACTGGACAAATGGATAAAATATAATAATTTAAAGTTACCTTCATCCATCTCCCCTTCAATTGTATTTTCTTCAGGTGGCGGAGGTTCTGAAGTTATAGAAGGCCTAGCTCGCCTTTGGATGTCTTTTTTCAATCTAGCTTTCAAATCTTCGTAAACCCTAGAATAATCAGTTAGCACTTTATCACTGATCATCATTATTCATTAAGATAATCTTGATTAGGTATTTAAAATGGTGATTAACAAAGCTGATACCTACGTTAATTTTATATTCTTAAGATATAAGTATCTGTAAACTAAACTAACTTATAACAATTTAAGAAGAACCTAGTATAGACTGCAAAGGCTTTGAATACACCTTACTACTCAGTCAGTCATGTTATTTATTGGTTGTAAAAGAGCATATGACGTTTACTTATGGGCCACGGCTTGAACTATTTCATCTGTAGTTCGCTCATCTTCTGAGCGTTGGTCGTGAATAGGTACATTAAGAATTGTTTTGCTATCAGCTTCCATTACATGTCGATAACGCAGTATGGCATTTAAAAGTTCTTTGGCACCTTTTAATTCTTCTCTTTCTTCATCTCTCCACTGCTGTTCGAGAGTTCTAATAACAACATTAAATAATTAGGTATTTAGTTTGATCAGAAAACATGATGTAATATGGTTAAATCTCATTTCAAATTGTTAAAAATAAATATATTTTACCGTAAAATATAAGCTCTCGGTAATCTCTCAGGTAAAACATTATTCGGTTTAATAGGCTTTGGTTCAAATCTTTTGTACGGTCGCATCCAATGGTAGAAGCCTTTACCAGAATCTATTTTCAAATCTTTATAGGTCAAATACTTTGGTTTATTAGCAAGTTTTGAATCCATTAGCCATTTCTAAAAATTTAAATACCTACTTGAAGTTACAGCTGTTAACCAATACCTATGATTATGGTAATAAAACAATACGTAACCTCAGTTTCATTGAGGTGTATAGGACATAGAATGGACCACAACGATCGATGATCCCCAAATGTGTCGTATTGATTTATAGAACACCAAGGCTGCCAGCGACATTTTGCTTTATATTGATCTATGAGAACTCGATGAACTAACTCTGAACATGTTAGTTCACTGGATTAAAAAATAATTAATAATTATATTTTATACCAATAATAAAAGTTAAAACATTAATTAATGAATCATCTTGCTTCATCAGATTATTTATATTATCCTTAATATGTTATTTATATATCACTTAATTAAAATTAAAACTTTGTTATCGAATGGACTAACCGTTTAAGCACAAAAAATCTCAATGACTTTGCTTCATACATTTTTCTGCATTTACCATTAAGATTGTTAATACCACTTTCTACTCTGTTTTTTTTACTATTTTTATCCAGAGCATTCAAAACTTCTACAGAATATTCAGATTCTTTTTCATGAAACATTTTATCGCTACAAGATTCTTGATACACAACATTGATATTTCCCTCTTCGTTAACAGAAATATTTTTACAAAAGGAATCCTTCATTTTAAGCCAACTTCTTTGTATTCGAGTTACACTACTTATTTCTTCAGATTTAATTTTAACATTACATTTAGTATAAGCCTTACAATCATGGCATGCTTCGTAAGAAATATTTAGATTTTCACCATTAAATGTAGCAGATGTTTGGGAACCCAAAGAAAATTCATAATGACCATCATTATCAAAGATAACAGAAGAATCATTTGGAGATTCGACACGTATTTTCCCATTAGATTTATCAATGGTTATTGTTGTAAAATTAGGATGTTCTATAGAATAAATAATATGCACGGAAATATAACCGTCGTTTCTTTCTTCTACACCAACCCCTTTGTCTACAAGATGTTTTTCAGAAATATAACTCCCTACGCTATTGCTATTATTATCATACGGAGCAACAAAACTTTTTTGAGAAATAGAACTTTTAGATTTTAGAGCTTCAACATCAAAAGCAAACATCGAGAGATTTTCTATTTCTTCTTCAGTCCACTCTGGATACACTTCTGCATCTTCAATGATATAACTTGACAGGATTCGAGTATTATTAGGGAATGTTACAACATATGCTCCGTCTTTATTTAGTAGTGTATTAGTTCCATCCATGCGCTTAGAAAATATCTCTCCCAAACAGTAATCTGTTGCTGTTTTTATTAGTAGTTTTTCTATATCAAAGGTAGTACCATTATTCCATTTTTGCCTCAAACCATTTGTTTCTATTGACTCAAACTCTTCAATAACTAATTCGTACTGAACGGGTTTGGTTTCTTCTTCAACCAAGGCATTTTTGGATGGTTTAGTAGAAATTTTCTTAAACTTGTCTTTTCCCTTATCTTTTCCTTTGCTTTTTTTACTTTTATCTGAACTGGCAATGCTTTGTATATCTTCAATTTCTTCAGTTACAATTTGTTTTTGATATTTAGTTATTTTTATATAAGATGAATCAGGTTTTAATATTTCTATTTCACCACCAGGTTTAAAAATTAACACTTCTCCAACTAAACTTATACATCGCATATCTTCGTCAATGTCAGGCAAATTTGAGGTATGAAATTGTTTAATATGGGATAAAGTCGGTGAATTATCTTCATGAACACTTTCCGTGACATGGCCGTTAGGCCATGTTACATAAAAAGAGTGGAAAGATTTAGATTCAAAAATTTGAACTTTATTACTTGTTTCAGGAGATTTAGATACAAAGTCTTTGAACCTCGTGTTTTCTAGAGGTGTATTTATCAAAGGCAGTGACACCTGGTATACCTGCTTTTTGATATATATATTGACTTGGTTTTTACAATTAATTCTGAATGACTCACAAATATCAATCACTTCAGCACTTACGAATTCGTCTAGAGATTTGTGCATCCAAAATTCATTATAACCATTACCTGGCGTCACATTTAATATAACATACTCAGAATTCATTGGTATTAATAAAGAATAAAAACTAGAAACTTTTGTACCATCCTTAGAAAAATATATCGAATCTTTTCCGAAAACTTCAACTCTTCTATCTCCCAAATCATAACCAGAGAATTGTTTTATAATTTTTTCAGTGTTTCTTGTCTTTTCATTAAGAGTTCCGTCAAACTTAGGACTTATAGTAGCTGGTGACTTTGTTTTTTTGCTTCTTTTGGAGTCAGCGCCCACAGTTGAGGGTGGTGAAATAGTTTTCTTTGGTGAATAAGATTTACTCTCAGATGTTTCCGGACTCGCTGTTTCGATTTGAGTTATTTCTTCGTATTTAAGTGAGCCTTCCATAAGCAGTTCCATTTCCACTTCCATATTATCTACGCATGATTTAGTTGCAAATAAGTCTTTAGGATCTTTAAACTCCGACATAGACTTATGCATTATACTCTCTTCATATATTTTTTCCTCATTTTGAATCCAATCAAAATGTTCATCCAGAACATAGTCAAAAAAATCTTGCAAACATAACGGTGTGGATATATGACATCGCCATTCTTCCCGGGCTATCCCATCTTTATCGCAACTATTAAAGAACATTAATATTATACAGTCAGTCACTTCACAATATTTGTAATTAACGCAATTGAAATTATTAAAGGCTTCCAAAAGAATTTGAGAAGCACCAGTACCATTAAAATCTTCAAAAAATTCAAAGTCATCAATCATATGATTAATTGGTTTTTGATCCGCTATTTCAGATGCGGACACTAACTCATTTATATCAGGACAATCGAATAGAAATTTAATTCGACTAGATTCTTCATTTTCGTATAGAGAGGACATACTAGATCCTTCCACGCTTTTTACCATAGAAGGGAAAGAAGGTGATATAGAGCTTCCAGCTTTATAAATAAATGATTTCGTTAGAGGTTCAGCTAAAATGCTGCGTTTCAAATATGTTTTTTTAAATTCTATTATATTTGAAGGCAGTAAATGTTCTTTTTTCAACGAACTTCTATTATTATATAGTTTTCGGCAAGCCAAAATATGTAAAAGTCTGTTTAATTCTGCAGTTTCCACATCATTCCTCTCAAAGCATGATAAAAGGACATTGACGTGGAAATTTATCTTTGCTTCCAGCTCACCTGTAAGTTTGTTTTTATTGAGCCAAAGTTGATTAATCGGCATACCAAACAACATCGACCATACTATATTATCCAAATTAATATTGCCGAGATGAAATGTTTTATATTTACAAATATCTCCATAAATTATAACTATGGGATTTTTTTGGGTTTCGTATTCTGTTCCATAGGTGAAGCGATACTTCTTTTTTTTTAAATCAATCTTACATAATTGTCCTATAATGTCTTTAACGAGAATTTCTGCTTTTTCAAGTTTATTATCTTCTTTAATGCTCTGATTTAATGTAAGCGAAGTTGCTAAGGAAGATGTGCTGCTATTTTTAACGTTATTGATATTGCATATTGTTTCTAAGATACTATCTAAAACTAAATAGGGTGTTATAGATTCCAAAGGAATTCCATCTATTACTTTATTGTAATAAATTTTATAGCGATTATCTTTATCTTCTTTAGGTATAGTAATTATTTCCATATTATCTAAATAGTGAATATGTTGTCTCGTCATGTCTTGTACATCGTACATTAAATAACATAATTCATCGTAAATTTTATCACCCGAACCTGATAAGTTGTCACTGTCCCAGTATGGCGGGGAAAATATAATAAATGCTGTATTCTTATAGTCATCTGCAGTATTTTTATTTATTCGTAGCTGTTGTAAATCATCCCAAAATTTTAAAGACTTTTCCATGAACACTTCAGTATGACTTTGTCCTCTTTTTGAAGCTCGAAACAAACTTGAAGGCACTGAGTTGGCAGAAGGATCTATTCGAATTTGAACTACAGCAGTCAATGGAATTCCAATTTTTACCAGCCACCCTGCTAAATTAGGTTCAATAAAACCAGTAACGGCAACATAGAGGTTTGGCCCATCTATAGGATAGTCGTCAATGTATACTTTGTCCCGCCACTCCTCGCCTCTAACTCTTAGCAATGTATTATATTTTTTATTTTCATCAACTTCGAAGAATTTTGTGTCTAGTTCTACTCCTTTTTTACCTTTAGCTGGGGGCTCAGGAGGTTCTACTGGCTCGGGAGGCTTAACATTTACTGTACCCCTTACTTCGGTCCTGTTAATCATTGTCGTAGATTCTCGTTGAATTCCTTCTTTTACTTCTAACCTTTGATGCTTAATAAAAAGATATTCACTCTTCATTTTTAAAATTAATTTTTTTATGATTAAAGCTAGTATATCCGGTGGAATATCCTTTTTCTCTTTAAGGTAAGCTTGGCCTTCCTCAAAAACTCTGAGATTGTCATCTTTAACTTTCTTTTCTCCTCCAATTTGGTTAACCATAAATATGGTTTCCGTTTTGCATATATTTTTTATGACAAATCTCCTTTCTTCTGCTGCGTAAGTCTCAAATTTGTCTAAATATATACGATCTTGGTCGCTTCCCGCCGCTTCGATTAAAATAACCTTAACTTTCCATGAATTCTCATCCAATGCTGCATCTTCAATGCATGTTCTCCAATAATTTTCGTCGTCTGTGGGATCTTTTCCTTTTTTCGGTCCCATTTTCAAATTCTTATCAAACGCTTACAAATGTTATTATTACCCTCTTCGGATAGCTAATTTCTTTTCAAATTAATTTATAAAATATGAAAGTAGTGACAACGCCAACGTCAAATAATTGTACTTATAATAAAACTGACACTAGCAGCTTGAGGATTAAAGAAAGCATTTCTACTTATAATACTTTTTGATGTGAAAATTTTCATTACAGCTGCTAGTTTTTTCAAACAGGGGACCTAAAAATTGCCAGCATTAGGTAGGGTTTAAAATTCCTTTTTGACTTAAGCAGTTTCAGGCTGTAACAGTTTGTATAATGTAACGTGTAACGTACAATGCCGACAACACTAATGAACGAGACCCAAGGAGCGGGAGAAAGAGGGAAAGGGATGGGGAGAACGAAAAAGTTGTTGATTTTTTAGCCACTACTGCCGCTCTAATAAACGTCACGTCTATCGCAATGTAATGTAAATGCATCTACACAGACTTTGTGGAAAATTTATTGTAAGCCTTCCGTCCCAGTTGTACACTATTTATAAATAACTTATTCCAAGTAGGTAAATTATGAATTATAAAACTTGTGTCATAAACGAATTGTATATAGTATAGGTAAACTACTTTGATATTATGGAGTTGTGTTATTGAATATAGACTATGTATAGGCATACCTTCCTACATATGCATACAAGGTTATTTGTAGTTAATTGGCTACCTCTTGCAGCAGCCTCTCTACATCAATCCCAACATTTGTTCTAATTGTCAATTTTCTTGTTTGTGATATTAATAAAACCCTTTTGTCTAAAATAGATGCAAGCGTCATAAAAACATTGAAGTTATGGCTCGGGTTAGCGCACTTAGCGGACTCTTCAACCTTATTTAGAGACCGAAACTATTTTAACGACCACCAAACGATCTGGAGAATTCGTAAAAGAGGAGGAGGAGGAGCCTTCCTCCAAAAAATCAAAACCGGAGCCTTATTCAATTTTAGGCGCGGCTCCTGATTGGACTCTCATGATGGACACGATGAAAAACATCACAAAATCCCTGGGGATGTTGGTGTATCGTCATCCAGACCAGACTTATTCCTGTATTCTAAACATCTGAGGCGCGTGATACTTGTGGAGCTTACTGTTCCCTGGGTAACAAACATCCCCAGGGATCACACATTCAAGCCTAATAAGTATTACGAACTGCCCAACGAACTGTCCAGGAATAAATTTATAGTTAGTTTGTACGCGGTAGAAGTGGGCGCGAGAGATATAACAGCAAAATCTCTCTATAACCTACTTAAAGACCTTGGGCTTTCTAGAACAAGCACCGGCTCATTCCTAATGTATTTCAAAGGCGGCATTAGTAGGTTCTTTTCAAATTTGGTTACGCAGAGACAGAAGTGTAGAGAATGAAGGCCATCATTTTTGCGCATAAAAAGGGGCTCTTTAAGCCTACTCCTGGGTCGCAAGTCCCAAGCACTGCTTGCACTCCTCTCCTTACAACGCGATGGGCCCGGCACCCGCTCGGTGAATCCATGGAATGCTAAGAAGCTTCGTCTTGGCCCCCCAAAAAAGCTTATTCGAATTGGTGTCCATTGGCTGCAATACTGTCCTTTAAACGTTGTGGCCAGTTATTAATAGAAGCACCCGCTCTTTAAATGGGGAAATTCTTCAATGCCAATCGTATGGATTGTTTTAGGGACTCCAAATTATCAAGGCGTTTAGAGCAAGCTGTACTTTCTAAAACTGACCATAAATAATAATCCAGCGGTTTAAGATCGCAACTAGACGACGGCCAGTTTTCATCACTTATGAAGTCCGAGACGTTCGGTTCCAACCATGACTGCGTGGACCGAGCTTTATGACCCAGCGCCTAGTCTTGCTGGAAGGACCATACTTGGTTATTGGACATGGTGTTATTAACTTCTTAAGAATGGTTTCTTGATACACTTGTGCCAATGTTTTGATACCTTTTTCACAAAAATATAGCTATCACTCCTTCATAGCTGATACGCCACCAAACCATCACGAAAGTCGGATAACGCCCACGTTGCACTCTGTCGACTAAGTGGGAAGCTCGCTTAGAGCTTTGAGCATAAATACGGCCATTTTGTTTGTTAAAATGTTGTTCAATTGTAAAAAAAATCTCATAAGTAAAAAAAAAAATCTGTGACCTCCCTTTGCGTACCGCTTCAGTAGTTGTTTCGTTTTTACCACCCATCTTTAGGCAATTTAGCACTTAAGAAAAGACCACGGGATATGGTTCTAGGTGCTATCTTCATTTCTCGAGATAAAATCTTTTGCGACAGGATAGGATTTCTTCGAATTATTTCCCTTACTGCTTTGACCACCTTTTTCGTACCAACACTACGTGGACGGCCAGATCTTTCTCTGTCACAAACAGAGGAAGTCTCATTGTGCCTATTAATAGCCCGGAACACAAACATTTGGCTAATACCAAGTGTATAGAGCCTTTTCATTTTAATACCTTTTTAGAATGTTCAATTTTGATCTAATACTTTATTTATAAAACTTACCGTTTACGAGATAAATACAAAAAACCAAAAGATTTGACGAGTTTAAATTTTTGTATTTAATTTTAATTTTTTTTTGTATTTAACACTGATGCAAGCGCGTGATTATTTAACATGGGAACTTCCATGGACAAATTTCCTTTTGCTGTAACTTTTTTATAGTTATCATCTTTAATTTCTGTTTTTTTAGAAACCATTTCTAATAAAAGTTCTAAATCTCTGTGGAAAATTATGAATCTTTGTTCAGAGGTCTCAAAGCTAGCACGGACGTAACACAGCAAAATGAACGGTTGAGAGTTTCACTTATGCTCATCTCAATAACAGAAATATACCTATATTAGTAGTGATTTTTTATATTTTTACTACACAATTTATCGTTTTAATTGGCTGTCAGTCAGTGTTACAGAGGCAGTGGCAGGCAGTCAGTGTTACAGTGTTACACAATTTCGTTTCATATTTTGAAAACAATAAAATGTTAAATATACCCACAACTTAATAAATAAATAAAGTTCAAGCAAGACGTTTTGTCTTTTTCTAAACGCTGTATTTGTTGTGTACTTGAGAAGTATCCATATTAAAAATAGACAATATTTTCTTGTTATTTTCCGGATACAAGCTGTGACTATATCTATATTGTATAAGAGATTGACTTCATCATGACGGATAAAAAACATATTTATGTATACCGTATAATACTGGAAGCAAACACCGACTTGTAAAAGGCACCCTAAATATCAATTTTAAGCTCAAGCGGAACCGCATGATGAGGTCTGTTCTTCGTTCAATTGTGCCTTAAGTCGGTGCGTTCCAGATAGAAGTACAAAACATCTTCGCTGCACTCGAATCCCCGACAAATGTCGACGAGGACTTAAACATCATAATAGGGGGAAAAGTTAACTAGGAATGATCAAACATTCAAGCTAAACTCAGGAACTAATGCGACCTCGACGAGAAACACATGGATCCTTTGTAAGATACCCAGTTGCTCTACAAAATAAACCGCTGCTTGGTGAGACGCGACCATCCAATCTGGAACACTCGCCCTATACGGAACGCGATTGAGTGAAATCGAGGATCCAAAATCTTTACAAAACACTGGAAAAAATCATCTGAGAAAATTGACTGACCTTAAATGGTGAAACCGACACATCAGTTCCGGATATACTTGCTGAAATTGGGGACTTCTGCGCAAATCTATTTGCCTCACACGCACCTAAGCCTCCACCAAATGCGAACGACCCTAGAGCCACACTTACCTGTTGACGAAATCGAGGCGGCTAAGAAACAACTTAAAAATGCGAAGACTCCCAGGGAAAACGGCCTATGAGCTCGTTACAGCTGGAGTGATAACCAATGGGACTACCCCGAAGGCGTGGAGCATAGGTGGCGCTCCTCAAAAACTATAGGATAATTATAATTCCGACTCACAATTATTAGCTGTAGTTAGAGTCGTCACGAATCGTCTGGCATCAAGATTTGACACCTTTTACCCACCGAAACAGGCTGAGATTTGTAAAGGTCTGGATTTGTTAGACCAGGAAAAAGCTTTCGACTTCGTTTAAACCTTTGCTATTCTGGAGTCTTTGCAGCGCTGCCAAATCGATATGTACATATGCTGAGATATCTCTACCGAATGGCAACGATATCAGTCCAAGTAAAGAACTACCAAACTCTTATTCAGTTGCCTTGAGATGTGACTGGAGGGTGAAGACGAGGGTGAAGACTGGAGGGTGAAGACTGGAGGGTGAAGACTGGAGGGTGAAGACTGGAGGGTGAAGACTGGAGGGTGAAGACTGGAGGGTGAAGACTGGAGGGTGAAGACTGGAGGGTGAAGACTGGAGGGTGAAGACTGGAGGGTGAAGACTGGAGGGTGAAGACTGGAGGGTGAAGACTGGAGGGTGAAGACTGGAGGGTGAGGACTGGAGGGTGAGGACTGGAGGGTGAGGACTGGAGGGTGAGGACTGGAGGGTGAGGACTGGAGGGTGAGGACTGGAGGGTGAGGACTGGAGGGTGAGGACTGGAGGGTGAGGACTGGAGGGTGAGGACTGGAGGGTGAGGACTGGAGGGTGAGGACTGGAGGGTGAAGACTGGAGGGTGAAGACTGGAGGGTGAGGACTGGAGGGTGAAGACTGGAGGGTGAAGACTGGAGAGTGAAGACTGGAGGGTGAAGACTGAAGGGTGAAGACTGGAGGGTGAAGACAGGGTGACTTTATATTCCCTTAACTTTTCACCAATACACTGGAGGAGGTTTTCAAGACATTGTAGAGGAATTATTGGGGCATTAATGTCCATGGTAAAACCTCACGCATCTCCACTTTGCCAATCGCATAGCCATAATACAGAATCGCTGCAATTACTGCAGGAAACGCTGTCTAGTTTCAATGATGCTTAAAGACGCGTTAGATTCGGGATGATCTTGGACAAGACAAGTTAATGATCAATAAACACATCCCCGAACAAATCATCAACAACTTATGTCTTTTGAGATTTTTTCTAAATTCTAAACAATTAAGTTTTTCTCGCTTCAAAATCTTCCCTGGGGTGGCCTCATCAAAAAACAAGTTTCTTTGCGCTTTCGATGACGTTATACCTAGAAAAACCTGGCACGAATGAATATACGGAAACCCTAGTACTGTCGTCTTCAAAACAATCAACTTTTATAAATATCGAATGTTATTGATATGCAAAAGGTACAATGCGAGTGATAGTACGGATGGTTCACGGATGGAGAAATAATAGATTATTGCTTGTTTAATAAAATTCATTCTAAACATTGTTGTTTATTAGAGATGCGAGTTTATGATATTTAGTAAACTATTATGTCTATGAATAAGTATACTCTTAAATGAATAAAATAATTATTTCAAATTAAAAAAAATCCACCATTATTGCCAGAGATGCGGTAAATAGTTCCAATGAGAGATGAATATCCAGTTTTGATTTATATTAAACATCAACCTGGACTACAACACCCTCAGTAAAAAACTTTCTATTTGTTTCTTACATTGATATCAGCTATAATGATAGTGACAGACACACAAATAAAAATGCTAATTATAAAACCCCTCGTTTTAGTGTTTAGGAAACAAATATTGCAAATAATTATTCTTTGCAAGGCTATAAACATTTTGATAAAAAATTTACTAATCATACTTCATGTACAAAAATAATTCAGTTTCTACAAGTATAAAACAATTTTATTAAATATTATATTATATATAATCGTAGATTATAACTATCTAAATATTTAATAAAGATTTGGTTGTTATTATGTTATTGGTGTTATTATAAGCCGTAAGCCCATAACTAATGTAGCTATAATAAATATTATCATACATCTGGTAAATGTTTCTCAATCCAATCCCTAATAATATTTAATCCCCTTTTATTTATTGAATGTCCTAATTTCTCTATTATGTGAAATTTCCCTTGAACTCCATTAGCTTTGAGTTGGTCAAATGTCTCTTGGGCCCAAGTAAGATCCACTAAATCATCGGTATTACCATGAATTTGTAGCAGAGGCACTGCAAAATATTTAATGTTTAGATTATATTAGTTCCAAAAATTATATACATATTATTTCTATCTCTTTTACCTTTAGTACCAGATTGTTTTAGCTCTTTATAAACTATTGAATTTTCATTAAGAAAAGAACTAAAAGCAAACACTCCAGCTAGGTTTGGTTCCCATCTATAAGCTGTGTGCAGTGCTAGGGCTCCTCCCATTGAGAAACCACCTAAAATATAATATTTAGACATCAATTATAATTTTCTTTGAAAATAACTTATATTCATAAAAGAAAAACATTATTAATTAACAATCACCAACAATAATCCTAGAAGTTTTTATTCCATTTTCATTTTCGCTTTGAATTAAGTTTTTAACATCTACTTCTATTTCAGCTAGAGATTCCAAAACCTCTGGTGCTTTGGGATTAATACCCAGACGGTCAAACCAGACATTACTCTTCAGTCCTCCAGCTGGAGTATATGGTTGTAGCGGTGCCGTTGGGAACAAGATTTTAATGTGAGGAAAAACGAAATTATTTGCCATTATTTGAACCCATTCCTTCATATGATCACCAGCAGCCCCTGAAATATAATTACATGTAAAATAATCTTTCAATACACTTAGTTTTAACTTCTTTTATTAAAAATAAGAGTATGTTAATTTAAACAAAATATATAATAAATAAAATAAAATATATAATATGCAAAGAGCAAGAGACTTCTAATACAACTTACCAGATCCATGAAAGAAAATAACAGTGGCTGTATGTCTTGAGCCTGAATTTTTTGTTATACTTAAAGCACCGAGCTTAGACATCATTAATAGTAGCACGCGTTTGACACTTTCTTAAATTATGGATTGTGTAGTTTTCTGAATAAATAAAAAAAAAACTTTGAAAATAAGAGCACATAAACGCAACAAGTGATACAAAGACTATAAATTACAATAAAACCATGCATGTAATAAGTGTTGAATTATAAATAAATGTTATTTTAATAATGGTAACTAATATCACATCTTTTTAAAAGGGACGTCCCTCTCTGAGGCACATAGAATATGTAATCACTTTTTAGTATTAGTACTCAGTGTCATAGTACTCTGTGCTCAGTGGTAATGTTCTGAGGTAATCACTAATCACAGAATTTAATAACTTCTAGATAAAATCGGTTATCAATGTCAACTCTTGTCTCTTGTCAGCAATCATAGAGAACATTATCACAACGGAATTGTATTTTTTCTAAATAATAGTGTTCTAACTTCTATACCAATATTTAATCTGTCATCTGTGATATAATACGAGACTTATTTTATTATATTATGTAGATGGACGCCACAATAAACCACTTTCAACAGTCAATTGTCTAACTAAAGTAATATATTCACATTTATATGGGACATGTCTTAAAAATAATAAGATCATATGTTATCCTCCATTCAAATAAACAAATAATATAAATATTATTGTATTTTTATAACATTATAACTGGCGCTTCAAATACGTATCTTGCAAACGGCATGTACTACAATACTTAAAAATCATTTTTTAACAATAGGTATAATTATTATTTGCTCACGCGCGTTAAGTATTTTAATTAGTTTAAAGAATAACAAAATTATGCATTTGGTATTTTAGAACGTATTTAATGTATGAATTAAGTAACTATTCAGTCCTCTTTAACAGCAAATTCCTTTTCATCGTCCTAAAACAAGTTATCCCAGTTTTCCCTTACAGTTTTGTCTAATATCTATCCTACCTTTCCTATCGTTTAAAAATATCTTTGAAAAACTTGTAAATTCTGTGATACCGTCGTCATTTCTTCTACCTGAGTTCTTCACATTGTAATAAAATTTATAAAATATTAAAAATTTATTTGCCTACAAAATATGAATGTAAATTCAAGTGTACCTCATGGCTACTAACTCTATCTTATGAAGGGATCGAGACTTTGATTTTGGATTTCCCTAAATAACCTGGACACAAAACAGGCACACAATTTTCATGCTCACACACATACAAACACATAAAAACACACACACACATATATTTCAAATTCATTATTGATTGTTTATTGTTCTATTAATGTTTTGTTTTGTTCTATATTATTTTGAAGCAATATTGTACATAATGAAGTGGGCGTTGGCGCTGCGTTGCAGTTTACAACTTTTGAAGTTGTCAACATGTATCTTGTGTAATGAAACACTTGATTTTTGTTTCAAATGAAGTTTTGTTTATCTTACTATGCTTTCTAGACAATGGCAATGTTTGTTACTGGATGATTGTGGTAAGCTGCATAATAAATAAATTCGTCCGCTAAACTTATGGAGTTCTTTTGTTTCGGATTGCGCCATTTTGACATTCCTGTTTCCCAGTTTGGGTTATAAGTTTATGTAACGAATATGTATTATATCTTGATATTATGCAGTTTGTACTCATTCCTATCTCTTTAAATATTCAGCTATCTAAATCTTAAAATGGATGAGATTTTTTTTTAGAGATAAGCTTATCCAATGTTTTTTGGACCAAATCTGGTAAAAAAAGGAGGTACCATCTTATATAGAGAGGAACTCGAAAAGGATTTCTGTCTGTATACTGAAAATAGAGGTTCAAGTGCCTTTCATAAAAGTGCTGTTGTACAAAAACCTATGTATGAAGTATACTTACTTAATAAGATAGTTGAATTTTGAAAATAAACATTTGATTTATTAGATAGTTTATTATTTCTTTACATTGTGACTAATCTTAATTCTTATTAAAACCAAAGCTCTGGCAGAATATCTCACACCGGAAATATTGGAAAATAATGTAATGAAAAAAAATCTGCGGAACCCCTATAGGAAAATTTAAATTGCAATTTTGTCAATAACATGGTATCCGTTTTTTAAACAGAAAACAACGTAATAATTTATCATTCCTTATTCGTTTTTCCACACTCGTGGCTGCTTTCATCTCATATTTCCCGTCTTCAAATACTTGTGTATCAGGTACGTCTAACAATAAAATAGATTTTTGCAATAACGCAATTTCTTGTTCATCTGAACTCAATTTTCTTTTTTCTACCGGAACTTCCCTATGAAATTGGTGTTTATTTTCGATATTTTCTTTTAATCGCTGGTTATGGGTTGCTAAAATGTCTTCAATTCCTTTTTTATTTTTATATTCATTAGGAGCAGGCGTTTGAAACGCATCAAAACGAAAACGTGGAGCACGATTCAACGGACCACGATTAACAGCGGGCAAGCATTTTGGTTTCTCCAGACAATAATATGCGGGACCTGGTGTTTCTTCCTTGCCATGTACTGGCATCCAATTAAACCAAGGTTGAAGTCTTCTTTCGGATGAATAAAATGGAGCAATTCGCTGATTTTCAAGGAGCCTATCTATCTTATTATTTGTTTGCAGAAAATCTGCAGGACTGGGTGCATTCAATATCTTTCTAAGAGGTTTCATTCTCAATGTCTTAGATCTAAACTCCCACGTAGGAATTTGTTGTAATTGATATCTTCTTGGAGATGCTTCTAATTCTTTACTCTTTTCTTCACTTATCAAATCTTCTTCATCATCGGATCCCAAATGTCTTTCAAATCGTTCTCTTGCAGACCCAAATGGAGCAAGATTACAGCGTTGAATACGACATGGTTTGTACTTTGCATCATAGCTGGCCGGACTCGGACCTTCTTCTTTGCGTGGTTTGAATCTAACGTCTTTCACTCCGAAGCAAGCAGGAAGCGGTAGTTTTGCATGACATTGCTTCCTAGGAATTTCTGCTACAGTAAAGTCCCTCTTAACCGAATAATCAGCAGGACCTGGTCGATCTTGGTATAAAGAAACAGGAAATCTATCAGCTTTTGGACCATACATTTTTAAATCTGTACCTTTTGGAGAAGTGATGCTGTAATTTGCTGGACCGGGTAGTCCCTCAATAATATCTCTCCGTTGTACCATTTCTATAAAACGATATTGCTTTGATGATTTACGTTTAGAGGCTCTTACTTTCTCGGCACAAAGAGCATTGAAGCTTGGTTCTCTATCAATGGTGTAATCTGCTGGACCAGGATTATCATCAAAATTTTTTTGACTTCGCTGTGATGTCCATTTACTCCACTTACATCCCTGATAAAATGAACTGGATTCAATCACATTAGTGTTATAAAATGGGGGACTACTCTCATCTGACAATATTTTTAATCCTCGATTTTTTTTCGAAAGAGCTGAAAGACCTCCACGAAGGGAAGATTTGAGTGTTGTGCCTTTAAATAAATGTCGTCGTACTAGACCTTGACATGCTACATTTTCCCTGTGTACAGATAGTTCATCCTCGTCAACGGGACATTTACATGGATTTTCTATTCCACATTGGCATAAAATTCTCTCTAGATCTTTCTCATTGAATGCTTCATAAGGAAACCGAGGTATTTTAGAAGAAATACTCGTACAGTTTGGTATTTTACGTTGTGCGTCAGCGTAGTAAAGTGCATGTGTCCATATTTTATTTACTCCCGCCGTTATTCTTGGACTCTTTGATAAAAAAGGTACTTTATTAGGCTGAATATTTGGCGAAATTGAATTTTGATAAGCTCCAGGTTCTAATAGTTTAAAATTTTCGGGGGGACGCGGAAATCTTTGGCTCAATCCGTAAGCCATTGATTAAAACTTTAAGAACACATATACTATAAAACAAAAATGATATAAACGATCTTTAAAATAAGGTAATCATAATAAAATATTACAAAATGACATTCATATGAAAAAGTTACTTGAAGTGCTTTAATATTTTTTTAATGATATATTATAACCATAGAGTTATTAATTATTATACATAGAGTATGGAAGCCAGCCAAAAATATGAATGCTCGTCTTGCTTCTTTTATTATTTGTTAGCACAGGAGTACTATAAACTTATCAATGACACTCACAGGTCTGCCTATGTTTCCCCTATTTTATGTAAAAAAACTGTAAGGTCGTTATTTATGGTCGTGATGAAAACGTCATTAATGAATAATAACATCATTATTATAAATCACGGTCAGAACAAGTTATTTTTTGAGGGCTAAGGGCTCACTCTGAGCTTAAAGACTCATCTAGAAGGTGTTTCAGCGTAAACGTTGAGAAATTAGGTACACCTTGACTCTGTCAGCGTTTATTGGAATGCTGTGGAAATTTAAAGATTCGACGTAGTTTTTTAACTCCGACTGAAAATAAATTCCTTTGTACCAACACATATCAAACTGTTTCAAACAACAACATTGTGGTTTTTAATTACGCCACTGATATAGGATATTTAATTGTTTATATTTTTTAGTAGACTTTACCAATAGTTATCGCAAGACTGACTGTTGTGAGCCCTTAGTTGAAAGCACCAATAACTGGAGTACATTCTGAAGAACATTTAAAATATTGGCGAACATTTTATTTTATTTGTATTTAATAATAAAACCAGACTATAAAATCAAATCATAATTTATTATCCTAAACATAATATATTTAGAAACATAGGAAGAATTACAAACACTACAATTAATTATTATTTATAAAATATTTTGTATAATTATTTACCAGTTATTATCTGAAAATAATGGTAAGATGAATACTCAGATTTATCCATGTAGGGTAAAGGAAAATGGATAGGAAACCATTTCTCAGAAGAAATTCTATAATAATATGTAATCCCAACCGCAGGGACGCAGTATGGTACTAGACTTTAATTTACATAACATTTAGTGATCACAGCAAACACGTCAGCTTTGTTGAACTCATTTTAAACTTTAAACACAAACTTTTTTATGTTACTCAACTACAAATACATTTACGTAAAGCTTGGATATACCTTGTTAGTTTTGTAAAACCTATACAAATACAAAATACACTAGACGTAGTTTCAATCAACTAAAAATAATAGAATGTTGAGATCATGGTATCTATTATGAAACTTAAAAAATATCTTAGAAGTGATGGTATCTTCACCATATTATGATAATGTCGAAATTACTTAATTCTAAGTGTTCCCGTTGGAAGGCAGATCACGAATCTATTAGATGTTTTGTGTTCATACTAACACAGTTATCATTTATAAATTAAACCTAGCTTTATTACTAAATCTATGCCCAATTAATATGGATTTTGGCAGAAAAATTTACAAATATCAATCACAAAAAAATATTAAATGCAGTTTGAAATAAAATTAAACACCTACAGTGGAATGCAGATATATAAAAATTATAACAATAAAGAAAATATGGATTAAGAAAGATGATACATTATGTCTATATGTAAGAAACAGTAGTCAGATAGAAGCGGCAGAAAAATTAATTGTAGTTAAAGTACAAGTGTAGCACCATGTTCATCTCCTTTCCAACCACTCTCCCCGGATAGTAATATCATTGAGCTTGTCTGTGGGACTGGTTGATGTGAACTCTGTGTCCATGACATCCAGTGTCCGGGACACAGCAAGCATTCGTTTGAGGAGACTCCGAGTTGAGAGTATTAATACCTGAAAAAAGAATTGATGAGAAGTGGCAAAGGCATATAATCTATTAGTTTCCACCCTTATATACAATGAACAAATAAGTATTACGTCTTTGAATATACAAACTGACCAGTGCTGGGAAAGATAAATTAAATACATATAATTAATTTGAGAAGAGTGAATAGGCTGCTAGGGTAATGCGCCTTACCACCTTAGACTACATTCCACTTACCATCAGGTGGAATGTAGTCAAGCATTGCCCTAGATAATATAATATAATATATATAAAAATACATATATATTATATATATATATATATATATATATATATATATATATATATATAATTATTTATCATATATATATATTATTTTTGTATGTACATTTTTAAGTAAGTAAGAATTTATAGGACCTTTTTGTTAGATTCTTAAGACATATACGGTTTCCTGACACAATAATGGTGTCTTTTTCGTTCTATGGAAAACCAATTAGAAGCTATGGGTATTTACCTGGATCTCAGATTTCAGAGGCAGTATTGCTATAAGCCACCAAAGCCAATTGGGACCATCTGGGGTCTTCCACCAATCCTCGGGCGTATCTTCAAAAGGTATAGTCCCGAATGCTGTTTCAATTTCTTTGCGCAGATCTTCGTCCATGTTCTTTAACCATGTTAGAGTTTTACAAGATATTTGATTAGATATAATGTGTAAATCTTGAACCTCATCTTCAGTTGGAATAAGATCTGTTAATGTTTGAATGCGGGCGACATCGCATCTGAAATTATAAATTAAAATTATTAGTATATAACTAATAACTAAAAAGGTTGTTTGATTTGATGTTTTTGTGAAGTAATATTGTGGTGTACTCTTATTATTTTTAAATATTTATGCTTACAAGATAAATATACAAATATAAATCATACCCATCTTTGATGTGTCTTTCTATAACTCTAAACCTGGATACGCCGACCGTTGATAAAATACAGCGGCTATCTTCTAGTACTACACAATCACAGATTTCCAGCACCTGCAAGTTAATATAACATGATAATATAATATACCAATAATATACCAAAGTACAATCATTTTCGATTAGTTGCTTTATTTTTTTATTTTGAATATATTTGTAAGTTATACAAATATATTCAAAATAAAAAAATAAAGCAACTAATCGAAAATGATTGTACTTTGGTTAGATTTTATCTAATATCCGTTTACAATAGACAGTTTGTTGACTAGCCAAAAAACTAGGGAACGATAAATAAACCCTTAAATATATACCTTTTCTAACTGAAAATGAAAAATATACTAAGGTATTTTTAGCGGTCACCCATCACGATTGCAGTAAATGTTAAATGCTAGTAGTAGCATTAAACATTTAAACTTACCGTGCCGTAATCAGCGAAGGTGTGTCCTTTATCATATGCGAGCATCCCAAATCTTCGCGTACCAGAGTCCAGCACTCTTCTCACCATCTGCCAGTAACGAGGGTTGGAGGTAAACAGCGGGAAGGGCATTCTATAACAAATACATTTTGAATTAATATATTTCAGCCACTAATAGACACTTATTACTTATTACCAGTAGATTTACATAAGCATATGTGTCTATGATATAGCTGGCCGGCCAGTACCAGAGTATTTGAAGAAAATATGGAACTTTTGTATTTGTCTAACTATTTTTTTACTAACTTTATGTAACTTACCCAGGGAAGGCAACGTAACAAGTAACTATGGGAATGACATCCATGTCAGCGGGAGAGGGAGACACACCAATTGACGACAACATGGAACTTATGAATATTGTATCTTGAGTCTGGAAATAACAAACATTTAAATTTGAATTTAAAATTTATTATATTCAAATTTATGAATTAATAAAAATTTAGATGCAAACTGGTATATATCTGTCTGTACATGTCAATTATAAAGGGTTATTTTTAATTAGTTGACCACTTCTTGCAGTCAGCCTCTCTGCATCAATCCCAACATTTGTGCTACGACGTTTTAAAAATCTTGATAAACAACAGAATAAACACGAAGCAAAAAAAAATTGCTCCCTTTTTACTTATTACTCTTACTCTGTATTTTGTGCGAAGTGCTTAAAAGGTCAACCCCCGGGTGCCATACCAAAGCTCAGAGCTTACAAATATCCCTGTATCGGAAACTAAACCAACTATTTCGAACCTTTTCGGAATTATTACTCATAAGCCCGATAGGATCCATGTAAATATATATACTATTCTAGATCATATGGAATTTTATAAATTGTACCTTAAATCAAATAATATAATTACCTCAGCAAGTTCAAAATTCTCCAATGGTCCAAGACAAAGAGCACACTTTTTCTTGTAATACAGAGATCGTTCTATACAACTCCTACAGTACGTGTGACCGCATGGTGTAGACACTGGGTTCGTATAGCTATTAGTGCATAACACGCACTCCAGGTCCGAGGGTCTCAGCCAGCTGTGGGTGGATTGCTGTCTCACTGACTGACAGAGCTCCCGGGAGACGCTGCTGCGTTTATGGCCTTCGCTTAAAACACCTACAGTCTGCAAAATAAATATGATGCTATTAATATACAGATATTGTTTTATTGTTATACAATAACTTAACATGCTTCAAAAATATATTTATCCTCTGTGTTATATTAAAGTATTTTTGATGAAAACATTTGGTTTAAAATTAAATTGGAATAATCATTGGATTGACTAAATTTGTATTCAATACAAAAAATATATATAAATTGATTTAGTAAATTAAACTTTTTATCCAGTTTTTTGACACAGGCCTTCAGTCAAAATAATTTGTAAATGTTTTTGCCTTGTAGTTTTTTTATGACTAACATAATATAATAATTGTCCGTTTATTATATTATAGTTTATTTATATACACCTAATTTAAAGGATTGTTTCTTATTGGAACGGTTTAGTAATTTTAATTATTTTTAAGAAGTTTTACAGTTAAAGCTAAACTAAATATTACCAAATAATAAATTATATATTATTCATTAGATTTCTACTGCATTCAGGTTAATTATATCAAAGGAGGAGATTAACTCTAATGGTTCATTTTTTATTGAAAGCAGTTTTTTAATACATTTCTTTCAACAGATTTAAGGTACAATTTATTTCTACATCACAAATACTTAAAATCGATAGAATTTTTAAACTAAATGTCGCATATTTCTACATCACAAATACTTAAAATCGATAGAATTTTTAAACTAAATGTCGCATATTTAATATATTTATTTAATAAATATAAAAATAAAGTATGAGGTCATTAGGGACTATAACTTTTTCACAGTGAGATAGGGTTGCTAAAAACTTAGAAAAATAAAAAGAAAGAAACATTGTATATATATTATTATTATTCCTTTTTAAATTAAGCGTGACATTTTAATAAATTAATAATTATTATTTTATCCACTATTGTTTATTTTTCTATTATCCTGCACTACGAAAGTGTTCCTCCCAAATTTAATAAAAAAGCGCAGTTATGTTAGTGAAAATATTTTTTTTTTCGTACTATATTATTTCTCCATATAAAAACAATATAACATTTTGCTAAAATATACTAAAATACTATAAAACATACTACGAGTGGCAACTATGATACTAGGTATATGATAGTGGTCTAGTGGTTAGCGTAGAGGCTAGCGTATAGCCGGCGCAACAGAGCTCGGTTTCGATTCCCGATGGGTTCTGGGTTTAGTCGTTTATTAAATATATTCTCAGTATTTACAAACTGTATTTTCATGTATTTGTATCGTTGTCTAACTCCCTTAACAAAAGCAAATTATTTGTTTACTTAGGGATTAGATCAATGTGTGTAATTTGTCCTGATATTATTATTATTTTTTACTTATATTTGTAATGTAACGAGAATTGTACTTTGGTTTGATTTGAACGTCAGATGACTCACCCGTGGGTGTAATAGATGAATCAGTCCTTACTTTCGTAACTCGATACGATATAAGATATTAATAATAACATCATTATATTTATTAGCATTCATATATCCACTATACGATCGTTTCGCTAACAAAGCTATTTTATTCTGTAACCATATATCGCAACACGTTGCATCAACATTGTGACATTCACCTCTTACAACGTTGTGGTTTTGCACGCTGTAATCAGATTTCGCTCAAGGTTCTCATAAAAGTTATGGATATGCAACGAAATAATTACATAATAGCATTCGCTGTAACCAGGGATTATTATTAATATGAATTTAGATTATATACGTACCTATCTTTGTTTTAACGATTATAAGATATATTAAGAATAAATGGGATCGTCAGTATTACGTTCTCTGACGAGACGAAGTTTTACGTAATCATAGTTATGATCCTAGTAAGATATTTTTTCTGTTCACGCTTATAGTATACATCCAAATGAGAAATATATACATGTAAGTGAATTATTGACAAACATAGTTATTAAAAATGAGAATTGATAACGCTGATATATCAAACAAAAACTGCAATTACTAAAATATATGGAATAGATAATAATCTGTACCTGAGTTAGCATCATCCGCGCCACCCTGGCGCACGGCTCGCTGGAGGCGGCCACACGAGCGAGGTGTGGCACCGCCTGTACGAGCCCGCCCGCCGCCACCAGCGATCGAGCGCGTTTGAACCGCGCCTGAACACCACAATATTTATATTGTAAATATGTATGTACATTCTTTTTAATTTGAATTTCGAATATTATTTACTTTTTTAAATAAATTAAATATTTACTGCAACTTAATGACACTGCATATTTTTTTTTAACACACTGAGTACGAAGTCCGATTAAAATACTCCTTGTTCGGCTATTAATGTATAAATGTTTTAATTTATTATAATTGTTAAATATGATTACATAATGAAAATTATAATTATAATGAAAATTAAAGATGACATGCATTAAACAAAGTACGCAAAACAAATGACGCGATGGTATGAAAACAAAAACATGTGCGCTCAAACTTGGCTTGCTTTCAATCGATAAAAGAAGTGTTAATGTTCCCTAATCTACGTAATCTCCATGTTTATTTTATGTTTCAAACTTCAATTAAAACATTGCAGATATTTAAGTCAATGACAGATAATTAAATATTTGAATATAGTAATTTTCTTAGTGAAAGGTCATTTAAAAAAAAACAAATATCTATATAGAAAAGGTCGAACGGTCGTTCACATTTCGGATATAAATATGTACCTACAGCTGCAAGGCTGCATTAATGCAGTCGTCGACACTAAATAACTCCATTAGCGTAGAGTTGCGAGATTTTATTTTTATTTATAGATATATATATGTATTTATTCCAAACTACTGAAAGACGAATTGAAATTGAGTGATTATTCAATTCTTTTACTAAGAACTTTAACAAATATAACGAAGTTCATTGTACCGGATTTTTATGGTCTGGTGAAGTGGAAGTTGGAAAAATACCAATCTCACTTTCAGGGCCTTCCAAATGCAAGAAAAATGTAAAACATAAATCCAAAACGTCACTAATCACTAAATAACCTTTTCGTTATCAATAAAAAAAACAAACTAGTATTTAACGATTTGTATTTAAATTATCAACATTATGTTGAATAATAAATAATTTTAAATGAAGGTTCCATTTATATAATCTGTTTGTTTAAATGTTCGTTTTATGTAAATAGGTTTATATACAATTGTTTGCGAACGTAACCACAGACAACATCTAACAATCCCAGCGTTGACAGTGAAGCGTTCCGTACAATTGAAAATCATGCATAATTTACTAGAATCTAGATTCCAGTAACTAAACTGACACGTGTCCCTCGCAGATTTAAATAACAATGCATTTACTACGATTATTTATTAAGTTCC
The DNA here is from genome assembly GCA_959347405.1 of Napeogenes sylphis. NCBI lineage: Eukaryota > Metazoa > Arthropoda > Insecta > Lepidoptera > Nymphalidae > Napeogenes > Napeogenes sylphis. The sequence goes on from OY365784.1 coordinate 28,815,026, forward strand.
CAATATAATACTAATGACTAAATTTTGTAAGATTGTCAAAACTAAACTAACTAAAACATCATTTTGCAGAGTATAGAGAATATCATTAGACTAGAGTATAGAAATCGGTTTTCACAGATAAAAAAAATAAGAATAAAATAATCTAGCATGATTATTAAATGAATTTATATAAGGAATGTCATACCAGCGGATTTCACAGATTATAAACAACATATCAAGTTTAATGATTTAAATATGAAATGTCATACCTGAATGGTCATTGGTACACGCGGGCGGGAGAAGCACCAAGTGGGAGAGTTACTGAGTGGTGCGCCTCGAGAGAAACTGCGTCCCCGCATGTGAAACTGATGCTTGGCTATGAATAAAGTATATACTGTATAAATATATTCTTTCCAAGTAAATATAATACATATACACGTTTTATATGCTCTACTTAAATAGGCTTACTTACTTAATCTTAAACAAACTTACTTAATCTTTTAATATCTTTACAATGCCTTCATCTCGATTGCCTTATTAACGGAAAAAAAGGTCAAATATGAACCATATCTATAACACAGTCATCCATTACGTCCGTGCATTATTCTAATTTGTTTTCAATTATCGTATTTTACGATTCTACGTGAGAAAATGCACACGTCAACTGTCTAGAAATAGTTTAGCATTTGTAGTATTTATAACGTAATTCAAGTTACGTATATAATGTTCTTTATAAATAACAAATAATTTCTAATCTATTAATCAGAGAAGCCTAATACAGCTGCGACATTCGGCCCGCAAAGCTTCATAATAGCCAACGTTACGTAATTCAGAATGAAGTCACAATTTGCCTTACATTACATAATGACATTGATCAAGTGATGAACGCTAGCTTTATGACTAATAAGAACCATTGTTTAAACAAATACAACAGTCATAATAACAACTAATTGAAATACTCATTATATTATCATTCTGAGAAATTTAATCTATATTTATATTTTCAATTTATGATTTATAAATAGAGGTATCTGTTTTTAATAACGTTATTGAACAACGTTGAATTTCGTTCACGGCAACCGATAACGACAACATGGTACCTACCTAATTCGGTTTCGTTATTCGTGTTACCGGCAACGCAATACTAGGCTAGGCAACGTTGACGAAAATAACGTTATTGGCGGTTGACGTTATAGTAAAAACGGTGCTAACGTTCTGGAATAAAAACGAAAACACCCATAACTATTCATAAATAAGTAATATTACTTTTTGAATTACTTTTCATGTTTGGCCTTGAAAACGCAGGTGTGCCCGCTAGACGCTTGTATGTTAGAACGTTGCACTATAAACAACTATTCAAGTTCGCCATCATGGCTGACGTATAATACATTGTAGCTTTTCTTTAACCATCAAAATACATATATTAAACAAGTTATATAATTATTATATATAAAAAATGTATTACATACTAAATATTATATGCTATTGTAATGAATATAAGATTGAATATTGAAGTCAGTACGGGCCAACGTAACCTGCGACCCACACTCTCCATTGCGTCGTCGACAATGTACTTATATAACAGCAATGTAACAAATTGTGGATTTACATAACAGTTGTAGCGCAATTATTATTGTTCCCGCCCACGCCGTTATAAAATCTATTTAATATTATCATTATCTAAATTCGTATTAATATAAACAATGAAAAAGAGTGATCATATCAACCTTTTTATGAGAAATATGTTTAAAACTGAGGAAAATAATGTTAATTATATAACGCGCGTTGTAATCACCTTGTTATAAATTAATCTGGACTTAGCCTTGTTTCAGTCTAGATCTGAACCTTCGCAAATATTGATAAATGTCTTGACTCACCTCTTATAAGCGAACAGTTTCTATCACCAGATATCTTCCGAGACAATCCAGGCTCCAATATTCTGTACAAAAATGAATGTTACATGTTAATATGTTTCACATGTTCACACAAAAATATAAACATCAATAACAATATTTATACCTCGGACTTCTTATATATTTGATCATTTTCTCAATGATCTCTCTAATAACAGTATTAACAAATAATGTTTTGGGTGCATTGACACCACATGGACAAGTGCCGTTGACGACAATACACCTGAAAACAACAGTAATTAATAGATGATCTAACAAATAAATGAAACTCAGTGTTTATATCATACCTCATACATCTGGTATGACCGCACTGACCAGTAACAGGCAGAACTGGAATACGGCAGCAGTTCAGACAGCACAGTTCACTAGGAGTAGGGGACTTAAGATATCGTGATAATTTAATGAGATTATTTGCCAGTTTTCGGGCATTAATTGTTGGTAAGGGCAAGTCATTTAGATGAGGCAATGGATTCACAAACAAATTATCAGTCAGATTCCGTCGAATTGTCTTTAAACTAGTAACTGATTGAGATGCACTGATCACTTCTTCCTTATCCGACTCTTCAGAGTAAATATCATCATTTGTGAACAATGTGTTAAGAGACGAATCTGGTACCGGTTCTAGGTATATTTGATCTGAAGAATTAATAACTTGGTGCTCACTATCAGTTTCCGAAACTGGATTATTTTGGAGATGTGAGGAATGTAACTGCAGAAGAGTTGGTGCAAAGGTTCCGATAGTGTCCGCATTGGAATTTAAGGACGCCACTAACACTAAGTTTTCATCTTCTGCGATAATCTGCAAATGACTTGCAGATAACCCATCATTCAATGCTGGTGAAATTCTCCTATCTTCTTCATCTTGATCGTCCAACCGATCATCATAGTCCACGCCATCTCTTCTCTTTAATAATACTCTGAATGGTTCTTCTCTTGAGTCTGACTCACTCTCCTCGGTTATAGCTCCAAGATTGTAGTGCCCAGTCGTATTTATATATACATTAAGATCAGCCATTCTGTACGGACGTATCCTCTGGTTTGCTGACATTCTTCTCCGTTGACCTCTTGATCTCGGCGAATGAAGGTTTGAATTCATTGTCACTTAGGTTTATTTATTCCAAAAACGTTGCTGAGAACCTGTAAAAAAACAAAGTATAAGAATACTATTTTAAGAAATGAACTATATAAGCACAGTCAATGACCCCACAAACTAACAGCGTAAGTAAAATGAAACTAACACTTATTACTAATACGAATCTGAGTCATAGACAAACGAATAGACGTTTCATTTATAACTGAATGAGGCATACGATCAAATTTATCATTATCATCCTAAAGCATTTTTTATATGATAAAAAACGAATGGTTGCCTGAAGTTATATATTTTACTAATATTAATGAAGAACAATAAAAAAAATCCTTGCTCTAATTTCTAAAACAATACTTAAGATTAAACTGATCTTAAGATTGACCTTCAACTCCACAAAAAAACGACAAATATAATTATGCAACCATATAACGAAAAATATAAATTAATTTATAAAACGCTGATGTTAATTATCATTATATAACATCAAAACACTTCGTTTATATAAAACTAAAACAAGTTATAAATAGATAACGATCCACCTCATAAACTTGATTTCATGGTAAGGACAGATTTATCAGTAATATTCCCTCTACATATTGTATACGTTTTGATATCAAAATTAAACTAGGAGGAGTTAAGTAAAAGTTGTTCTTTTGAATATTTTTTATATACAATGATTATTTGTAAACTGCTTGCTCCACAAGTGGGGTATCGGAGTGATACGGTATCGTGAACTTGGCCTGGAAATACGACCGGTTGGACCAATAGAAGTCGAAGACAAGATGTCATAAAGTCTATCTATCGGATAACATCCGAATTGCTATAAATTAAATACATAAAACGAGTACAATGAAAGAAGAATGTATTTTTTCTTTAAAATGAAATTTCATTATTTGTCTGTTGATCCGTTATATAATCTGTTATAAACTTTAAAATATACGTAATTCCAAGGACAGGAATAGTCTTATTTAATTTATCATTTGTATTATATTTAAGTTAAAAAAAATAAAATAATGCTTACTCTGTTGTATGAGGGCCTTCTGACGCAAACCGGCAGCTTGGGATCGTAGAATTGACTGTGGTAAAAAAATATTCACAAAATTTTTAGCTTATATAAGAAAATCTCGTTAAGTTCGCAATGTACATTGAATAAAGCACAAGACATTACAAAATATACTGGTTACATAAAACATCGCTGTTCTGAAATAAACGAAGAAGCAGTTACAAAACTATAGAAACAACATTAATGAAGCATTTTTAAATGTACAACAAAAACAAATAAAAAACAAATCGCAAAGCTTAACACTGGGCTGATGCAAAAAAAAATATATATATCAAGGTCAAAGTTAATTTTCAAAAATATAATACCTTCGAAATACGACCAGACTCAAATGCTATTTGAAGCAAAATAATACAGAAAACGGCGACGTATACGTTAAGTCATCGGCTCAAGTATTGCTTAGTGGTTACGCAAAGTGTGGTAAACGGGACTTACATAATTCGACCTACTGGCACAGTGACTCTTTAAGTGCATGCTTGTACACTCAATCTATTTTTTTTATTGTAATAAATATATCAACGTATTTGGATTAGTATATTCTTGATTAAATAGTATATTAGTAAGTAATTATATGGCAAAAAACTCCGATATAATATTTACTTATTTGTTGAATTGACTACTATTGACATTTGAAACTGTTCAGATAGCGTTAAATCGTTGTTATAAAGATAGTTTCACATAACTACATTTTACCATTGAAAGGGTTATATTATTTGTTTCTTATACAGCAAATTTAGAACAGTATTGTGGTTAATGGATGTTTCTTCTCGAGCATCAAAGATTACGGGATGGGAGATGGAGGTTATTTTACCCGGCTTTTTTCCACACTTAAGGATTTTTTTTTGTTGATCTGAAGGACGTACAAAAAAAAAAAGTTGTATAAGTGATTGTGGTTGCTCTAACAGTCAAATGAAGAATATTAAGATTTTTATGTTATATTGTTAAGAGGAATAGAATACAATTCTTTTGGACATTTCACATCTTTGAAGGTCTAGACAAGATGGCGTGACTAAAACGTTGACAATTAAGGCATACCATAAGTAATAGCACACGGTGGGGGTGAAAATGACTGATTGAATATTATGAACCTGAGCCTAAGGAAGATCCCATATATGTAGCACCATAACACAAGTGATAACGTTTAAAAGTTGGAGGTGTTACAGCCGGCTAGGGTCGTACAAAATCTACTAAGCCGACTGATAACCACAATAAAATAGAAAAAAAATAGACGCGTGATTTGTACCCCGTTCATGACGCCCATGTTGCGATGGTTGCCCATCATTTCAGATTTAGTTGCCCCAAATGATTATTAACATTTACGTGGCAATATCGTAAGAATTATTAACTTGGTAACAAAGTAAGACGGATAAAAAAATCCTTGCCAAAGTAGTAAATAAATCGTTCTACTAAGTTTATTTCTTTATTTTCTTTCTCTTTATTTAAAAAACCTTTTGCAACGTCTTCGTAAATCAATAATTTATCATGATTTTGATGTAAAAACATTATAGCATCTGATAGTTTAGTTCAGTTCAGTTTAGTTTGGGAAAATACTTAGGACACAAATAAATATCTACTTTAATTTATTCTATAACTTTAACAATATGTAATTCATATGTTATAGTAGTATTTGTATTGTACTTAATTGAGTCCAAGAGGTACTTGGCTTAAAGGTTCTTTACAAATTAAATATTTAAGTACGATAGGAAAATTTACAGATAAAGTTACAACTAAGCCGAATCCGTACTTTGCCCTGACCGACCCCGGACGAGTGCCATTCGGTTGTTACATAATATGACAGTAAATAACACTAGTACTAGCTAAACAGATATAGTCCTTTTATAATCGTAAATATTTGTATACTTTTGTTAGTAAAAACCAAACCAAATGATTTTTTTGGAATTCTGTTCCGGGGTTGTTGAATGAAAATTAAAATCTTCAAATCCGAATTAAGTTAACAAGTACCTTCTAGATAAGAGTTAACATCAAACAGGTTATTTCAGAGCGAACCTCATTTTGGAACCACCTTTTGAGTTAAACAAAAATCGATTCATAACACATACAAAGCTATAATTAATAATAATAATCATTATTAGGCGTAGGTATATAAATCTTCCGTTTTAATTAACTTAAAAAAATACAATATTAATCAGTCTGCACTATGCACTATATGTTGACAATTAATAAATAAAAAAAAATAAAATCCTGTTGGTGGTTAGAAACTCTGGACTATTAAACCAAAGGTTGGCTTTGATCCCCAGATGGCATGGGCAGATCTTAGTGTGATCCACAGATTATTGTCCCTAGCCTGGGTGTACCTTATCATTCTGTTATATGTTTTGTATCTGTTATATGTCTGTGAAGCCGCCACAGTACATAGGGATAATATAATGATTAATGCGGAAGATATCTTTTTGAAGAAGATTTTATTAAGAATAGGATATAAAAATATAACTACCTCGTTACGGTAAAATCTTGGCAATTATAAAGGTCAAAAACAAAAAACATCCAGTATGCCTGTAGAACTTTCTTTTACACCGAAAATAAGATAAAGCCGAAACTGAAATGTGCGAGTAAGAAATAAAATTTTTCTTTTTTTTATAGCATAAATATTATAATTAATTAAATTCTGATAAAAGGCATATGGATAATAAATATTAATAATTAAAGTTGTTGTTTTCATGCAAATATTAACAATATAGCACATTAGGTGGTGTAGAGGACGCCATAGTCCACAACAACTCAGGTTATTATATACTACAAGATTTTTAAACTATATTTAAATATCAAACAAAATAGCTGTAATGCGGATACAATAAATAAATTTGATGTTTTAGTATTGAATGTGTTTGCAAAATTTGATCATTGAGCAAGTGTTCTATATATTGTGTTGCATAAGATACATATAAAAAGTGGTTTAATAGCATATTAGAATGATGGTTATTTTTAAAATACTAAAGCATGACTAATATATTATTGTGCAATGTTTTCAAATGATAAATGCAAATAACAAGAGAAAAAGCTATATTTCAGTTACTTGGTCATAGCCCAGATATTATAAACCACATTTTATTTGATGATTAATATCTTTTTAATAAAGTTTAACAACAATTTGAAAATCACTTGTAATTTTTTTTATTTATTTTTGCTATTATATATATACACACTATTGGTTTTATTTTTAATACAGATTAAAAAGTATATGAAATATGTATTTATAAGACTGCAGGTAATTAAATAACTTAATTTAAATTTATAATAAATTTGATGGTTATAAATATTTTTTGCTGTTGACAAAAATAACAATTAACTACTTAAATTTAAGAAATACCATACTTATTTTTAAAAATAAAATGTCTCTTATATTGCAAAATTTTATCTTTGTTCTTTAAAAAACCTTGTGACAGCTGTACACAAAGAAAATTCTAAAAGTTGATATCAAATCAAGTAACCGAAAATTATGTAATTCTACTGGTAATCACATAATTAAGTTTACACTGAGTAACATAAATATATAATTACTGATTTTATTAGTAGATAAATAGTTTAAGAAAAATAAAATCAATTTACTTTAATTTTAAAAGTTACACCACTTCTGTTCACAAAACGCATCAGATTCGTTTTATTTTTTTTTAATTCATGGTCATTACCTAAGGCAGATACCTATACTTCGACTCCTTATATAATGTCGCTTACGTAATAATGGCAAGGTAAGGATATCTGTATTTTATATTACAAAAAGACACCGCCATGTAATTACATAACAAACACATAAGTATCAGAAATAAAGTTGCGGCATTAAAACCTTTAAATAAAACATTGTGACCGGCTTTCTAGTTTTAAATATCGTAAATAATTATACTCACCCTTTTTACAGAAATTATCGATTCTTAGTATATTGATGCCGCATAGTTGGCCACATGGTGTTATGCCGATTATTTAAAAAGGCGGCAACGTAATATAAACACAACCAAAAATAAACTTTCAGAGCACGACTATACCGCGCCACGTGCAGAGTTTAATTAAATTTTATTTAGAAGTTTGAATACATGTCAAAATTAAAATGTCAATTGTCATTTGTCAACTACCAATATTAATTGTCAACAATTCATAAGTCAGTGTTACCTTATCCATCAGTATAAATACATTCCAGACATGGAAAGCAAGTAAAGCAAAAAAAAAGAAATCTAATATATATATTCAAATCAAGATTTTATAACCTATAGGCAACGAAACAATTTTCTTTAAACTCGATATTTTTAAACACTATTTTTACGATCGAGTAATTTTCAATATTACATTTATACATATCAAACATTAAATAGATGTTTTTTAAACATGAACATTGGGTTCTTTAAAACTCAAATAAAGTTATATAAAAATACAAATAAATTATGTAAAACTCTGATTAATTAAACTCCGAAATTATTAAAAAAACGGAACAAAAAAAATTTATATGATTAAATTAATATTTTATTCTTTATAATATAATTACATCAGTATTTTGAATTATACTGTAATTCATGTAATATAAAAGTAAACATAAAATGTTTTATAGCTAACTTCAATGTAAAAAATAAAATATCTTTGAAGTTATATAAGCAATAATAATATTATTTACTGATGTACTAGTAAAACTCTTATAAAAATAAAACAATTGCAAATTAGAAACAAGAATAAAAATAAAAGAAGATCGAGCTGTTTTAATAATTGGTGTAACAATGTATAAGAAATACAACATATTATAATTCGTTAGACTAAAAATAAATCATATTATACAATTTTTACCCCATCACACGATTTTGTAGTATCTTTATAGAATTCTTTAAAAAATTCGACTTATTTTGTAATCTAATTCATTAAGGATGATGATGATGATAAGGATGCTGATCATTAAGGATTTTCTTCATTATTCATTCATTCATTTACTCATTCATTCCTATTCATTATTTTTAATCAACCTTAACAACGAGTATTTCAATACTTTTCTAAAACTACTTAAACTAAAATTAGTACAAAATTTGAAAATATCGGTTCAGTATCAAATTAATTGAAACATTAAATATTTGTTTAAATACAGCGAAAAATGTAATTAAATATCTTAGAGTTAGTTATTCACGTTGTTGACATAAAGTTGTCCGATCGATTCTTATGATTTTAAACAGTAGTTCGATACATCAACATAATAAACGAATATCAAACTCGATTAGTGAATACTTTTAGATTCTAGATAACAGATTATAAATTACAATTTACATTTTACAATGCAGATTGCAGATTCTTCATTCGCAAATCGCAATCCGCAGCGATTGTTTTACTTATGCACTACTCGCTAGTCATCGATATCCAATAATTTCACAAATCGCTTAGTTTTTATTACATTATTTTAACTCTGAGTGCAATACGGTTGTGAGAATATAAATTGGATTATTCTGTAGTGGTACCAGAAACTATTATATAGGGATATCAAAGTGAAATGTGGTATCTTGGTTATTGTATAAACTAAAATTGATTTCTGTTAAAGAAGTCGATACCACCATGGACGACGACGGAGATGATAAAGATGACACTAAAAGGTTTGTTATTTTTTAACCGCAGGTTTTAGGGGAAAAGGACAGCTAATTAAAATAGTGATCATAGCAATCTTATAAATTTATTTCGATCTACGAAGCTATGATAGCCCTGATTTGGTGTAGATTTTTTTTATGAAAATTAGTTCATTATTTTTTATATTTTTGAATATTATAGTCATTTATGTTTCGCCACATAATGTTAAATATGGATTTGTAAAATATATTAGAATAATAAACCATTGAAAACTCATTAGACACGCCCAAAAATGTTTTATTTTTTTCTTTATTTATTACTTAAGTAAGTTATCTCTAACTCAAATCTTAACAATGACAGCCATAATATAATATTGATATAATGTAATATTTCAGTGTTATTAAATGTTTGTGTCACTTAAATTGAAATGACAATTATTTTATTCTACTGATCAATATCAGCAGATTTACCACCAATAACTACAATATAAAATGTTTCTCTTTCTTGAGATATTAACAATTTAAAAATGATGATAATGATGGTATATAAAGTAGCCTTTTAATTAATTGGGTGATTTAGGGGCATAGTTAATTAAGAAAGAAGTATTAATAATAATCCTGTTTTACTTACTTCAAGGAGGACTCGTAACCTTAGTGAGAAGAAGAGGAGAGATCAGTTCAACATGCTTGTTAATGAACTTGGTTCCATGGTATCAACTAATAATAGAAAGATGGATAAATCTACTGTTCTTAAGTCCACTATATCATTCTTAAAAAACCATAATGGTGAGTTTTATTTAAATGTCAACTTTTGTTAATTTTAATCAGAAATTATCATAGATTTAGTACATCATTGATTATTGATTAGAATTACAAACTTTTCTAATATTAGTTGAGGACACCATTCATAATTATTTTGTGATGCTCTATAATAAATGATTGTGTGACTGACAGTTTGTGCATATTTTACATACACATGGTATAAGTTACATTACTTTGAAATACTAAATCTTTGGAATATATAGACATTGGAGCACGCTGATGCTTATCAAATATTTTTGTCGTGACTTTCTATAATAATACTTTATTACAGAAATAACTGTACGATCACGAGCCCATGATGTACAAGAAGATTGGAAGCCAGCCTTTTTGTCAAATGAAGAATTCACATACTTAGTATTGGAGGCTTTAGAAGGATTTGTGATGGTATTTTCAGCAACTGGTTGCATCTACTATGTATCTGAAAGTGTCACATCTTTACTAGGACACACTCCGGTAATAAAACGGTTATTATTATTATAGCTTTAGTTTCATACACCATGTTTACATTTCAAATGTACTTAAACAAAATGATTTACTTACATATTTGCTAGGTTAAAGATTTAATTTATTTATTTTGCTTGTATGGTTGTTTTAAAGCTAAAAGCCTCCTCCTCCTTTTTCTTTGTTTTACTGCAATTTCTATCCAATTATTGCGACTATCTCTTGTATGTTATCGCCCATCTTATCTTTAGCTGTCTCACACTCCTCTTTCAAATTGGACCTTGCCATTTGTTGCCTAATTCGTCCATCTGTTTTCTCTGCACCTAAATAATTACCGCATACTGTATGTACATTACCTCAACAATAAATTATTATTTTATTAATTATTTATAATTATATTTTAGGGTGACATAATCAATAAGAGTATATTTGACTTGGCATTTGAGGATGATCGTCAAAGTTTGTACAGCCTTCTGCAAAACCCTGGTACATCTCTTGACCCAACACAAGGTAAAGGGAAAGGTTGTTTGAATTGTTTTTTACTTTGTACGTAATAGCTAAATTATATATTTTAACTTTGTTTTGTCTTGTATTATAATTTAAAATCTTGATTTTTAATTTATGCTACAATTTTTTTTTGCTATTTTATTGAAGTTGTTTGAAAATGTTAGAAATGTTCTGTGTGTCTAATATTCTCCAATTACATATGCATATCTGCACTTTACATAAGGAAAGCTACATAACTTTTCTAATGTTTCTCTCAACTTTGATATGTTATGTAGTAATATTTGATGGTGAAATATACATAACCAAATTGAGCTTGCAACTTTAAAATACATTATTGAGCCTTGCTTGCATTGCGAAATAAGTACATGATTGTTGGGTTGTTATTTAACGGTCAATGGTTATTATTGTAAACATACCGGGTTTCATTTCTGTTCTTGATAAAATTCATATGAAAGTTGTAAATCTGACAAGAACCTATATATGATGCAGGACTTAAGCTAAGCCCATTTTATAATGATATTGGTTTTATATAAATATTATAAAATAGGTTGTTTTATTAAAAATAATGTGACATTAGTTATGTATTATTAAAAACATCTTTTTGAAAGATGGGCCTGTTATATGTATGTATGTATGCTCCTGTTTCTTCCATTATGACTTATCTAAGCCAATTTGAAGAAGTATATTTTACAAGTCATGGAAAATATTTATTATTTTGTGAAGATCAAAATATTGTAAGAATTATAAATCTTCGACTGGAACAAATAGGATTTACTTGTTAGAACAACTACAATTAACAATTCATGAACATATTATAGATTTCAGTGAATCTTACATTATTTTCACGGTGCTGACCACTTCTTTGTTTTAAATACAGATAATAGTTTAAATATTAATTTTAATATCCATAACTGTTTCATATTTAAAAAAAATAATTTTACTGGTTTAGGTATCGTTATGGAATTATCATATATTTAAAAAGTCTAAATTGAGCAATTAGTGCGAAGTGCTGTGCGACATTATTATATGTATATTTCTATCTTAACAAAGACTAGATTTTCACAATGTTGGTGTGTTTGTTCGTTTGTAACTTCTGAACACTTTAGCCGATTCAGGTCACAATTAAAATGATTTGTCAAGAAGATTCTATGCCATTATACGATACTTGGCGCTATAGCCAAGTTATCACTAATTTGTTTATGAAACAAAAGTAATGACAAAAAGTTTGTTTGTTTTTGTTGACATATCAAGAATTATTGAATTAGGACAACCATTATACAAAAGGAGGCGTTAGCATGAAGGTAGTTTAGCGAAAGTTTGTATTTTCAAGTTTGAATTTTCTGCTATTAAATGAGAAACTTGTGATAAATTTCTCTTATGTAGTTTTGCGAGTGGCTTACTCTATTTGTATTATTGTAGCGAATGAAATAAATGCATATGTCAGATACATAAATTGCTTTGCTTATTTTTATTTTTAATATTTTTTTTTAATTTTTTTTTTTATTATTGCTTCTGTTAACATAGTGTTTATTTTATTTAGGCACTTAAATAGTAATTCACTTATATTGATGAAAATGACTTATTATTATATTTTCTTAAATAATGTTGTATGGGTACAGATTAACTTAAATTTTGACATATATACTATAAAAACCGGTTTATGTTTTACCACGTGACCACCCATTACAGTTTAGATTTTTTTTTGGAGAAAAAGTTTGTTTCTTCTTTCTTTCGTTTACATAGACAAAAGTACAATACTTATTTGTTACTTAAGTGTTATCTAAATCGAGTTTGCTAATAAGAACCAAAAGGATTTACGATATCAAATTCGTTAACTATTCACTGACTGGAAGCATACTAAACAAAACTAATAATATTATATTGTGGTTATAGATAATGAGATAAGTTTCCGTTGTCACCTGCGAAGGGGAACTCTTGACTTTCGAGATGAAATCACCTACGAATTGGTTCAATTTGATGGTCATTTTCGTAAGTACCTTCAATAGATAAGATTACTATATATAATTAAGAAAACTAAAAGTCCAAGCAAATTTTCAGTTAAGTTACATTTCAATAAATACTCATGCAAGGATCATAGTAGTATCTACTGTGATATCTCGGACGTACTCCAGAGATAATGTGTGATGTGTGTATGTATGAATGTATGTTTGTGTGTATCTATGTTGGATTGTATGAAAGAATATGTGTATCTATGGACGTGTGATATGTATGAATGTGTGTAAATTATATCTCCCCCCAACTCGCATTCTTAAGGAGAGTGGGCATCAGGCAGGTTGGGGGCTACGCCCCCCGGAATTCCTCGGCGACCGTGACCGATAACAATTATGGAGACCTCCAACACTAACTAAAATACGTAATTGCTATGAATATGGAATTCCCTACGTATGCTTGTTAAAATGCCTTTACTTATTCGGTGTTTTTCATTGATTAGTTAAAAGGTCAAGAAAGGGTCTACACCTAGTCACAAAATATGTCTTAAGTATGTGTCCGTGAGCAACACATTCGAATGGTAACACACTTATATATCTCGACCTTTATGTTCAGGCATTTTACTCGGGTCAAAGGTACATATCTTACGTCATTATACTATAGTATGAATGATGTTTGTGTGTATGTAAAATATAATAATAATACAAAATGTTTGAATATATAAAACCTAAAATGTTCTATGCACAGGTACAAATTTGGAAACCAATAGGAAAAGCGATCTCTCCTATCAACAAGACCATGACTCTAGGTAAGCCTAATTAATAACATTTTAACAAATAGTTTAGATTATTAAACAAGCTTCAAGCTTATTGTATGTCTGTTTCTCTCTGATTTTCTGAACCCATTTATGCAAACAAAAGATTACTAGTTATGTACATAATATATAGATTTTCAATAAGTCAGTTCTCTATGAACTTTTTAGAAGTGCAAAGTCTTTAAATAAAAACTTTGATTTTATTTGAAAGATCAGTCTTTAATATTTATTTAAGTAAATAACTTTGACTTTGACTTCATTTAAAAGGTCAGTCTTTAGTAAAACGAAAATTTAAGGAAAAAAAATGGAGTTTGACTTCATTTAAAAGGTCAGCCTATATTTGTATAAATGTCTATAGATTAAAATTATATAAAAATGAAGGAATACTTTAAAATTGTACCTGTTTCTAAAGGTAAGTAAATATATAAATCAATGGTTTTCTTTGTGTATCTTAACTAATGAAAACCGCGTGTTATGTTCCTTAAAAAAAAAGTTACTTTAATAAACTATCCGGTTGTTAACGACAATATTTAGTATTTATAAATTTAGTACTTCTACTTTGTAAAATTTGTATGCGAAGGTTCACTGAAGCCGTATTTTTGATCAAAATTTACTCACCTCACCGAAAATTCAATTAAAATTAGTTTTTTGATTTTAAGAATCCCTTTTTGTAATTAAACTCTTTGGGCTTCTCGAATATTTTATAATTGTATGATGTTTTCTTCTATTAAAACATGAAGGACTTGCCTGTTCTTATTAAAAATATCATTAAACAACAAATAGTCATTTTTCCATTGTTAATCTATGTTATCTAGAAGTTAGAAACATTGTTTAGGTACTCTAAAAAGTCCAGTAAATGTTGCCATTGTATAAAAACGACTATAACATGTAGAATGGTAAAAGTGTCAAGGCCGGTGACATGGTAGCTCAATGGGTAGAGCGATTGGACGTTTTCTACAGGTCGCGAATGTCTACCTGCCCGTATCGCTTATTTTTCATTCTATATTAATAAAAAAAAAATTAAGCTTAAAACGGTTTTTCCGTGCGTTTCAGTGGACGGTTGCTAAACTTGCTGAACAGCAAGTTTGTGGCAACCGTCCAAGAAGAACGATTCAAGTAATTTAAGACTCGTTGCAAACATAGACCCCATAAAATCACTGATCAGACACTCGATCTTTTGAGCAAACGGCGCTATATGAGACCGCAGTCTTCAGTTGATGTGTCTGAATACATATTTCTCCAATAGACAGATTTGTCAACCAATGAGATGAGATTTTATCGATTCATTATAACGAGCATTCAAAAAGCGATAGAAAGCAACAAGGGCTTCAAATTGCTTGCTAGAGACATGTCTATTGGAAAAGCTTACTGACGAAGCTGAACACCGGAGACGGCAAGATTATTACTTCAATTCTATATGTTTAGTGTGAAATCACGTTTTTGAAGAAGATTTATTAGCATAGACCACACACACTTTGAGCCAAATTATACAGTAGTCTCCTGAGTACAATGGACTCTTATTATATCGACTATAAAAAAGCATTCAAATACATTGAAATCTGGGTACAGGACACGAGAACAAGTCTAATCCAGCTACAAAAAGGCGTGAGACAGGTCTTTCAGGACAGACAGGATTCATCCAAATATTATTTCTTCGAAACTGTGCACGGTGACGTTGAAAGATCCATTTAAGGTCTGGAAATGGAAAGGATATGGTATTAATGTCAATGGCAAGTACATGCCTCATCTAAAATTCTTTTATGATATCGTAATTATTGCAGAACGGTATTGCAGACCTAAGCAATATGCTCAGAGTGACCAAAAAATGTACTGTACGGAACTGTTTGTACACATACAATAAATTGGCGGAGTTAGGTAAGAAAAGACTACACTCCGCGAGTGCTGTTTTTACACTGATTTATTAAATATAACATGTACGAATTTATACATTGTACAATAGTCTCTCAGCTGGTAGACCTTAAAATTAACATGGAAAAGACAATAAATATGAAGAATATCCATGTAACACCATTGCCGGTAAATGTTGAACTGTACCCTTGAAGTTCCTGACTCCTGAAGACGTACTCCTAGGACGTACAATCCAGTTGAGAAGGTGAACTTCGACGAAGAAGTCAATCGAAGGGGGGCATCTACAAATTACGTCACATTATTTTCATGGTTTTTATTTTGGTAATGTGGGTCAGCACCCCACTAGATCTACCGACCTGATAAAGGTAGCGGGGACCAGTTGGATTAGACCGCTAAAGATTTTAGAAAAGGTTGCTAAAGTTTTCGGGGGAGGCCTATGACTTTCAGTGGACGTCCTTACACTGATGATGACGATGATGAACACGCCTAAACAAAATGTTTATGAATATTTTTAATTAAACACTTGCTTATATTTTGCTATAAAATCATTTAAAAGCTAAATTACCGAACAGTTAAATTTTATATCAATAACTTTATTTTGCGAATTATTTTTGTCTGTTTACTAATGCATACTGTGTACTGTGGCAGCATTAGCATGATGGATCAACTTACCAGCAGTTCTAAGATAACTTCATATGCTATACAGTATCATTGTTGATGATTATTATTATTGTTAAATTCAAACCTACTTGCCTATGCTACTTGAATATAATACCAATTATTATTGTAAAGAATGGTATACACAACATAAATAGTTCATTAAAATTGGGATTTAAATTCCCGTTAGTTATTTTAGCAGATCAATGTCTAATTTCATTTTACAACCTACATTGCACTATTTGATCCCAAAAAATAGTATGTGTATAGGTTTCCAGAAATCACATGGAACTAGCTCACAACCTTCATGCGATAGAAGTGCACTAGTTAGATCTAGTCTTCACTACATTGGGTAATGAAATGGCTGATTTAGTACTCGTGAATCTATTATAAACAAGTACTTGGATTGAATAAATCATAAAGATAAACGAATACCACCGGGAAATAGGAGTCTTATTGATACTTGAGACGAAATGTGAAGTAGGGAGGACTTATTTGAGTACATACGAGTACGAGTACATATATGTACGAGTATACTTTATATACATATTTATTTTTATTACTTTTATAACCTTTTTTTCTTACAATACTAATACAAAAGAATATTAATGTTGTTTAAAATATCTAAGATTAATGCACAAAGTTTTTTCCATAATGGTAAACAATAATTATGTTTCTTAATCAAAAATAAAACAAATGCAGGACTTATGATCTATTAATATCGAGTAAATAAAAAAATTATTAATAATTTGCATGGCTTTAGGTCATTTGCTTAAAGTTGGGGAAAAGAGTGGACTTAATATACGAAATAATTAAAAGATTTACAGATAAACAAGTTGAACAATGGTTTCGGATATCAAACCATTACATTTTAGGATTCTACGATTCCACATTGTCTAACATAATACATTTATAAACAGATTACTTTTTACAATCACAAACCATATATGTGTATGAACAAACACTAATAAGTAACTGATATTCAACCCTAATCGATACAAATAGTACTTTTGATACTGTTTGATTTCATTTATTATTAATCAGTGTCGCATTTATAATAATTTTGCTGAGGTGCTAAAGATGTGTGTGGTCTAGCGTCTATTATAATAAAATTTATTGAATTTTTTCATTAGATTCACTAATTTTGACAGAAAGAACAACAAATAAAAAATGATGGTAAACAACATTTTACTATTTTTTTTTTAATGTAACCTTTTCAATGTCATTGAAACCAACGAGATACAAAGAGTACAGTTAAAGCTTTTTTCACAACAAGTTCTCACATATTTAACGCGAAAAGACTGTTTCCCCGACCTATTATTATTGTTATAGAAATAAATAAACTTCAGATTAGTGAGAAGGATTCGAAGAAACTTTAAAATAGTCTTACAAATAAAGTATGAAATGAAGTTAATAATCATAATTCTTTTTTTATTTGGTTTTGAATAACTATTCTTAATTCGTAGCTAAGTAAACATTGGTTAGTAACAATTGGTTTTTGTAAATTTCTTTCTAAGCGTTTTAATATGGTCATTTTTCTAAAAGTTATTTGTTATTTTCTAGCTAAATCCATGAAAATATAGAAAGTATTTGTATATAATACATAGGTATAAATAATAATAATAAAATGATTATTAGTATATATGAATAAATAAATTATGTTTCATAATTAATTAATAATTATGTTTGGAATGATTAACCATACCAAAAATACTCATTTTTAAAATAATGCAATGCCGACTTATATAAAATGAGCATATAATTTTTTTTTAGATAGGAAGTGCCTAATAAAGTAAAATAAAGTAATTGTAAAATGAATTTTTATTATACAATTTTTATAATCTTATATATTTTTTTCCCGAATAAAGGTTGAATTAAACGTTTAACGTCTCTAGTATACATTTATAAAGTACATAAATAAATAACAAAATATTATACAATATATGATAAATATTATAAAGTACATGCCCAGCCAGGTAAAGCCTTTTAAATTCTCACAATACCTTAAGTTTAAAGTCGTTACTACGACGGCTAAAAATTGAGGGTTATTCTTTGAAAGAGATTGGCACGTTTCTGTAAAAGTTATGGATTTTTTTATGAAATATTTATTTCAATTTATATACCCTGCCCACGTGCTCACAGGGGGGTAGCGTTGAAGGACAGGGTAGATTATATTTACTTAAAGGTAGTTTAAATAGAGACATTGAGCAGAACAGACGTCGCCTACGCATACCATGTGTTGCCGAGCCAGCCAATTCCTTATAAATAAATGAAAAATAAATAAATGTGTAGTGCCTTCATAATAGTTTGTACACACAGTATATACTATAACTGACGACTAAGCAAAAGGTTGATTCGTTCCATTTACCTATATATAATTTCACAATCTTATCTTTTGTTTCTGTTTGTCTGTATGTCTTTATTTGTTAAAGATGTCTCCATCGATTGTGGTAATTAAATGTTTAAAATTTATGGTATATATTTAGTTTATTTGAATATCTACAGAATTATCGATATAAGTTGGAATATTGGTATAGTTGTCATATCAATGTGTTGCATAATGAATTTGTTCTTTTAAAAAATAGTTATTGATTAACAAATGTGTATACATTTTATTACTTTACCATATTGTCATTCAAATAAATTTTTTAATAACTTCAATTATTATCAAATAAATAATTTAACAAAGTTAGTGACGAAATTAAAGTTAATTAAAAAAATAAGGGTGGTGTTTTTAATAAAGAATAATATAGATTAAGATAACTCTTTGCGACCATGAGTTCCATTTTGTTATTACAAAGTGATTCTATCTTTTTTTTATTACAATTTGATTTCTATCTTTTTTATTACAAAGTATTTTACACAAAAATATTTCCTTGGTTGATTTTTTTTAGGAACTTTTTTGTACATCTTGACATGTGTATATCTAAGAATAAATGGAGTAAATAGTATTATACGAATTATTTTGAGTGCAAATTGTCTTATTATAGTGCTATGATTCATTAAATTATTAGGAAAAGTGCTACCAACATTTGATACAAACACGAAATTTTTGTGTCAAATTATAATTAAGTACGTTTTAAAGACTAAATTACTTAAAGTTAAGTTATAAATTTTGTCTAATTTTTAATTGTCATGATTACATGACGAATATTCACATAGATTGAAGATACGCCAATCTTATTTAGTTACTTTACCCAGTGAAACTTACTGTACCCAGTGGTACTTACTTTACCAAGTGGTACTTACTTTATAGACGTATTATAATATTGTTTTGTTTTTTATTATGTATCTGAATGGAATGTTTGTATATATTTCTTATGATTGTCAACTAAGTTTTAGCAAGTTAATGATAATGGTATAATAATTGTTTCAGGTTGCTTTTCGTGTGCACTGGCAGGCTATACACACCTCAACTAGTCCGAGATGTTTCTCTGGTTGATACTATTCGTAGTGAATTTACATCCCGACATAGTTTAGAGTGGAAGTTTTTGTTCCTGGACCACCGCGCTCCCCCCATCATAGGCTACTTACCATTCGAAGTTTTGGGAACCTCTGGATATGATTACTACCATTTTGATGATCTTGAAAAAGTCGTCTCTTGCCATGAAGCTTGTGAGTAATTTAATATTCTCTGTATAATATTATTATCACAAATATAACGATATATATTTCATAGGACTTTTAGGACTTTTAGTATTTTATTTAAAACCTTGTAAATACTTATTTTTTTATACGACACAAATGGTCCATAAGGTTGTATATTTAGCTTCAATTTAGCACTCGATTTTGAACTTGCAAAAATAGAAACTCTTCTCTAGAAACTAGATTTTGAACTTGATTTTGAACTCATCTCAGAAACAGAAACTCTTAACGACTTCTCCTCTTGAAGTATAAACTTATCATTTATAAACGTATCATTTTATATTAACTAAAAAAAATATTTTACATGATATCTAAAAAATTAGGTGAAGCATTGTTTTTTTTTTAATATAGGTCCATAAAACTTGTAAATACCTTATCCGCTGTTCAAACGCAGGTCTGGCCTCATGATATAGATATTGGACTCATGTGACTTTCTTGAAAACTTTATACTGAAGCAAACATCAGTACCAAATATAATTGTTACTTTTAATTCGACGATCCAATGAATTAGAAAAAATATGATGCTTTGCTAAAAATCTACATTTCTTAAAACTTGGGCTAGTAGAAGACGGTTCCTGAATTCTTTTCTATTTATTTTCCTAGTAATGCAAAAAGGTGAGCTGACGTCATGCTACTACAGATTTCTGACCAAGGGTCAGCAATGGATCTGGCTTCAGACGCGCTTTTATATAACATACCATCAATGGAATTCTAAACCAGAATTCGTTGTTTGCACGCATCGAGTTGTAAGGTAGTGGTTTTAGCTGAATCTCATATTGTACATTAATATATTGAATTATTTGATAATGCTGACCTATTATCCATTATAGCTATGCAGATATAGTCAAAAGCACAAAACAGGAAAGCATAGAAACAGAGCCAGTGATGGAACCTGAAGAAACCCGAGCAGTGATAAAGGAGACGCCGACTGAAGACGCCATGGTGCCCGTGTCACCATCGTATATGTCGGATGCGAGTGATGCCTTTGGAAACTCATACCACTCCTTGTCGAAGGTTTGTAGTTCACTGTATTGTATGAAAAAAAAAATCACTAGCAATATAACTAAAAATGTAATATTCTTCTATCCAATTTAATGTTATTCATGCATCATATAAATAACCTAAAATATATGCACAAAAAATACGAATCTTGATACTTCTAACCTTAAGTAATAAAGACAGGAATTGTTCTCAAGTCATTAAAATTTAACTAATCAAATTTTTAAAACAGATAGCAACCAAAACGATTCTAACATTTAAAAAACATGTCAGTTTTTTAAATCAATATAAAGGTTGGTTTTCATATACTTAAAATTTATAGATATAATCTAAATTAAAATATATATTTGTTTGAATCCAGTGGAAAGGTTGTTTTGTTTATTAAGTTAAAGAAATTGATCAATGTTTTCTGTTATAATTTTAACTAAATACTAATTACTTATTTTAGAACGTTAATTAAATGTTGTTACTATAAAAGTATAAAGATGTAATTTAATTTAGACGAAAAGGTTTTGATTTTTGTTCACGCTGTCATTGGAATAGGAAAAGGTTATTATTTTTACGAATGCGTTAGTGATGGTAAACCGTATGGACAATGAGTAGTCATGGATAGTGATTGAACGAATTTATGATCGATTTAAAAAGGGTAAATGAAAGATAATACGAGGGTCAACTGTGTACTGAAAGTTCTCAGTACATCAAAATAGCAAGTTATTCGTTATGCAATATTTTTCTAAATAGTGTCCATTCACATCAATACATCGATGTATCCGGTGGAAATAGTGAGAAAAACACTTTGCTCTCTCGTCCATATTCCTCTTTTTGATGGCATTTTGAAACCGCTGTTACCTCCGTGTTCATAAAACCTTTTCCTCAAAGTTTTTCTTTTATCTTTGGCAATAAATTAAAATTGCAAGGACTCAGGACTCAGGACTTTACGGACTCAGGACTTTACGGACTCAGGACTTTACGGCGGATGAACCAGTAATTCCACGTCTGACTTCTCCAATTAGTCGATTGTTCGCTCAACGGGGTGACGCCCAATGATAATTGGCAAGCAATCGTTTGTGTATCACTCAACAGTTACTGTTTAAGATCCTTTATAATAATTATCGCTTAATGATCTATCCTTCCGAAGAACGACGCTACCATCTTTTTTCCACACACTTCCACACTTGGCATTTTCTCCGAAGGAAACACCCATTGAGATGACTGTCTTTTGGTTTCCGGATCATAACAGTAAATCCAGCTCTCGCCACCCGTAAGTATGTCGAACACAGCATTTGAGTCATTTCTTAATGATGATGATATAAAATGAGAAATGATATAAAATGTGATATAAAAGGAAATGTTTTAAGGAGGATGGATGAAAACTGTTAATAACTATTAAAGATAGAAGAAAAAATTAGTTAAATAGGGAAAATATACATTGGATAATTTATAATCAGATAATTTGGAATAGAGTGTTTGAAATTGTACCAACCCATATGGGTTTTAATGATGGAAGTAAATCTGGGTGAAGAAAGAAAAATAAGGTTAATATGATTCATGGAAAAGCTGCTGGGCCGATGGAACACCTTTAAAGGCACAGAAGCTTATAAAGCTAGATAGATGGAATTTGCCGACTTCATTATTTTTTTGCAATAATAGGATGATACCTAATGATTGGTGTCACAGTACGTTAAGACCCATCTCTTACTATGGTAAAGTGTATATTGTACAAAATCTACATATATATATATATATATATATATATATATGTGTCGAAGATCAGAGGCATATTAGTGGCTTGTTGGGTATTGATGGAGTCTTCTGGTACATCATCCGAGGCGTAGGTCTCAGGCAATTAAACCACACAGATACAAGACAAGACGAAGCTTCTTAGCAATCCATGGATTCACCGTGCGGGTGCCGGGCCCATCGCGTTGCAAGGAGAGGAGTGCAAGCAGTGCCTGGGACTTGCGACCCAGGAGTAGGTTTAAGGGGCCCCTTTATTATGCGCAAAAACGCTCACCTTCACCCTCCACACTCCTCTCCCTACCTAACCAAATTTGGAAAGAACCTACTAATGCAATAAATAACGAAATGAAATACGTTCTAGAAATGAACCGATGCTTGTTCTAGAAAGGCTAAGGTCTTTAAGTAGGCTAAAGAGAGATTTTGCTGTTATACCTCTCGCTCCCACTTCTACCGCGTACAAACTAACTATATATTTATTCCTGATCAGTTCGTTGGTCAGTTCGTAATACTTATTGAGCTTGAATGTGTGATCCCTTGGTATGTTTGTTTCCCAAGGAACAGTAAGCTCCACAAGTATCACGCGCCTCAGATGTTTCGAATACAGGAATAAGTCCGGTCTGGATGAAGAAACACCAACATCCCCAGGGATTTTGTAATGCTTTTCATACGTGTCCATCATGAGAATCCAATCAGGAGCCGCGCCTAATATTGAATAAGGCTTCACTTTTGATTTTTTGGAGGAGCCTTCCTTTACGAATTCTATAGATCGTTTGGTGGTTGTTATACCCTTCCGCGCTCTTGCTACTGAAAGACTAACTGTTTCCCGTATAATTTCTAATACCTTGTCGTGGCGACGCGAGTATTGACCTTTATCTAGAAGTACTCTACACCCTACTAATAGGTGTTTCGCGGTTCCTATTGCCTCCCCACAGATGTTGCAAGACTTTTCGGTGGCTTTGCCCCATCTTACTAAATTACTTTGATCTGGGAGAGTCATTTGGAATGCATTAAGATAGAATTTTAATAACGCTGGGGACCAATCATAAATTAAGGTGCGCCACTTCAAAGCTAGTGGACAATTACTTGTATTAAATCACAAATTACTTAGTAGGTATACAATTATCAGAGTTTCGTGAACCACCGGTCCCGTTTGGGGGGTCCGGACTGTAAGGGTCTCACTAATCAATAATAATCTCGTCTCGATGCTCTCGGATGTTTAAAATGTCTCAGGTGCCCCTCCAAACGATTCCGATCACATGACTCGTTATACGTCACGGCGTTCACACCCCACTGTACGATGATATCAATTGAGTTACTAATTATCGTTAAATTATCGTGATCTGCGACATATATATATGCGATGACTTAAGTTTTACGGTCAGCAGCTGACGAGACCGATGAGTAGCTATATGCTTACACCGGGCATCAACATTAAGTGAATATTTGTTTCTCCTGGTAGTTTATGCTCTGACATCAGAAATACAGAATTAAACTCTTCGCTGACGGCTTTGTGTTCGTTTGACGAGGAAAGGAGGTGAAAATGAAAATGACAGAAAACTGCATGCAGCAGAAATGAGAATAGTGGAATAGTTCTGCGTGGTAACAAGGATGGATGGAATCAGACGTGAGAAAGTCAAAGAAAGTTTAAAGTTGTTCTGGTGAAGAAAATGTTGTGAAGCAATAAGACAGGCATCTATAAGGATGGTAAAAATGAGACGAATGCTGAAGAAAGAATAACGAAAAGATGGATATATTTTGTGAAAAAAGAGAAGTACGTTTTTAACCGACCCCACATAGTGGAAAGAGGTTTGGAAAGGGTTCGTCACCTTTTTTATACGTACATCATAGAGTGATTATGAAATCTAAGTTGCTAACCGCACCAGATTCTAATGTTCTTAAAATAATGTATAAATTGACACGAATTACAATAATAAATGTTTTATGCAATAAAAAAGCAGAATAGGTTATTAAATTGTTACAGATTAACTGTAACTAATGGGCAAGGTTTCTCAAATAACATTAGTCAACGTTACCATTATCTACCATTAAATAAAATAGTATTTAAATTAAAACAATTTAATCGTATAAAACAATGTCAGGCAATTTAAGATCTAATAGAGGCAACACTAAAATGAACTATAACTCTATTACGAATATTATAAATAAATAAATTAGGCTAATTTTAAATAAATATTTATTTATCATCCGCAATATTTCATTCATCTCTCATGTCATAAATTACTATAAACAATAAACAGCACAGCATTAGTATAAACAGAGAACTATGTACGAAAAAACATTTTAATGACATTCTGCTAAGTACTAGATAGAAAACCTTTATGACAGAACATAGAACTAGTTCTAAAGTCTAAGCTATTAATGCGAGAATTATTTTTCGTCGTGCTTTCGTGAATGTTTTTTGCAGGATAACGTTAATGTTTGTTAAGTTATTATTATATTTAAAACAATACAAAGTAGAATCATAAACATGAACGTTCATTCATCAGCCGGCGTCAGTGAAGTCTGCGGCCACATCAGCGGGCAGCACCAGCGCCACTGTGGCAACTTTGGGAACCACCACTACCGCTGGGGCGTCATGGCCCACGCGCTCCTCGTATTTGCTGTACACCACGGGATCAGATACGGCTTCCGTGTCCGGTGGATCGCGGTCATCGCAACGGAATAGCTCTCATGAGGTATATTTTTAACTTTCTGAATATTCGGTCAGATTTCGGTATTTTTTATTATTTTTCTAATATCCAAATGGAATTTTAATTCAGTTTCATTTTAGAACTTTAGTTTTAGATTAATGGTGTTGATATATCAATTGTTGTCAGTATCGAAAAAAATGGCGTATTTTGAAGTAATTCGAATTTAAATATAATTTTCTAGGTTCAAAGAATATCAGAGCCTGCGCTTGTGCCACAGCACGGCATCGGTGCACAATACCTAGAACCAGCTCCGTACGTAGGCGCCGTGGGTGTACCCGCAGTACTACCGCTACCACTACCTCCAATACCCGTCATCGTGACCCCCGACCAGGCTCAGCTGCAGGTGAAATCATCATATAACTAATTAAAAAACGGGGACCCATCCAATACATATCCACCTTTATATGATATACTTTAATTTCAATTAATTTTCTTAATTTCATTTATTATATTTTTATTTTTATATACCTATATATACATATATATGGTGTTGAGGGGTGGAGAGGGTATGAGACAGTGTGATAGCTAGTGGCCGTGGCAGGAGCAGTTGCAGCGCACTCACCGCGAGTTACAGCAGATGATCGTACGACAGCAGGAGGAGCTGAGGCAGGTGAAGGAGCAGCTGCTTTTCGCGAGGCTCGGGATCCTGCAGCCTATCATTAACGTGAGTTACAGCACTAGAGTATGATAAGGAGGAACAGGTATATAACATCTGATAGGCAGTATGAAAGATTTTTAGACACCTCGAAGGAGAAAAAAAAAACTGACATTTGAATGTATTAAAATTTTTGTATTTGTAAATATTTGTATTTGCTTAAAGTAAACTTCTTACTTAGTTATTTTTATTAGATGATCGTTTCAAACAGACAAATACATAATATTATTATATATAAATCATGTCGTTTCGGAGATTTGTAACTGTCTTCCGACTGTCTTCATACTGAATTCCGATTTGTATACTTGTTCTTCTTGTGAAGTTCCAGTAGATGCACGCGCTGTAACCTGAAGATCTCTTAAGGTAATCTCTATATTAACCTAACCCTTTTCCATAATAACTTTTCATAAATATTTTTTATTATTTTGATTTTGTTGGTATTTTTTTTTGTTATTTTTATAAAATTAATGTAGTTAAACTTTTAACTCTCATACCGCACAACAGACAGATCTCATTTTTATTTTGTAAGACATTAAAATGCTACATTTTATATACAGGGTTATTTGTAATTGATTGACCACTCTACATCAATCCCAACAACATTCGTTCTATGACTTTTTAAAAATAATAGTTTTTAAAATTTAAGTTTTCCCCTGCAAAATTTATTTGTTTCCTCTGAACTGGCATTAACTCTGAGAGTATGTATGGCGCCCAGGTTTAGACCTTTTAAGTACTTCTTACAAAATACAGAGTAATAGTAAGTAAATGAATGAGCAAAAACTTTTTTGTTTCGTTTTTTTTGTGTTGTTTTTTAAGATTTGTAAAAAGTCATACAACAAATGTTGTTGGCATTGATGAAGAGAGGCTGCCTGCTAGAGGTAGTCAATTTTAGAAAAAAAGTTTTAGAGAAGAAAAACACATGACCTATAAATTTCATGAAAATTATAAGACTTTAGAAAAAATAATATATAATAACAAATAATATGAAGGATTTCCCGCAAGTAATTTCGACCAATGATGTAAAAAAAGATTAAATTTGAAAGAAGATTTGACGAATAAGTAATAACGAAAAACTGAGTAATAACGAAATTAATTATATGCGAGAAACATCAAACTTTGTTTTTTTTAAAGCAAGTAATTGTCGATTTAGATTTATTTTAATGGTCTCATGAAATTGTCCTACTATTTAAACCATTTGTAATTTCATAAAGGATTTTTTTATATTTTTTGCTGACAACTTGTAAAAAAACAAAAATATGTATGGAAGTTTATTTTAAAAACATTTACAATTTACATAAAATTCAATAAAGAATAATATTAGGCAAGGAAAAAGGCTTTAATTCCACAAAAAGCTAGAGGAAATTACAAGCCATTCCTGGATTTGATTCGTTATTGTTTTCTCTTTCTAATGATCACTCGTACTATGTATGGCCTTTATTATCCGACAACTAAATTAGTTGAGATCTGCACTTTAGTGAGTTACTTGTAGTGTTTGGAGCTATAAAAATTAATTACTTCCTTTTTGACGCTAAGATTCTTCAAAGTTATTTACTTCATGTCAATGATTATTAAATACTCCTTTGAAAATTCTTTTGAAATGAAGACTTTGAACATTTGCTGTTCGTAAAGTACATGTCGAAATAGAAGAAGTTATAAATAATTTTTACCCTTATCATTTCCCGAGTTCAGGCATTGTTAATGGCGGACGATCTACGACTTATAGATTTCTGGCCATCGTTTGAACTTTCTTCTAGAATTAATGGTGCCAAATTTGAATTCTCTGGTTCAGTAAATAATGAACTAACACTCACACCACGACGAAATTAAACATCTATCAAAAACATAACCGCTGTCTGTGACAGTATGCAGGAAAAACCGAGGCTGACGATTTCGTATCGCTTATAAGCGATACGAAATCGTCAACTTCGGTCTTTCGAAGACCACAGTTGGCAAATTTAGTACCATTACTTGGATTGCACCCTTACCCACTGCAACTGCCCCAGAAACTGAAGGTAAATAACGTGTGTTTTCTAAATGGGCAACGGAGCAGTCAAAAAGCACCCTTCATCAACATCTTCTTTTCGAGAAGTCCCTTTGTGGGTGAATAGGTTCGTCAACAATACATCCTCTTCAATGCGTCAAGCATTTATGATTTTTTTGTTGATATTTTTTTTATACTTTACATTTTTTTATTTTGTATCTATAATCTATTTATAAATATAAATAAACATATTAGTAAATAGTTTGTATGTTCTAAATAAATGTATTCTTACTCTTGAAAATCCACTGCTTGATGTAATATTCGAGTGGCGGCATCATCGATCCAAATTTTTTGAGGATTTACTTTTGATGAGGTTGTGATGAATGAAGGAATGACATGAGGTTTCAACAGGAAGGCACTACGTATCATGGCTTAGCTACAGCTTATGTTACATTGGACATTTTGCACTAGCGATTCTGTCTTAATAACAGTGATTTTGAGATAATAAATAAAGGGTGGGGGAAAAAGTTTCTTCGCATTTTATATGAGAAGTTGAAACATTTTTTAAACTTTTTGCCATCTTGTAGGTACATAATATTCTCGTTGTTGTAGAAATTTTGGGACTTCTAATCCAAAATACCAGGCAATTAGTTTTGGCAGTCTCTTGATGTTAATCTGACAGAACCTAAAGAATTTTTTATAGAGCGGAACAGGTGGAAATCAGTAGGTGCAAGGTCAGGGTTATACGGATGCATTAACACCTCCCAGCCAAACTGTCTTCATTTTTGCTGAGGTGCTAAAGATGTGTGTGATCTAGCGTTATCCCGGTGAAAGACCACACCCTTTCTTATAATCAATTCCGGCCGCTTTCTTTCAAGTTTTTGCTTTAATCTCATCAGCTGTCGGCAGTAAAGGTCCAAATCGATGGATCTTCCTGGCGGTTAAAGCTAATGAACAATGCTCGATGAAATGTATCGAATTTCTTCATTAGATTCATTTTGACACAAAGAAAAACAAATGAATAATGGCGGGAAACAATATTTTACTTCATTGTTTCTTTTTTAGTGTCATTAAAACGTACCAGATACAAATAGTACAAACAAAGAGTTTTTTATTACAAGTCCATATACTATACGCGAAAAAACATTTTCCCTGACCTATTATTATTTTCATTATTTGTAATCGCAATTAATGCTATTTTTTTTAATTCTACGTGACTAGATGTTGCTGAAGTTGAAGTATCTGAAGTTCCATAAGGATTATCATCATACACTTTCTTTCTTTAGTTAACAAGAAATATCCTATGTAAATACAAATTGTTGTATTTAATTTGTAATGTACAAAGAGTGTTTACAACGTAAGTTGGTGAATTTCTTTATAAATTAAAATAAATCTAAATTGAAAATTGCTTCAACAAATTTTTATGTTTCACGTTGCGAATGGTCTCCTTTATCACTCACATCCCGTTGATCTAAGAATTGCTAGTATTTGATACATTTGTAACATTACCGCTGCCTGACACATACAGAAAAACATTTTTTTTTAAATAAGTCTTCATATTTTCTTAAAAGCACTAGTGCTGAGCTTTTTTTAGCCTCACTATGTTTTAGTGACTTTTTTTATTTTAGTAACTTGTGTTTATTTAACAACTTATCACTGTACATTCAGATGAGCGGTTGAAAATGCTTGAGGTTTTATATTTTTTGAACATGAAATGCCATAGATTATAGTGGAAAGAAAATTTTTAAATTGTAGCTTGTAAAATTGGAATTGTAGAAAACTTGAGCGATCATATTCAGTTTATCGTTTTCAGTTATTCCTAAATCGTTTTAACATTATATCAAAAAATATAATTAGCATTAAAAATAGAAAAATAGTTTTGTAGCATATTAACATATAATAATATTTCACATATTCATGATCATTGAAAAGCTGACTCGATATCTAATATTATTTACTAACATAAAATGTTAAACTACCGTTCGAATCTAAGTAAGTAGATGCCACAGGTGCAGGACCCCTTTTCGAATCCGGAACAGATCCAGAATCGGCCAACCTCAATCATGTACGATGGGAACAGACAGCTCGGTTATCCACCACCAAACAACCCACAGAACCACAACATGCCGCCACAATAGACTTGCCACAACAAATCTGCTACACTCATACAGATGCCTGATAGATTTTAACCAATTGATGTATACTGCAATGGATATGATAACATCATATCGATTGTAACTAGGATATATATGTATTATATGGGTGTCAACTACGATGGTCTCGAATTCAAACCAAATGACAAATTTTAGGATTCTATATACTATATAGACATTGAATCCTACGGAAGGTTGCGTGGCGACTTATAGCATTCCGATATATTCTAGATTTTAGTTTTCTTTAAGCACAACTGGAAATAAGTTACCGTTTCACAAATAGCTAATACATATTTATACCATGTCTTTGTGCAATATTTTACATATATATTAATAAACATTTGATGTAATGTTTTAGATTTACATATTTATTATTCATGCTTTAGTAGGATCAGTAGGTTTTTTAGGATGCTAATTGTATATGTTGTAATCATTAAAGTACAGCTATTCGCATATGCAACAACCATGAATGATGGTTGTGATCATCCAGATTCATCTTAAAAGTCATCGTCGGTAACCATAAAGGTGAAATTGACATAATTCACTGTTTATAATATAACCCCTTGATGTATGATGTTATAAATGTTTGTCGTAGCTAAAATACATTCATTATGGTATACGTATTGCTAATTTAGAGAATATTCCCGTTTTTTTTTTAAATAAGTCTCATACATCAGTAGCAGTACATATAACGTAATTTTTATATAAAATGATGACAAATTCTGTAAAATTTGACAACTTTCGAATGTGCCATCGTGTTTTTAATAGGAAAGTATGACTTCTTTTGGTCATTTATGAATTGTTTTATATTTATTATAAAATATAACAATTATTAACTTTTAGTACTTTCAAGATTTTGAAAATATGTGATATTTTTCAATATTGTTTTTAATTCACCATTATTTTAAGTTGTATTTTTTATTAAATATGGTTATGTTTAAATAGATTTATTTAGGTTATATTAAATAATATATTTTTTGTATACATATTTAAATAATTAATTATTTTTGTTTGGATATTTGTATAATGGTTTGTTGTTATTACGTTCGCGTATGTTTATAGTTTATTCTCGTAGTTAAATTTGATTTAAGAAGCAACATTTAGATAAAAAATCATAAGATATCCAGTTCTCGTATTTAATGTATTTTAAACTATTTTTCTTCGGTATGTATCATCTTTAATTTAGGTACTTATATAATGTAGCTAGTAATGGAGAATTAAGATTAGCTGGTAATTATCATTCAAGATAAGGGGTAATTTCCTGGTATTGATTAGCTGGTAATTCTCCAAAACTAATCTGCCTCTAGGACAAAACTGAAAATGGATCCAGGGGTAAGAATGGGTGCTATATCCCCGCCTCTCAAGAACTACTTTTTATGATCATTAAGTTAATAATTATTTTCTGGTGAGGTTTAAAGTACATAAAAATTCAGCTATCCTTGAGCAAAATAGAATCCCCCTGGATCAAAACCTGGATTGCACCTGATAAGATCTCACAATGAGTACTGAAAAAATTTGATTAGTTTTATCATAAAATGTACTAAAAAAATATTTTGGGAATATTATGATTTCATTTTAAAAGTAAAAAGGAGAATCTTTTCGATACACGTTTTGAATGTAGTATCTTTTGCATTTTTCCAATTCGTTGTTGTCATAGTTATAATATTAATCAAGTTAGTAATATTAATAACATGCTAAGTTTAGACAATTTTTGGGAAAGATTTTAACGTGGTTTTGAGTGAGTGATGGTAGTTGGTGCTCTTTCTAATGAATTTTGTAGTTATAATTATTTTATATAAGTTTTAAAATATAAATTATATTTATATATACTGTATTTATACATTTTAGAATTGTAAAGTGATATTTTTTTATGTATTCCATTTGTTTTATTAACTAGTGAATATTTTTTTAACGGAATCTTCCATTTAAAATTACATTTAGTGCAATATTTTTTTTTTATGTTTTAAAGTGTTTGTTTATAATCGTGTTGATAATTTAAAAAGTGTATAAGGTAACTTATTATCTTCACGTAAACATTGTTGCTCACTTGAATCCACTGACTGGCAATGGTTGGATTTATTTGACTATTAGCAAGATTTGTTGGAAATTATCTCAATTATTTTAATGTATTTTTTAAATTGTTTTTTTTTTACTATGTTATGGTTTTGAAACGAAATAAGTTCTAAATAGAATGACATTAACATCTTTTGACGTTTTGTCTGTACAGGAAGTTCTCTGTACTGTTACTGCTTGCCATAATTTTATGTCGTTTTTTTAAGTGACGCCAAATATATTATAATTAAAATATATAATTATTTTAAATTATAACCATTGTACTTATATAGTATATAAATGTTTTTTCAGAAATGATATAACCAGGTCACATGTTAGTACAGTTTGCGAAAAAGAATAATATTTACGGCTTTTTTGTACTAACATGTTTTTAATTGATAGTGTTGAAATGTATGTACATACATCATTAGCAACTCAACTAGTTCTGGATGGAGCGTTTAAACCTGTTTTTAATATTAACTAATTTATTTATTTTGTGGCTGTACAATTAAAATAAAATATATATTTCTTTTATCGGCAAAGGGCATTGACTTTTTGCTAAATAAAAACAGATTTTGGCGCTTCAAAATCAATATTCTGTCAAGACGGAATACAGGGTAATGGCAAAATAACAGAAATGGAAAGTGATATTGTAAGTATTTTTTTTATTTATAATGTATAAACATGTATGTAAAAAAAAGACGTGATTAAAAACAATGTCATTTATTTAATAAACCTCTTTATGGTATCATCTTATTATTTATTATTATAATAAAAAATAAAATAAAGATAATATAAAAACCTACGTACATAATTATATCTTCGGAACTTATCAAACACATTTTGGTTTACTTACGTATCTATTGATAATTTTGTAAAGCTTATAAATACTTCTAAATAGTTACATTTCTAGTAAATAAGTAGTTAAAGTCTAAAGAAGTAAGTTTAACATTATAAAGGAACATTAAATAAAATATACGCTATAATTGCAGTTACATAAATTACAAATATGTACTTAAAAATATTAACCTATTATTGTAACTAATTGAATTAAAATAATTAACAATCGTGCCCTGAGCGGATCAAATCCATTATGGATTTAATTCTTTCACGAGATATTAAATACTTTCTGTAATCTTAGTTAATTCATCAGAAATGATGATTTTTTAAATAAATTTACGCCATATTCTGACCCTTGCACATCCGCCAATAATAACCCTTTGCGTTGACCAATTCACTGTGTGAACCTCTTTCGACGATCTTACCTGAAAAAAATCAAATATCCAATAAGTTGCCATTAAGTTCATTCCATATTTAAAATATATTTGACGGAATACCTTTGTCCAGTACGCAAATTAAGTCTGCATCTTTGATAGTAGAGAGACGATGGGCAATGGTAATGCATGTTCGTCCTTTCGCAGCTTTCTCCAAAGCTTCAGCAACCACCTACAAATTAGATGACGATGTAAATAATAAAATTTGCTTGTAATAATAATAATAATAACACAGGACAAAATGACTCACATTGATCTAACCCCTAAGTAAGCAAATTATTTGCTTGTGTTAAAGGTGTTAGACAACGGTACGAATACATAGAAATACTTATAAATACTGCAAATATAAATAATAAAGGACCAAACCCAAAAATACAAACATGTCTGTCTCTGTCAGGAATCGAACCCGAGCCCTATTGTGTCGCTACATGTTAGGCTTCTGAGCTAACCACTTGACCAACGGGGCGGTATTAATAAAACATTGTTTTGTAATTGAATAACTGAAGATTTAAATCATTCTATTAGCATTTCAGAATTGTAGTATATCTAATTAATTACCCTTTCACTATTAGCATCCAAAGCGGACGTGGCTTCATCCAGAAGTAGCAAACGCGGTGATCTAATAAGCGCCCTGGCTATGCACACGCGCTGTTTCTGTCCTCCAGATAGCTGGGCACCGCTTGAACCCAAATTAGTTTCGTACCCCTGAAAGAGATTTTAACACAAAATTTGTTGTATCATTTGAACTTTTCGAATCTTTACGTAAATCTGTACATTCAATATTTAAGTACATCATGAACAAATACATGATGAAGCCAAAATGGCAATAGTTTTTTATTATTTAAAAAAGCACCAGGCATTATCTTATATATTGAAGCAACGTTTTAGCGAATTGATGGCCTTTATTAACGCACACACACAAACACACACGAGGGATAATCTCACCTTAGGTAAGGAAACTATGAAGCTGTGTATATTGGCAGCCTTGGCAGCCGCGACGATTTCATGAGTGCTGACTTTGCGGTTATTGTCACCGTACGCTATGTTCTCTGCGATGGTGCGGTCGAACAGTATTGGTTCCTGCTGGACTACACCAAGTTGACGCCTCAAACGGGGCAAGGAAAGAGACGTCCTGGTGTCGCGACCGTCTAATTCCTGAAAAGCGTATAAGTTAATGTTATTTATATCTAATAGTAAAGAATTAAGGGAGAATCAGTTGCAACTTACAGTACACAATAATTACCTAAAAGAAGATAATGCATATTTATTATTCAAATAATAATCCGTGCTGTGTAATAATCTATTTTCGGAAAAGTTATTGGACATGACTCGAGTATAAATTACACTAATTTGAAATTTTTTATATAATCTAAAGCATATTAACAATTAAAATGACAAATATAATGTAAAGAATTTTAAACTGTTTAAACTATATAGTAGTTACGAAATTCAACCTTAAGATATTTTCTTTTATTAGGACGGTTCACTTCTTACAAAAAATAAAATGAATTTATCAAAGTAACTCATTAAAAGCTTTATTTTTTATCACATTCTAGTCTACACTCCCTTTCTCTCAATCTCTTTTCTCTTTCAAACTCTTTCATTCTAGTAACGTAGTCTTCTTGTTCACAATTTAAGTATTGATGTCTTTCGTGATGACATTTATAAAGTAACGGTATGTGCTTGTGTCGACAAACTTGATACTCCAATAGATAGTGCGCACAATAGTCCCTGTACTTAACAGGGATACGAGCTGAAATCAGGTCTTCTTCTTTAGCAAACATCACTCGTTTAGGTCTTGCATACGTAAACCCAGTTTTGGCATCAAAAGAAGGTAGGTCATCAGCGTTTAGGTTAATGTGTCGTGTTCGTAATGTTCCCATAAAGCTCCCCATTATCAATCTGGTTTAGAAGCCACGTAAAATATTTTAATTAAATTACTATTGACAGATGTCAAGTATTTTCGTCTTAAAAATGTTGAAGTTCCTAAAAATATACAATGTCCGACCGGAAATAAAAAGGATTTAAAAAATATATGTAACTTACTAAATTGCCAGCATCAGGATCATAGAACCTCTGCAGTAGTTGTAAGATGGTAGATTTTCCACACCCAGAAGCACCAACCAGAGCAATTGTTTTTCCAGCCTCTACCTTCAAGTCTATGCCCTTTAGTATTCGTTGGTGAGGTCGTGTAGGATAACTAAACTCAACATCTTTAATGCTGAAGTTTCCTGTAGCCATCTGTTTAAATAAATTCAGTTAGTTTTAATAATCACTTAATGATCAGCAGGTTTGATTAATGTGTGTGTAAAAATATACTTACCCAATCTTTTCTATCTTTCAAAGCAGTTTCGGTTTTAACTTTTGGTTCTCGGTTGATAATTGACAAAATTCTTGCACCACAAGCTTTAGCCGAGTTGAAACTCGGCGCATAAACTAGTGACTGACCTAACATATATGCACCATACATGAGCGCTTCGTTGACACTGAAAAGAAAGAAAACATGACACAGATCTATCTGTCTATTGGGATGAACTAATATTTATTGGACTACCCCTCGATTATACAGTAGATATGTAGCGTCAAAGAAAATCACTTTCTAGTCTGGGAGTCTAACTTTATCTTACCAAAGTACAAGAGAGTATGTAACTTGTATTAAGAAGTTTCTCTGATGAAATAGTAGGTATATTTTTCAAATCTACAAACAAAGCAAGTCAATCACTAGTCAATGTACAGTGTATGATACTTACAGCATAACTACTTTGTATTCTAATCCATCGTAGGCTACGAGAACTGCACCATAGACGGTGGCGCTGCAGTATGACAAAAAGGGTACGTATACACCGAGACCTAAGACTAGACCTCTCCACCTGGTCTTTTTTGATATGGATGCACATGCTTCTATTAAAGCTTCATGGAATCTTTTTATGAATGTATGTTCGACACCTGAAATTTTACTAATATTAAATGAAGTTTTGGTTGTTGCTGGTTTATCAATATATCTTGGCAGATATATCGTTTTTAACTTTTAAGATATTTATACAATGTTTTATTAATATATGTATCCACACACAGTAACTATCAATTGTTCTTTACCTAAGCTTTGTACAGTTTTAATGCTAACGACTGCTTCAGTAGCTATTGAAGTTGCAGATTCCATTGCAGCACGCTCGTCAGATTGGGACTTTTGGGAAATAATACCTTCTAACCAAATACTACCCACCATCTGAAAAAAAGTTAAAATTTATACATTAATTAACTGTCTGTTACTAAAATATTATATGATATTGAAGATACTACCTAAAGGAATAATATAATAGAATTCTCGTTAAAATCAAAGTACTAACCAGAGGAAGGAATGCACTACCAACGAGGGTAAGTTTCCAATTATAACTGATGGCCATGATGAAGCCGACTATAACAGAACTTGTACCCTGCAGGATAAGCCCTATCCTCAAACCCGTGGCTCCTTGGACCTCCGCCGCATCCCCACTCAGACGCGAACACATTGCACCCACGGTGTTAGATTCTTTGTCAAAGAAACCAATTTCCTACAAATAAGACCATCTGTAAAACTTGTAAATGTAGCCAAGTATGTATGTATGATATAAGTTATGGATATATGTAATCTACTACCATTTTAAAGCTGGTTTGTTCACCGGATACGTGAATTCAAGTTATAGTATTTGTAAACTGATGTACATATATAATCAAAATACAATTCGCTAACCTGTTTTAATAACGCCGAAAAATACTGTTGCCTTAGCCTTGAAGTCATCCTGAGGCCGGCATTAGTGAATGTAGTACTTTGCAAACACATAGATATTCCAGCTATCGCAGCTACCACAAGGAACATGCCGGAGTAAAAGTCCGCGTAGTATATAATATCGTTGTGATTTGGCATAACAAATATCTGAAATATACGTAACATTAACACAGATATTTTAAAATTGGTATTGAAAATTAACTTATAAGATAATAAATAACTTACTCCCGACGTATAACCGAAAAGAAGAGCAAAAACTGGGAAACAGGAACCTTGTATAAATGCAGCAATTGATCCTACAACTATATAAGGCCATTCTGGACCGTTTAACTTTAGTAGCTGCCAATCGCTGACTGGTTTTATTTCCTAAAAATATATGAGAAAAGAGTAATAATTGAACTGGATTAACTTAGGTACTTCATTAATTCTTCTATGGATAATTTATGGTGACAGTTTTCTAAAAAATAGTTCTTACATCTTCGTCATCTTTTTCATCTTCATCTTCTTCACCAAATTCATTATTATAAACGAAACTTTGTAAGCCTGTCGACATTACCGACGATATTGATCCACGGGGTGTCATCCAATCATGGGAATCTTAAAAATAATTTCAGTATAAATGGATGAACTATCTTAAAAGTAAACATTTAAAAAATATATAACTAATACCTCTTTTAAGAGAATGGTGTCTGGCTAAACGTCTGGTGGACCGACGCTTAACTTCTGCACGCGATATTGGATTTACGACCGTCAATTCTTCGGGGTCTGCTGTGCCATTCTGTTCTTCTGGTAAAGTTTCTATAACATCAGGTTCCTTGTTTTCATTGCCGGTGGTTACAAGCTTATGATAAAAACCTACAACGAGAAATTAGTTATGATTAAAAAATTGTTAATCGATAATTTTTACATGCTCATCTATTAAAATTTTCGTGCCTTTAGCTTTCATGAGTTCTTCGTGAGTTCCATGTTCAACTATTGCTCCTTGATCCATACAAATTATACGATCAGCGTTCACAATTGTAGATAATCTAGAAGATAAAATAAATACGATTTATTCTTGTTTTTTATTGTGCAATACTCTAATTATAAACTATATTGACAATGTTTTAACCTTCATACGGTCTTCAAAACGACTAACGTCAAAGGGCATCGGATTTACTTTGACCCGTACAGTATATTATCTACTGCTAGTCATATTTATTTATAATAATTTAAATGGTATATACATTAGAATTTACATGTTTTATTTCATAACTTTTAACAGTTGCGCGACCTATATTTATGGTAAATAATAACGTAACTGCTTGTAAGTAAGTTTATAATAAAATACATTTTAATAATAGACAATGGAAACAACAGTTAGTCATTATAGTTTTTATTATACCTAATTATATTTCGAATATCAAACACTTATAATTATTACATGCATAGTACTTAATTACGCTTTAATAACTAAATAAGATAATATTCAAAATTAAAAAAAAGTCAATTATTACATCGAGATCACAAAGTAATTGCTTTCGAGTGCTGCTTACATATGAACTTTCTGTGTGTAAGGCATACCAACCCTTATTGTGTCCGTCACTGTCTTATTGTCCATTTTTTGGCATAATTGACATCGACCTCTCTTAGTTGTTTTTACCTGTATTACTTTCAGACTGGGATGAGATTGATGGGTTATCGGCGTTATCGTTATCGGCGTGATTGGAGGTGATTAGGTAGTCTAAATCAAAAACCTATCTCTGTAACCGTAAGAGCTAGCGCAACGGGGATAGCAGCAAACGATTTAGATGATAGCAAAACCTCTTTTTTTTATTTTTTTTTAGGTTGCGTCAGACCCAAACTTGAGCAAGATCGCGCGCTGCGCCGGAACACTCCCAATACAAATGAGCCAGAACACCCCCCATACAAATGAGCCAGAACCCCCAAATACACACTACTATTATTACTGGCTTCTTATCTGTGCGATTATTAACTTCCGAGTCATGATGCAATGTGCTCAGAAGATTTACAGATTTATTTTATTTTATCTGTGGTGGTCATTCAGGCCTTTTTTTTACGTATAGTTCCTACTTGTCTAAAAATCACTGTTCGCTTCGCGTTTCTCTGTTATCAAACCTTATAACTTTTGATATTTTTTTGAATGTCTTGAGTGTCATGGTCACTGCAAATATGGGTCTGCCTTTTTTTAGAATCCCACAAACATTCAATTCTTTATTTGATCGAAACACATCCGCTAACAAAAGCAAACCAATAAATGCAAACAATTCAGATCTGTCAATATCAGTCCATTCCTTGTCAAATACACGTCTACCCTCAACATTCGTGTAATTCAAAATAATGTGTATCAGTAGAGGCGGAAAAAATAACTCGGAACTTGAAATTTCTTATTGTGTGATTCTCTACGAAGAATAACGCGTCAATCCTGGTATCATATTGATAATATTTTCCCTCGAAGTTCTTCCGTGACTGCTCCCAAACTGGGTTCCAGAATAAATAATTTGATCGTTCTTTGAAAACATTGATTTTTGATTTTTATGATTACTTAATTTTAAAGCACTGACGTTCTAGTCGTTCAATGTTTGTTGAATAACTACAGTGTGATGTGGGTAGAACAATGCAAGTATTATAAAATGAATAGTGGGTAACGCGATACCAAAATTAAACAAACGACAATCATTCTATACATACGGGTCAAATGTGACCCGAAGGCCAACAGCGTAAAAAAATATATAAATTGATAAATATTATATAAAAAAAAAACTGTCAAATATTTACATTGAGATTACTACTTTGAACAAAGTCATACCATATCAACTGCCACAACAAAATACTTAAAAAGAAAACTTTGTTTCTATCCCCAAATGGGTCAAAAATGACCCGAGGACCGTATGAAGGTTAATTCTCACTGATTACTTAGAGCATTAGCCCTTATCTAGAAATTTGAAAATAAAAGTTTGAAGACAATATTTAGTTTCCTCTTTCTTGAAATCGATTATAGATAAGATGATTGATAAGTACAATTTATGATTTCATATACAAAATACAGGAGAGTATTTTACTTATTATACACAAATGTTTCCAATTTTTTTTTACACATTTGTTATAGAATATTTGGTTTAATTTGACAAAACGACTAAGAACTGGAATGGTAATAGAAGTTTTAGTCATACATTTTAGCAATTTTTAATGCAAATTATTATTTTAACCGCCTTGTTGATCGAGTGGTTAGCGCAGACGTCTAACGTATAGCGGCGCAATGGGGCTCGGGTTCGATTCCCGACAGGGACAGGCATGTATGTGATGAGCCCTTTATTATATATATTTTCAGTATTTATAATGTGTGCTATGTATTTGTATCGTCTAACACCCTTAACACAAGCAAATAATTTGCTTACTTAGGGGTTAGATCAATGTGTGCCAATTTGTCCTGTGATATTATTATTATTAAACATTTTGGAACATTTATTACGAGATCCTAACCTGTGAGAAACCATTAGTGTAGTGCGGCCTTCACTAGCTCTGTCCAAGGCTGCCTGCACTTGTCTTTCGGAATGGGGGTCGAGTGCTGACGTAGCTTCATCCAAAAGAAGAACAGCTGGCTCCCGAAGTAAAGAACGAGCGATAGCTATTCTCTGCTTTTGACCTCCCGACAAAGATGCACCTCTTTCCCCTATCACAGTATCGTAGCCCTGAAAATTATTAAGTGTAGACATTTATAAGGCTGTATCTATGTTTGGCCTGTTTATTTTAGGTAAACGTAAATAATAAAAAACACAAACATTTGCTAGATGCGTAATAAAATCATGTGCGTATGCCATTTCAGCGACCCTCTGTACTTCTTCACGAGTGGCTTCAGGACATCCTATTGCTATATTTTCGAAAATTGAACCTCGGAATAAGACTGGTTCTTGCCCAACAACACCTAAAGAAATTTTATTGAAATATGTATTAACATCATGAACAAACAAAATGTTTTAAATTATATTTGGTGATTATTATTTGATATGTAAGAAATTTTTTTATATTGGAATATCCACAGGTGAATATTAAATAAACATTATATGACTGTTATAACTTGCAACTATCCCTATTTTGTTTTGTACCTCAATCGTAAAACATGCGTAGGTTATACTTTGGCACTATAATTTAACATCGATATTCAAAACATACATTATATAATAGACTTAAATAATGTGATACAGCCCTTTAGGTTCCATAAATAAGGCAGTCTTTGATATTTCTTATAGAGCTGTCCAGAGATACAACTATAAATTTATTTTATAAAGCTGGCTATAGAGACGTAGTTCAGACTTAAGCTTCAATAGTAATTAATACTTAAACTATTTATAAGTGACTAAGAAGATAGCTCACCTAAGGACGATCGTAGCCAACTAAGATTTAAATTCTTGACATTTCTGCCATCAAGTTTAACAACGCCTAAATGAGGTTCATAGAGTCGCTGCAAGAGCTGTAAGATTGTTGATTTGCCGCATCCAGAAGATCCTACGAGAGCTACACATTCCCCTGCTTTTATGTGTAAAGAGAATCCTTGCAATACCTGTCATAGGAAAATGTATATTATTAAGCAACAATAATATTAAAATATTTTAAAATCGAAATACTAACGCTAATATGGTTATATTCTGAAAAATGTAAAACGTTTAATCCCAGCCAGTTAGAAAATTATTAAAGAATAAGCATAATTAATGTCAAACCTTAACGTTCGGTCTAGAAGGATAGCTAAAGTGAACATCCTCCAAAGTTATCTCTCCTATAACTCTCCGGGGGGAAACTCCACTCTTACCCAGCGAGTCTATCGTGGGCATGCAATCAAGCAGCTTAAACAAACTGGCGGCAGCACCACGGGCACTGGCAAACACTTCCGCATGGGGAACACAAAACGTTATTGATTGAGTAGCCATGTATACACTAAAAAGAATCTGTAAAGCAATTAATTTTGTCATTATAAACGATGTCTTCTTTAGGTATATCTTATTTACTTGCTTAATAAGTTTATATTTTTTTTGTGTTTTCATAGAACTTACACTGAATACGACACCGACAAGGTATTTTCTTTCATCGGTCGGTTTATCGAAGTCGATTAAAACGAGTCTTGTACCATAAGTTAGGCCGATGGCATTAAGTGAATATGTAAGCACCCAATTAAAACCTGTCCCTAAGCCGGTGTAAAGTCCTCTTTTACGACCATAACGCTCTGCAGGTTCCAAAAGCTTGCAATACCTGTAAAGTTAGGAGATCAAGAGGAAGTATGTATGTTTTTATTATCGTTAATGTCGTTATTAGTCAAATATGATTGGC
The DNA here is from genome assembly GCA_959347405.1 of Napeogenes sylphis. Taxonomy (NCBI): domain Eukaryota; kingdom Metazoa; phylum Arthropoda; class Insecta; order Lepidoptera; family Nymphalidae; genus Napeogenes; species Napeogenes sylphis. The sequence continues at coordinate 28,857,969 of OY365784.1, forward strand.
TATGACACTTTTTGGCTTTATTACATTATTTTATTTTAATTCAAATTTATCCAGGCCTTACCTATCGACTTCTTTACTTTCCCCTCCAAATGATACTACAGTTCTTACGGATTTAAGAACCTCTTCTGCTTGTTTCCCGGCTTGACTGTATGATTCCATTTCGCGAATTGAAGACTTTGTTTGATACTAAAACAATAAAATAATCATAGTTAATCACATTATACAAAAAAATATATCAGTAAAACTGTAATAAGGAGAGGGTTTAACTTTCTGAACAAGTTTGTTATCAGATTACAATTTACCAGTATCGTAGAATTAGTATTAAGTCTATTATCATAAAATACTTACGTTTGATAATATAACGGAAGCTCCTATAGAAAAGGGCACGACCGTAACACAAGCAAGGGTAAGTTCCCAGCCCATTGGGAACGCCTGGCAAAGGCAGATGATGGCGGTGCCTACCAAGTTGGATACCACACCTATTTTCTCTCCCATACCATCCTTCAGCTTCATCATATTCCTGTGGACATGAAGTTATATAATAAATACATTCAACGTCAAATAACAACAAAGTTTATTTCATCGTGATCTTACTCAGACATCTTAGATGCTAAATTGAATTCGGTGTCTGTGTCAAACCATGCCATATCCTGCCGCAATACAGCTTCAAGAAACAATAATCGGATCCTTGTTATCTAAAACAAAAAATAATAATAATATGTAAAAGAACTTACAATAAAGTTCAAAGCTCAAGCTTAAAAGGTCAAATGTGATTGACAACTTGTAATTTTTTATTAAACGTAATGTCATATTTAGTTTTTTTTTAAACGAACTGTAAAATAACCTAAATGAAATGTAATTGATTTTAAATGCTTACATTCGACAATGATAAAGTGTGTTTATAAATTGATAGATACTATTGAAATATAGCGTGCATATAGTACAATGTGAGCCAAGGTTACTAATTAAGACAATTGTCTTTGTTTATAGTTATGTAAAAGTTGTCTCGAAGTAATGTGTTTCATTATATATAAAAATTAAAGTATGTGTGGTGGTTGGATGAGGGCGGTCTGAGAAATAAGCAACTATGCTATGTGTTACTTAAGTGAGATATATTCTAAAAGAGTATAGTTCTGTTCAAGATTTTGTTGTTCTTGAAGGATGTAATGAGTTTTCATCTTTAGTAGCTTTTATAATCCTTAACAATAACCGCTGGAACCTCACAGTAAGATCTCAAAATAATGTTAGAGCTACTGGCCAGCACTCTACTCAATGTTCAGAACTGAGTAACCGTTTGAAGAACCGTTTGAACATATGTTTAGATGTTTAAAGAAAACATTAAAATTAATCTTTTTGCAGAAAATAAAAATAGTACTGAGTAATTTAAAAGATAATTAATTAATTGAACAGTAATGTATTTAACGGATATATTTTCATCACATCTGTTGTCTATTGATATATCTACAAAGAATCGGATGCAAAAGTTAAATGCATGGCTGCAATGACGCACTTTGGAATTAATATTTACATACTAACTATTAAAGACAATAGACAAATATCGTTAAGATGTTCCGCAATTATCTTTTTTAAATATTTTACTATAATATATATGAATAATCAATAACCTACCTGTCGCAAAGCACTCCAATTGATAAGACCCACAGAGATCATGCACAAAATTAGAGAAATAGCGATACTAATAAACATTCCTATAGCCATTGCTTTTCCATCTTCCACAAGGGCCTCCATATTTTCACTGTTCGTGGCATTACATCTGGAAGTAAAAGTTTATTAGTCTAGATTATGGTGATATTAAAGTTTAATAAAATCTTTATAGAATCTTTTTTTTTTTTTTTTTAATTATTGCCCTAGATCTCATAAAAAAAATATATATAAGATAAATAGTATAACACTTAATGCCCAAATAGGAAACACTTAATATATGGTTTGAATTTTTCGAAATAAATAACATTTTACTTATTTTTATTATAATCGCGTTTCTTACAGTTTTCTCCCACCACCAAACAGCGAAGTGAGGGGTAGATAACTTGAGCATTCATTTTGATGAGCAGTTCTCTCCACGAAGGCCGTGCTGAGCTCTCCGAACTGCACCAAGTTGTAGCAAACGCCGCTGCCGCTCAGCAATCCAGCGATTACGCCGGTTATTGTTGCCAGAAGTTCAGCCCATGTAGCATAACGGAACTACAAAGATAACTGTGTGTAACTTCTATAACACTTATAATATAATATTGATTAGATGTTCTCAAGATATAAGTTGATAACACTTTAACACATTCGACGAACAAATGTATCTTAGGTTAACGACCTACTTTATATGATCTCAATATATGTAATATGTATAAGGAATTTATTAATGAAATTTTGTATTTATTTGCATTTTAACAAATTCGTTATACAATTTTATTAAAAATCTATTATTCTGTGTATTCAATAAATGAAGAACAGTGGCTTTGACATTAAGATCAAATCATAACGAAAATGAGTATTTTAATTTCAGGTTTTAATAATTGATCTTCAAAATATAAATAATGTTTACTTACAATTTGAAAATAGGATACCCTTGGATCGGGTTCGGTCTCTGGTTCTTTCCTGAAACAGAGTATAGTTCAATGACATGTTTTTTAATAAACATATAATTCATCAAAACATAACGTGGTTTCCGGTAGAGTCAAAATGGCGACGTACATAACATTATAATACGGAAATTATAACATCATCTCCCGTACGATATGTAAATCTAGTAAATGTATATCTTTCCATTAATTATTATGTATTTATTTAATAAAATAACAAGGCCAAATAAGTAAAAGAACATTTATTTTAAAAAACGCCAAGTGTTTAATACATGACACCGAATATAAAAGAATACTTAATAAAAATTATATTATTTAAAAAAATATATTTGTTTGTTTCCTTGATTGTAACTCGTCACGGTAATAGGTTCCGGTTATATTCAAACTTCTTATTTCCGATAATTCTCTCACTTTTACGGAATAATACAAAAATGAATTTAGACTATAATTACGATGTAAAAAAAGTACTGTTTTTTTATTAAATAATCTGTAACATTGGCTTATTGTAAAAGTCAAAATATAGTTTATGTAAAAGACAAAGTATATACTAGAAAAAATACTTACTTTGACAATACAATAATAATAATAATAATAATGGGAACTGGAATAATAATATGGTTTGGTGTAGGTATATCTATAATACAAAAATAATACTCATCGGATATCTATGAAAAGCGCTTTGGTGTTAGCTAATTATCTAAGTCAAATATGTGATGATTTCCACTTTAAAAAAAAATCACGGGACTTAAAAATTGGTTTGGGCTGTAAGTACAAGAAAACAATAAATATACAAGGTTCGTTTATGTCAATAGTCAATGTTTATGATTCAAGTAGAAGAAGGAAGAAAACAAAGTCGCCGGCAACAGCAAAATATTATATAAACGAAAGATAACAGCACAAAATGAATTGTAGAATAAGAATAATCAACAAATAGCAAGAATCAATCAATAGATAGTTGTAAAAAATTTAGTATTTGTTGATAATAAATAAATACACAAAGAAAATGAGTGATTTTGTTTTTCAAAATAATAACATAATGAGTTACTGAATGCGCAATAGAACCTTTAAACACAAACATATCAATTCCGGCGATAAATGATGATTGCACCTATCCAAAAAAAAAAAACAAAAAAAAAAACAAAAAAACGATACGAATGATATAATTTAAGCATTTAAATGTACTTAATTCAGGAAAGTATTTGCTTCGCTAGCACTACATGATATGACAGTACTAATTGTTATCTTTAGAGTTTATAGAACCTTAAAGAGGATTTGTTTTTTTTGATGAATATAATAATTGTTTTTATTTGAGACACAAATATAATTTTGCAAAGCCTATAAAATATTCGCTTAGCATTAACATATATTAAAGAAATATATAAATAAATAAATATAATGGAAACTTCCGTGTTTCAATGAAAATATTTTTTTTATTTCATTGCGATTAAAATATTCGGTTACAGATATGTTATATTTCGAAGTTTTATATAATATTGTGCAATCAGTATTTTGGCAGTACATAACAAAAAATAGGATGCCGTATTGAAGATCGTAACAGTTGCAGGTTTTATATCTAACTCAAAAAATAATAATTGTTATTATTATTTCAATTATCGTTAAAGTACCATAAAATTCACTTTTTATACAAAAGAAACAAATTATTACACAATAATTTGTTAAATAATCATTACGTAATAATGTGTAAGGTTTATTCTTTCGGTTTTAAAAGTAAATATCAATTTTTTTTTTAAGGTAAAAGGAAATGTCTCAATCCCATGAGAATATGTACATAATGTATACATACATTTGTACATAATGCATACAGTTGTACATACATACATTTATAATGTCAAATTCAGATACGAAACTTGATTCTTTTCTACAAGAAAATCCTTCGTTTCATTTAATGTTTAGATCAATTATAATTATGTACTAACGTTTTCTTTATTACTCTATGATGATATTTAAGAGGTTATAAAACATTATACTTCTACTATATTAATTTTGGTCAATAGTAAGATATAGTCCGTAATAAACAAAATAACTCTTATCGGGTTATTTTTCCTAAGAACCCACCAAATATATTGTATACACCACTTTTATTAAGTAGGTATATACCACTTACTTATTTGGAACATTATCTCGATAGGACAGCATTCAAAAATCCTTTCCAATTTCAGTTTGAATAAGAAAGTTGTATAAGAAAATAGATTCATAGATCTTTGTAAATGATGAAGAATAATCTTTGTAAATGATGGTATTTTTTTGTTATTCCCTATTTTTAAACAATCAATAAATGTTAAATTTTTACCAATTGTCCAAAACACGTGTCTCAATTCGTCACTCAATAAAACATGTTTGGTCTAAAATATTTTCTTTAAAATAATAACAATGAAAAATGATAATTAGATTGCCTATACAAAACTTATAATAACTGGAACGTCTGTTTTGTTTTAGTTTTTTTTTTATTAGCAGGATATAAATACATCCGTAATTAGTGTAAATAAATGACAAAAAAGAAAACAGTGAAAATATCTTTAAATATTAATATGTCTTTGATTCTTATATTATTCCGTGCAATCTTTTTCTTAACAATATGATTATTCCTTACTAACAATTACTATACAATTATCTATGGAACATTATCTTTAATAAAATATAAATTGTGACTATCTATTTGAATTGTACTAGTATTCAAAATATTTCAGGTAATTTATTTGTAACTCAAAAAAAAACAAAAAAATTACAGACAAAATCTTGTGCACGGTAATTCGCATAAATATATTCGGTTTTTAATATATTATATAATAAATATATTATTAGAAATCTTATTATTATTATTGTTTTCTAAAATTTAAAACCTCTAAATTTCGTACCATAAACAAGAAAAAAAAATATTTACCTGAAAACACTCACAGCACTAAAACTTTTAAAAAATCCCTTATATTTATTTAAGGAAAACTTCAAATATAGTAAAAATAAATATTAAAAAAAAAAACTGACCAAATATTTATTGTTATAAATAAAACTTACTGTAACTTTTTCTTTTTTTGTCCCATTTTTGAAATATATTTTAGTGAAGATATTTCGTAACCATTCGAAATACGTCGTGGTTCGCGTCGGGCGAGTTTCTCAATGGATCTGTCAGAACTGATGTCCGCTATAATATTGCCTTCACTATTAAATGATCTGCGCTCGAACCCCGTATAATATACCCTTGTTTTATATGTACTATATAAGTGTGCAACATTTATCTATTTATGATCGCTTTATGTGACATCTAGGTAATAATACCGTTGGTCCAATAACGTATAAGATGCTAAATTGTTTGAAAAATGTAACATTCAAAAGTTACATATGTAACTTTATAATAATTACAATTTGAAACCAGAAGCATATGAAGCCCCTATCCCTGTGTGTGAATAACGAACCCGAAGCGTCAGATAAATAAGGATGAGGATGATCAATAAGGACAACCGTTGAGTTTAGTGGGTATCCTGGACTTCTTTATCCTTACAATATAATAGTGATATCAACGTTTCTTATATCTATTTATATTTGTGAGCTTAAAAAACATCATGTTAAGAACATTGATTAATCTTTTTGATATCTATGGCTATTTCAAAATTATTATATTACCTTAAACAGTAACTACCTTAAAAAGGTAACTAAAATTACGTACTTATTAATTACTGAGTAATAATTATAAGCATCCGAATTTCAGTTTGCTATTCCCATCGGTTTTGTATGTTGTTCTGTCAGTCACATAGAACTCAAAAATTAATATAAAGTGTATATTTTAATATTCATTAGTATTAAAGAAACATTAATAAACAGTACTGTCGTTGTTTTTGCAAATCATTTTTATTTTGTTTGTTAGATATTATTATAAATTATTTAGTTTTAAGATATTTATGGATTAAATTATCATTTAAACCAGTTGATTAAGTACAATAATATGCTAGGAATCATTTTAATTGATTCTCATTTGACTCAGATTAATAATTTAATGGCTAATAAAGAGTAATAAAACTTTTTATCGGGCATGATACAACACCAATATGAGGAAAAATGTCTGTACGTAAAGATTATTGTTCATGTTTCTTTAATAAAGTCAATTGTTGTCAATTCTCTTACATAACCAGTGCGTGTATCAAAGTTTTACTATATAATAATAATAATTAAAATATATACGTATACCTAGAACTTATATGTTCAGGTACTTTTTGCTCGTGGTATTTATTTATTTAAAAATAATCCGTTAGAGAATTTTGTCATTCACCGTTGAGCAGTCGACCGGGACACATGTCCCTTTTACCTGCTCCGCCTACCTACGCCACCTACGTGGACCGTCACGCTGACCGCCTAGCCACCTGCGCCGACCAACTGCACCGACCGTTCGTACACCTGCGCCAGTCAAGATAACGACCTCCAGTGTGTGCAAGCCAGTGTGATTGTGTTTGTGTGTGAGTCATCGCCGCAAGCTCACCTGCGGGGCGGCGAGCCTGCATAGGGGTCCAACAAGTCCGACGTCGCCCTATTTAAGGTACGAAACGCAATTCAAAGACTTCGTCGTAATAGTCTGCGTCGTGTAAGTACACAGTCGTTAGGGTATTAGGCTCTGTCACCTACTGACACAGATTCGATGGGGTTTTCACGTTAGGTCCAAGAAATCGCGCCACATTTATGCCTGAGGTACTCCAGAGTTTTGTTAGGTACCGGAGTCTCCGTCATCAACCTCGCGCGCTGCGATCGCGACCGAGGGCACCTCTGACATGGAGGTCGAGGCCGCCACTTCTACGAAGGAGACGGCCTCGGATTCCGAATCGGGGAGTTGTCCCCTTCCTCGTACGCTGATGAGGACGACGGTTTCACGACCGTGCAGACCAAATCGGTCAAGAGGAAGGCGACGAAAGTGCTCTCCTCGAACGTACCGCGAAAACGGGTCTCAAAACCCACCAGTAGCGAACCCACGTCACCCGTCCGTTCTTCGGGCCCGGGTCCGACTCACGAACGTGCGCCGATAGCGCCCGATGCGCCCGCGTCCGCACCGCCGTCGTCCGCGCCTTCAGCGTCACGGAAGTCCCCCGCGCCGCCGCCGCTTTACATAAGGGACAAGTCCAAGTGGGACACTCTGTCCGCACTTATGACGGAGCACAAGCTCCATTTCACGTCCGCTCGAAATACTGCCGACGGTATCCGCGTTCAAACCTTTCACCCAATAAAGCCTTAGTTGAGGGGGACCTTAAGTCCTTACTCCAATTAGGTAACGCAACCATTCTGGCCGGCGACCTAGATTGCAAACATCCCCGCTGGAACTCTACAGTCGCAAACAGTAGAGGAAATCTCCTTAATAGGCTAAGTTACAAGGCTGGTCTCGACTTCGAGATCACCGCGCCTTGAGCCCCATGCAATACTACGACACAGACTTCCGACATGACAGACTCTACGTGCTCGACATAGTACACTCGGTCGAGGACGCTGTTTCAGCCGCGACTAACTTCACAGAACATTTGGTAGACAGCATAGGAAAGTCCTCGAGGGAGGTCCGAGTGAACTTCGAGGGTTACCGAGCACTCCTTCCGGATATTAGACTTCTCATCACCCGTAAAAACGCCGCGATTAGAGCCCATGATCGATACCCGACAGATAACAACCGAAGGAGGCTGCGCCGTCTCCAGAGGGAGTCGAGACAAGCTCTCGACGACTTCAGAGATAGCGGCTGGGACAGGACGCTTGCGGCGCTCTCTCCAACATACCAGGCATTCTGGCGGTTGCAGAGAGCGTTGAAGGCAGACACTGTCTCAGATATGCCTCCTTTGGTTGGTACTAACTCCGCCATCGCGTTTGACGACCTTTACAAAGCTGAGTGCTTAGCCGACTGTCTAGAGAGCCAGTGCCGTCTGTCTGCTTAATCGCTTGGTCGCGATCATGTCGAAATAGTCGACAAATCGATCAATATAATGTGTTCTAAGCCACCGGTCGGTCCGCCAATCAAGGCAACGAACCTAGACGAGGTGACGTCCATAGTTAAGGCGCTTCACGCCAAGAAATCGTCAGGTCTCGATAGGATCACTTACAAAGTGATAAAGCTCCTTCCGCCTCCTTTAATTTACCTGTTGCTCGTTTCCGGCCCAGTGGAAAGAGGCCATAGTGATAGGGTTCCATAAGCCGGGCAAACCCCGGCATCTGCATAGTAGTTACCGTCCCATTAGTCTTCTTAGTACCTTAGGAAAAGAATATGAGAGAAAATTCCTCTGTAGACTTAGATCGGAAGTCGAGAGACTCAAAATCATCCCAAATGAGCAGTTCGGCTTTAGATCCAACGATTCATGTTCTCCATCGCTCAGTACTTCAAAGGGCTTTCTCAAAAGTATTTTGAACGTGCATATAGACCACGTAAAACTACTTTAGTCAGAAAAAGAAGACCCAAGTCGGTACTCGTTGACCCCGACGACGCGTTCACAGTAGGTAATAACGTGTACGCGTAGGCATAAGTGACACCACACAACATACAGACACACACCGTCTATACCGGTATAGACGAGGTCCCAACTAAGTAAGCGCTCCGTTGCTCCGGCGTTCTGCCGTTGGAGGACGCTAGTGTCCAAATTTCCTTAGCTTCCCTCCTGACTAACGACGCCCCGAGCCGAGGTCCGTGTCTCATTCAGAGACGCCCTCGGGACGTCGTTCCCCATGGGGGCCCATCTGGCCCCCCCTTTTTAAGGGTGGGTCCCCTGACCCACCCGCTCCCCCGGTGACGCTGTAATAGCCAACAGGGCTAACAGTATAAACATACAAAAAAAAAAACAAAAAACATTCATGTTCCCATCAGGTGCAACGCCTCACGGGGCACATACTGATAGGGGCCCCGGTGAGGGCCAAGAAGTATAGGACAGGAGCGCTCTTCCTCGATGTAGCTAAGGCGTTCGACAGGGTCTGGCACAATGGACTGGTGTACAAGTTATACCAGTTCAAGGTGTCGGACAGACTCGTACTCATCATACGGGACTACCTGTCGAATCGCTCCTTTCGCTACAGAGTGGAAGGCGTTTTGTCCCCCCGGGTTCAGTTCTCTTGCCCATCCTCTACTCCATCTACGCTAGCGATATTCCTAGGCCGTGATCTAAAGTGCACCTTGCCATGTTCGCGGACGATACCGATTAAGGATCACTGGGAGGTATACCAACGTCTCCAACCCGCAGTTGATTCCCTCGAGAGTTGGCTGCGGAAATGGCAGATCGAGGTAAACCCTGAGAAGAGCGTTTGAGTGCTCTTTGAACAGGGCCCCCCAAGGATCCTCCCGCGAATCACGCTCTTTGACAAACGGATACCTTGGAAAGACAAGGCAAATAACTTAGGAGTAACGTTAGATAGAAAGTTAGTTTTCACTGCGCATATTAGAACCGTTGGTAGCAGAGCGGCCTATATATTAGGTTGTTTATATCCGCTGTTAGGCAAGCGGAGTAAATTGTCCCTTCGCATTAAGGTGACACTTTACGAAGCTTGCATACGTTTCGTAATGTCCTATGCGAGTCCCGCTTTTGCGCACGCTAATCTGAAACCCCTTCAGGTGATTCAGAACAGGTTTACACGGATTGCAACCGAGGCGCCGTGGTTCGTACGCAACATCGATCTCCATAGAGACTAAGACCTTCCGAACATCGCTCAGTACTTCAAGGGGCTTTCCCAAAATTACTTTAAACGTGCTCAGCGACACCCGAACCCACTTGTGGATGACAGAGTACAGACCACGTAAGACTACTTTAGTCAGGAAAAGAAGACCCAAGTAGGTACTCGTTGACCCCGACGAAGCATTCACAGTAGGTAATAAAGTACGCGTAGGAATAAGTGACACCACACAACATACAGACACACACCGTCTATACCGGTATAGACGAGGTCCCAACTAAGTAAGTGCTCGGTTGCTCCGGCGTTCTGCCGTCGGAGAACGCTAGTATCCAAATTTCCTTAGCTTCCCTCCTGACTAACGACGCCACGCCACGACGCCCCGAGCCGAGGTCCGTGTCTCAATCTGAGACGTCCTCGGGACGTCGTTCCCCATGGGAGGCCATCTGCCATCCCCTTTTTAAGTGCGGGTCTCCTGACCCACCAGCTCCCCCGGTGACGCTGTAATAGCCAATAAGGCTAACAGTATAGACAGAAAAAAAAACAAAAACTTAAGATGTGACCTTGACTCATATTTTTTAAAAATATTATATGTTTTATTAAATTATAAACTTTTTAAAACTTTTTAAAACTTTTTTGATACGGTAAGCGACGAAATAGTTTCCCAGAGGTTGCGGGTTCAAATCCCTGCCGGTATCGGTTTATTTTTTATTATAATATGGTTCAAATTTCAATGCCTATGTTTTAAACGCCGGCAATATATTATTACGGCATTACACTCTTTCTTTAATCATTTAATAAAAGCAAAACTGCATAGATTACTTTCTAACTACAATGCTGTAAATGAAGTACATTTTTGAGGACAGGGTGATTTTTAGTTATCATATATACGTCATTTTAAAGCAGAGAGAGGCAGAAGAGTTGTCCCTTAGTCAATTTATCCAAAATATCTAGTGCAGTAATTATGTATTTCTTGTTATTCATTTAATTTAAAAAAGATTATTTAGCCTTATTTTTGAAAATATGGGGGTACCCTAGAGTTATTTCTTGTAGTTTTATTCAAATTCAAATTAAGATTGAAACGTGACACATGTGACACGTTTCATAAAAATGCGTCAAAAATAAACGACAATATTCGAGACGTGAGCGTACCTTTGTGCTAAGTTGAATAAATTCTTTTGTATTTCTTAAAACAAAACATTTAAAAGCCTTTGGTTGCTGTTTTGGAGGATTTTCAAATAGTCTCTATGCTCTATAATAAATATGTTCTGTCTGTGAGAATGGAAACTCAGTTGTCAAGTTCACCTTCTTAATCATTAATTGTTTCCACGCCCCTCATATTTTGTTATTTCATTGTATTAATTGGTATAGTTAAGTTATAATTTCGCTTGAATCTAATTATAAATATTTTTTTCATATTATCATTCAACCAAATCGTTTTCAAGAAAAATGTTCATAGCTAGTTGTAAATAATCTACTATACTAGAGAGGGAGATCTCATTATCATTCTCTTGCTGTTATCTCTCTTTGTGAGATCGATCCAAAATATTTTTCTCTTCCACTCACACCTATCACTAGTGTTAGGGCTGCGATAGCTCCTTTCATTCCCTTGTCCATAAATTCCTAATTTTATAACATACAATACGAGTATGTGGTTTTCAAGAGTATTTGTCGTTTTTTTATTAGTAAATTGCTCAATTGCGAAGCTGAGGCGTGTCGCTAGTGATTATATTGTCTATTAATTGGAGTACACAAAAATATCTTGTAAATAAAAAATTAAGTGACTAAATAGTACCTATTGATATATCTATCATACCCATCAATATATCTCAATATCAATATGAGTGTGTATATTGTAATATCTTGTTTATTTTATTAACTATTGATATTTTAACTTTAATTAATTAAATAAATTTAAAAAACTTTCAAGTATTTTATCAGCCTGATAATCCTTTTCTGATACTTCTACTTTAAGATATTAAATCATTATTTTTTTAATTGTAACTAGTTGTGCAAACCGTGAATTTATAAATATTTGATTAAAAAAATCTCAGTAATTTTGTTATTTACACAGCAAATAATTAAACAGTACATCGAAAACTTCTTATGAATCTTTCATTCTTGTTTTATAATCAGTAGTCTGTCGTCAAGGTTAAAATAGTTGATTCATTGATATGATATGTTACATACACGTATCTTCAGTTATAAAAGCCGATTTATATTCTGTTCAATTAAAATAAACTTCTGGATTTATATAACAACGTTGTACATTAATAAAGATTGATATTGCATTACCTATCAATGTGCCACTCTTCGACTGGAATGTTTTAGAAATGTGTTTATGTGTCTGTGTATGTATGTATGTATATGTTTGCATATTTATTTCATTCGAATACTAAAATAATAAGGACTCTATTGATAGGCGTCATATTACGTTTAGTTTATAAACAAAAACATACTTAGTATCAAACTTTTATTATGATAGCAATTAATATACATAGTGTTTAGTTACTGAGATCATATATCATGTAATAAGAAAACAATAAACTACTTTTGTGTAATAATAAAATATAATTAATCTTCTAATTTAGTGAATGTTTTGTATTATCACGTAAGAATCTGAATTGTCAAAAAATATTTGTGGTTCTTTGTTATCAATTGTCCTATTTATCTTTATAGGCTTCTCTAATTACTGAGTATTACTGGTTTTAGTATGCAGTCTCGTGTATAGATTAAGATATTTATAGTATTGTAAGGAAGATAATTGCGTATTGGATGACTGTCAACTTTTATAATTTACAGCAAAGATAAAAGATCAAAGCTTAAAAAATAAACAATGTGTACAGCTCTAACTAATAGATCCACGAATATCTTTAAATATTTAAATCGTTTAAGAAATTTATGTATATAATAAAACTGTAACTGATCGCTTAACCTTTATATAAGCAAACAAAAACAATGTTTTTTTCATTTTGTCTGTTCGTCTGTATGTTTGTATGTCTGTACATGTATGTTATGCATACTAAGCTCAGAACCGGTTTAACCGATTGGGTTGCAGTTTTCGGGAATATATTGTCATGGGCTTCACTTTGCATTTAGTGTTTTTCATTAAAAAAAATAAAGAAGTTAATAATCTTTTATTTTCGTACCATTGTGTAAAGAATTTTTCAAAATTGAAAAAGTGGTCCTCTCCTCAGGGAATAATAATACCCTTTCCAATAAAAAAATACGAAATCGGACTACCTACTTAAAAAAGATCTTTTATTAAATACAAAAAAAGATAAAAATAATCAAAAAATACTCTTACACCCAAAAACTACTTGACGGAGTGTGTACATGGGGTACATATGTACAAAGGGTTGGTTTTATCGAAATCGAAATATACGAGTACGAAGTCGCAGGTACAGTTAGTAAAAAAAATATAAACGCCAGACTTTATCTATTTTTGGTATTTTTTTAGAAAAAAAATCGTCTAAAGGACTGCAAGATGTAAATGTCTCAATTTTCACAGAATTTGTTTGTCCATTTTTTTCTAATTGCTAAATTTGACTAATACCTTTATCAAATACCTAGAGTTAATATAAATTATTATGAATAAATAAACAATGAAAGAAGAAGAAGACACAGAAGTAAATGCATATTGTAGTTTGCAACACAGAGTTTAGTTATAAATTTTATAACATAATTGGAATGACCCATAGTAAACTTAATTTAACGTAATTTTTTGACTGGGAAGGTATTACTTGGGAGGACATTACATTTAACTTAAAATATTGCATTTAATTTCTATATCATTACAGTATTGTTTTAAGAAAGCTGGCCAGACTCAGTGATGACTACTTTACGGGTTGCTGGCCAGATTAGGAACCCATGGATTCAACTTTCTTAACTACATCCATGCCTTCAACCACATTTCCAAAGAACACATGTCGGCCATCTAACCAAGAAGTCTTGAGGGTGATGATAAAGAATTGACAGCCATTAGGACCAGCATTGGCCATGGACAGCACACCTGGGCCGGTGTGCTTCATTACGAAGTTCTCATCAGCGAACTTTTCGCCGTAGATGGACTTTTCCCTTTTCTCCAGTACAGAGAGCTCTAAAGTTTTCACATGTTTTAGAAGTGACGTCGGCTTTTAATTTAACAACTATTCTTCCCAATGGTGTGCCATCGGCGGCTACGTCAAAGAAAACCCGCGGCAGAGCCATTTCGATAACTGGGAATATTTCACCAATCTATCTATCTAGAATCACGGCAGAATGACGAAGCGTCTCTCGATTAAAGTAAGTTGATTTTGATTTAACCTAAGTTGATTAAAATAAATACAAAGTATTAAAAATCAAACGCTTCAATATTATTCTTTCATATTTATCAAATGCTATAAAAGCTTATTTACTATATATTTACTATAAATTCTTCAAAGCCTCCTTCTTTGATAGATTTATTATATTTAGATATAACCATAACCATATCATTTAGTACATTCCTATCTTTATTTACATTAGCTTAGTGCACAACATGCCGATAGATGGTGTTAAAAAAATAGAATCAAATCTGTATCAGGCTATCATTTTATATTATTAATGTCATTATTTCTTTAATAAGCGCGTGGTTTCTTTTCAGATAATGTTCTGTAAGACATGAATGTTTTGACTATTGGTGGTCACTTTTATGGAACAATTATCAATACAAAATAGGTACATATATAGGTAACATATTTGTTCTGACGCATTGCAATCTTGAGACTGATAAAGATAATGCTGTATAGTGTAATGAAATTGTTAATAAAATTTAATTTAAATACAAGAATGCTACTGCAGAAAATTCCTGTACAAAAAATATAATAAAAATAAAATAAAATAAAAATCTATATTATTTAACCCTTTTGATTCTACAGAAAATGCACAGAAAAAATACTAGGGTTGGACTGTAACATTAAATAAACTTATATATACAATCTTTCGGTTCAATTGAAATATTCGATTCAGATAAAAATATAGAACCATAGAGTTTTGAGAAATATAAACATTAGGCCATAGTAGTTCAAGTGTATTTATGCTATTAAAAACGAATTAATTGATAACCTTAGTAGTACTATCTTCTGACTCTGATCTGACCTAACTGTTGTCGTTATTAAGTATATTTTAATTCATAATTTAATTCAGTTAAACGCGATTTGTTTAACTGAAACTAAATTATACATTTCTTAATATTGTGTCTTAAAATTTGTAAAACGCTTAAAATTGTTATCTTTACTGAATATGTTTGACGAATCTTAAACGCGAATCGGTATACAAATAGGTTTAGATATTTTAGTGCCCATATTAAGATAATAGAGAGAATTTATTGTCAATTGAATGCTGACATCGCCCGCTTGTTTCATAAACTTTAATGACTGCGGAAGCGATATTAATAATAATATTGACATTTGGTAATTATAATTAATTCAATTTGATAAAAATATTAGGCTTTGATCGAAACAAATCCATTTTTATTAAATACCTATATAATATAATTATATATTGAAGGTCTGTATATACTTATGATATAGTCCTTGAGTATACTTTAATAAACACAATGGAATCAATGATGTCTTGTTTATTTTTAACGAGCGACGCGATTCACGCCAATGGTGATTGAAAATGAGTGATAGATAGTAATTTTTAAAACATTTCATATTATCATATGCTCTTCTTCGATTTTATTACTAACTTAAATTTCGTCTTTTTTTTTCTTTGAATGTAATTTGTAGAGTAATTTTGACAGAATTTACCCAGTCAGAGTCAGTGTTTTTATATATAAAGATAAACTAGTTTTATTAAATGATATAATTTTATATGAAATGTTTTTTCTAATATATTTATATTGTCTTTCGTAATTTACTTGTAAAAACACTTCAGTGAAAAAAATATAAAATTCATAAACTGATAAATGAATATAATTTAATCCATATTTGATAGTATTGAGATATGACCATTGCCTTTTCAGTTTGATGTTATTTCTTTTATGACTCTTATGTGACAGTTTTTATAGCGTAATAAGTGTTCTAACAGTCTTATCTTTCTAAATATAAACAGATAAGCGATAGGACGATTTTTCGATGTTTTTCGCATAAGTACAATTCTGCATTGTTTTTAATTCTCTTTCTTCAAAACCCAAGTTAATTTTAAACAATAGTTTACGACCACCACGGTTTATTTAAAAAATATTAAGCTAGCAAACTAGTAATATTATATTTGTCAATTAAATTATTAATCAAAATTTAAACATAATTTTTATATAGAGAGATACCTACGAAATAGGAAGATAGTGTTTGTAATGATGTACTAAGTGCATTAGAAATTCTAACTAATTGTCTGATTGCACTGACTCAAGGAATTTTGATACACACCTATTTCTTATCTACATATTTCGTAGAACATCAACATATAAGTCAGCATTTTCGTAAAAGATTATCTTAGTTTTATATCCACATATTTCCATTTTATTTTATGGAAGGTTGTTAAAATTAACTAAGGGTCAATTTTTTATGCTCAAATTAGATTTATTTGTGAATAAATATGCTTAAAACGTTTGTACGTTTGTGACGATTCTGTCAGACATTCTGTCTGACCGAATCTAAAAGTTATTCCATAGTTAAATCCCTTTTAAGTACCTACCTACTGAAGAATCCCTCCTAACGAAATTACCTATTTTGTGTTAGTGTTTATAATAACTTTATAATAGTATTGGTAATAGTTATATTAGGCACACATAAAAACTACTACTAATAATAATGTTCAATTAAAAAAATGTGATTGTGTAAGAATTTCTTTAAATTCTATTTAAGTTAACAAATACAATAAAACACGAAATGATATTTTAAATTAATAAGTTAATACTTATAGTATAATTACTATCTATATAAAACTCTTAAAGTATCTTATATCTTTAGGACAATTAACAATACCACACAATTACATCGTGAACTTATTTCCATAACAACCAACGCCATCTAGTCAACAAGCCAGCAACATTCGAATTTCGAATTTACCCGTATGCACAAAATAATTTCTCATGACACTTCTTTTTTATCAATTATCATTAACAACTCACTCGTATTTTAAAATACTGTATAAGAAGTCATTATAAAGTAGACAAGCTTTTTTGTTCTATATTCATATATGATTCTGATCCATTTGAAAAATACAGAAGATATTTATTTAAATTAATTATGACACAGCATATTTATATACATTTAGCTCTAAACTTAATTATGGGAATTGAGATTTAATTCAATTCAATGAATAAAATTAAACATTATATATATTTTATGTAACATAAATTAGAATTAAATTAAAGTATTGTTTGAGTTATTGCATTTTAAAATAAATAACTTTTTAGTATACATCATCGAAGCATTTCATATTTTTATAGAAACTGGAAATGGTAAACGATGAATTCCTTATTGTTTTCCACCGCCTTATCAAAGTTTTTATAAAAGGTTTTTCTCTCATCCGCTTCTTTCATCGAGTAATAATTCGGTACATTCTTTATAAATTATATATATATATATCCCTTTCAATTTGAAGGGTATTTGTATTATCATGTCATGTGTTCAGCATTTAGAATATTCTTTATTTTTCTATCAAACTCGTCATCGAACCTGAAGTTGGATCTGACTGGAAGGTATTAATTACACGACGTAAAGTAATCGTGAGGTTTCACCAAATTTGCTGAACAGACTCTCTCTTGGTCCGAATTATTCTCATGTCAAAGTTAACCAGATGAAAAGAAAACCAGTTTTCTCTGGACTTCAAGTCTATTTTCTTATACCCAATGTTATTGTCATACACTAGAAAGCTTGCGCTATAAGCCTGACATCAAAGCATTGATTATCATCAGAAACAAGTCATGGTCTAGAGCAGGCTTGTCCAACATAAATTTTGTGGAGGGCCGGATTTGTAATTTTGTAACTATAGCGGGCCAAGACAAATTCAAAGTAAAATTAAATATAAATAAAATGACAATTTGAATGTAAATTGTTTTATTTATTAAGGAAGAAAGCCTTAGTTTTACTTATCACTCTAAAAACCTTATTACTAATGAGATGTTTGACATTTTTTCTGTTTGCACAGTGTATCTATGTGAGCTGGTATTTTAGAAGTAGCTATGCGCAGAATGCCTGTCAGATGATTGTCTGATAAAGACGATCTCGTTTTCGATTTACTATATTTCATGCGAGACAAAAGCTGCTCGCAAATATATGTACTACCAAATAAAGAAATTTGTTGAAGAGCTAATTTGGTAAGGTTTGGGTATTGTTTCCGATTAATATATATTTTTTTAAACTCAATTAATCCATTCGGAAGGCAACCTTAATATGCCGGTTTTAGAAGGGAGTCACTTTGCAGTTCAATCAATTCCATCTGTAAGTTCAGCACAGCACCATCAATTTCAACTTCAAACGGATTTTGGAACACTTTTATGTTAGGTATTTGTTATTTAAAGTCTACGAATCTCTCTTCAAACTCATTTCTCAATCTTTGCAACAATGACACGTACTTGGCTAAATCCAACATTTCTTGATTTCTGGCAGATAGAGTCTTCCAATGAACCAACTGTTTTTGTTCCAGTTGTTTTTCTAACAATATGGGCTTCTTTGTGAAAGCTTGAATGTGTTCATATAACTGCGTGCATAATTGATCTTTTCCTTGCAGTTTTAAGATAAGATCAGAGAGGTATATAGTAATGTCAACCAGGAAGGCCAGATCAGCCAACCAGTGCTCATCAGTTAGGAAATCAATTTCTTGCCCTTTGTTTTCAAGAAAAATCTTTATTTCGTCGAGCAACGAATAGAATCTTTTAAGTGTGGATGCTCTACTGAGCCAGCGAACGCCACTAAAGTAAACGATGTCTTCGTGATCTGAACCAACATCAGACAGAAAAGCCTGGAACTGTCTGTGATTCAGTCCTATTGCACGTATAAAATTAACTGTCTGCACTACTTTATCCATCACGTGTTTCTATTCAAGTACTTTTGCACACAGCTGTTCTTGATGAATAATACAATGATGCTATATGATTGTATGTGTAACGTTCTTGCGCATTAAAGCTACAAAACCACTTGTTCTTCCCGTCATTGCTGGCGCACCGTCTGTAGTCAAAGGTTTTCGATTCGTAGTTCATATTTTTCTATGCACCCTTTTACCTCTTCGTAGATATCTTTTCCGGTGGTTGTATCTTTCATTGAACGCAAATCAAGCAATTCCTCGATCATGGTATAGTCTTCTGTTACCCCTCTTACAAAAACTGTGCGGTATCTGATACATCAGTACTTTCGTCGAGTGCGAAACTGTAAAAAACACATTTCTTTAATTGCGTTTTTAAAGATGATTCAATATCTTTGGTCATGTCATCAATTCTTCTTGGTATGGTTTGATGCGATAAGCTTATATTTTTAACTAATGCTTTTTATCTGGACACACTAACGATGCAAACATCTCCAAGCATTCCTTGACAAATTCTCCGTCTGATAGGGGTTAACTTCGCTTGGCAATGGCTTCTGCTATCATGAAGCTAATTTTTGTGGCTGTCTCGGAGTTTTCTGTTGGTATTCTGAACATCGCCTGTTGACCGATCATATTTTTTTTCAACGAATTTACTCGATCGATTCTAATTTGACCTTGGTATTCATCGTATTTAAAAGCGTGTTTTGTGAAATAATGCCGTTATATATTGTACTCCTTGCAAACTGATATTTTTTCATGACATATGAGGCACAGTATGTTATTATTTTGTTCTCTGACAAAAAAGGTGTCAGTCCAACCGTTTTTAAATATTCGATATTCTGTGTCAACTTTACGTTGTTTTTTCTGATGACATCATGCATCACAAATCAACCATCAAAAAACTTCACTAAGTCCGTTATAATCGCTTGTATTGCCTTTAAGTATTCGCTGATCTTCGCTTTGTTTCCGAACTGGAACTGTATCTGCACGTTTATCGTTAGCCGTATTTATACGCGCCAAAAATGGTAATATGGAGCCAGGTCCGGCAAGTACGTTGGATATCTTAGACATTCTAATTGAAGCTCTTCTAATTTGGTAGCCGTCTCTTGCAGTAGCAGTGGTGTGGAGCGATTGACCAGCCTAGGTTGTTTAACAGCCAGCTTTTCCTTCATGGTTTGCAATTCCTGACAATAGGCATCTGCCTTAATAGTCGGGCCAGATTTGAGAAAACTGTAATCAACAATACCGGCACTAGTCCACCAAACGCTTACAAGTTTTTTTTGGGTCGATTTTCCCTTGGAGCAGGATTTGGCTGGCTGACCAGGATCCAACTATTGCTATAAGCGCTTCCGATTATCGTAGAGAATCCAGTTTTCATCATAGGTTCAACCAATAGTTCGATTTAAAATCTCATCATTATTGTGCTGGTCCAGTAATGTAACGCAGTAGTTGACACGCGTTTGCCGGTTTGCTTAAGTCAATTCATGAGCTACGCATCTTTCAAGCTTTTTAATCTTCCTAATTTGCTTCAAGGGGATTAATATAATTTTATCACTAACACTACAACCTGTAGCTAACTCAGACACGATTTGCGATTGATCCGCTTCCACAATAGCCTTCAATTCTTCTTTATCAACTTGGGTCTCCTACCGTCCACGGGGCTTGTTCTGCAGGTTATAATTTCCAGAACGAAAACGTGGGAACCAAAAACGAACTGTATTTTCTTTTGCAACAAGATATCCGCCAAACTCCGAGTCCGATTTCGAGTCGTTTCCGTAGCACTGGTGCCACGGTTGAACTCGTACTCGTAAATAATGCGATCTTTTAAGTTTTCCATTTTGTAAACTGAGTAACGCAAAAAAAAACAGAAGAAAATAATTAAACAAATGACGGTCAACGAAACAAAAATACATGTGTAAATAGCTGTAAAAATTTGAATTTGGAATTCCTTACCACAGAGGAGAAATTTGTGATTAAGGTGGCCAGTACAAAAAACGCCAATTTCATATGTAAGGACTTAATATCAAAAAGTTAGGAAAGGTAGGACTAATATGATATCCCTTGTCTTTCATCCCGGCCTAAATACGAATTGACTTAAGGCTCAAGTGAACCTTAGCCCTGAGAGTAAGTAAGTACTTACTCTCAGGGCTTCATACTTTTTGATATGAACTTAATCCTTTTTTACATTAGTTCTTGTTTTTCTTGTGTATATTATAACACAACACAATATCCACCTGTTGCGTTTCAAGAAGGTGTTCGGCATATAAATTATACTCTGTTCATCAAGCAGCGCTATTATTTTCAACAATTTGCTGAAGATTAAAGTCAGAAATATAAAAATAACAAATGTAGAAAAACTAAGACAGTGGGTTGACAAATAACTAGTACCAATCATCTGCAAATTTAATAACGAAGTAAATAACGAAGATAATATTTACTTCGTTATTTTATGTGTCATGATATTTGTAACATGTATTACCTATTAATAGAGTTTCAACAGTTTTTGTTCCTACGAAATTAAAAATAGCAATAACGCACCAGTGACGAAAATATTATATTTATTAAACTAAATAAAAAATATTTTATAATTACCTATAAGCAATAAAGATAATACAGCTATCTAATATTAATAAGAATTTTCGGAGCAATAAATGTTCGAAATATGTATATAAACAAATATTTATACACTATATATTTAATAAGTATAAATCTCCTAATTTTGATCGTTTTTTGTAACTAAAAAGCAATAGCAGTTAAGTAAGTACATGTGGTTAATAAATAATATAATAATAAAGCTGGGTCTCCACCAAAGAGAAGTTGTAATTATTGATGCTGGTGGTGGTGACAAAAGTTTATGTAATTTAACTTGTCAAATAAAATTTCAAACAAACAACCGTCTTTCTATTTTTGGTAATGTTGGTATTTTTTTGGTAGGTTGCAAGCAGTTGGAAACACAAAAGTTGCCACCAACTTGAGTGGAAACGCTCCTTTAGGCGCTCTACATTATTTTAAAGTTATATTCATACAATGTTATAATTGTTTATTTTTCATAATTACATCAAGCCGTGTTGATTTTTGGTGAAACAGAATAGGACCACCCCATCTCTTCCTGTGGGTGTCGTAGAAAGCAACTAAAGGATTGGGCTGATTCCCATCCGACAACATTATACAGCCCATTACCCTACAGGCGGAGGGTAAACCGCAGGCAATTGCATTCCCAATTAGGTTTAACGTCAGGCGGGCGCTTATAAAAATTATAGCCAAAATTTAAATATAGGGAGTGTCAAATGAATAATGTTGCTATGGATAGGGTGCTGCCGCAAAACAGCGTGCAGAGGGTTCGCCCGTCTTCTGTGGCAAGTGGAAAAGGGCTACAGTGTCCATTGCGGGTACGGCTAACAACGTTACGCCTCCCTGGAAAATCCGATTTGCTAGTTGAAACTTGGAACATTGGCACACCAACCGGTCGCACGAGGGAGTTAGCCGAAGTACTCTCCAGGCGAAGGGTGGCCGTGGCGTTCCTACAGGAGACTCTATGGAAAGGCAGCAGATCCCGGCTTATTGAGGATGGCTGATTTATACCGGTGCACCTAGTGGGAAGAACGGTGTAGCTGTGGTGCTCTCCGAAGGACTCCGAGATGACATTTTGGAGGTGAAACGCTGTAGCAACCGACTTATGGTCGTGCAGGTGCTCATGGGTAGGATTCTTACCCATCTGATAAGTACCTACGCGCCACAGGCCGTTTGTAGCGAAGCCGAAAAGATGACATTCTGGAACCAACTCGGGGTACTTCGTGGTATCCCGTTGTCGCAGTGTATAGTTTTGGGTGGTATCTCAACGGTGACGTGGGTGGGGGTTGTGAGGAGTTTGGGCGTGTTTATGATGATTTTGGGCATGGTGACCTCAACACAGAAGGGGAGAATATTCTCAAAACGTGTACGGCTGCTGACCTTGTCATCGTGAATACGTATTTCCAAAAAAACACCGAACACCTCATGACCTATAGGAGCGGGAGGCAAGCTATCCAAATCGATTTCCTACTCACTGGGTGGCACAACATTAGAAATGTGGCCAACTGCAAATCAGGTTATTATTAAATTCTTATATTTATATGAACCAAAATATCCTTAGATTTTAAAATGTAAACCTTTTAATGAACAAGGGCCTTAACAGGGCAGCTAAGAACATCTAATAATTTGAATTAGTTGCTATTGTTGATGAAGTCATTATTTTCGTTGAGACTTAAGTGGCTTTATGTCCTTGATCCATTTCGGTCACCTCATAAGTGTGTTCACGTGGATACGTACATACATGTGTTCATACAATTTTTTTTGAGGTTTAGTGCACTGGGAAGTCAAATTATATAAGATGCGATGCATTGTTTTAAATAATCATATATATAAATAAATAATATAAAAATGAATAAATATGTAAATAAATAAATAAATAAATATATATATAAATCTATAATAATCTGCCGGAAGTGTGTCCAATATTTTACAAATTAATCAAAACTGAAATTTTCATTGAGTTGGCAATTTATATTATGCCAAACGTTCTTATTGGCAAAGAAATCCAGGAAAAGATCATATCTTCTCACATTTATTTATAATATGTGTAACATAATGTTTTTTTGTTTATAATAATAATTCAAACTTAGAATGAATTTTCTTTCTACATGAAATAGAAAGTATAGAAGTATCTAAAAGAGTCGTGAATTATTAAAGAATAAAATGGATTACAATTTTAGAATAAATTGTTAATATATCATAGGTCTAGTCTATGATAGACATAGAATAATCTATACCTACTAACGTTTTAAAATTGTAACGTGACAATTTGTCGAAGTGACAGTTTTGATTGTGCAAAGAACAATTTGTGTATAGTTTGTATTTTGTAAAAACTAACTGTTACGTTTTATATGACACATAACTCAAATAATAGTTTTTTTCTTATATGTATGTTTGTGTGTTTGTCTGATAGAACCACTTAATCAAACAAAATCTAAACAAAAATATTTAATTTGACAAAAAATTAAACACCTCTATTTCTTATATATCTATGTTAATGCGTAAAGTGTACTCACGTAGATTCGCGCACTTTTTCCAAAGAAAACTGATAGCCTCCAGACATGTGAGGTTCGGCACTTTCGTGGTACAACACATAATTTCATCACATTTCCTGTTTGACCAAGATTGAAGGAGCGATATTTCTGTCTTCTTACCCACGTGCCCCGACTTGGCCCAAGTTCAAATGACGTCGAATGCGTTCTGTGTTCAGTTCGCTTAATCATATTTCAATAGTGTATCTATACTCTAATGAGTATAGAACATGAAATAAGAACATACACTTTAAATTCGATATATATATATATATATATATATATATATATATATATATATATATATATATATATATATCTATTATTGTCACAATATTTATACCGTTACACCGGTATAAATCAGAAACTTTTTTGTGCTTTGTATGTATGTATGTGTATTATGGTCATAATATTTTTATCAACTTCTAATAATAATTAAAGCTCGACTTGAAAAGATCATGCTTTCAAAATCGTGTTATTCGTTGTATAATATATATGATAATACTAAAAAATATGCTATAATTTTTTTTTCTTAAAATACCATTCACCGATTCAACTTTTTCTTCAAGATAATCTTAATAGATGAGTACTTAAGCCAAGTGAAGGTGTTTTGTTCTAGTCTTTAAAAGGTTGGTGAAGCTTGTGGTAAAGGGGAGTTGGTCACACCAACCGTAGCAAGTTTTATACGTGTTATATTAATATACCTTTCGTAGTATCGAAAGATATACCTACTAATATTTATTTTATGAAGAATTAAAACATTGGGACGGCTGTGGGCTGTTACAACTACAAAGAAGTGTTAATGTTGGTTGAGAGAGCATCGCATTAGGAAAAAAATCATATATCAAAATAAAAAATAAAATTTAAAATTTAAAACACCCCCGATACAAAAAGACCTCTCAAAAGAATAAAAATAATATTATTACGTACTTATTGAAGTCGTTGCGTCGTTAGATCGTTGTACGTACGTTGACGATGGTGACTATATTACAAAGTTAATCATTGAGGACTTAGACTAGGTCTATTGTTATTCGGAGTTTTTTTTTCTGCTTTTTAAGGTTATATTACTGTTTTTATTATTGTACTAAATGAACCTACGGACATACAAATTTTCACTTGTTTAAGTATTTCTATTAATATTGCATACTATAAAACCTCAATATCTTGGAGACGACTGTTTCTATTTCGACCAAACATAGCTAAGAACCATTTTGACGAACCGAGCTATAGATTGAAAAAAACCGCAATCAAATCTGTCCACGCGTTTTGCTGCTAGATTGCCACAGACAGACACACAGATACACAGATCGACAGGTGAAACTTATAACACCTCTCTTTTTGAGTCGGGGGTTAAAAATAACTAACGATGCGGCAAAGTTTACGTTAATGTAACATGTAAAGCAAAATTCATCATGGCGAGTAGCAACACGATGGATAAGTTGGCAGAGTGACGTTGCTATCAGAAAGCGGAGGTTCAAGTCCTGCTCGTGAAATGACTGATTACCAATGGCTGTTTATGTTGGTCAAAATTCATTGAACACTAAACCTTGAGATTAACTTCGCAATTGCAAAGTTTCTTGAATTTTAGTTTATCAATTAAATAAAGCGCCTATTTATAGCTCTTACAAAGTTGATGACCACATTTTCTCTATGATTATAAATAGAAATCCATTCCTAAATACAAAGTAAGTACTACAAATAGACCAATAACTAGAATATAATGTATTAATGTTCATTTGTATGTACATCGCAGAATATATGAATAATTAGAAAATATATGCTCTTATGTAATTTGTTTTAGTATTAATGAGCGAGTGAGGAGCGGTGCTCTCTCTGGTCAGGATGAATGCATTCTTTGTAATACTGACAGTCGGTTTGTTTTAATCGATGAGTGTCTTCGTGTAGATGGTTAAAGACTATTAAACTTTCGTAGTCAGTATTCCTTCAGGAATAATCTATATCTATATCTTCGATTTCCGTTGATGTCAGTTGGAAGTGTTTGTGCGTGTTTGTTTATGTTAGTCGGGTAGATAAGACCTGTCGAATAAAGAAATTATGATTTTTTTATTATTTTTTCTATCTTAAGTCTCATTCTAGCGATGGCGATTAACTAGTTCATTTTTTAAAAGAAAATATTTGTATTAATTTTAGTTTATAACCACATTTGGATAGTATATCTATCTTTCATACAAATTAAAATAGTATAAATACTAAATTACTATAGTTATAATTACCCTAAAGCGGCGGAGCTGGAGGTATTCTTTATATTGGGACTCTAAATATAAAATAGTAGTAATACACTACCCTCCACTAGATGGCAGTTAGTTTCTAGATTGCCATGTCAAAGAATTTTGACGTGCGGTATTTTGTAGCTATATGTACAAACAAACATTATGTAATTAAAGAATATGACTAATTGCAGTGTATTCTCTTGGTTTCTTAAAATTCAGACTCTTAGATTTATCCATTTCGAGGTCACAAAGACATATATTTCACGTAATATACATAATTAATTGCATGTAATGTACTTGCTTGTTATAATATAGACGATAAATAAAACCTTCATATCAGACAAATCTAAAACATCAGAAAATTTAAAACAAAACAAATTGAAATTTAAAAAATAATAGCATTTTTAAAATTAACTTATAAAACCGGATGTGAAAATATCCTTACATATTTCTATGGAAAACTAAGTAAGTCATTTTATAATTTTGTAAAGTCACGTGTTTAGTTTTTGTGAAACATGAGTGAAGACTTTGGTCTAAGTGTACTGTACTATAACAAAATACTGTTTAGATTATATTATCATATACTCTCTTTAGACAAAGTAATACTCCGTTCTTTAGGTTTTCACATTAAGGAGAATAATATACTTTTTTGTAAAATATTTAAATATTTTATTAACATTATATTAGTTCATAAAACCTTAATACCTTGTGATGCTATCAAATTGGTTATCCCTTTTACAAGAGTCTATTACTGGGTTATTTAGGTCCAAACGTTGGTATTGTAGAACAGAACTGAAACGTAGATAATTTATAAGTTTAGTCATATTAAAACCGATACCGATACCGATTTTTATATCAGGCACATCTCTATAAATTTAAGGCAGTTCTGAAAATTAGAGAATATTAAATTAGAGCGCCATCTAGTAACACGATGATAAACTAATTCTTATTTAAGATTTTGCTTTTTAAAATCGCAAAATCTTTTGCAAAATCGAAACTTATTTATAATTGATACTTAAGTAGACAACGATTCATTAATTGAAAAGAACTTTACTATGTTTCAATCCTTAAAAGGGAAACATTTCGAAAATATTTTAATAAACAATACTTAAAATATACTATATGAATATTGATTTATGTAAATCGCAAAATAAATAGAATTATTAGTAAATATGTACAAAGTTATGTAACAAATTTTAGTATGATATATTAATTAGTTGTACTGTATAAATATTACATTCATATTTCTTACTATACAAATTCGATAGTATACTGTATAGCACATATTTGTCTTTAGTTATTTGGGATGATTAATCTAAATCCTTAATAAATAATTAAAGTTAAATATATTTTTTAACGGAGTTTTAAAATATTACTACAGATTTTAAAACTCATACAAGGGGCACTATTTTAAATATATAATATATTTATGTATATATAAGTATGGCCAATCGCCACCGACTCTATATAAAATATGACCCTAAATAAGGGGAGAGTATTATACTACTCCCCAATAGATGGCAGAGTTCGTTTTTAGATCGCTGTATCAGTTATTCGAATAAAAATGGTATACTGGTTAACATTGCCAAAAAGTTGTGAATAGAATTATGAACATTATATTTTTAAAGATGCTCTGTAGATAATTACTAGATCCGTTGTCTGAAAAGAGATAATAAATGAATTAAACGTAATTTACGTCGTTAGTTGTAATCAAATTGTATGACTATTACATGGAAATAACAATAATAATAAATGAATCTATTAAAAGTGCTATGCAGTATGCTTTGTTTTAATTTAAATTGGTGAAATTATATTATTTCTTTTTTGGGTATTAATATTAAATTGTGAGAGGTGAGTATTTATTTTCGTTATGTGAAATTGTGAATCACATATTAACTAGGGCTGCCATCATGCGCGTTGTATGGAACTGAGTGAACAACAGTTCCAAAGAGACAATATGATGAGGAATATATTCAATGGATTTTTTCATAATTATGACATTTTAAAATTCAATTAATATTCTGGACAATTCATGGTCAAGTGATCAATTTACAGGATTCTAACTTCTTAAAAAATACATAAATAGTTCACTGTATGTTATCTCTATAGGACATTTAATGTATTATCTTTAAAAACTACTATTGCGAATGTTCCTTAAAACCATCCTCACGTTGTTCTCTACCTTCTCTACCTACCTACCTTCTCTATCAGTATCACAACGAAACACAGTGTTGACCAGTGAGAGCTTGGCTTCGATCAGTTACCTCTCAAATAGAAGTCGAATGTTAGAAATACCTTGGCTTTTCCTTAAGCTTTTTATTAGAAATAAATATAAAATAATTTACATTCAAGGTAAATAACCAGATAGTGCCATTTATTGTTAGAGATATAAAATATAACATGAAAAACGAATGAAAACTACGATTAAAAACGTAGGAAGAGCAATTTTAAGATAAGACAAGAATGGAAAAGGAAACGAAAAGGCAGACTATCATTCAGAAAAAGTAAGTTAATATTTATTAAGGAAATAGTAGATTTAAAAAATCAATTTTTAGCTTATGAAAATGTTTTATTATAAAACTAAAAATCCAAATTGATAAAATGCATAGTAAAAGGATTTTCCACATCTTGTAATTTAAACAAGAAAGCTTTAACCTGAACCTCAAAATGATTTTCACTTATAAAAATTACAACTGGAATTCAAGACCTTTCGTGCTATTATTTTACTACTCACCTGATAAAGATAAAATATTAAAATATTAACACAATGATGTTTCATATACCATTAAGTTATCATAAAAAAATATCATAAATTAATTACATAAAAAAAAAGAAATAATGGCTTTTATTGTATTGGTGAAAATATGGAACTATATATTTATGGCAATAAATCAATTACCTTTTTTCTATCCATTTATAACTTACCTATAACACATAACTCTACCTTTTAAATTATTTATTTATGTACATTACTACTTATATTGGACGAAATCATGAAAGATATGTCCGTAATAATTAAAAATGGAGGTATGATGTTGAAGATATTTCATTAATATTCCTATTCACATAAATAATGTCTTTCTGATTGTTTTGGTAACACTATCAACATTTATGTTACTCGTTTTGTGTTTTTCGTTTCGTGACATCAAAATAATTAAAAATCAACAGATAATCTGGATTTCTTTTAATATACATAATTATTAATATTTTCAACTTAGTTATTTATATCATTAATGTAAATCATACATTGTAAATATTAACATCAAATTAAGGTTTTTGTCAGAACTTACATCAAGTGCAGACTTATCAAATAGTTTATCATTTACTCGTCCTTATCCCAATTATTTGGGATCTCAAAGTAGCTATTTTATTTATTTTTTGCTAAAATTGTTTATTGTATAAAATAAAAGTAATTTTGTTTTTTATAGATCTTATGATCTGAAAAGGTAAAAAGTTGGAACGGTACTTTCAAGTGTTAAAATGATCCCGTGACGTCCATATTGGGTGACTTGGGACAATCAATAAATAAGGATTTTTCAAACTCAAAAAAACGTTCTAAAATTATATTAATTATGTACACGGTGGCTTTATTTTTATTAATTATCAAATATTATTACCAATTAGAATTCTTGCTATATTTCTAAAATTAAAAAAATATGCTAAATAAATATCAGGCTAACAGGCTATTTAAATACTTTTTAAAATTTTCCATTGATATTGCTAGTTTATTATTATGAAATAACCAATAGCATCTTTGGCAGGAGATGATTTGTTTCTTATAAGTTTGTTATCACAAATTACATACAACACACCACACCGGCTTTGCTCCATCTTTGGGACCACTTGAGCTTATTCTTTAGAATGTTTAACCCTGAAATATTTAGACTAACATTTTCCTTAGTATTAACAGTCTTTAAAGTTCTGACGATACAAGAATTTACAGACACGACACACGAACTCAACACACATAATACACAACACAACACACACATTACACAACACAACATAAACCATACACAACACAACAAACAATACACAACACAACAAACAATACACAACACAACAAACAATACACAACACAACAAACAATACACAACACAACAAACAATACACAACACAACATACACAATATACAACACAATAAAACACAATACAACAACGAACACTGGTAAATGTCAACCGATAATACGATATACGAGCTTGCTGATACTAAACTTTTGAAGAGTTATAAAATGACCGACAGACTACTCCATAGGTTTTTTTAAATCCTTGAAAGATGACACCTCTAAAATAATATTCAAAGTTGTCTATAAATGTATCTCTTCAATGTTATTCTATACTGTAAAGCTAAAAAGGCGAAGATTGCTTACGATCTATGATAGAAGCCTAATAGATGTTGCCCTCTTCCCATTGGAAACGATTATAGATTGCTAGATTCTATAGAGGGTCAGTACACGATAACTTAATAACCACAGTGTCGTCTATTTGGTCGCTACATTTAATAAAAAAATAAGATAATTATATTTTTCATCCATATTAATCAGTTTTCTGTATTCGTAAAAAATATATATCTTTTGTTAGTAGACTTTTTCTGTATTGTCTAATCAAACAATAGAATAAAATTATCAATATATAATAGAATACAATCGTATTCTATCTTCTATATGTGTAGTAATATCTTTAACGCTGCACATTCACTCACTAAAGTTAGGTGTTGTTAGTGCGTTCTGTGTGCACCTTGAACTCTATGCCAATAACTAAGAAACTAAGGAACTGTTGAAAGATATAACCATAAATTAATATAATTAACTGACAATTATTTCTACTATTCCCATGAACTACTAATTTTATAAATATTTGAAACATCGGGGTAAATAAAAATACAGTAAGAACACGGAAGCTAAATACATTTTTTTTTTATATTTGTTAGCCATATCTCGTAGTTGTTTTGATAAAAAGTGTGAAACAGTTCTACATGTTTGTAATCTATTCTTGTTAAGGTCCGGTTGTGAACTTTACCACCTTCAGCAATCAATTAAAGAATATAAGAGCTATTTTTAGTAGGTAGACTATTAAAAAGAGGCTATAACAAAATATAACCTATTAGGACTATAGATGCCCTGACTCTTAATGCATTCTTCATTTTATTTCAAACAGCGTTCTTCCCCAAGACTGAACAATACACAGGTAGGTAGGACGGTAAGTGGTAGAATTTGAGGATAAAATACCCGTACAGAACTAGTTTCCGCAACACTTAAATGAAAGTAAGCCTTGTGAAGATCTATTTTCACCTTTATAAAGACTTGAATAGATCTTGAATGCACTGATTTCAAATATTAGAAGTCTGATTTCTTTATTAGAAATATTCTTAAAATGAACGCACTTGAATTTGTAAAATAAGAAAAAAAATCAAAGTGCATTTAAAACATTTTATCACATATAACATTTTGAAATTAACATTTGAGATAGAAAAGTATATGATTGTGCCTTTTATACTTCTCTTCATATTTTATCAAAAGTAAATGATTAATATAATCTAAAAGTAATTAGAGATTTCTCTTTTTATTAACAAAATATGAAATGTAAAATACTTAGTATAAATTAACTGTATAATTACTTTATGTGTATATTCATGATATTCTGAGCTAATTATAATACTTAAGCTATAATCTATAATATAATACTTAAATACTAAGACATAGTCCAATTTATACGACAGTTAGGTGTAACTCGTGTACTGGTTTTATGAATACAGAAAAATAACCAAGCAATTCCTATCAGTGAAATCAGAAATTCATTGATAGTATAAGAGACTAAGACTATTCATTATCCAGCTACTTAACAGACGGGTCTGAACTCTGATCTGATAAGAAATTACGTACTCTTTTTACTGCTGCAGAACATTTTCATTTTTTATTAACATCAGTTTATGTTTCTATGACATTTCCTTAAAGAAATGAATAACAATAAATATCACAAACTATACCAGCACATAACCACGAGACAGTAGTTAAATTTATCACTTCTTAGTTGTCTTATTAAAAGATAACACGGACAGCAGTAGCATTTCACTGTGCTGGCGTAATAAATAAGCATAGTATAAATATAGCTGCGAGCCGAGGTGTAAGCGGGAGCGAGCCCTCGTTATCAGTCGCAGCGCGAGAGCCTAATCACTTTCATTGCAACCCTGCGAAGGAGGCCGCTTGCGCTATCACGCACGCCAGCACGCAGTCGGTCCCGCGCAGTGGGTGCGCGCAGGCGTGCGCCGACACCGCGCGTCACCGTCACCGTGACACGACACGCGACCCCGGCCGCAGCCGGGCATGGAGGCCTGCTGCGCGATCAGACCTGCCGAGGACCTCGTGGGCGACCAGGTAACCCGCCCTCCTCGGAACTATTTAGTTGCGCTCGATATACAAGTGTAACCCCTGTGATGTCTTCTGACCGTAGTGAATAGTTTGACAGTGCGCTTTAAATATTTTGCGTATATATTGAACCGAGAGAAGTGAGGAAACTATTTTAGTGTTAAAAGGTTTTATTGTATGTTGTATTATTAAGAAACGTTCAATTTCTATAGTTTACAATTATTCTTAAGTTTTATTCATTGTACAATTTGGCGAAGTTTTACATCATTTAAAAAAATCATAATACGTAAATACTCATAAATGAACTTGTAGAAAAAAAATATAACCGGAATTTGAAAATGGATTGAAAAATAAAGGAAATATTATGAAATTGTTTAATAAAAAAACTTTTTAATAAACTCAACATGTTTTTTGTTGATAATTACCATCGGAAGTTCGTTATAGTATTTGTTGAAGTCAAACGCTGAAAGTTGTTTTCCGGCGGCGTTGTTTACGCACGGCATGGTTTAAAATAGTAGGGAAACTGCAAGTTTCATCTGTGTCAAGATTCTTCTATTAAAAAAATATATATTGAATTACTTAACCATGATTACTTAACAATTAGTAACAGAAGTACTCATTTGAGTATACAATTATTTAACTTCTTATACACCACTTCATATTATATACAAATATTTATAAAAGTTTTCTTAACTAAAGAAACAAATCCTTGAACTGTGTCCATATATGAATGATATCAATAAATTGAACGGTTTATGGGTTTAATTTAAAAAGTACCTCTACCAAATATTCTCATACAACTCAATGTGCTTTATATGTGTTTTATAACTAAATTATTAAAAATAAATTAAACTTTTTGGACATATATTTTAAAAAGCTTTTATTATTGCTTTTATATATGAACGCGTAACACAAAATTGCTTGCCCATAGAAAAGACATCAACGCTATTATTAAAAACAAAGGCAAGTGCTTTAAGAATTATATAATAAAACATAAAACTCTAATATATAAAGATAAATACTAAATATAACATTCTCTTATAAAGTACTTATAAAAATAATAAATAAACATTTACTCAATAAGTTTTTATATGAAATATTTAATATAAATAATAATTTATATATAATATATTACAATCTAAAAATGGCATTAATATTATACATTAAAAATAATAATATATATAATAATGTAAAGATGGCGTAAATATACATTAATATTAAAATGTAACGCAAAATCAAAAGAAACCTACAATCAAACATTCATATGTAAGTTCTCAATAATATACCATATACCAAAGAGCCAACTTATATTAGTGAAGATTTTAAAAACAATAAATAACAAACGAATAGTTATATTGGTGAAAATAATCGTTTATTATCCACTGTTGAGGCTTTTCTATTCTCAAAATTAGCATATTATCTGAGCGGTTTCGAAATTTGATGTCGGATAAAAATTTATGACGCGAAAGGGTGATGTGATAGTCTTAAATAAAAATGATTGTTGAAATTAATTGACTTATAGTTTTGTATATTTATTATTAACGTATCGAATGTAATGTTTTCATTAATGTTTAAGGGTTTTTCTTTATCTCAATATTTATAGGTATTAAAGAAATAGAAATGAGATATATATGATGCGAATGAAATTTTTTTTTTATATATTTTGATTCAAGTTATTTTATTACGCCTACCGCCTTTTTGTAATATTTATGGCTGGTATAATTTAAGGTGGAATTAAATTATCATTTAATTAAATTAAAATATCTGTGAAAAGTATAATAAATTATAATTTATTTGAACCGAAATTAAGGACAATTAATAAAAATATCGTATTTTTGTAAATAATAAAAGAAAAGTCAACTTTTACGAATTTATTAACAGTTTGTCTTTAATAAAACTATTGTATTAGATGGATATTTTTGAAATTGTTGATGAAAATAAAGAGCTTAATAAAATTTTAAATGATATTAATGAAAAATAAATCAGGCTTTGTCCTTCTTAATGAAACATTCAATATATATGTTTATGAAAATATATCGCGAAACTTAAATTTGAAGCATGAAAATAGTGTAAATTTTTTTTCATTTTCATTATTTCGGAATAATAATACTCTGTTACTGTAAAAGCTTTCGTAATTGTAGCTAAATAAGTAGTTTACATGATTCAACATCGGAGATTTTTTATTTAAATATATATAGAATATTAAATTA
Organism: Napeogenes sylphis; assembly: GCA_959347405.1. Classification (NCBI taxonomy): domain Eukaryota; kingdom Metazoa; phylum Arthropoda; class Insecta; order Lepidoptera; family Nymphalidae; genus Napeogenes; species Napeogenes sylphis. Next base: position 28,893,091 of record OY365784.1, read on the forward strand.
TATTGTATTCACAGATAGTCCCGGGCGGCGGCCGCTGGGGTGCTCCGCAAGCCGCCGGCCTGCTTGACACTTGGTTTCAGATGCAGGTTAGTGATACACAGACATACACACAAGGATCATAAAAGCACTCTACATGAACCATATTATATAATGAGCCATACTGAATCAATGTTTAAGGCTTCGATTATCTTTTGTCGGTAAAATATAAGGTTAAGTTAAATGTTGAATGCTTGATTTATCTCGTCGCTTTTCTTTCTGAATTTTCTAAATCTCGATTAATTTATTACATTATAATAATAATAATATCAGGACAAATTACACACATTGATCTAACCCCTAAGTAAGCAAATTATTTGCTTGTGTTAAGGGTGTTAGACAACGATACAAATACATAGAAATACACATATAAATACTGAGAATATAAAATTAAGCTCATACATTGCCCTGTGTTAAGAACTTAGCTTCAGTTTTTAATACAATATTTTGGGACATTACAAATGAATTTTTATTGTTAACTTATTACTAGCATTTATAAAGAAAATAATGATGCTTATGTATCTTATTTCCTATACATTAGTGAGATCATGATTATAATTAGATAGATCAATAACAGACAGCTATTAAGCACATTTATTGATAAATAACATATTATCAGCAGAGTTTTGGTATGTTTGTATACTAATAAAACATTTAATGAATCCAAGGAATGCCAAACGTGTCGATGATCTGACATGTGCGTTCAGAATTAAAATGACACTATTGAATAAATTGTCAAACTTCATAAAATTGTACTTCATTTAATTTGAACCTTATATCATAGTGATAAAATGAATGTTAAGGTTCTTAGAGGTAGTATAATATATAGGTTTGTGGCGTGTAGCTATTTGTAAGCCCGGTGCAGTTATGACATAGTCACGTATGGACCGACATATCTATATTTATGGGTTTAGTCACGTCTGGGATTAAATTTAAACATATATTTATTAAAGTTTCAATTTCTTTGTAATATAAATTGCTTAAAATTTAATTAAATAATACCCTATAATATAGGTGATGATGTTTCAACGATTCTGAGTGTCATTATACGGGTATATCTATTTTGTTGTAATAACTTACTATAAAAGTTAATTTAATAACAATTAGTTTACCATTTAAAAGTTATAGCAGTCCTTGACCTCAGGCTAACATTGATACATGAAGTTGACCTAAATACTAGATATGTCATTAATTTGGAATTCTGTAAATGGATCAAAGCTGTTTTGGAAATAATACTCACAAAGAATTGTATATATAGTTTCATCTTGCTCCACTTTTCCCATATAGAAAAGATTTTATCTGGCGATGAAAGCAGCCTCTTTAGAAATACCAGACTGAAAACTTTATTGATTTTCTTTAATAATACTCCGTCGTGATTGTAAATAACACCTTTCTTTTTATCGTATGTAATCTTCTATTGGAATGCATTTAAAAAATATAAAGCGGACCACTTCTTTAAATTATGAATGATTTAAAATAAAATGAATACATTTATATATATATGAGATTATCTAGAAACATATATAGCCATGCTATGCTAATTTAAATTTTAAATAAATATAGAATGAAAAAGTAATCGACGCGGTTAGTTCGAACCCGCAACTTCTGGGAAATTCTTCCATCGCTCTAAAAATTGAGCTCCCGTGTATCGGTCAAATCCCTGCATTGTCGGCTTATTTTCGTATTATATTTATTTAAACCTTTATAAATGTTTGTTATTCATTACTGATATATATAAAATAACATCTAAACGACATTATAATTGTCTTCTGTCATTCAATCGGTACTTCAATTACATGGTTCTAATTTTCCAGTTGAAATACAATCGATTAGGTTAATATTGTTATTGGGGCGAATATGGGATAGATTGGTGTATCGTAACAATTTACACGGTACATAAAGTGAGCACAGCATTGTCGCTGACCAGTCACCGTGTCACTGTCACGCATGGGAATTATTATCAGACACTGGGGTAAGAAATGCTTTCAAATAAGAATAATTAATTATAATAATAATATCAGCATAAATTACATAAATTGGTCTAATCCCTAAGCAAGCAAATTATTTGCTAAGGGTATTAGACAACGATACAAATATATAAAAATTCAAATTACATAATATATTTTTTTGTTTTATTATTATTATTATTTTTTGTAATTAATTTATCTGGATGTACAATAAAGAATAATAATTATTATAATTATTATAGATACCGAGAAATTAGGCGTCTGCGCTAACCATTCGACCAACGGGGCGGTTATTTATTTAACTATAATTTTAAATAATACAAAATGGTAACTATGTCAGGAAATACGGATTGATTTTATGATTTATTTTATTTAAACTATTGCATTCAACCGCAACAAATAATTTATTTCCCGATATATAAATGCCGATGTGTAGTTTAAAGAAGGCCTTGTACGTAAATGCGGTTGCCGTGATCACTTTCTGTTATCAACACGCAAGGGGTGCGCACACGCATGAGTGACGCCCGATCAACAATTTTTTTTGAATCTGATTGCATTAGACTTGTAATTGCTAAATCAAAATAAAGTAATGGATATCATATAAAAACTTGTATCTTTTTTTATAAATTACTCGTCTTTATTGTATTCGCTCTTAGACCTGAATTACATTCTCAGATTTAAACATTTACTCACCAGTGTATCCTTTGGTTCTATAACTATTTTCTAGCAAAATGCCGATTCTTAATAGTTTTAAAGATACCACCCTACAAACGTCTAAAGTATAAAAAACATCTGTTTTTAGTGTGTTAATAAGTACGAATTATATATAGAATATTATGATTAAAAATATATCTGAACTTTAAATTTATTAGGTCCGTTTGTAGCTAGCATAAAGTCGATACTTAGTAGGTTATCTAGAATACGAAACTTTTTGTATTGTTATAACAATATTATGTTCTAAAATATTTTATTTTTAACATATTTAGACTATTGTTACTGAGATGAGTTGACAAGTAACTTTGTAATAATTTGGTAACCAAATTGAAGTTCATCGATTTTTATTCATGTATACAATAAACGTTTATTTTTAAATATATTTCTCATATTTTCAGTGAAATTTTATAACAAAATATCCTCTTATGGCTATAATAATTTAACATTAATTAAATAAATTGCATTATTAGCTTTGCAATAATATAATTAGATTGTTTTTTTTATATATGTATTCTTATTCTTTTCAGGTACACATCGCCAGTGTACTTTTTCACGTTAAATATTTTTTCTTATATTTTATTAACAATTTGAGATATTATCATGCTAAACATAGGGAGTGTGTTAGTAGGTATCTTAAAACTATGAGTTTTTGAGTTTTACACAGTTTATATTTTTTTAATATAAACATATGTAATATATATATTTTATTTAATAAAGGTTAAACCTGCAACAATAGTATTCAAATTTAAAATCCATCTAAATTATTGATTTATATCTGAAATGACAATGACAGCTCACTTTCTTTAAACCGTATTCCTTATATGGTAAGTGTTATTTTGTTTTGGCTATAATTCGATCGTGAACATTTCCCGGTTGAGTTGCGTGTACCATAATATTAAACACACCATTAATGTTGCGCACCATTAGTGATACGCACTATGACATACACATTTGTTTAAGTTCTTATCACCATTCCTTTTTTACTATTTATTATAATTTAAAATAATTAGACAAAAAGTTACTTATAACTTTGTATAAAAATACAAAGTTATTAGTAACTTCTGGTCTGTCTGCTTGACGCACATTTTACATTCTGTTATGCTTGGACTTGGTTTAAAACTTGAAAAATTTGAAACTTTAAAAGTTATTATTTTTTTATATTTTCTTATTAATTCCTTGCAAGGATTTTAAAATGGTCCCCTTTTTTTTCTTATTGTTTATTTTAATATAGGCATGAACAGAGGAATAAAAAATATAAAACGTTAGAGAACTTGTCGTTTTTAAAAATTTCTTGAAATTTCTTGAAATAGAAAAAAAAAATGTCTAAAAATTTTATGGTAATTGCAATTTATATTGACCTTTGTACGAATTTCATCAACACCCCCCAGATGTATTAAAAAAATTCAACAATATGTAAATAATATATTTAAAATAACAACGCACCAAAACAGACAATTTTATTATTATAATGATATCAATGTCGAATAATTGTTTATCCCATAGCCATTAGCCTAACACACTCCAATGATTTTACTTAGTTGCGTAAGCGCATACGTAAATGAGATTCATATAAGGAAGAGGGCCGACAAGAGGGGAAGGGGGGTAATAGTGACAGGATTCACGGTCCAACTATCGAATACAATGATCGCGTTCAATACGCGATCGATTATGGGTTTACATGTATATGTTTCATTATTTGTTACATTGGGTACCAATAGCTGGACGAGCACAAATAGAACTATTATATGTTATTTAATTTAATTACTATCTGTATCTTTATTAAATTATTTGAAAAAAGAATTTACACATGCCTAGTTTGAATTTACCTTACTTGTAAAGTAAACAGTTGAAGATTGGGGATGATTGTTAGACAAGTAGTTCAAAAAAAAATAGAGTGCTTGAAAAATTGTGTCCCAAATAGCAAGTCTGTACTGAGATGATGTATGAAAGAAGAGTGTGAAAATTTTTCACCTTACTATTCCAGTTAATTGTAATAATGGTAGGTATGTATGCCTTGTTTGATGATAACATATTTTAAATGGTCTTAATGTTGGAAATATGTTCAAAATGAATGAACTAAATGAATGAACCAAGAAAAAGATATTTTCGGATCTATAAATAATTAAGTTACAACATTCGGTATATTGTATGAACTTAAATTATTATCTCAAATAAATAAAAGAGGATACATCGAATTTATAGAATCGAATAAAAACGTAGGCCAACAATAACTTGATTGTATTTACCACAAGACTAGGTTTCGAGCAAATCGATACAAAACTGCACTAACAAAATATTAATATAATATAATATATTATTATATAATATATTACTATATTATATTAATATATATTAATATTATACGTACTTCATTGATAATAATAAAATCCGCGAACGTATATCAGTTAGGGTGTTTAAATAACATATTTGTTTCCATACACTTATGTGTGTCGTTGGAAACTTATCATATCAGTAAGTAAACTAAAAGAAATTCTTTACTAAAGATATATAGGTATAGTCACTTTTGTAAGTATTTGATTACTTAACTGTAATATTGTAACTTGTACAAAATATTAGAAGTAACATTGATATTTTATAATATATTATTTAATTGTAAAGTTGCTTTATTACTAGTATATATTTTCTGGAATCATATATGTTTTCAATATTTTAAAGTAAAGAATACATTTTACAATAACTTTAATAACCTAATTATGCTCTAATTATTAAAAAATAACCTTAGACTAAATCTAATAGTTCGTCAGTTCGTTTTGTTAGTTTTTTGTATTAACGGGTGCTTGTCTCCAATAAGAAGATCTTAATTATAAACAAAAAGGTAAATTATGATTTGAGTCAAACGACAAAAACTAAAATATAATGTACCCTATTTATTTCTTCATGTAGTTTAAATGTCCACTAACAAGATAGTAACTCCATTTTTGTAGGTAACTCATAAATACACATTTTTTAGTGAATAATGAGTCATTTATGCTCATTATCTTTTATTATCTCATCAGAGGTCCGTGGTACTTTGTTGAAAGTATAATTTTAAATAATATTAGAATGAAATATGATACGGAAAGAAACAATAACATTTTATAAAAAGATACTGACGGTTGTATCGACATCGACTCGAAATTTTGTTACGATTTGTTATACCTGCAAAGCTTACCTTAATAATAATAATGTTCATAAATGTATTTAATATATTATGGTGCGAGGTAACAAACATTTTAATAAATTTAATAAATTGATGTTAGTAGTGCTAGTTAGTACCAGACATCCAACGTGAGTAGTGTGGGCTCTACATAAGAGAAGGAACCAAATTCTCGTCCATGTTGTTGTCATTCTAAAATGGCGTCTTCAGGTAATTATTTGGTGTTCTTCTTCTCTATTTAGTCCCATCAAAGCTCATTTCCTCATAACTTTGTCATTCATCAAAGCAGGTAGTTCTTTTTATAAATGTTTAAAGTCATGTTCATCAGAGATGCTCTATTGTGAACTTGTGAATTTTTTTTTTTGATAAACTCTTCTTACCAAAAAATAAAAAAGCCTAACATACATGTCTTCATTTTATTATAGTAATCATATCTAAAGTAATATATTATTAATGTGAAGGTTTGTTTTTTAAAGGGTAAATAGACCAATCGTAATGTTTTTTTGTATTGAGGCGGTAAAGAAGTCGAAAAGTTGCTGTTTATTACAAAAATATGTAATTCCTTAATTTATTTTTCAAAGTGACGTGAAGCTTTTGTTAAATGTATATTCAAGAAGAAAAATCGAGTCTCATTTATTAATCCAGTTTATTTCCTTAGTAATAACTATAGCATGATAAATAAAAATAAAAAGATTATTACATTGTCAACAATTAACATTAGTCAAGTTTTCAATTAATTAATACAATAATTTAGAAATTATCTTTGATTGTAAAAGTCACCCGTAAACCACTTTATCGCTATAAATTAATTATATAGGAATCAGTAGCAGTGGCTAAATACAAATTAACGTGGCCAGTACAAAATCTGCCGAGCCAAGACTATCTAGGTTAGGGCGTCTCGACCCCAAATCTCTGGTAGAGCGGTGTGCGAGCGAGATGGCGCTAGCTGACCTAGAGTAGCAGGTTGGGAATCCGGAAGGTATGAAGAAACCAGTTCCACAGTGCATTTTTCCATTCAATGGAAAGCTCTGCCCGTACTTCGCGGACTGTTTGGACGATTTTTTTTGACAATTTATTGTTTTCGCTTCAGATTTATACACAGTCATACTTTACCTTCGAATTTATTAACATTGAGAACCTTTTTTATATCTTACTACATTTATGTATTAAGTATATAAATATATAATCATTCAAATAAATGTAAGTTCTGTTATTTATTTAAAATGGATATATCATTACTTTAACAATTAAATAATATTGTACAAGTTAAATACAAAATGGCACAAATAATGCGACTAATTTATATGTGAATGTAGTTTCTAACCTCATTCGATAGCTTTAATTAAGTCAACGGGCAAGTCATATGAGCCCTGAAACTTTCAATTAACCTATTTTAAAAGTACTCTACTTTTCATATAAAGACTATAATTAACAACGTATAAACTCTATATATTGTTATCCATGATCTACTTACTATTAAAATTATTATTATTTACTTATTAAATGTTTCAATGTTTCACTGGTAATGCTTTTAAATCCATTACCGCAAACTCGCTCACATGACTGTTGTCATCTAAAGGGCTGTACCATTAGTGGGGCATCGCCAACGGTTGCTTTCTACCCTGCGGCCACACACATTCCGACTGTGTGTGGCCAGTGGCATATAGTATATACTGCGGGAATCAATTCTAGATAGCTTCTTATATACTGTTACTGCTAAATCTAAGCACGTAAGCCCTTTTGGTAATGCATAATGAATTTTGTAATATTAACATCAAAGTTCATATAAACAGAAACTTAAGGTCACCATTGTTAAACTTATTTATATTGTTAAAACTACTTTATTTAATGTAATTAATATGTATTTGTGTATAAGGTTTTATTGTTATTGAAAAATTGTTGAATTAAACTGTTTTTGGACTTAAAATTACCGATGCTTCCTTTCTTGTCCCCGTTTAACATGACATGGAGGTTATGCCTTAGCTTTATTTGCGTTGGTTATCTTTTATTGACACATTCAACCAACTTATCGGTCGACAAGTCTAAAAAATGCGACAGAGTACCTCAACTGCGTTAAAGTCAAATAAGTATAATTTTATTTTTATATAAGGATTACGTTCAGTGTTACCATCGATCAACAGATACTTTATTACTGTGTGGCAATCAAAAGGACAATTAACGATTCCGCATAAGGTGTTGAGTGATTCTGTTAACATCGTTACTTCTTAATGACAAAACACAGTGACTTACGCCAGCTGTATTAATAGCATAAGTGGTATTGAGATTTGAGTAAAGATAATAAAGTCTGTTCTAGCTCTTACGTTACCTTTACCCTTTATGCCTCTTTAAGTTTTGTTGAACACAACGCACCGTTACAAGGCGGTGGGGACCGGGGCGGGGCGGGGCACCTGCGCGCGCGCCGACGAAAGTGATCGGCGTTGCAGACTACGCAATATACAGAAAAGACAACGCCAATTATTGTTAAACAGCCATAATTAAGAAGCAATAGACGATAGTCTGTTAAAATATAATAATTATTCCATTTTCAATCACTTAACTATTAGTTGGATAAACATTTTTGATCTTAAGTTTAGTTGATTATTTTTTTCATTAATTTCAATTGAGTGTAGATGAGATGGAGGTAATTGAAATAGTCTTGATCCTTATAGTTTACTGGAGTCTCTCTTAGTTATGTGACTCTACGTCGGCCTGTTGAATGTTGGTCAGGCGGACTGCGGAACAAGACAGGTTAACGTGCCCGATAAACACACCATCGTAATGCCATTCAAGTCTTTTAAAGCATAATAAATAATTTAAGCGACCGATACGGACGCTTTGTCTTCTCGTACGTCTAACATTGTGCAATTCCGGACCCACTAGCCTAAGTGTCAGGTGCGATACTGTGGATATATGATGACGGTTAAATACCTTTTTGTTTACTTTTTTAATGTGAAAGTTTTCACATACTTTTAGAATACTTTTTGAATATTTTCTTTTGTTTTATTTTATTATGAATTATGTTATCTTAGAACGTGAACTGCATTTTTAGAAATCATTATCTTTTTTATCGTATAATGATATATAAATAACTTTTGGATTTTTTTTTGCTCTACATAGATTTCTAGATTCTAGATATATTGGTGATCTTTATTAAATAATAATGAAAACAGGATTTTAGACAATGAATTAGACACAAAATGAAACTGATTAAAATAATTACGAAATGTATCTTAACTTGAATGGCTTATGAAATCGTGGACTCATAATGTGTATAATTTTCATTTATTTACTTACGGGATGTGTAATAATATATTTATATAATACTTATTCCTAATATCCGACTCGTTTAACACAGTTTCTTAAGTGAACGAGCCAGTCGAGATTAGCATAAAATTCAAGTAAATTACTGGTTTATGTTTCCCCGCAATGTAGTCACTAATAGCATATTGTACCATAAGGGTCAATGGATTCGTAAGCATAAAAAAGAATCTGTGTTTTTATATTGGGTAATAAAGCGTCCCGTTAGGTAGGGCTTGTGATAAACTCAGCACAAGCAGATCTGTCGTGACAATGGTTGGAATTTAGTAGTCGTCGGTAGAGCTGCGCAGTCGCCGCTCGGTCCTAATGCCGGTTCAAACATTCTAATGTATGACGTAATGCCTGAACTGGATTTGCACTCGTCTCTCTGATACTATATGTTAATCGCCTTTCGGACAATCTAAACTAATGGATATTAATTCATTTTTTTTTATGATTTATATTTAATATGATCTAATTCATAAATAAGTTATTTTTAAACATAATAATATTATTATCATATTGTAACTATTCTTGTTTAATGTAGAGTATGGAAATCTTTTCTTTTTCGATAAATATAAATTTCCGACAAGTTTAGTTTTAACAACTGCTAAGTTAATTATGTACTTATAAATATATACTTATACTAATTATATTCAAATCAATACTATTATCTATAAGTCAATGGTTATTAATATGACCTTTTAACTAATTTTATTCGTATTAGAAATTATTATTTGCTTTTTATTTCTTAAGTATCGTCGATTCGCCCACACGTTCATAAAAATACTTCGAATAAGAATCACTAATAGAAATATGTTGATATGTAAATTAAGATTTGTATATGTTAATCTCGAGTTACGAATTTTCCGATGTAAATCGAGTTTATATTTATTGTGGGTAATATTAACCTTATATACTGTTACCGACTTGTTAATGAGCTGCATATATATATAAAACATATATGTACAAATACTATTTTTAAATAAGATTGACCATAGTTTATTTTATGACATGCCCCTTCAATATATATATATTATATAGTTAACAATAAAATATTTGCTGTAATTATAGATATCCATCTCAATGAACTCTATAAAACTATACACAGAACTAACAAGCGTATAATGACGTTGATTAAGCATTCAAGTTATTTTATATCCATTGATGCATTAAAAGCGGTTTTAATTCCATCTCTTCATATAACACATCCGTGGATGGTTTTCATAGCCAAAGTGGCTTCATTATTGCGACATCGCAGTGAACAGACTGCTTGGCGCGCCACTTTTTTTATTTTAAATAAATCTATTTTTTTCTTAACGAATGTCAGATGACTGTAGGCGGTTGAGGCGGAAATGAGTAGCTTTCTTTTTTATGGCTTCCGAGAATGTAAAGATTCATAATTAAAGTTTTTAAATAATACTTTTCCTATAAATACCTTAGTATATATGTGTTAAAGCTAGATTTCTCCAAGTATATGTGACGTTAATTTATTCGTAGCATCAGTAAAAAAAATATATTAGATACGCATTCTTATAATACTTAACATTCATAACTACAGATGTTTCTTTCTAACAGCTTCCAAAATAAAAATATTCGATAAATATATGATATTCATATATTAGTTACGGTTGACAAAAAAAAACATTTTAATGTTATAATATTTTATGTAAAAATATTTTTGATGATGAGTCACATTACTCCACAAATTAGGCAATGTCTAATATTAGTTTAATTTAATACATACTCGCAATATATTATACTAGAATGAGTCATATATGAGGAGCTAATTTTCACAATTCATTTTACAATAAAAAATTATCACTATTCTTGAATAAGATTATAGAAATTACCATAAATTATATCATCAAGATTTTATAACATGATACAATAATATGGTATACTATTATAATAATTATCGTAAATAAAATCTCTTGTTTGACTTACTTTGTCGAGCTAAAATACCAGCCTGAAGGTGATATTGGCGGTATATATACTCCTTGGTCATAGCCTGCGCCGAGAACATAGCTCTACTGCGCTGCAGCATGTCGCTTTTTGGACCCCAAGTGGGATCCAATAACATGAACGAACGCAATTTCTTTCTTATCAAAGCTATTATCAATTTCACAATTATAACAACACATATAAAAGCAGTAAAAATCAAAAGTGCATAGGTAGCGTAAATATAATTGTTCGGATTCGTTAAATGGTTATAAGCTTGGTTGTAAAAAGCATACATCAAAAAGAATAGACAAAAAAACCAGGAAACTTTTATGAAATTATTTGTCTGAAAACCTAACATGAAGTGGATGTCTTCTGAAAATCTGTGCATTCCGTACCAATAAATAAATACAAAACACTCTAACGTGGCGATAAAAGTAGCTATCAAAGTTATATACCGTCTAAACGTATGTGCTATTATATTGACCCCTTGGTTACTTAAAAAGGGTATTGTAAAAACGAATATAAAGAGAACGCAACAAAACACTGTTAAACCTGGATACTTAGATATTCTGGAGGATCTCTTGAACACCAACTCAAGCAAATTATAAAATATTATTACACTGGAACCAATTCCCAAAACAACGTTACAACTAAATATTAGTATTAGATAAAATAATTTGTTGTCATATTCGAATATAAATCTTGGTATTTTTTCGAATGTCAGTGAGATATTCAACCTCATGAGGCTTCCAGCCAGGGTTCCGTACTTCAAAGCATATGGACATGTCATCATAGCAGTTGTAAAAACGGAAACGATTGTGAAGATTGTGCATATTACTACCGTTATCACAGTATCAGAGAAGCAGGGCGACCGGAAGGATGATCTCGCTGCTAAATTAACGGTGATCCCGGATCCAATACTCAAATTAAACACAACTTGCTGTATAAGGCTTGAAAGTCGAAATTTATTCACAAATGTCGAAAAATCGATGTCTATGGCTTCCTCATACTCAATAACTATTCCTTTTTGCCGCATGGAACCCATCATGAGTGTGGTAAGTGCGAACATCGGGTAACCGACTAGCACACTTATAATCAACTTAAGTGATTTAGATCTTTTGAAGCAACATAGAAACATACATAAGCAGATTAATCCTGAGGCTAGACATACTCTCCATGCTACGAAAAAGTTACCCATTATATCAGTACGCACTAGATTTCGTCGCCAGTACTGGTATTCGGGAAAAGTTTGATATAGACTGTCGCAGTAGGCAAATAAATTTTCATTCTTCACACAGTCAAGGTTAACTGTGTAGTTAGTACTAAGACTGTTGCAATATTTAGTGCTCCAAGAACCGCACGTGTAGAATGGAATGGGATTTTCAAAACTTATTAAGAGATAATGTAATAAAAATGAAGTAACAGTGTGATTATAAATCAGTATAAACATTTGCCAAATTACTAGTATATATCCCACGTAAGATAAACATGGTCGAATCTTCCAAGCATCGATACAGTCTCTTGCTGTAAACTGACCAACTACACATTCCATATAAAGTAGAGGTATTCCCATGATAACATAAAATATAATAAGAAATATTGTGAAGCCCAACGCACCTTGCGAAAGCGCGTTGGTTGGTATGGTATTGATGTTCGATATTCCAAGAACTTGACATATGTAGACCATGATAAAGGTTTTTCTCGATCCCCAAATATTTTGTTGCTCCATTATAAGCACTTTAATTGTAAAAAATATCACAACCAACTAGATAATTAAAAATAAATGTAAAAATATTTAGGTTGGTAACACTAACACGGATACTCTTTTGAAAAATCTCATATCTAGATATTAATTATATTTTTTATAATTGCAACAAAAATAGAAAAGCTGCTTGATTGACTGATATATCAAAGCCAAGCCTTAGCCACTGGTTCTAGGAATATTATGTTTGGAGAAAGCATTATTAGGGTTAGAACTAACAAGATATTTTTTTCTTATTCCTATTTATCTTATTCGTAATAAGTGGTCTTATAAAATGATAGTCTTTTAATAAAAGCAATAAGAAATATATTACTAGCCTAACCACTTGGTGATATACTTTGATATTATCTAAGTAAAAAAAATAAAATGTTTTCATAATTTAACAATTTAACCCGATACGCTGACAGTAAGAGGGAAAAATTTTTTTTAGAGACGGCTCCCCCATAAAAATATCGTATAGGTAAGTATCGCGGGGGCTTCCTACACATATAAATAACGGATACAACGTACACCCAGACTAGGAACAACAATCTGATGATCACACAAAGAAGTGTTTGGCTTTCACAACCTTTGGCTCAGCAGTCAGGGTCACTAAATCCGGCATCAACAAGTCATCATTATAGCTTTAAAAGTAATATATTGAGTTTTGTTGTGTTATTTGAACTATTAGACACCGAAAGACAGTTCAAGACTAAAAAAAACCTCGCTTTGACATCCACCGATTACTACGCAGTACGCTATCATTTTTCACTATGATGATGGTGTCAAGTCTAGTGTATAAATTCAATTAATATCTGTCAGTACACTTTAGAGAGATTATTAAGTATTCCAAGAATAAACAAGTAAACAGAAGCCTGTTTACGATTAAGTAATTAGACCATATTGCAAAGAGGGAATAATTTTTATTGATATAGTGCAAGTTTAACGAACTAACTAGTATCATTTAATTTATTATTAGCTATACATGACATCTTCCTGTTTGTTATTTGGAATAAGTTCAGACTTGCTGGAAGATTTAGCTGCCTTCGAATTGCCCAAACTCATAATTCTGTAATTATAATTTAGAAACAAAACAAAGAATTAATTCTTATATACCATAAAACTCATCATGTATTATACTGAAGGAATATTGATGTAATTAAAATATTTTTTTCACGTATTCCAAATGATTTTATTTAATTCCAAACTATGGAATTATTCGTAGCAATGAATAAAGTGCACAAAAAAAACAAAATTGTAAATTGCAGTCAAAATTTTACTTAATTTATTTTTAAGTACCGTTCTTCGTATAAGTAAGACTGAAAGATTCAATAATGATTCCATATATAAGAGGTTTAATTAGAAAATGATATAAGTTACTGGTGGGGAAAAGTCGCAGCAAGTTTATAAGCAAGCAGACAGAGCAAGAGCAGGTGTCTGCTAGATAATGAAATTGCATTTGATAAACGGTTCGCAGTTTCACTTTATACGTTTAGATACTACCTGGACCCGTTCTTGTTATGTTCTACAAGGCTTTCTTGTTTCACACTCGTCTTATCGGGTGATCTAACTCTTATAACTATAACACGCTTCATTTAATCCTGGAGATGCTTTTTTGTAACCAATCATAATCGTATTTTACTGGTAAATTCTGTGGCAATCACCAAATTCTCGTTTCATAACCTATAATATGACACGAGGGAAATGCAAAGTAATTTGTAAAGTGGACGATGTTTGCTATCAACGAAAAATATGCATCTTTTATTTACTTAAGCTTGTTTATCAGTGTATTATCTAATCGTCATTTCTGCAATGTGCCGTAAACTGAAAGATAAAGTAAAAAAGTGTACTATTTTGCGAACCCCACCTTTATTTGTTGACCCACATTTGACTTCAATGTAATTATTATTTGGGAACAATTACGTAAACCAGCCATTTTGTAACCAGATTTTTTTAATGTAAAAATCATAAATATTGTTATAGGCTACACACATATTATAGTACATGAAAATACTATTACATGAAAACTATTTTATTATAATAGATTTTAATTCTGGTTTAACACAAAAATACTTAAACTGTCTTTACATTAACTTATTGTAGTTTTTATGTAAACAAAACTGTTTAAAAACTTAATGAATTAAAAAAAAAACAATTTAAAATCACTCGGAAAGTGTAAAAATTTTGAATTTAATGCAATTTTTATCTCTTTATCACCAACTAATACGAGAGCGATACGGGACATCTTTGATAAACTCATATTATATGTACCTACATCCGAATGGTTTATTGAACGATTAAAATATCATTTACAAATTGTATAATAATACGATTTGTAAATAAAGTTTTCATCGTTCACAATTATTATCAATTCAAGAATTTGTCTTCATTTATGATTTTAATTTTGTTTAATATATTAATGGTATTTTCCTCATTTTATACATTACAATTTTCATATATTTCTCGTCACTTTTTATATATAATGTGGTGAATGATAAAATATTTGTAGATAATGTCAGCACTGAATCATGTCTTTTTCTGTAATTAAAAATAATTTTCAGTTTGTTTATAACAATATCTATAACATTTGCATATTTTTATTGCCAACAATGAAACTTACATACATTTCAGATTCAAATTAACATCAAACGATAATATAAAACCAACTCCCATTACTGTAACAAATAATTGAGATAAAAATAAAAAATATTAAAAAGAGCTTTGAGCTCAACTAACTCAAATAAAATATTTCTTTTTAGATGGTAGTATTCTCAAAGAATAAAAAGATATTACAAACGTTCTTATTATGGTAGAACTTAGAAATGTAATTTCATAATATAATATAAATTAGTAAAATAAATGTGGTAAAAAACAACAATCCCTATATTTTTTCATTGCTTTTAAAATAACCTTTTCTAATAGTGTTATCAGCATGTAATTGTATATATATTTTGTGTATATTGTATTTTAGTAAAATAATTATCAATATTTTATTACTTTTATCAATGTTTCCTTTAGCTATCTACATCAAATAAAAATGTTTAACTATTGCTTATAGAATGTTATTCACAGGTTAAGTTACTTATGTACGTTGGCCACTCAGAAAGTTTTGCGAAAAAAGTTTTTATGCATCGAACACATCAAATAATTT
The DNA here is from genome assembly GCA_959347405.1 of Napeogenes sylphis. Taxonomy (NCBI): domain Eukaryota; kingdom Metazoa; phylum Arthropoda; class Insecta; order Lepidoptera; family Nymphalidae; genus Napeogenes; species Napeogenes sylphis. The sequence goes on from OY365784.1 coordinate 28,909,098, forward strand.
ATAACAAAAATTATTATTTAAAAATGCATAATATATTTTTTCGAATGTTAATATCCCTCTTTTTACCAGCACTATGAAACTTTTATGTGGCATAAAACTTACAACTTTACAACCTTCTAATTTACAACTCCTAGTCCAACTTGAAACTGAATCGATTAATCGATTGTAATTAGCTTTTATGCATAAGGCGCCTTCTTAGACAACTGTATACCTCTAGTATGAGTTTAAGAACGGTTACTTAAATTTGAAGAACGAAGATAGAAGTAGTCGTCTTTTAACTACGAAAGAAATCTGGTGCAGTTACGGAAGAGGTGCTAGAAGTTAAAAATTTGAATAACCGGTAGATCATGTATGAGAAGATTCAGCATATTATGTAGGATTAGGAAGCGGTTATGATATTCCACAAAACCATCTTTATGTAAGGAGGTTTGATGATTTGATTGTGTCTGTTTCAAGCGAGTCAGGCACACGTTATAGCAAGAAATAATTGGTAAATTCAAATCAGATTCTTCCCACCGTGTTGTGTTTATAATTACGTAAAGGGTGAATCTTGGATTTATCAGTATCAGCAAGCTACGAAGACAAGTCAACCGTTTGGCTGTTTTTAAACGAAAAAAGATTTAGGAAAGTGAATAGATCGAGAATAAGTTTAAAAAAATTATGATATTTTTTTTATTGCAATTTTATAACAATTCCCTTTAGAACACAAGGTGACATTGCACATTGCAGAATGGTACAGTTTGAGAAGTTTTTGCTGCTGAGAACCAATACCTACTGCACACGGGATTCTGACACCTTCTGTTATGGCATGACAAACCGTCAGTTCCTGAATCCAGAATAGACTTCCGATTTAAAATGGTTCTTTATTCTTAAAACTGAAAACCAGTTCAGAGGATATAATTTTCATCACCAGAAGATGCGCTAACTGCGTTTGAGAAAGCCTTTAAGGAAGTACCTGTTGCAGATTGGAAAATGTACTTTGAAAATTGGTTAATAGACGATGCTTCTAAAGATTTTTTAAATGAAATTTTGTCCTATAGAAAAATTATTTATACCTTCTGCGTGTCCTAGTATATTCAGGCAAATTACGACAGTTTAAAACACATCTTGTAGTCTACACCCGCGTGCAGTAAATTTCAAGTAAATCTTGTGTGCAGCCGAAATTTCCTTGCAAGTTGTCCTGCTAAACATACAGACAGACAGGTTGTTCTTACTTTGTATAAGTTAATAGATTTGTTGCTAATATTTCAAATATTGTTAAATGCGGAATAAATAAATAGTTATTCAATTTACAATATCACACCAATTACATTTTTACTTACTTATTATTCAAACTGTAATTGTTTAATATTTGTCATCGTTACAGTTTAAAATTTTGTGAAATCGAAGCATGTTCTTCGCAAACGAAGTTATGGTGTTATCAGGTATATCTTAAACAAACATACCGGCTTGGACCACAGCGGCTTGCTATTGATTTTGACTGATTACAGGCCACAAGTGCCCGTTATTTTATCTATGTCTACAGTGAAGCATTCAAGGACAAATATAGGTCTTAGCATTTACACCTACAAAAATAGAACACGAAATATTATATTTCGAGGGGTCCAGGGCAATTTGGTCTGAGCGACATTTTATACATATTTGGAATTAGCGTTTTTTTTTCATGCCAAATACGAATATAACTCTAGAAAAATCCAAATACGAATATAAAAGCAAAAAAAATCTCTTATACCAACCAGCCTTGGAACCGTCGATATAGTTATCCTTCTTGAAATTAAACGATTCTAATAACCGTATTGTTAAATATAAACTATTTTTATATAGGTATAACAGTTGTGAAGAAATTTTTTTATATCTGTTTAAATTGTGGCATATTACAAAATAATATATATTAAATAACACTGACAAAATGACTAATGACAATGAAGTGAAATACCGAAAGCTTTAAACAGAATATCGAAATCGTGACCTGAGCGTAAAATGTTTAAAATAAGCTTTAAATAGAATTATTATAGTTTCATTTGCATTATTCGCTTATCTTGCCAACATTTCACTGACTATATGGCTGTCCCTCTCTGTTATTGGAGGCGTGATTCGCCATTACGAGCGGAATTACGCAGCGTAGCTCTGTAGAATATATCCGTCCTAGTCTCACATTGTAGCGACCCTTGACCTAATCGATTTAGTGAATGTGGCTAGTTGGTTATTTGAAGTGATTAGTAATTCAGAGTAGCGACTGGTAGCGGCCAGAGATTGCTAATGACAGGCACGAGACAACAAAAACGTGACATCTGCTCATGATTTTAGAATGACGTAAACTTTTAAATTAATCGAAAAAATATATATATTTTAAATCATTTTGATAATCATATCATCCTGGCCTAGTTTAAGATGCGTATCTGATTAGATATAGATTGTCAAGTAAAGCTAATTCCTGTTTAGCTTAAGGTTGTTGTAGGGAGAGTTTGATCCTATTTTGGATTCTTAAATTTTAGAAATTATATTAAACCGAAAAGACAAATCTGGATTAATTAGGAATATGAAACAAGTAAAGCTAATACAACATCTCACGGTTGATTATTTTTGACATCTGTCAGTAAACCAAGATATTTAAATTGAAATACATAAATGCTTAAAGTCTGAGCACCATACAGCTATAATACATAGAGTGGGGAAGCCAGCCTAAAATTTGTCCATCAAAAAAAAGAGAAAGCAAATGAGGCAACCCATCTGTCTCTCTTTCTTGCATGTGTGATTAGACAAACATAAGTATCGGTCCGTCATTTTGCCTCCTTTATTAACTGTCAGACACTGACACTCATTTTTTTTCGTTCTGTCTATACTGTTAGCAGTGTTGGCTATTACAGCGTCACCGGGGAAAACTCATAGGTCTGCGTATTGCTCCCCTATTTGATGTATAATAATTCTATGTTTGAAACACATAAATGCTTAAGGTCTGAGCACAGAACTTGTAAAAGTGAACGGAAGCACAGAATATAAATCACACGACAGACACGCATAGCTTATCTCATCATGCTTCCGCGTCCCAGCAGTTTAGATCTTAAGTTTTGATCGAAAAAGGTAAGGCAGAGTTGGTTTAACGAATCGCTAAGGATTTTAGGAACTAAATTAGAGTATGTATTTAAATAACTTATAGTTGTTTCAAAATATTAAGAGGTGTTAAAAAACAATCAGTTGAGACAGGTTTGAATGTTGCCTCACTAAGCCGATTTTGACCTCGAACCAATAACGAATTGACAATGCCAATAAGAGAAACATTATGTATTTATAAAAATATCGGTTATGAATTGCGAAACAAAACTATAGAGTTCGTGAGGAATTTAGTCTGGAACAGACTTTAACAAGAATCCGAAATATTTAATTAAATAGCAGTACCCACCAATCTCCAAACATATTTAACATAAATGTTTTATGATTCGATTCAAAGGTATTACAACTGGTCAATGCATGCAGATAATAAACATATTATACTTTTTATCGCTGCCTTTTAACAGGTAGCTACTTTTATGCTCCATAACAATGACAAACGGTTATTGCTAACATCACCGAGGAGACGATTTAAATCCATCATTTTCGTCATTCATAAATTCATAGGCAATGATATAACTAAACTGCTATAAAATACTGAGTGTTTAAATATATTTATACAGAATATTCCTAATACAACATTTTTTTAGGTACTTCAAATTCTTTATCTATAATAATATATCTTACCTTAAGAAATAAGACAACTATTAATGTCTGGTTTATATAACAATAAGGAAATATGGCCCATTGTGGATTCAATGAACGTTGACTTATCTTTGATGACAAATGAGTCAAACGTCTGAGTACCGTCAGGATAACAACGGTTCTGCAGGTTCATTCTCAATTCAAGATATTGTTATACATTGCGGTATTCATAGGATCATTTCTAAAAATTGTAAACTCGAACTGTCAATGTGCAGTGAAATAGCAATTTTCTCGACAGATATATTGTGAGTGTTAAAGGAGTTAAGCTGATTTAGATGTAACTGATAGAAGGAACTCGGAAGATGCTAATTTTGAATATAATTTCGTTTGTTTAATTTTCTCTACCTCTGGCATTAAGTCACTGGGTTGGCATTACCGAAATTCAAACATAGTTTTAAACAATTGAGATTTATTTGGGTAATATTTTCTTTTGTTGGTATTTTATATTTATAGAACAAGAAGAACCGTAGAGTTGTACTTTTTATTTTTACTTTTTTGTTCGTCAAAACATGTGTTGTGAAAAAAAAATCGCGATAAAGACCGTTCACTACCTGTTTTGCAAATTAAATTTGTTACCATATTATTTAAATGGGTTCCTTCATACATCAATGTACATCCATGCATTTGGAATTGGATATAAATTTCAACTGCAGTTTCGCAATTTTGATACGCATTTTGATACGCAAAAAAAATATGTTTTTCTCAATTCACGAAATGTGCGTTTTTTATTACTTTTATAATAATTTATTCATATGATCGGCTCTGCCAATACAACTATTTATTTAAATATTAGTAACTTGGACTAAACAATTGGAGGTAGACCTCCATTACCAGATATTTAAAAATTGAGTTAAAATATTTCAATCTTGATATAAACAGACATACTATATATAGTAAAAAAAAAAAAAAAAAAAAAGGTAGATTCAAGATCAAATATTCGTTAAGACTACTTAAATGCTTTTTATAATAGACCTGAAATAATATGAAGAGATCTCATGTGTCCAAACGAGATAGAAAGTAGCGGTGAGTAGAGCCTGGGGCTATGAATCTTCTGGACCGGCTGCACGCCTTCAGTCCGGGAGGTGTAACACCAATTCATCGGAATTATCTTCGTATGTTGGAATGTAATCATTTTCCTCCTATGTAATGCATCATATTTCACACGTAATATTTCAATGTGATATACATATTATCTATATAATGACCATCAACCAAATTAATTAATTTACTTCTGTTAGTACAATGTCGTAATACGTCATCTCTGCCCACATACGACCTATTACTCAAATTATTTAGCAAAAAAACTTATATGACATTCTCATTCTCTAGAACTTGATAGTCCATGAAATGGTCGTTTACAATAACGACCTATATATATTCAACTGTTTCTCATATTACAAATCATACATATTTTATAGAAATCTAAAATAATATATATTCCAATTTTCATTGCTTTTTATTTTATTAACACTTAAATTTAGGAGATAAAGTTATAAAAATCTAAATCTAAATACAAGTTATAATTATTGACATACTTCAAAAGCCTTAAATATTTAAAATAATTAATTCTATTTGTCATTATTATATAATCCTTTAATCTTTCAATCATTAGTAATGTATGACTCAAAAACAATCTGAGATAAATGTTTGTGGAACTGTAAAAGCCATAAAAGTATGGATCAATAGAACATTATCTTCCAATCAATCTCCCACCTGCTCCGTCTGGTAGTAAATCTTCATTATTGTCAGTTTTTTACAAATTTACTGTTACTCACCATTCACCATCAAATCGCCACGATTAAACCATTCCCTCTAGACGTTAATGGCGAATTGGAAGGCAATAAACTATCAAATTCAAAATACCTACTATAATTTTACAATTGTATATATGTTATGGATACTTTTATGTATAACTGTCTATTAATTATTTGATATACGATGAAGCGGTTAAAGAATGAATTTATAATGTAATAAATAGTATTAATTTATTGGAAGACTTTGTTTTTTATTGTCGTAAAGAAAATTATGTTTATTTATGTCGTTTAGCTTTTCTTGTTTTTGGGATCTGTATTCTAGTATATCTATACATATATGTGATTTTTTATACTAGATTAGTACTCCCATAGTATAATAGAAATCCTATACCAGCTAATATTACATATACAATTAAAGTTAATTGTCTATTACGCGTTTATTTACATAGGTATATATATACATAGGTATACCATTAGAAGGTCCTTGACATGGTATGTCAGTTAATAACAATAACTTATTTTTATCTGACAATAATGGTAGTAACGTCTATTATATAAGGCTCTCAGAAATGTAAGTTTTATTAATATTGTATTTAAGCCTGCGCCTTCGATAGTGTAAAAGATATCTTACCTTAAAATTGACATAAGAAATACACAAACAATTTGTATTATTTATATAGTAAGGCAAAATATCAAGAAAGTTCTTAGAAAGAATCAAAGAAAGTTATACAAACGTCTACCCCCCAATTCACCGTCAAGGAGATAAATTCCTAACATATTGAACATGTTACATAGTATCTATTGTAGCTTGTTGGTAGTGTATATTTAATCCATTAAGGGGATGAAAGTTTGATTAATGATAATTATTCAGAAGTTCCTTCTTAGTGCTCAATTACGTCCTATATTTCAAGTTTCTGAAGCTGCGCATTGGTATATCATTTATCTTTGCGTTTTTATTGTAAAGTAAAATAAAAAAATACATTTAGGTATTGTGGTATTTTCAGTAACATCGTTTATTTCAATAATTGCAGACGAAAGCTAGAATTATATATATATATACATATATATTTATATTCTAATGCGAAATATTTTGCAATAATATCATAAAATATCATTAAATTAAAACAACTTTCGCCATAAATAATATATTAACTAATTATTTATTACCCACTTTCGTCGCCGATGGCGTTAAAATAATTTAATAATATGGTAACAATTATTTAAATTTAACATAAATCAGTGACAATTGATTCTCCAACTAATCGATTATTTGAGATACCATGTTTATTTAGAATTTTCTCTTTGATCGATTTCCTCTCTCGATATCGAATCTGAAACGAGACATCGGGTTACTATCGATCAAACTGGTTACAAGACTGACTTGGAACGTCATTAAATGTGACCGAATAGGATTTGGACTGGTCTAAATAAGGAAGGCTTTGGCTAACTGCGGTAAAAGTTCTATTGCGCTAGGTCTTAGATTGTAGGCATTGTAGTTGACATGATCACGTTTGTGATTTCATAATATAATATATAAGTCAGGTTTACCAAATCACCTGAGATTCAATGAATGCTTCTAATAATGTTAACTGATTTAGTTTCATACACTCAAGGAATTCAAGAGTAAATCTGATCTAAGCTCTGTAATCATTTGAAAGATGTTTTAAAATCTATTTTACTAATTTTACCTAATTTAGTTTAATTAATTTATCAATAAATAAAGTAGTATATGTAAATAATCACAAAAGGAAAATCTTTGGAGAGGAGATATCCTTTTTAGCTGGAATATCATTCAGAAGATCTTTAAATTCCAAAATAGAATCTTATTTCTGACTTATAAAAAAATAATAGTCAAAGCATATTAAATTAGGCAAATTAACACTTATTAAATTAAGCAACCATTAATAAAAATATAATACTACTATTACTTAATGCAAATTAAGTAGAGTTAATAGTTGTATTATATTTATCTTTTGTTTTTTATGAATTAATGAAGAAAATCTTTCAATATCTTCAATTATAGAATTATAATTTATTTATTTATATACTAGACTATACATTAAGTATTTTAAATCACTATTTCGTACATTAAATATCGTATCTCTACAAAGAGATCTCTTAACCCATAAAAGTAAAACGAAAATCAATTAAAGAATGTGAGTAGGTATATTATTGTTAAAACATAACAGTATGAATGGATAACAGCAATGACAGAATAGATAAATTTCTAACAACTTTAAAAATACTTAATAACAATATTATAAATAAATATATAATAAAATTAATATGTAGACTCTTACATCTAAAGATGTCATATAGGTTCGACACAAAAAGGTCTTTTGGTGAAAGTTTTGTAGTTCGAAACGGCAATCAAATATTTTTATATTTGACTAGTTAATCAATATTCGAGACAAGTCCGGCAACCAATGAAAATATTTAATTTAAAACTAAGTATTTATGTTCAAATATATTTGTTATATAGAAGAAGAGGATTTATTGGCTTATAATCATTTGGTTTTAGGATTTATGGTACAACTACACCTCAGTTTGCAATAATAATAATAATACTGCTATAAGTGTTATATTACAAACAAAATACTTGATTATATTTGTAGTATCACGTAGTTATTGTATTCGTATTGTACACGTGTCTACACACAGTTTTATTATTTTTATTCAAACAAGAAGCGTCTGCACAAGATCGTCGCAGGAGAGTGGGCGGAGCGTTTTCTCGACCCAACAGTTATATCAATACGCTGACGAATATTGACGGTATTCACAATTATGCACGTATAGAGTTCATCATTCTCTATTACTTCTAAAATTGGCAGCTTGTTAAGATAAAGCTGTACAAAAACCAATCGATTTAAATTAAGGTATAACTATCATGGTATTACCTACACAAATATCTAGTGTGTTAATAAAATACTTAGATTACTTATAGAATACTTATAAATATTATGAAAAAAATACTATCAGTGTAGTATTACATTTGGAATTACTATTGTTGTTCGATTAAGTAATTGGTTTTTTGATATGCGGTGTCACGGTTAAATTATAATTAAGAATCTATTTCATTTCGTCATGATATGTAATAATATTTTACCTTCAACTATGTGGAACGAAATATAGATATTATTAGGTTAAATGAACTAAGCAAGAAATGCTCAAGGGTCACGTCCACATGTACCTACCAGAATCGATTTTTTTTCTTACTTACCTTATAATATTTATTAAGTATGATATCAATCAGTGTCCGATAATATTTTTATCTGAATAAGTACTGTTATAAAATGAATTAAAATTTCCCTTGATTTAAATTCACTATTTAAAAAAATATTTTCATTTTTTTAATATATACCGTCCCCTTGGTCGAGTGGTTAGCGCAGACGCCTGACGTGTCATGGCGCAATGGGGCTCGGGTTCGATTCCCGGTAGAGACAGGCATTTATGTGATGAGCATAGATGTCTGTTTCTGGGTTTGGTGGTTTATTAAATATATTCTCAGTATTTATATGTGTATTTCTATGTATTTGTATCGTTGTCTAACACCCTTAACAAAAGAAAATAATTTGCTTACTTAGGGGTTAGATCAATGTGTGTAATTTGTCCTGATATTATTATATTATTATTATTATTATACCTGTCATTGGCTGAAGCTACAACAAACCTTTCTACTTATATATTATTATGACATTATATGAATATTTAATATTTCATTTCCGAATAAAGAACAATACAAAAAATAGAAGAATACAGGAATAAAGAAGAACACAAAATATTTTCCATATATTTCAATAAATATTATCAAATAACTAAAAAGCATTTGGTACAATTAACAATGCAGTTCTAATAAGTAAATATTTATCTGTGAAAAGATCTCCAATTATTATACAAATTGTTTATATATCTCATACCAGTGATGACATCATGTCAGAATAATTCTGAACACAATATATGTTATATAGCTTGAAGTATTCCAAAATGATTAATATATTAAAAATATAATTAATTAATTCAAAATAATCAATATCATTAAATACCGAATAAAGAATCGCTCGTGATAATTTACGACAAATGTTAATGAGATATCTATAGCATGGTTCCGTTAACATTTAGTGGGATTACGGAACGATCCATTCATAAAATGGCGGAAGGTAATAAACATCATTTTACACTACAGATATTATTCATGTATGTTAACGACAATAATATTAGATTTTTTTCGTTTTATTTTTATTCATTGTGTGATATATTTTTAATGATTTATTTACGTGTGTATTTAAGATTATAATTATTATAAATTATACATATTTGTTGATATCTTACTCGTTAATTTCTGACTAATATTGTTTATAGTTTGTTATAAGTATAATATAGGTAATATTTTAATACTTATTAACAAACAAACAGATCCTACTTACGTAGGTACACAAAGTGGTTAAAAGTATTAGAACAGCGTTGGAAAATAGGTTACATAGACATACATACTAACTTAAAGTAATGTTTTATTAATATTTATCGTCACACACACATGTTTATACACATACGTCTATTTCTACATAATAGAGCAATATAGAGTCTTTATAATACATTTTTGAATGTTGAGAAAAGCCAACCAAAAATGTAAATGTAATTATTGTTGTATGATACTTAAAAAGGGTTTATATTAAAGGTCATTACAGTTCTTCTATATGTTATCAAAATCATAACATCAAATCGAAATCATGTTCATACAAAATGGATGAAATGACGTCACAGTCTTTTTCGTGATGAAGCGATTAGCATTTGACAGACAGTTGGACGTAGCCCGCACGGTCCGAAACTAAACAGCTACTTCACAATACTACCGTCTATATTAATAATATATATCAAATATTCTAAGCGGAACATTCTCTATGATAGTTTTTATTACACATTTTATTATAATAAGCCATTATAAAATAACTGCCTAAATGTATTATGAAAAAATACACAATCCTGTCTAATGACGGAGTCGTGAGCAGCGTGCAAACATAAAGCTTCGATACCATCTGTACGATATATCCGGCAGACGCGTGGGCGTCCCGGGTTCATTTCCCGACCCGAAATATTCCAAAAGACAACTTCGCAACATAAGCACCTTACTTCCTATGCCCATTTTGAGCTCTCCGTTTACTCAATTATACGTTCTGAGTATATTTTCATTCGCATTAGTTGGCGGCTTTATTAATGAAAATATGTTGTTTGGTTTAAACTTTTTCATTAAGAAAATTTACGGCTATTAATAATCTCCCGTTCAATGCCTTTAGAAATATAAAATACAGTCCCGCTCTCAAATCATTAACTTAAATATAACAAGTATAATATATTATAAAAATATATTTTAAGGTGTTTTATATAAATAATTAAGTATATTTATTTTTCTAAACCACCACAAATAAAAGAAATAAAATAAAATAAAGATTAAAATGTATTTTTGGTAATAAAATGTAAATAACAGACACATTTGACAATCAAATTAAAAAGTTTATTATCTGCATAAGTAATTAAGAATAATATTAAAATTAATTTATGTCCAAATTAACAAAACCTAAGCATCGACCATACATTCAATAAAGCGGAATTGTTACTGATTATATCTTAAAATATTTAAGAGTATGCAAGCAGACGTTTCGTTTAGTTTGTATGTGTGAGTATTAAATAACTAGTTTCATCTGTCAATGTGTTGTATGTGTAGGTCGCGCTAGTGTGACAGCGACGCGTGCGCAACATTCTTTCGCGTACTCATTCATACTGAAACTCTCATGATTATGACCAAAAAAGACGTATGTTTTATGACTTAACTGTTGTCTATTAAAACAACTTGACATACACATATATTAGACTATTAAACAAACTCGTATATATTGAACATTATGTCGAGAAATGTGATAGTTTTTGGTTTAGTATGATCTCAATGAAGTATTTTATAAGGCAGTTTAAATTATTTTATCTTACCAATATTTTATTTATTTCTTAACATTTTTATTAGGTGTTTCCAAGGGTCGTAAGTTCGAGTCCGTTGATAATGTTTCAATTCTACTTTCATTCATATGCTAGTTTAGTTTGACCTCCGGTTTCGATACCGTTAACTTTGCTTCTAAACTAAAATCTATTTGTTTGTTTTTGGTCAGTTAACTCAATAATATAATTACTTATAATAAATAATTTTTGGTGACAGCTTGTCTGATATACAACAAACTATTTTATCATAAAATAATATAACGGTTTCCAAAAATGATGTCTGTACTACTTTTTCTGTTAATTATTTATTGCTATTTTTAAATAAACATAAAAAAGTGCTGTCCACGATTAAATCTGATTTATTTTTACATGATAAAATCAAAATTACCTAGAGTAGTCGCGTCGGGCATCGGGTGGTAAGTATTTTATGGAAATTTAAATAAACCTAAATGCTTGCGCGCGCATTTATTGACCTGCCATTCCACCCCAAGCCACCGCCCGCCCAAAGCAGTGATTGGACGATTACAATGAAAAGAAGTACCTATGCGACTGTAGATTACGATTATATATTTGTATGTATATACTAAAATATTTTATACGTAATAAATCATTATATTAAATATATTAATTAAGGAAAGAAAAGAAATATTTTATCTATTTGCTTGCTTCCTTCCTTTTGATAATGAGTGTCTCATAAAGTTTTATATATATGTGTTATCTTTATATAAAACTAAAATTTATTTTATAAATAAAAACGTGATATAATAACACGTTTCGGACAAAGGAATTTCTGTTTAATTCATTATAGATTTAGTATAGTATGATTCACCTTATTAAGTCATAACTTATCAATATTATTTTAAATTCTGTAATATTTGATCGGAGTGTGAAAAATATAAAGTAATCGTTTATTTTTAGACTTACATAATATTTTAAAAGAAGCTTTTTTTATTATAACGAAGCATTATTTTACAATAACATCGACCTAAACTACTAAACACATTTAGCTTTATTGTTAACAGCATGTGGTTTATTAAAAATTGTTCACAATTCTCTAATACGTAACAAAAGCACAATCATTCGCCAATGTTGAAGAGTAAAAGGTTGGTCTTGTGCACTGGCTAAAGGTCATACAGAATATATTTGACTCGTAATAGACTCACTCACTTGAATGTCAGACCAGACCAGAATATAATGCCAAATATATTACATTAATTTTCTTCCAACCTCCATAACACTATTAATCCGATATCGTAGGGCTATCATAATATTATCTTCTATTTCCAAACAATATTTAACTCTATATCATTTTACGAGTTCTCAGTGGACGCCAAGCTAAAATGGAACAAATTCTAACATGTTAAAGATCAGTGTCTAAGTACTGTCTGGCCCCACAACCCTCCTGTGTGGACTCATTCAATTTACGTCGAACCAGTTATGCGTTTTTTATTGCACTCCTCTATAAAACTGACGCCTCGATTATTAAGACTTACTGTTTAGAACAATGTATCGAATAATAGCTGAAAGAAAAATTTTAAAACATGAAAATATTCTTTGTAAATATATAACTACACTAACTTAGAAATATGAGCATTCACAATAAGTGTTACTAAGTTAAATTAATATTACCAACTATTACCTAATTACATGTTATATAATAATTATGTTATATAGCCGAAAGGTAATATTCATTTCGGTATACATTTTTATTACATCGATTTTAATACTCTTTATTCACTAAGTGAAGTCAATTGATAAATGTAAGCATTCATTTTGTATTTAGCGACCTTATAGAGCTTTTTATGGCAAATTATTTCGGATAAACGAAGTACTTCTGGTTCTTTTAATGTTACACATACCTCAAAAGGTAAAATATAAGCGTAAGAAAGATAACATAAAAAATAATATCTTGTTCCTGCTTTAAAATCACCTATAATACAATTAAGAAACATTACCGTTTGCTGTAACGATTTTAAAATTATTGGGCGGAGATTTTAAAATATCCTTAGTATTTAAAAACTCGCGAACTCAATGGAACTGAAACCCGAGATGGTTTCGCTCGGTGACGTGTCGCAATCCATTACAGACTATCGCAAAGGGTGGCATCAGTACTTGCTATCCATTAACTAATTAGCGCTCAGAACCCCCTTCTTGCCAGATTGTTAGAACCCCTGGCGCCGTTACTTGCTAATTGGTTTTAATGTTAAGTTGCAACTGAATTTAAAGAAGAATCCTATTTTTCTATTTCTAATATCCAGAAAATGATGATTTCAAATTAAAATAGTTTTTATATTGTTCTAAGGATATCCCTATCTTTGTTATTAGTTAAAGTTCGTTAATAGCTTACAAACAATAATCCCCAACAAATCTCTCCCTTGCACAATGCATGTTCTACCATAGTGACGCCATCAAATTAAAAAGTTAAACTTTCCCTCGTAGGGTTTGTATCATCACGACTATCTAATGAGGTAATGGTAGAGGGGCCAACCGACACGTGGCGCACACGCGACCTGACTCTTCATATAATTTCATTATTATAATAAAATGGTCAGAGTTGTGTCAATGTAACGCGATAATGCTGACCCCGTGCACCCTGGCGCTTCGATTGAACCCTACTTCCGTGTAAAATTATCATTATGGATTATTCATTATAATTAAAGAATTTATGTCATACATATATTATGAGATAATATTTTTTCATTCATAAAATCGGTATATTAATTAATACCGACCTGATACTTTGTAGTATTTTAGTCGTGAATCATGGTAAGTATAAATACAATAACGGTTTATTATGTTATATTTAATCTATATAATGTATTTGCCAAACATAGACACACAAAATCTCGCCATTTCCATACAAGATGTGGCCAAAATGGGAGTATACAAATTAGAAAGGATTCCTTATCTAAGATTAATATTTGTTAAAATAACAAACGTATAATATTTCCCAAACAAACAGCGGACCATGACACGTAATTTATAAAACGATGACTTACAGACATTACCAAAAAAAACTGCTCAGCGGGTACAATAAACATTATGGGCGCATTCATTAATAGCTGACCGCTGACAAACGGTGCCTTTGCCCCCCACTGCCCTCTTTCACCATTATCCTATAAACCCGGCCTCCCTGCCCCTTCTATATTCGTCCAGTCGCCCATCTCCCCATTCTGCCAGGTGTAAAACTGCCCGGTCACGGAAAGATAGACATGCAATGCGGCTAATATGTTTTTATTATTAAAGTAAAAATACGTATTGCATCCATCCGCAGGGGTATCCATGAATAATAATGCGGTGATTTATTTATGGCGCTAAATGTTTTCTACGGTATTTGATGGTAATAGTTTATTTAATTACTATTACGCTGACGTATATTTTCTATGATTATTGCTTGATTTCTGTAGAAAAGTTTGATTTTACTTACATTTTTTTTTTGTTAAAAGCCATTAGGAGCTATAAAAGGATCTTTATCTTATCTCTCTTTCTAACTCTGAGAGCTGCTTCCTATGTTAGGAAATATAAATTTGCAGACATAAGAATTGTTAAAGTAAGAATGACAGTTTTGAACTTCCTGTTTAAGATCAAGATGTTATCCAAATGATTCTTCACATACGAATCCTGTAAACATAAACACAACAATAAACTTAACGAGTATTTATTCTGTAAATGAAATTGCTTTTTTATTATTTTTTTAAAACAAGGGGAAAGATTATGTTTTATATTGTAACTCCTGAATGAATATATAAAAATATTATAAGATATTGTGAGTTTGTCTTATGTTCTCTAAAATTTATATAATTGTTTAGCTTTAGTCTGTGTCATTTGATATAATCATAAATTAAAAGAAAATTTTTAATTCGCCGAAAACTTTTAAATACGGAAAACCTTTAATATGTATTTGAAATAGACTATAAATAAATATGTTAGACACGTTATACTTAAATGTAAATAAATTTAGAATGATATAAAATTGCACGGTCTGGACTCAACTTTAGGAATTAGAATTAAAGACACCAGACTCATTTTTCATTACATATTTATTTAAAATATAGATAATACATAGGAAAACTTACAAAATATCAACATTTATTATCCAGTAAAATCGTATCTGCTTTATAAAATCGGAACTTAAAAATTATGTTATATAAATATTTAAAAATTCAGAAACATGATTCAACTATAATTCAGACACAAGAAACATATTCTGTATGAAAACTAAATTAATTAATGAAAACATAGGTCAATACCTACATTTTAACTATTTCTATACTTAAGTAAAGTAGGTTCTATTGCAGTTATAAAGTGAGTGAGGTGGTCTCTTAAAATGTTGAAAGCTGATGAGTAATCGAGGATGTTATGTCAACTTTAGTACCAACTTATCTTTATGCTTCTATCGTGGCAAAGTTTCTTTATTACAGGACCTGATCAATGATATGATAACTGCAAGTGTTGATGTCTGTTGGAATGTGTATGTTATAACTCATAAACTAGCCATTTTGAAAATTTAGTTCATAATTTATTTTGTAGGTTTTTGTATTAAATGTCAACAAATCCTTAACCACCCCATTAGTGGAGTGGTTACCCCAGGCGCCTAACGTATCGCAGCGTAAAGGGTTTCGCGTTCGATTCCCGACCGGGACAGGCATGTATGTGTTTAACATAGATGTCTGTATTTCTAGGTTTGGTCGTTTATCAAATATTAACACAAGCAAATAATGCGCTTACTTAGGGGTTAGATAAATTTGTGCAATTTGACCAGTAAAAAAATAACAAAAAAAATATTGTAAGTGTTTCCAATCTATTTGTTGGGTATTTGTGTTAAAAATTGTCATATTAACTTTTACGACACGATTCCATACGAAAGATAGAATTGATAGAGTGTGGCGTGATAAGTGGTTTGTTATGTAATTGGTGGCGTGCTTTGTGGTCTGCCACTAACTGACGCTTTGGGAAAACTCGACACTTCAGCTTTAAACATTCCTTGAGTAACAAGATTGATGGTTCGGAGCTTTGAGATTCTCGTTACTCACCACGTGTGTACAGAACGCAGTTTTAATATTATTAATAATTAAAGTTCAATCAAGTAATTAACTGGCATTTATGTGGTTAATAAACTATGAATTAATGGAAATTCAAGCGTTTAATATCTTTTTTTAGTAGTAATCAAGCGTTTAATATTTAGTACTAATTCAAGATTTTTACATTCAATCGGAGCTATTGACAATAAATGTTTTTTTATTAATCAGTCTTACAAATATTAATAGCACTAAATGTTAATTTATTTACATTGAATTACTGTAATAATTGCATTGGAAATAATCAATAATTCAATGCTTGCTAGAAATAAAATCTAAATATGTAATTTTCAAATGAAAATCTGTGGAAAGCAGCACAGCAATTTCATCATCTGTGAACAATAAAAATTTCGAATGTGTAATGTGTTTTGAATGTAATGTGAATGTGTAATGTGTTAAAAATACATGGAAATTATTTTAATTTTCAAGAAGTTTTTAAAGAAACTTTCATAATTTAATAGATATGCAGTTTAAAGTGCAACTAAATATTGCTCTTGTAGTTTTAGAAGAAAGGTTGGTAAAAACTGTTTCCTATATAACCCTGGCTATAATATTCAATATATAACTTGATATAAATTCCACAAACTCTATGTTAATGACATATTTATAGTTTTGCGTTTTAAAAATATAACAAAAAAAATATATAAACGAATGTATAATACGGTGAAGGACAATATATTATATCAAGTTCATTTTTGTAGAGCGCAGGGTGTCCGAAAGCCACCCCCGACCCATCGTTTACCAAAAATTATGGGAAAAGTAAACATTACTCGAATTACAATGTCTTTTTCTATTTAGTACTACCGTGGGACATTATGGTGGAAATTATTTTATTACATTGACATGTTTGTATTATGCTTCGTTTGACTTGTTTTTGTTAATGTGTCAGTTTTATATTCGTTACGTAAATTTAAACTATTAAATAATTACGTCATAATTAACAATGATTACGATTGTATTACTATTATGACTATAACGTAAAATTATATTTATTGGTTTTTATTTCCTGGTAATGTGTTACGGAAATAATTGAAAATTTAAATGTGATTAAACGGTATCAGAATTAAACTTAATTGTAATAGTTAATTTCTAAACAAAATTAATGAATTTGAACTTTTTGTTCTATAAACCTAAATTTATAATTATTTATTTATTTCTTCTATCACAGATCGGTGATATTTCGATAGTTTTTGATTATCTAGGAAGCCAGGTCGCACACAGCCCCGCCAGTGGGCGGCGTCAGTTATCGATCGCCGCCCGCCCATCCCGCCCTACAGCCCAGCCATGTACACTTTTGACCATAACATTTTATTATTCTTTCAACAGACATTTCATAAAATGAAATACTGTTATTACTAATATAACACTATTATTGTTTATAACATTTTTATTTAGCTACCTACGTGACAATTAAATTTCTAAATGCCTCTCTGTTGTCTTTAGTTGACCTCTAATATAGCTTAAACTGTTTTTTCCAAATTTAATTACTGAGTTTAATTAGTGAGTCAAAATAATCAATTTTTGATTACAGAACAAAATGTACTAAAAGCTCTCTACGTACTTTATGGTAAAACTCTTAGATTAACAAGTAACTTAATAACTTGTGACAGTGATTAAGATAATATCAATAAATCAATTCTGAATATATCAAAACGGGATAAAGTTAAGATAAAGATAAAAAAATGACATCATTCTAATTAAAAGTATTTTGTTTCGAAAAAAAATAAAATTATATTAATAAATACTTAATATCACTAGATAGAACTGTAATTTTAATTATTCTTTTCATCAACTATTTATTTGATTTAAACTAGGTTCATGAAATATTTAATTATGCTCTACTGTCGAAAGATATCAAAACTGAAAAATGTCAATTAGTAAATCCTGGATATATTGAACCTGGATAAAATATAAAGATAGAATATATATATATATAGTATGGTATATATATAGTATGGTATGGTATGGTAGGTTCTGTGATAGTTATTAACGATACTTACGTAGATCTTGTCGGAGAAGTTTTCAAGGAAAACATTTTCAAGAAAAAAAAAAAAAATATATATATATATATATATATATATATATATATATATATATATATATATATATATATATATATAGAAGAGTTTATTATGAACGATTCATAGGAGTTAAGTATTTCCTTGAAAACTTCTCCGACAAGATCTACGTAAGTATCGTTAATAACTATCACAGAACCTACCATATGACATACCTTGGATAACAATTACTACATAATTGAAATAGCAAATAATGCTATAGAATTATACGCTTACCTCCCTTGGTGTACTGGTGATGTTAAGCAAATAGTTTAATCTCAATTTTGAACTTTATTCCTTTGTATTAAGTTTGAAATATGTTATTATAGATTCACTTGATAGTGATGTGAGCTAAAGAATGAGTTAGCGTAGGTGTCTACTTGAATTATGGAAATGGAGCGTCGGCACAAGCCAATGTGCTATTCAAACAATGCCATAACGGGAAAGTACGGCAAATTTTATTCCTTTTGAGAACATATTGTCATCAGATGTTTTATTGAAGTATGAGTGAAAGACTTAATTACCATAAGTTCTTTCAATAGCATTACGTCATGAAGTAAAAGAGAGACCGAAATAACGTTTCCGTCTCAGTCTTTTATAGAGTTTATGTTCGGTTGTTTTAGTGACAACTTTTTGATCTCTTTTTAAGAATAATTTATTAAATCATTTGTTTACATGTATGTACACAATAATCGAACTATGATTCGTAAAATATATCAATATTATTAAATATGCTGCTTTTTCAAAATTAAATGGAAAAATAAGTAAGAGACAGTATATATGTGCAAACCTAAAAATATATATTCCGTTCTTTTAAAACTCTAGATTAGCAGCTTCACCTGTGGATGTGATGACTATTCTACTCGAAAAACATCCGTCAGCAGATACCACTTTAGATTACATCAAAGTTAAACATGAACGAGTATAATAAAATGGTAAAGCAGCTGGTTCAGTCAACAGGAGGCTGTACAAACATCATAAACATTTAACAATAAGAAGAGAAGGAGATTTTTCCATACTTTGATGGCAGTAGACAACAAAATTGTATTATTGAGTATTTTGAAATATTGTTAGCGGTAGTGTTGACATTGTTGTAGGTGACAAAAGCTAAAAATATTAATTTTAAAACAAAGAGATAACAATGGATGTTTTCTCCTTAAGAATGTGTAAGATCAAAAGAGGACAAGGTTCAACAACTATGATTCATTATGCAACTATCTTCGAGAAAATTAGAAAGAGAAAGAGTTTGGAATTAGAGACCCTCATCCAAAAATCTTCTTTTAAAATATTTTTTTTTCCTTAGTACATTAACATGTGTTTTTCTTAATTCGTATAAAAACACACAGTATTACAGACTATTGAAAAGAATTTAGCAAGAAAGATAGTATTAGTACTCTGCCTTTATACTTAATCATTTCTTATTTATGTTAGAGATTTAGATAATAAAAGAGTTTTTGGGTTTTATTATATAAAAATAAATGTTGAAGAGACAAATAAAGAATATAAATTTCAATGCTGCATAGCAACACTTATAGAAGCAAGAGAAAATTGCTTTCATATAGTGCGCGGTGTCACGCGACTCTGTGATTGGACGAACGTAGAAATGGCAGCGGAAACTAGAAAAGCTTTTTGTTCGCGATAAACTGTTTATGGACAATACCTACTTTTTATGAACGATAATTGGAATTCAATAGTACCAACCTTATTAACAAAAATGACGTATTAGATGTGTTTCATTTTTATGACAGAAAATCTTGGTATATGTTTTAACAAGTGTAAACTAAGGCTATATTAATTAAATAAATATTAACGTACTCCAATAATGATTAGTTAATTAAATTAATTTTCTTAAAAAATAAAAAAATATTCTTAACTAAAATTAATGATAATTTATTTTGAGCGATCTAAAATGCTCTCGGCTGTCTATGTTATTAATAGTGGCAAGATTCAGAGTAGCTACAACTGAAGAAATTAGACTAGAAAATCAATTATATCACTTATGTGTGAAAAAGCTAACTTTTATATTTTAAAAGTTGGCTTTATCTCACATAAGTATAAAAATATAATTAGAAATAATTTAGAACAGATGTTACAGGTCTTTGTTACAATCACTTGAACGATAACGTAAGATAATAATCATCTTGTTTTTGTTTGTATTTCAATTTTCATTTATCACTTATCCGAATCGATAATCATTGGAAACTTACTATTATAAAAGATGATTTAAAAAAGCAACATTATGCCAATCTACGATAAAAATAGCTACGAACAAACAACTGAAATAAACTACTTAAGTATATAATTTTACTAACACATATGGCTTGTTCTGACTAACCATTTGACTAATAATGTTTGTAATTTTTTTTTCAAATATAGGTACACCACCAAGAGAAAAACAAAAAAAAATGCGTTAAATCGAAAACATTATTTACAACATATTGTAAAAAATATATGCAAGAATTCTATTATTATATTTCCTACATTTCTTATCGATTTCAAATTCATAGATAAATCAAATTTAAATATATAAAAGAAATTGATAACAAAAATTAATATCAATGATCAAAACAAAAGTAAGCGTCATCATCGTCAGCCAATGGCTGATGAGATCAGAGGCGTTAGACTTCGCGACACGTTTCCACTTGCTTATAAAAGTTAAACTACGTCACCATCATTATCGCAAAAACAACCAATCGTAAAGTGACACTAGTAGGTACTATTAGTATTGGAGTTACATGTTGAAATTATTATTTTGGTTTATATCAGCATTTGTATTGTTAAGAATCGTTGAACAATGAATAAATTCTTATGTTAGCATTTAAAATGCTTTTTGTTATACACTTAGATATGGAGCAATGATTTAAATAAGCACCTTTAATTACACAACAAACAACAAAGGTATTTCGGATGAATTTAGCTTTGCTTGGAAATGGGCTGAACTAAAGTAAAATAACGTGAAACGCTTACGGCAAAGAGCATTAACATTAAGTCTTCAATATTATATGTCAGGATATTTTTTCATTTGCATATCATATTATACTATTACGTTTTAAACAACATAACATACATACATAATTATGTATGTATAAAAAACCTTTGTTGCCTATATTTGTCGAATTGAGAAAATAAACAAATAACAACACTTCGTCTCTACATTTTAAGCCAACTGGTTCGAATTCCTTTAATAGTATATTAATACAAAAAAATATATATAATATAGTGTTCGATCTGTAACATATCTAATCTGTGCCAGCGTTGCCTAAGCTTGTCTAGCCGTAGAGATGTTGGCGCAATCGATCCGCAAAGGTCAAAGAAGGAATTTGCGCGGTCCGGTGCTTGCGACACTACAAGGAGGTTCTGAAAAGGGTTACCGATCACAGCTGTGCAGAGCAGGTTGATCTGATATTTGCCCAATCGATTCAAATTGAACGCTGTTTTGTTTAACTTTAAATTTAATCAAAAGGGATTCTCTGTTTGTGATAATAGTTCCCCAAATGTTGCCAACAAATTACAATTTTAAACGTCATCCCAAAAAGTATATTGTTCTAAACAAAAATAAACCAAAATATTCAAATAATTTCTTAAACTTAAACACAATTTTTGAAATAATATTTTATAATTCAATATTTATTATAAGGAAACCAGAATTCAAGCTAAAGATACCTCATCATATATTCAAAACCGATCAGTTATCCTGTGCATGATTGCATACATAAAAAGTTCAAAGTGGACTAAAACATCATACCAAGATGGCAGCTTATAAAGGCAAATTGTAAAGCGCGCCTCATCACCTGCGCGGTTCGGTGCGCGTGGGCACAATATCCATTGTATGCTAATGCGCCTGCGCAGCGATCACTAAGCTCGTGGTCCACGGATCACTCTCTGTCCGCACTGAACAGAGAAATTGGAAATTAAGCTTTATTGGCAACCTCATTTTCTCTCAAATTAGTTTTGCGAAGAGTTTTCATTGTCATAGAGTAAAATCAGTTCAATCATAATGACAAAATATATAAATAAATAAAAGCTTGCTCAATATCTATAGCTACTCTAAAGGTTATAAACAAGGATTAAAATTTATATTATTGTTCCTTGTAAATCTTTATATAATAAATCTGTATCTGTAATAGACCGTACTATTAGAAGTTTGTAACGCAATTTTTTTTGGTTAGGTCAGGTACTTTATGATACATAAAAAAATATTTAACCGATTTGAACCCAATAACTGATTCTACGTCAAACAGTTGAAATAAATTTTTAATGGGATTATATCAGAAACATCTTAAAGTACTTAATTCTTTTCTTTCACTTACGGAGTTCTAATTACTAACTATAAGATTATCTCAATAACATTTGAATATTTATTAAACCACAAAAAATAAACTATTACAAACAATTCTTTAATAAGTAAATTTTATAATATTTTCTTTAAATAATATGAAATTTGTAGTAATCGTGTTAATTTGATTTTCCAACTTTCAGACATCTGAGCTGGAGTCACTGCTTTGTAAGCAGGAGGGCGCTTCGCTGGCGCCCGCCCACATGGAGCTTTTTGACGGCGGAACGAGCTCACGAGATGATTCCTTCCTCCGTCCCGCCCTGTGGGAGGATATTGCCTCTTCCATCAGGAACATCGATCCTGAAAATGCAAACATGCTCGCTCCCCTTGGAGCCACACACGTTAAACTGGAGGCTGAGGACGCGCTCCTCGAAGAGTGTGCCACGCCTCTACTCAGTCCGCTGGAGATCAAGACGGAAAGGCTTTGCGCTCCTCCGACGTACGCGCATCCACAGCCACCGCAGCATCAGCCACACCAACAACCGTCCTTCTCTAAGTACCCACCGTCGAGGCTAATTTATATGTCTCCATTGACACCACCGGGATCTGATCAGGGCAGTCCTGGAAATACAATACAGGTAACACAACAAAACTAAATGTTAACTTTTTAAATGCTTTGCGATATGCGATTGCGATAGATGGTACCATCTTTTGCTGGCGACTTATTGTATACATTGTTCATTTTTGTGTCTTACTGTTAATTTTAGCACTAATACAATATCATGCAGAGATAAAATGTAATGCCTATGGTAAGCTAATGTACGAAATAATCTGCTGGGTCTAAGACTTAACATCGGGTTCAGAAAACATATAAAATACTAGATAATAAAATATAATAAATTTATATTATAAATACTTTTTTTAATGATTTATGTAAATCCTCTCCAATCCGTCATCCACCTATGCCTTCCAGGGAGGGCCGCGTCGCACGCCGCCGCCGCCCTACCATCCGCCACCTCATCCGCCGCCCCCACCGCCTCCACCACCGCTGCTGAGGGCCCCGCACGCGCCGCATCAGCCACACCCGTCACATCCAGTGGCGCAGCCCCATCACCATCATCAGCAGCAGGTGCCTATTATCTCCAATTATACTTGTATCTCTTCCAAGTATTTCAATATTTTCTGATCTTTCTAAATATAAAAAAGGGTATGCAGCAGCATCAGATGCAGATGGCACAGCATGGACCGCCGGTGCACCCTCATGCGCCACACTCGCGTCTCACATCACTCTCTGTCAAGTATAATCGACGGAACAACCCTGAACTCGAGAAGAGAAGGGTGCACCATTGCGACTTTATGGGTGACCCATTATCATTTAAAAAAAAATACATCTATCATGATTTTTACATTGGACATTACTTATTGTTTCGTTTTTTTCAGGATGTACAAAAGTCTACACGAAAAGTTCTCACCTTAAAGCCCACCAGCGAATACATACAGGTAAAATTATTATCATTTTACAACGCATTGCGAATAAATACAGCAGCAAAGGCGAAAAATGTAACATCGTAATGGTTAAAGATTTATAACAATAACAGACTTAATGTTGTAAATATTTTAATTTTTACTAAATAATATTAATATGAGTATACAATTTTTATAAATATTTTTATAAAGCATTGATACATAAATGATAATTTAACAAAACGAAATTAAATATTTCATACTTAATCCCAAGCGAATGCGATCTCAAATAACATGATTGGTGTTATACGTGTCCTTTTATTTTAGGAGAGAAACCGTATACTTGCCAATGGCCGGAGTGTGAGTGGAGATTTGCGAGATCGGACGAGCTGACTCGTCATTATCGTAAACACACGGGTGCTAAACCCTTCAAGTGCGCAGTGTGCGAGCGTTCCTTCGCCAGGTCTGACCACCTCGCGCTGCATATGAAGCGACACCTGCCCAAGACGTCTAAATGACACCCGAGGAGAGGCGGGGAAATGACAACCACGCCTCAACCTACTCAAGTGTGTATTAAAATTTTACATAAATTATAAAAACTAAAAAATGTGAAATATATTATTGTTGCATCGCATTTCATAATCTCAAAATCTTTTTTTTTAATTACCCTGTACGAACCCGTGACCTCAGGAACAG
This sequence comes from Napeogenes sylphis, assembly GCA_959347405.1. NCBI lineage: Eukaryota > Metazoa > Arthropoda > Insecta > Lepidoptera > Nymphalidae > Napeogenes > Napeogenes sylphis. Next base: position 28,934,161 of record OY365784.1, read on the forward strand.
ATTCCAGAGGTGGTGAGTTCGAATCGGCTTACATATATATTTTTTATATTTATTTATAATAAAATTTAAAAATTGAAATAAACTAAACAGTATTCATGTTTAAAATATTTTAAAATCTCAATACACATAATATTATTATTAATTATTCTTTCATAACATCAATTGTTACGTTAAGCTAACGCTAAAGTTAAACCGCTAACATTTTTAATATATTTTAAGTCTGTTTAATTTTGCTTACAGGAAGAATGTAGTGAGAACCTCTTTTTAGAGTGTGATCTGGAGACGAACCTGATGGACACATTCTACAGCGTTCTGTGAATCCGATGGCAGGTTTATGTCTGCACGTAAAGTTAAAACAGCAGGATGTCAAAGCGAAGAAAGAACAAACACCTCACCCATAATTTTATTCAAATTTAAAAAGAACTTTATGTCTACTTAATATTTAGATTAATTTCGTGAATGTGAGGAGATCCAGTTAACCATAATGTAAATTTAATAATATAAAATGTTTAAAAGCACTATAGGTACAATATTTACCAAGGAAATCGCTTTACATATCGACATTATTGTAAATTGTTAGTTCAGAGTAATCTATTACAACCCAAAATATTTTATTAATAAGTATTTGATAAATATTTATGTACATTTAAAATGACAATTATTTTAGTGTAACGAAATGTTTTGTGACCCTTGCTTAACAATTTGACACAAGATCACGTATTTAACATTCATCCATATTGATTGTAAACATTAATAAATTGAACCGATTTTTTTTATTTTTAAAAATAATATTTGATATTAATATATTCAGAAACTAATATATTATCCATTTATATTTACGAATGTTGATAATTGCTCACTGAAATAGCATTGGAGTCACAAATAAGTCGTTTTAAAACTCTAAGTATTCATTAGATATGATTAATTTATTGTAAGTTTAATTAATATTAAGATACAAGAAATATCCAAGATATTAAAGATATTTTATGTTAATAAAGAAATGTCACAATTAGGCTTTAGAAATTTGTTTATATTTACGCGCTTTTTGGATAGTACGACCTGATAAGAGTTATAATTAAAAAAATATAAATTCATATAATATTTTTATAATTAAATACAATATAACTGATATTTCTTTCTTTGGTTAATATATTTTAGACTAAAAAGTCGCTCTATCATTTGGTCTAACTTTATTTAACATTTGGTCTAAAATTTCACAAAATAAGAATTGTAGGCAGGTCGTACCATTCTATCACTTTCTAGTCTCAATTTATAGCAGTTTTTGTTTTTTTTTATAAGCACCATTACAAGCAAACCACAATTTTAATATCAATTACATTGGTGTTCATGTATTTTATTATACATTTGTATATTCGTATTTACATAAAATATGAAACGCTTTAGTAATTTTAGGAACAGAGATTTCTTATCAGCCTTATTGCCTCCGTCCAAATCACAATTCGAGAGTGCCTTTGAACTTAACACAATACGTTTGTGAATATTAATGACAAACGCCATCACTTATAGTCACTAGTTCTGTGCTAACGTAAGTGCTTACTTGTAGAGTAAGTATATTAAATTTATAACATCTTATTTCTTCAACGGTTATAACTAGCACGTCTGCTTTTGTCATAATTTAATATTCATATCTCTTGACTGATTTGTAAAATGGCGTGTCATAATGCAATGAGCTTTTTAGAATACAAATATAATACTAATAATCGATATTAAATTCTGAATATTATTTTTAATATTAACACTTGAATGGTCCGAGTGTAATATAGATGTCTTGCCACTTTTTCTATGCATTTAGTATGTTGTTAGTTTCTATAGGTACTTACTAATATATTATTATTATAATTATAAGCTCTAAATATTATAATATCAAATTATAAACCAATATTCAATTCATATATATATTATTTGTATGATTTATCCGCCTGTATAGCAAAATCAATCCAAAATAGTATTTTGCAATTATTTCATTCTCATCACAATTCAGAAATAGTATAAATACGTCGATAGATTAACATTAAAATGTATATAAATTGACACTAATTTAGATGATGTAATAATGTTTAATGTTTCTATAACAGTGACTCTGTTTTGGCATAAAATTGTATGCTCCTTTTAATCTTGCATTTTATAGATACCTGGGATTTTATAAAATACTTGTAAAGTTAAATTGTAATTAATATACAGAGTGTAAACAACAATATTACTCATAAATATATTTCACTGGCTGTTCTTACGTTAACTATAATCCAATTTTGCCGACAAATTCGAGGTTCTAACTCATGAGCTCGAAACTTTGCAGCCATGCTTTTTATCTAAATATTTTTATAATAGTCATCATTGATAACGAAAGTTTAAATACAGAAAACATTTACATTATATAAAACCTATTTTTTCTAATAATACTTCAAGTTTGCAAAAAAAAACAAATATTTTTTTTATAATAAAGCTCTTGTGGCCTGAATGATAATTACTATAAATAGATATTAAACTATTTATATAACAGAACAATTAATCATTATAATTGTTATATTATTTTTTTGGTTTTTATTGTGTTTTATTTATTTATATTCAGTTTATTCAATAAATATATAAAGTGTTATTAATAGTCTGAACTGTATTGTTATTTTTTATTATTGTTGTCACCAATCAGTATACATTTAAGTACCGTGACGATAGTCGTCAGTTCGTTTACTGGAATCATAACATTTACGAATTTTGTGTAATATTGACACCAGTCCTAATAATTACTATTTAAATGTTTCAGATTTTGGTAAACAAATAAGGTTCTTGTTCTTGTTGAATATTTGTCAAACAATGTTATAAAAATAATCTTGTTCCTCCTTTAAAAACAATGTTACTAACTATGAATAATAGATAATAAACATTGTTGTTTCTTTACCTTCAGTAAAAATCGGATTTCGATTTAAACGAATATTATAAAACCTTTTTTATATAAAACTCTTTGGTATTCTATAATGAAAATCACAAGGCTCTAGACATGCAACAATTTTATTGCTTAAATACAGGACACCCTATGAAATAAATAGTTTTAGCGTTTTGTCTGTATTTGCCATATGTCAGGAGATGCCATACTTTTAACATATATAGTTTTATTATAACTTAATTATAATTATCTTAAGCGTATAACTATGTTAGAATTGTACCTCACTTATTCTTTCTCATTGTGTATTAAATATATGAAGTTACAAATTATTAATGTTAGTTTAATATAATTTCACGTTTTATTTAAGGTGTCTTGTTTGGACTAAGTCACAATTTAATTTATTACCAATGACTTTTCGAATTCTTTTATATAATATGGATATTATTTACTGTTTTTATATATAGGAGAGTGTAAAAAGATTAATTATGTATTTGATAAGTGAAGTACCTAATTTAGTACCTACTTTCGGAGTTGCCAGACGTGTGATTTACTAACATTTATATAATACACAGTTCAGCTTGCCTTCAGGGTTCATGATACCCTAGTCACCGAGTATTTTATTGAATCAATTGTAATAAAGTAAAAATAGCCTTTTATAATATAAATAATATTATAAGATGAGCTGTAATACCCATGTAATAGATATAAAACTAAATGTTTTCTTATTTTACAGAAGTATCTGTGCCATATGAATTAAAAGTATTTCTTGTAAATTGAACCATTGTTTATTTACTGTAAATGGAATTAAAATATTAATCATTATTTGAAAGAAATATCGTATAAAAAAATAATATTTTTATCTAATGTTGGTTATATTTCGAAAGGACAAATAAAAGGAAGTATAATTCAATATAAATAATATAAATAAGTGCGTGTATTGATTTTTTTTTCACTTTTTAAAAATGACAATGGTACATTTACCTTAGTATTAATCCAAAAATAAATGATAATTATTATGTCCTACAATTTGAATGTAATTTCACTTAACTGTAAAATTGTTTCAATATTCATACTTCGGAACAAATTAAATTTAGTCACATTGATATTATTTGTTTTATTAAATTTACCTCTTTGTATTCCTGAAGTCCTTTTAGGGCTCATTCGATTGATTATAACTATTATTTTCAGTATTTTTTTTACAAAGGTTAGCAGTTTTTTAGTCTTGGATCTGAAATTTTACCATTATTATTTGATATTAAATAGGTGTACACCTATTATATATTTATTTTAGTAAAATTACACTTAATAAATATTTGTATTAGTTAAGTTTAATATCTATTTAGCTTGGCAATGAATAATTATTAATTTTATATTTCTTTAAATCCGTAATTAACACATTGACAAAAATAACTATGTCAAAAACACAATCAAAACAAATTACTTTAATCTGTGTTACTTACAAGTTTATTATTAATGTCATCTTTGAACTTTTTACTCTGTAATTAAAAATAACACCATATTTTAGATCTGAATAGCAATAACAGAACAAAATCAGAGGATGAACTATATATGTATACATTTTTTAAAAGTTAAGCATTCTTTTTACTATTTCAATTCAAACATAAATTAATAAAAATAATAGTACGAATTTTGAAATATGTTCAAAACTTATACCCGCCCTTTCTTTCAAACTAATTAAAATATTCTCTTTAACATATATTGAAAAGATTTTTCCAACATGGCGTCGTTTGTCTGCAAGAATACCCTGAAATTGATTCATATTTTCCTTTTTATGACTAATTGCTTTACAAAACTAATTGTTATGAATACGACACACAGACGAGAGCATATTTATTATATATAAAGACGCTAAACGAACAACGGTGACTGCCCTAACAGTTTTCACAAACAAAAAACCGTTAGTAGCTACTTTATATAAGTATCATGTTTCTTCACCTATTTTCATTTCATTACTTATTCTATTGTAGACAACAAATAATGCTCTAAAATTAATGAAAATATTCAAAAAAAATATATAACATATATTATAATAATATATTTGGAAGTAAAAAGTGAAAATGAACAAACTATTTTGGTTCATTGTAACCACCTCACTGATAGCTGTTGCGTCTTATACTGTGTTTGAGGATAATTTTGATGAAGACTTCAATGACGTAGGCATCCATGAAGAAAGAGAAGGCAAACTTTGTAAGTAATATCTTCATTAAATGTTATAATAAAACGAAACGAATGCTGTGTGCGATTTGATTATATTTTTTAATTATTATTATTGATTTAATTTTATTAAAATACCATTTACCTTTTTGGATATTTTAAATCTGAAAACATGACAAGCTATGCGATAAAAAGAATTATCAAAAATAATCAGATTTTAGGTATATTATTTTTAAAACACGGGAACAATATACGATGCCCGTGTTCGCCTTAAAATGTAGGGGAAAAATTTAAAAATTATATATTTATTCCTAAACACAAATATAACCATATATTTATATATGTACTACCATATTTGCGGTATTTTTGGAAGAAGATGCTGAGTTACGAAAGGAATAGATAAAAGGCAAGAGCAAGCTGCTGCAACGCGTATGTTGAGATAGATGTGTGGTGTGACGAAAATGGGTACAGTTAGAAATGTCTATGTAAGGTAGTTTGAATGTAGTACAGGTGACAGATAAGATGAGAAATAATTGATAGTCGCGTTATGGTCTCGTAATGTAGAGGAATGAAAAGGAAGTATTAAGTATTTATGTGGATGGTTATGAAAGAGGAAGGAGATGGAATGCTTCAAAAATTACATAGTAAATAAGTAAGTCTGAACTGAGATGACGTATGATAAAAGAATGTGGAATGAATTGACATACAGATAATTAATATATATATAAGTTTATATTCATTGATTTATTAGGCGATATTGGTACTGAGAACCAAGTAATCATCGTATCTAAACATTTGATATCTTTAAGTTCCACATCTGGACACCTGCATATAAATCTACTCCGTCTCGACGAGCATTTACAATAAATTTCAAATTCTTCAAAATCGATAACACGTTAATTATTAATTAGTTAGTTAATTTAAATATTATTGTAACATTTTCCATAATTACATAATTGCCATTTCTAAAGTAATAAAATAACATCTTGGGCCACAAGCCTTTCTTCTTGGGGACAGTGAACGATATCAGTAAAAGCCTTTGCCGCGAAAAAGAAAAATACCGCAGATCACTTTGTGTCTTGTAAATAATAATTGTACCAGTAAATCCAGTGTATTGTACTCTTAGTTATTAAATTTAAACCTTGTTTACAATGGCTGTGAAAGTTAAGAATTGAATTGATTGAAACATATACATATCTAAGTAAGAAGTAAAGGAATATATATATATAAATTACAAGTAGTTATATTATGTTAGATGTACAATGGGCTCTATCATATTTCAGCTTATAAGAATATTGACAACAAGAGCAGAAGAGACAATATTATAATATATGTAGTAGAATATTTGAAGTATATATAACTGTAATGTATATAACTATAATATTTCAGGTATAATATTTCAAATCGACTTACAAAATTAGAACTAAATAGTAGAGATGCCCCGAAAAGTGATAGGTATCACTGAATAACCGAATACCAAATACTATTCGGTTAAACCGGATATTCCTCCGAATTATTCGGTTTAACTGGTAATGAAATAGACATTGTTTGTTTGACTTAAACTTGTACGTTTCATGTGGCTTTTGGCTAGATGAATAAATATGTTTATTAGTGGTTTTAAAATATTGATTTAAGGTTCAAAATAAATCATGACTATACTAAATATCTTCTAATTGTAGGTTTGGAATAATAAAATTAATATGTTGACTTGATATGTTTCGAAATAAATGTTGATTTGAAGTTTATATTCTTTATATTATTAAGCTTTACTCAACACATTATTTATAGGATTTCTTTGACTTATAATATTACATAAATCTTAGTTTTGTCTTTTAGTTCTACACCACGTCGTGTAGCCAAGAAAATAGAAATACCCAAAGCGAATATATTCAGCAACAAAGCCGAATAATTCGGCCGGAAAAGATAACGAATACGACGTATACCTACCTAATATTCGGCACATCTCTACGAAATAGCATACTTATGTTTACTTGTAGCTTTTAGTAAAAATACATACGTATAACATAATTCCGTAAGAATAAGAATTATTAACATATACCAATTTCTTATTGTTTAGTGTTCCCGTTCGTAAGCATTGTTCGATTCGCCAATGTTGATTGTGCTAGTACAAACACTATGAACGGTACATGCCTAGCACGTCGAGAATGTAACAACTTAAATGGTACCATCACTGGGACTTGCGCTGCTCGCAGAGGGAGATGTTGTATTGGTAAGAGTATCATCAGAATTGTATATATATATATATATATAAGATCAGTTTTAGTTCAACAATATTAAATATGTATTTACCAGACAAGAATTTTCCCCGACTAATTAAATCTGAATATGAACTCCGACTGGGTTCGAAATAAATATTTAATAAACATTTGATCGACTGATTTTTAAACATTATTTTATATATTTTTGACTTTGCAGTATCAAGAACTTGCTCTTCCGTCACCAATGTGAACAATACTTACTTTACTAGCCCAGGATACCCGGCCGCATATGCTGGCGGTCAAGCTTGCACTATAACAGTAAATCGTTGCAACAACAATGTTTGTCAGGTAAATAATAGCGATATTTTATTTATTTTACACTTGTTTACCAAATATTTTATTCTTAAATTTATTGTAGCTGCGAATTGACTTACTGGATATGGTACTTGCCCAACCTAACGGCGATGGGGTATGCGCTACTGACTTTATTTCTATTACTGGAGGAAACACAATAGTTCCTCTACTCTGCGGAGATAACACTGGACAAACTCTATTTGTGGACTTCAATATGAACGCGGCTATCACAATAACTATTACTGCTACAACTGCTACTACATTCACAAGGAGGTGGAACGTAAGACTTACTCAACTTGGATGTGACTGTCCTGGTTTAGGTAACATCGATATTTTTTAATATCTTCTTCAATATTCTATGTTTATTTTATTTGGAGAAATAAATGTTAAAGAATTTTCTTAAAGAAGACAACAACAAAGCTCGTTCATAGGACAGAACTACAATAAATTAAAATAATTTATTCAATAACTATACCTAAGTACTCATCTAACTCAAGTTTTGAATATTGGATTGCATTATATTATTATTGATGGTAAAAAGTTTAATTAAATTATCTTAAAAGTTTAATAATTATTATTTTAGCTCCAAATGGTTGTTTGCAATACTACACGGGAACTATGGGGACAATTAACGGTTTTAATTTCGGTAACGCTGCTAACATCGCACTCAGTGCGTCTCTGGTTACGGGCACAAGACAAATCGCCAACTTGAACTACGGGATATGCATTCGAATGGAAGCCGGTTTTTGTACCATACAATATGCACAGGTATTTTTTTTTTCTTAACCCTTTTTTCTTACTGAACTAACTAACGATACCTAAAAGAAAAGAAACTCAGAAACCAAATCTAATCTTATTCCACAGGCTGCGAACAATATGTTCTCTTTTACGGTAACCGGTGATGTGGAAGGTGCCGACAATACTGTACTAGGGACTGCAGTGGGGGCGGTGAACGGTGCGGGCTGTACCACAGATTTTGTGGTTATACCTAACCCTATTAATGTAGCCACTAATTTGCCGGTGAATACTGACCGCTTCTGTGGTCTAGGATTCGTGCCTGTAAGATGTAAGTTTGGCCACTCCATGATTGGTTTGTGAACGGACTAAAGTATAGATGTATATATTTTCGGTTTTAATTAAATAGGTAGGAAGGTACTAATATATATACTAGGCCATTTTACGAATTTTTAATTAAATTTAACTAATTTTATCGAATTCATATGTTAGTAGTAGATTTTACAAGACTAAATATGTATTCTAAATTAAAAGTAATTGTTTTTCATAATGTAATTTCTCCCTTTTTTCTATAAAGTACATAGAACTGAAAATTCATCATCACTAGCAATACTGTCATCTCTATCACATACCTAATATAAGATAATATCATAATATACCTAATAGCAAGATATATCATATATGATATACCTAAGTACCTATAAAGTAAAACATTAATTAGTCGTTTTGAAGGATATCAATAGATGTAGTCAACTGCCATTTATTCTTGATTTCTAACTAGCTGTTGCCTGCGTCTTCGTCGCAGAGTGACGGGACGGTTTCCCAGAGGTCGCGGGTTCAAATCCCTGCCCGTGTCGGTTTTTTTTTCATTCTATATTTATATACATTTATTAACATATATTTTCGCAAAGATTACCTATTATTATTATTTTACAGCGGGATCCAAACCCTTCGTACTTTACGTGGTAACAGACGGGAATGAAGGTGCAACTGCCATTACCCCACCAGACGTCGCTAACAGAGGATTCTCCCTCACTTACATGCAAATCGGTTGTTAACTTTAATTAATAATATAAAAACATACTTAGACTTAGAAACAAATAATAAATACTTAAAAGGAAAACATTAATGTTAACTAAATACTTGTTAAGTTTCTGTTAATGTTTACTTTTTGACATGTGTAAATTATTAAATAAATATTTCAATAAAATAAAACACGTATTTGTTAACATTTTATTAACTTAACAAAAGTAACAGTTTCATACTTATATATACCAATTAAATAAATAAAATATTCAAATCTCATATGAACTAAGACGGTGAAATTTATTTAAAAGGTTTTTTAATCACATAAACAATACAACAATTTGAAAACTCTAAAATACACTAAATGAAAATAAGAAGAATAATACCAGTTTATTTACATACATCTATTTGAACAAATGAAACTAACCCAAACTAAACAAATATTCCTACATTTACAAATTGCCATGACTACTCAAGGAAACCAAGCACTTTTAACAAAGTGGCTATGTAAATTTATTATTTATTGAATTATGTATGAATCTCCAGAACTTTTCCAGAATTTTCCATGCTGGCCTTCATGTCATAGAACCACTTGCCTATACTAGAATTCTTCTTTAAGTCTTGGAACGCAGTGCATCCCTCGATACTGCTGAGGACTCCGAAGACAGATACATCAGCTAGATTAGGTTTTATACCACCCAGGAATGGTGTTCCTTTCTTCTCAATTACTGTCATCCAATCATTGGCAGCATCATATAATGACTGACGGACATCATCTTTAATGTTGTGCCTGGAATGATATTGTTAATAGTACCAATATGAAAAGAAGGAACTTCACACTCACACACACACACACACACACACACACGCACCCACGCATACACGCACACACGCACACATACAGAATTAACATCCTCCTTTATGATGCAGTAAAATTTAAATTATTTTATTCAAGTAGGCATTTAAAAGCACTTTGGAATTGTCAATGTTCACATTAAATTGGTCAGTATAGTCAATCTGTGAGTAAGCTACTACCAGCTCGGAATTTTGTCTGCTGAGAAGAGCTGGCCAGAAACTCAACAGTTCCTTTTTTAAATGAAAATTTTAGTACATTATAACATCAACCTGGGAAATGAGTCAACAACCTAGTCAGAGGTTATAGATTAGGAAAATAGGTAATAACCTGGTCTTCAATCTCTTAGATATAACCCACATTGCCGCAGCCCCCACATACACCATCAAAGCACATTCCCAGGCTGGGAATGACTGCTGCCAACCACCAACATTCTCAAACCATTTGAAAGTTTCCAGAGCCTCGCTAGCAGTTCTGTACACATTTGGCGAGAGTGTATGAACTAGAACCTGGTCAGCCCACTGACGCCATTCCCGTTCCTCTCTGAATTAAGTATAATACTATTAATATTGAAAGTTGGGCAATATTTTGAATTGGATATTATGCCCTAAAATAAAACCATTGTACATATGAAATGTTTAAGTATATTAATTAATATTTCTTAATGTATACTTACGCTTCAGCAACTTTTACTTTTTCATCAAGCACTGCAGCGTTATGCATCACATAATATTTATTTGTGATATCAGTAGTACTTTTCCCCGAGTCATTGACATACCGAGACGCAGGATAAAATTTCACAATATCACTTAGATTGTATGATTTATCCTTCAAATATGTTTCTATCATAGATATTATGGCAGTACTGTCCATCAATTGCTAAAAATATAAATAATAATAATTAAAGGCAATGAACTTAAAAATAAAAAGTTTTTTATATATTCATAATTTAATACCTGATATCCTCCATCTACTTTTGCAAGCAATATAGGCACTTTTTTGTAATTTGACCATCTAATTGCTTGCCGAAGAACTGCATCCACTTCAACCACTTCATAACTAATGCCACGTGCATCAAGATAAGAACGTACCTTGCAGCAAAACGGACAAGTGCGATACTGGAATAGGACTAGTTCCAAGTTGCTGGTATCCGATTCATTGAAAACCTTTAAAAAAATATTGTGACAATGTAAACGGAAATTCCTATTAGAGAAAAATAATTATATATTAATTAACAGAAGACATATTTATATTATTTCACAATTATTAAACAACTTAATAACTAAATAACAACTGTTGCTGAAAATAAATTAACAAGTACTGCATTCATTTCAATTAATATTACTATAGGGTGAAGAATAGATTTTTAAACCTAAATGAAAAACCGATACAAAGTTATTTAATGTTAAATGGAGTACATGAAAGTGTACCACTTTCATGTATTCACTTTTTTTGAAAAATCACTGTAGAATGTAGATATTAAATTGCACTGCCCCTCTCATACTGTGGTATTGCATCCTACTCTAGGATGGGCTTGCTAATATAGATAACAATTTGGTTTTACAAAGAGATATTGCAATTTATATATGGGCCAAAGTATTAACTTTTTCAATACGACCTCAGTGCCTTTTCAATTATTACAAATATTACTTACAATAGTAATTAAGTAAAATCTGTGTGCTAACACACACTACAGTATGTCCAAATACATAGATGATAATACAACAAGAGTATGGAGCAATAACTGATATAATAAATTTATAATTCAATATATAATTTAAAAATAACATAAGCCCTCTCAGTTTCAGTTGCTTACTCTTCAGGTTCGTGGCAAATAACTTTCTTTTGACTTTGAGAAAAAATTACTGCTTATTAATATCTTTTCCATTTTGAATCCATACCAGAGAAGTATTAGGAGGGCCTATTTTGACACCATACTTATTAAAATAAGTCCTTCTGTAAAAACACTTGCCAGCTTAAAATTAAAGCTATGGGGGTTCCTAAAAGCGTGCCCTGATCTTAGAAAAACCACATAACAAACTCAGCAGAGTATTTTTTTTTGTAGTGATCACTATTTCACAAAAATCAAAATTTTGTAAGCAATTAACAAACTAGAACCAAAGCAATTAATTCAAGAGTTAAAAATATAATAAAACTAAAATTTATATTAAAAAAACTGAATAACATACATCTATTATAAAATAATAATATTTAAATATGATTCCTAAATTCCTAAATATTTAAATATTCTTTTAAAAAACCTTCAGCTAGCAAAACAAGTTATTAGTTATTGCAAGCAGCACCCATTCACGAGTATAATGCGAGGGTCAGCTATCACCCCCTTCTAAAGGAATTACTGACTTCTAAAGGAAATAGTTTAATGCAGCCAGTTGACTGAATTCAAATCAACTGGATGGCTGGCATCACATCTCAGATCACACTATGAGCTCTGACTAAAGTCTATGACTGATAAAATTTAACTGTTATTAATTCTATTAGTACATCAAAACATTATTACATTGGTACATAAATACATTAATTATCTGGTACACAATAGACATCTTGAGCTATATGCAGCGAAACTGGAATTGTTGGAAGTAGTGGCAAGATAATGTTATTATTGAACTTAAGCACCCAAATCATTCAATAAACACAATTATGGAAAAAATGCAAAAAATATATAAAAAAGAAAGTATCCAAACATATCGCAGATGCATCATTTCGCAGCAGGAATATTATTGTTAAATGTTGTCTTTCAGTTGCAACTTTTTAGGAATTAAGCCAGCATAGAATAATAAAAATAATTACTCAATGGTACTACTATGTTTTTTCAAGAATTTATTAACTAGACAATAGTTAATAAATTCTATATATAATAGAAGTTCATTACATGTTATAATTTAATTAAATTGTATGTATTATATTAACAATTATTAAGATATTATACTTCAAAAAAATCGTGAAAGATATGATAACTTACTTTATACTGTGCCTGATATTTCGGGGCTTCTTTCAGTAAAATATATTCCTCCACTTCAGTGGCACTTAATGGCTTCTTAACATTTATTTTGTAATGAGTATAACCTCCGTATCCAGCCCCTACCAAAATACCTACACTGGCACTAATGAGGGTTAGTTTGGCTGTCGAACGGGGAATCCGGCTTTTCGTAGAGTAGAATAATTTTGAAAGCGATGAATTTTCTTTATAATGGGGAACGAAAACTTTTCGAAGAATTGTAAACGTCGGGCGCCACATTTTAGATTTTACTGAAATTCATTAGACGTTGTTACTTTTTATTTAATTCGACTGCTCTAAGCACTAGAAAATATCTTTTATTTTTTCAATAAAATTGAAGGATCTTGAATTCACGGTGACGGCAGTTGTCAATTGTGAATTGAGTTGAAATATTTTCTATACAATCTTTTAGGATCTATATTATTCTATCGAACGAATTAAAAAATAAAAGAATTAAAGATTACAATGACCATTTACCAACCATTTTGGCACCATCATTTTTGAAAAATAGATACTATTATGTTTTAAATATTAGTTATTTGGATTTTGGTTATACTAATAATTACATACATATATTTTAGGCAGAACTGCAACCTTAACAGGTATTTGGAAAGTTCTTTACACAGTGTTATATAAAAAAACATACTCTATTTAAATTTGTTTTTACTGTGGTTGATCAAGAAAGTTAGGAGTGAATACTGAATGTTTAAGACATTTTTTATTTAATTAATTGTCAGAGCATGCTAAATTCATAATACAAGATGATCTTTGTTCGCTCTATGCCACTTTCGGAACATCACTTTCGACCTATTGCCTTGTATATTATATATAAGCAAAGCTTATACAACCAAGAAATTACTTTTAGAATTCTGTCCAATCCTATCCCATTTTGAATTTCGGGTTCAGGCTTAAGAGCTTGCTTTAAGTTCTATCGATTTTCGTATGATAATTTTTTTAGTCAATAAATTCATTACCAAAATAAAAATTACTATACAGTTTTAATTATAATTTGAGAGTAGTTTTTATAATTGTCCTTTTAATACACATTATTTTAATTAATTAAACATTGTTTTTCTTTATAAGGTAACTCAAAAAGTACATCACTTTTAACTTAATAATAATTTAAGCTCGTAGCTTAACTTTATTTCATTCAAAGCATACTATTAACAATTTTTTTTTAGAAATTCGGACTTCAAACTACAAAACTTTGATAAATGAGCAAGCATTCATACAAATAGTACGATGGCTTAAAAGTTCAGTCAGACCGTAATTATTTAAACTCGAATCCTATTTGGTGCGTAAGTACTTTACAGTCTACTCTACTCTATCGTCACTAGTCTGTGACTACCGGTGCACAACACTAGCTTTCTAGACGAAATGTCGTATTTGTGGTTCGTCGGCCGTCGCGATGTCTAATTGAAACATTTTAAAAGGAAACTAAGATGTTTAATTTTCATTTTGCTTTTTTTTTCTTTGAAATAGTGCCTGAAAGTTTTTTAAATCTGCTCTAAGAAAACGTAATTCTGGTTGGTGTTAAAAGAAAGGTGGGTATTTAAGAAAATTAAGTACACCTAGTGAGTTTAGCAGTTGGCGCGTTAGTGATTCAGACTTTTTATTTAGGCTTAACCTTACACCGTTCAATAGATATTTTAATATATGTGTAGAAGCGTGGTTATGCTCGAAGCATGCCTTCGACGTCTCGGTCGCGGGGCTCTGGGCGCGGGGCTGACGGCGCGCCGAAGCCCCAAGTCATAGCCCCCATGTCGGAGCGGCAGCAGTTGGCACTGGTGATGCAAATATCATCTCAGGATGCCCCTCCAGGTAACTAAGATAGATGTATATGCATAATTTTTGCATGTATATCGCTCTACTATAACTTCCCGCCATTTTTGCATCCAGCCGCTCCGACTCCGGCCGAAGAACGGAAGCATACTAGACAACAGAGAAATGAACGTGGAGAAACCCCACTACATGTAGCAGCTATTAGAGGAGACCATGACCAGGTCAAGAAGCTTCTTGATCAGGGCCAAAATCCAGATGTGCCAGATTTTGCCGGTATGTGATACATATAATTTTTAATATACATTCTAGGAATTTTCATTGAGTATTAAAAAAATAACATCATCAATGGTGTATGGCATCAAATAACTTACAAAGTAAACAAACAGATATTTTTCTTTAGCAATAATATAAAATTAAAGGAGTCTAAAAACAGTTCACATATCACTAAATATTAATAAAATTAAATTTATATTAAAGTCTGTGAATTCATACACTATTCCAATTATTTTAATTTATTTATAATATTACTTAATTATACACACACAATGCTTCAATTGTCACATTTATTACCTTTATATATTTGGGTTTACTGTTAGCAGTTTACAATAATAACATGTTTTTGATACTTGCATTAACAACAGTAAATAATGAGCATATAATAATTATATGATTTATACTTTGTCAGGTTTTATTAAGTATCATAATGATATTCCTTTGTCATCATAAGTTGTTGCATAGAATCAATTATATTTAAATATCACTTTTACAAGCCTTTTTGGCCCAGTGGCACTGTATAAGGTTTACCCATTTTTAACAACTGACTACCATTTACGAAATCACATGTTACTATACTATATACAAACTTATCAAGATCATTAAAACTTCTTATTTATAAAAGAACTAATATGTTTTGGAATAATTATAAACTGTAAAATTAAAAATTTTAAAATATATATGACAAGAGATTGTAGAATAAAAATGTTATGATATTTATTATAGAATTAAAAATACTTTTATTTTATTAAGATTTCTCAATGTAAAAAACTTATTATGTAGTATTACTTTTTTACTAAGTTAATATTTTAATAGTATAAATAATTTTTTAAATATCTATTTTATTTGAGATGTAACTATGATATTAAGGTCTTCGTGATGACAAGCAGTTCCATAGTCTATGGACATGTGCAAAAACAATTATTTCCATATAAATAAGAAAGGATGGAGCATACTAACTTAACCCAAAATTTTATTTGTTTTATTTATTTACACAAACTTAATTTTTATTAAGTTGCTTAGAAAGTGAAGTTTTATTATAAAACTTATATTTTATACAAACAAGTAATAAAAGATTTCATTGAGTTACTCAATCGCTGCTGTAAATTTAATAATAAACATTTACAGTAACGGGTGAACTGGCCGTTACTGTAAATGTTGATTGTAGTTTTCAATCTATTATGTATTTATCATTACAAACAAGATACAGGCGGAGTGGAGAATATCCGAGAACTAAAAACCAATTTTGTTAAATACAAAGTGTTTATAGCAGCAGCAGACTTAGAAATTTATAATAGTTTAAGACTGGTAATTGTTTTGTAAAACTGGTAATTGTTTTAAAAAGTTTTGTAACAAAAAAAAATTAAAGATGACTAAGCTTAAGGTCCTGAGAATGTCTGCAGTCCATTGTTAGGAGACAGGGTTATGTGGTAACACTATTTGTCTTTTATTAATCCCTGGCTGTAGCTAATATGTTATAATATATTGTGATTCCTTATAGGTATTACAAAATATCATATTAATAAGATCAAATTAAAATATTTGTCTCTCATAGTTCTCAGACCAAATAAGACCAGTATACATATGAGAATGCTGATTCTAAAAACTAAATCAGAGTTATTGATGTGGTGGATTTCACAAACTTATGGTTAGTATGTATATACTAACCATAAGTTTGTGAAATGTTTTGCTTCTTAGTTTGATTTATAATTATGAAATTGTGTTTCCAACTTAAATTAATTATTTAAATAATCGCCTATACTCTAAATGTCTACAGCTCTATTAAATAATGTTCTGAAAATTGACAAAATCTCATTTGAAATTAAAGAAACCTTATTTAGCAAGGTCTGGTATCAACTAATAATTTAATCATCAGATTAAATTACAAAATTTGGAATATTTCTTCAAGAAGTTGATGAATAATAATTATTTCATGTTGATAGAATGAGAACCTATTTTTAAATGATATAACATTCCAAAAAGGATACATACTAAACTCCTGAAATTCAGTCTTTTTTAGTGAATATATTTTTGTTGTTTAATTATGTAAATGTTATATAAAATGCATTCTATATTTATCCAAAACATATACACATTCATAAGTATAATTACATTTTATTTATTATTTACGTTACGTATTCTGATATGTGTACAGATAACATTTCAAGATGAATAAGCTATTTTTTGCAATTCCATTGTGAACTGCAAAGGTCAGCACAGGTTACAAGTCTGTAAAGAAACAATGACCCTTACAATAAACCTACTTCTTACACCTAACAATTGAAATAGACTTTTATTATGATTTATAAATAAATTATACACTTAATATAAAAACATTCATATTATTTTAATATAAAAATCGATCTGTCATTCAGTTATAATAAGATGATTAATAATTGTTAAATGAATTATTATTACAACAAAATTAAGCTAAAAGAATGGAAGATTTATCAATGATCAATAAAATAAATAATAATTGCTCTAGTTACTTGATATGTTTAAATAATAATATGTTATGAAACTTAAAAGGTAGTCAATTATATATACAAATATTATTTTATTAAAGGTAAGTAATTTTTTATGTACTTATCATCTTAAAGGTCTTATTAAGTAGTATCCATAATTTTTTGCACTTTTTTCAAATATCATTACACTAGTCTGAAGGTTAAGTTAAAATATTTACAACAAAAAAAAATATTGACCAATATAATTTTGTCCTATCTTTTAATAGTTTGTGCCTATAATAATTATGCAGTATAAGTAAGCAAACATTGTAATCGGAAAGTAACCGTTTTTTTTTTAAATACATTCTTTTTTTGTTTTAAGGTTTATCTGCGATCAGTAATAAATTTAAAAATTAAAATACAATCGGAAATAAAATCGGATTTGTTTAACATATTGTGAAATATATCCTTAACCAATTGTATGATAATTGGCTTTGTTTTCATAATTATTTTTTTCAAAGCATTTTGTTAAATGGAAATAAAAAGTATGATGACTTTATAATAAAAGAATATTTCTTTTATTATTAAGTAAAGCCTATATAAGCCTATATTTACGAGCGATGAAAAGCAAACGTCTCTAAAGTTTCTAATTATGAAACAACACATTCAAGTGTCATATAACTTAGTATTATTATTTACAGCTTATAATGTAAAGAAAAATACCTACATTAATTTTATGAAATTTAAAAGAAAATTGATATAATTTCATTTATTTTAATTCACATTATTCATTCTATTAATATAATATTAATTTTTAATTACTTTTAAACTGTGTGTTATATTTAATGTAATTTGACAGGTTGGACAGCACTTCACGAAGCTTGTAGCTATGGTTGGATTGAAGTGGTAACTGTTCTCGTCGATGGTGGCGCTAATGTGAATGCAAAGGGCTTGGACGATGACACTCCACTACATGATGCCACCACATCTGGTAATCTTAAGATGGTGGAATTACTTATTGACCACGGAGCTGACCCATTTGCAAAGAATGCAAAAGGAAAAACACCATCAGATTACGCGACACCGCATATATTCGAATACCTCCAATCTTTGGGTAAGTAATATAGGATATATCTACATATAATAAAAACTTCAATAAAGTAAGTTTGTAATTTGCATGACTAGAACCTTGATTGATATTTTGAGCCATTGAAAGAGGGGTGTAGTGATCTTAACATGTATATCTCAATCTTTAATGCGGAATCTATTTTTTAAATAAGAAAATAAAAATCTCAAAACTAAATTCCCAATGCCAAAGCAAATATAAATATCTTTGTCTGTGGCACCATAGCTCCCAAATGATGTAGATTAGAGTGCTGTTTTTTTATTATCAAATGCATTGTCTTTCCATATAGCTATGTTTGGTAAAATTGGTACTAATGACATGGTTATTATTGAAACTAACTTGTTTCAAATATGTGTCAAAATATTAGTTACATATACTTATTTTCGGTAACAGTTTCTATACTACTAGGTTATGGTTATATAATTTTATTAAATTATTTTGCTTAGGTAAGATTTTAAGAGATTTTATATGTTTACATCTAGATGTTTGAGTGAACATTATGTCTTTTACAATATAAAAAAATCTCATATGCCATCATATAAGTCTTAACATGAAAGATGGTGTTGGCTATAATACTACACTAAAATTAGAAAAGCTTTGTACAAGTGGTATGTGGTGATGGTGATGGTTGGTTATATGGATAGAGAAGATACAGTTCCAGACAACTGCTAGTAAATAATGTACTTTTTCTTAGATATGGTTCCAAAAGTTATGAAGTTATATAAAATATGTATTATTTTATTGTACAATAATTGAAAATGGATCCTGATGGATTTTCATTTTATTTTACAGTTGTAAAAATTATTTGTTTTTACTGTTCACTAAAAATATGTTGTCCTAAGGGACAAAGTACACTACAGCAGTATTTATTGTTACTTTTAAATTTTTATAACAATATAATATTCTACTCAAGTCATGTGAGGTTAATGGTTTTATTTTCAAGTTGTTTTTGTTAGCACTTCTATAAAAAAGTTAAAAATATTTTCTATTCTTATGCTTGGGGTTTAATTTTTCTCTTGCCTTATATTTAATATTTGTTGTGTGACAATGAAAATGCTATATCATAAATGTTTACAAATTTATTGAAGATATTATCCAAACAAATAACAGAATGTTAAAATTAATTATATAATTTTTCAGTATCAAAATCAGTATGTATTTATATTTTGCATAGCATCTTACAACTTACTATTTGTATTCGCTATAGGAAGATATACGACTTTTGTCCTATATGATTATCGTTAGCAAGAAGGCAGTAGTTGTTGAGATTATAATTTAAAGGTTATATGAGTAGACACTGATATCTACCACATCACTAGGTCTGTCAAATCTTTAGTGTCAATCAGTTATTCACAGTTCTAAGTTGTCAAACTTTATGTTGCCTAAACATAAAGTTTGAACGATCGTCTTAAAAATCGATTTATTTCAGCAATAACATATATCCTATTTTAAATAAATAGTAAGAAAAGCTAAAATTCAACACACGAATAATCTAACGTGGCTTGTATGAATTGAACATTCTTGCGCTTTAAAGTACAAAGGTGTTTGACAAGATGGCGGCCTCTCATAACCTCTAAAAAGCAATTGAGATATAAAGAAAAATATCGTTCATTCTGAAAAGATGGTTAATATTATGTATATATATATTATTTCAACTATTATTACTCTTATTTAAATTTAGTAATTAAAATTGTTGCCATACTTTTTCATTGGTTGGTTATTATAACTTAAATTTTTCGAGGTCTAGCACAATATTTTATATTATAGCTATTTTTCTTTTTATTTGTGTTTTATTTTAACTTGAACACTTAACAAACATTAGAAACGAGAAATTTGTTTTTATACAGTTTTTTTCGTACAATTCTTTTATAATCAAGTGAAGAACAAAACAATGTAATGTCAAGTATTACAAATATTCAAGTTTTAACAAATTAATCATTTGTATAATTTAAGATATATAAAATGCAACGGTACAACTATTTCCAAATTATGTTTGCAAATAAAACGTAAAACGAAACGTCGATGCTTCAGGGGCGTGTTGCTAAAACTGTCGTTATGGCCGCTTTGTAACGTCAAAGTCGAGGTGAATTTTGGGGATGAATACGTAATTTGAAGTGAAATTTTTCATATTAATTAGGCGCGCTGAAAACTAAAAAAAGAGTAGGGCGTCGTGAGATGCAAAGGAGAGCTCTCTCGCATAACAAAGGCGAGTTGTTTTTATTTAGTCTTTCTGTTCGCAATAAATACTTGCACGCCGCACATAAATCGCGATTAGATGCTGTGACCCTTTTGAGAAAGACTAATAGTTGATCACCGACAACATAAATAATTTAGGTTGTAAAGGTAGACCATTTGTAAAATGTACACGTTACAAGAACAATAGTATTCGGTCGTTTGGTAATTATGTTCTGTATTTTTATTTCGTATGTTGTTCACGATTATTGATTCCGTTTATCCTACCTTACAATTATATATTTTATTTATAAAATGCAATGCGTCGTTTCACTTGATGATTAATTATTCATAATCATTGTAATTGTTACTTAACCTTACAATGTGTGTTAATTATGTGAACTTGTGTGTCTATTTGTATTGTGATAACGCTGTTTAATTTGTATGTTGATATTTAGTGAAAATTAAAAGAGTCAGATTAAAGCTATCTTCAAAATGAAGATGAAAAAGAACTAGAAGTATTTAACATTGACATAACCTTTATTTGTGAATCAGGGTTCGTTTTTAATACAATAGAAATGTGATTGGCCTCCCATGAAAGTTACTATATCATTGCTTTAAATATTTAGTTTTTCATTATTATTAGCATTTATTTTATTATTGTTTATTTTAATATTCGCATTAAAAAACCAATTGACAACAGATAACGCGAGAACTGCACATACAAGTCGTTCGAGGGATGACAGTAACAAGAAGGGAAATGCAAGTGCAAACAGCGATCCTCATAAGCGTAGCAACATGGAGAGCCTAGCGCAGGGAGATCATTTGGAGGGCAAGGAAGCCTCCTCGCAAGAAAAAGGCAATGTTGAAAGTAGAGATGGTAAAATATGTTTTGTTAGATAAGGATTCAGTTTACAAAAAGGCTTATAAATTATAAATACAAATTTGTTTTAATGTAATTAATAAAAAAAATATTATTTATTAAAATGTTTTAGTTCTTAATATAGTGATGTTTAATTGTAACGCAATAATGAATAAAAATTGCTTCTTTAGAATGTAATGTTTTTACAGAAGGAGCACAGCTGAGTAGTGGAGTAGTATCGTCTACTCAGGATGAAGTTAATGCCGGCAATAAACGTGCATATACAGAAGAGGCTCAAGAAGGAGATGTGACTGAAGAAGATGTTTCAAAACGAAAGAAAAGAAAGGATAATGAAGATAAGGAACCTATGGCTAAGCCAGCACCTGTAGCGAGAGGTGGTGCAGGCCGGTAAATATTTTGCATAATGTTATATTTTTGTTATCTCATTTTCTTTTTGTTGCATATTATAGTTTTTGATGATGATATTTTGGCTTTTTTTTTTTTAATATTTATACTATATTGTTATTTGCAAAAAGGGGAAAAAGGATTCAGTGTTTGTAGTTAGTTTATTATAAGGTGGTTTGAAAATACCTTAACAGAATCCTAACTGGTAGCAAACCTCCGGGGCCGGCAAGCAAAACAGGCGCACAGCCGCTGGGTAAGGGCGCTCAGAATAACAAGGGCGCAGGTTCATCTTCTGGAAAAGGTGCGCAGGCGCAGGGGAAAGGGGGAGGCGCCAGTGCGAAAGCTAACACGCAGGGTTCCCATCAGGTGGGTAATGTTTTTTTATTTTTAGCATGTTAAAATAATGATTCTATACACCTTTTGTTTTATTGATTCAGCACCTAGATAAGTATTTAAAATAATACATTTAATATTTAAATACACTCTGTCATTTAGATAATATTTGTTTGCTGTTTTTTTTTATGTAATATTGGTACATGTTCAATTATTTTGAAAATTTGCAATCTCCTAGGGTAAATCGGGGGGTGCAAAGGGAGCATCAGGGTCACAAGCTGGTAAACAAGATCGGAAGAGTCCGGTGGCGAGTCCTAAGCCAAATCAGGGAAAAGATGATGATGAAGATCCCAAGAGCCAGGAGTCATCAGCTCCAAAAGTACCACCACTGAAGATAGTCATACCAGGCGGGGCAGGAGGTTCAGGAAATAGGAATGAACAAGAAGGGGATGGTATGTATACATAAAAGTGCAGAGTTTATATGAATTAAAAATATGATGATAAAAAAAAACAGAACACACAAACTTTCCAATATTTTTGTCTGTATGTCTACTTGCATCAAGCGAAAATTACTAAATCAATTGGAAGTCTTAATATTAATAACGCATTTTAAGTATGAATTAAGTCTTTATTTCATCAAAACTTATACAACTTTTTTTGTTTTGCTTCAATGTACTTATTACTGTATTATTATTTTAGCATACATTTGTTATAACACTGTTATCACGATTTTGAAAAGTTTTATTTGCAAAAAAATATATACACATAGATTTTAAGAAGTATTTCTATTTATATAACAAATGTTGTAGTACTTAAACCCAATTCTTACAGTGGTTTTATTTAGTAATAAATAATGATTTGATTGAACAAAACGAAAAAACTGATTTTGTTGAAATTTGTTGTTGTAGTATCTAACAAATGTATGTTTTTTACTATTGCAACAAATGTATGTCATTGATAACTTGTAGGTTAAGATTGCTTATTATAAAGTTAAAAGGTAGCAGACGAAGTCATATAACTTTAATAATGTATTTGTCTTCAAGGTAATAAATATTACAGAAATTATATTTTATTCAAAATTTTTTGCAGTTCTGATAATCTAGATTCTATAATGTTATTGTTTCTTGTTTATAGCACCCCAAAGAAGGGCGAGTGGTATGTTGATAAATATATGAAATTTCTTACATATATGTTGAACTACCGAGGTAATGCCAGATATTTTTATTATCATCTAATTTATATTCAGTACAAGTTCTTAAGAATATTAAATTGACAATGTCACCAATCCTTGACGTTACGCCGGTGGTTCCAATACTGTATTTGTTCGTATATTCTTGTCATGCACACCCAGGTAGTTTGTATCCTTGTCCATTATTGTGTAATTACTGTTATGCTTCTTGAGATATCAAACATATGAAATTTTATTGCCATCTTGAGATCTATATCCGAATCCTAATTTTCGTAATTAAAAATTATCCCATTATGTCTTTCAATGTCAGAAATTTCATTCTAATAAATGAACTAAAAATTTCATTGATATCAATTACTTTATCAGGAGTATTGAGCCTATACTTGTATATAAAAAAATATCATACAAAACAGTACAACGTGACAAATCCACAGGTAGTACCGGTCAGCGCGGTGGAGGCAAGGGTCGGGGAAGTTCCTCAACCCTCCCGTACGTTATCCCGTCCACAAGCGCGGACACGGGACAGACTTCGGACAGCTCGGACAACTGTGAGGACAAGCGTGCTGGGGACATTAGTAAGGTGAGGGCAACTTTAGTAGGGTTGGAGTTGGGTGGATTTGTTTTTTTTTTCTCTTGTTTTGGTTGGCTGGCATTCTAGTTTATTGGTTTCGAGTTCTCTTTTGTTTTGTTAGGATATTTTTTTTATTGATTCCATCAAGTCTGTTGTCATCTTTAAGTGTTGCACTGTTTGTGTTATTGTATGTGGATTTTTTCTTGAACTATTGCAAGTTTTATACAATCTCAAACATGCAAATTGAATAGGGCCTGAATATTTATTAGTATTTCAACGTCATTCTTCACTAAGTAAGTAGATCTTTTTTTTATTATTTCTTTACTTTGAAGTTATTTTGGGGAGCAGCCTGATTCAAAAAAGGACAACCCTTTCTTTATTTTTATTTCATTTGACTGACACATATAGTACCTTCTCTTTAAATGAGCTACTCCAAAGAAAAATTAAAAACTTGTCTTGTAGGCCGGGCAAAGGGTTCTCCGCTCCCACAGAACAAATGATGGTGATAAAGATAAGGGGATGACTTCTCCACTAAGAGGGTCGGAGAATCGCTCAGGCTCAGGACAGAATCAGGCTTTGAATTCCAACAAAAGTCCACCACCCTCTGTAAGTACTGTAATAATCGGAGTAGAGAATATGTATTATTGTCAGTCTGTGTTCACCATTGTACTCATTGCTAATACCTCGGTCCTAATGATGGTAATTTTTTTCAGGGGCTGGAAGGTGATCATGCGACTTCAACTTCGTCTGGTTCTGGTGGAAGATCCGAGCCAGGTAAAATATATCACTTAATATCCATACCGGTGAATTATATAATAAAAGCCAAATACTTGCTCAGGATTTTGATATGTATATTCTCTGATTAATTTAAAATGTTAATCTTTAATGTTATTTAGTTACATAATCTGTTTTCCTTACAAAAACAGAGCTGGGCTGATTGTCTCCTTGTCATACAACATATTTCATATGTTGTTGTAAAAACTGTCCTAAAAATAAGAGAAATGATATATTTTTATAATAATGCAAAAACTACTGAACTTATTTTGTTTCGTTTTTCAGTTTTATTTAAAAATATTTAAATACAAATAAAAACGTAATGCATTAATTTCACCACCTAATAAAAGTACCTTTGGTGTTCATTTTATCTTACTAAAGACAAAAAAATTATTTTACTATTTATTTACAGAAACAATATTCAAAAATCTCTCTTTTTGTTTTATTTATCATATAGTACACAATATCGTAGAACTTATTTATAACATGATAATATATAATTTATCCAGCCCCGGGTACGTCTGTGGAGTTACATCCTCGTAAGCGCAAGATCAAAGCTTCCAAGGAGAGTCACTCTAGAGACAGCAAGAACGAACAAGTCCCCGACAGCACCACTCTCACACACAACATCACACATTCCAACCCTTACCAGATGTATATACATATACGGAAACAGGTACATTTTTCTGTATAATCATAATTAGTTTTTATTAGTCATTTTAACTCTTGACTAAGTGTTAGTACAGTAGAACCCGTTTATAATGACATCGAAGGGAATTGCAAAACACGTCATAATAAGCGGACGTCATACAAAGGGTTTTGTGTAAAAATATTCATTTTTTATTTTAATATACATAATATAATATGTCTACTCATGTACATATTTTAATAGAGAAACGTATTGAATCCAAATAATAATTTCACGTAATAATTAAGGTACATGTTTAAATGTATAATTGATCAATCAAATCAGTCATCGGCATTTTTTTTTAGTTTTTCGAAGCCTCTTTGGGTTAAAACATTTGAATTGAACGATTGTTTACTCCGGCTCTTGTTTTTAAAAACATTGAGATTGTCGAATGACCCATGCCAAATTCCTTCGCGAGAGATGAGTTTGAATCTTTTGTTTTCTAATTTGCATATTATTGCACTTTTCTCCTCTAAATGCTTTACATTTTTTTCACAGGACATCACTAAAAAGATACGTGACATTCAAGTGTTAATTACTCACTGTGCTTCCAAAAAACCGCGCGCGCTTCCAAAAAATCAGCGAATATTACCATTATTCATATTTCATTACCATTAGGTGTAAAAAATCAAGTCAGTCATTATAACCCGACATAATTTATTAAAAATAGGTCATAATAAGCTACATGTCACTGTAAGCGAAGTCATTATAACATCAATTTAATTTGGTTGGTCAATTTAACCGGCTTCATAATAAACGGACTCTACTGTATATGAAAAGTATTTGACTGATATAAAGAAATAGAAATATTTCAAAACTGTTTCTGAGTTAATATTACTTATTCTTTAGATTGAGAGACGTCAGAAGGCCTTGTTTCCTGTAAAACCAAAGCCACCAAAAGACTTCAATAAGTACCTGATGAACCGTTGCACCTACACCCTACAGAGTAATGTTAATCCTGAGCCTCAAGTTGAAATACCACCCAACTTACCATCACAAATGGTTGATGACTTTATGGCTCAAGAAAAAGAAAGGTATCATCAAATTTGAATCCATTAAAGTTAAAAAAGTTTTACCATTTGTATTATTTTGAAATTACAGATTTAATTAAAATTATTTATATTTTGTTATCAACAGGACAAGATTGCGTATCCAACATCTAGTAGAAAAAGAGAAGCTTGTTTTGGCGGTCGAGCAAGAAATTTTAAGAGTTCACGGGCGCGCCGAACGCGCTGTGGCTAATCAGGTACACTAAATTATACATTTAAAGTTACAATGAGTATACCTGGGGTTTATTATTTTATTTGTATGGTATTTTTTGCCAGGCTCTTCCTTTTTCGGTGTGCACAATACTGCGAGACAAAGAAGTGTACAACGTGCTTGCACCCGAGCAGGAAGAGAAACGCAACGCGCAGCGCTCCCGCTGCAACGGACGTCAGATCAACTCGTGGTTGCAGGAGGTTGACGATAAGTGGGAGAAGATCAAGGTACTACTCCTAGTGTTCGGCATTTTTTTTTTTCATATATATGAGTACAAAAACATTTTGATGCTAAAGAAAATAGACTGTGGATTTCTTCTGCAAAATCATCATAAAAATCTTTTATATATGAATTAATATTTTTTAGGAAGGGATGCTTCGACGTCAGCACACAGAAGCGGAAACGTTACACGCGGTGCAGATGATGGGATGGGAATGGAAGCTTAAGGAACATGGACTGTGCGACTACAAGTCCACGCCAAAAATCGATCCGACACATGTACCACAAATACACGTGTCGAATTTTGACTTGCCCGCTTGAATTTTAAGTTCATATTGCCTGTGTTCATATAAGGCTAGCACAAACATTGTGCTTGCATAACTATAAGTTTTATAATTCTTACGATCTTTACACTTTTTAACATCGATTGGTAATACGACTCAAGCGGAGCTACAAAATTGGATTAAAATAACATTTCTAAATTTTATCGACCGTCGTCGAACCTTTCTGGGACTCTCCTGCGCCCCATTCACCGGTGATTGATGATTTATTACTTGAACAAATTTGTTATATCTATGTATTAATCGAAAAATCATCCCTTACCGGAGGGTGGTGATTTATTTTAAGTTATCGTTTTGAACTGATTTATATCAGTCACTATTGTCCTAAAGATCATCTTCTGGTTAATGACATGATGATATTTGTACAAATCATTTATGTTTAATTTGAATTGTGGTGTTCACATGACATTTTGTTTTAAAATACGTGTATAATTAAGTTTTATTTTTTCTTTTGTTTACCTATTTATTAGTAAATGTGGTAGACCGTGTTATATGACATATTGCCATATTCTTAATGGCAGACCTTAAAGAAAATATATTTTAATAATGGCATAACGAAAAGTGCCAAATTAAAATTATCAGTTGGCTTCTGTCCAAAATAATATTGAGACATGTAGTTTATATAAAACTATTGTTTACTAATTAAATAATACATAATGTTTCGAATTTCCCATATTTACAAGTAAACCATTTTATGACCGATAGTCGGATTTTTCGAAACATTTGTATTATTTATAAATTAGAAATAACAAGGTGATTTTTTTTATATGAAAATCCATTTTATAGTAAATAATGTTATTGTTTTTTTGTTTAAGGATGATTGAAACCTTGTTTTTGCGATTTCCAAATAATTAATAATTTCGTGAAATTAATATTTACTTGGAAATTCTTATGACGACTAAGTGAATCCTATTGACATTATTTCAGTCAAATATAATTTTAAAAAATATATTAATAATGATTTAATTTTGAACTCGTAACGAATTAAATTAAAGATCTCAAATACTTAAGCTTGTTTCATTTATTCTAAGGATCTAACAACATTTAAACAAACCTAACGTAGTATTTTAATGTTACAAATAGAGTGCTTGGTCGTTCCTCACCGGCTTTAAGTAGATACATGTGTTATTTGATATATATGGTGGTCAACAAACACTGCCCGTACCTATTAGAATACAGTTGTAGCTAGAGTACTTAAAACCCTCGGTAGCAGAAAAATGTAATAACTTATATATACATATGTATGTATTTAGCCCTCAAGCAAAAGCTCTATGACTTAAAATGCATAACCTCTACATCCTAAATTTATTGAATAATTTCACTAATATTTAATTATGTAATTCAATATTATTTACTAGATTAATCTCATTAAATGTATCAATGATGTCTATAAACAAACTAATTTTGAATGGGTTGTCAGCATTTATTGTATCATGTATGTATTCACTAGTTAAACTGTTACCGTACTTAGATAATAAATATTCATTCTTTTTCTTTCAAATCCCTTAAGGCGGTGAGTTGAAACGGCTTACTTGGATCATTCGTTTTTGTATCTGCTAAGAAAAAAGCTTAGGCCGATTACATACCTAAATAATAAAATTGAAAATTAAAATAACCTTAAATGATGTTTTACTTTTATAAAAACTATGCATTTGATTTTATCATTCTAGTTATTTCCATATTATAATTTCTCACAAGCTCGACGCGTGGCATTTGAAGTAAATATAGCAACTACGTATTAACTCTTCCATAACATAAACCCATAAAAGTTACGAATTGAAAATATTCTGCTTTCCTTAATTTATCAAGGACCCATTAATAATGACAACAATTGCAAAGCAAACAGTCAGACACAAGTTAGTACGTATAATGAATATAGGTGTTTCCAAAGGATCCAATATAAAATTTCATAAAAACAGGTCATGGGGATATTTTTATATAAAAACAATACAACAGAAATTAAAAACATGAATAAGAACAACCATTTATTTAAGTCTTATTATTATTAAGTAGGGTTAATTAAATAATAAATATCGATCTAACTATTCATCTTTATTAAACATTATTTACACAAGTGGTAGTTTCCTTATGAAATATCTGTGCCACATTAATGCGGTAAATGCTGAAAGCATATACCAGGTTATCAGATATGAGAGATGTTCATTTCTTAGAGTAAATCGTGTTTGATTTGGCAGCGGCCATCCTGCTGGAGGATCATCAATACCTTGAACATCTAACCATACCGGTGCGCAGTCTAAGTATGAGCTCATTTGTAGCAAGTCTCTGTTAAATAAATATATAGGAAATATTGTGAATAAATATTATTTCAAGGTAACTCCAACATCTCTTAAAAGAAAAAGAAGCTCATTGTTAATTTGGGAAAACTTACCTGTAAAGCCAAGATCCCTTTTCAGGGTTATTCTTAGGCATAAAAGGACTTCTATTTTCTGTGAGACGTACCACTCCGCTCAATTCTACCTCTCCTTTGATCATAGATGCCTGTCTCTTTTCCTTGGGTCGGAGACTTTGTGAAATCCAACCTCGATTAATTAAAATAATTTCTCTATGAAAAAGAATACAATCTTTGAAATATTGTTTCAAATATTATTTCCAGTAAACTTAAGTATTACAAGGTTATTCTCTAAGTACTAAGTGAGGTTAGTACATACCCACTGTCAGATAATTTAAAAGGTGTGACAACCAGAAATCCTTGGTTTTTCTTAGGATCAGACACAAGAGAACCTGCTCTTGCCAATGCAATATTATTTTCGATAAGTGATCTTGGGCCAATAAGAATTTCTCTTTCATGTAAAAACTCCCCTTTTACTTTAACTGGTCTGAATTCCATGTTATTCAAATCATCAAAACTAAAACAAGAATCAAAATAAGGTTTTTTAACCTTATCTCATATATCATCTTTTGATCATAAAAAAAAATAATTGCATAACATGACAACATAATTTGCTTTGTTCAATTCTTAACTATACATAAAGGATATTACCAGGTCAGATTGTTTTGAAACTGTGTATAACAAATATCAATTGATGAACAAGTAATCTTATAATAAACAAAAACATATTTAAAAATAATTTTACATACTTTTGGTAATACTAAAATTAAGAAATTAATTTTAGTATTACTCAAGGTTCATTAATAAAATGTTTCACACTAATAGTTTTTGCTTCTGCACAAATTAGACAATGTATATTTATGCATTTGATTATAATCCCAAAATAAATATGATAAATATGAAATGGAATTTGTATATAAATATTACTTTTCAGGAATAGGAACCGGTGGAGCATTTGATTTAGCATGTAGTCTGTCTAGTAGCTCCAGCTTCCACTGCAGGCGGTACACTTGCCAACAACCCAACCCAAATGATGTTACTGGAATCATCTATTAAAGATTTTTTATCAAATAAACGATGAGTTTTATGTAACATATAAAAAACGGAGTTTATTTATAGCTAATGCGCCATTATTTGTAATATTTAAAATATAACATAGAATCAAGCTACAAATTAGAAGAACAAGTTCATATCCAACCAGTAAAACCCATTTTATAATTTCCCCCGGATCTTTATTCTTCGGTTTTTGGACTTTAATAGAATGTGTATATGTTTGCTTGGGTCTGACGATATTAATAATAATATTTTTGGAGTATTTCTGTTTAAATATAATAGAATTATTTATAAATTTCGATAAACCGCGTAACAATGACATTATTTAATATTTTCAAGGCAATAATCAATATAGATTATAGAACATTTTAATCTCTCTTATGACTTATTTCTCGTTCTTACTTCTAAGTTCTAACTGTCACTGTCACAGTAAAATGACAGTTTGGTATTGTTTCTGAAGTAAACCAAAGGACAGGCAAAGTTTTAGACTTCCATACAGCTTTGTGTATGTTTGACTTGCTGTTTCCGCTGTTTGACTTTGCCCACCCTTAATGCTGATTGCACATGATTTTATTCTCATCCATATAACATTTAATTGCATTCACCCTAAACCACCCAAATTGTATTTATCTTGAAGTAGTAAATAGATCTCCGCATTGAAATCCAATAAAGCAAATTGTATAAAAACAGTAGTTTAAAGTTTTGTGTTTAATATCTAAAAATAAAGGTCTTTGATATCATCTTCCTATTTTTCAGATATTGGGATTTCTTGGCAGTTTTTATGAGATAAAAAGAAAGTTGCTTAAAAGTTTCTCATGGGATCGAAAGTCCCAAGAGTTCGTACTGTTTATTTTATTTATTTTTTTATTTGTATTTATTTTTTATGAAAAAGTTAAAAAAAAAGAATAAGGTTACACAGCGGTTGCACTCCTCCTCATATAAAGTACACCTTACTAATATCAGGGGTTTGCACTCAAATCTTTTAGCTGTCCACCACCACCTGGAGACAGAGCAGCCGCACTTGTTCTTTTTGTCGGAGACGCAGATACAATGTCCTTTGAGCGCTGCATACTTGGAATATCCCGGTTACTTGTTAGGGCACAACTTTCGCTCACGGGCCGGAGTCAGTGTGTACGGAACGACCTCTGTATTCAGCGTCTCCGTCACCTTGAAGACCCCACTTTTTCTTCCTTATGCGTTTTAGTGGACACAGGAAACGAAAAAATCTTCTATTCCTGTGTCTACCGTTCGCACAGTGGTGACCAGGAGACAACTCGTTTATTTGAGTATCTCAGTGAGGCTGCAGATATGGCTCTGTATCAGTACCCTTCGGCGCAGCTCATCTTTCTGGGCTCATCTTGATCGGATCGTTAAGAATGGCCAAAAGCTCTCTGTCAGACCAACTGGCAGTCGAGCTTTCTGGTCTCTTGCCAAATCGATCGAGTCAAACTTCTGCCAACCCTCACTGCCTGCTCTACTCAAGCCGGATGGATCCCTGTCCCACACAGCAACAGAGAAAGTGAATGTATTTGCTTCTCTGTTTGCTGAGAATTCGCATCTAGACACTGGCAATGCTCCTCCAGCTCATCTTCCTCACTGCGGTATTTCGATGCCTGAAATCCGCATCACGAACAAAGAGGTATGGAGAAC
The DNA here is from genome assembly GCA_959347405.1 of Napeogenes sylphis. Classification (NCBI taxonomy): domain Eukaryota; kingdom Metazoa; phylum Arthropoda; class Insecta; order Lepidoptera; family Nymphalidae; genus Napeogenes; species Napeogenes sylphis. The sequence continues at coordinate 28,966,933 of OY365784.1, forward strand.
ATTGTGTCGTTTAGATGTGAATAAAGCTAGTGGTCCTGATGATATACCAGCCATTCTGCTCAAGACATGCGCAGCTGAGTTGTCTCCTGTATTGACACGTCTGTATCGCCTCTCTTTCAAGACTGGAAAAGTGCCGGAATCCTGGAAGCTTGCCAACGTGCAACCCGTGCCCAAAAAAGGCAGCCGTGCCGATCCTGCCAATTATAGGCCCATTTCAATCACCTCCATACTCTGCAAGATTATGGAGCGTGTATTGCACTCGCGGCTTCTAGCGTACGTAGATAGTAACGATCTCCTCAGTGACCGACAGTACGGATTTCACCGAAATAGGTCCACTGGGGACCTTCTAGCGTACGCTACACACATTTTAGGAACGGAGAAGCGGCCGCCGTCTCTCTGGACGTCTCGAAGGCTTTTGACAGGGTCTGGCATGTGAGCCTTTTAAGCAAGCTTTCAGCGTACGGTATATCTCCTGGTCTGATTGGCTGGATAACGGACTTTTTGAGCCAGAGATCTCTCCAGGTTGTTGTCGACGGGTGTTCTTCGGAACCCTTGACAATAAATGCCGGAGTACCTCCCTCAGGGGTCATTTGTATAAAAAAAAAAAAAAAAAAAAAAACTGCAAGGCAAGGTTGAGGACATCGTTGGAATTATAGGTAGTTTACAAGAACGATAATGCAACTCCCTATTCCCATAGTCATCATAGTGTTTTTTAGGCTTTTTCTTTAATTACTGAAGAACAAATTCGACCTTGTGATAATATTCCTAAAATCATATTTAGTTATTGATAACGTTTTTGATTAGCGATTGCCTTTTGATCTCGCATCGATTACCCCCACGGCTTCCACCTATAATTATTTATACACATACGCCGAGACAAAGTTGTGATAGATACATGTAGTATGTATTTTTGTAGTATTTATTTCCAGAACCGCCTTTTTCACAATGTTTTGTAAAACCATTTCAAACCAATAAACCTCTAAAGCACATTTAATTACTTATGTGACTATTTTATTTAAAACATGTTTTTTCGATGTGTTTTAAATATTTCGTAACTAAAATGTGTTTTTTCCCAAATGTTATTGTACTAAAATGACTATAATTCAGTATATAGACAATTAGATTTCTAAACTTTACATGTGTTGTAAACGAGTTGAGAACATTTTATAATTAATTAGAAACACAATATTTTCTTTTATTAGAACAATTAACAAAACTAATTAATAATAAATAATGAGTCAGGAAATTATTGTCATTAAATGTATTTCATCCGAGTTAGTTTGTTATCGGGTTGCTACTATTATCATTTGTTTGTACAGCAGTTGATTATTTGTTTTTGTTATTGTTAAAAAATACAGAATAATGTAAGAACAAACCATGCCTTGTTGGAATATACTCGTGGCGTGTTGGCAGAGTTCGGTTACACGTAATCAACGCGATACCAAAATAGTGTTTACGTAACAAAAATATAGATTAAAAAGTTTATATTTTCTTAAATAAGGTAGTTCAATATTCCTAAATAAGGTAAAGTTAAAGTTCACCATATCAATTTATAATTACGTTTTTCAAATTATTTACAGATAATAATCTATATATACAATAAAGTAGTAAAAAATAAAAATATATACGATCTCAGTTTAATAAATGGCACACCGCAAATGAATATTATTTTTTTATCTTGTGTTTATCTGTTTGTTAAAAACTACTACTAAATAACTATTTAAATTATTCATAATTAGGTACATAATATTCCGTGATTTTTTTGCATTTTAATATCTTTATTGAATACTACATTCTATTGATTTTCAACACTGAAAAACAGATTTCAATAAGAATAATTGTTTTTAATCGATACGCAACCATATAGACAGATAGAAAAAACAAGATAACAATATTAAGCAAAAAAAATATTTTATTTCGAAATCCACAGACATTTATTCAATTTTATATAAATTAACAGACTTATCAAGTGCTTGATAACGTAAAAAATATTAAATTATTCTGCACCTGTATTGTTTATGGAAACTTGAAAACATTTGTTTCAACTTTCAAGATATTAGATAACATATTCATTATTCATTAGTGTTGTAGCCGTGGTATCGTTAAAATGGCGCCTAGCTCCAGCCAGTCCGTAAGTATTTTTTAAAATTATTATATCTATTTTTATATAATGAGGTTTTATTTAATAAAAACTTATAATTGTTTTCATAAACGTTAAAGCTTTTGTGTTTTATATTTTACATTATTACTTTATTTGTTTATATTAAAATTATAAATAAAAATACCAACCTCGGTAGATCTTTTTTTCAGGTATAATTTTTATATTAAATATATTTTTATTTTAAAATTCTTATGATTTTTTGTATATGTTTAGGGCGTTGCGAATATACGTGCGAATTTAATTGGATTATGATATTTAATCTAAACAAATTTTAAATTATTATGACATTTGGCGATGTAGTTCGACTTACATCGTGTCTACACGTTTTATTACAGTTCTTTATTTATCGTGCCTTTAATATAATTTATTATGGTTGTTTTATTATTACGGCTCGTGTAAAAAATGTTAACCAATTTTTAATTTCACCGCCGTAAACGATCAAAGATTATTATGGATTTGTTTTCTGAGACTAATGTGGGTAGAGTGGTAAAATGGTATAGGTGCTATTTTTAGCTAGATAGACGCTATTTTCACAGATGATGTATTTCTGTTGCCGCTATAACAATAAATTAAATATTTAAGTGTGGCTCCCATACAACCAAAATTATTATTATTTTTTTTTTGCTCAATTTTAATACAACCAGTAGACGTTTGAAAATATCTTTAAACATGTATAACCATGTTAAGCTTATTTAATTTTATCTAAATATAGAATAAAAATAAACCGATATGGGCAGGGATTCGAACCCGCGACTACTGGGAAACCGTCCCGTCGCTCTACCAACTGAGCTACCGTATCATATCAACTGAGATACGGTAGCTCAGTTGGTAGAGCGACGGGTTTCCCAGTAGTCGCGACTTCGAATCCCTGCACGTATCGGTTTACTTTTCATTCTAGATTTATATAAATTTAAACAACCAGTAGACGCTTGAAATATCCACACAATATTTAGTCATTTATTCACTTAAAAAAAAATCATACAAGAAATGTGCCGATTTTTTTGCCGGTTTCTTATATGCAATGGTACAGAACCCTTTCTACGCGAGTTCGTTTCGCACTTTAAAGGATTTTTATAATAATTATTAAGTTAAAATTAATGTAAATCGTTGCCATTTACCACGTGGATTTTTATCAGATTTAATATCATTAATTGACTTTAATCATTAGATAACAGAACATTTCGTTAGATTTAGTGGGTTTAGATAATCACACTTAACAGTAAATCGAAGTCGAGTTTCTAATCAACCATAATACCAAAGTACATAATTATAATAAAAAGGGTCTTTTCGTATTTTTTAAAATCCAATACAATTATTGTTGTTTTTTTTTCAGTGGCTGGAATTTCTTGTTCAAATTAACGACTACAGGACTTTGTGGGCTGCGCAACCAACCTATATTATCACACAAACAGTTTTTATTATAGCGGGCCTGCTTACTCTTGTACACGGTAAGAACATTTTTGTAGTTTTTCTTTATTCGGTTTGGTGTGGTTTCTGTTTGTTTAATAGTTTCTTCATTTTCAAGGAAAAGCGACGGTACAGATATTGATAAAAATGACTAGATTAACATTTTTGGTATTTCGGTCAACATATTATGATACTTCTACTTAGAACTATTGTTTTAATTGTAAGCTATAATTACAATAAATGAATGTATATTTTTGTATTATATATACGTATTAAATGATAAAAGATATAATTATATGAGTGGGAGAGAGAGGGAGCTCAACGACAAAACTTAAAAAAATAAAGGTTCTTACCGCCCTGCAAGTTTTTAGAATTTTGATAAAAACGGGTAAATTTTTGTTAAGCACTCCCTAAATTCCCCCAAAAACACGCGAAGTACGTCTTTTCAAAGTAACGCAAAGTAAGCTCATGTTTTCTTCAGCCAAGATTTCTCTTATAGGTAATCCTATTAAAGTCTTCAAAGACGAGGAGTCCTGTCATTTGTACTTAGGACTGTAAAAACAGATTTTCTTGAATGATAGCAGAAAACACTCAATGAAATCCAGGAAATAAATGAAAATAAAAACTGGTATCAATCAATCCAATCTCTCTGAAGTGAATCCTGCGCGAAATATAATTTTTAAATTTGTTTTGTAACTTTTTTTATTAAGACGTGTTTTGCACAATGGGTTTTATATTTTACAATTAAAATATTAATTAGAAGTCGCTAGTCTCTTTTCCTGTTGATAGAATCAAACCATTGCTTATATCTGTTCAAAGCCCTTTTAATGTACTTTTATAATATATCTATTTGCATTTATATTTTTGTTGCTGACTACGTAAACATATGATTCTCTTCCAGTTACCGAGTATTTAGTTTTTCTTACTAACTACTGACTAGGTATACCTACCTACCTATGATTCTACCAGCTACCCAGTATTTAACTTCTACTTAGGTCCTAACTACTGTCTAGGTATCTATACCTATGATTCTACCTGTTATCTAGTATTTGGTTCTACTTATTGACTCCTGACTTATGACTTCTGTACTAGATATCCCACGTATATTTATTTACAAGTTACCTAGTATATAGTAAACATTACTTTATAATTTAAGGTTTTTATTTTAGCTTTTAAAAAGGGAGGTCGCTGGCCATACTTCTGGCTAGGTACAGTCCTCCATGGCCTGTACGCTGACAACTTCTGGCACTTCGTCCTTCCAGAATACGACAATTTTTGGCATTCTCAAACACCTATAATTTTTCTGGGGGGTCGATTGCCGCTTCACATCATACTGCTATGTAAGTTTATTTAATATGGAATTTTTAACATATTAGACAACATTTAGCATTTTAATAAAGCATTTTAGATAGGTAAATCTCAATATAAATCTATGAATCTAGCAATTTAAAGTTATTATTTATCTAAATATATATATCTTCTCTTTTTGTTAAATTTATATACATTTTTATCTTTTTTCCCATAACCCGTCAACATGATCGAATTCCGTACTTTTCTCAATGTTGTTTGAAAATATTTATAAACATGTATAGCCATGTTAAGCTTATTTAAATTTATATAAATATAAAATAGGCGGACAGCAATACAGTAGCTCAGGTGGTAGACCGACGCGACGGTTTCCCAGTAGTCGCGGGTTCGAAACCCTGCCGTATCGGTTTATTTTTCATTCTATATATATATGTATATATATATATATATATATATATATATATATATATATTTTCTCAATCTTATTTAATTTTGCCCCCTTTTATATTGTTATTTTTTATATTATGTAAATCATTTCAGATCCTGCATTTATCTACCACGCTGCGTACGCAGTAAGTCGACTGAACCTACCGAGCTATGCTCAGCCCTTTGCCGTGGGTCTGCTTACAGTTCTTATAGATATTCCCTACGACATAGTATCTGTGAAGTTTGTACACTGGACCTGGCACGACACTGATCCTAACATCTTTGACCGCCATTACTGGGTGCCCTGGAATTCTTATTATTTCCACGCGGCTTTCGCTTCTAGCTTCTATTTTGTTTTCCATGCTACCAGAGATTGGATGGCACCCAAAATAACGAGATGGTCATCAGCTTCGTAAGTATTATTTATTATACATACATATATCAAAAGTATTTATAAAATGTTTTTTTTTAATACGCTAGACCTATCACTAGAATTTTGTAGCGAATGTTATGTTCTAAAGTACCAAAACCTATTTCTTGTTGTATTTATATTTTATCTTCTTCCATAGATCATTTTAACTCCTGCTTCATAACAAAAAAAAATAAAAGGGTCTTCATGATACGTATTAGCAATTTCCAGTGAAAGTATATTTTCATTGAAAGTTGGTATAAAAATAAAATATCTACCTGAATATACTCGTAGATGTTAATATTTATAAAAAATTGTTTACTTAACTGATATTAATTTTTTTGTAGAAATTCATATTACAAATTCATATACATTCATATTGCAGCATTAGTAATATATTTTTTGTTTTGCAGAAGTAAAATTGAACTGAAGTCTCTTATAATTGCTACAGTCTTAGGCATGCCGCTGGGAGTCTTGATGTTCGTGCCCATATACCATCCCTTGCACGATGTACTGAAAATACATTCCGAAGTCACATTCTTCCTTCTCTTTTCTATTTTCTTCACCATAATATTATTAGGACTCTTCAGCGATCGTGAAAAGATAAAAGTAATGTTAGTATTATTGTTATTTAATTTATTATTTTTTTTTTATAAAAATTTTAACTAAACCAAAATAAAACTTTATAAAAATTCGTAAATAAAAATATTATTTTTTTTATGCAGAATACATTTGTGCAAAATCATTTATTACATTTATATCTTAATTTATTAAGATTAATTATTAATCCTTAGATAAGATCTAACCAGGTGACAGATGTAATAGTTTTTCAAAAGAATATCTTTAAAAAAGATATCATTTATGTATGCATTGTAAAAAAAAATAATATCACATTTAATTTATATTGAATATAGAGTAAATTGTAAATTTAATTATTTTTAGTTCCAGGCTCACAACCATCGATTATGTTTTAATCATTCAACTATTCATCCACTACGCTATTTACTTGGTGCTGGTAGTGTTCTTTGACCCTGAAAAAGAGAGGTCTCTGGGTCTCCATGAGCCTGTCGGTCCTTGTAATGAGGTCGCTTCATTGGTTACACCTTTTGGTCAGGTAATTACATAATAAAATTAATCTTACTATAAATCGCTTCAAGTATTCCCTTAGTTAATATAAGATAATCAAATTTAAATTTCAAACTATAAATTGGGTAAATATTTTATTTATTATTTATATAAATACAATAAATATATATATATATATATATATATGTTTTTATAACATCATAATTCGCGTAGTCATTTATAAAAATGTTTATGGGTGTTTCTCTACTAACGAGAAAATTGATGTCCCAAGCAATCTGCACATTGTTGTGGATATTTTTTGTTTAAGAAAATATCTAAAACTATAGTACATTTCAGTATTTTAGAGGCTACCTACTTGTTGACCATGTAAATGTTTTATATCTTTTTTCTTTTAATCCCAATCTGTCCCCTGGCGCGTTCCCATCCCAGAATCTTTACTTTAAATCCAACTTTAAAATAATATTTATGTGCATGTGACAAATTTAAAGTAAATTATAAAACTAAATATACTGAAAATTATATATTTTAATAATACGTAAATGTAATAATAATTATTTGAAATTACCGCCTGAATGTTGTCCTAAATATTTGAACACAGAAGTGAGCAGGACAAATTTCATGCAAAACCTTCCCTTTAGTAGACAAAAACCCATATAACAGTAATGACACTCATATTTTTTTAGAAACTGAACAAAAGAAAATATTTCTGCCCTTCAAATTACGACGAGGCATACTTCGACTTCCATTGTGGTGAAAAACCCAAAAATGGTGACACTTGGTACCTGATTTGTGGGACGCCGTTCGAGTAAGTATTATTATATAATGTGTGCGTCAGTTCTGTGATCTCGTAATATAAAAAGAGGCCCATAAATAGGTTTAATACACTTTAAAAAAATACAGAATGAAAAATTTATCGCTTCAGGCAGGATTGGAATCCGGGATCTCTGGGAACCGACAGGTCGTTATACCAACTGAGCTACCGTATACCCGATTCGATAAATTTATGATTCTTTGATCTCCATCGGGCCAGATAGGATTAATAAAACTATCTGAGATGTCACAACATTTATTACGACAATGATTCCCTTAACTATTGAATCAGTTGGAGTCGAAACATCGCTAATAGAAGTTATTAACAAAAATATCATTTTCATAAAATTTAGAGTCAAGTCAGAGATATTAAAAAAAAATGGTTATAATGTCTGTGTGCATTTGTAATTACACAGTATAATAATTTAAGTACTACATATAACTTTGGCTAAGTATACGGCAACTCTTAGACTACTTACTGACATAATAATCTTTGTGAATATTTGCGATTATACATCTTAGCCATTTAATTATATTCTAAACATCAAGAAAATAAATATAATCTACAAGTAACTGTTATATAATTATTTAAATTTAATTACAGTGATTGTTATATAAACATTATAATTTTCTTTATTCAATCCTATGTGAGGTTGAGGATTGAATGCCTTTCACAATATTTTCTACCAATTTGTAGTCGTACTTGCGCCTGCGCATAATACAGAATCGTTAGCAAAAACCACTACAAACGGAACATAGACAACATTCAACAATATTGTTTATATTTATCTCTTTTGAGTATGAGAACAGCATCAATCTGTATTTGTGTCCACGAAAAAGATAAACATTTACAGTACTGGTGAAATTACAAACAACTTTTCAAGATAACAGATAACAGTTACAGTAGTTCCTAAATTACTTCTTCGATATTTATCTTAAACCTAACATTTAAACGAAAATACAATACCAACATTTAAACATCGATTTACAGATGTAACTATAAGTATTAGGTCAAACCGTCCAATACAGATGTTAGTAACAAGATGTTAGTCGTGGCCGCAGGTAGATAGTTGTATTTATTACCACCATCTCTAAAGTACGGCAAGGTGGTCACACTAACAAATTATCTATTCGATACAACAAATATTTTAAATACATTCGACTCCTCGTTATGTCTAACATCATAACATCGAAATAACTAACATCTTAATATCTTAAATATAACATCGATATTGTTATGGAAGATATAGATAAAAGATGACAGGTTATAAATAATATTTAATGCTCACCCCTGTTTAAAACATATACAACAGATATAGTTTTATATATCTCCTGTTGATTGCACTTGAAATTAATTATAATAATAAATAAATTAATAAATAATTAATAAATAAATTAATTGAAATTATAAATTAAATATCATAAAACAGAAGTCCTGGCATTTCCCTCACTATGTCACGTGATGTACGGTGCCCTATTTACGGTACATAATTATTCGGGATGGTGGTACCTCCCCAGACGAGACGAGCATCTCTACCACCTAAATCATAAAAATATCTTTTAAATAACAAAACTTATTAATTTGTACATAACAGATTTAAAGTAACGACAATAGAGATAGGAGCGTCAAACTAAAAGAGTCTGGCTATCCTTCATCCGTTACATTAGTAACCCATTATATGAAGGACGGTGGTACCACCCCAGACGAGACGAGCGTCTCTACCACCTAAGCTATTAAAACACTTTCCAGAGTAAAATTACTGATAAAAGTTTACATATAAAAAATATGAGCGTAAAAATAAAAAGAATAGTCTGACCGTCCTTCATGATTAACACATTATATGAAGGATGGTGGTACCACCCCAGACAATACGTACGTCTCTACCCACTTCAATAGAAATAATTTGTGCATAGCAGGACATTGATGTTTGTCGTTGATCCATACCTACTCAAATTTGAAATCATTAAAACACTTGAAGACTTTCGGTTCAAATATCATCAAAGTCTTGCAATTCTTTAAGGGGATTGGGTTTTAGCATGTATCGTGAATATCAAGATATATTCTTACTTCATTCTAAGAAAATCTCATGAATTTCATAATACATACTTTAATGAAAAAGTATATATATGATTGTATCTTTGAAGTTTGACAACTTGACTAACTTCACACTTTCGTTATTAGAATAACAAAAGATAATAATTAAGTCAATTCACCTTGCTCAAAAATACTTTCAGTTTAATACTTAGTTACATACTAAAACTAATGATCTTTCACGTTTGAGGACACGTGAAAGATTATATAGTTGTAGAAGTAGATAAGTAAAATGGTACTGACAAGAATAATGTTAAAGTTAAATCGTATTGACAAGAATTAATGTTAGAGTAAAGAGGTATTGACAAGAAAAATGATGGTTACTAAATTTCTTGATTTTGATTACCTACAATATTTATGTTTATTTTCTTCTTTCTTCTTCATTTTAAAAAGATGTAATTATTTTTTCATGAGAAATTAAATAACAGTTAATAATTACATTATGTCTTATATTGATTTCCTCATTGAATTTTGATAAGATGACAAACCTCACACTTTTATTATTAGAATAATAGAAGTTTAAAATTTTGCCTCTCTACCTTATTCAATAATACTTTCAATTGAAAACTAATTTACATACTAATTACGAATAACCTTTCACGTTTGAGGACACGTGAAAGGTTATATAAACTTTAAAAATCGGTAGTTTAAATGGTATGGATGAGATTAATATTAAAGTTAAATGATATTTACAAGAATTCATGTTAAAGTTAAATGGCATTGACTAGAATTAATGTCAAAGTTAAATGGTATCGACTAGAATTAAAATTAAAGTTTAATGGTATTGACTAGAATTAATGTTAAAGTTTAATGGTATTGACTAGAATTAATGCTAAAGTTTAATGGTATTGACTAGAATTAATGCTAAAGTTTAATGTTATTGACAGGAATAATCTTAAAATTAAATGGTATTGACAAGAATTAACATTAAAGTTAAATGGTATTGACAAGAATTAATGTTAAAGTTTAATGGTATTGACAAGAAAATGACAGTTACTAAATTTCTCAACTATTATATATAATAGTGTTATTTTAGATTTTGAAATGATGTTTCATTTTCTTATGATTTTATGAAGATAATGAAAAAAATTATTACACTTAACAAATCTTAAATCTAATATTGATTTCGTCATTGAAGTTTGATAAGTTGACTAACCTCACACTTTTATTATTAATAATGAAAGTATAAATTATGTCAATTTATCTTATTCAAGAATACTTTCAATTTAAAACTAAGTTAAATACTAAAACTAATGATCTTTCACGTTTGAAGAAACGTGATAGATTATATAACTTTAGAAGTAGGTAAGTTAAATGGTATTAAGAATATTTTTCTAAAATGCCAGCCAACTTATGGAGAGTAGGTTGTGTCGACTTCCTTAAAAGGAAAGGGGTCTCCACGAATATATTCCCCGCCTGCCTCGTTCTGCAATAAAATATATATATAAAATAAATATAGATGTATGTTTAATTGCAATTGGTAAGAAATGTAGGCAATAAAAGTCACCTGAGAAAAGTTGAAAAGATAATAATTTTGATCTGGGTACTGAGGTACTTGCACGCTTGGATCCGGAGCGGTCGGTTTATTTAAAATCTGAAAATTTATAGGTTTTAAAATTCCTTCCAATATATAAATATCAGATATTAAATGTAATTGTTATAGCACCATGTTATCGAGGGCGTTCGCCAGCTCGGTGTCGACCTCGAACTGACCGTCGATCACAAAATCTTTACCGATTTCAAAAGCTTCAGGAGGTGCAGGCGACCCTTTTTATTTTAAAAATAAAAGAAATATTATAGATTAAACTGAATGATATATCCAAATTTTTCATATTAAAAATCAATTCCATTCAAATAACATTCCAATTTGCAATTGCAATTCGCAAGTAATAAATCAATAAGAGATCTACGTACATTCGAGCTCTTCTGCCTGGTTTTCATTGCGCATGCTCAGTTTGCACAAAGCTTCCACCTCCCACTCTCCTGTAAAATCAATACTTGACAGTTGACATCCATAATATTGCATTCATAATAGAGATGGGCGTTTTCGTTTTTATTCAATTACGTTGAGCAACGTTTTTATTATAACCTCATTGCCAATAACTTTAATTTCGTTAATCAGTAGAACGAACTACAATGTTGTCGTTGTAGGTGGTACTCGGCAACGTGCCCCAGCAATGTATTTGGACGTTTCCGAAATGTAGCCGTTAATGAAAACTGGCATTATTCAATAACGTTATTATATAAACGTACACCTCTAATCCATAATAAAAAAACACATACTCAGATAATACTGGCTGTAATTAGCCGAATCGTTGCCCTTGCACTGTTCCATATTCAAATACCCCTGGCTTATATTATCTGTCATGTTGGACGCCTGGGAATTATAAGGAATAATATTATACTGAAGTCAATAATGATAAATGAAATTTTGATATACATATATTGTATTAAGATACCAGAAGACCGCTTACGTCGTTGCGCTCGGCCGCGGCCCGACCATGGAGACCGGTGCTAGTATATTCGTAATTATCATCAATCGCCCATGTCAATTGATTTTGATCTCCGTTGACAGACATGGCGTAAGTTTGATCACTAAGCTTCTTTTTGACTACGTTTTCGGTGTACACAGTCATAATGCGTCGCGGATCTATCCCTGAAGTGTCATTGTTTGTAAATAGACGCGCCAATATTTTCATATGACGACGATATGACGCAAAAATTTCCGTAATATATATTTGTAATTATTGAATCAATCGCGGACTTAATGGCTAACAAAAAATATATACAAAAATAAAAAATATAGGTAGGTATACAAATTCTGTCGCAAGCAAAATAATAATTTACAAATAACTTTAATCGTCGCATTAGCGTTTACATAGCATTTCGGTTTATTTAATACTAATATACAATATAATAATAATGAATATTAAATAAACATATATATTGTAATAGTATATATATTATATAACGATAATTATGAATAAATACTTACAATATCCTATGATTCTGCTTTGTACTCAACGTTCTACACAATCAAGTACTAATTATTAACTAGTCAGTCGTAACTATAAAGCACTTCACGGACTGCTAGCTGGATGTAGAATGCCTAGATTTAGCCCGGACCAAGCTAGATTCAGACTTGATGCGCATGTCTATAGAACATTCTGGAAATGCAGGGGCGGAAATCGATAATGGGTGAGGGGTGAACTCTGGCCGGGATGATATATAGCTAGTAACTAATTATATCTACGTTTTAAATTGTGTTTGACACAATATATTTTGTATACAAAAATAAAATGTTTTTCAATGGGCTTTTAAATTTTTCTCATTTTAGTATAGGTATATAGATAAATTAAATTCATGGCTTAAGCTGTATCCTGTTATGATTTAGAATAATATGTTGGAAAATATTATTAATAATAACTTTGTTTGCATGAATTGTTTTTTTTTTATTCTTGTAATTAACGTAGGTTCGTAACAGTAGTTTAATGTCAAATATCAAAAACGTATTTTAAGTGTTATAATTTTATGAAACAAATTTATGATTTGATTATAATTAACATAGGTTAAGAGCGGTTAAGTGTAGAAAGGATTATATGGTTCCGTGCCCAAAGGGTAAAAATGACATGCTACAAAAAACTTAACTGTCCGTCTGTCTGTTTTCAGGCTGTATCTTATATTTTGCAGTTGGAATTTTCTTAGATGATGTATTTGTTTTATTAAATACCTACTTAGAACAATAAAATAAATATTTGGCGCCTGGCCAATTTTTTAAATCAATAACGAACGAGGACTCATTCTAGAATATATAGATTAAGTTAATAGTTTTATTTATTGTTTTTAAAGTAGCCAAAAATAGAGAAATATGGAAAGGTTTGGAGGTTTTTATCCTACGATAATATATAGGTAGGTAGGTACATGAATTGTAGGGTCAATACAAGTCATAGATATATATTATTATATATTATCTAATTTGAAATATAAAGATTATTCATGTCCAAATTGATAGGATTTTGTTTTTTATTATTTTGGAGAATTGTATTAATTATCATATTCATTGATACCTTATTTGTATGGAATCAAATTAATAATATTATTATTTTAGGAACCGCGCTGAGTATATTGTGATCATAGCGACAATATTAGCTGTGGCGTCCACCATCTTCTACGGCATCTACTTCAAGAATTCTGCTGCTCTTGTCCCCGCGCCATCTACACCTTCAAAGAAACAAAAAACCAAGTAGTTGGTTATTGTTATTATATTATGTTGTTAATCTATATTGAGATTTTAAATTTTATGAATGAAATTAAAGTTTATTTGAAAATTCACCATTTTTATTTCATCTAAGACCTCTTATTTGAAAAATAATTTTGTAGCATAAATATATTTTTGAATAACAAACATATCGTTTTTGTTTTGTTATGCGTTTAAAAGACATATTAAGTTTAGTAAATATATAAGTAGGTAGGTTTTTAAAGTTACGTTAATTTTTTTTGTAACTAAGTCTATTTTGATTGTGAACTTACTATTTATCGGTTTGTGATACATATTATTACTATGTTGAAAATTTTAAGCTTGAAATTTAATGAATTATTATGGACTATAAAAAAATGAGTGTTGGTTTCTTAAGCATCCAGTATTAATTACTCTTAGATTTTCATAAAGACCGACAATCTGTAAAAATATATTATATTACTAGACTGATCGCAATTAGGCCAAACGAACAATAACGAATAAATATTAACTTTTACGCAAAAACAATTATTACATATTACTTATATTGTTTACGTCGTTTGATATTTTTAAAACAATACAACTTTTCAGCTGCTTTGAAGTGCTGTATCAGAAAGGTATGAAAATAAAGCGCTCGTGCAAAGTATTTGATGAAAAATGTGGAATTTTGCATATGCATTATTTTCGAGATATCTTTTGAAAAATTGTTTAGAGTATTGTATTAATTAAAAAAAAAATATGATTATTTTCTACAATAATTTAACAGAATTTATTTGAATGTTTAATCAAAAGAAATATTAATTATTATGTTTTGTGTTATATAAATATAGAATGAAAAATAAACCGATACGGGCAGGGATTCGAACCCGCGACCTCTGGAAAACCGTCCCGTCGCTCTAGCAATTGAGTTACCGTATCGATGATACGGTAGCTCAATCAAGAAGTCGCGGGTTCGAATCGCTGCCAGTATCTATTTTCAAACATGAGGTGTTTATTTTGTGTATTTAGGCAAAATAATTGGAAAATCCATTGGAATAATATATCACATTTAATGATATGTTCGTTTCAACAATCACAATTATATTAACTAAAACCTAGTATTAAATTACAAATCAGCTTCTACGCCTTGTCTAAGATAGATATAAAATGATCCAATATAGAATGAATCTGTTACAAAGCTAGGGCTTGGCATAACGATAATTTTTATGTAAGCATTTAGTGAAGTTCTTGCAAATTAACCAAGCAGGTTACATATATCAAAGTTTAATTTAAACACATGTAATAACACAATAACTTTAATTTTATTATATATTTGTTACAAATTTAAGCTGCCATTAGTTATATTCTGTTGGAATATTACATATGCAAATTATGTTTTGTATAATTTATCATGTACTTTGGACTTCTCTTCACTATTCAACATTTATTATTCAATTTATTATGGTAGGCATTTTGTTCATTTTTCTTTTAGGTACTTTGAGAATTAAAATATTAGATTTTACAATAATCATGTTTAAATGATTTTATATAACATATGTATTAAAATAAAAAATGCGCTATTTAAAAATTAAAATATTCGAGTTGAAACTTAATAAATATTAATGAACATTTGCAATCGTTTTTAATTGAAATATGAAATCAATTTGATAATATTTTCCGTAATACACATACACAAATTCAAATTATAATTAAAATTTTATATATATAGAATGAAAAATTATCAATAATATCCCAGGGGTCACACGTTGGAGTCCTGTTATTGAACTGTTCATTCTATTATTTAAAATTTAAATAATTTGAACATAGCTAAACATTTTTATAGATATAGATTTGAAACTACATATTTAGTTTGTGCTTCACAAATAGGTGCAATTTACTTATTATTCTAAATGTACTATAAAGTGGATTGAACGACTACTCTATTCCACGACACCAAATATATTAAGACTATGAAAAAGCCTACATTTTCAATACATTTTTTAGGCTGTTCAGAATTAAGTTTTAAAATAAAAGACTTAAAATATTAATCAAAATTATGTATTTAAAAAGCTAAATAAAAAGAAATAATTCGATTTTATTCATAATTAAAACAAATTCCTACATAATTTAACCGCGGCAATGGAATGACATTTGATTTGAATATATACATAATAATACATTTTTACGTAAAAACAAAAATTGAAAACTTTTTAAAGTCATTGTCAATGAAATTACGGTTTTGTTTATATCATATATAAATCATTTTATGTAACAATTGTATCGGGATAAGAAAATTAATTTATTGCCATAATATCAATAACAATATCTTTGATTAACGTGACTTAACTATACTTATAATAATATTTGTGCAATAGAACATACTGAATTCAATCACTATAGAGGTTTATTTAAAATAATATCGTTAAATAATAAGGGACTCGGTCCATAATTCTAGAACATATATTAAAGTGAGGTAACATCTAGGGTTTGGTCTTGAAGAGTTCTTCAACGACGGACGGTTCTGCCAGAGTCGAGGTATCTCCAATGTTAGTGTCTCCGAGCGCGATCTTTCTCAGTATCCTCCTCATTATTTTCCCCGATCTGGTCTTCGGTAATCCAGGTGCATACTGGATGACGTCAGGGGCTGCGAACGCCCCAATCCTGTTCCTGACGCGTTTCTTCAGCGCGTCCACCAGTTCTGCGTCAAACTTGGCGTTCTGGTTGAGGATGACGAAGCAGTACAAGGATTCTCCTTTGACGGGGTGTGGCTTGGAGACGACCGCGGCCTCAGACACACGGGGCTCCTCCGTCAGTACACCCTCGACCTCGGAGGTGGACAGTAGGTGCCCCGACACGTTTAGCATGTCATCGATGCGTCCGGTCACCCAAAGGAAGCCATCCTCATCACGTCTTGCACCTGACCACACTTAGCATTAGGGCTGAACTTTCATCAAATGATCACATAAAAAAAATACATACCATCCCCAGTGCAGTAGTAGCCCTTGAACTTGGAGAAATACACCTTCTGATAGCGTTCGTGGTCGCCAAAAAGAGTCCTCATGATGCCAGGCCAAGGGCGAGCGAAGACCAAGTAGCCCTCTCCTTCACCTTCGATCACCTTTCCGTTCTCATCAAGAAGTGTCGGTTCCACCCCGAAGAACGGAAATCCCTTTTAAACATGATATACATATAACTTACATTCAATGATAAAAATAAGGTGTGAATGTTTGATAGTTTCTTGATGATGTAGTCTACTGACCACAGTGACTGGGTTTACACTGACTTAGTTCAGAGGTCAGGGTTACTACCCTAAAGGGTTTAATTCCTACAAGGGCCCATACTTTGTGTGATCCATAGATTGGTGTTCAGAACTCGGATGTACTTTGTATCTGTTATTTATTTGTTTGTGATAAGGGGATAATATAATACAATAATAAATATTAAATAAGCTTACAGCTGCTCCAGGTTTCATGGCTGTGGCGCCGGGCAGGCCTGTGAGCACGTGGCCGCCGGTCTCTGTCTGCCAGAAGGTGTCCACCACAGAGCAGCGCCCACCACCCACTAAATTATAATACCACATCCAAGCCTCGGGGTTGATGGGTTCCCCCACACTGCCCAGTACACGAAGACTTTTCAAATCGTGTCTGAAAGATTAAATATATATAACTGTAACTATTATAGAAATTGATTAATATAAACTATTCTGGTCCGATAATACAGTTAATCCAAATAATAATTTTAAATTCTCTAAACACATGTTTTAACCTGACGTGGTTTTTTAATTTTAAATAAATATAGAAGCCTAAAAGATGTCGCCTGTTACCCGATAAAGACCAAGTAAAATGCTTGATTATATATCGTATGTCGAGGCGGTAACTCAATTAGCAAAGCGAAGGGACGGTTTTCTAGAGGTCGTAGGTTCAAGTTGGGCTCGTCTTGATGAATTATTAATTCTATATTTGTTTATATTTATTGTTATTTTAGTACACTATAATATAATATAATCTTCGAACTGTCAATTTCTTCATATAAGTGTTCTTTATAACAACATCTATAAAATATTTATTTAAATACATAAACATTTATAACCACATATATTATTTCTAATCTAGTAAAGTTCTCACAGGTCGTTCTCGAGAATATTGAAGAAAAAGGATAAGTGGATATGATCTACACAGATTTTGAAATAGCCTGAGACTGTCGGGATCACGCCATTTTACTAGATAATTAAACAACCTAGACACCTTTACATACGACTCAGGGACCTAGTAAAATGGATTGAATCGTACCTCACCAATTGCTCTCAAGCTCTTATTGTGGGGGGGTTCAAGTATACTTTGTAAGTATACCATCAGGTATTATCAGGGTTCTCATTTGGGTCCTCTTTTATATAATGCACACATTAATGACATGCCATTAGATGTTACATTAAATTCATTATTATTTACATGAAACTATTCTAATTTACTACATTATATTTATTTACTGATTTTATTTTATTTATCTTAAGATCACTTTGTATGTATATAATTACGTTCTTAGTCTACTTGGAAAAACCTATAAGGGCTTTTCTAAGGTAATAAGAATATGTAAACTACAATATATGTAACTGTTGGTCTTTAGATAAATAAATATAAACGAACAACATTTATAAACATTTACTAGTATTTGTTATCTTCAAGTTTAACTTTGTAGTTGTTTAAATATTTATTTATTAATTGGTGAAGACATGTTTATTAAGCAAAGACCTTGTTTATCTATCTTAGATAGGGTTTCAGAGAAAAGGATAAGGTGGTGTAGACGTGTCCATTCTATAATTTAAATAATTATATTTCGTTACTATTTATTTATTTTTAATTTGTGTTGGTTGTCAAGTCTAAATGTTTATCTATCTTAGATAGGGTTTCAGAGAAAAGGATAAGGTGGTGTAGACGTGTCCATTCTATAATTTAAATAATTATATTTCGTTACTATTTATTTATTTTTAATTTGTGTTGGTTGTCAAGTCTAAAGCTAAGCTGATATGGTTGTATCTTTGTAGGTACATATAAAAAAACCGGCCAAGTGCCAGTCGGACTCGCGCATGAAGGGTTCCATACCATTACATATCAATAATATCTCATGTAACTAAAAATTTAAAGTTTTCGGAGTTTTTCCTTTATATATGCTAAATATCAAGATTATAGTTCAACTGAAATTTACCCTTCAGGCTGATTCCTTTGTGAGTATTTGCGAGTTTGAAAATATGCGGCTTAAATTGCTGTTTTTTTTTATTGTTATGACATAGAAGTTTGGTTTTGTTACAGATATGATATTTGATATTATTTTCCATTTAATACGCGTTCATGAGGAAAGTAACTTATTATTTTAAATTATTAAAAATATATTCATATATAATGTAACTAAAAATTTCTTTTATCTGTGCTGTAAGACGTTGCTTGGTACAAATTTTCAAGATTTTGAGTTTACTGGAAGACCCTGTACATTTCGATTCTCTTACGAGTTTCGAAAAATTAACTGTATCTTATACTCTGCTCTGATTGCGTGGAGTTAGAAGTTTGATTTTTTCACACCTCTAAGGGACACTAAAACTGAGTTTTTGATAGAAATTTCAGCTTGATCCTTGATCCTCTACACGATCCTGAAAAAAAGGGTCTAGACAGACTGACAAACGGACGGACAGCAGTCTTCCTATATGGGTTCCGTCTCTTCCATTCCAGGTATGGAACCCTAAAAATATATGATATTTAACATATCTACTATTACCAGATGTAAGCACTCAATTTTCTCTTAAATATTAAAGAAACAAAATCTAAACTCTTATTCATATCTGTACTGTTACTAAGTAGGTTTAGTTATCAATATATTCCATTCTTTGGAAATGTTTGATGCATCCATTGTTGTATGTAATTATTATAATATAAAAAAAATATCTTGTTAATTTGTATCTTTCCTTCCATAGTTTTTAATTATTGATATGTTTTTATTAAACTATTTTTGGTTTGAGAGAAAAATGCAGCAACTTTTTTATTTCCTAAAATATATTATATATACCTATTATTTTAAAGTATTTTACCCACCTTTGGTTTTACCCATTTTTGGGGTTACATTTTTTGTGCGTCAACTTTCTTATTCGGTATCATCATGTAGTGGGCAGTGTGAATTGTTTTGAATTGTAAAAACTTTTGTCTCAAAAATAAAATCTAACTCTTTGGAATGTTTGAATATAATTCTTTATATTGCTTACAATATTAAATTATAAGCAGTTTACTTAATTCAGGGCTGATTAATATTTAATTGAAACTTGTATTTCTAAACGAAGTTTATTGGTTATATATTGACAAGACATTGAAAAGTATTCAGGTATTCAGTTTATTTTCTTTGAAAATAAAGCCTAAGATATTGTATGAAAATGACAAATGTGAAAGTTAAGATGTCGGTCACTCAACCACGCAGTTACAGTTTAATGAGTTTAAATAAAATTTACCACACGGTTAATGTTCACAACGAAACACATTTATATAAGAAGATAATAAATTATATCAAAATTCGCAATATCTGAAAAAGCAACGAACATAGTAAAAATATAAAATAATAATAAAAAAAAAGTTTTATTGTTATAAAATAATATTTTAAACATAATCGCTTCTATATTTATTATACATATGTGTATGTAAGTCAACACACACAAACACGCATAAAAGAATAATAACAACCCAGAGTGTCCGTAGTCCAAACATTACTGTACTAAAAGTTTAGAGGAATGCTGTAAGATAACTTTCAAATTTCGTCAAGTAACACCTACACTATACATTAAAGGTCAAATCACTTGAAATAATTAGTAGGTGTATGAACTTGAACCTATTTTAATGTGGTCTAAAAATAGAATAATAAACTATTGAATTACTGTTAGTTTGATTTAAAGATAGCTAGGTTGTACAGAAAATGTATTATCTTTTTTATGTTGCTGTTGATACAAAAGTGAAAGCTAATTGTGTAAGTCGCAAAATTCTTACAAAGTAGGTAAGTGTTTTCTAAAAAAATATATGAATTTACTATAACTTGACCTTCTTGGTTTAAAACTTCATGGTAACATTATGCTGGCCACTGATTGGACTAAATAAAAAATTTACGCGAGCTATAATTGGATATCGACAACATATTCTATGTTTGAACATTTCTTTATATTAATGGTTTGATTTCTACTAATGATGGCCGGCATTGTTCTAATAAGCCGATACTTAAGAAAATTATCCTTTATTGTAGTATTTTAAACGTTTCCTGTAAACGCAATCCTTATTATGATTAAAAGCATATTATCGATTTGAAGGGTTTATGTACTTCATATTATCATAATTACTGGTAATAAACACTTATTTAACTATTTATAGCACATAGTACATTATATTATAACTAGGTTTTATATGATATTATTACATACATAATTGATCTAAACTTTGAATTTTAATACAATATGGCTTCTAAAAACCTAAATTAAAAAAAAAATCTAAAACATATTTTGGTTATAAATTTTGGCGCGCTATTGTACTACAACTTCCTAACCTAAGATTTTAGAAAATATGTATTTTAATTAGGAATGGTTCTAAATAATTATGTTTTTATTCTATAAAACCAAAGTAAAATTAAATTTGGTATTAGTTACAACTTTGTCCGCCCAAGAAATTATTAAATTATCTACAAGATTGAATATAATCTTATAGCGAGTATGTCAAAGATGTTAGATGCTTATCAATAATAGTGTCCTTGTCTAAATAAGCGGTACTCCAATGTATGAACAAACACTCCTTTGTAAGTTTATTAATATGTATATTTATTAGATGTTACAAAGCAAGGGAGAGCATTAAGTCAGCTCTAACATTAATAATGATAATACGGTACAAATATAATTTTATTTAACAAACAAACTCTTTGATTGAAACTAATGCAAATTTATTTTTTATAATCTGTATTTTTTTTAGTAATTATCGTTAAATACATAATAATAGTCTGAGACTAAGTTAAAATATTTCAGAGACCATACCTAATGTCTCACGGTTGTCGTCAAAAGTGTAAAGATAAGATAAACAATAGAATCTTTAACTTTTTTTTCTTCTGTAGTTCTATTTCTACCGAAAATTGTGCGGAACGCGCAAACTTATTCCAATATAATTAAGACGGGCAATTCCGAAATATTATGATACTATAAAACAGCGTCCCCGTAAGATGTGGGATCTAAGGGGATGAAGGTGGGATAACCATACCAATCATATTATAATAATATCTTAGACCTGTTTATTATCCATATTAGGAATATTCATATGGTAAATCAAACAATAAAACATATTAAAATTCCATAAAATTATATGAACTAACAATCTAATCACTAATCAATCAATCAATCAATCATTTCAATTATATGCATTAATAATATAAATGCATAATAATTCCAGTTTAAATAAGATATAATATATTTAATATCATACAGATTTGGCCCTGTTACTATTTTATTGCAGATAAAATCTTTGATAGTAATAACTAGTTTAACCTCGTGGAGGTCAATATCAAGTATACCTTCAGAGTATGTATACAATTAATAATTACAATAATAATATCAGGACAAATTACACAAATTGTCTAAGCCGGAATTAAGCAAATTATTTGCTTGTGTTAAGGGTGTTAGACAACAATATAAATACATAGAAATGCACATTATAAATACTGCGAATATATTTAATTAATGACCGAACCTAAAAATACAGACAATCTATGCTCGTCACATACATGCCTGTCCCTGACGGGGATAGACCCCGAGCCCCTTTGCGGCGAGATAAGTTAGGCATCTGCGCTAACCACTCAGCCAACGGTGTTTGGTACCAAATTGACAAGTAATAACATTTACGTGTTGACAATTAGGAAATACCACTCACCTCGTAATTAAATCGTCACCGAACTTCATGAGAGATCTGATGGCTGTGGGTGCTGTGTAGAATTGATTCACCTTATATTTTTCTACCAGAGACCAGTAGCGGTCATTGTCTGGATAGAACGGAGTGCCCTCGAACTGGAAGCAATAATAATTATTTAAGTACCTATATTTTTAAATTTTAATAATATATATGTGTATGTGACACATACATGAGTGTTTAGATTATTACATAATATAACCCTTGAGAAAAACCTTCGTCATGTTAATAAATTTCAATGATAATGATCAAATAATACAATGTTATTTATTTAAAATAAGTACCTTAATGGCTACTTGTGACGTCATAATGCAATTTTGAAAAAAAAAATAAGTAAATTATTTTACATTATACTTAAAACATACAATACAACCATCATGTTTTTCAATGATAATAAGAAATGATTTAAACTCTAGTAAACGTTACCAAGAAATGTATTTGATTTTCTAACATATTGTAAACGGCTGATACTCCGTCTATTTAGGAAGTCAATCGATTTCATGCCATTTGCATATATAATGTAACTATTATGGGTGATTCGAGTCGTTTAGAGTTACTGAAACTATATATGGTACCTAAATCAAATATTGGACATCGGTCCGCTTTCCAAAACACAATATTGATATATCAGTCAAATATTATACCCGAATATTACCTACCACTCAGAACGTCTGAAGCGGTTATCAAATCAGAAATAATTTTCTTTGTCCGTTTCATTGTCGAATAGGACTAATAATCTAATAAATTTTAGATACAGAAAAGTGTGTTCCTTGTTTCTGTATTTGAATTATACATTTATAAAATATGGATATTCTTAAATACACTTAACAGTGTTCAACTCAAAATATATAAACAATTGAATGTTTTTACACGTTTTTATTTTTTTATAATGTATATTACATTAGAAATGTACCTAATTGAAGAATTTATTCCCTATTATAGTGAGAATCTTTAATACAGTAGAATAAGTCCTAAAATTTATTTCTAAAGTCTTCCAAACTGTTAAAAGAAATGTTCTACGCCGATCATTCTAGGGTCATTTCGCCTGTTTGCGTCCATCGCCAGTTTGCGTCCATTCGACGGCTATCCTTTCATAAAATACTCGAAAATGAGTTCATGAACTTTCTAACAAAACTAAATTTAATTTCTGCCAATACCTCAATATATAGGAGATACACAGTCATAAACAAAATTCCCTTGAGCACAATCCTTCCCTTTAAAAAAAAATAATTTATCTGAGCCACGGGACAAAAGACTGCGAATGTCTTAAATGTTAGTAAAAAAATAGTGAGCAGCAACACCAGTCACGGTTAGTTTTACATTGTTTTATGTGAAGTTAAGGATACATAGATGTTTCTAGGCCTTAATAATAAAGAAAGGAAAAACATAATTATGAATTTACTTAAGTTTTTTAATTGTTGACAGTTAAAATAAGGTGGACGCAAACTACTACATACAAATTTAAAAAATTCTACTTTGCGTCCGCAGTGGACGCGAATTTCATGACCTATTATTTAGGACAGACCAGATTGCGTCCACCTTTGTTTTCTTGTTATCTATTTATAAAAGTAATTAAAAATGTATAGCTTATTTAAATTTAATAAAATTATATATACCTACGATCAATAATATCTTAATGTAATTATAATAAAAAAAAATTAACGGCTCCTTTGTAATTTATTAACGGCTCCTGATTGAACAAATTAGAAATTGTGAAATCACAGTGTATCAAGGTGCAACTCTGAAACTCATGACATGAATAAAAATTATTTTGCCTATACACCTTTTTGGCAGTTACCTGTAGCTTAGTTCAATAGTGTCTTCAGATGAAGTTCTTATTTTACCACTAAAAGATATGGGAACTCATACTACACCAAGTCTTGAGAAAACTAAGCAACAAATATCAAAACCCCCTCCGACTGCTTTTATTCATTTAGCATCAACTGTATAACCATCTATTTCACCTATAGAAAAGCCTCCTAGTTTACAATAATCTTCATTATTTATTCAAGGCATTTCACATTCAGAAACCTTTGATCCATTTAAAACCCATTTTTAGCATAGCAAGAAAATTTTATCAAAGAACTCCAGCGGCCATATCTTCGTCTGCATCGAGAAAGTATTATGAACATAAAGAGCAGATGGAGAAAAAAAAACAAAGCAGTAAGAAAAAGAAATTAAGAACGAATAGAGAAAAAAAACTTCAAGGAACTCCTCCAAAACGTAGGAAAAAGACACTTCCTGTTAAAGTCACAGTAGATACTGATACTCTGAAAAGGAAATTTACCAGCCGTGGATAGTACAAAGTGCGCTGAATGTAATGACATACTTATATCAGATGTAGATGAAGACGGCGAAGAAAACATTGGCTGTGACAAATATATAAGATGAGATATTTGTTACTAAAAATATTTTAAAATTTAATTAGTTAAATATTTAGACATAAAACAATAAATTGTTAAAATCTAATCTTTCTGAATAATAATTAATAAAAATCTCCCCTACATTCTATATATAAGTTGGTGGACGCAAACTGGACATGAGTGGACGCAATTTAGATTTTATGGACGCAAACTGGGTAAATCGCCCAAATCTGATATTTATCACATTTATATATAAATAGTTATATCTTTCCACCAAAACTTTAAATGAATATAAAAAAGACTATATTATTAACACTGTACATAAGTTTTAATTCAAAACTAGTGCTAAATCATTTTTAATTTCTCTTTCAAAGTCAGCAACTCCACTAAATGGACGCAAACAGGCGAAATGACCCTATATCAATATCTGAGTATCAACACTGCCGTTATTTAATATTTAATTTACATCAATAATTTTGTATACAAAAGGTCGTATGTTAAATATTATAGATGCATGTAAATATTAATATTACTACGAATCACTGTTTATTTAGGTCATTTAAGTTTCAGAGGTATACTGTTTCGTTTGAATGTCAACCGACAACTAATACTTTGTTAATAAATAGCAAAAGAAAGCAATTGCATAAAAATATTAGTCTTATCGGCACTGTCAATTGAATTATGTCTTTATGATATCTTATAAGAGAGTTTCGCGGCTGTCATTTGTAATTTATTACACAAAGGAAGGGGAATTGAGAATTTTAAATAAATATAGATTGAAAAATAAACCGTCTCTGGTATCTCGACGGTTTCTCAGAGGTCGAAGGTTCGTATCGGTTTATTTGTTTTTTTTTTATTTAAATAAACTTAACATGGCTATAGGGTAAAGTACCCAGTAGTCAGCCCCGCACCAGTACTCGGCCTTTTTAAGCTTTATTTCGATATAAATAGTGTGTTTTTTTTCATAAACCATTGAAATAACATTTGATCCAATCTATGCTTTCTTATTGAATAATATGCATATCTACGAACCAATAGCATGATAGGTTGATCAGCTATACTCGTTCATTTCTCTGACGAAAGCGAAATAACTGATCGTGTCACTTTGACCATTTTTTTCTTAAGGAAACGTACTTGAGGTTTTGGTAAGTTTATTTATCAATTTGTTGTAATTTATGGTAGATTTTCATGTTACGTTATCAAATAATATTTCTTCTGTGATTACATTAGGGATTAGAGGCATTTTATATGTTAATTACGTTTAAATTTAGTGGGACGACTACTGGATTTCCATTTTTTAAGGTTGATCCAGAAGTCAGCCGCATGGGGCCGACTACTGGTTTTTTACGAATTTCTTGGATTTTGTTGTAATTAACACATAGAATAGTCCTTGTTCTTTGCCTTCGATTGAATATAACTCATAGATGAAAAAACATTCATTTTACTAGTAGTCAGCCGTGTTTAAATGTAAATATATTTTGAGAGGCCGACTAATGGACTGTTAACTCCAATAGTCGGCCGTTAGTTTTTTTGTGTGATATTGAACTTTAATGCAGTTACATAAGGATGAAATTAAAATCTTTTAGTCTAGAATTTCATTATGTGGAAACATCCAATCCACCAGTACAAAGAATAGCAGTTGACACAGGCTGTGGCCGCGATCCAAAAGGGGATGAAGATTAGAGAAGCCAGTGGAATTTTTAGCGTACCACGAGGCACTCTACAAGATTTAATTGTACTGCATTTAAGGGTTTCAGAAGCACCTCGTAAAATGGGACCAGACTCAGTAGGTACTTACAAAAGAGAAGAGACTGCCTTGAAAGACTGGGTCATAGCTTTAGCTAATTGTGGTTTTCCTTTAAAATGTAATGATCTTCTTCTATTGTCCACAATATCATTTCCCAAGAAAACAGACCTAACCCATTTGTGAATAATAGGCCAGGGAGGAAATGGTACCAGTCATTTCTTAGGCGAAATCCGGAGTTAAGTGAGCGGATACCTGAAAATATATCTAAAGGTCGAGCAGCAGTAACCGAAGAAGGTATTCGGAAGTGGTTTGCAAAACTACTGAAGCACTTAGACGATGTAAACGCGACTGACATTTTGACTAATCCAGACCGAATATTAAATGGCGACAAAACCAGTTTCTACATATGCCCCAAAACTGGAAAAGTTATTGTACCCAGAGGATATAAAAAATATCTACAAAATCGTTAAAGGCAAGGAAAAAGAGGCTGTTACTGTTCTTCTATTTATATCGGCTTCTGGAAAGATTTTGCCTCCTTGTGTAATCTTACCATATGTAAGACCAAAGATGTTATAAATGGTATGCCTGCGGGATGGATGTTAGGAAAGTCAGAGACCCGGTAGATGAAATCAGTTATATTTTACGATTATATTGTCAAAGGCTTTAACAAATGGGTGGAAGAACAAAACATTTCAAAACCAGTTCTCGTTTTTGTTGATGGATATTAAAGCCACTTAACACTGCGACTCCGTGAACATTGTAATGAAAATGGTATCATCCCTTACGCACTCCCTCCAAATGCGACACATTTAATTCAGCCTGAAGACGTAAGTGTATTCAAACCCTTAAAGTCTGAATGGAAATGTATATCCATGAAAGGGCAACTCGACTTGAAAAAATATTGGTTGTGACAATTGTCCTGCCTGATATCATTTAAAAGTACTGTATTTGCTGATGATATCTATGAAAATGTATATAATAAAGAATTTGTATGTCCAACATGCAAGAATAAGTAAAAGGCTGACTATAGGGTAAGAGATGGCTGACTTGTGGAGAAATGAGGCTGACTACCGGGCAAAATTGCCATATTTCGTTTAATGTTGATTTTTTCTATAACTCTTACATAATTATGCAACTTTGTTGATCTCTTTTAAAAATATAATAAACAATCTTTGTGTTAAAAAAAAAATATTCATTTAAAGTATTTAGTTTTTTAAATACAGCTGAATGAAGT